>JALIGW010000080.1:774269-2110170 GCA_023053685.1 Diadophis punctatus similis
TCTATTGGTGGAGTCTTGCATTAATTTCAGCCTAATTCTTGCCCTTCTACCTTGCCATATAAAGTTGGTTACCATTCTATTTAGTTCCTCCAAATATTTCCTTTCTAGCTTTATTGGGATTGTTTGGAACAGGTACAGTCTCGGTAAGATATTCATTTTGATAGCGGCTATTCATCCTAACAGTGATAATTGCATGTTTTTCCACTTTTCCAGATCCAGTTTGATTTGCTGTGTTAATTTTCAGTAATTGTCTTCTTTTATGGTTACACATCTCGCTGATAGGTGGATTCCCAAATATTTTACTTTTTTTACTATCTGAATGTCTATCTTTTCCATTAAATCTTTTTTCTGTTCCTTTGTAAGATTCTTAACTAGGATTTTAGTTTTCTCTTTGTTTATTTTCAATCCTGCCACGTCGCCATAGTCTTCTATTTTCTTTATTAGTTTGGGTCCCGTTTCTTGCAGTTCCTCTATGATGAAAACCAAATCATCTGCAAAAGCTGGCAGTTTGTATTTGTCTTTTTTTATCTCCATGCCTTTTATTTCTATATCTTGACGGATGTTTCTATTTAACACTTCCAGAGTCAGAATAAATAATAAGGGGGACAATGGGCATCCTTGTATTGTGCCTCTTTTAATATTAATATTCTCTGTTATGTCCCCATTCACAAACACTTTTGCCGTCTGTTTAGTGTATATTGCCTTGATCATATTGATAATTTTTTCCACAAATTCCATATATATTTAGCTGCAGTATCATGAAACGCCAGTTTACATTGTCAAATGCTTTCTGCGCGTCTAGAAACATCAGTGCCATTTGTTTTTCGGGATGTGCTTCATAATATTCCAATGTGTTCAAAATTATTCTCATGTTGTTTTTAATTTGTCTATTCGGCAGGAAACCATTCTGGTCTACATGTACAAATTCCTTCAGGAATCTTTTCAATCTTTCAGCTATTATTGATGTATAGATTTTATAGTCCGCATTTAGAAGTGAGATGGGTCTATAGTTTTTAATCTGCGATAAGTCTGCATCTTCTTTTGGTATGACGGTGATTTTGGTATTTTAGCTTCTAACAAGACTTCATTGTAAACTTCCAGCAGTAATAGTCCCAAGGAATCTTGCAGTTGTTTATAGAATTCTGCCGGTACGCCGTCTGATCCTGGTGTTTTATTATTCTTCTGTCTCTTAATTGCCTCGTTAATTCAAACATTGTTATTTTTTCATTTAATGTAGATCTTATTTCTTCAGGGACTTTGGGTAATCTGGCCTCTTTCTAGGTATCGTTTTATTTTATCCTCCAATAGTTTCTCTTGGTCGTACAGATTTTCATAGTAGTTCTGAATTATTATTATTTTGCTGTGATTTTGATGTTGTAATGTACCTTTCTCGTCTATCAAGCTTTGTATCTGTTTTTTTTCTTTTTCTTTTTCTAGTTTATATGCCAACTATCTTCCTGGTTTATTAGCATTTTAGAAGAAGTTTTCTTTTATACTCTTAATTTCACGTGCTAGTTCTTCTTTTTCGAGTAGGCTCAGTTTGTGTTTTATTATTTCCATTTGGTTTTAGAGTTTCTTTTCTTGTGGCTTTTTCTGCAATTCCCGTTCTAATCTCTTGTACTCTCCCTCCAATGTTTTTGGGTGTTGCTTCTTTTCTCTGTTTTTCCTTCCTATATAAGAAATAAAATAGGGAAGAAAATGGTAAGTGAACACCTGTCTACCCTAGACGAATTCAAATCACGAGGACCAGATGGATTACACCCCAAGGTTCTGAAGGACCTGGCAGACGAAATCTCAGAACCACTGAACTATATCTTTCAAAGATCCTGGAGCACCGGGGAACTGCCAGAGGACTGGAAAAGAGCTGATGTAGTTCCCATCTTCAAAAAAGGAAAAAAAACAGATCCAGGAAACTACAGACCTATCAGCCTGACCTCAATACCAGGGAAGATTTTGGAAAAGATAATCAAGGAACGAATCAATGAACACCTAGAAGCAAACAAAGTAATAACCAAAAGCCAACATGGGTTTGTCAAAAACAGATCATGCCAGACTAATCTTATTGCATTCTTTGATAAAGTGACAAAATTAGTGGACCAGAGGAATGCTGTCGATGTGGTTTACTTGGACTTCAGTAAGGCATTTGACAAAGTAGATCATAACCTACTACTAGATAAAGTAGAAAAATGTGGGTTAGACAGCATCACCACCAGATGGATTCGAAATTGGCTAACCAACCGCACTCAACGTGTAGTGCTCAATGGAACTGCATCTACATGGAGGGAAGTATGCAGTGGAGTACCCCAAGGCTCTGTTTTAGGCCCAGTACTCTTCAACATCTTCATCAATGACTTGGACGAGGGGATAGATGGGGAACTCATCAAATTTGCAGATGACACCAAACTGGCAGGAATAGCCAACTCTCCAGAAGATAGGCTCAAGATACAGAAGGATCTTGACAGACTTGAACATTGGGTGCTATCAAACAAAATGAAATTCAATGGTGAAAAAAGTAAGGTTCTACATTTAGGCAAGAAAAACAAAATGCACAGGTACAGTATATGTGGTACCTTGCTCAACAGTAGTAACTGTGAGAGGGATCTTGGAGTCCTAGTGGACAACCATTTAAATATGAGCCAGCAGTGTGCAGCAGCTGCCAAAAAAGCCAACACAGTTCTAGGCTGCATTAACAGAGGGATAGAATCAAGATCATGCGAAGTGTTAATACCACTTTATAATGCCTTGGTAAGGCCACACTTGGAATACTGCGTTCAGTTTTGGTCGCCACGATGTAAAAAGGATGTTGAGACTCTAGAAAGAGTGCAGAGAAGAGCAACAAAAATGATTAGGGGACTGGAGGCTAAAACATATGAAGAACGGTTGCAGGAACTGGGTATGTCTAGTTTAATGAAAAGAAGGACCAGGGGTGACATGATAGCAGTGTTCCAATATCTCAGGGGTCGCCACAAAGAAGAGGGAGTCAAACTTTTCTCCAAGGCACCCGGGGGTAGAACAAGAAGCAATGGGTGGAAACTAATCAAGGAGAGAAGCAACTTAGAACTATGGAGAAATTTCCTGACAGTTAGAACAATTAATCAGTGGAACAGCTTACCTCCAGAAGTTGTGAATGCTCCAACACTAGACATTTTTAAGAAGATGTTGGATAACCATCTGTCTGAAGTAGTGTAGGGTTTCCTGCGTAAGCAGGGGGTTGGACTAGAAGACCTCCAAGGTCCCTTCCAACTCTGTTATTATTATTATTATTATTATAAATAGCTAGTCCTCGGAGATATGCCTTCGCTGTGTCCCATACGTTTTGTAATGAGGTCTCTTCCTTTCTATTTTCTTTGAAGAAGAATGTCATTTCTTTTTCTATTGTTTGTGTCAGCTCCGGCGAGCCTGCTGGCCCGGAGCTGTCATTCGGGATGAAAGCGTGGTGCGGAGATCACTGAGCGGTACCTGGTAAACTGCTGTTCGCTGGCTATTGGAAGCTGTCGCCACAAGCCATGAGGTTATCGAACCATGGGAGCCTCGAACACACGGAAGGATGGAGGCTTGCAGGAGTGCACAGTGATGACATCACACACCGGCGCGACCAACTAACAGCTGTGAGTCGGCTGTAGAAACCAGGAACAGCGGCACAAGCCAGAATCAGTGATTGGAGGACTGGGGACCACGTGGGTGTAGCGCGCGGTGCTTAAAGGTGGTGGGGTGCACACAGCGAGTAGCTTTGACAAAGACTTCACTTTACCTGTGTTTATCAGTTCGTGCCGGAGAAACAGTAAAGGCAAATATACAAACCAGCTTTGTGTTTGCTGTCATTCGTTTCTACCGGAACATGACAGTTTGTATGAATTCCTTGTCTTTTAGTATGAATTGATTCAACATCCATCACACTTTTTTCTTATATCCTTTCCATTTAATCTTGACTGAGTTGTGGTCTGCCCATATATTTCATTCTATTTCTATTTCCTGTATATTAGTACTTAGTTCTGGTGTCATCCATGCCATTATCTATCCTTGACCAGGATTGATGGCTATTTGAGTAGTATGTATATTGGTTTTTCTCCGGATTTCTTTCTCTCCATATATCTTGAATGTTCATTTGCTCCACCAGTTTAAAGAAACACTTTGGTAGGATTTTCCTTACCATTTTATTTATTTTACTGCTTCTGTAATCTAGCTTTACATCTGTGATTGCATTAAAGTCTCCTATTAGACAAATGTTTTCATAGTCCAGTTCTGCAATTTTCTCCTGGAGTTTCCCATAAAAATCTTCTTGCTTGTTGTTTGGTGCATATATTACTGTCAAGAGTATCTGTCTGTGGTTTATTGTTACTTCCACCATTAATATTCTCCCTTCTTCGTCTACGTATATAGGTTTGGCTTTTATTGTTTCTTTGATGTATAAGACCACCCCACTTTTCTTTTGTTGTGCCAGCGAGAATTATAGTTTCCCAATTTTGGGGTACTCTAAGAGTTTATTATACTGTCTTTTGATGTGTACTTCTTGTAAGCAAATTATGTCTAGGTCCATTTTTTGCAGTTTTGTAAAGAGTCTTCTCTTCATGGGAGAATTTAATCCATTTATGTTAATTGATAGGTTTGTTTCTTCTTTCATTATGTCACTTATAAGTGGGTTTTGCCGTTCTAGTTCTTGTTTCTCTCTGCACCTTTGTTCTTACTCCTCGTTCTGCTCGTCTCTTTTGTTCAACTTCACTTCCTTCTTGTTTAGTCGTAGTTTCTTCTATCATTAATTCCTCTTCTATTTTCTCCTTCCTCTCTTCTTGTTTGTTGCTCCTGTGGCTTAAAGTAATAGTCGTAGAATTCATATGCACTATCTAGAGAGTCCAGTCTGTGTCTTCTACCATTCCAGGTAACCAAAATTCCCTCTGGTATCAGCCATCTAAAGTTTACTTGGTGTTTGATCAACTGTCCTGTCAGAAATTGATATTGCTTCCGCAGGTCTCTAACTCTTCTGGGTACTTGCTTTAGAACCACACTCTCTCTTCCTTTATATTTTAGGGTTTCTTCTTTTATTTTTTTAAGAATTTCTGCTCTTGTTGTTTTTTTTATGAATCTTACATGTACCTCTCTTGGGAATTTCTTCTTTTTAGCATAGCTGGTGTGAATTCTGAACACTTTGTCTATCTCCGCCCTCATCTTGTGCGTTGTTATCTGTAATGTTTGAGCCAATAGATCTACCATCAACTCAGCTATGTTTTCTTCTTTCCCTTCCTTGATATTCTGAAACCTCAAGAAGTATTCAGCCTTTTCCATTTGCAACTGGATTACAGTTCCTTCGAGTTCTTTATTTGCCTGTGTTAGTCTCTGATTCATTTCCTCCGGGTTTTTTTCTACTTGTTCTGACTTTTCTTCAATTATTTTAATATTTTCTTCATTTTTGGTTAGCATTTGTTGAAAGGACCCCAGTTTTTCATCCATACTTTGCATTTTTCCCTTGATCTCTCCCATCTCAGTCCTCATCTCACCTATCTCTGTCTTTATTTCATTATGGTTCTTGGTTATGGCCTCTTGTAGTGATTGGAACAATGTTTGCATCTCTTTTTGAATTGTATTCATTTTTTCCAGTTGGATCAAGCTTTCTATTGACCTTTGACTTGAAGGGCTTGACATTGCGGATGATGGGGCGGATGATGGGGCAGATGATGGTGCCGATCCAGGTTTTTTTCCTAATTTAGATAGGTTTGGATTTGACATTTTGAACTTTATCAATGTATCAGCAACTTTAGATAAGGTGCCCCACCACCCTTCAAATTTCTCCCAAATTCTTCACTCCCTCTTCGTGCCCCTTTTAATATTAACCAGTAATGCTCTTTCCCCCACAATTTTCCCCTCCCTTTCAATCCTCAACTAATTTCACTATCTTTTAACTTTAGTTTTAACTCTAAATTCCACACAATTTGTATCTAAAATGTCCAAGTAGTCTCTTCAGTATCCCTCTTAATTCACTTATTCTTCTTATAGGAAATGATATTTGTAATCCGCAAGGCCCACAAGAAGCCCATATTTGCACTTCACCTCTATTCAGCAGTTCAAAAAATCTCCACTTAGCTTCAAGTTAAATCCAGATTTCACACTGTCCAACGTATTTGTAATCCACAAAGAGTCAAATGATCTCAAGGACAAGTTTCTATGTCTTCCCCATCTGTTTCTAAGTATCCAGTATAAGCAGTTTGCAAGTGTTAATTCCACAGGACAGCACCCAATTAAGTTTATCAGCTCAGTTCAGTTCCAAGGAACCCAAGCCTTTTGTATTGCATCAGACTGTTCAATTGTTCAAGGTCTTCTGCCTTTGCTTAACAGGTTCCACCAGCAGGTGGCGACCTTACTCTATTTCTCCACTTCCACCCGAATCTACTTCAAACTTTCACTCCTGCAAAGTCGTTTTCCAGGATTACAATGTATACCGTGTTTCCCCTATAATAAGACATGTCCTGATAATAAGGCCAACAGGGCTTTTCAGGACATGCGTTGAAATAAGCCCCCCCCCCAAAATAAGCCCCCCCAACTACTTTCCAGGGAAAGGGGGGACATGCCGTGAGCCGCTCTTTTTGCGGCGGGCACTCTTTTGGCCGGGAGTGAGAGAAAGTGAGAGGCGGGTGCGCACACACCCCGCGGGACTAGCTCGGCTCCTCTGGGCTCTGCCTACGACAATTTGAAATGCACTTCTGCCTGCGAGGAGGTGACAAGGTTGGTCAGGTACAGCGATCCCACAAGCGCAGGGCTTGAGCAGCAGATGGGCGCATCCATCCCATCCCTGTCGCCGCCCCTTCGGCTCTGCCTCCCACCGCCTCCCTCACTCGCTCGCCGGCTCGGGCCGCTCATCCTCTACCTGCCCTCCCTGCATCCTTCAGGAAGGAGAGAGTGGTCCGTGGGAATCCCCTGCAGGAACAGCCACCCGTTCCTCGGTGTTGTGTCCACTGATACTCCCCCGCCTCCGGCTCTCGAGCGAAGCGGGAGGGGGAAGAAACTCTCGCTGGCTGCCTGAGGAAGCCGAGCTGACAGCGAAACCAGAAGAAGGAACCATTTGGCTGCACGCTGAACGCAAGAAATCTTTCTCCCCTTTCGCTCCAAGAGGCTGCGCAGGCGCGATGAGTCTCACGAAGACTCATTTCTGGCGGAGTTTTGAAGAGAGAAAGATTTCTTGCATTCAGCGTGAAGCCAAAAGGTTCCTTTCTCCTGGTGCTGTGTCTTATGTGCACTCTCCCCCCCCCCCCCCCGCCGAGAGAGAGAGGAGCGTGTTTGGAAGAGATGAGGAAGCACGTGCCCGGCTGCTTCTCCCGCCGAGCCCGGCTAGAAGTTTAGCTGTCAGCTCGGCTTCCTCAGGCAGCCCACGAGTTTCTTCCCCCTCCCGCTTCGCTCAAGAGCCGGAGGCGGGGGAGGGTCAGTGGACACAACACTGAGGAACACGACGGAGCAACAAGTCCCATGTAGGATGCGCGTCTCGCAGCCCACCCCGCCCTGCCCCACCTGCCACCCCCAAATTGTGCCCCACCGCAAGACGCCCGTCCTACCTGACACTTGTAGCTCCGTCGCGTTCCTCGGCGTTGGGTCCAGAGAAGCCCATTGTAAAAGAAAACTTCTCGCGAGTTTGAGAAGTTTGATTGAACTCGCGAGAAGTTTTCTTTTACAATGGGCTTCTCTGGACACAACGCCGAGGGATGTGATGGAACTACAAGTGTCAGGTAGGACGCACGTCTCGCGGCTCAACACGTCCCACCTGCCAGAAATGAGTCTCTGTGACTCGTCATGCCACCGCCGCTGCCTTGTGTAGCAGGACTATGCAAGGATTGTGCCGTTGCATGCACTAACGGCAGCAGGACCTCAGCTGTGCCGGTATGATGAAGCTCGCGGCAGTCCTGCAGTTCGTGCATGCAACGGCACAACAAGCCTTGCAGAGTCCTGCTCCATGAGGCGGTGGTGGCGGGCCAGCCGCTCAGCCAGCGCCAACAACAGGGAGGGTAGGCGGCAGCGATGGGACATCCAGTCCCACGCTCGCCACCTACTGCACCCCCAAAATAATAACCCCCCCGATAATAAGGCCAAGGCCATATTTCGGGGTTCAAAAAAATATAAGGCCCTGTCTTATTTTCGGGGAAACACGGTACTATATACCAAAAAGCTGGCAAAATATCCACAAGCAAGCCACCTGGAACTCCAACCTGTTAAAGGTCTATTTTTACCAAGCACTTTCTTCTCCTTCGCTCGGGTCTGTCAGCAGCTCATGTATTTAGTCACCGCCATTCTAGAGGGGTGAATAAAGACCACCTCCTCTCTTTTAGAGTCTCGTTTTCAAAAAGAAGTTAATTTCTGGGGTAAATTCCTCAACAGGAGTTGGAAATTAAGAATAGCTCACCCAGATCACACACGCTGTTTTCCGCTCATCTCCTTTATTGCTCTTTCATCGGAACTCCCACAGCCTCAGTCCGGCCAGCTTAATGGCTGTCTTTTTCCCCTGTCAGGATGAGGAGTTTTCCGGGATCAAACAGTGAGTTTGCAGGCTCCCTGCGATCGACTAAACTTCCCCCTCTGCCTCTGCCACCTCTCCAAGGCAGCTTGGAGGTCAGGTACAATACGGCGGCTTAACACAGAGCCCTGTGAAAGCTCGCCATTCTTGCTGCGACGTCAGCTCCTCCCCCCCCCGCCTATACACTGCTTTAGTCAGACTCTAAGCTTACATTTTCAATGAAATGTATGAAAGTGTTACAGCATCCCGAGTGGGTAGTAGAACACCCATCACCTCTTTGAAGGCAGGCAGAAACACCCCTTCTCAAGGATGTATTCATTACTCCTCTAATCCAGCTTCTGTCACCTCCTTAGACGCCTTCACCAACCAGGAAAAGCAGGGATCCAATCAACAAGTGGCAAAGCTAATGTCACAAGCATCCTATCCTATCCTCAGAACTAACAGAATCAAACTCATCCCAGATAATTTTGCAAGAAGACCCCTATTTCTTGTAATAGACTTGCCCATTTGGCTTCTAACTGAATCAAAGCAATTTATATTCCAGATACCCTGCGAACTCCTTTACTCTTTATAGTTTGTATTTCTGCTAGGATTGTTCTTATTATGAAAACAGTACTTCAGGTTTTGCAAGAGAACATCAATTGCTGAGTTAAGAGGACCATGATACTGTGAAAACTATACTGGGATATCAAGTCAACATTCTTGTCAAGCCTTTGTTTCTAATTAACCAGCTCCCTGAGCAGTTGTGTAGTACCAGCACGTCTTACTGGATTACAGCAAGATATACTGTAAATGCAAATCAGTTAATGTGGGTTTTTTTGGCAGTTATATAGAAGTGAGTTGCTGCTGCCTTCTTTCTTTTACTACTTCTCAAATTAGGAGTTGTCTTCTTACCTGAACGCCTCTTCTCATCTGGTGGAAACCAGCCTTCAGGAATTGGGGTAGACCTCAGCCAATCGGGTTAGGACCGAGCCAGTAATTTAAATACTCCGTAGGATCCGCCATGTTCCCCAGATCTGACGAATCCCGAAACTGGACTCGGGACTGTCGCTATAGAATAAGAAACTAGGAAGAAATCTAATAATAGAAAGAAATTGAATCTCTAGCATAATTACCTAACTATATACAAGGGTGGGAACTGAAGGCTGGTTCCACCAGATGAGAAGAGGCGTTCAGGTAAGAAGACAACGCCTATTCTCCATCCTGGGGTGGAACCAGCCTTCAGGAATTGGGACATACCAAAGCAGGGGTCCCAGGGAGGGTTAGCACAATTTCTGCTCCTATTGAATGTCAACTACTTGCTGTAGCACCCTCCTTCCAAACGCTGCATCCGCTGAAGCGAATTTATCTATCTTGTAATGTCGGATAAACTGGGATGGTTGCGCCCAGGTTGCCGCCCGGCATACCTCTTCCAGCGAGGCTTGTGTGTTCCAGGCTGCCGATGTGGATGCACTTCTGGTGGAATGTGCCGTAATTCCTGTTGGTGCTGGCATGCCGCTGAGCTCGTATGCCTTGGCGATGGTGCCCCGGATCCAACGCCCTATGGTAGCTCACGACGCCTTGTCTCCCAGGGATCTGGTGTGGAACCCCACAAAGAGTGCTTCCGTCTTCCTGATATGTCTGGTGCGGTTCAGGTATATTTTGAGCGCCCTGCGCACGTCTAATGAATGCCATCGTCTTTCAGATGGGTGCGCTGCTTGTGCGCAGGAGGGGAGAATCAGCTCCTGAGACCTGTGAAATACGGAATTGATCTTGGGAATGAATGACGGATTGATTCTGAGAGTTACCTTGCTTGGTTGAAAGATACAGAGATCCTTCCGGACTGACAAGTCTGACAATTCGGAGATGCGTCGGGCAGAAGTGATGGCAATCAGAAAGGCTACCTTCATGGTGAGGTGGCGTCGTGATGCTTCCCTAAGCGGCTCATATGGAGGCCCCGTGAGGGATGACAGGACCCGTTGCATATTCCAGGTTGGGTATCGATGTACCGTAGGTGGGTGTAAGTTAGTTGCTCCCCTCAGGAAGCGACGGATTGCTGGACATTGGGATAGAGAGTCATAATTGTCACATGCTAACACCGAAGAAAGAGCAGCCACTTGTCTGCGAAGAGTGTTAGGTGCTAGTCCTCTATTGAGACCGTGGTTCAGGAATCTCAAAACCTTAGGCAGGGGGATGCATAACGGTGAGAGCCCTTCCTCACTGCACCAAGCGCAGAATGCCCTCCATGTAGCCGCATAAATGCGATTTGTGGAGGGGCGGCGGGCTGCCTGCATAATGATGATGACTTCCTGGTCGTAATACTGACTTAGAAGGTCGTTCCGCTCAATCTCCATGCAGTCAGTTGTAACCAGGCCGGGTCTGGGTGATGGATGCTCCCCTGTGACAGCAAGTCCTCTGACACTGGCAAGCGCCATGGTCTGGTGACCGAGAGAGCCTGGAGGTCTGCAAACCAAGTTCTTCGTGGCCAGAACGGGGCTATGAGGATTATCTCTGCCCGCTCCACTAAAATTTTGTGAATGAGCTCCGGAATCACTGGTAATGGTGGGAATGCATATAGGAGCTCTTGAGGCCACTGGCACCTGAGGGCGTTCGTCTGCTCCACCCCCGGCGACTGGAATCGTGTGAAGAACCTTGGTAGGTGGGAATTGCTGGAAGTGGAGAAGAGGTCCACCAGTGGCTGACCGAGTCTCTGGACTATCTGATGGAATACGCAGGGGTGAAGTCTCCACTCCGCTTGATCTACCTGAGTGCGGCTGAGCCAGTCCGCCTGCGAGTTGTGAACCCGATATGTGGTCTGATGTGATCGACCGTACGTGTCTCTCCGCCCACAGTCCCAGACTCATTGCTTCGGCCTGGAGGGATTTGGATTTGGTCCCCCCTTGGCGATTGATGTGTGCCTTGGTGGAAATGTTGTCTGTGAGGACCAGAACATCGGAGTCCAAGACCAGGTGCTGAAAGTGTTTCAGAGCCAAGGATACTGCTCTCAGCTCCAACCAGTTGATGGAGTGTGCTGCCTCCCCCGGTGACCACTGACCTTGAGCTATGAGTCCCTCCAAGTGAGCTCCCCAGCCTGTCAGACTTGCGTCGGTTGTAATCGTTCTTCTGTGTGTGACCCTGAACGAGGTGCCTTTGGATATTGCTGAGGAAGTCCACCAATCGAGCAACCTTTGAACCTGTGAGGGAAGTTGAACTTTCATAGAAGATGAGCCCCGATCAGCTTTCTGGAATGGTAACAGGAACCATTGGAGTTCCCTTGCGTGTAAGCGAGCCCATGGGGTGATTGCTATGCAGGAAACCATCTTCCCCAGGAGGGAGGATAATGATTCTAGGGATGTCTTCTGTTTCCCCCCCCCCCCCCGTACCTGGGTGGCTAACTGCCTAATGCTGTCCTGCCTTTCTGAGGAGAGGCAGACCATACAGTCAAGGGAATTGATCACTGCTCCCAGGTGCTGTATGGACGTGCACGGGTTGAGAAGGCTCTTTTCCCAGTTAACGGAGAACCCGTGTTCCTGGAAGGTGTCTATGATGATTTCCACATGCTGTTGAGCCAAACCTTTAGAGGGAGCATGTACTAAGATATCATCCAAATAGCAATGGATACGGATAGATTTGGTCCGCAGCCTGGCTGCCAGGGCCGCCATTATCTTGGTGAACACCCTGGGGGCTGATGAAAGGCCGAATGGAAGAGCCCTATATTGATAATGTTGATTGTTGTAACAAAATCTTAGGAAACGCCTATGGGGTTTGAATATAGGGACATGCAGGTATGCTTCCATGAGATCTAGGGATGCCATGTAATCCCCCTGGCGTATCAGAGAAAGAATGGAAGACAGGGAGTGCATTTTGAAACGTTTATACACCAAATATTTGTTTAATCTTTTCAAGTCCAGGATGGCTCTCCAACCCCCTGATGACTTTGGGACCACAAAAAGGATAGAATAGAAACCCCACCCCCGCTGGGAGGGTGGTACTGGCTGTATGGCCCTGATGGAATCTAGGTGTTTAATTGCTTCTTCCATCAATGTACGATTGGAGTAGACAAAGGAAACTGAACACTTAATGAAGGATCTGGGTGGGAATGAGATGAATTCCAACTTCAGCCCCCTGCGTATGGAGTTCTGTACCCAGGAGTCCTGAGTTGAATGCTCCCAGGCCTGCCAAAACTGGGCAAGCCTGCCCCCTATGGGGGCACTCCTGGAGCTACCATCTGCCTCTGTGGAAGGGTCTGCCTGAAGGAGCCCCTCGCGGTTGTTTACGAAAGTGCTTCCCCCTGCCACCCCTATCTGGTTGTCTCTGTCTTGAGGAGTACTGACCTGGGGACCGGGAGGAGGAAGATCCCTGGTCAGAGGGACGAAAGGGCTGCCGGGTGTACGGTGTGGATCTTATGAACCCCTTGCGTGTGATAGAGGGCAGGACCTTTCTCTTGTCGCTGGTCTCAACGAGGAGAGGTTCCAGTGTGGCTCCGAAGAGTGATCCTCCCTTGATGGGCCCCGCTGCCAGCTTCCATTTGTGACGTGGGTCTGCCTGCCACTTCCTGAGCCAGTGCAGCCGCCTGGCCACTATGGAGGAATTCATTGCCATAGCTGCAAAACATGATGCTTGCAGAGACGTATCTGCCCAAAACTGCACCGCTGCGAATATCTTATTGATGTCCTGTTGAGCCCTCGTGTTCGAGGGTGGGATGTGATCCTGAAGCTGCTCCAGCCACGCAAGAGTCGCGCGCGCGAAGAAGGAGGATGTGGAGGATGCTTTCACTGCCCAGGCCGCTGACTGGAAATTCTTGACCAGTGTCTGATCCATGCGCCTTTCCTCTGGTTTCAGGATCTCCTCTAGTTCTCCCAGGACTGTTGTGGAAGAATGCAGTGCCCTGATGGGCGCATCTACTGTGGGGACTGAAAGTAAGTCAGAGAGGTTAGGTGCAACGTTGTAAAATTTCTTGTCCTGTGAGGAAGTGGATGGGCCGGCCGCTGGAGTGGGTCTGTGTTTCTCCACCGCATCTACGAACAGCTGCGGGATAGGAATAAAGTCCACCTCTGGCCTGGATTCTAGATAGAAGTGATTAGGTTGTTCCTCTGCATTTGAGTCTGTAATAACCTTTGGTAATTTAATCCTGGCCACTGCCTGAGCCTTGAGCAATAAGGACCTAAACAGGCTAGGTGGAAACAGGCCCGATGTGGGAGGCACCTCCTTGGGGACCTCCTCATCCTCTGATAGATCCCATTTGGAATCATCCTCTCTAGGTTCCTCATCTTTAGGATTATCAAGGACTGATTCATCAGAAGAATCCTCTGAACTATGTTTATTGGATGGGCGTTCCTTCCTGCTGGCAGCTCTCTTTGCGCCCCTAGATCAGTGATGGCGAACCTATGGCACGCATGCCGCAGATGGCACGCGGAGCCATATCTGCCGGCACTGAGCAGTTGCCCCAGCTTAGCTCCAACGTGCATGTGCACGCCAGCCAGCTGATTTTCAGCTCACGCAGAGGCTCTGGGAGGGCGTTTTCAGCTTCCGGAGGGCCTCCGGGAGGGCAGCGGGAGAGGGCGTTTTTGCCCTCCCCAGGCTCCAGGGAAGCCTACTGGGCCCACCGGAAGTCAGGAAATGGGCCATTTCCATCCTCCAGAGAGCTTCCAGGGGGGCAGGGGAGATCATTTTCGTCCTCCCCAGGCATTGAATTATGGGTGTGGGCACTCGACTGTGTGTGATAGTGTGCACGCACACGCTTTTGGCACCCGAGGAAAAAAAGGTTCGCCATCACTGCCCTAGATGATGATGAGGTGGAGGCCGCTGTGGAAGACCCTGCTCTCGATAGGTTGTCTAATCTGTCTGCAATGGCCTGCTCTAGTACCTGTTCCATCAATGCTCTAAGGTTTGAAGTGTTGATCACTGTTTGTTCTGTCCCAGGTGCCCCCTGTGCCTGTGATCTGGGTTGCTCTGCTGTACATGAACGCCATGGATCTCCTCTGGATCTGGCCAGAACATCAGCATCCATATCTAATGGATCCATTCCTACTGCCCCCGGTTCCTGACTGGGGCACTCCTCTTGGGCCTGAGAGCTCTCCACCTCTGCTTGGGCCTTATCACTCAATTCTTCTAAAATCCTATGGAGTCTCTCCTCTGCCTGAACTGTGGCTCTTGATGGGGCCTTGCGGGGGGGGGGATCGCTCTGGTGAAGAGGCTGTATCCTGCTCTGATGAGTGATTGGATTTTTTTGATCGTTTGCCTGATGCTTGAGCCTCTTTTGAGTTCCTGCCCACCATCCTGTGGTTGTTGGCTGGGGGTGGAATGAGGAAGGCTCCGCCCCTCCTAATCTTTCCAAAGATGGGTGCCCCCTGGCGCACCACGTGGAGGCCTCTTTAAATGGCCCCTTTAGGTAGGCACCACGTGCTCTGCCCCACCGGTCCGCCCGAGAAGGCTCAGGTTGTTCCGGCTGTGCTGCTAGCCCTTGGCCCGAGACAACTCAGGGCTGCTAAGAAGCTGGGCCTGGAAATGGTCCCCCCCCCGGTTTTCTTCACCTTCTTCTACTGGACGCTGCGAGAAAACTCAGCAGCGTCCTCCGCCTTGCTCTGCTCCTGGCCTCGCAGAGGGGGCTGGCAGTGTGGAGGGGGGAATCCCAGCGGCCTATATCGCCCTGGAGTGATTGCTGCCTTGCTGCCCCCCTGCTGAGCCTTTGTGCTTGCTTGCAAGATTGCAGCAGGAAGAGGGCGGGGGCAGTGGTGCTGGGAACTCCAGCTGGAGCATGGAATTTAAACGAGGGAAAAGATGCCTGCCTCGCTTCTGTTCTTCGTTCGTTCCTCCCCCTCCTTCTGTACCCCCGGTAAGAAACAGGCCCACGCTGGAAATCGGCCGATTCCCTTGCTTTCCTCCCCACCCTCCGAGCTGAACCCTGCTGAAGCGAGATCGTCTCAAGTTTCCCTGCCGTTCCCAATGGTAAACAGCGTAGCAGGCTGCTTGGAGGAAGAGGGGGGGTTGGGGGGGAAGGAGGGGGAAGCCGGATCACGCTCTCCAAACCTTGCCGGTGTGTTGCTGTGAGTTCCTCCGCTGGCGATTTGGCTATCCAGTCCTCAAAGGGACCTCTGTTTAAGAGGATTCCTCTTCCCTTCTCCTTCCTTGCGTCCCTTCTTCTTTTTCTTCTTTTTTTTAAAATAAAATAGGTTAAGGAAGAGATAACTGATAGGGTGGGAAGACCTAGGAAGAGAAAATCCTCAACAAGAAGGTAAGAAGGGTTAATAAAGGGAAAGAAAGGCCCTAAGAACAAAGAAGTTTTCAGGACAGGAGTTTGGCCACGACCTTCCTCTTGAGTGGACCGAGTCAGATCTGGGGAACATGGCGGATCCTACGGAGTATTTAAATTACTGGCTCGGTCCTAACCTGATTGGCTGAGGTCTACCCCAATTCCTGAAGGCTGGTTCCACCCCAGGATGGAGAATAGCCTATAGGTATGGTTTCCATTCAAATACTAACCAATCCCAACTATACTTATCTTCCAAGGCCAGCCAGGTGTTACCTCCTACTTAGCCATATGGCTAAGGCCAAAGTAATCATTTGAAGTGAGAGAATAGCTATACTCACCTGAAATGAATACCTATTGTTAACTGAACCACAATTTATTCAACCTAGTTCTGATTTAACACAACACACTGAACCACAAACAGGATATTTTTAGCCTAGCTTGTTGGGCAGATCCAATGTATGTGATTAGTTCATGGTTTAATTATGCTGTATGAAACCGTAAAACAGGGATGTCAACCTCGCGATGTCACGGCGGTGTCACATGACGTATTGGGACTTTTTTCCCCTTTGCTAAACCAGGCATGGGTGTGGCCAGTGCATGACGCATCCGGGCCACGGGCCACGAGTTTGACACCCCTGCCATAAAAGAATAGTCTGGCACAGATTATGTAAAAAACAAAATTCATATAGTTTAAAAGGTCAGGAATATCCAGACTTATGCAGTTCCGTATCTTACACTAAAATTGATTGAAATTCATTTACTCATATGCAATTTTTATTTGTACAGCAGATGTGCAAAGTACTATAAATCCACTGTACTAAACTGAATAGAGCAGATTTTCCTCTTTCTACACCGCTATTGCCTATTTCAAGGTAGAGTTGTTGAAACCATTATACTTCTTGGTCACATACAGTGCTAAGCATTTCTCCAAAGTATTCTTCAAAAGAGATAGGGTGTTAATTAAAGATTGCCATAATCTATTTGTAAGGAGCTCAAGTCTATTTACATGCAAATTCCTGTTTCATAATGTGGGCCAGAGAATTTCCTGGCTTTTGTTTTCTGTACTATAACAGGCTGCAGTTTCTTACTTTTCTTCTCCCAATTCCCAGCAATGCCAGGAGAAGAAAATAGCAGTTAGTCCTCAAGATGGCAAAATTTCTTGGGAATTGTTATACGAGCATTATATAATTTAAATAAATTAGCTTTTATATGAGTAGATAAAAAGCAATATTTCCTAACCTGGCACTTTTCAGATATATTAACTAAAATGTGTAGAACAAATATGACAAACTAACCCCAAGATTCCTCTGACTGCTACTGCTGAACATTTGTGGGAATATTTACCACGAGATACAAAACTTGAAATTTCATGTCCTACAGTAAGTTTAACATAGTTTTAAAAAACAAAAACACATCTTTAAAAACCAAAGAAAAATAGATCCACACAATTTGCATCATTTTGTTCATCATGTGGACAAAGGATTCTAGGATTCCCTCAAAAGGTTAAATGCACCTCTGTGCCACCAAACGTTGCCCAATGCACATCAGGAAGTGCAACTATGCCACCCCTTTGCACATCAGGAAGGCATCAGGTTGGGGCAAAGAACAGTGTCAAGACAACAGCATGTTTGCTAATTCCCAATATGTAATTCTGTCAGCCTATTTTTCAAAATTGTTTCAAACTAAAATCCTCTTACTTAGCTTGTGTATCACACTGCCATCAATATAACCAGGGTTTATTGGGTGAACTGTATTTGGTTTCATTCATACATCACACTAAACAGCAAATCAGGAAACCACATTATGGCTGTTTGCACTGTATGAATAAAATTACTGAGATATCTTAACAGTATATTCACATTATTAGTTTTATGAAATAAGCAAGATGCACTACCAGTTACTGGATAAAATGCAATATTCCAGGTTGTTATGAAGGGAAAAACATTATGATTTCATATACCTGAGTCCATTTCAGAAGGAGTGGACATCAAATACAGTGATATCTGTATACATATCAAAGAGCTCTAGAAAAAAGAATTGCTGGTAAACAAGTAAGTGCCAATAGAAGAGATTTGGAGCTGAACGTTGAACTGTGGGGTCCTAACTGTCCTAACCACTGAAAGGTATTAACATCTACCATGACACATATTGAAGAATCAACACACATCATTTGGTTTTGATACACAATAATTTTAAAAGCTTCAAAAAAGCTTTAAAACCTGCCTCAAATAGCAACTTTATCTATAGCAGCAGTGTGTGAAACAGTACAGGAAGTCTTCAACTTAAAACTATTCATTTAGTGACTGTTTAAAATTACAATGGCACTGAAAAAAATGACTTACAACCGTTTTCACACACAACCGTTGCAGCATCCCCATGGTCACATGACCAAAATTCAGATGCTTGGCAACTAGTTCATATCTATGAATGGGTGCAGTGTCCCAGGGTTATGTGTGACCTTCTGAGAAGCAAAGTCGTTGTGGAAGCCAGATTCACTTAACAACCGTGTTACTAACTTAACAACTGCAGGGATTCACTTAACTGTGGCAAGGCAGGCTGTAAAATGGGGCAGTACTCACTTAACAATTGTCTCACTTAGAAACAGAAATTTTGGACTCAATTTTGATAGTAAGTCAAGGACTTCCTGTATGTATAATGGGCAAGAGCTTCAAATCTACTATTACACTGGATTGAGGCCCCGAATGCAACTTAGTTGTGGATAGGAAATTTCTGGACCAACACTATAAAAGGAAGATATTTTAACACAGAACTAGGAGAGCACAAAGTGAAGAGATGAGAGAAAGCTAGTTGATGCCACAGACCATGTGACAGATTTGAAAAAGAAAAGAATGATTGGCTACTGCCTTGAGTTATTTGTAAAAATAATAAAGGTGAGATACAGATGAATAAAAAACTACATCTAATCAGACTTTCCCAGCCTAGTGTCCCACTGATGCCTTGGACCAAAAACTGTTTTAAACCTATTGAGAATGCTGCCTAAAAATTAAGAGAAGGCCAGGGTGGCTGGAAGACACAGTTAGGTAAAGCGTAAACGAGCGGAGTGTTTTTTTTTTGCAGAAAGCCAATTACAGAGCACGAAGGGAAAGTTGGTGGGGGGACGGAATGTTCCTTAACTGAACCCTAACTAAGCCTTCATTTGAAGGGCAGAGAATGGGTTTGAGAGAGAGCATGAGGAAATGAGGCTTTTATTCATAGAGGTTATTTAGGATGAAACAGGAGAGGAGGGAAAAGGGGGGCTCTGTCCCTGAGAGGAAATGCCCATTTGGGGGCTTCGTTACCTCAGGATCTGGACTGGAAGGGGAAACGAAATGCGGGAGGGCGGCAAGGGGGTTTCTTGGCACCTTCCCCACAGACAGAAACTGGCTGACTGACAGGCAAAGTCGAAGGCACCCGCTTCTGCCCCAGTCTGGCGCAACACTCAGGCGACCCAAGGAGATCCCCCCCTCGCGGACTCCCACACGCACCGCGCCTTGATGTAATCACCCGCGCGCGAGAGCCCCTTTCTCTTACACAAAGACCCGCACGAGCGCTCCGTTTCTTATTCTCCGCTGTTCGTTCGGCCTCCTCACAACGCACGCGCGCACGCCCACCTTTCCCCCCATGCGATTCGCCCTTCCGCAAACCTGTCAATTTCCCGCTCACGGGGTGCCATTGGCCACGCTCAGTTGTCAATCAGAGGCGGCCCCACCTTCTTCCCGTTGTTCCTCCATTGTGCACCTGAAGTAAAGACGGCCTCCTGGTCTTCCCACCCGCATGCTCGGGGATGATTGGTGTAGACAGACTTCCTTTGGAAAGAGTGTCTCGGTCTGTTATTCGACAGGGTAGATAGGTGTTGCCGATTCCTACCGCTGCTCACATAATGTGGTCGGTCGCAGTTCATTCGACGATACTGATGTCCATTAATTTTGAATCCACCTTCCGAAGTCGAATGAGGACGCGGCCCCCAGCCTACGCGTCCGATTGGGCAAATCATCTGCCTATGAAATTGATTACGCGTTCCTTCTCCGATCTCGCCTTATTTGGAACAGCGTTCTGCCTACAGCATGCCTATTCCGTATATTAGGCTAGACTAGAGCAATATTTCCCTATTGGATAATTGAATGTCAAAATAAATGTAACCGCCCTCTCTTAGGAAGACTGCACAGCCCTCCCCCACGCTTATCTTCATTGGTCAAACGCAATGCTTATCAATGAGTAAGACATGCCTCAGAGCTCATTGGATAGTTCAATTAACTTGGCACAAATTCTTCAGTTCCTGTGGGCGTTCCCCCACACTTGTTGATAAAAGAGTAGCGTTCTCTTAAGCTTGACATAGTAATAGTTTTGACAGTGGGAGATCCACTGACCGAGCCTCGCTGTCCTTTCTGTATATCCCATTTGAAATCTGCCGCCATTCTCTATTGGTTCAACTGATCTATCCACGTGCCTTACCATTAAGCACGTTTAGTGGTCAACTCAGCTGTCTATCACTGAGCATCCACACGATTTGCTTCGGCTTACAAAGCCACGCCTATTACTGTATTTTTCAGAGTATAAGACGCACCGGAGTATAAGACGCACCTAGATTTTAGAGGAGGAAAACAAGGAAAAATATTCTGAACCAAGTGGTGTAGTAATACTATTCTGGATTGGAGAAATGGATTCCTTCCAGATAGATAACTCAGCACACGAGATATCAAAGATTATTTTATTGCAGGCATTCCCACAACAACTCACGATTATGATGTAAATTCTGTTGCATTACAATCTCTCTCTCTTGTGCAGGTAAAAGGACATTGCTTGTCTCAGAGGTTACATGACGCAGATTCTTTTAAGAACAAAGGCTAACTGCCGTGCTAAAATAACTAACTCCTCCTCCCAGACGCGAGCTAATGAGGTCACATAAATGTGGTCACATAAAAACTACATTACCCCTAATGCAATTGTCTTAAAGAAACATTTCCTACATCAACTAAATAATCCTGTCCATGGTGACAGCACACTCCCCGCCTGGAATTTGTAAAATTCCACTACTAACTAGCGAATAAACTGAAGTAAACAAAGATATAAACTAAATATTGTGACTTAACTATCTGACTAACTAAAGTAAACAAGTTATATCATCAAGCAATGCAAACATTGAGGTAGATACAGGGCATGCAAAGCTTGAGGTTCAATCTTAAAGCTCGATCTTTCTTCTCAGCAAGACTAGGTCGGTGACTGGTCTGGTGTAGAGCTTCTTGACGGAAGTCTTTGGGTCGCGACCTGGGTCTTGCGGCTTCGTGACTTGGACTTGGACTTGGCGAACTAGTCCATCAGTGCTGGTCTGAACTCGGTGAACAAGTCCCATTGGCCAAGAATTTCGATGTGCGTCTTTGTCCCTCAACAGGACCAGGTCTCCTTCTTCCAGATTCAGCTCTGAGGTATCCCATTTGCGGCGAACCTGAAGGGTAGTCAAGTATTCTTGCTTCCAACGCTTCCAGAAGGTGTTGGCCATCAGTTGAACCTGTCTCCACTGTTGCTTATATCTGTCCTTAGGAACGAAGTTCACTTCTGGAGCTGGCCATTCGCCTGTCTTTTGTGTTAACAAAGTGGCTGGTGAAAGAATAGTCGGGTTCTCAGGGTCTGACGAGATTGGACCCAGAGGTTGAGCGTTGATGATAGCAGCCACTTCCGCCATGAGGGTGGTAAGGACCTCATGTGTCAGCGTAGGTTCTTTCGTCACCATGGAGTCAAAGATTTTGCGGGCTATTCCGATCATCCTTTCCCATGCTCCTCCCATATGGGAAGCATGGGGAGGGTTAAATGTCCATTCACAGCTTTGGGCCCTCAGGTAGCTGTCAATTGCTGGATTGAGATGGGTACTTTCGTTGATCTGTAGTGCTTTACAGGCTCCCATGAAGTTTGTTCCGCGGTCAGATCTAAATGCTTTGACCGGGCCCCTGTGGGCTTGGAACCTTCTCAGTGCGTTAATGAAGGAGGAACTGTCCATAGATTCGATGACCTCGATGTGGACGGCTCGAATGCTGAGACATGTGAAAAGGACGGCCCAGCGTTTGTTGTGAGCTTGACCGCCTCTGGTTCGACGGGCCGTCACTAACCACGGGCCAAAGACGTCTAGGCCTACGTAGGTGAAGGGTGGTTCGGTACTGAGACGTTCTGGTGGCAGGTCAGCCATCAACTGATGTTGTGTCTCGCCTCTTTGTTTGCGGCAGCGCAGACACTTATGTAAGACAGTTGAGATGAGCTTCCTGGCACCCACGATCCAGAATCCGGCGGCTCGGACAACTCCCTCTGTGAAGTGTCGGCCTTGATGGTGTGCCTTTTCGTGATAGTGTTGAACTAACAGGTTTGTTACGTGGTGGCGAGCAGGAAGAATGATAGGGTGTTTTATGATGAAGTCCATATTGGCCTTGTGCAGACTCCCCCCTACTCGCAGCAAGTCCTCGCTGTCAAGGTACGGGTTCAGTGTCAGAAGCGGGCTGTATCTTGGAATAGGTTTCTTAGCTTTAAGGTGTTCTCACTCCACCGAGTAGACATTGTGTTGCACAATCCGTAGGATCCCTCTCTCTGCTTGTAGGCGGCTTTCTGAATCGCTCATCTGTGAAGCCTCTCTGCGGCGCAGAAAGCGTAGGAGCACTGCCACGCCCCGCACGATGGATTTCCATCTAGAGAATTTCTTGAAGGTGACTGGCTCTAGTTCATGTTTAAGGTGTTGGTTTCCTGTGTCTTTGACTGATGTCGCCAAACAGGTCACCAGGGTATTTACGTATTTGTCCGGTATGAGTGGTTTTCCGGGCGCTTGAGGTCGAACATTGTCATCTTGGTCTGGGTCAACAAGGTCATAGTGTTCTGGCATCTGTGGCATCGAACTCTGAGAGCGGATTAGAAAATCGGGGCCCTTTAGCCAGGTGGATTCTGCCAATTGAGATGCGGGAATCGATCGTGTAGCATGATCCGCTGGGTTCTTATCTGTTGGCACAAAACGCCATTGTTCTGGATTGGAGGACATTCTGATTCTGTCCACTCTGTTGGCTACGTAGAGATAGAAGCGTCTTGTCTGGTTGTGAATGTAGCCTAGTACCACCTTGCTATCTGTGTAGAAGGTAGTGGGTTCCAGTTCAAGGTCTATGGTTTTAGTTATCAAGTCTGCGAGCTCTACGGCCAATACGGCGCTGCAGAGCTCCAATCTTGGCACGGTGTGACCTTGTTGTGGTGCTAGCTTTGCCTTCCCCAAGACGAAGCCGATGTAACTGTCTCCCTCCCCGCCGTAGACTCTGAGATATGCTACGGCTGCTATCGCCTGCGTGGACACATCCGAAAAGATGTGCAGCTCTCTTTTCGTCGCGGTGGCGGGTGAGATGGGAACGTATGTACGGCGCACACTGATGCTTTGAAGATTACTCAGGGAGGCACGCCATGTCTCCCATTTTTGCTTCTGTTCTGTCGGAAGTGGCTCATCCCAATCCTTGGTGCTTTGGGATAGCGTCCGTAGAAGGAATCTTCCTTGTATAGTTACGGGAGCAGCAAAGCCTAGAGGGTCAAAAAGGCTGTTTACTGTTGACAAAACTCCTCTTCTTGTAAAGGCGGTATTCTGAGCTGGGGCTCTGAAGGTAAAGGCGTCCTTCTTCAAGTCCCAACACAGGCCGAGACTCCGTTGGACAAGAGGGGTGTCGACGTCAAAGTCAAGGTCTTGTAAACCCTTGGCGTGGTCTTCAGGATTGAAGGCTTTCAGTACTTCTTCACTGTTGGATGCTATTTTGTGCAGTTTGAGGTTGGCCACCGCTCGCATCTGGCGTGTCCTTTTCAATAGGTCTATGGCTTCTGCTGGTGTAGGTACAGATTTTAGACCATCGTCGACGTAGAAGTCTCGTTCCACGAAGCGCCTGGCATCTTGACCGTATTTGGCCTCACCTACACGAGCGGTGTGTTGTAGGCCATAATTAGCGATTGCAGGAGAGGAACCATTTCCAAAGACATGTGCTCTCATTCTGTACTCTGTGATCTGTTGATCGTGCTGTTGGTCGCTGAACCACAGGAAACGCAGGTAATTGCGGTGATCCTCCCTAACAACAAACGAGTAAAACATCTGCTGGATGTCAGCCATGAAGGCTGTGGCCTCTTTTCTGAAGCGAATAAGCACACCTAACAGGCTGTTGGTAAGGACGGGTCCTGTAAGAAGGACTTTGTTCAAGGAGTGGTTTTGGAACTGAGCACTTGCGTCAAAGACCACTCTTATCTGCCCTGGCTTTTGTGGATGGTACACTCCAAAGAACGGCAGGAACCAGCATTCTTCATCCTGTTGCAGAGGTGGGGCAGGTTCAGCGTGTCCGTTCTGGATCATCTTAACCATGAATTCCACCAGATGAGCTTTCAGTGTGGGCTTCCTGTTCATGAGTCTTTTTAGACTAAAGAGACGGGAGAGAGCTTGCTCACGGTTGTTTGGCAGGCGCTGTCTGGGTGTGCGAAAGGGCAGTGGTGCAACCCAGCTTCCGCTAGTGTCCTGTTGAAGTTCCTTTTCCATGAGCTGCATAAAGTGTTTGTCTTCTATTGACATGCCTAACTCGTTGTCTTCCTTGTTGGTCTGGAACACTGTCGCTCCTAGAACGGGGTAGTCCGTTGAAACCGTGAAGTGTTCTTGGCATGGCTTCCAGTGGGACGCTCTACCATTGCTAAGAGTGGTGGTCGCAGAAACATCCGCCTGGTTAGGGGCTTGCAGCCTGTCGATGCAGACTGTTCCGTAGATGGCCCATCCAAGTACAGATCTGATGGCAACTGGTGCGTCTATCAGGCCTCTTGGTCCTCTGATCATTTCAAAGATATAGGTAAGTGCGGGGGTATCCGCTCCCAATAAGAGCAGGATCTCAGCTTTGGGGTCCAAAGGAGGGATGAGGTTAGCTATGTGTCTTAGATGAGGTATGTTGGCTGCGACTTCTGGCGTCGCTATCTGCTTGCGATTATCTGGTACCCTATCGCATTCTAGCAATGGTGGCAGTGTGAACTGTTCGCTCCCATCTAACGGTTCTATGCAGAATCCAGTTACTTTCCTCCCCACCGTGCTCTTGGATCCAGAGCACGTGGATATCACGATGTGCGTTTCTTCAGCAGGGACGTCAAAGAGGTCGAAGAATGCGGGTTTGGCTAACGATCTATTGCTCTGTGGGTCTAGTATTACATACATGTTCACTGCCTTTTCTGGGCATCCCGCTGGGTAGACTTTAGCCAAGTATATGTGATGACATGAGCAAGGGAATGGTGAGCCAGCGCATATTGATGTGCAATGTACATTGACGTTTGCGGTTGTTGGTGTCTGAGTCTCCGCAGAAACGGCAGAATTCGGAGTGGGTCGTGGATTAGGAGGCGACCGTAAAGCAGGAGGTGGTCGTGGGTGATCAGTCGGCCGTGGGTTGGGAGTTGCTCGTGTGTAGGTAATCGACCGTGGAGCAGGGGTAGACCGTGTAAAGGGAGGTGGTCGTGTATAATGAGCTGGCTGTGGTGCCGGGTCAAAGTCTGGATGCAAGGCAGCAGGGTGCTGATTGCTCCTGCATATGTAGCATCGTATTTGCGCTGTGCATTCGTTGGCCAAGTGCTCCCTTGAATTACAACACTTGAAGCATACCCCGTAGTCTCTGATCAGAGCCTTTCTTTCATCTAAGGGCTGGCTCCGGAAATCTCTGCAATTATTCAGGGGGTGCGGGAGGTTGTAGAATGGGCACGGTAGATGTGTAGGTATTGTCAGAGGGGGACGTGCAGGTCTACTCGGCGGCTGGTCGGCGTGGTACCTCGTGGAAGGGGTAGAGACCTGCGTGTCGTGCACAGACACCCTCGCAGTGAGCGATGGGTTGTTGGACGAATCAAGGGTCTGGTTGGTCACTTTGTTAACTGTGTGGCAGTTCTCCGAAGTGAGGAGGTTAATAGGGTCATTGTATATAGTTGCTTGGTGGTTGATGAAGTCCGTGAGGAAGGCAAAGGAAGGGTTTCTTTGGTGGTGATTCACTTTGTAAGCCGACGCTGCTTGGATCCATTCTCTGTTTAGTTCCTTTGGCAATTTAGCAATGATGTGCTGTTGCATGTCGTAATGGTCGAGGCACATAAGTCCCGGTAAGTTGGGATCTCCTTGGGATGTCCGCAACAGTTTCAGTTCATGGGCGAATTTCCACAGCCTTTTAGGGTCTTTCAAGGTGATGTTTGGGAAGTTCTTGATATGATTTAATAGCGAGGACTCCGTCACTACGGATGACCCAAAACGTAGGTCAAGGGCATTCCAAGATTCCTGAAGGGCGACGTCTGCTCTAACTAAGTTGGTGGAGTGGATGTCTCTAACAATTTCAGCGGACTCGGGTCCCAGCCATGCTACCATGTGTCTAAGCTGTTCAGCTGGGCGTAGCCTCTCTTCCTTGATGGCATTCATGAAATTGTCCTTCCATAGCATGTACCTTTTTCCGGGTATGTCCGAGAATTTCTCGATCCCACTGGCTGCCAGATCCACCTTTGTCCGTCGGGATGTACACGCTATATGCCCTTTACAGAGGCATACGGGGTCTATTGGGACTTCCGCCAGGTGATGCACTGGAGGTAATGGTGAGCTGCGCGTCTCAGAAATGTCAGTGGCCTGCGTTAGGGGTGGTTGGTTCCTTCCTGTCCATCCGACGTAAAAAGGGTTTGCCGTGTGCTGCCAGGTGGGCGGATCCTGACTATTGGGATGTGTAGCCGCAGTCGAGATGGCCGGAAGGTTGGGCGCGGTCGCAATAGGTGTAGTTGCGGTGGTCAGAGGGTTGTGCGCAGTCGCGATGGCTGAAAGGGTGGGCGCAGTCGCAATAGGCACAGTTTTGATGGCCGGAGGGTTTGTCAGGAATGTCTTGGCGTCGACGTTGAGATTAGAGAGTGCGAGTGCTGGTGCCGGCTGGGACCCTCTAGTAGTTAAAGGATCAGCCAGTAGTGAGGTTTGTTCATTTACATAGGACTGGACTAGGTTGTTCGGATCCTCCTCTTCCAACTATGTAGGGTCGAATAAAGGAAGGGCGTCTTGGAGCTGTGCTTGTAAAGCTGAGGCCCTTGCCATCTTTAGCTTGGCCTCCTTTTCACTCTGCAAGAAATCAAGTTTGGCTTGGGATTTAGCCGCCTCTTTTTCTTGTCTGGCTTGAGCTCTGGCCATTTCCTCTCTTCATGTGGCTATTTCCTCCTTTTGTAACTTCTCTTGCTCTGCTAGCTCTAGAGCTACCTTGGCTACTGCGGCCTCAACTTGTGCTTTTCTAGCTTCGTCGGCTAGACTTTGTGCGCTCGAGGCCCTGGATCCATAGCTATGGCGGGATTTTTGCCGTGAGATGCTGCTGTGCGTGTGAGACCGGGCTGACTTGGCGTAGAAAGAGGAGGCTTCCTTTGAGCGATGAGACGCCTCTGATCTGGGCTCATCGTTCGTTGTGTCCTTGAGACATGCGTGTGTGGATTTGCCAGAAGCATATGAAGGAGCTTTAGATGGATGTGGTGATGGCATATGCGAAGGGGTAGACAGCTCATGTGCGTCCTTCTCGCTTGTCGTGGTCTCCGCCTGAGGCTCGGTTTGGGGCAGAAAATCGGCTTTGAAAAAGTTAAATTTGCTTAGGAGAAGCGTTTCTTGTTCCTTGTTTTGCTTCCGGAGAGATTGTAGGTCCGTTAGAAGGTTTTCATCTTGTAATTTCCGCTGAATGTCGAGTAGCTGACGTTCACAGTCTTTCCACTGTAGGTAGGTCTTCTTGCAGTCATCATCTATCGAGCGGATGCGACCTGGGGAAAGTGTGTTTTTCTCGGTGTTGAAGTAATATAACAATTTATCCCAGAGTGTTCTATTACTTTGGTAGCACTTATCCCAGTCCTCATTTAGTTTCATCCGCGCAGCCTCGGTAGGTTTTCTATGCTTCCTTAAATCGTAGGTTTTCTGAGGTGCCTCTTCTGCGTTTGAAATGTGGGCATTAAACTCTGAGATAGTTGCATTGGCGGGCAGGTGGCTCTGCGTTTCTAGCAAGTGAAATGCTTCTTCCCCAGGTGGGAGAGATTCCACGACATCATTGTCTATGTTTATGTCAAGATCAGTTGGGAGGGTAAGGTCTGCTGTAGCCTCAGCAGTCTCTGCCATGCTCAGGAGGAGTTAAGGTGATTTAAATTGAAAGGGAAAAGGAAAGATTTTTTTTGTAAATGCAGTTCACCTCGTTCCTTTTTTTTTGCCACTAAGAGGCGCTGTTGCTAATTAATGCTTGGGCAGGCTGCTCTTTATTTCTTTTGTTGAAAGTCCTGCCATGTGGATTTCTCAGAGACTTTGCTAGCTATTTGCACAATCTTGGCTTTTCAACATGTCAGTTATTTTGTCAACAAATTATAAAGGGCAAGGCAATAAGGCAGAGCATTTATTTTTCTTAAGGTATAGCTTCTATTGGGCATTGAAATTGGGTAAAGAAAGGCAGTTTTTTTTTTGAAACGCAAGGGGAGGGGCTGTTCCTTCTCTTTGAGCAGCTTGTGTCCTTAACTTGGCTGGCTGGTTTATTGCGAGGTCTTTTTATAATGGCCTGCCTTTGAAATGCAGGCTGAAACTGGCTTTATTATCTTGGGGCTGCCAGGGTAACAGCCTTGGCTGAGGTAAGGAAGGCTTGGAAACTCATTCTGGAGGGAAACTTCCCTTCTATTAACAAATGAACTTTTGAACAAATCGCTTTTGAAATCCCTGCTGTCTCTCTCTTTAGGGATTAACTTCTTTGTTGCTGACAGAGGTGAAGTCAAAGGCTTTTACATGTAAATGTTCCTCTAAGGCAAGGAGGGGGGAGGGACTCCAGCTCACTTCATTGTCTTTACTATTAAACTTCAGGAGTGCAGTAACACTCGAGACTCTGTCCTTTTACTATTCTGGATTGGAGAAATGGATTCCTTCCAGATAGATAACTCAGCACACGAGATATCAAAGATTATTTTATTGCAGGCATTCCCACAACAACTCACGATTATGATGTAAATTCTGTTGCATTACAATCTCTCTCTCTTGTGCAGGTAAAAGGACATTGCTTGTCTCAGAGGTTACATGACGCAGATTCTTTTAAGAACAAAGGCTAACTGCCGTGCTAAAATAACTAACTCCTCCTCCCAGACGCGAGCTAATGAGGTCACATAAATGTGGTCACATAAAAACTACATTACCCCTAATGCAATTGTCTTAAAGAAACATTTCCTACATCAACTAAATAATCCTGTCCATGGTGACAGCACAAATACTGTATATTATTTAATAAAATACCAGTATAGCAGATTACTTTTTACAACCATGTACACTTTTTAAAACCATGTACACTTTTTACAAACTTCAAACTTGACAGCTTTAAGACTTGTGGACTTCAACTCCCAGAATTCCTCCTCCAGTCATGCTAGATGGGGTAATTAGAAGGCAAAAACACCCCCTTTTTTGCAAAAAATGGCCCGTTTTTCGGCCTTTTTTTGCAAAAACGAGGCATGCAGAACGGGCGGGTTGCCTACTTACTGATACCGGTGCGCTGCACGCTCATCTCCACATTTTGTGTGCGTGCATGCACGCAACGCGCATGTGCCCTCTCGCACGATTTCGGTGAGATTTTGCTTCTGTGCATGCACGGAAGCAAAATCTCGCCGAAATGTTGTGAGGGGACGCGCGCGCGTGCGATTTCAGTGAAATTTTGCTTCTGTGCATGCGCGGAAGCAAAATCTCGCCGAAATTTCACGCATGCGCGCGTTCCCTCGCGAGATTTCAGCGAGATTTTGCTTCCGCGCATGCGCAGAAGCAAAAAAGCCAAAAAATTATTTTAAAAAGATAGCGACGCGCGCGACTGTTGGGTAAAGACGGTACCGGAGCAGTCGCGCGCAAATTGTGTAATCGGCGGGTCCTTACCGGAGCTGCACACTGGACCGCACCGGTAGGAACCCACCCCTGATGCAGAGGGTTTGGGAAGCCTGCAGAGCACTCCTAGGGGGTGGGGGAAGGCAAAAACACCTCCATTTTTGTGAAAAACAGCCTGTTTTTCGGCCTTTTTTTGCAAAAACGAGGCATGCAGAGGGTTTGGGAAGCCTGCAGAGCACTCCTAGGGGGTGGGGGAAGGCAAAAATGCCCCCATTTTTGCAAAAACCGGCCTGTTTTTCGCAAAAATGGGATGCAGGGGCGGGGCTTCGGAAGGCCAAAAATGGCTGTATTCGGTGTATAAGATGCACCAACATTTCCACCCTCTTTTTGGGGGCAAAAATGTGCATCTTATACTCCGAAAAATACGGTATGAGGAGGAACCCACAGAAACAGAAAGCTTAGATTTTATTTATTGTATTTATTTATTGTATTTGTATGCCGCCCAACTCCCGAAGGACTCTGGGCGGCTAACAAAAATTTGCAAATACAAAAATATAAAAACTATTTAAAAACAGATAAAAAGAACAAATTTAAAAACTCATACATACTCTCTCATGGCCAGATCTCTCCAATTATAACTGTGAGATCAACGGCCTTCAGCCTGCCGGAAGAGCCAGGTCTTGGTCGCTTTTCGGAAGGCCAATAGGGTGGGGATGGTCCGGATCTCCAGACGTAGCTGGTTCCAGAGAGCCGGGGCCGCCACAGAGAAGGCCCTCCCCCGTGGGCCTGCCAGCCGACATTGTTTAGCTGACGGGACCTGGAGGAGACCAACTCTGTGGGATCTCACTGGTCGCTGGGAGTTGTGCGGCAGAAGGCGGTCTTGCAGGTAGCCTGGTCCTAAGCCATGTAGGGCTTTAAAGGTGATAACCAACACCTTGAATTGTGTCCGGAGACCAATAGGAAGCCAGTGCAGCTCACGGAGAATTGGTGTAGTGTGGGTGTACCTAGGCGCACCCACAACAGCTCGCACGGCTGCATTCTGGATCAACTGTAGTCTCCGAATACTCTTCGGGGTAGCCCCATGTAGAGCGCGTTGCAATAGTCTAAACATGGGGTGACAAGAGCATGATTGACTGTGAGGAGAGCCTCGCGATCCAAGTAGGGTCGTAATTGGTGCACCAGACGGACTTGTGCAAAGGTCCCCCTAGCCACAGTTGTCAAGTGATGCTCCAATTTAAGCTGTGGGTCTAGGAGAACACCCAAATTACAAATTATGGGGGGGAGAAATTAGCTCCCTCAGAACGGGTTCGCAATTTGGGTGTCCTTCTAGACCCACAGCTTAAATTGGAGCAACATCTTTCAGCTGTGGCTAGGGGGACCTTTGCACAAGTACGTCTTGTGCACCAATTGCAACCCTACTTGGAGAAGGAGGCACTTCTCACAGTCACTCATGCCCTTATCACCTCACGGCTGGATTACTGCAATGTGCTCTACATGGGGCTACCCTTGAAGAGTGTCCGGCGACTGCAATTGGTGCAAAATGCAGCTGCGCGAGCTGTGGTGGGTGTACCTAGATGCACCCACGTAACACCGATTCTCCGCCAGCTGCATTGGCTGCCCATTAGTCTCCGGATCCAATTCAAGGTGTTGGTCGTTACCTTTAAAGCCCTACATGGCTCAGGGCCAGGTTACATTCGGGACCGCATCCTGCCGCATACCTCCCTACGACCGGTTAGGTCCCACAGAGTGGGTCTCCTCCAGGTCCCATCGACCAAGCAATGCTGGTTGGCGGGGCCGAGGGGGAGAGCCTTCTCTGTGGGAGCCCCCTCCCTTTGGAACCAACTCCCTCCAGAGATCAGGATTATCCCCACCCTGCTGGCCTTCCGTAAAGCAATAAAAACTTGGCTCTTCCGGCAGGCGGGGTATGAATGAAAGTTTTTTAAATTATGGATAGTATTTTAACATGGCTTTTTAAAAAATTGTTTTCACTTATTATATGTTTCTATACATGCTGTGAGCCGCCCAGAGTCCCTCGGGAGTTGGGCGGCATAGAAATTTTAATAAATAAATAAATAAATAAATAAATAAATAAATAAACTGTCGCTGACAGGAAGAATAGCTACTATAAAAATGAATATCTTGCTGAGATTATTATATTTATTTCAAACAGTCCCGATAAAGCTGGAAAAAAATATTTTGAAGAACTAAATAAAATAATATCAAGACATATTTGGCAAGGGAAAAAAGCAAGAATAAGTCTGAAAATGCTGCAAGATTCTAAAAATAGATGGGGCTTTGTGCTGCCAGACTGGGAGTTGTACTATCAGGCCTCGGTACTCACATGAGTGAAAGAATGGATCAGTCTGAGGCATAAAAGATTATTAACCTTGGAGGGATATGCTCTCCAAGTGGGATGGCATGCCTTTTTATGGTATGTGTTAAGGTTATAACTAAACAGATTGGGTTTTCTAATAAAAAAAAAGTAAAAATGAAATGCAAGTTTGTAGAATATGTCATTGTTGCTTTAAGGGAATCCAGGTTTGTTTGCTGATGACTATAAAAAGAGAGCAAGAAAGCGCATATGCGGAGGAGTGTTCGCAGCTTGGCTTGATAGAGAGAAAGAGAGAGGTTTGCTTGATTGTTTGTTACTCACTGTGTGTGAAGTTACTCACTGTGTGTGAAGGACTAAAGATTGCTGAATATAACGTACAAAGAGATAAGTAAAGAATGGACTGTTTATGTTATTGTGCTGTTTAATTTGAGTAAAACTTATTTTTAACAACACGTTATCAATTATTGACTTTATCAAGCCGCAACCACCCATTCTGCTTCGTAAGCCCTGGACTCTGCATTCTCATTCCTTAACATTGGTTATGGGCCCAGTGCCAGAGCAGTAGCTAGTGCCAAAAGCAGTTGCCAGGGCCAGAACCTTATCTATAAGTGGTGTGTTGTTGGCAAGATATTGAATTCTAATTATTCCGAGGACATAACGTGGAGGAAGCAGTAAGAATGGCACAAGGAAGAGCATCATATTTATCAATGATAAGCCAGCTTGATGGTACAAACTATGTATCCTGGTCAACTAAGTGCAAGATGTTATTGAGGAATGAAGGACTGTGGAACATAGTTAACAATCCCCCTGATATGTCTACTTTGGATCCTGATGATGATGATGATGCAAAGAAGATTGAAGATTTCAATCGTGACAACGAAAGAGCTTTAAGTATCATTATTCTAACACTGAAAGACCAGCAACTTGTCCATGTGAGGCAAGAGGAATCGGCTGCCAGGTGTTGGAATAAGTTACAACAGATTTATGTGCGTGATAGTGTTGGAGCACATATCCATCTTACTCGTAAATTGTTTAGAACTCGTTTATCCAAGGGCGGAAATATGTTAGCTCATATAGAAGATATGCAGAAAATATTTCAGGAGCTACATGAAAAGGAGCTGATATTTTCAGAGCTATATCAAGTATATATTATTTTGTCCTCGTTAGATGACAGTTTCGATGATTACGTATCTTCCTTTGAAGTGTTGCCCAGAGAGGAACTAACATTAACTGGGATAACAGGGAGATTGCTTGAAGAGTCAAGACGACGTGAGGACAGAAGGGTAATGAGGTCAGGAGTGCAGAAGCATAAAGATGAAGAAAGAAGATCTTCAGATGCATTTTTTGTTAAGAAATGTTATAATTGTGGGGCTAAAGGGCATATAGCTCGTTATTGTAGAAAAAGCAACAAACAAAGTTTCGGGTTTACTATACATACAGTTAGAAGTACAGCAAGGAATAATAAATGGGTAATAGTTAGTGGAGCTACCCAATGTATCACTAACGATAGGAAATTGTTTGTAAAAATGTTTAAAAGCAGACAATATGTAGCTTTGGCTAATGGCTGGAGAATGAGAGCTAATGGAGAAGGGAAAGCTCATTGTGGGGGAATCAATGAAATATTGCCTATGTTATATATGCCAAAACTAACTTATAATTTACTTTCTGTTAATGTGTTAGTGAAGGCTGGCTACACTGTAACTTTTAAAAGTAATACTTGTTTAATAGAAAAACAGGGTAAAGTGATTACAGTGAAATCAGAAGGTGGTTTATTTATGCTACATAACAAGCAAGGCAATATAGCCAATACTGTATATGATAATAAGAAACCACATGATAATTGTATTCATTTATTACATAGAAGGATGGGACATTTAAATTATAAATTAGTGAAAAGAACAGCAGAGTTGGCTAATGGAATAAGATTACAGCCATGTTCCAAGTATGTAGAATGTAAAGCGTGTAATCAGGAGAAGAGCAAAGTAACTCCTGCGAATAGGATTAATAGTTTTAAGACTACAAAACCTCTAGAAGCTGTATTTGTTGATTTCATTGGGCCAAAGAGACCTAGTATGGGAGGAGTCCGTTATATTTTGAACATAGTAGATCATTATTCCAGATTTGGTTTTTGCTATTTAATGAAAACAAAAACAGAAACTTATGATTGTTTTTCAAGCTGGTTAAATATGGTTGATAGGAAACAGAACAGGAAAGTTATAAGTGTGATCACTGATAATGGTACAGAATTTACAAACCATAGATTCGTTAATTTATTGAGGAATGCTGGAATAGAACATAGAAAAACTGCTCCTTACCGACCGACTCACAATTCTATTGCAGAACGTAGAGGTCAAACGTTGCAAGCAATGGTGAGAACGATGTTGAATGATTCTGGTTTACCAACTATTGTATGGGGTGAAGCTGTTATGTGTGCCACTCACATAATTAACAATGCTGTCAATGCTACTACAGGTGAAATTCCATTCACTAGATGGTACAACAGAAAACCTGAACTTAGTTATCTTCATACTTTTAGAACCCCTGCATGGGTTCATATACCATCAGAATTAAGAAGAAAAGGTCAGCATAGAGCTCGATTATTATATTTTGTAGGGTATGACAGAAACCATAGATCGTTCAGATTCTGGGATAAAGGCACTAGGCATGTTTATAGAAGTACTAGTGCTAAGTTTCTGGAAAGTACAGGTTGGAGCAATGTAGAGCAGGAAGAGAGGAAAGACAGTATTGTAATTGAAACTCCTCTATTCAGTGATGTTACTACTAGGAGATATATAGATAAAAATATTATTAAAGAGGAAGAAATACTGGAGGAGGAATCTTCAGTAGAAGAAGAAGAACCTTCGATAGGGGAGGTTAAAACAGAATTAGATAGTAGTAATAGTCCATCAACTAGTGGCAGAGTATTACCAAGAAGAGGAAGTAGAGTTAGAAGAGAACCAGATAGATATCAAGCCACTATAGTTTGTCCAGTTGGATTAGCACCTTCTAGCTATTTTGATATTAAGAAATGTAATGAAAAAGAGCAAGTATTGTGGAAAGAGGCAATGAATAGAGAGTTAAAATCTTTAGAAGAATTAGGTGTATATGAAGAGGTTGCTTTGCCAAAAGGAGAAAGAGCTATTGGGTGTAAGTGGATGTATAAAATAAAAACTGCCAGTGATGGTAGTGTAACTTATAAACCTAGGCTAGTAGCTCAAGGATTTGGGCAGACTCCAAGTGATTATGATGAAGTATTCGCACCAAGCTTGAAAGCTAGTACTTTGAGAGCTGCATTAGTATGGGCAGGAAAGAATAGATGTATTGTTCACCATATTGATGTTGAAACGGCCTATTTACATGCAGATTTGCAGCATAAGATTTTTATGAGGAAACCAGATGGATTGAATAATAGAAATAACAAAGGTTATTGGAGACTGAAGAAAAGTCTGTATGGATTGAAACAGTCAGGATACGAATGGAACCAGTGCATCGTAAAAGAATTATTGAAGATGGGATTTAGTGCTGGATTAGGAGATCCATGTTTATTTAGAAAAGAAATTAATGGTAAAAATGTTTTGTTATTGCTTTTTACAGACGATATAGCAATTGTTGCTAAAACTCAGGATGAGGTAAAAGAAGTTATAAGGAAGTTGAAAGAGAAATTTAGAATTAGAGAATTAGGTGAGATACAAAATTATTTAGGTCTCGATATAAAGAAGACAGATATGGGATTTAAAATATCTCAAGTGAAAAAGATAAATGATTTAATAAAAAAATACAATATGGAAGATTGTAAAGGTACTAATACACCGATGAGTATGGAATTTAACTCTAGCGAGATACAGGAAGGAAAAGTAGATAAACAACTGTATCAGGGACTAATAGGAAGTCTTTCATATTTAGCTAACTGGTCCAGACCAGATATTAGTTATAGCGTTAATCAACTAGCAAAACATAATGCGGAACCCAATGAACATCATTGGAAAGCTGCTAAAAGAATTCTGCGGTATTTGAAACATACAAGTAATTATGCTTTGTATCTAGAACCGAAAGAAGAGTTAAATCTCACAGCATATGCAGATGCAAGTTTTGCTACAGATCATATTACTAGGAAATCAACTTCGGGTATTGCTGTGTTACTAGGAAATGTATTAATAGGATGGAAGTCAATTCGACAGCAGCATATTAGCCTATCCACAATGGAGGCAGAATTTTCAAGTTTATCTTTATTATGTACAGAGTTGATTTGTTATAAACAAGTGTGTAAAGATATTGGTATTGATGTAAAGGAACCAATTATTGTTTATGAGGATAATCAGGCTGCTATTAATATGGCTACGAATATAGGGGTAAAGACTAGATCAAAACACACAGATCTAAGGTATTTAAATGTACGCCAAAGTGTGATTAATGGAATGATTAAACTGGTATATTGTGAAAGTGAACTTAATATAACAGACCAATTTACCAAAGCTCAAAGTATAGAACGACATAAAGAAAGTTGTGACAAACTAAATGTAAAAATGTAAAGGATTGATTTGTGAATTAGAAAACCCAAAGGGGAGAATGTTAAGGTTATAACTAACCAGATTGGGTTTTCTAATTAAAAAAAGTAAAAATGAAATGCAAGTTTGTAGAATATGCCATTGTTGCTTTAAGGGAATCCAGGTTTGTTTGCTGATGACTATAAAAAGAAAGCAAGAAAGCGCATATGCGGAGGAGTGTTCGCAGTTTGGCTTGATAGAGAGAAAGAGAGAGGTTTGCTTGATTGTTTGTTACTCACTGTGTGTGAAGTTACTCACTGTGTGTGAAGGACTAAAGATTGCTGAATATAACGTACAAAGAGATAAGTAAAGAATGGACTGTTTATGTTATTGTGCTGTTTAATTTGAGTAAAACTTATTTTTAACAACACGTTATCAATTATTGACTTTATCAAGCCGCAACCACCCATTCTGCTTCGTAAGCCCTGGACTCTGCATTCTCATTCCTTAACAGTATGGAAAAAATAAAATACATAGCTATTTCCAAAGACACTACATTAGAAATGCATTATTATCAGTATGGGTAAAAATTAAAGAACAACACTATTTGAAAATACCAGTCTGGCTCTCCACAATGGAGGCACTGATACATCCAAATGTTATTAATATGGAGGGGTGTATGGGGTGCTCAGGGAGGGGTAGCACCTCTGGTGTAGGGGCATGTCGTGTCCTTTTACGGCAGCTCATTTTAGGGCAGCTTTTAGGGCAGCTTGTTCACCTTTGGTCCCCACCTGTCACTCAGCTCTCACCTGTGGCTCCTACCAGCTGTAGCATGTGCAGCGGCCACACCCCCGGGCAACAGCTTCGACAGGCTGGCCAAACCAGGTTGAGAGTAGCCGTTGGGTCATCGACCTTCGGTGTGATAGGGACTTATTTATTTATTTATTTCTTCCATTTCTATGCCGCCCAACTCCCTAGGGACTCTGGGCGGCTCACAACAGAAGAACAAACATCAAATCAATACAAAAACATCTAAAACAGTTTAAAAAAACACATTTAAAAATTTAAAACAGTTTCAGCCATCCATACATTCATGGCCCGACCTCTCTAGTCCTCCCCACAAGGTCAGTGGCCCCAGGCCTGTCGGAAAAGCCAGGTCTTTACGGCTTTCCAGAAGGCCAATAAGGTGGGGGCAGTGTGTTGTGGCTTGTCCGTGTCCCGTGCAGCTGGTAGCAGATCCGGAGGACCAAGAGCCGACCGTGGTGCGGCACTATCATCCCGTGTACCTGGCACCTGAGTCTGACAGCGAGGAGGACTCAGTGCCAGAGGAGGAAGACCAGCCAGGGCCTTCTGCACCTTCTCAGCTGGTGCAGAGTGAGTCATCAGAAGATGAGGAGCCTCTGCTGGATGCTAGGGCACGCAGAGCAGCTAGCAGACAGGAGTGGCTCTACAGACGGAGGACTCCTCGGAGGTAGAGCTGAGGGCTAATGGGCCACGCCCTCAGGCTATTTAAGGCTGGTGCACTCGGTAGTGGTTGCTGGAAGCAACAACTGTGATCTGTTAGCACTCAAGAGTTCTTTGCATCAGAGTTCCTGCTCCGAGTCCTGTATTTGGAATTATCAAGCTCCTTTGATACTGGCTTCCGGGATTCCAGCCAACTCTAGTGAGTAAAAGATAAGCACGGAGTAAATGGCAGTTTGTTTTGGACATTTAACTCTGGCTAAAAGCTCACGAAGAGAATATTGAACGTTATTCACCAAGACTTTCTTTCTGTTTGTTCCTGGACTTTAAACCCTGACTTTTTACTAAGCCTCTTTATTAGTAAAAGCCCCTTTATTTCTTTAGCAAACAGTTGTGTGTGTGTTCTTTCTGGGGGTTCCTGTGCTGGGACACAACATAGTGCAGATCTCAGGAGGTAACTGATGCCAGAGAGCCGGGGCAGCCACAGAGAAGGCTCTCCCCTGCGGACCCGCCAGCCGACACTGTTTATCTGACGGGACCCGAAGAAGACCAACTCTGTGGGATCTTACCGGTCGCTGGGAGGTATGTGGTAGAAGGCGGTCTCGAAGATAATCTGGCCCTGAGCCATGTAGGGCTTTAAAGGTCATGACCAACACCTTGAATTGTGTCTGGAGACCGATAGGAAGCCAGTGCAGCTCGCGAAGGATTGATGTAATGTGGGTGTATCTAGGCGCGCCCAGAAAAGCTCACGCAGCTGCATTCTGGACCAACTGTAGTCTCCAAACACTCTTCAGGGGTAGCCCCATGTAGAGCGCATTGCAATAATCAAGCCGTGAGGTGATAAGGGCATGAGTGACTGTGAGAAGAGCCTCCTGATCCAAGTAGGGTCGCAATTGGTGCACCAGGCGAACCTGTGCAAAGGTCCCCCTAGCTACAGCTGTCAGATGTTGGTCTAATCTTAGCTGTGAGTCTAGGAGGACACCCAAATTGCGAACCCGTTCTGAGGGGGGTAATTTCTCTCCCCCCAGAACCAAGGATGGACAGTTGACATAGTCTTTCAGAGGCAGTACCCACAGCCACTCAGTCTTGTCAGGGTTAAATCTGAGCCTGTTGACTCCCATCTAGACCCTCACAGCCTCCAGGCACTGGCACATCACATCCACTGCTTCACTGAACTGACACGGGGTGGAGATATATAGCTGGGTGTCATCAGCATATTGCTGAAACCTCACCCCGTGTCGTCGGATGATCTCACCCAGTGGTTTCATGTAGATGTTAAATAGGAGGGGAGAGAGGACAGAGCCCTGAGGCACCCTGTTGTGTCCCAGCACCGCAACCCACAGAAAAACACACACAAAACTGTTTGTTACTAAAGCAAAAAGGGTCCTTTTACTGATGAAGGTTCTTAGTAAAAGTGCAGGGGTTTAAAAGTCCATAAACAAACATAAGGAGAGTCTCGGGGAATAAAGTTCCTTTGGTTCTTTGTGAGTTAATAACCAAACGTTCAAATGTTCAAAAACAAATACCAATTAAGTCTCTTCTTATCTCACAAGTTGGCTGGCTTCCCGGAATAAGCCTTCCAGAAGCTGCTCTTTCCAAACACAATATTCAAAGCAGGACTCCGATGCAAACAGAACTCTGAAGTGCTCGCAAATCACAGATGTTGTTCTCAGCACTGATCGCTGACTGCGCCGGACTTAAATAGGCACTGAAGGGCGTGGCCCAATTAGCCCTCAGTGCTACCTCCGAGGAGACCTCCGCTTGCTAAGCCAGTCCTGTCTGCTGGCTGCTCTACGAGCCCTAGCATCCAGCAGCGGCTCCTCGTCCCCTGATGACTCACTCTGCTGAGCAGGTGCAGAAGGTCCTGGCTGATCGTCCTCCTCTGGCACCAAGTCTTCATCACTGGCCGACTCAGGTGCCAGGCACATGGGCTGGTACTGCTGCACCATGAGCGGCTCCACATCCTCCGGGTCCTCCATCATCTGCGCGGGACGCGGGCAAGTCACAACACACCCCACAAACAAGGGGTCTAGGGGTCGACCTCTGCCCTCCTGCCAACACCGACTGCGACCGACCAGAGAAATAGGAGGAGAACCACCGTAATACGGTGCCTCCCACTCCCAACTCCCTTAGTCGGCGCAGAAGGATACCATGGTCAATGGTATCGAAAGCAGCTGAGAGGTCAAGTAGCACCAAGATAGAGGAATGACCCCTATCTCGGGCTCGCCAGAGATCATCCATCAGAGTGACCAAAGCAGTTTCCGTGCTGTAGCCAGGCCTGAAGCCCGATTGAAAAAGGTCTAGATCAGTGGTTCCCAAACTTTTTCAGTCCACCGCACCCTTGGTGCTACAAACCCATCCTCACCGCCCCCCACCCCCTCAGGTGGGCGTGGCTTAGTGGTCAGGTGACCAGGTGGGCATGGCCAACTTGTAAAGTGTGGTGAAACTCACTTAACAATGCTCTTGCTTAGCAACCAAAATGTTAGGCTCAATTGTGGTCATAAGTCTTTCTTTCGTTCTTTCTTCCTTCTTCCCTCCCTTCCCTTCCTTCCCTCCTTTCTTTTTCTGTCTGTCTTCCTTCCTACCTACCATCTTTCTTTCTTTCTGTCTTCCTCCCTCCCTCTTTCTTTCTTTCTTTCTTTCCTTCTTCCCTCCCTTCCCTTCCCTTCCTCCTTTCTTTATCTGTCTGTCTTCCTTCCTTCCTACCATCTTTTTCTATCTTCCTTCCTTCCTACCATCGTTCTTTCTCTTTCTTTCTTTCTTTCTTTCTTTCTTTCTTTCTTTCTTTCTTTCTTTCTTTCTGTCTGTCTGTCTGTCTGTCTGTCTGTCTGTCTGTCTTCCTTCCTTCCTTCCTCCCTCTTTCTTTCTTTCTTTCTTTCTTTCTTTCTTTCTTTCTTTCTTTCTTTCTTTCTTTCTTTCTTTCTTTCTTTCTTTCTTTCTTTCTGTCTTCCTTCCTTCCTCCCTCTTTCTTTCTTTCTTTCTTTCTTTCTTTCTTTCTTTCTTTCTTTCTTTCTTTCTTTCCTTTTTCTTTCCTTCTTCCCTCCCTTCACTTCCCTCCTGCCAGCCGTGGCCAGGCCGCCGCCACCGCTCACCCAGGCCGATGGCTTGGTAAGCGTTCTCCGGGTCGTGCACCAGGCCGCAGAGCGCCATCAAGGCCGGCTGCCACATCAGCAGCTCAGGGTGCTGCAGCTCTTCGTTGAGCTTGGGGAGGCCTCGGCAGCCAGAGGCCACAGGCACCTTGGTGGGGTCGATGTCAGGGGGGCAGCTGGGCTGAGATCCGCGGGTGTGCCATGCCGGAGGGGAGCCCGCCGAATTGCACACGCCGGGTTGCTAGGCGCCGGGGACGCCGGGTGGGAAAGTCTGCAGATGCGCAGGTTCCGCAACGGGGCCTTCCCGTGGGTCTGCGAGCGCTCGCCCGAGCAGCTTCGGGAGCAGTCGGCTTCCCTCATCGCTGTGCCACGCTCAGTACCTAGCACTTGTAACTCCATCGCATTCCACGCTCTTGGGTGTAGGGCAGCCCATTCTGAAAGAAAACATCTCGCGTTTTCTTTCCAAATGGGCTGCCCTGCACACAAGAGCGAGGAACGCGAGAGAGCTTCAAGTCCAAAAGCATGGCGAACCACCTACCGCCCCCCTGGCCCCTCTCACCACCCCCTGTCACCCCCCTTGCCTCTCACCGCCCCCCTAAGGGTTCCCACCACCCCCGGGGGGCGGTACCGCCCACTTTGGGAACCACTGGTCTAGATAATCCGTTTCATCCAACAACCGTAGGAGCTGGAGCACCACCACTTTCTCTACAACCTTTCCCACAAAGGGTAGGTTGGAGACTGGACGAAAGTTCTTTAATTCTGCTGGATCCAGGGAAGGCTTCTTGAGGAGGGGCCTCACAACCGCTTCCTTTAATGGTTGAGGAACGGACCCCTCCCTCAAGGAGGCGTTAACCAAAGCCTGGAGCCAGCCTCGTGTCACCTCTCTGCTGGACAAAACCAGCCAGGAGGGGCATGGGTCCAACAAACAAGTGGAGGAACTCATCGCTCCCACAGCTTTGTCCACTTCCTCAGGCGTCGCGGGCTCAAATTCATCCCACACAATAGGACTAAGACCTGCCCCTGTCATCTTGGTCGGAATTGCCCAATCAGAATCCAGGTCCATCCGAATCTGAGCGACTTTATCCAACAGAAACTGCACAAATTCCTCAGCTCTGCCCTGCAAGGGCTCCTCCGTTCCCTCTACATTGAGGAGGGAATGAGTCACCCTAAAAAGGGCGGCTGGGCGCAAATCAGCGGATGCAAAAAGTGCGGAAAAATGCAAACATTTTGCCGCCCGTATCGCCACTAAATAAGTCCTAATAAAGGCTCTTAGACATGTTCGGTCAGATTCAGAATTACTAGTCCTCCAGCGTCACTCTAGACGTCTCTTTTGGCATTTCATCTCCCGGAGCTCCTCGGTAAACCAGGGAGCTTTCCTGGATCCACTGCCACGGAGAGGTCGCAAAGGCGCAATCCGGTCCAGTGCCCCAGATGCCGCCCTATTCCAGGCAACCACTAGGGACTCAGCCGGATTGTGGACAAGGGAGTCCGGTATCTCTCCAAGCTCCTTCTGGAACCCTTCAGCGTCCATTAGGCGTCTGGGGCAGAACCACTTAATCGGTTCCGCTTCCCTGCGATGGAGGTGTGGTGCCTTAAAGTCTAACCTCAGCAGGAAATGATCTGACCATGACAAGGGAAAAACGACTATACCCCTTAGTTTCAGATCATCTCTCCACTGCCCCAAGAGGAACACTAGGTCAAGCGTGTGTGTCCCCCTATGAGTCAGACCCTGAACTACTTGGGTCAGGTCCATGGTTGTCATGGAAGCCATGAACTCCTGAGCTGCATCCGAGGATTCGCCAAGTGATGGCAGGTTAAAGTCCCCCAGTACCATGAGCCTGGGGAACTCCACCACCAGTCCGGCTACCACCTCTAGCAGCGCAGGCAGGGCCATTGTAATGCAGCTGGGAGGCAGGTACGTCAGCAATAGGCCCAGCTGAACCCCTGAGTCCAACTTCAAGAGGAGAGACTCACACCCAACAATCTTTGGGGCAGGGATCCTGCGAGGAAGAAGACTCTTGCGTGCTATAATTGCCACTCCTCCACCCCTTCCCTGGGGTCGCGGCTGATGCAATACTTGAAACCCATCTGGGCACATCTCTGAGAGGGGAACACCCCCCTCCTGGCCCAGCCAGGTCTCAGTTATGCATTCCAGGTCAGCTCCCTCCTCCAAGATTAAGTCACGAACGAGGGGAGCCTTGTTAACAATAGACCTGGCATTAAACAGCAGCAGCTTGAGCCCAGGACCCTGACCTGTCTATCCCGAGCATGTGAAGACAGATTCTGGTGGACTGAGTGGATGAAACCTACTAGAATAGGACAACGGTCATGAAGGCAGTCTCTGCAAGTGATGTGGTACACTAAGAGCATGGCAAGACACGAAAGACACCCTGGTCAACCACTGTGCCCAGCTCATCTCCAACTGTCTTGACTCTTGTCCTGCTATTTGGAGCAAGATGGAATCTGTTCTGTCCCCACGACCGACACACAAATAATTACGCACACACAACACTCAAACATGGCTTGTTTTAGTTAGCAAAGCAACATCTCATTAAACACAAACACTGAACAAGATAGGCAGAAGTCCATGAGATAATTACAAGTCTCCCTGTCCTTGGCACAAGTCCCAAAGCTAGCAGATGCCAAACACAAGACCTGTTCTGGAGTTACAAAGTGGATTCACTGACTTCTCAAATCAGAAGCCACGTTTGCCAGGAACAAGAACCGGAAACTTTAATGCAAACTGGCCATACTGGAGGACTGGATTCAGAAACCACGATGCCAGAAACAAGATCTTGGCTGGACTGCAAACTGGAACTGCGTAAGCCAAGATTCAGGAGTCATGATACAAACTGGAAACTAGAGTCATGATGCAAGATTCAAGAGTCACAATACAAACTGGAAACTGGAGTCAAGATGCAAGATTCAAGAGTCACAATACAAACTGGAAACTGGAGTCAAGATGCAAGATTCAGGAGTCACAATACAAACTAGAACTGAAGTCAGGATGCAAGAGTCAAGAGTCACGAAACAAACTGGAACAAGCTGTGATCAGACAGGTCTCTTTTTCAATCATTGTTCTCTGCAGCTTCCCAGCTGCAGCAATTCTTCTTAAATAGACCTAAGGGTGTGGTGACCAATTAGCCCCAGGTGGCCAATTAGCCCCGAGCAGACCTCCTCTGGAGTAGACCTTTCTGCCTCTCGGCAGCTCGGCATGCTCTGGCATTCCAGAAAGGAGGGGCTACTCCTTTCCTATCACTGCCACGAGGCACTGAAGGCTCTGACTGCACAGGCTGCTAGGCAGGCCACAACAGAATCTGGGAAGAGAAAGTGAGGCTGACTATGCGCACCTCTCCCTCACTTTAATCCAATTCACACGCAAGTCTTGACATCCCCCAATTGATAGATGTCAAGGTCCTCTTTGAATATGATGGATGAACATCATCATTAATATGGAAAAAATTACAAGATACAAAGACATTTTGAATGAAGAGTGGGAACTTAAAACTAAGCAAGAACTGAGTAGTCAAGGGATTGACATAGCATGGTGGCCACAAGTGCAGATACAATCTCGATATGAGAAAGACGCCAAAACGTATGGTTTTTATTAAGAACCAACAGAATTAGATCAAATATTAACAGGGATGGATGAAAAATTAATAAAATATATAGCTATCTGTTAAGTATTAAAATGGAAGAAGAGCAAGTAAAGGAGACAATGATAGTATGGGCTAAAAATTTTGGTTACACAATAGAGTTAGATAAATGGCAGAAACTGTGGGACAGGAACTATAAATTAACGATGTCAACTGCATATAAAGAAAATCTTTATAAAATGTTTTATAGATGGCATTTTTCACCTACAAGGTTGACAAAGATATTTAAAGACATGTCCGCTAAATGTTGGAAATGTAATCAGACACCTGGTTCATATTATCATATGTGCTGGACATGCCCAAAGGCAAAAAAATACTGGACAAAAATATATACATGGTTGGAAAAAATGATAAAGCAACATATAGATTTAAAACCAGAAATATTTTTGTTGGGCATCTTACCGGAAAAGTATAACAAGGGGAATACATATTTGATTTTACACATTTTAACTGCAGCTAGAATTGTATTTGCACAACAATGGAAAAGTGAAAAGATCCCTACAGATGAAAATGTAATTAAAAAAAATATTAGAATGTACAGAAATGGATAGATTAACACTTAAAATTAAGGAAAGGAAGAAACTGAATACTTTCTAACATGGGACTCATTTTATCAATGGTTAGCCAATAAAAACAGAAGTTAGAAACATGGAAATATAAGAGAAGGACTAATGTTATAAGGAAGGTTTGCTAAAATGGATAAGCAAATATTATTATCATACTAGCGTACCAGGCCACGCATTGCTGTGGGTCAGTCTGGTTAAATGGAAAAGAAAGAAAAGAGAAAGTGCACGTTTGTAATATGTTTAATTTCACAATGCTTGTGGGTTGATGTCAACGTGTTTGTCTGACAGGGAGACATTGGGAGGGGCCTTTCTTCCCCCTACTCCCATGCCCATCATCCCTGCCCTCTCCTATTTATATAGATCTATTTATATAGATTTCCCTCAGCTTGGCTCAGAAATGTTTGTCCAGCAGAGGGCGCTGGTTTTCAACAAAATCATGTTTTTACCTGTTTTTCAAGAAAATCATGTTTTTACCTGTCACAGGTGTGACATCTATATAATATAGGTATATAAAAATGGTCTCATATTCAAATGCAACGTTGTGTCAAAATTTCAAAGGAATCGGTGAAGTACTTTCGGAGATCTTAGATCATTCCCAAACGAACAGTTACATTTTTATTTATATAGATTGTCAACTTGTAAAGCATTCCTGGCCTGCTCTTTAGTTGCCATAGGCAGGAGGGGGGAAAGCTGACGGAGCAACACGGCAGCAACCAGAAGCACATTCCACGCATACCTTCCTCAAGGCCACAGCCTAGATTACCAGAGCCAGTCGGAGAGGCGTGTTCTCTACAGCCAGCGAAAGTGCTTCGTTGGAGAATGTGATTTATGACACACCTTGGGAGGAGGGGGGAAACGGGGTCATAGTTGGGATGTAAATTACGTGGGGCAGAGCTGACTCCACTTGGGTATGTGCCGACATGTTGCTCCTAATAAATAACTGGATTTCTTTTGAAACTTGGCTTGAGGCTCATGAATTAATTAGGGCATCCGTTGGAACCCTGAAAGAGAGAGTCAGCTCTCCTTTTAAAACTAATCAAGATTAACAGGTTTACTGGGTCCCGACCTCTTCAGTCGCTCCCTGACATCTGGGGTGCTTGGAGAGAAACTCAGGTAACCATGGCAGAGGGCGGACTATCCGAAGACAGCCTGCTCCAAGCGACTGAAAGGGAGGCAGAGCTCACCTCCAACCAGGCAATCCCAGGACCCAGCAGCCTAATTGCAACCAGAGTGCAGCCCCCCCGTACATAAAAGCTGAGACGCCTGCTCCAGTAACCGCAGCAAGAAGGGATGAGTATTGGTGGACGATAACCCCTAAAGCAGCTGAGGTTCAGTTCCCCCACCCCAATGCCCAGAAAGGGGGAAGGCCCCTGAGCAAGCTGGGAAGAGTGGATTGGATGTGGGACTGGGCACAGGCCAAGCTCCCAAAGCCCCTGATGGAGCCCCTGGGGAGTTCCATAGAGCAGCTGAGGGAGGAATTTGACCGAGCCACCCTTCGTGATGAGGGGCCATCATGCCGCCCAAAAGAGAGGGGAGGTACAGTTGATCCTTTTGAAGTGAGGAGACGCAGACGGGAATGCAGCCCCCCTTCTCCACCCACCAGAAGGAGAAGGAGCCCGAGGTTGCACCCAGTGCCTCTTCCACTAGAGCCAAGGAAGATGGCCAACCACATCAAGCGCAAGCCTACAGGGGCCAACAGGAGGAGGGAGGAGCAGTGCTAAATGAACCACCCCGCTTCAGGGGGAAATTTGATGGGGACTCAGACCAGCTAGCTCTATTCCTTGATTCGGCTGAGATCCACCTAGAACGCTATGGACACCTCTACCCATCCCCCAGAGCCATGGTGAATACCATCACCAAGGGGCTAGAGGGAGAAGCAAGGGAATGGCTAGGAGCCCTCCACAAGAGGAGAGTCCCCCAACTGCAAGATGTAGATGACTTCCTACGATTACTAGAGGCCAGATTTGAGGAGGCGGAGGACCCGTACGTGGAAGATGAGCTCAGAAACCTAAGGCAGAGGGGGCGACCCATCAAGGAGCATATCCATGAATTCAGGAGAGTCATTGGGAAGTTACCTCCTTTGCCAGAGCGGCTGTTAGTTCATGTTTTCTTTATTTTTCAGGAGAGCGGGTCCAGCCGAAGCGTGAGCCAGCGATCCTGGGTGAGCTGAGAGTGATATACAATAAGTGTACAATTTTTATACTTTTCCCCTTCATAGAATTCTTTGTCTTATTGGGGTGGTGGCGTGTTTCCCTTTGTGTGCTAAGTTGCTAATGGTTTTGATCCTGTCTCGTGTTTTGTTTCCCTTTTCCCTTTGGGATTTAATCAAGGTGGGATTGGGTGTGTCCTGGTGTCCTCTTCTGTCTTCTTAATGTTTCTATTGAGCTAACCAGCTTTTGTCTAAACTTCGTCTTTCCCTGAGTTAATCATTTCTTTTTTGTCTGATTAAATCTTCCTTCCTTGCCCTGAGCCATTCCTTTGTGTCCTTGATTAAATCTCCGGGCATTTATTAGTATTTCCTCTTTGTATGTCTCTGTCTTTCAGTCACATCTTATTCCTAATGGCTCTGATATTTGTAACTCTATTCTTAGTATTGTGAGCCTCTGGCTGTCTGTTATTTTAGTTTGTCTTTCTGTGTTTCCCTGTGGCATCGTTGGTTTTCTTTCTACCACACTACTTTGGTGAGTTCCCTTACTACACTGCTGAATTATTTACTTGTGTGCTGGTTGGATTGCTGCAAACTCTAACAAGTTTGATCATCTTTCCATAAAGAATCTTTCTGTTAAAATGCTCTATAATTGGAGTAAATTGGCTAACTTTGGTGTAATTGTGCAATTCTGTGGGAATTGTATCCATTTGGCAGTACAGTTGCTCTAGCACAGGGCTGTCAAACTCCCGGCCTACAGGCCGGATGCATCACATGCTGGCCATGCCCACGCCCGGTTTAGCAAAGGGGGAAAAAGTCCCGATACATCACGTGACGCCGCCATGACAACGTGAGTTTGACACCCCTGCTCTAGCACTTCAAAACGTTTGCAAAGTTTTAAATAGGGTGAATGGGCTTCAATTGCTAAGGAGTCATTGGCAGAGCTACAGCTTGAACCCCAAATTGTATTAACAGTATTAACAGAGTAACAGAGTTGGAAGGGACCTTGTAGGTCATCTAGTCCAACCCCCCGCTCAAGCAGGAATCCCTACACCATTTCCGACAAATGGCAGTCCAATTTCCTCTTGAAAGTCTCAATTGTTGGAGCTCTCACAACCTCTGAGGGCAAGCTGTTCCCACTGGTTGATCGCTCTCACTGTCAAAAGTTTTCTCTTTATTTCCAGGTTGAATCTCTCCTTGGTCAGTTTCCATCCATTATTCCTTGTCTGACTTTCTGGTGCCTTGGAAAATAGCTTGACCCCCTCCTCTCTGTGGCAGCCCCTCAAGTATTGGAACACTGCTATCATGTCTCCCCTGGTCCTTCTCTTCGCTGGACTAGCCATGCTCAGTTCTTGTAACCGCTCTTCGTATGTTTTAGTTTCCAGCCCCCTAATCATCCTGGTTGCTCTCCTCTGCACTTTTTCTAGAGTCTCAATATCTTTTTTATAGTGTGGTGACCAAAACTGGATGCAGTACTCTAGGTGTGGTCTAACTAGGGCTTTATAGAGTGGTATTAGTACCTCCCTAGACCTAGATTGTATCCCTCTATTAATGCAGCTTAGGATTGTATTGGCTTTTTTGGCTGCAGCTGCACACTGCTGGCTCATGTTTAGCTGGTTGCCTACTAAGACTCCAAGATCCCTCTCACAGTCACTGCTATTGAGTGTGGTTTCACCCAGTTTGTATGTATATTTTTGGTTTTTCTTACCTTAAGTGTAGGACTTTACTTTTCTCTGCATTGAATTTCATTTAATAATAATAATAATAATAATAATAATAATAATAATAATAATAATAACAACAACAACAACAACAACAACAACAACAACAACAACAACAACAACAACAACAACAACAACAACAGAGTTGGAAGGGACCTTGGAGGTCTTCTAGTCCAATCCCTTGCTTACGCAGGAAACCCTACACTACTTCAGACAGATGGTTATCCAACATCTTCTTAAAAACGTCTAGTGTTGGAGCATTCACAAGTTCTGGAGGCAAGCTGTTCCACTGATTAATTGTTCTAACTGTCAGGAAATTTCTCCTTAGTTCTAAGTTGCTTCTCTCCTTGTTTAGTTTCCACCCATTGCTTCTTGTTCTACCCTCAGGTGCCTTGGAGAATAGTTTGACTCCCTCTTCTTTGTGACAACCCCTGAGATATTGGAACACTGCTATCATGTCACCCCTGGTCCTTCTTTTCATTAAACTAGACATACCCAGTTCCTGCAACCGTTCTTCATATGTTTTAGCCTCCAGTCCCCTAATCATTTTTGTTGCTCTTCTCTGCACTCTTTCTAGAGTCTCAACATCCTTTTTTTTGGCAGCTGCTGCACACTGCTGGCTCATATTTAAATGGTTGTCCACTAGGACTCCAAGATCCCTCTCACAGTTACTACTGTTGAGCAAGGTACCACATATACTGTACCTGTGCATTTTGTTTTTCTTGCCTAAATGTAGAACCTTACTTTTTTCACCATTGAATTTCATTTTGTTTGATAGCGCCCAATGTTCAAGTCTGTCAAGATCCTTCTGTATCTTGAGCCTATCTTCTGGAGTGTTGGCTATTCCTGCCAGTTTGGTGTCATCTGCAAATTTGATGAGTTCCCCATCTATCCCCTCGTCCAAGTCATTGATGAAGATGTTGAAGAGTACTGGGCCTAAAACAGAGCCTTGGGGTACTCCACTGCATACTTCCCTCCATGTAGATGCAGTTCCATTGAGCACTACATGTTGAGTGCAGTTGGTTAGCCAGTTTTGAATCCATCTGGTGGTGTTGCTGTCCATCCCACATTTTTCTACTTTATCTAGTAGTAGGTTATGGTCTACTTTGTCAAATGCCTTACTGAAGTCCAAGTAAACCACATCAACAGCATTCCTCTGGTCCACTAATTTTGTCACTTTATCAAAGAATGCAATAAGATTAGTCTGGCATGATCTGTTTTTGACAAACCCATGTTGGCTTTTGGTTATTACTTTGTTTGCTTCTAGGTGTTCATTGATTCGTTCCTTGATTATCTTTTCCAAAATCTTCCCTGGTATTGAGGTCAGGCTGATAGGTCTGTAGTTTCCTGGATCTGTTTTTTTCCCTTTTTTGAAGATGGGAACTACATCAGCTCTTTTCCAGTCCTCTGACAGTTCCCCAGTGCTCCAGGATCTTTGAAAGATATAGTTCAGTGGTTCTGAGATCTGGTCTGCCAGTTCCTTCAGAACCTTATTAGATAGGGCCCAGTGCTCAAGTCTGTCAAGATCCATCTGGATCTTGAGCCTGTCCTCTGGCGTGTTAGCTATTCCTGCCAGCTTAGTATCATCTGCAAATTTGGTTAGTTCCCCTTCTATTCCCTCATCTAGGTCATTTATGAAGATATTAAAGAGTACTGGGCCTAAGACGGAACCTTGTGGTACCCCACTGCTTACTTCTCTCCATGTAGACTTAGACCCATTGAGGACTACTCATTGAGTACAATTAGTCAGCCAGTTGTGAATCCATCTGGTGGTGTAGCTGTCTATCCCACTTTTTTCTGCCTTACGAAGAAGTAGGTTGTGGTCTACTTTGTCGAATGCTTTGCTGAAGTCTAAGTATATTATGTCCACAGTATTTTGCTGGTCCACTAATTTAGTCACAGTGTTGAAGAATGAAATGAGGTTGGTTTGGCATGATTTGTTCTTTACAAACCCATGTTGGCTACTGGTTATCACTTTGCTTGTTTCTAGGTGATGGCAGATCTGTTTTTTAATTATCTTTTCCAGTATTTTCCCGGGTATTGATGTTAGGCTGATTGGTCTGTAGTTTCCTGGGTCTGTTTTTTTCCCTTTTTTGAAGATGGGAACCACATCAGCTCTTTTCCAGTCCTCAGGTAGTTCCCCTGTGTTCCAGGATTTTTGGAAGATATGGTGCAGTGGTTCTGAGATGACATCTGCTAGCTCCTTTAGGACTCTGGGATGTAATCCGTCTGGTCCTGGTGATTTGTATTCGTCAAGTTCAGACAGGTGATCTCTTACTGTTTTTTTGCTTATGTTAACTTTTGTTTCCAGTCTGTTTTTTGCAGTTGTGTTTCTGTTTAGTTCGGCTGAAGTTTCTTTCCGTGTGAAGACCAATGCAAAGAATGAGTTAAGCAGCTCTGTCTTCTCTGTGTTGCCTGTTACTTTTTTGCTGTCTTCTCTCTTTAGTGGACCAACTGTTTCCTTGATTTTTTTCTTGTTATTTATGTGTTGGAAGAAACTTTTTTTATTATCTTTGACTTTTGTTGCAAGTCTTTGTTTGTTCTGGGCCTTTGCTGTCCTGATTTTTTCTTTACAGATTCTGGCTATCTGTTGATACTCTGCCTTAGTTATGTGTCCCTCTTTCCATTTTTTGTATTTGTCCTTTTTTCATTCAATTTGTCGGTGAGGTCTTTGTGCAGCCATGCTGGTTTCCTCTTGGATTTCTTGTTTTTCTTTCTCATCTGTATTGTGATGTTCTGGGCTTTTTAAATCATGTTTTTCAGAGTTTCCCAAGCTTCTTGAGTTGTTTTTCCCTTTAGGACTTTCATCCAAGGAATCTTTCCCAAGTTTTCTCTGAGTTTATTAAAATCAGCTTTTTTGAAATCTAGGACTTTGGTGTTGTTGTGTTCAATTGTTTGTATTTAATAATTGTTGCCTTTAATAATCCCAGATTTGAAGTAACAAGATTCACACATTATGCTGGGTCAAAATATCTTTCATTTAATGTTGGTTATGTAACAAATTCTTGTACTTCTTCCTGGTAGCTCATCTGGTAGGTAGATTAATATTAACGTATGGACTCCAGATATTCAGAGATCTCCATTCTTAGAAATCCCATCAAACCTCATATCTGGAGGGCTTCAGATTAGAAAAAGCTGATTTACATGAAAAATACATATATCTGCGAAACCATTGCTGGGGGAAATGCTGGATGATCTGTACTAGGATTGTATATACAGGTAATTCTTGACAACAATTGAGCCCAACATATCTGTTGCTAACCGAGATAGTTGTTAAGTGCATTTTGCCCCATTTTACAACTTGTCTTGCCACAGTTGTTAAGTGAATCACTGTAGTTGTTAAGTTAGTAACACAGTTGTCAAGTGAATTTGGCTTCTACATGGACTTTGCTTGTCAGAAGGTCACAAAGGCACATGACCTGGGGACACTGCAACCGTCATAAATATGAACCAGTTGCCAAGCGTTTGAATTTTGATCATGTGACCATGGGGATGCTGCAAGAGTTGTAAGTGTGGAAAACTGTCATAAGTCACTTTTTTCAGTGCCGTTGTAACTTTAAATGGTCACTAAAATAGTTGTAAGTCGAGGATTACCTGTATTTCAAAAAAGATGAGGAAAATGGCTTTGGATGTCATTCAAATAGAGAAGTACTGTATTCATCAGGGCCTGGCCTTTTTTTTTTTTTTTTTTGCATGAGTGTGAAAAAAGGTGCTGGTGTTTTAAGAGTCATGCTAATGTTGGAAGAAATATCCATCTGGTTCAGTTCCAAGCTGGGATAAAGACACTGGAAACATGGAGGCTGATTGGAAAGATGGTTTAATGATGAAGCAGAACCACATGGGTGATTCTGGGCAGCTGACCACATGGAGTTGAGAGTGGGGGGCTTTTGTACCTTCTCTTGGGCTTTGCACTTGAACTTCCTGTTCCTGTGCAAGAACATGCATTCTATTGGCTGTTGTCAGACTCCCATGGGGCCATGTGGGGTCATGTTTGTCTGAGTCAAGTTTGGTTGAAGTTTGCTGGGTGATGCAATGTCTTAGGACAGTGATGGTGAACCTTTTTTGGTTCGCGTGCCAAAAGGGTGTGTGTGCGCGTGCTAGCTCACGCACACGTACCCACACCCATTCCCTCTCCCCCCACGCATGCACACAACCCCCCCCATGCTGCCCCCTGCGCATGCGCGCACACCCCCACCCCCGCGCAAAAGCCTTACCAAAGCCTGGGATGGTGAAAAACGGCAAAACGGGCAAAACGGAAGTTTGGAAAAATGCACTTCCGGTTTGCCCGTTGGGCTGTTTTTTGCACTCTGGAGCTTCAGGAAGCTTCCCTGAACCCTCTGGAGTGCTAAAAACAGCCCAACGGCAAACCGGAAGTGCGTTTTCCAAACTTCCGGTTTGCCTGTTTCGCTGTTTTTCGCATTCCAGGGCTTCAGGAAGCTTCCCTGAACCCTCCGGAATGCGAAAAACAGCCCAACGGCAAACCAGAAGTGTGTTTTTCTGAACTTCCGGTTTGCCCGTGGAGTTGACAGGGCAACGTCTCGCGTGCCCTCCGATATGGCTCTGCGTGCCACCTGTGGCACACGTGCCATAGGTTCGCCATCACTGTCTTAGGAGATTGTGCAATGCAGTGAGCGCTGCTGCTAGATAATCCTATTATGTCCTGGAGGGTCATGTCATAATCCCATCACCCTGGATCTACAAGTCTTTTGTCTTGTAGATAGGCAGGCCCAGTCCTGCTGGGGCTATTAAGAAAGACTTGTGGGCTGCTTTCTGTCTTTAAAACATGTTTCTCCTTTAGGGAAATATAATATTCTGCCTTTTTTAATGTTTCTCAAAATATTTCATTCTTCTAGGAGGGGGGTGGCTTCCCACACTAACTTTAATGGTGGGGCACAGTTTCACATGGAACAAGCTGCTCTGTTCACACACAGTCCAAAACACACTACTAAGGTGTGTACAGCTCTAATGTTCATTATGTACCAGCAACATGTACTGGGAAGAAGAACATGAAGATGGCAGCCATAGCATCACAATGAAACACTGCCTACTTTAGTAAGTGCATGTTGAGGATAACGGACCTTCCATGGGGATGTCACACCCATCGCTTGCATATTTTGACACTCCCATGGATGTGTCTGCAATATATTGTCTAAGTTAACTAGGAATAACAAGCTAGGCTTTGATAAGACTGTTCTAGTTGTCTCACCAGGTTTTAATTTAATAATTTAATTTAATAAACGTTCTTATAGGCCGCCCAATCCCGTGGGACTCAGGGCGGCGTACAACAGGATAAGAAACGTACAATAAAAACAATTATCATAGTTTAAAATTAAAAAGCATAGTTAAAACAATTATAAAAACAACATTCATGGGGGGAATCTGATCTTCCTATTCACCCCGCCTGCCGGAAGAGCCAAGTTTTTATGGCTTTACGGAAGGCCAGCAGGGTGGGGATAGTCCGGATCTCTGGTGGGAGTTGGTTCCAGAGGGACGGGGCTCCCACAGAGAAGGGTCTCCCCCGTGGCCCCGCCAACTGACATTGTTTGGCCGATGGGACCCGGAGGAGGCCCTCTCTATGGGACCTAACCGGTCGTAGGGAGGTATGTGGTAGGATGCGGTCCCGAAGGTAACCTGGCCCTGAGCCATGTAGGGCTTTAAAGGTAACGACCAACACCTTAAATTGCGACCGGAGACTAATTGGCAGCCAATGCAGCTGGCGAAGGATAGGTGTTACGTGGGTGTATCTCGGTACACCCACTACAGCTCGCGCTGTTCCCATTTCTTCAGATTTGCCATGGCAGTTACAAATGGCTCTGTCAATATCACAGAAGCTTTTCCATATATCAGGTAAGGGGGAAAAAATCCAAATTCAGGTATTTTTTGGGAGGGGGGGAGTTACCTCAGCAACCCACAAGCAATTTTCCAGAGAATCTTGTTCTGTTCTAAACATGTTCTCCCCCAATTCGTAAAGGCCAGATTATCCCTGGTATAGGTGAAGTACTTTTTGTATTTTGTATTGTTATTAATGTGTGTGAATTAATCACATGTGCCAGTTGAGTTATGGCATGTATGTTAATCATCTTGCTCATCCAAATTTGCATAAGAATCTGACAAATCTAGTCTAAATACGAGGGTGAGTCAAAAAGTAATGCCATTTTCTTTAGGTCAGGTATAATTACCAACACAGGAACATGTAGCATACATCAAAATGAAGCTGGTCCTCTGTGGATCACATCCCTACTTCTCAACATAGTCACTGTTTCTCTCAATAGCAATGTTCCACTTTCGAATGAGAGCATGTATCCCTGCCTCGTAAAATTCTGTTGACTGTTCTTTGAGCCACTTCTTCACTGCAGTTTTCACTTCCTCATCACTGGAATAATGTTTGCCTCTCAAACCCTCTTTCATGGGGCCGAAGAGATGATAGTCTGAAGGCGCTAAATCTGGTGAGTATGGAGGATGCGGTAAAGTTGTCCACCCGAATGAGGCGATTGTCTCCCTTGTCCTGATGCTTGTGTGTGGTCGAGCATTGTTGTGCAGAAGGAGGACTTTGTCGATTGGCAAGTTGGGTCTCACTCATCGGATTCTTGCTCTGAGCCTCCTCAGGGTCTCAATGTAGGCCTCAAAGTTTATTGTTTCTCCTCTTGCCAAGAAATCAAACAGAATGACACCTTGAGCATCCCAAAAGACAGTCGCCATGATTTTTCCAGCTGACTTTTGCGACTTTACCGCATCCTCCATACTCACCAGATTTAGCGCCTTCAGACTATCATCTCTTTGGCCCCATGAAAGAGGGTTTGAGAGGCAAACATTATTCCAGTGACGAGGAAGTGAAAACTGCAGTGAAGAAGTGGCTCGAAGAACAGTCAACAAAATTTTACGAGGCAGGGATACATGCTCTCATTCAAAGGTGGAACATTGCTATTGAGAGAAACGGTGACTATGTTGAGAAGTAGGGATGTGATCCACAGAGGACCAGCTTCATTTTTTTTAATTGAAAAAGTTTTATAAGTACAAAGTACAAACATTTTTATAATAGTTTCTCCCCCCCTCCCTACCCCCCTTCTCCCCCTCCCCCCTCCCTAGACTTCCCGGAACATACACAGGATATATGTAATCTACACAAATATAAAACTACTATATCCTAACAAATTATTAATTTCCAAATATCATAAAATCTTAACTCCTTATATTATTAATTAAACAAAAAAATTTAAATTGAAATATATCCCTCACAGTCTTCTTGATCTAATACTTAATTCAAATATAATCCGCCCTTCTTCTCCATTATCAAATATATCATTTAAATAGCTTTTACAATATTATAAAATTTCCACTTCCAATTTTATACTACCAACAACCTAACCACAATTATTAAGTTCAGAAAAAGTTAACCCATATCTAAAAAATACATAACAGCTTTACAATCATTTAATTACGTTAAATTACATTCTATACTTATTTCCACCATATAGTGTAATTTAATTCTGTTCTCTACCAATTTAGTCTATTATATTACATTACCTTCTATCCCTATTCCCCAAATTATATTATTAATTCCATCATGCTATTTAAAACCAATTTAATCTCAATTACATCACTTTACCTTCTATAATTAAACCTCCTGTAATTTAATTCCTCTAACCTTATACATCCTCATATACACATTTACATTTTATTCTTGCTTATTTTGCTTTTTCCTTGCTTTATTACTAACACTGAAACATCAATTTTTCCTCTAACCTTATACATCCTCATATATACATTTACACTTTGTTCTTACTTATTTTGCTTTATCCTTGCTTTATTCTACTAGCACTAAAACATCGATTTTTAATTCCCCTCGCTTTCAAATCTGCGAGAGGAATTAAATATTTCTTTAAGTTGACATCTGAAAATATGTCGATTTAGTCTTGCTTCATTTCGAGGAGTTGAGGACTGAAATGAGTAATTCAATTCTTCTTTACTTACAATACTTTCACTTTCGGCAAATACTTCTCTAATCTGTCCTGAATCATTTGTTTGTTCTTGTCTATTCAGAATTCCTTTCTGTTGTGGAATATGCAAATCTTCCTTTCCCTCTCCTTCAACATTCACGTTTCCTTTGTCTTCTGGTGGTTTCAGTGTCCCCTCCTTTAGTACGTTGGCAAGAAAATCCTTTGCTTTGGCAATCGTATTGAGTCTATATCTTTCTGCCTTATAATAAACCAATAGTCCAGTCGGAATACCCCATGTGTATTTTATCTGTTGCAGTTTCAACTCTTCCACCAGAAAAGTATAATTTTTACGTGCTTTAAGTATTTTGGAAGTAATTTCCTTGAATATAAAAACTTCATGTTCTTCCACCTTCAGCTTATTTTTATAAGTCGCCTGTAAGATTCGATTTCGCAATGCTTTTGTAGTAAAATATATTACAATGTTGTGGTGGTCTCCCATGAGAAATGAGACACGCAGACAGGTACCTCGGGACAGGAGCCCAGAATCTCTTCTGTAATCCCCTTTTATTACAGTTCATCCCATATCCAGTTACATTCTCATGACAAAGTTAGTAAGGGGTGGGTAAATACAACTGTTACTACCATATATGGTCATATTGTTAATCTATTCCTGAATACACATCCTTTAGGTATCTTGTGGATTGTTAATTATTCCTGAATACACATCCTTTAGGTATCTTGTGGATAATGTCACGTAGGCTTTCAGGTCACGTAAGCACTGGGGTCAGGAGATTTCAGATGAGGTGAGTCACATCTTGCTTTTCCTGTCTTGGTTAGTGCTTAATAGTTAATGAAGTATCCATTATACAGACTGAAGTAAAGCTCTTTGTTCCCAATTTATTCCCACATCTCCCCCTTTTTTGTTTTATCAAGCGGTCCATCCTCCAATTCCAGAAGGGCTTTGGTTTCGCTGATTAGAACGTCCTTCCTTTTGGAGAAAAGCAAGTTTTTGCACATCTGCAGGAGAGAGGGGAGACATTGGATACAACAACACAACAATACTAATAATACCACAATAATTATAACTGTTGGTATGAGTGACCTCAGCCAACTCCCATCAGGTAGCCAGGACCATAAGGCATCCCAAATGTCAATGATGCCACTTCCGTCTCCGACCAGGGGGTTATTCTTGACCATGTTCTCCATATGCTCAATTGTGTGTGTGATGTTATATTTATAGTCAGATACATAAGCACAACAATGTGAATGAATTAAAGCACAAACACCTCCTTTAGCAGCCAATACAATATCTAAAGCATATCTATTCTGCAAGACCACTTCTCGAATTTCTCCTAATTCTTTGTTAATAAATTTCATAGCTTTAATAGTGTCATTAAACATAACCACAGTCCAGTTATTGAGTAAATGTAAGTCTCTATAGTTCATCGCAACCCCAAGATTAGGGAGAATTCCCCGAGAGATTTGAGTAGTCAGGGAACCCCCCAAGGTTAAGGGTTGATCTTCAATGCCAGCTCTTTTGTTCCACAAACGACCTGTTGGTAATGTTGAAACAGGGTAAGTAGCAGGCACCAAGAGACCCAGGGTGCAAATACCCTTCCAATCCCTTGGGACCAACCGATAGGCTCGCCGACCACAAAGAAGACAAAATTGTGTTAACTCATAATGTCCTGAATCAGAAGAATTAGCAAACATAATCATAGTCTCCATTTCTGAACATGCTGCATACGTGGGAACGTTTGTCCACTGATTAGACATGCTGATACCATTTACAGTTGTAAGATTGCATTTTATATGTGCACACCGTTTTGCTGAATCCCATACAATGGTTTGTTGGCAAGTAGTGTAATTGCCCATTTCCAAGGCATTTGCTAACAAGCCTGTGCTTTGGAAACAAAAGCGAGCAGGTTCTAAAATTCTGGTAGAAACTGCATATGTAAAGTCCAGCATGACTGGAGTGGAATTCCATTTCTGCTTCCATCCAGAGTCATTAAAAGGTGCAGTATGAAGTGCCAGTCCTGATTTGCTGTCTGATGGAATGTGCATACAAATCCAACAATCAGTTTTATTCAACAGCTGAGCCGCCTTATTCAGGTCTCTTACGAACGCATTGGTTTCCCAGGCCCCTGGATCACTGGTCTTAACATGTTGATGGGGTGACAAAATAAGGGCGAACGCAGCGAGCAGGAGTCCAGATGATATCACCATTGTCATTGACGGCAGCGTAGCCTCAACCCCAAGTGACAAGGGAGGCCGGGCCTTTCCATGTAGGATCAGGAAGGCGGCGATAATAGACTTGCGGTCGCGGGGAGTCTATAGGAGAAGCAGAAAAATGCCGACTTGCGGCGGTTGAACCAGGGGTGCCAGAAACATTGAGAAAATTGAGGGTAAACAGGACAAGGTTCAAAGTATTTTGTATTCCAGGCAAGCCGGGGTGATTTTCCCCTTTCTGTTTTATTTGCACTTCAAGGGCTTTTTTAAAAGTTTGATGGGCTCTTTCTATAATCGCCTGGCCAGTAGAATTGTAAGGAATTCCAAATTTATGAGCAATGGACCAGCTATGGCAAAACTGTGCAAAAGCAGCACTAATATAAGTGGGGCCATTATCCGTTTTCAATTGTTTGGGATTGCCTAGAATACAGAAGGTTCGAATACAATGATTTATAACATGTTTAGTGGCTTCACCCCTCTGTGGGGAAGCCATAATAAACCCTGAGTATGTGTCAATAGAAACATGAATATATTTCCAAGGAGCAAATGATGGATACAAGGTGACATCCATTTGCCATAATTGACAACTCTCCGTACCCCGGGGATTAACCCCAAGGGGGACAGAGTGAGCTTGCAGACTGCAAGTAGGACATTGCTGAATAATAGCGGAAGCCTCCGCTGCAGAAAGAGAAAATTGTTTCATCAAGGCCTTTCGGTTTTGATGAAAATAAGAGTGGCTAGTCCATGGAGTAATGGGTGACAAAGAAAGAATAGAAAAATCAGGGGGGGGCATGGAGGGCAGCGGCTGCAGCAGCGTCTGCCTGAGAATTTCCCTCCTGGATAATACCAGGAAATGGTTGGTGACTTCTGATATGAGCCGGAAAAAAGGGCAAAGTCCTATCATGAAGAAAAGATTGTAAAGTTAAAAATAAGCTGAGAAGATTATCATCAAGAGATGGGGAAACATAAGAATCCGAAAGAGATGTAAGAACCTTGTAAACATAAAGGCTATCAAGAATGAGATTAAAAGGAGAGGTGGGAAAGATCTGAAAAGCCAAGACAGCAGCGGCTAATTCAGCACGCTGAGCAGAAGTTTGAGGAGGGGTAATTTTGGTCTGCCACTGACCCCCCTCTTTCCATACACATGCACCGTAAGTTTTACTGCCATCTACATACACAGTGACAGCGTTGGGAATGGGAGATGAGGAAAGAGTAGAATGAAAAAGTACTGGAACATTATGAAAGATTTGAAAACGAGGGTCAGACGGGACATGACAGGAAACATTGCCCGCCCAATCCGCTAAAGAAAGTTGCAAAGAATCAGAGGTAGCAAATAAGGGTTCCCATGTGGTGAGAGACATGGGAACAAACAAAGAAACAACATCGAAGCCAATGAGACACTTTGCTCGAAATCGGCCTTTGGTAATGAGCAAAGCAAACATAAAATGCAAGGGGTTAATAGATTTACGTGGAGTGTTAGGAAGATGAATCCATTCAAGGATAGCAACAGTGCCCTTTTTATGTTGAATCAGGGCAGCTGTTGGAATGGAGGGGGTGTTAAAAAGAACAAGGGATATAGGTTCATTAGGGATTGCTCGATCCACCCAGCGAGTAGCCATTGCGGAATCAATGAGGGTCAGCACATGCTTTTAAGAATCAGTCAAGACAATGACTGATGAGGGAGACAAAGGGCCTTTGAGGGCCAAGAAAAGGGGGGAAAGTTGAGCTGTAGTTAGTGCAAGAAACGGGCGAACAAAATTTATTGCACCCAGAATCTGCTGAAGGGCCACAAGAGTAAGAGGAGTTGGGAGAACAATATGAGGCAAGGTGGGTGAAGAAGAAGAGGTCAAAACCTTATGACCCAAATAAGAAAAAGGCGGGTGGGTCTGAACTTTTTCCGGAGCCACCTGAAACCCATGAGAGGATAGGTGTTGAATCAGTTCAGGAAGAAAAGGTTGGACCGTGCCGGGAGGACCCGGGGCGGCCATGAGGATATCATCCATATAATGATAAAGCAACAAATGAGGGTAAAGAATATGAAAAGGTGAAAGAACTGTGTCAACATAAAATTGACACATTGAGGGACTGTTTAACATGCCTTGAGGCAAAACAGTCCATTGGTATCGTGGGGTGGGGCGAGACATATTGATCTGAGGGACCGAAAAGGCAAAAAAGTTCCCTATCATCATCATGCAAAGGAATAGTGAAAAAAGCATCTTTAAGATCAATGACCACTAAATCATATTCTCTGGGAATCATATTTGGATTTGGCATGCCGCATTGAAGCGGTCCCATTGGTTTAACGATAGCATTGACAGCCCGGAGATCCTGAATTAATCTCCATTTCCCAGACTTCTTTTTAACTACAAATACTGGGGTATTATATGGGCTAGTGGTGGGTTCCAGATGTCCAGAACACAGTTGATCATCCACTAGCTGCTGTAATGCAGTCAATTTTTCACTGGTAAGGGGCCATTGATCTATCCATACAGGTGTAGGGGAAAGCAAAGTAAGTTTTAGGGGAATCAAAGACATATTTTAATCCTCCAAAATAAGTTTTGCATCAAATTGGGAAATAAGATCTCTACCCCATAAGTTAATGTGAAGGGGCAGGACAACTGGCTTAATTTGTGCTGTAATACCTTTTGTCACACGTTGTACTGTAAGCCAATTTTTACTAGAACTTGCCTGCTGCGTGCCACCCACTCCCCGTACTGCTGGAGAAGATTCAAGTGGCCATTGAGAGGGCCATTCCGCCGTTCGTATAACTGAAACATCAGCGCCAGAATCTAAAAGGCCAGAAAAAAGGATGCCGTTAATCAGGAACGGCATGATCGGCTTCTCGGAAGTAATTGGTTTTGTAAGAGCCAAAAGCTCGGTGAGTGAAGGCTCCACAGAGGAAGCTGACACATCCTTAGGTAATAATACCAACCGAGCAATGGTATCCCCTTTTTTAGCCAATATGGGGATATTGGTATAGAATTGAACCTGAACACAATTTTGGGGCAGTGGGTCAAGCACAGAAGGAAGGACAAAAATACCCCTTTTACGGGCCGCTGCCACCGGAAGAACAGTTGCAGTAACATTTGGTGGGAGCGGGCCGGGCAATTGGGCATCAGCAACAATAAGGAGATTAGGAAAGTCAACAGAAGTATCAGCAAGAAGTTTCAGGTCCGTGCCTCGGCAGCAAGGCGGGGCAAAGGACGGAGGGGGAACAACAGAAGGAAAAGAAATATTGCCAGAGGGAGAAAAAGGTACAGCCTTTGGGAGGGGGCTAGCTGCGAGCCCCCCTCTCAGTTTCCCTGATTCTGGGGAACGGATCAGCATTGATTGGCCCAATGAAAACCCTTTTTGCATTTTGGACATACCGTCTTCGGTTTTGGTTGAAAATTGGGTGGGGGGCGGGCAGCACCACCACCCGGAGCTCGGCACTGTGTTTTGAAATGGCCAGGTTTTCCACAATTAAAACAAGTACCTGGAGGTTGGTTCCCCTTTTGTATGGCTGCAGCCAATGCATCCATCTGGTAGGTTTGAGTGCCGATAACACGGCAAGCTTTAAGAAAATCTGCCAAAGTGGAAGCCGGGTTAGAAACTAAAGATTTAAGAACGGATTGGCAATCCACATTCGCATGCTCATATGCGAGTTTCATCAAAATTTCTTTTGCCGCTTCTTGGTTAGAAATTTGGCGGGTTACCGCAAGCTGTAAGAGGTTAACAAAGTCGGCATAGGACTCTGTTGCTCCCTGGCGAATAGCAGAAAAAGATTGAGTTGGGGTGCCTTGATCGTCAACAATACTCAAGGCAGAAAGGACAGCAGAGCTGATAAAAGGAAATGCGGGTGGGGTTAGATTTCGAGCCTGAGCGTTAAGTGTAGCAAAAGCACCTTCCCCAAAGAGTTGATCAACGGTCCACTGAAACCCTGGGCGAAGGGCTCTGGTTTGAAGTTCCCTTTTGAATTCCGATTCAAAAACAACATATTGTGTGCCATTTAATAACATTCTAAGCAAATCCTTCCAGTCCTGAGGCAGCATTTGATAATTACCAGCAATGGCATTCAATAAGCCTCTGGTATAAGGACTGGTTATGCCATACTCCATGGTTGCCCTTTTTAATTCTTTTATTACTGGCATAGGCAAAGGTTCCCAATCAACAAGAACGCCGGTGGGACCCTGTTGGAAAGTAACCGGGAACAACTCCATGTCGGCTAGGTCAGCAGCATCCAAAGAGCCAGATTTTAAAGCCCTTTGGTATGCCCCGCGGATAAGACCAGGGTGAAAAGCAGAAGCAGGGTTGGAAGTAGAAGAAACAGGGGTTTCGGGAGCCGTGGGTGAAAAAGAACTCACGACTGAGGGTAGCGGGGTAGTCACCATGACCGAGGGAGGCTGGTATGGTGGCGGATCTAATAAAAGCTGGTGAGGCGAGTCAGCATGATTTTGAATCATGGTATAAGCTGTTTTCCATAAACACAAAATATCAGGTGGCGCCCGAGGAGGTTGGTGGAAGATATCACCAATTTTCTTCCACGTCTCCGTTTTTAGAGATCCGCCCTCTGGATAGTACGGACATTGAGCCCACACATAGGTAAGCTATTTAACAGCCTCAGTTTTAGAAAGGGATCGGGTAAATTTTTGTTCTTGAGGGGAAAGGTATTTTTTCCTGCCCAATTGTCTCAGCTCTTCCACGTGAGATTTCTGAGCTTCAGACATACCACCCCCCATACTTACGAGAAGGAGTCAGTCACCAGCGACGTCGTCGGGTGCACCGTGCCTATTCCAGGCGATAAGTAGGGGGTCGGCAGGGACGTATTCCCATGTGAAATCACATCGAGGGGTCACCAAATGTGGTGGTCTCCCATGAGAAATGAGACACGCAGACAGGTACCTCGGGACAGGAGCCCAGAATCTCTTCTGTAACCCCCTTTTATTACAGTTCATCCCATATCCAGTTACATTCTCATGACAAAGTTAGTAAGGGGTGGGTAAATACAACTGTTACTACCATATATGGTCATATTGTTAATCTATTCCTGAATACACATCCTTTAGGTATCTTGTGGATTGTTAATTATTCCTGAATACACATCCTTTAGGTATCTTGTGGATAATGTCACGTAGGCTTTCAGGTCACGTAAGCACTGGGGTCAGGAGATTTCAGATGAGGTGAGTCACATCTTGCTTTTCCTGTCTTGGTTAGTGCTTAATAGTTAATGAAGTATCCATTATACAGACTGAAGTAAAGCTCTTTGTTCCCAATTTATTCCCACACAATGTCTCTTGACAAATGATTTTTTTTTCAAACCAAGAATTGACACGGTATATTTTTTCAATCTGACCTCCCAATTCCACTTTTGTCTCCCCCAAAAACTGCCCCAATACATCCACAATCTTATCCTTTAAAACTTCTTGTGCACTTTCTGTTATACCTCTCAAACGTAGAGCAAATTCCATATCTTTATATTGAGCCATCGTTAATTCTGCCTCAGTTACTTCAATTTTTTTCTGCATCTCCATTACTTTTTCACCCAAGGTCATCGTGGTCTGTTTAATTTCAACAACATCCTTTTTCAATAATTCTATATTAGATACCACAGTTTTAAGTACAGTTTCCACATTATCTTTAGTTTGTTGAATCTGAGATGAAACCTCCTCTGAGACAGCTTGTATTTTTCCATTAATTTCAGTAATTTTTCCATTGATTTCTTTAATTTTTTTGTTGACTGCTAAAGCAATCTCCTTTTGCATTTCTTTCATAGATTGTTGCCACATCTCAAGCGTACAAATCTGTGTTGGGGGGGGGGGCAAAGTCTTGCAGAAAAAGATTTTCAACTTTTTCTATTCTTTTAAAAGGAGCAGTCTTTGCCAATTTTAAAGACATCTTGGCTTGTTTTAATTCTTATATATTTAAAAAGCAAAGTCCATCAAAGTAAAAAGTAAAAAATAAAAAAGATTTCTTACAGGCAGCTGTTAGAAAACGGAACTCTCAGTAGTTTCAGTAACTTCCGCCTTCTCCACACCCTTTGAAATTCCAAGCGCCATCTTTAGCTACTTTGTTGCCTCCAGAAAATCAAAACAACAACACTGGAGTTAAGTAAAAGATACTTGCTGTTTGATTCTCCTGTTATGTTCCGTCTGCTACATTGTTTAAAGTAAAGACAAAAACTCCATTTGTTACCAGCAGAGATGGTCGCGGCTTCTTCCTCCGCTAAAAATAAGCGGAGGCATTCCAGGTCCGGAGCTGAGACGGATTTCAAGGGAGCCCTCACCCTTCGCACCCCAGAGCTTCTTCTGGGGTGTTAGGGGGGCTCTACCTCTGCCCATCTGCTCTTCTCCCCTCCCTTTGCCCGGGACGGGAGTTTCCAAGCCGCCAGACAGCTGATGTGGCTTATCTGGCGGCTTTTACGGAGCCTGGAATCGGGCGCCCATAAAGAGCGTCCAACGAGGCTCACGGCGCCACCAAAAGTCTCAGGACCAGCTTCATTTTGATGTATGCTACATGTTCCTGTGTTGGTAATTATACATGTCCTAAAGAAAATGGCATTACTTTGTGACTCACCCTCGTATAATTGACTTTTACATTTATGTTTGATCTTGGGAAAATTGCAGAGATGGAGTACAAAATATCCACCCTTCAAAAGATGCAGGAGGGAGGGAGAGCGGGCAAACAGGGCCATTGGATAAAAGGGGGCATTTATCTGCCTAGCCCGGGTGTCGGCAACCCGTGGCTCCCGAGCTGCATGTGGCTCTTTGACCCCTCTCCTGCAGATCCCTGCTGACCTGGTTGTGCAACCTGCTCTCCACCACGAGACACTGGCCCAACCTGGCCGTGGCCGACACCAACCTCTCTAGCATGAGGGCTGGCGGAGTGGGAATGGGATCCGGGAGGAGGGTATGACGGAAAGGGGGACCGGTCCGCAGCTGAGGAGTGAGCACGAGCTGCGGTGGCGGCTTTGCCGAAGATGACCCTCCTCATTCTCACGTGACCCCCTGGCTGGCTGTTGTGGGGCCAGGAGGGCGTGCATGAGTGGGGATACCCTCCTCAAGCAAGCGGCTGGACTCGGCCAAAGCTCAGTGAAGCTTTGAGTAGCGGGCGGGTTGGCTGGCTGACAGGTGAGCATCTTTGGCGAGGGCGCTCCGGCTTTCTCCAAACATGATCTCCAGGGTGGGCATGCGAGGTTCAGTGGGGCCAGCCCCCTTTTCCCGCTGCCCTGAGCTTCTTTACTCCTCCAGCAGAGTTGATTGAAAAGCATCATCCAGGTGGTGAAAGTCCCCCATGTGAGATTTAAAGCCACCAGGAGGACGCTTTTCAATCAATGCCACCGCCAGCACCGCTCCGCTCACTTGAGGGTATCCCCACTCGTGTGCACCCTCCCGGCCCTGCAACAGCCGGCCAGGGGGTCGCGTAAGGAGAAAGAGGAGGAGGAGGAGGGTTGTCTTTGGCAAAGCCGCCACCGCGGCTCATTCTCGCTCCTCAGCCAGCCCGGATTTCTGAAAAGTTGCCAAGAAGAAAGAAAAGGAGTAGCAAAGAGTCCCAAGGAGACCTCGCCAGGTCAGCCCAGCCTCGGCTTTCCAAGAGAGAAAGAAGAGAGAGAGAGAGAGAGAGAGAGAGAGAGAGAGAGAGAGAGAGAGAGAGAGAGAGAGAGAGAGAGAGAGAGAGAGAGAGAGAGAAGGGGAGAAAGAGAGAAAGAGAGAAAGAGAGAAAGAGAGAAAGAGAAAGAGAAAGAGAGAAAAAGAGAGAGAAATGAGAAAATGATGGAGGGAGAGAAAGAGAGGAAAAAGAGAGAGACAAGGGGGAGAGGGAGAGGGAGAGAGAAATGAGAGCGAGCTGGAGGGAGAGAATGAGACAGAGGGAAAAGAGAGGGAAACATGAGAGAGAGAAGGGGGAGAGAAAGAAAAAGAAAGAAAGAAAGAAAGAAAGAAAGAAAGAAAGAAAGAAAGAAAGAAAGAAAGAAAGAAAGAAAGAGGGAGAGGGAGAGGAAAAAGAGAAAAACAAATGAGATGGAGAGAAAGGAGAGAGAAAGGAGAGAGAAAAAGGAGGAGAAAAAGAGAGAGAGAGAGAAATGAGAAAATGATGGAGGGAGAGAATGAGAGAGGAAAAAGAGGGAGAAACAAATGAGAGAGAGAGAGAAGGGGGAGAGGGAGAGAGAAATGAGAGAGAGCTTGAGGGAGGGAATGAGAGAGAAGGAAAAGAGAGGGAAACAAATGAGAAAGAAAGGGGAGAGAAAGAAAGAAAGAAAGAAAGAAAGAAAGAAAGAAAGAAAGAAAGAAGGAAGGAAGGAAGGAAGGAAGGAAGGAAGGAAGGAAGGAAGGAAGGAAGGAAGGAAGAAAGAAAGAAAGAAAGAAAGAAAGAAAGAAAGAAAGAAAGAAAGAAAGAAAGAAAGAAAGAAAGAAAGAAAGAAAGAAAGAAAGAAAGAAAGAAAGAAAGAAAGAAAGAAAGAAAGAAAGAGGGAGGGAGGGAGGGAGGGAGGGAGGAAGGGAGAGGGAAAAGAGAAAAACAGAAATGAGAGGGAGGGAGGAAGAGAGGGAGAGAGAGAAAGGGAGACTCATTTCCCACAGAAGGCACCCGGACAGGGATGGGATTCAGCCGGTTCGGACTGGTTCGGGCAAACCGGTTGTTATGAATTTGCGCAGTTCGGAGAACTGGTAAAATTGACCACCGGCTGGACCCGCCCCGCCCCACCCTGCCCACCCCTATATATTATCTTTCCTTTGCCACACGGTCCAGCTAATCTCCATGCCTCGCCTCCACGCCTCGCCTGCTCTGCTCACCAAAGGTAAGCATGCCGCCCGCTCGCCCTTCACCTCGGGTCAGGGCCCAGGGACACACCATTCCCTGGCTCCGGCCTTGCCCTGGAGCCACTGCCTGCTCGCCACCTGCCTCGGCCGGGTTGGGGAATGTGACATTCCCCGGCTCCAGCCTTGCCCTGGGCCTCCGCCCGCATGCTGCCTCCCCCCTCTGGCCTCAAACTACCGGCTGGTTCTTCTTACCTAAAGCGCTGCAGCGGAGATCTTGCAGCTGTCCCTTGCCAAGGCTCGGTCACTCGTGGAGATGCTCCATGTGTTCTCTCTGCTGCTGCTCTTGTTGGGAGAGAGAGCATCTCTTGTGCAATTAAACAGCTGTGAGCCACCGCTTTCCTCTAAGTCCCATCTGGAAAGTGCGCAGCACAGAGAAGCAGCAGCCATGTTGAATGAAATAGAGAATGAAACCCATCACTGCACCCGAAGCCACAAAACCTGGGTAGGCATGGCTGGGGGGGTCATGTGACTGGGTGGGGGTGATGTTGAGTTGGCCATGCCCACCCAGGTTTTGTAGCTCCCTGTGTTTTCTTTTCTGTGGGAAACAGGTCCAAATGGCTCTTTGAGTGTTTAAAGTTGCAGACCCACAATTCTGACATTTGCCAAGTTTGGAAACCCCTGGTCCAAGCTACAGACTGTGTCAACTTTTTTACACAGAAAACATTCCTTAACCCAAGTATACTAGAAAAGTCAAGTATTGGGTTTTTTTTTAAATCAAGCTTTGCTGCAGGAGTAAATTAATGAGAATGGTAACCTAATACAACCTAAGCACTGTTGGGAGGAAATATTCCCCTGTTGGAGTTCTTCCAGCCGGGACACAACGGTCAGCACTTTGAAGAAAAAAATGAATCAAGAAGCAAGCTGCCTTTAATGACAAGGAACCAAGATGAGTGACATTCAGCAAGGCTTCTTGGCTAGCTAGAAAGATTGACATTCAAATGTGAGTTTACATACCCTTTCTGAGTTTTGGTCTAAAATTGGTTTTTGGTGAAGTTTAATTCTGTGCTTGGTGACCTTTAATCCTGTGTTTATTGATGGGATATTTTTCCCTATTCAGCTTTGTTGGGAAAGGAAAAGGTTAATCTCTGGTCCTGAAAAGAAGCAGAGTTAAGAAATCTGGCTATCTTCTGTGTGTTTTGTTTTGGTGATTGGCTTAACAAGCGCCAGCTGGCTTGTTTCCTCTGCTTGCAACGTTGTAGCGCTAAACTGCATTCTTGTGGTCAGGCTAATCTTAAGTGTTTCCACTTGAGCTTGCCTGGGACTGTAAACTCTGGCAATGAGTTTACAATCGGAGACTTCAACTGGTCCAAAATGCGGCTGTGCGAGCTGTGGTGGGTGCCCCGAGGTACACCCACGTGACACCAATTCTCCGCCAGCTGCATTGGCTGCCGATTGGTCTCTGGGCACAATTCAAGGTGTTGGTTATTACCTTTAAAGACCTACATGGCTCAGGACCAGGTTATCTTCGGGACCGCTTACTACCACATACCTCCCTACGACCGGTTAGATCCCACAGAGTTGGGCTTGTGCGGGTCCCGTCAGCTAGACAATGTAGGCTGGTGGGCCCGCGGGGGAGAGCCTTCTCTGTGGTGGCTCCGGCTCTCTGGAACCAACTTCCCCCGGAGGTCCGCACCATCCCCACCTTGTTGGCCTTCCGGAAAGCCATTAAAACCTGGCTTTTCCGGCAGGCCTGGGGATAAATGACCTTATTGCATGAGTTTCGAAGGTCTCCCCTTTTATTATAGAAACGAGTGAAATGTCTTTTAAAATTTTTTATTGTATTTTAACAATTTATTTACTGCTGTTTTTATCTATTTGTTGTAAGCCGCCCAGAGTCCTTCAGGAGTTGGGCAGCATACAAGCAGAAATAAATAAAATAATAAATAAAATGAGCTTTTTCTTCTCTTGTATTTTAGTTTAAAGGATTTAAATGGTTGTGATTTAATTTATTTGTATTGTGTTTGGATTATTTACTGTCTCATGTTTTCTTCCTCTATCTGGGGAGGGGGGCCTCCCTTCAATCCCCCCATTTTGTACTATTACTGATGATTCAGTAATTAGTACAAGGTTTAAACAGGTGGAGTGTAAACTTGACAGTGGCTGTCAATTTGGCTCATCATCAGATAAACTTTATTGGCCTGATTGTTGGTTTTGGTGAAAACTGTCATGCACTTTCTTTGACATCTGAGGCATGGGGGTAGGCACTGGCAGAGACAACAAAGGATGAGCCCCACTATTGTGACTGTGACTATGGTTCCAATGAGGATTTTTAACCAATGGAAGTCTGGGAGCCATGAAAAGAGCCATGAGAAGTCCCAGGAAGGTTGGTTATGCCCAATATTTTGTGCCAGTTCTTTTAGGTGTTTGATATCTTGCTCAATTAGGCCAGATTCATCAGACAAATTAAAGCAAACTCCTTTGAACTCTTCACAGCCATTATTATGCCTCAGCAAGAGATCATCTATAGCTGCTCTGTTCTCAAGGGTTGCTTCCCTTACCTGCCTTAATTCCGTATTTAAGGCTTCCAGGGCATGGGAGGTGGTATTCAAAATTTTAGCTAGGGTACATGCCAGGCTATTTATATTCCTAGAGTTTTGTACTGCGAGCCCTGGCACTCCCACTAGAGCAGTGCTTCTCAAATAGTGGGGCAGCCACCCTTGGGGGGGGCGCGGAGCGATGCCAGGGGGGCACATGACCCCGGGGAATGTTCTTTTTCTTGCCGCAGGGAGTAGGGGTTTTTTGCACCGAACAATAGCACACAGCACAGAGCAGGAGATATGAAGTGCAGATAACAAACCCTTAAGAGACACCATGGAAAAATATTTAACAGGGATGAAAAGAAAGGAGGAGAGAGACGGAGATAATGAGACAAACGTAAGTCTCCTGAAAGCTAAGACGAGGAAATATCACGAAGCGTATGTAGCGCTTGGCTTCACTGTGACTACAGTGGAAGACGAGGAAAGACCGGTATGTTTACTGTGTCTAAAAATGTTGGCAGCGGACAGCATGAAGCCAAATAAATTAAGGCGTCACTTAAACACATTACACCCCAATCACGCTGATAAGCCGCTTGAGTTTTTTCAGCAAAAACGTGCCGAATATTGCAAACAATTGTCCCAGTGGAGCGTTGGGGGGGGGAATGTTTACTTCTTCCTAGGGGGGGCGTAACAGAAAATAATTGAGAAGCACTGCACTAGAGAAACAGCCAATGCTACATATTCAGCCATAGAGAGTAAGGAGACCTTTGAGTCACAGTCAGGAGCCAATGTGTGGAAGCTCCTCTTTTGTCACCTCTGCAGAGAGAGCATTAGCATAGTTAACCGCCCTAAGGTGCAAGGGCCCCCTGTGGAGTTTGCTGGTAGGTAGGAGTAAGCCTTTAAGCCACACATCAAGAACCATCCTGAAGGGAGTCTCATATGGCTATAAGAAAAGGTGATGGTCTCAGTGTTGTTGCAGGCTAGCTCTGTGTTATTGAGGCTCTGGCATTCTGAGACTTTAGGATGTGGACAAGATTCTGGGGAGGCTCAGTGCAGCCACATGTTTATTGGACCCGTGTCCCTCCTGGTTAGTGCTGGCTACCCGGGAGGTTACACGAGGCTGGCTCCAGGGAATTATTAACGCTTCTTTGGGGGAGGGTTACTTCCCCACGGCTTTGAAAGAAGCGGTGGTGAGGCCTCTCCTCAAGAAGCCCTCCCTGGACCCAGCAATTTTAGCTAACTATCGCCCTGTCTCCAACCTTCGCTTCGTGGCGAAGGTTGTTGAGAGTGTGGTCGCACGACAGTTTCCCCAATACTTGGAGGAATCATCATATCTAGATCCGTTCCAGTCGGGTTTCAGGGCCGGGCACAGCACGGAAACGGCATTGGTCGCATTAGCTGATGATCTCTGGAGGGCTCGGGACAGGGGTTGTTCCTCTGTCCTGGTCCTATTAGACCTCTCAGCAGCTTTTGATACCATCGACCATGGTATCATGCTGCACCGGCTGGAAGAGTTAGGGATAGGGGGCACCGTTTTTCATTGGTTCTCCTCCTTTCTCTCCAACCGGTCGCAGTTTGTATTGGCAGGGGGGCAGAGGTTGTCCTCGAGGCCTCTTACATATGGAGTGCCCCAGGGGTCGATTCTCTCGCCCCTTCTGTTCAACATCTATGTGAAGCCGCTGGGTGAGATCATCTGTGGCTTTGGGGTGAAGTACCATCAGTACGCCGATGATACACAGCTGTACATTTCCACCCCAGGCCACCCCAATGATGCCCTTGAAGTGATGTCCCGGTGCCTGGAAGCTGTGCGGATCTGGATGGGGAGAAACCGACTCAGGCTCAACCCTTCCAAGACGGAGTGGCTGTGGTTCCCAGCGTCTCGATATAGTCAGATGATTCCATCTCTGACTATCGGGGGCGAGTCTCTAGCCCCCGCCGAAAGGGCTCGCAATCTGGGTGTCCTCCTGGATCCACAGCTGTCCTTAGAGGACCATCTGACAGCTGTGACCAGGGCGGCCTTTTATCAGGTCCGCCTGATACGCCAGTTGCGGCCCTTTCTGGATCGGGATTCCCTGTGCACAGTCACCCATGCCCTGGTCACGTCGCGTCTGGACTACTGTAACGCTCTCTACATGGGGCTCCCCATGAAGAGCACCCGGAGGCTCCAACTGATCCAGAATGCAGCCGCGCGGGTGGTTTCGGGGGCTAATTGGCGCTCCCATATAACACCCCTCCTGCGCGAGCTGCACTGGCTTCCGGTGGTCTACCGGGTGCGCTTCAAGGTGCTTGTTACTACCTTTAAAGCGCTCCATGGCATTGGACCTAGGTATCTCCGAGACTGCCTGCTGCCACAAACTGCCTCCCATCGACCAGTGCGCTCCCACAGAGAGGGCCTCCTCGGGGTGCCATCAGCCAAGCAGTGTAGGCTGGTGACGCCCAGGGGGAGGGCCTTCTCTGTGGGAGCACCCACCCTCTGGAATCAGCTCCCTCCAGACTTAAGAACCATTCACGACCTGTCCACCTTCCGCCGTGCCCTCAAGACGTATTATTTTTATCAAGCCGGGCTGGCGTGAAAAAGTTTTTGGGGTTTTTAAAATTTTAAGATTTTACTAAATTTTAATTGTATTAAATTAGGGCCACATTGAATATTTTCTTTTAAATGTATTTTAATGTTTATATTGTGTTTTTTACTTGGCTGTTCACTGCCCTGAGTCCCCTGGAGAAGGGCGGTATATAAATTTAATTAAACTAAACTAAACTAAACTAAACTTTAGGGGCCTGGCACCCTGTCAGTGTGCAACAGGTGGCTGAATGGGTTATGGCTGCCACCTGTAGTATGTACATGCTGTTGTCTTTTATGTCTGAATTAGTTCCCCAGTCGAAAATATTAGAGTATGAAGCTGTGAGAGGGAACTCCCTTAACTTGGTGTCATTGGTAATAGCTTGTGGTCCTATTGCTACTCCCATTAAGCATGTAGTTAAAATATCCTTCACTGACCTGCCTCTGGCAAGGCAGAAATCTGTGGTATTCAATGCTTCCCGTGCTAAGTATTCCCATACATTCCCCTTGTCTGGAAACAATTTTGTCTCTATGAACCCAGAAGTACATTTAACATACAAAAATATACAGCAAATGTTATACAAAAATGTAAGTCCAAACTTATTCCCCTTCTTTATCCTTCCCCCCATTTGGTTCAATTTCAAAAAGGGGTTTTAATGTCCACTCTTCGGTTTCTGGATCTTTCCTGAGTTGTAGGGGTGGAACCTTTGGTGTTGCTTCAGGTGTAGTACTGTGGTCCACTACTGCTGGTTTTATGTGAGTCCAGTGGATCCAGGCATTCTTTTCTGCAACCTTAATTGCTGTCTGAGTGGTTAGCAAAACTTGAAAGGGTCCAGTCCAGTGGTGGGTTCCTACCGGTGCGGTCCAGTGCATAGCTCCGGTAGGGAGCGGCCGATTGCGCAATTTGCGCGCGACTGCTCCGGTACTGTTTTCGCCGGTCCGTCGCGCACATTGCCATCTTTTAAAAAGAATTTTTGGGCTTTTTTGCTTCTGCGCATGCGTGGAAGCAAAATCTCGCCGAAATCGCACACGCACGCGCCCCCTCGCAAGATTTCAGCCAATAATTTAACAACCGGTGTGACTGGGTGGGCATGGCCAACTCGCCATCACTCACTCCCACCCAGTCACATGATGACACCCCCCCCCCCAGCCAAGCCTACCCAGCCAGTCATTAGGACAGAGAATTGGTTGTTAATTGGTTGTTAATCTACCTCTCATTAACTGGACCCTAAACGAATGCACGACTGAACCCATCTATACAACCATATACAACGCTGTTACCTATCTGGGACTCGACCAACTAGTAACGAACAATACTAGACTCAACAACTGCCTTGACCTCATATTCTGCAATAGCAAAAGCGCAATTTATGGACTTCAAATAAAAGAACCCTTTTCCAACAGTGACCACAGCATGATAGACTTTAGCCTCAATCTACACCATTGTAAGAATCACATTAATAATGGGACACCCAAGTATAACTTTAAAAAAGCCAACTATGAACTCATAGACGCCAACCTCTCAACTCTTGACTGGCAAACTCTATTCTCAAACTGTAACACTGCCGATGACCTCTATAATATCTTCTTGCTTGAAATCAAAAGAACTATCAGATTACACGTACCACTAATAACCACCATAACCAAGAAAAACAAACTACCCATATCAATAAGGAAGTTACAAACCAAAAAAAAATCCCTCTGGCGAAAAAACAAAACAGGCTATACAGCTAACTTCAAAAACCGCTACAAAAATATATGCCACCAAATAAAGATGGAATGCTCCAACTATCACAGCAAACAAGAGGAAAACCTCCTGCGCACAAAATCCAACCGCGCCTTCTACAACTTCGTAAATAACAAACTCAAGGACTCGAGACTCCTCCCACCACTAAAAGGACCCAACAACAAAGAATACTATGATGAAACAGTCAAAGCAAACCTCTTCAACACATTCTTTGGCTCAGTCTTTGTAAACAGCAACGGCTCATGCCCAAAATTCCCCAGTCGTACCGCAAATAATCACAACGATTTAATACAAATAGACTTCACTGAAGACAATGTTGAAAAAGCACTACGCAACCAAAAACCTTCCCTGTCAATCGGATCTGATGGACTATGTGCATACTTCCTAAAAAAGCTCTCCACAGCCATAGCTGAACCACTAAGCATAATCTCTGAAAAATCCTTCAGGACCAGTTCCCTACCAAAACTATGGTCACTAGCCATGGTCATCCCCATCTTCAAAAAGGGAGATCCCAGTCTAGTAGAAAACTACAGACCAATCTCTCTATGCTGCGTCACATGCAAAGTCATGGAATCAATCATAAACCAATCCATCACCCACCACCTAGAAACTAACAACCTACTCTCAAACAAGCAATTCGGTTTCAGAAAAAAATTATCCTGCAATCTACAACTACTACACTGCAAAAACATATGGACCTCAAAACTTGACCAGGGCAAAACAATAGTCGCAATTTACATAGACTTCTGTAAAGCCTTCGACTCAGTGGTTCACGATAAACTACTTCTGAAACTGAAATCCTATGGCATCTCTGGACCCCTTCATGACTGGATAACTGCGTTCCTGTCAAACAGACAAGTGGTCAAAATAGGGAGTGCCCTATCAAATCCCGTACCTGTTAACAGCGGTGTTCCCCAAGGCAGCATACTAGGACCAACACTCTTTATACTTTATATAAATGACCTTTGCGATCACATTACAAGCGACTGCGTTCTCTTCGCCGATGATGTAAAACTCTTCAACACCACCGACAACACTGCTATCCTCCAAAAAGACCTAGACTTTGTGTCAGAATGGTCAAACATCTGGCAACTCCAAATCTCAACCAACAAATGCTCTGTCCTACACATTGGCAAAAAAAAATCAGAACACCAAATACAAGCTGAACAGACAAGACCTTGCAGACGACCCTCACCCTGTCAAAGACCTTGGAATACTCATATCAAATGACCTAAGTGCCAAAGCCCACTGCAACAACATCGCCAAAAAGGCTTCAAGAACTGTTAACCTAATCTTACGTAGCTTCTTCTCCGGTAATATCACACTACTAACCAGAGCATACAAAACATTCGCCAGATCAATCCTTGAATACAGCTCATCTGTCTGGAACCCACACCGCATATCGGACATAAATACATTAGAAAGTGTCCAGAGATACTTTACAAGAAGAGTCCTCCACTCCTCTACTCGCAACAGAATACCTTACGCAACCAGACTTGAAATCCTGGGCTTAGAAAGCTTAGAACTACGTCGCCTTCGGCACGACCTAAGCATAGCTCATAAAATTATCTGCTACAACGTCCTTCCTGTCAACGACTACTTCAGCTTCAACCACAACAATACACGAGCACACAACAGATACAAACTCAAAGTGAACCGCTCCAAACTTGACTGTAGAAAATACGACTTTAGCAACAGAGTGGTAAATGCCTGGAACTCACTACCTGACATTGTGGTTTCGTCACCAAACCCCCAAAACTTTACCCTTAGACTGTCCACTGTTGACCTCACCCGATTCCTAAGAGGTCAGTAAGGGGCGTGCATAAGTGCACCAGCGTGCCTACTGTCCCTGTCCTAATGTTCCCTCTTATCAGTACTCATTTTATGTATATAAACAATGCTATATCTATGTATATTACCAACACGTACTTGACAAAAATAAATAAATAAATAAAAATAAAAAATAAATTATTTGCCCCACCCGGCCCCACCTCACCCCTCCCCTCCCAGCCACCTCTTGCCACACCCGGCCTCGGGTGTGTTGTTCACCTCTCCCTCTCTCTTTCTTTCTCTCTCTCTTTCTCTTTCTCTCTCTCTTTCTCTTTCTCTTTCTCTTTCTCTTTCTCTTTCTCTTTCTCTTTCTCTTTCTCTTTCTCTTTCTCTTTCTCTTTCTCTTTCTCTTTCTCTTTCTCTTTCTCTTTCTCTTTCTCTTTCTCTCTCTTTCTCTTTCTCTCTCTCTCTTTCTCTCTCTCTGTCTCTTTCTCTTTCTTTCTTTCTTTCTTTCTTTCTTTCTTTCTTTCTTTCTTTCTTTCTTTCTTTCTTTCTTTCTTTCTTTCTTTCTTTCTTTCTTTCTTTCTTTCTTTCTTTCTTTCTTTCTTCTTTCTTTCTCTCTGTCTCTCTTTTTCTTTCTTTCTCTTTTTCTTTCTTTCTATCTCTCTCTCTTTCTCTCTCTCTCTCTATGTCTCTCTCTGTCTCTTTCTTTCTTTCTTTTTCTCTCTTTCTGTCTCTCCCCCTCCCTCCCTCCCTCCCCCCCACTCCCCACTTCCCAACCCACACACCCAGGGAATAACTGTAAGGAAATTCGGCCACGTTCTCTCTTTCTCTGGAAAGATACAAAAATAAACCTTGCGTTGCAAAAGGAGTGACTGTCAGGCTGTTACATCACAGCTCCACGAGGTTGCCGCCTTAGATCGCCGCACGCGCTTCAGAGAAGCATCATTCCAAGCAGCAGCACACTCACACAGGCACGCATACACATCCTACAACTCGGTCCAAAGTGGACAAAAAATATAGTCCCTGGGTGCCCCCAAAGATGCTTGGCAAGCAAAGTACAGGACGATTCCCCCCATCAGCAGTGTTATATTCGCGCGTAAATGACGAGACAAGTCACAGCAACAGTTCAGCACTTTATTTCTATCCAAGCTGTAGTGAATGCCGGCAGGCTCCAGGCAAGCTGCTTTTAAGGGCTTGCCTGAAGCCGGCCAGCCACTGACAGCCGTTTAAAACTCCCGCCGTTTGCTTATCCAATCAGCGGCCAAGATGCAAATTATCCAATGTACATCCGTACGTAACACCCCTCCCCCCTAAGTTTCTCAGTTATCCAATCAGGAGTTAATAAAAGTTACATAGTCCCGTAAGTAGACCGGTCGCCTGACAAGTCTACTGGGCCTGTGTGAAACAGTTTCTCCAGAGTCTTTGAGCTGAGCGGACAGGCCTGCTTGTGCTCCTCCGGCTTCCCGTGGAAAAATCTGGAACCGGCCTCCAGGCGTGGTGGCTGAAGATGCAGCTCCGTCTTCCTCCTCGGCTGGGTGAACCCGCGGAACTCCAGGAACTGCTGGTAGGTGCCTGCGCTCCCTCTCCGTGCTTGAGTATAAAGTCCGTGGTGGTGTTCTAGTTAGGGCTTGGTTCTCGCCGTTTGTCTCTGCAGTTATTGCTCTGTATTGGTCGCAGGGCGGAGACCTGTTTGTGGTGTTGTCTTCTTCGGCTTTGGCCTCCGGTTGTTGAAGCCAGGAGTTTTCCGCATGGCTTCTCAACTGGTCTATGTGCCTCCGCCATTCTCTGCCATCCTCCAGTAGCACTTTATATGACTTGGGTCCATTGATTTCAATCACGGTGGCTTTTAACCATTTGGGTTCGCCTGTGTAATTTTGGGCGAATACCAAGTCTCCTAGTCCCAGTGTTCTTGTTGTTTTGGTCCGATTCAGGGGTACTTCTTGGGTGTAGTTTGGGTTTAACCTGTCTAGGGGAGACCTTAGTTTTCTCCCCATCAATAGTTCGCTGGGCTCCGGTTCGTGGCTGCACATGGTGTTATGTGTTCGGTTAGGAGGAACTGATCGATCCGTTCTTGCCAGTCCCCTGGGCTCATTCTGGAGAGGGTCTCCTTGGTCATTCAAACCATTCGTTCTGCTTGACAATTGCTAGCCGGACTGACGGGTGAGACAAGAGTGTGCCGTATTCCCAGGCCAGCTAGGAACGCCTCCATGTGTCTGGCTGTCAGTTGCGATCCGTTGTGGGACACCAGGACGTCAGGTAGACCGTGCGTTGCAAAAAGTTTTCTCAGAGCCCTTATGGTGGCGCTAGTTGTGGCTGAGTTCATGTGGATCACTTCTAGCCATTTCGAATAGGCATCGACCACTATTAGGAATATTTGGCCGGCCATTGGTCCTGCAAAGTCTATATGCACTTTCGACCAGGGTCCTCTAGGGGTCTCCCATTCACAAGGTGTGGATCTTGGTGGTGCCGGTCTGGATTCCTGACACGGTGTGCACGTTGCGACCCACTCCGTGATGTCCTTGTCGAGTTGTGGCCACCATAGATAACTTCTTGCTAGTGCCTTCATTCTCACTATGCCCGGGTGCCCTGTGTGCAATGTTTTAATGACCCTTTTCCTTAAGTTGTGGGGGATTATTACCCTTTCCCCCCAGAGCAAACAGCCCTTTAACACAGACAGTTCGGTTTGCTTATTTTTAAACGTCCGGAATTGTTCTTCTTCTGCCTCTTGTGGCCAGTCCCTCAACAACCAGCTCATGACTTTGGCTAGTACTTGATCTCTTGCCGTACTGTCTGCGATGTCTCTGGATGTGACTGGGCTGCTTTGCTCGATGTCCACTAATAGGATGTCGGCCACAGGAGCGGGGTCTTTGACGAGGTCTGGGTCCGGGCAGCGGCTTAGGGTGTCTGCGTGGCCGATGTCCTTTCCGGGTCTATGGTGGAGTGTGTAACTGTAACCCAAGAGGAAAATGGACCAGCGGGTTAATCTGGGAGACATATACTGTGGGGTTTGTTTGTTCCCTGAGAGTAGACCTAGCAGTGGTTTGTGGTCCATTATCAGGTCAAATTTTCATCCATAGAGGTACTCATGGAACCATTTGATTCCAGCCACTGCTGCAAGGGCCTCCTTGTCCATTTGGCTGTAGTTCCTCTCTGCAGGTGATAGCATTTTTGAATAATAGGCAATGGGTGCCTCTGATCCGTTGGGTAGTTGGTGGCTGAGGACCGCCCCCACTCCAAAGGGGGAAGCATTGCACGTTAACATTAAAGGGAGGGTCTCGCTGTATTGTATTAAGACGCTGCTTGATGATAATAGGTTCTTCACAGCTGCAAATGCATTGGCCTCCCTTTGTCCCCAGGTCCACGTGGTCGTCTTCCCCAAGAGTCTATGGAGTGGCTCAGCAACAGTCGCCTTCTGTTTTAAAAAAATGGCGTAGAAATTCAGCAACCCTAGAAAAGCTTGTAATTCTGCCTTATTTCTGGGTGTTGGGGCTTCTCTTATTGCTTTTATTTTAGACTCTGTTAGGTGTATGCCAGATCCATCAATTAGAAACCCTAGGAATTCTACGCTAGGGACCCCAATTTTGCATTTGTCCTTCTGGACTTTAAGACCCTTCTCTTGAAACCGTCTCAGGACTTCCTTTAGTCGTTCCCTTAGTTGTTCTTCGGAGTCCCCTGAGATGAGGACGTCGTCGAAGTAAGGAACAACCCATGGGATACTGTGTAATAAGCGTTCCATTAGGCTCTGGAATAATCCCAGGGCCACGCTGACTCCAAACTGCAGGCAGTTGCATTTAAAACCCCCCTGTGAGTCACTATGGTTTGAGCTTCTGCTGTTGCTTCATCCACAGGCAATTGCTGGTATGCCTGGGCTAAATCGAGCTTGGCAAAGATTTTTCCTTGTCCAAGCGAGTGTAAAAGGTGCTGCACAACTGGCACCGGGTAAGCATTTGGTTGCAGGGCTTTATTTATAGTTGCTTTATAATCAGCGCATATTCTTATGGAGCCATCCGGTTTCATCGGGGTCACAATAGGGGTTTCCCAGGTCGCATGGTCAACGGGCTCTAAGACTCCTTGTGCAATTAATTTGTCTAACTGTTCATCAACCTTGGGCGGAGTGGCAGGGGGACTCTGCGGATCTTGAGCCTGATTGGGGTTATGCTAGGATCTAGGTTAAATGATATGGGTTTGCCCTTATATTTACCTAGTCCTCCGGTGAAAACGGTCTGGAATTCGGGTGCCAGGGTATCCAACAGACTTACAGAGATGTGATTCAGTCCTGTGAGATTGATGTCCAGTGGTTTCAGCCATTTGACACCCAGGAGAGTTGGTCTTGGTCCCTCGACGACTGTTAGTGGAAGGGTTCCATTGAATGTTTTAAACTGGACGGGTACGTCCACTCTGCCTAGTACTCTGATTGGATTTCCCTGAAAGTCTCTCAATCTAGTATGGTTTGATCTGAGATGTTGTCTAGTTATCTCAGGCATGCATTTCTTTAAGGTGCCCCAGGCCATGATGGTGAAGTCTGACCCCGTGTCTACCTCCATCTTGCAGGGTAGGCCGTTTATTGTCACCACTATGTAGAATCTACCTGGTCAGTCTGCCTCAGAGTGGCCTACTGTATGAAAACTTCCCCTCGGGTTTTGGTAGTTTCCATCGTCCCTGTGCCTGCCCTTCTGTCCTCCCAGTCGGTTTTGGTTTTGCCTTCCGGGTCCCGAGAAAGGTTTGGGTTGGAATTGGGTGGCTTGGTAGGTGGCTGGTTGTGTGGCCCTGCAAGCTTCGGCAATATGGCCCCTCTTTTGGCACCAACGGCACACAGCGTCCCTGAAATTGCTGGTAGCCCTGGTGTGGTTCCCCAAGCATCCAGAACAGCGGGTTTGCCTTTGATCGAAAGTTCTTTAGCTCACCCTGTGTTCTTGGAGGAGATGGTGGATGTTGTCGTCTTCCTCGTAGTCTTCCTCTGCCTCCGGGACTTCGGTCATCCAGTCGGGCTGATGTTGGGTGCAGTGTATCCCGGAGCTCGTCTTCTGGACATCGGCTGCAGATGTGTCTGATGGATCTGCTGCACACGCTTCTTCAATGACGTCTTCAAACGTGGCTCCCCGTTGGATTAGCAACTTTTTCTGGAGGTTCAGGTCCCTCATTCCCAGGATGATTCTATCCTTCATCATTTCCTCCGTGTTGATGAATTCGCATTTGGCTGCGATTTCTCGGAGGTTGGCCACAAAGTCATTTATTGACTCTCCTTTGCGCTGGCGCTGAAGATAAAACTCGTTCCTACTGACCATCGGTGGGGCTGAGGGTTCATAGTGCTCGGCGAGTTTGGTTTGTAGTGTTGACCGTGATATGGACTCGATGTCCGTGGGCGCTACCAAGGTCTGGGCCATTTTGTAAATTTGTGGCCCGCAATAGGTGAGGAAGAGACCCCTCTTCCTGTTGTCTGGCAAATCTTGGAAGTTGTTTGCCTCCAAGAACATCCGAAATCTGGACATATATGTTCTCCATTCTTCGGTTTTCGGGTCAAAGTAAGCTGGAGCTGGAGATGTCTGAGTGGTCATTCTTCAAGGTTGGCCGGGCAAGGTTGAATTCAGAGCAAAGTTGGCCGCGGATGCCACGAGGTGCCTTTGTTCTGTGGTTCTTCTTCCAACACCTTCGTTGCCAGTGTTATATTCATGCATAAATGACGAGACGAGTCACAGCAACAGTTCAGCACTTTATTTCTATCCAAGCTGTAGCGAATACTGAATGCCGGCAGGCTCCAGGCAAGCCGCTTTTAAGGGCTTGCCTGAAGCCGGCCAGCCACTGACAGCCGTTTAAAACTCCCGCCGCTTGCTTATCCAATCAGTAGCCAATATGCAAATTATCCAACGTCCGTCCGTACGTAACAAGCAGCATCTGCTGAATCCTTGCAAAGCTGGGCAAATGCAGAGAGAGGGGAGCAGACGGAGCCAAATTGAGCTGAATCTGTCTCTCTCTCTCTGTGTGTCTCTCTCTCGCTGCCCGACTGCAACAGGAAATGACGGGCAGCTACTTCCGGCCTTGGTTGGTGCTGGATGCGCAACCTGCTCTCTGCCCCGAGACACTGGCCTGCCCTGCCCCACCCCGCAGCCAACGTCGCTGCTGTTGCCAGGGGCGAGTGGGGCAGGGTAGCATTGTGGCTCTGCATCATAATGGGTTCCAGGAGGAGGGGACCCCGTCTCTACCATTGTGAAGCGTGGTAACTTTCACTGTGCTGCGCAAGGCGCTGCGAGAGCAGCGGGCAGGCCATGGAGGCAGCAGCAGTAGCGGCGTCAGGAGCCACAGCAGAGGGCTGAAAGAGCCACATGCGGCTCCAGAGCCACGGGTTACCTACACCCGTCCTACACTGTCACATAGTTTCAGTCCCTAAACCTTAAAAAAACCATCTTTTGAAGCTGATCTACATTGATTCCCACTACCCCACAGCTTAATTCAAGGCCCTGGTGGCGCAATCGTTAGAATGCAGTATTGCAGACCGATTCTGCCCACTGCCAGGAGTTTGATCCTGACTGGTGTGTGTAACAAAGCCATACAATACTTGGATCAACCAGAAGTAAGATTTATTAGAAAGCTGTTTGCAAAAAGCTGGTGAGACTTCTTTGGCACAACAATAGAAGTCCACACCAAGTTACAGAGCTCAGCATATTTTATACAACCCTCTCACCAGCCGCAGATCCTTCCTAGCCGGGCCCAGTTGATAGGTCCAGTTCAGTCACATGCTTTCCGACCACCTATTACCCCTAAAAGTATAAAGTTCACCCAAACTTTCTAAGCAATCAATCTCATCTCTTTGATCGGTTACCTTGTTACACAAGAATTATAAAAACATTTGAGAGAGAAACCAATTAAGTGAAAGCAACATTTGAGAAAGTTACTTAATTAAGTAAAACAACATTGAAATAGGGAGATGTCAAAGTGGGTTTGAATTATATACATCTTGCCCCAGTCAAGGCCTGGCTTGACTATTCCCTTTGTTGATGGAGACTTGATAACAGATTAATTGCTACCCCAGTCAGTTCTGCTCTCAAACAGATAGATAAAGATAAAGAGAATTAGAGGAAATTGGCTATATGTTTAAGATACTAACTCTAAATAGTTTAACTTTAAACAAAGGATAAATCCTATATAAATGTATAATATCTATTTCGTAAACTGTATAGTGTTCTACCTTATAGGAGATTATAACTTATATTAAATTCTACCTAAACATTAAGATTAATTAGATCTGTGTTGCTAAGCACCCCTCCCCTCCAACTCCCATTTAGTTCTCATCCCTTGGCATCCCTGTCTTGTTTTTCTGTACAAATTCAGTACCTGGTACGTATCTCAAGTCAGGAGCTAGTATGTCCAGGGGTCACAAACCGGTCAATATGACTGTGATTTAGCTATGTAATATTGTGGCTATACTTAAAAATACTAACTCTAGGCAAGTAAATAAAGAATATAATATACAAGCAGCTATATGCTAGTCTACATTATGGCAAATCACAACCTATTATATTGTATTTAGTTATTACCTTGTTAGGTCAGACTCTGTTAACTTGTTATGCTTCTATTCTGATAAAAATAACTTGAAACCATCCCCTACACCGGCTCAAGGTTGACTCAGTGTTCCATCCTTCTGAGGTAAGTAAAATGAGGGCCCAGATTGTTGGGGGCAATATGTTGACTCTGTAAACCACTTAGAGAGGGCTGTAAAGCACTGTGAAGCAGGATATAAGTGTAAGTGCTATTGCTATTGCTCTGGAAACTGGTTGCACAGCACAAGAAGTAGCATCACCTAGCATCCCTCCCCCGTTCACGTTGTTGTTTTCCACTTGGAATCATCACAATACTTGGGTTAGGGGCCAACAAGCTATAGGTAGTCCTTGACTTATGACCACAGTTGGGACCAGAATTTCCATTGCTAAGCAAGTTAAATAAGTTGTGGTTGTGTTAAATTTATATTTACCAACAAAGAAATAAAGGGAGACTAGTATAGCTCTATTTCAAGCTATTTAGCGCTCATCAGCTAGCCATACCCTTCTGGGATTCGAACCTGGGCTACTGTCATCAGAACTGAAGAAGTTTCTCGGATGAGAAGCGAAACGTCTTCAAGAAAAAACAAAGAAAGTCCAGTTGCTTTTTGAAAAAAGCACCTTTGGGACAACCATGACCCGGATGATAAAGAATCTCCATAGATCTTTAGGGAATAACCCTCTTTGAAAGCCCCATGAAAGAGGGTTTGAGAGGCAAACATTATTCCAGTGACGAGGAAGTGAAAACTGCAGTGAAGAAGTGGCTCAAAGAACAGTCAACAAAATTTTACGAGGCAGGGATACATGCTCTCATTCGAAGGTGAAACATTGCTATTGAGAGAAACGGTGACTATGTTGAGAAGTAGGGATGTGATCCACAGAGGACCAGCTTCATTTTGATGTATGTTCCTGTGTTGGTAATTATACCTGTCCTAAAGAAAATGGCATTACTTTTTCACTCACCCTCGTATTTAGACTAGATTTGTCAGATTCTTATGCAAAATTGGATGAGCAAGATGATTAACATACATGCCATAACTCAACTGGCCTCCCTGATGGAATCCCAGCAGAATATTATAAAGAGCTACAAACAACCCTGAAAAATATACTTCTAACAACATATAATGAAGTTTTAACTAAAGGGGAAATCCCAGACTCATGGACAGAGGCATTGATAACTATAATCCCAAAAGATGCTACTATGAAACATAAGATCCAGAACTACAGGCCAATCTCGCTGTTAAACTCTGACTATAAAATCTTTGCTTCAATAATGGCCGAAAGAATGAAAAAAACACTGAAATTATACACCCGGATCAAAATGGTTTTTTACCAAACAGATACATTAAAAATAACATAAGAACGGTTTTGAACATTCTGGAATATTATGAGACACACCCAGGGGAATCCGCGGCACTCATATTTTTAGACACCCAAAAAGCATTCGATAATTTAAATTGGGATTTCATAACAAATCAACTAAATAAAATGAATTTCAGAGAAAAATATATAAGAACAATTAAAACAATATACTCAAAGCAGACTGCAAAAATTATTAACGGAGAAATGACTGATAGCTTTAATATAGAAAAAGGAGTCAGACAAGGTTGTCCACTGTCCCCCCTACTATTTATATTATCATTAGAATCATTACTACAGAGGGTAAGGGAAAATAAGGAAATAAAAGGACTTAAGATAAGAGAACAAGAATACAAACTTCAGGCATTCGCTGACGATTTGATTTTTAATATAGAAGAACCATTAGAAGTAGGACCAATTCTGTTAAAAGAAATAAATGAATTTGGAAAAGTAGCCGGCCTAAAAATTAATAAACAGAAAACCAAAATAATAACTAAAAACTTGACGGCTACACAAAATAAAGAATTAGAAGAGAAATTGGAAATGCAAATTGTAAAGAAAATAAAATATCTAGGAATAAATTTATCAGCGAAATGCACTACAATAAAAGAAGAAAACTATACGGAACTATTAAAACAAATTGAAAAGAAATTAGAGAAATGGAATAAACTACAAATTCCCCTTATTGGCAGAATTGCAGCAATCAAAATGACAATACTACCACAAATCCTGTATCTCTTCCAAACTATACCAATTAAATTAGAGAAAAAATACTTTGAACAGTTAAATAAAATACTAGTCAAATTCATATGGGTAGGGAAGAAACCCAGAATCAAATTAAAATACTTACAAGAGAATAGAAACCAGGGAGGCTTTGGACTATCAGACTTTGAATTGTATTATCAAGCAGCTGCTTTAACATGGCTAAAAGACTGGATACAGATTAAAAACAGACGATTATTGACATTAGAGGGTTACGATCTACATTTAGGTTGGCACGGATTCCTCTGGGATGATAAACACAAAACCCACTCATACTTTAGAAGACATAAAATCAGAGATTCACTACTTGGAATTTGGCTTAAGATTAAAAAACAGCACTATACAAAAATACCAATTTGGTTTTCTGGTATGGAAGCCATCACTCACCCCAATACAACAAATCTGAATAAAATGGTCACCTATGAAGAAATATTAGAGGAAGGAGGAGCCTTCAAATCTATACAAAAATTAGAACAAGAAGGAATTAAAATCGATTGGTGGCCATATTTCCAAATTAAAAATAGATTAGAAAGTGACAAAAGAAACTATGGAACACAAAGAGAAAAATTAGAATTGGATAAAATTTTATTGGGTCAAGAAAAAAAACAATAACTAAAATATACAAATTCCTGCTAAAATATAAAATGCAAAAAGAAACAATAAAAGGAAATATGATAAGTTGGACTAAAATTTTTGGACATAACATACATTTGAATCAATGGGAAAAAATTTGGAACCAGAATTATAAAATGACTAAATCAGTTTCATATAAAGAAATTTTTTATAAATTATATTATAGATGGCACCTTCCACCGGCGAGATTGGCCAAAATGTATAAAAACCTAACACCCAATTGTTGGAAATGCCAATACAAAGTAGGATCTTACTATCATATGTGGTGGACCTGTCCAAAAATAAAAAAACTTCTGGAATATAATCAAAATCTGGCTAACAGAAATTACGAAACAGGAAATAGACATAAAACCAGAAACATTTCTGCTGGGAATTATCAATCAGAAAATGGAGAAAAAATACCATTATATTATGTTACACATATTAACAGCAGCAAGGATAACTGTTGCACAACACTGGAAACAAAACGATGTCCCAAATGAAAGTATTGTAATTAGAAAAATTTTGGAATGTGCAGAGGCAGACAAACTGACGATGGAATTAAAAGGAAAGGAGGACTCTGACTACTATGAAATCTGGAACACATTTTATGAATGGTACGAAAAACGAAAACAAATATGATTAATATAAGAAATACAAATATAACTTATATGAGACTACGTATAATTATGCCTAAGAAATATATGGAAAAATCAGCTTTATTACACACACACACACACACACACACACACACACACACACACACACATATATATATATATATATATATATATATATATATATATATATATATATATATATATTGATGTTACAATACTAAAAAGATTATTATTATTATTATTATTATTATTATTATTATTATTATTATTATTATTATTATTATTATTATTATTATTATTATTATTAAATATTTATTATACAATATATGTTATACAAATATATAAGACAAATGAATTGAAAACTATATAGATATAAATTGTCAATATAAAATTGCTGTAAGGTAATCATAGAGATTGAAGATTTTACAGCTGTATGCGCTTTTTATGTTTTTTATGTTTTTTATGTATTTGTTGTTGTCTTTTTCTTTTTGTATGCTTTTAAAATGTAAATAACTTAATAACAATTATTTTTAAAATAAAAAAAATTATACCTGTCCTAAAGAAAATGGCATTACCTTTTGACTCACCCTCGTAGTTCTTGTGTTATTTTTTATGTGTCTGTTTGGGAGGAAGCCGTTTTGATCTGAATGAATGATTTTATTAAGTATGTTTTTCAACCTTTCCGCCATTATTGTGGTAAAAATTTTATAATCAGCATTTAGCAGCAAGATTGGCCTGTAGTTTGGGATCTTTTGTTTCTCTGTGGTGTCCTTCGGAATTAGTGTTATTAATACCTCTGTCCATGATTTAGGCATTTTTCCTTTATCTAGGACCTCATTATATGTCGCCAATAGTAAATGTTTCAGTGGTTTTTGTAGTTCTTTATAACAAGAAGGACTTCTGGGGTGACGCCATGGTGATGCGGAGCAGAGAAGCTAGCTGCTAGTACTCTGCCCGACTTTCTGCGTCTTTGGAAGCTGAAGGCGGCAGCGCTGATCTCTGAAGGAGAGAGCGGAAAGAAGGGGAACACCGTATGGTAGCAGGGAGGGGTGCGACCCCCTGCTGCAGTAGGTGGAATCCCTGATAACGGACGCAGAAGAGACCAACGAATAGAGTGTGGTCCGGAGACATGGCGGCCTGATCTATAGCAGAGGAAGAAAAAGAGTGTGAAACGGTATTATATCGGCGAACTCTCGTTTAAAACAAACATCAGGAACCTCCGAATCGAATGGTATTTACAGATGACTTTGGCGAGTGAGTGAGTCTCCAGAGAGGAACGGGTGGCGCCTGAGCGGTGGGGAGCACAAAACAATTGGAAACTATTGTAAACAGATTGGAAAAGAAAAATTTGGATTTAAAGTGCAAGCTTGAAGATTTCAATGCTGGACAAAAGGAAAAAGCGAGTGTGGAAGAAGGAAAGAAAGTGGAAAGACAATCTGTTGGGTCTGCCGAGTAGAGACTATGAGCGAAAGGGGGGGAAAGGCAAGAAAGGCAGTGACAGAGCATTTTTGATGGAGACGACATTTTGAAAATAGACTGTGGATAATATAGAAAGACACATCGTGACAAATTAAATTACCTTTAAAGATACTTAAAGATACTTATAAGAAGATACTCAAATTGTTATTTGGGATTTATTCGGACACGTCAACTTCTATTCGGTATTTATTTGGATGTTTCTGAGGAATTACATTCTGAGCTCTCTTCTAATTATTATTAATATATTTATAAATACCTATATATTCAGAAGCATTTATATATTTGGATTTCTTAAATTGCATTAACTATTTTATGTATTGATATTTGATAGATGAATTTGAAATTAATTATATTAAGTATTTACAGAAAGCATTAAGACAAATTAATTAGCAACTTTGATTAGTAGTGATTATTAGCATTATCTATTAGTATTATCTATATTTTAACATTTAATATTTGTAGGACTTATTACCAAACAATATATGAACTAGAATATTGAATCTTATATCTTATCTTTAATTATTTGTTTGATATAATACTGTATATTACTCTTTGCGCTTTTTACATTTTGATATCTTTCCTCTCTCAGTATATAAAAGATATGAACTAGTACTTTAATAGAATGAAATTGTATAATATATAACAAATTAGTATAGATATTAAGAATTGATAACAGAAAAGGTAGATAGTATATTGATGAAATTGTGGAAGAACTTCTTTAAAACAGTAAAGATGTCATCAACAACAGTTACTAAAACCATTAAGAAGACAACACCAGTAGTTGCCTCACCAGCAGGACAAAGATTATTAACTGAAATGACATCTACTGAGAAACAGGGACAAACACCATCATTACCATCTGGCCGGATCACCGGCTACAGCACAGAAACTGCCTTGGTCACGCTGTTGGATGATCTCTGGCAAGCCCAAGATGGGGGTTACTCCTCTATCTTGCTGCTACTTGACCTCTCAACTGCTTTCAATACCATTGACCATGGTATCCTTCTGCGCCGATTAAGGGAGTTGGGAGTGGGAGGCACTGTTTTGCAGTGGTTCTCCTCCTATCTCGCAGATCGGTCGCAGTCAGTGTTGGCAGGTGGACAGCGGTCGACCCCTAGGCCCCTCGTTTGCGGGGTGCCTCAGGGCTCGGTCCTCTCTCCCCTACTATATAACATCTACATGAAACCACTGGGTGAGATCATCCAACGACATGGGGTGAGGTATCAGCAATATGCTGATGATACCCAGCTTTATATCTCCACTCCGCGTCAATTCAGTGAGGCAGCCGGTGTCTGGATGACGTGAGGATCTGGATGGGAGTCAATAGGCTCAAATAAAACCCGGACAAGACCGAGTGGCTATGGATACTGCCTCCTAAGGACTTGGTCGACTGTCCCTCCTTGGTTCTGGGGGAGAAAAATTAATCCCCTCGGAATGGGCTCGCAATTTGGGTGTCCTCCTAGATCCACAGCTTAAATTGGACCAACATCTGTCAGCTGTGGCTAGGGGGACCTTTGCACAGGTTTGCCTTGTGCACTAATTGCGACCCTACTTGGATCGGGAGGCACTTCTCACAGTCACTCAAGCCCTTATCACCTCACGGCTTGATTATTGCAACACGCTCTACATGGGGCTACCCTTGAAGAGTATTCGGAGACTTCAGTTGGTGCAAAATGCAGCTGCACGTGCTGTTGTGGGTGTTCCCAGATACACCCACACGACTGCCATTTTACGTGAGCTGCATTGGTTGCCCATTAGTCTCCGGATGCAATTTAAGGTGTTGGTGATTACCTTTAAAGCCCTATATGGTTCAGGGCCACAGTATCTTCGGGACCGCCTGCTACCGCATACCTCCCTGCGACCGGTCAGATCACACAGGGCTGGCCTGCTCCGGGTCCCGTCAGCTAAACAATGTTGGCTGGCGGGCCTGCGGGCGAGGGCCTTCTCTGTGGCGGCTCCTACCCTCTGGAACCAACTTCCCCCCGAGATCCGGACTATCCCCACCTTATTGGCCTTCAGAAAAGCCGTTAAGACCTGGCTCTTTCGGCAAGCCTGGGGCCATTGATTGTCGATGCTGGCCCTTGTAATGAAAGGATTGAATGATTGAGTTGACTAAATGTCTTTTTATATATTGTTATACTGTATTTTAACCCTGTTTTTAAATTTTTTATACTGATGTTATTTGTATTTTTGTTAGCCGCTCAGAGTCCCTGCGGAGTTGAGCGGCATATAAATGCAAGTAATAAAATAATAAAATAAATAAATTACAAACCCTACAAGCCTCTCTAGATATGATACAAGAGTTCATGGTTAAAACACAAGAAACCATGACCAAAACACAGGAAACAATGTTAAACAACCATGAGGAGACAAGAGAGAATTTTGGATAAAATTTTTGTAAAAGGTGATATTAAAAAACTAGATAATAGGATGGAAACCATGCAAGAAGCGATCACCAACCACGAACAAAAAATTAAAATAGAAGAAAAAACAGAGAGCAGAAAAAAGATTAGAGAAAACGGAGGAGAGATTGAGAATAGTAAATAGAGAATTGGAAGGAGCGATTTCTCATCTCGAATTAGAGAAATCATCTTATTATTTATGATTTCAAAATATTTTGGAAGCAAGAGAGGAAGATCTATTTAATTTAATTGTGGAAATGTTGACAGAAGCTCTCCAAATAGATGAAGAAGAATTGAAAAGAAACATAGATGAGGTATACAGGGTTCAGACTAACTATGCCAGGAAACACAGACTCCCACGGGAGGTTCACGTTAGATTCACCAAAAAAGCTTTATGGGATGAGATTTATAAAAATACTAGGAGCGAACAAATAAATTTTAAAGGAAAAGAGATTATTGTATTAAAACAAATCCCAAAAAGAATAAGAGAGAAAAGACGAAACTTTCAATATCTCACCACAAAATTAATAAGGAATGAAATACCCTTTAGGTGGTTGATGCCGGAAGGATTGCTGGTAACTTGGAAGGAGAAAAAAATAAGAATAGATACGATAGAGAAAGCAAATCAATTTATAGAACAATACTTAGAAACAGAAGGAGAAAGTAGTATAGAGATGGAAATACAAAGCCAGGAAGAACAATATACAGAAGAGAAAGAAATACTGGAGAGAGATAAAGATAAGATTAAAAACCAAAAAGAAACTAGAAGTACAAGAGTAACAAGAGCAACAACCAGGCAATAGTATGGAGAAACAAATTAAAAAAAAATCAGTCAATATAAACGGAATAAATTCACCAAATAAAAGAAGGCAAATATTTAATAAACTACAAAAACAAAATTTAGATATTATATGTTTACAGGAGGTACATGTGAAAAAAGAAGATAGTAAATTATTAGAAATACCCAAATTAGCCCAACTTTTTGTAGCATTGGCCAACTCAAAAAAAGGGGGAATAGCGGTATACGTTAAAAATTGGCTAAATCCTGTTCCGGTTGGCTCCGTGCCTTTCAAAGATGCTCCTCGCCGAGTGCCAGTCCCCGGCACCGTTTAAGCCACCAGAACAGCCGAAAAACAGCTGACTGGCAGCCGAAAATTCCCTCCCCGGGCAAAGGGGAGTGAGAAGAGCCAACAGGTATAGGTAGAGTCCCCCAAGTGTCCCAGGAGAAATCCTGGGGCGTGAAGGGTGAGGGCTCCCTAGAATCCTGTCAATTGCTCCGGACCTGGGACATCTCCACTAAAATACAGGCAAGAAAGCCGCAACCAACCCTGCTTTTAACAACAGCATTTCAACATTGGAACTGTAGCAGCGGAAAAAGCCAGGAGACTCGCTTGGCAAGTACTTATACTTAACTCCTATGTTGATTCTTATATCGGAAGTAACAAATTAGTAAGCTGTAACAAAATGGCGATTGAAGTCTGAAAGGGCGTGGAAAAGTGAAAGTTAGAAGGAAAGTTTCGTTTTGCTAGCAGCCCTTTGCAGAAGAACTTTTGACTTTAATTCTGATCTGGATTTTGACTTTGAGGAACTCTTCTTTTTGGTTTCTGAATAAAGTAAATAACTTTGAACAATATAAGGATCTGCTTAAATTCAAATGGCTTCTAAATCCGGGAAGACGGCTCCTTCTAAAGGAGCGGGTAGTGCTGAGAGCTCACCCATCCACACTTCTAGATTGCAAGCCCTCTCAACACAAACTCAGCCTCTAACTCTGGGGATGTTACAAGAAACTCTTAAAGTTGTGCAGGCTGAACTGGCTATTACTTTTAATGCAAAAATTGATGAAACTAATGAGAAAATTAATGAAAAAATACAGGCTGTCTCAGATCAAATTGGAGTTCGCAATAACCAAATCAGGGAAGATATTTTAATGGCATTTCAAGGTTTGGCAAATAATTATGAAATTTTGGACCAGGATGTGGAAGAAATTAAACAGTCTACAGCAGTTTTGGGTGGAAAAGTAGAAGAAATTGAGAACAAAATGGAAAAGGATGCAGCTGAAATTACAATGATCCAATACAGAAATATGGAATTTGCAATTAGAGTTAGAGGTGTAAAGGAGGACAAACGTGAAAATTTGAGAGATTTGATGCTGGAGGCGTTTGCACAAGTGTTGGGGGCAAAGAAGGAAGATTTGGGATGGCAGATTGACAAAATATATCATGTCAATTCCTGGGTGGTCAGACAGAGAAACCTGCCAAGAGGTATTGTAATATATTTTACTACCAGAACATTGCGTAACGATATCCTACAGGCAACGTTCCAAAACAAGCTTCAGGTTGATGGGCAAGAAGTGATGACAATGAAAGAGATTCCTCCAAAAATTTTGAGAGCCAGAAAGGATTACATCTTCCTGGTGGACAAACTGAAAAAAACAACAAATACAGTACAGGTGGGAGGTCCCAGCTGGAATAGCGTTGACTTATGCTAGAGAAAGACATCGGCTTAACACGGTACAGAAAGCAAGAGATTTTTATACATATGTGTTAAAGGCTGGGACACCAAGATCACCAGAAACGAAGAGAAAGGAGGATGTTATAGATAGAGAGAGAGAGGAGTTACTGAAAGTAGTCCAAGAAGAAGGAGCTTTGTCTGGTCAAAGTGACTTGGTTACAATTCATATGGATCAAAATTTGGATGTATTTGAACAAGAAATGATAAAAGATCAAAGACAGACTAGAGCAACAACGGCTAAGCGCAAACAAGAAATAAGACAACAGTAACTTCAGTTGGCACCTAAAGAAACTACCAAAACAGAAGCGGTGGGAGGAGCGAGACCAAAGGAACGAAAGAAGCTAGACCTTCAGACAATGCTCCAGACGCTTCAGAAGCCCAAAGATGGGAATTAGATTCCTAACTTGGAATGTTAATGGTTTAAATTCTCCACAGAAGAGAAGGAAAATATTTCACTATCTCAAACAATTTAACAATGATTTGATTTGTCTACAAGAAACACATATTAGAATACAAGATCAAAAATATTTGATAAATACAAGATTAGGAACACATTTTGTAGCAGCAGCACCAGAGAAGAAAAATGGCATTGCTATATATGCGAAAAGACACTTGATTGTTGATGATCAAGGAAGATTTCTAGCTATTGAACTTTTAATAAAAGGAGAGAAAATACTTGTGATTGGTGTATATGCCCCGAATCAACAACAAGAAAAAATTTATCATCTTCTACACTCAAAGTTGATACAATGGGATTACAAAACTTGCATCCTTTTAGGCGATTGGAATGTTGTCTTGGATGTGAAAAAAGACAAGAAGGGTCCTAAGCAAAATATTTTTTCAAGAGCAAGACTGCCTAAATCCTTTTTTGAGATGATGGAGGACTGGGAGCTGAGAGACATTTGGCGTGAAAGAAATGTAGAAGAAAAGGATTTTACCTTTTTCTCTGATAGACAACAATCTTTTTCAAGGATTGACTTTATACTGATTACTAACAACCTCTTTTCTAGGGTAAAGAAGACGAAGATATGTTCAAGAACACTGACAGACCACAGCCCGGTTTGGCTGGAATTGGAGTATGGAAATGGACCTAGAAGGTCTTGGAGGTTAAATGATAATTTGTTTAGATATGATGATAATGTAAAGGAGTGTAAAAAATTAATGAAAGAATTTTTTGTTATGAATATGCAGAAGGGCACCTCTATGGAGATGGTTTGGGATGCAAGTAAAGCTTACATGAGAGGTATTTTGATATATTTTGATAATAAATATAGAAGGAAAAAGGGGGAGAAAAGGAAAGAATTAGAAGAAGAGATCAAAAGACAAGAGCGGGCTTTAATTTTTAACCCAACAGATCAGAAAATTAAGGAGACAATTAATTTATTAAAAGGTCAATTTAACATGTTAATGGCAGATCAAGTGGCAACTAATTTACAATATGCTAAATATAATACTTTTAGCAACGCTAATAAACCAGGTAGAAGGTTAGCATACACGCTAAGGAAGAAGCAGAAATCAAGGATTATCAAAAGAATAAAATATAAGGGCAAAGAAGTTTTCGAACAAGAACTTATTAAAAAAACTTTTTTAGAATTTTATTCAGGATTGTATACTGGTGGCAAAGTTAAAGAAGAGGATATAGATAACTATTTGCAAAAACAGAACATTTATATGTTCTGTTGCCGCCACCTACTTCTTTGAGGATTTAAATATTTCTGACCCAACTTATTCCAACTAGCGTGGGTTGATAGAAAACCGGAAAACCTCAGGAACTTACCAGTCCAGTCCATTTGGATGAGGAAAACTCCGGGCACGAGGACTGAGAAGCGCAAGTGATCTCCAAGCTCGGAAAGACGCCGCTGATGCTAAAATGGCGTCCGTGAAATAGCAGAGCTTGTCGGTAATTACTGTGACAAGAGCTTGCCGAAAATCGCCAGGAGGCGGGTAACAATCCCGGAGAACAAGAATCATTGAACAATCCCAGGTGTTTATGCCGAATGGATTGGCTGTGACTTTGGGCAACGTTTCAGAACTATTTCCCAGTCGTTAGATCTGGGCTGGGTGCTTCCCGTACGATCTTTACTGCTGGTGTGTCGCATTTTGCATGCCGCGGGTTGCTCATTACCATAACCATAATGGGCTCAGGATGCTGCTGCTTAACGCCAGGTCAATTACCAACAAAGCCCCCCTGATACGTGATTTAATCACAGAAGAGGGGGCTGACCTGGTTTGTGTAACTGAGACCTGGCTGGGCCAGGAGGGGGGAGTAGCTCTCTCCGAGATATGCCCAGACGGGTTCTCAGTGCAGCACCATTCCCGACCCCAGGGAAGGGGGGGAGGAGTGGCGATAATTACACGCGGAAACCTGCATCCTCGTAGGATCCCTGCCCCGGAGATTGTTGGGTGTGAGACGCTCCTTCTGAAGTTGGACTTAGGGGTACAGGTGGGCCTTCTCTTAACGTACCTGTCTCCCAGCTGCTTAAGTAAGACCCTGCCTGAGCTGCTCGAGGCAGTAGCCGGCTTGGCAGTTGAGTTCCCTAGGCTTATGGTGCTGGGGGACTTCAACTTGCCTTCTGCTGGCGAAACCTCTGGGATAGCCCAGGAGTTCATGGATTCCATGACAACCATGGACCTGACCCAAGTAATCCAGGGTCCGACTCATGAGGGTGGTCACACGCTCGACCTAGTGTTTCTCTCGGGGCAGTGGAGAGATGATCTGAAGATAAGGGACATAGTCATCACCCCTCTGTCATGGTCAGATCATTTCCTACTGAGGTTGGATTTCGCAGCCCCATTCCTCCCCCGCAGGGAGGCGGGACTGACTAGGTGGTTCCGCCCCAGGCGCCTAATGGAGCCGGAAGGATTCCAGAGGGAACTTGGGGAAATACCTGAAACCCTGGTACGCAATTCGGCTGATTCCCTGGTGGCTGCTTGGAACACCGCAGCATCAGGGGCCTTAGACCGAATTGCGCCTTTGCGACCTCTCCGCGGCAGTGGATCCCGGAAAGCTCCCTGGTTTACCGAGGAGCTCCGGGGGATGAAACGCCAGAAGAGACGTCTGGAGCGCCGCTGGAGGTCCAGCAAAACCGAATCTGACCGAACACTATTAAGAATTTACATCAGATCTTACTTAGTGGCGATAAGGGCGGCAAAACGATCTTATTTTTCCGCTCTTATTGCGTCCGCAGATTCTCGCCCAGCCGCCTTGTTTAGGGTGACTCGCTCCCTCCTTGCTAAAGGGGGGAGCGAGGAACACTTGCAAGGTAGAGCTGAGGAATTTGCAGAGTTTCTGTCGGATAAAGTCGCTCGGATCCGGTCGAACCTTGACTCTGGCTGGGCAGAGTCCATGGAGTTGACAGGGGCAAGTCTTAGTCCACCGTTGTGGGAGGAGTTTGGGCCGGTTTCTCCCGAAGATGTGGACAGAGCCGTGGGGGCGATGGGGGCCTCCACCTGTTTATTGGACCCGTGCCCCTCCTGGTTGGTCTCGGCCAGTAGGGAGGTGACACGCGGCTGGATCCGGGCGGTGGTCATCGCTTCTTTGGAGGAGGGATCCGTACCACAGTCGTTAAAAACTGCGGTGGTGAGACCCCTCCTGAAGAAGCCTTCCCTGGATCCAGCTGACTTGAAGAACTATCGTCCGGTCTCCAACTTACCTTTTTTAGGGAAAGTTGTGGAGAAGGTGGTGGCTACTCAGCTTCTGTGACTTTTGGATGAAACAGATCATCTAGATGCCTATCAGTCGGGTTTCAGGCGCGGCTACAGTACAGAAACTGCCTTGGTCGCTCTGATAGATGATCTCTGGTGGGCCCGGGATGGGGGAAATTCCTCTATCCTGGTGCTACTTGACCTCTCAGCGGCTTTCGATACCATCGACCATGGTATCCTTCTGCATCGTCTCGGCGAGTTGGGAGTGGGAGGCACCGTTTTACAGTGGTTCTCTTCTTATCTCGCCGATAGGATGCAGTCGGTGTTAACAGGAAGGCAGAGATCCTCCCCTAGGCCCCTGTTATGCGGGGTGCCTCAGGGGTCGGTTCTCTCGCCCATCCTGTTTAACATTTACATGAAACCGCTGGGTGAGATCATCCGCAGACATGGGGTGCGTTTTCACCAGTACACTGATGACACCCAGCTGTACATCACCACCCCATCTGACTTCAGTGTGGCAGTTGATGTAATGTGCCGGTGCCTGGACGACGTTAGGATCTGGATGGGGAGGAACAGACTCAGACTCAACCCCGACAAGACTGAGTGGCTTTGGATATTGCCTCCTAAGGACTATGACAACTGTCCCTCCTTGGTTCTCGAGGGAGCGAAACTGACTCCCTCGGATCAGGTCCGCAACTTGGGGGTCCTCCTAGATCCACAGCTAAAATTGGAGCATCATCTTACTGCTGTGGCTAGGGGGGCCTTTGCACAGGTTTGCCTGGTGCACCAGTTGCGGCCATACTTGGAGAAGGAGGCTCTACTCACGGTCACTCATGCCCTTGTCACCTCCCGTTTGGACTACTGCAACACGCTCTACATGGGGCTACCCTTGAAGAGTATCCGGAGACTCCAACTGGTACAAAATGCGGCTGCGCGTACTGTGATCGGTGTGCCAAGGTACACCCACGTGACTCCTATACTCCGCCAGCTGCATTGGTTGCCCATTAGTCTCCGGGTCCAATTCAAGGTGTTGATCATCATCTTTAAAGCCCTTCATGGCTTAGGACCAGGCTATCTCCGGGACCGCATCCTGCCTCATACTTCCCTCCGACCGGTTAGGGCCCACAGAGTTGGCCTCCTCCAGCTCCCGTCAACCAAGCAATGCCGGCTGGTGGGCCCTAGGGGGAGGGCCTTCTCTGTGGCAGGCCCCGCACTCTGGAACCAACTTCCTCCAGAGACCCGAACCATCCCCACCCTGCTGGCCTTCCGAAAAGCCGTTAAGACTTGGCTTTTCCTGCAGGCAGGAGGTAGAGCTTAATTCCACCTGAACTCTCCCCCGGGTATGTCTGGTTGTTGAATGCTCTTTTTATATTGTAATTTTTAATTTTTATATTTTGATTTTAACTCAACTGTTTATTGGTTATTCTTGTATTTTCTTGTGTTGTACGCCGCCCTGAGTCCCTCAGGAGTTGGGCGGCATATAAGAAAACCAAATAAATAAATAAATAAATAAATAAAATATAACCTCCAAGGAGCAGAGGGATATCTTAAATCAATTGATAACCTCACAGGAGATTTTATTGGCAATTAAACAGTTAAAAGTGGGTAAAGCCCCGGGGACAGATGGTTTAACAGTTGTTTATTATAAAAAACTGCAGGAAGAAATGGTGGAACCGCTCAAGGAATTGTTTAATAATATACAACAGGGAGCTAATGTACCTCCAACATGGAAGACTGCTTTTATTTCTCTGATCCCAAAAGAGGGTCAAGATCATACAGATCCAAAAAATTATAGGCCGATCTCACTTTTAAACATAGATTATAAAATTTTTGCTAAAATCTTAGCAAATAGATTAATGATAGTTATGCAACAAATGATTCATCATGATCAAACGGGGTTTTTAATTGGTAGACAAATGAAGACTAATGTTAGACAAATTGTTAATTTATTAGAATATTTGGGAAGGAACAACCAGGTATCCGCAGTATTAGTATTTTTGGATGCTGAGAAAGCTTTCAACAGATTGAATTGGCAGTTTTTATTAAAATTAATAGAAAAGTTACAACTTGGAGACTATTTTGCACAATCCATTAGGGCGATATATCAAAAACAAACAGCGCAAATAATAATTAATGGTGGATTAACAGATACTTTTAATATAGAAAAGGGAACAAGACAAGGTTGCCCCTTGTCTCCCTTATTGTTTATTTTGACTTTGGAAATTTTACTTAGCAAAGTAAGAGAGTTTGATATAATAAAGGGAATAAAAATCAGACAGGAAGAATATAAGTTACGAGCATTCGAGGATGACCTGGTTGTTACTTTAACCCAACCAGTACAATCTACTATAGCTTTGATGGACATAATTAACTCATATGGACAAGTATCTGGTTTTAAAATAAATATAGCCAAAACAAAAATAATAGCTAAAAACATGACAAGAAGCCAAGAAGAAGAAATAGAAAGGGTAACAGGTTTTGAGATAGTCAAAAAGATTAAATATTTAGGGGTTTATATTATGTCCACAAATACGAAATTATATCAACATAATTATGAACCACTATGGCAAAAAATACAGAAAGACATGGAAAACTGGAAAAAACTGCAATTGTCTTTGCTGGGTAGGATAGCTGCAGTCAAAATGAATGTTTTACCAAGATTTTTATTTCTCTTTCAAATGATACCAATACTTAAAAAAGATGAAAATTTGAAGGAATGGCAAAAGGGTATAACCAAATTTATTTGGGCAGGGAAGAAGCCAAGAGTAAACCAGAAGATAATGCAAGATACACGTGAAAGAGGTGGTCTTAAAATGCCTAATTTAAGATTGTATTATGAGGCAGCAGTTCTCTCAGCAATTACTGATTGGATTAATTTGACAGAAGATAGGGTATTAAATATTGAAGGATATGGTTTGATTTATGGGTGGCATGCCTATTTAGTGTATGATAAAAAAGTAGATAAAGCTTTTAAGAGTCATATATTAAGAAATGCTTTATTGGGGCTTCCGGTTTGGCTCCGCGTTCTCCGAAGACGCTCCACGTCGAGCGCCGGTCCCCGGTTCCGTTCAAGCCGCCAGAACAGCCGACAAACAGCTGACTGGTGGCCGAAAACCCCCTCCCTGGGCAAAGGGGAGGGTGAAGAGCAGGCAGGCACAGGTAGAGTCCCCCAAGTGTCCCAGGAGAAAATCCTGGGGCACGAAGGGTGAGGGCTCCCTGGAAACCTGTCCAATGCTCCGGACCCGGGACATCTCCGCTTTTTAGCGGAGCAAGAAGATCGCAACCAACCCTGCTTTAAATGACAGATTTCAAATTTTTGAAACAGCAGCAGCAGAAAAAGCCAGGAGACAAGCTGGGCAAGTAACCATACTTAACTCTATGTTGATTCTTATTTTGGAAGTTACAAACTAGCAAGCTGTTTTAAAATGGCGTTTGAAGCCTGAAAGGGCGTGGAAAAGTGAAAGTTATAAGGAAAGTTTCGTTTTGCAGCCCTCTTCATGGAAACCTCTGATTCCGAGGAAATTTTTTTTTCTTATCTTTGACTTTGGATTAAAATAACAATTCAAACTTTAAAATCTAAATGGCTTAAGCATCTGGAAAGAATCTTTTTAATTATGGATTTGGTTTTCTTTTTGTACACTTCTGAAAACATTGGACTTTGATGAACTCTTTTCTCTCTATGATTTTGGAATAAAACTAAAAGCTTAATCTAAAATTTTAAATGGCTTCTAAACCTGGAAAGACTGTTTTTAACAAAAGACTTGAGCATCCCTTTGTTTATACTTCAAAAATGCAATCCACTTCTTACTTAACACCCCCACAGACTTTAACACCTGAAAATTTATTTAATACCTTAAAAGTTATGAAGAATGAACTGGTCATGGAATTTAATTCAAAAATTAATGAAATTAATAAAAAAATGCAGGCTGCTCTAGAGGAGATGGATATCAGACAACAACAACTGAGGAAGGATATGATATTTGCATTTCAAGCAATAGCAGTAAATATGGAAATCTTGGAGAAGGATGTGGAAGTAATTAAACAGTCTGTGACAACCTTGGGGGAAAATATAGATAAAACTCAAAACAATATTCAAAATTTTGAAACAGAGGTGTTAATGACCCAATTTAGAAGCATGGAATTTGCTTTAAGAATAAGAGGTTTAAAAGAGAAAAAATATGAAGATTTGAAAGGGAGGATGTTGGAGGCTCTGGTGCATGTGTCAGGAATGACTAAAGAAGAATTGGCCATGCAAATTGATAAGATATACCGTGTTAATTCTTGGATTGCTAAACAAAAACATCTGCCAAGGGACATTGTAATATATTTTACTACAAGGGTGTTATGTAATAAAATCCTACAGGCGACCTTTAAGAACAAGCTTCTGGTAAATGGACAGGAAGTAATGACACTGAAAGAAATTCCTCCTAAAATGCTTAGAGCCAGAAAAGATTATACCTTCCTGGTGGAAGAACTTAAAAAACAGAACCTACAGTACAAATGGGATGCCCCAACGGGGGTAGTGGTGAGATATTTGGAAAAGAGATATGTTAAAGTTTTAAAAGCCGATATATCCAAAATTCCAGAAGGAAGAAGCATGAAAGCAACAGAAGAGAAGAAAGGAGAGTCATTGATAGTTGTGCAAACGGAAAGAGCCTTGATGATTCAAGGTAATTTACAGAGCCAGAGAGATGTTTATAATGTGGAAAAGGAGACAGAGGATCAGAGTCAGACAAGACTAGAGCTGACAAGTCAAAAGTTGCCAAGCTACAAAAGGCTGCAAGAACCAGATCCAAAATTCGATCGAGAGGAAGGAACGATTAGAGTTTGGTATTAGTGTGGGATGTTATAGGACAGATGGAGTGATGAACGAAAATTGACATTTTGCAGTAAGAAGATTATTGAGGAAATGACTTTGATGGTTGTGTTTTTCTTTTTTGTTTTTCTTTGTCTTTGTCTTTCCTTTTTCTTCTTTTTATTACTATATCTTAAAATAATTAAAGATTTAGAATTTTTGTGAAATTAGTAACTTGATATATTGTAATGTTAGGTTATTAATAATGTGTTTGATTCTAAGATTAAGTTTAAAAAAATTTGAGTTATAAGGGGTTAAAGAAATCTAGAAATATTGGAATTAACATTTTGTTAGAATATTTTAAATCTTTATGTATATTGAAGAGGTATAATGAAGAAGGAAGTTTTACTTAATATTTATTTAATATTTACTTAATTTTTACTTAATATTGAGGAAATGATGTGGATGGTTGTAACTGAATGAAATAGTGAAAGAAAGATTTCTTTTTTTTTCTTTTTTCTTTTTTCTTTTTATTATTATACTAGATTATATAAAGATTATATAAAGGAAAGATATTTAGTGGAGTAAATTAGCAGCCTGAGATATTGAAATGATGTTTGATTAACAATATGCTTGATTCTTAGATTATGCTTAAAAAGTTTTGAACAATAAGGAGTTAAAGATTCAAAGAAATGTGGAAAATAAGAATTTTTTTAGTATGATTTAAACTTATTTTAATGAATATTATGCCCTGTGCTTTTTCTGGGAAGTCGGGGGTGGGTGGGTGAGAGGGGGGGAGGGGGTTGGGGGGAAGGGGGGGAGAAAAAGAGAAAAATGTTTGTACTTTGTACTAATAAAACTTTTTGAATAAAAAAAAGAAAAAAAAGAAAAAAAAGAAATGCTTTATTGCGTGTCTGGAAAAAGTACCAATGTAAATTAAATGATAAGTTACCTTTATGGACAGTACCCAGACATGCGATAGAAAATATAAACTTAGAGCAAAAACTAGATAAGACTACATATAAAGAACTTCTTCATGAAGAAGGAATTAGATTACAACTAAAATCAATGGAGCAATTAAGAGAAGAAGGAATAATTGGAACTTGGTTTCAATATGGACAATTACAGGCCAGATGGAGAGATGATCAAAAAACTGGTTTCTCGAAGAATGATGATAATTTGATAACACAAATAAAAGATAAGGGTCCAATGCATATAAAAAGATTGTATAATGTTTTATTGGAATTAGATTCAGAAACAGAATTAGTTAAGGATTGTATGATAAAATGGGCTCAAAATATTGGAGAACCTATAATGATGGAAACATGGGAAAAGATATGGGTTAGAAATGTAAAATTTACACAAGCTCAAAATCTAAGAGAGAATTTTTATAAAATGCTTTACAGATGGCATCTAGACCCAAAAAAACCTAGCTTGTATGTACCCAACCTTACAACCTAAATGTTGGAGATGTGAATGTGATGATGCTACATATTTTCATATTTGGTGGACATGTAAAAAAATTAAGGCTTTTTGGATAAAAATATGGTGGATTATGCAAAATATTTTAAAGAAAAAGATCAAGTTCACACCACAGTTCTTTTTGTTGGGAATAATTATGGATTGTTCTGTTATAGAGATTAACTTGATTTTGAATCTAATAACAGCTGCCAGGTTACTGGTGGCACAGTATTGGAAGAAGGAAGACACACCTACTATTGAAGAATGGACATTAAAAGTTGTACATTTGGCTGAAATGGCTAAAATTTCATCATATCTTAAGGATCATTCAAATGAAAGATATATATTGGAATGGAATAGATGGACTGATTATATTCAAAAAAAGTATCAGATTAAGAAGACCCAAATAGTTTATTAATGATAAATGTTTAATTTTTAGATTATGTTTAAAAGGTTTTGAGCAATAAGGAGTTAAAGAATTAGAAAAAAATTTGAACTAATAATTTGTTAGCATATTTTAGTTTTATGTTTTCTGAAAATTATACCTTGTGCTTTTTCTGGGAAGTTGGGGTGGTGGTGGGAGGGGGACCGGAGGGGAGGGTAAGAGGGGTGGGAGGGGTGGAGGGGAAGGGGGGGAGAAAAGAGAAAAATGTTTGTACCTTGTACTAATAAAACTTTTTAATAAAAAAAATGGCTAAATCCTAAACAAATCTATAAAGATACAGAAGGTAGAATACTTATAATTGAAATTTCAATAAATCAAAAGAAAACACTACTTACAGTTATCTATGCTCCAAATAGTGGACAAAAAGAATATTATAAGAAATTATACGATCAAATTATTAAATTGGAAAGAGAAAATATATGTATAATTGGAGATTTTAACACAGTGGTAGATCAAAAAAAAGATTACAAATCAGGAAGTAAAAAACACCACGAAAGGAGAACATTACCCAAAAATTTTTTTCACATGGTCAGGGAATTTAAATTGAAAGACATTTGGAGAGAAAAATATCCACAAAAAAACCAATATACATACTACTCAAATCCACAAAACTCCTGGTCTAGAATAGACATGATTTGGACAGATATAGGAATATTGAATAAAATACAGGAAATTGAAATAAAACCTAATATTTGGGCCGACCACAATCCTATACTAATTACAATACAGGGAGCGAAAAGGGAAAATAAAAGGTGGACCATGAATCAGAGAATAACAAAGGAAAATAATTATATCCAGTATATGGAAAAAGAATTAACATTTTTTATGAAAGAAAATTGGAATGGGGAAACCACCACTCAACATTTGTGGGATACTACAAAGGCTTACATTCGGGGTCTAACTATTGCATATTCTATAAGGAGAAATAAAAATAAAAATAAACAAATTAATGAGCTACAAAACAAAATAGGAGAATTAGAATATAAAATGCAGACCGAACCCCAGAATGGAAAAATTAGAGAGGAAAAGGAAATACTCAAACATAAGATAAATTTGGGAGAAGGTGTGGCCAACGCTGTGGCGCTGTGGAGTTTCTCTGTGCTCCGCGGGGAAGCCCCAATATCCGTGCCGTCCGGGGACCTGGTCTGGTTAGGACCAGGTCAGAACCACCCTGGAGGGGTGGTGAAGAAGAGGGGCGCCTGCTGGCGGACTGGGGGGCCTGCAAACCCCTCAGGGAGCCGGCTCTGTCACCTCGACTGGCGGCGACCGGAAGACGGCTCTTAAATACCGTCCCTAGCCGCGGCGGTCACATCGGCAAGATTGAAGTGGCAAGTTTGGAGTCATCTGGGAAGAAGAAAGGAAGAAAATTTAAAGTTATGTGTTGGAGAAGTTGAAGAAGACAGAGGTTGGTGAGTGACATTGCCAAGAAAAGACTAAAAGAAAAATTCTAATATAAAAAGGGGGACAAAAGGGCCGGAAATCAAGGAGCGGCTGCTAATAGGTGGATACAATAGTGTAACAAAATTAAAGGGACTTGTAACTAAAAGCCCAACTATTAAAGACTTGGATTTTTTGCTTTAAAGATTTGGTGAAGGTGTAAGAAGTCTGGAATATAAATTTGGAGGAAACAATTTGAAGATTGGAACTGATTAAAAACAGAAAAATTAAAAGGGGAAAGGTAGAGTGAAGAAATCTGATTGAAGAATGCCATCTGGTGGCTGGAAGAATCACTGTTATGATGGAATTTCTTTATGGATGTTTGGACAGTTGTTGACCTTGAATAAGAAAAACTTATTTGAAAGTTGAGGAAATCTAAAGCAGCTTGCAAACTTGTTGCTGTTTGAAAGAAAGTGTTTGGGTTGACCTGGATAAGAATGAACATGAACAGAAGTTAACAACAAAAGAACAGAAGGAATTGGTTTTTTAATCATTAAAATAAAAACTTGTAGATTATAACAGGCTGTGAAACACATCTTTGTTAGCAACTGGATGGACTGTGAAAATAAGTGAATGTACGATTTTGAGACATGGAGACTAGTGACTATTAAGAATTGGTGGCATCTTTCAATGAACTCTGATGACAGATTAAATTTGTTTAAGCTTTGGACTTGAGAATTGCAATCTTAACATGGAGGGAATTGATTATGATGATTTGGCTGGGTTTTTGAAAGATCTTTTTAAAGATCTTAGAAGATCTCTTGGAATTGGAACACTTGAAAAAGGAAAGAATGAAGCGCAAATGGAAAAAAACAATGGAAAATATAACAGATGAAGATAAGAAGATTGGTGAAAATATTATACATGATGATGAAAAGGGAAAGAATATTTAAAATGCAATGCTGATTTGTTAAATTGTGGGCAAAGATCGCAGGAGACAGACTTCAGAACAGCTCTTTTATTAGCTCACTCAAGCAACCAGCAACTTGCAGTCTGACAGATAGCCCTTTTATAGGGAGCTGTCAGACACAACAACCAATAGCGTATGAGCATTCAAACACATGACCAGGGTGGCAACAACAGTTCAGGTAGAGTTCAACTATAAACATAACGACTTGCAGTTCAGTCAGAGGTCGTCTGGTCAAAACAAGTTTATGGTTCAGTTATAGGTCAGTCAGAACACAACATGTTCTGATTATGTTGAAACTTTTAATGATTCCACTGAGGTTAACAGTGATAATAAAGATAAAGATATTAAAAATGATTATGTTCAGATTGAGGAAGAGGACTTTGTAATGCATAAAGTTAAAAAAGGAATGGGAAAAACTAGATACATACAGATAGTAGATTTAAGAAGGGAAAAAATGGAGTGGGAAATGAGAACTTATTGGTATAAAGGTAAACAAAAGAAGGGAAAGAATTTAAGGAAATGGGGATGGAGGAAATATATATACAAAATGGAAGTAGTTGGGAAATTAAAAGGGAATGGATGAAGACGTTGAAATATTATAGAAATGGTCCCTTTTTCTTTTTCTCTTTATCTACCCTTTCTTTTTTATAATTATTATATTAGATAATAATTGTGATAAGTATGTTAACTGTTTAGAATTTTGATATATATATAATTAATATAACTATTCTGTTAGGTGTTAAGATTTTCTTTTCTTTCTGTTTTTTTATATAGGTTAATATTATTAAAGAATTAAATGATTTGGATAATATAGATGAAACAATGATAATTAATATGAGAAGCATGAATGATAAATATGATTATTAGAGTTTAAGGGAAATTATCTAAATGTTAAAAATTAAAAAGGCATACTATGTGTTTACTACTTTTAAATTTATTAAGCTGAGAACTGAAAATTAAATGATTTGGATTTTTTCTTTCTTTTTCTTTCTTTTTTATCTTTTTTCTTCTTTTTTATCTGTTTAAATATAAGAGATGGATAAATTGATAATGGTTAGATAAATTTTCTGATTTAATTTAATTAAATATCTGTATTGATTCAGGAAACATAGAATTAGAAATAATGGAAATGATTCTAAATGTCAAGGATAAAAAAACAAAAAGCAAAAAAGGTATATTATGATTGTGTATTATTCTTTTATATATGAGATTTGTTCAAATGTAAAATTTAAAAATCTTTTATTTCAAGAGTTGAACATTTAATTGAGTGGAAATAACCTAGGAAGAATTTTGATGATTAGTATGAGAAATTGGAATGTATAATTGGGCATTTAGTTTTGATAGAATAGAGGATAAAAAACATAAACGATGAATAAAGAGACTAAAAAAGTGTAGGCAGCAATATGGCTTAAAATTAAGAAGCAGGAGAAATAGTATCTATTTTATAAATCAATAGCAGTTAATTTGGAAGGAGAATTCGAAAATTAACTGGTGAATATCCCAGATGACAAAATTAGATTCTCTTTTTTTCTTTTTTTCTTCTTTTTTTGGAGGTAAGATGGAATTAGCAGCATATACCTAGAACAAAGTATTATACATAAAGAATGATATAATAATAATAATAAATTCTCTTTTTCTTAGAAGAGACATGATGAGTTTAAACTTGAGATTTTATCATCAGTCTGTCAAACATAAGATGAGTTAGAATAAAAAGAGTACTCAGGGGAAGGCAAAGAGGGTGAAAGAGGAAGTAGAAGGGGAGGAAGAGAAGGAGTAGAGAGAGGTAGCGGAGGAGTGAAGGAGTAAGAAAGTAGGAGGAGACGATGGAGGTAGAGAGAGGGGAGTGCAATGGAAGAAAAAGTAGAACAGACTGATGATTGATGATGTAAGTGTATAAGATATTGACTTTTGAATGATGGATTATAATGTAAAACTATGTATTTTATTGTAATATTTTAAGGTATGTGTGTATTGAATTGTATATGAAGTGGTGGAGAAAAAAATAAAATAAAATTGAAAAAAAATAAGATAAATTTAATAACACAGGAGGAAGTGGCCCAGAAAATTAAAGCAGCCAGGCAAAACTACTTTGAATTTGCTAATAAACCGGGTAGGTGGCTAGCCTACAAATTAAGGAAAGAAAAAGAAAAGAAATTTATACAATTGGAAGATGAAAGTGGGAATATACAATTTGGGATGGAAGAAAAGAAGGATATAGTAATTAAATATTTTAGTAAATTATACAGTAAGGATGAAATACAGGAAAAGGATATATAAAATTACCTACAACAGACAAATATTGTACCAATTTCGGAACTGACTAAGGACATTTTAGATGAAGAAATAACAATATCAGAATTAGAAAGGAAGAAGGCGTGGCTAATGCCACGGCACCACAGAGCTTTCCCCGTTCCCTGTGGGAAAGCCCCGAACCTGCGCTGCCCGGGGACCCGGTCTGGTCAGGACCGGGTCGGAACCACCCAGGAGGGGTGGTGAAGAAGAGGAGCGCTTGCTGGCGGACTGGGGGGGCAGCAAAACCCCCAGGGAGCCGGCTCAGTCTCCTCAACTGGCGGCGTAAGGAAGACGACCTTTTAAAGTGTCGTCTCTAGCCGCGGCAGTTCACATCTGAAAGGATCGAAAACTTTGCAATTGGAGTCATCTGGGAAAGAAATGTAAAGCGAAGTGCTGGAGAAGTTGAAAAAGGTGGAGGCTGGTGAGTCACATTTCCAAAGAAATGTTAAAAGAAATATTTTAATAATTAATACGGGAACAGAAGGACCGGAAATTAAGGAGCGGCTGATAATAGGTGGATACAATAGTGCAACACAATTAATGGGATCTATAACTAAAGCCCAACTTTTAAAGACTTGGATTTTTGCCTTAAATATTTAATAAAGGTGAAGAAGTATTTGGAAAATAAATTTGGAGGAAATAAATTTGTAAATTGAACCTGATTAAAAATGGGAAAATTAAAACAGGGAAATGCAGAGATGAGAATTGGACTGGAGAATGCCATCTGGTGGTTGGAAAAATTATTGTTATAGAACAGTGGTGGCGAACCTTTTTAGGTTCGCGTGCCAAAAAAGGGGGGGTGCGCGCGCTAGCGCGCGCTCGCATACCCACACCCATTCCCTCCCCCCCACGCATGCGCACAACACCCCCCCCATGCTGCCCCCTGCGCATGCGCACACACACCCACCCCCGCGCAAAGGCCTTACCAGAGCCTGGGACGACGAAACGGGCAAACCGGAAGTTCGGAAAAACGCACTTCCGGTTTGCCGGTGAGCTGTTTTTTGCACTCCGGAGGGTTCAGGGAAGCTCCCTGAAGCCCCGGAATGCAAAAAACTACAAAACGGACAAACCGGAAGTGCGAAAAAATGCACTTCCGGTTTGTCCGTTTTGTAGTTTTTTGCATTCCGGAGCTTCAGGGAGCTTCCCTGAACCCTCCGGAGTGCAAAAAACAGCTCACCGGCAAACCGGAAGTGCGTTTTTCCGCACTTCCGGTTTGCCGGTGGGCAACGCTCGCGTGCCATCTGCTATGGCTCCGCGTGCCACCTGTGGCACGTGTGCCATAGGTTCGCCACCACGGTTATAGAAGAATACCATCATGGATGTTTAGACAGCTGCCCTGACCTTGAATGAAGAAAAAAAAACTTTTTTTTGAAAGCGAAGAGAAAGTTGAGAAAACTTAAATAAGCTACAATTTGTTATTGACTGAAAGAAAATGTTTGGTCTGGTTTGGATAAGAAGGAAGATGTTAACAACAAAGAACAGAAGGATTTGGTTTTCTTTAATTACTATAGTAAAAACCTGCAAGTTATAAAAGGCTGTGGAACATATTGTTAGCAGCTGAATGCTGAGACATGGAGATTGGTGATTATTGAGAACTGGTGGTATCTTTGAATGAATTTGGATTAAAGACTGAGTTTTGATTAAAGATTGAACTTTTCCAAACTTGGGATTTAAGAACTGAGAACGGAAATTGTAAATACATGGAGAAAAATGACTATGAAGAGTTGGCTGGGTTTTTGAAGGATCTTTTTGAAGATTTTAGAAGACAAATAGAAAAAAAAAGACAACATAATAGAAGAAGAAAAGAAGATTGAAAATATTATAAATGATGATGAAAAGGGAAATAATATTGAAAATGCAATGCTGATTAATGATTATGTTAATGATAAAGATTCCACTGGATATCCACAGTGATAATAGAGATAAAGATAACAGTGATAATAGAGATAAAGATATTAAAAATAATTATATCCAGATTGATGATAAGGATTTTGAGATATATAAAAAGGGAAAAAGACTGGAGAAAATTAGATACACACAGAAAATAAACTTAAGAGGAAGGGAAAGAGTGTGGGGAAAGAGAATCTATTGGCACAAGATTTTAAAAAAAGGGACAAGCAGTCAAGGAGATGGGGGTGGAGGAAATATATATACAAAAACGAAAAAATTGAGAAATTAAAAGGAAATGGATGATGGCATTGAAATATTATGGAAATGTTTTCTCTTCTGTTTCTTTTTTATTTAGTATTATTATTTCATTAAGAGTTAAGAATTTTTTTTCTATGTTCTTTATATATAGATTAATACTGATTAATGATTTAATGAAAGAATTGAAAAATCAAAAGGAAATGGATGATGGCATTGAAATATGGAAATGTTTTTTCTTTTTTCTTTTTTCTTTAGTATTATTATTTCAATAAGAGTTAAGAAATTTTTTCTATGTTCTTTTTATATAGATTAATATTGATCAATGAATTAAAAAATTTGACATTCTAGATAAAACAATGTTAATTAATATGAGATATGAATGATAAACAGGAATATTAGAGCTTAAAAGATATATCATGATTGTGTATTTTCCTTTTTTTTTACATATATTGAGGGCCTCCGGATCCTCGACCAGCTGCACGGGATGCGGGCAAGTCACAACAAATTCAGTGAAATAATATAAATGAAAGAAGATGGAAAAGGAAAGAGGATGTCACACAGAAAGATTTGTAACCAGACGACACACTGCTTATGGATGAATGGAATGTTTATTTTGTATTTGTAATAAAAAATAAAAAACTTTTTAAAAAAGCAAGGCTTCTTGGCTAGCTAGAAAGATTGACATTCAAATGTGAGTTTACATACCCTGAGCTTTGGTCTAAAACTGGTTTTTGGTGAAGTTTAATTCTGTGCTTGGTGAGGTTTAATCCTGTTTATTGATGGGATAATTTTCCCTATTCAGCTTTGTTTGGAAGGAAAAAGGTTAATCTCTGTTCCTGAAAAGAAGCAGGGTTCAGAAATCTGGCTAGTTCCTGTGTCTATTTGTTCTGGTAATTGGTTTAACAAGCAACAGCTACTGTGTTTGCTCTTTTGCTACATTCTAGCACTAATTGCTTTCTTTGTAGTTAGGCTTATCTCAAGTGTTTACACTTGAGCTTGCCTGGGGTGTGAGCTCTGGCAATGAGCCAGACAAGGCTTGTGTTTTAGTTTTAAAATGATTTGTTGTGATTTGTAATTATTTGTATTGTGTTTGAATTTTTTCCTGCCTCATGGTTTCTTTTTCTATCTGGGGAGGGGGTCTTCCTTCACTGCTTTAGTGGTTCCTGGCACTGTCCTTTTGGGGTGTACTTCCAAGAGGCAGGATGCAAGCTTGGCACTGATTTTTTTACTGCCTTTCAGGGGGGCATGTGATCTTTCCTTAAATCTGGATGATTTCCTTAGGATATCTTGTGAGGTGAGTGAGACCAGCCGTGCTTGACAAACCTGGGAGGGCAGAGACTTGAACCTGGGTTCCCTATATAATTTGTTAATTTGTCTCTTTAGCTCGGCATTTTATAGCCCAAATATGCCCACCCACTTTCTGGAGAGCTTAAATGACTTCTCTGCTAAAGGGTTTCACTTTATGAGCTAGAGTTGGCTGCTGATAGTTATCATTGCATTTTAACTATTTTTATTCCTCACGGTGATCTGGCACCCTGTGTGATTTGTAACTCCGGCTTGCAGGTATTTCTAATCTAATGATTGGTATTTAGGGCAGCTTTTTGCAAGCAAAGAAGCTTTTTGTATTTTTGTACAGGTTATCCTTGACTTACAACAGTTCATTTAGTGACCATTCAAAGTTACAATGGCACTGAAAAAAGTGACTTATGACAGTTGTGGCCAGACCGGTCATTTCAAAAGAGAGTGTCCTCTGGAGATAAGGGAAAGGCAACTCTACACCCTCATGGAAACTGACGATTAGGGGGGTCAGGGGCACTTGATACAGGGGTCCTACCAAGAGCCCTTGATAAATTTGTTAGTAGGACCAGAAAAACAAGAAGTTGTCTTTTTAGTAGATACTGGAGCCTCTCGTACTTCCTTAAGAATTATCCCAGGAGGTCGGAGACTCTCCAAGGATAAAGTTCATATTCAGGGGTGCAAGGGAAAACATTCCCTGTTCAAAAATGTGAAAAAGCCTTAATTGAAAATGGATCAGATAAAATTGAAAGTGATATGCTATACGTTCCTGAGACTGGAATACTGAATTTGGAATAAGTATTACATTTGAAAAGGAAGCATTGAAAAATAAGTTGTTGGGAGCATATGTTTTGAGCCTCCCCAACTTAGAGAAACCTTTTCATCTCTTTGTGAATGTTAATTCTGGAATAATGAAAGGTGTCTTAGCTCTGGGAGAAAGAAACCCTGCCCAGTTTCTGAGCTCAGAACGAGATGAACTAGCCCGTATAGAACATGATTGTTTAGAGGTGATAGAATTGCAGATGAATGTTCGGCATAATTTAGGAGACACCCCGATTAAAGGAGGTAAACATTTTTTCATAGATGGGTCTAGCAAAGTGATTGATGGAAAGATATGCAATAGTAGAAGGAAGAACAGGAGTTTTGGTAGAAGCTAGAAAGTTACCTTTAAGTTGGTCTGCACAGACTTGTGAATTGTATGCTTTAAATCAAGCTTTGAAATTGTTGGAGAAACAAAGAGGGACTAATATACATTAATTCAAAGTATGCTTTTGGAGTAGTGCACACTTTTGGAAAAATTTGGGAAGAACGAGGGTTGATTAATAGCAAAGGGAATTATTTAGTTCATGGGGAACTGATTACACAAGTACTGGACAATTTAATGTTGCCTGAAGATATTGCTATAGTACATGTAGAATGACATCAAAAAAGAAATTCCTTTGAAGCTTGAAGCAATAATGTTAAGGAATGAGGGCCGCAGAGTTCAGTGCTTACAAAGCGGAATGGGTGGTTGTGGCTCGATAAAGTCAATAACTGATAACGTGTTGTAACAATTAAGTTTTACTCAAAATAAAGAGCACAATAACAAAAACAGTCCATTCTCTACTTATCTCTAGTGGAACGCTTTAACTTCTTTGTACGTTATATTCTTTAGTTCTTCACACACAGTGAATAACAAACAATCAAGCAAACCTCTCTCTTTTCTCTCTATCAATCCAAGCTGCGAGCACTCCTCCGCATATGCGCTTTCTTGTTCTCCTTTTATAGTTGTCAACAAACAAACCTTGATTCCCTTAAAGCAACAATGACATATTCTACAAGCTTGCATTTCATTTTCACTTCTTCTATTAGGAAACCCAATCTGGTTAGTTATAACCTTAACATTCTCCCCTTTGGGTTTTCTAATTCACAACTCAATTCTTTACATTTTAACATTTAGTTTGTCACAACTTTCCTTATGTCGTTCTATGCTTTGTGCTTTGGTAAATTGGTCTGCTATATTCAGTTCACTTTCACAATATACCAATTTAATCATTCCATTAATTACACTTTGGCGTACATTTAAATACCTTAGATCTGTGTGTTTTGATCTAGTCTTTACCCCTATATTCGTAGCCATATTAATAGCAGCCTGATTATCCTCATAAACAATAATTGGTTCCTTTACATCAATACCAATATCTTTACATACTTGTTTGTAACAAATCAATTCTGTATATAATAAAGATAAACTTGAAAATTCCGCCTCCATTGTGGATAGACTAATATGCTGCTGTTGAATTGATTTCCATCCTATTAATACATTTCCTAGTAACACAACAATACCCGAAGTTGATTTCCTAGTAATATGATCTGTAGCAAAACTTGCATCTGCATATGCTGTGAGATTTAACTCTTCTTTCGGTTCTAGATACAAAGCATAATTACTTGTATGTTTCAAATACCGCAGAATTCTTTTAGCAGCTTTCCAATGATGTTCATTGGGTTCCGCATTATGTTTTGCTAGTTGATTAACGCTATAACGAATATCTGGTCTGGACAAGTTAGCTAAATATGAAAGACTTCCTATTAGTCCCTGATACAGTTGTTTATCTACTTTTCCTTCCTGTATCTCGCTAGAGTTAAATTCCGTACTCATCGGTGTATTAGTACCTTTACAATTTTCCATATTGTATCTTTTTAATAAATCATTTATCTTTTTTACTTGAGATATTTTAAATCCCATATCTGTCTTCTTTATATCGAGACCTAAATAATTCTGTATCTCACCCAATTCTCTAATTCTAAATTTTTCTTTCAACTTCCTTATAACTTCTTTTACCTCATCCTGAGTTTTAGCAACAATTGCTATATCGTCTGTAAAAAGCAATAACAAAACAATTTTACCATTAATTTCCTTTCTAAATAAACATGGATCTCCTAATCCAGCACTAAATCCCATCTTTAATAATTCTTTTATGATGCACTGGTTCCATTCGTATCCTGACTGTTTCAATCCATACAGACTTTTCTTCAGTCTCCAATAACCCTTGTTATTCCTATTATTCAACCCATCTGGTTTCCTCATAAAAATCTTATGCTGCAAATCTGCATGTAAATAGGCTGTTTCAACATCAATATGGTGAACAATACATCTATTCTTTCCTGCCCATACTAATGCAGCTCTTAAAGTGCTAGCTTTCAAGCTTGGCGCAAATACTTCATCATAATCACTTGGATTCTGCCCAAATCCTTGAGCCACTAGCCTAGCTTTATAAGTTACACTACCATCACTGGCAGTTTTTATTTTATACACCCACTTACACCCAATAGCTCTTTCTCCTTTTGGTAGAACAACCTCTTCATACACACCTAACTCTTCTAAAGATTTTAACTCTTTATTCATTGCCTCTTTCCACAATACTTGCTCTTTTTCATTACATTTCTTAATATCAAAATAGCTAGAAGGTGCTAATCCAACTGGACAAACTATAGTGGCTTGATACCTATCTGGTTCTCTTCTAACTCTACTTCCTCTTCTTGGTAATATTCTGTCACTAGTCGATGGACTATTACTACCATCTAATTCTGCTTTAATCTCCCCTATCGAAGGTTCTTCTTCTTCTACTGAAGATTCCTCCTCCAGTATTTCTTCCTCTTTAATAATATTTTTATCTATATATCTCCTAGTAGTAACATCACTGAATAGAGGAGTTTCAATTACAATACTGTCTTTCTTCTCTTCTTGCTCTACATTGCTCCAACCTGTATTTTCCAGAAACTTAGCACTAGCACTTCTATAAACATTCCTAGTGCCTTTATCCCAGAATCTGAACGATCTATGGTTTCTGTCATACCCTACAAAATATAATAATCGAGCTCTATGCTGTCCTTTTCTTCTTAATTCTGATGGTATATGAACCCATGCAGGGGTTCCAAAAGTATGAAGATAACTAAGTTCAGGTTTTCTATTGTACCATCTAGTGAATGGAATTTCACCTGTAGTAGCATTGACAGCATTGTTAATTATGTGAGTGGCACACATAACAGCTTCACCCCATACAATGGTTGGTAAACCAGAATCATTCAACATCGTTCTCACCACTGCTTGTAACGTTTGACCTCTGCGTTCTGCGATAGAATTGTGGGTCAGTCGGTAAGGAGCAGTCTTTCTATGTTCTATTCCAGCCTTCCTCAATAAATTAACAAATCTATGGTTTGTAAATTCTGTACCGTTATCAGTGATCACACTTATAACTTTCCTGTTCTGTTTCCTATCAACCGTATTTAACCAGCTTGAAAAACAATCATAAGTTTCTGTTTTTGTTTTCATTAAACAGCAAAAACCAAATCTGGAATAATGATCTACTATGTTCAAAATATAACGAGCTCCTCCCATACTAGGTGTCTTTGGCCCAATTAAATCAACAAATACAGCTTCTAGAGGTTTTGTAGTCTTAAAACCATTAATCCTATTCGCAGGAGTTACTTTGCTCTTCTCCTGATTACACACTTTACATTCTACATACTTGGAACATGGCTTTAATCTTATTCCAGTAGCCAACTCTGCTGTTTGTTTCACTAATTTATAATTTAAATGTCCCATTCTTCTATGTAATAAATGAATACAATTATCATGTGGTTTCTTATTATCATATACAGTATTGGCTGTATTGCCTTGCTTGTTATGCAGCACAAACAAACCACCTTCTGATTTCACTGTAATCACTTTACCCTGTTTTTCTATGAAACAAGTATTACTTTTAAAAGTTACAGTGTAGCCAGCCTTCACTAACACATTAACAGAAAGTAAATTATAAGTTAGTTTTGGCATATATAACATAGGCAATATTTCATTGATTCCCCCACAATGAGCTTTCCCTTCTCCATTAGCTCTCATTCTCCAGCCATTAGCCAAAGCTACATATTGTCTGCTTTTAAACATTTTTACAAACGATTTCCTATCATTAGTAATACATTGGGTAGCTCCACTATCTATTACCCATTTATCATTCCTTGCTGTACTTCTAACTGTATGTATAGTAAACCCGAAACTTTGTTTGTTACTTTTTCTACAATAACGAGCTATATGCCCTTTAGTCCCACAATTATAACATTTCTTAACATAATATGCATCTGAAGATCTTCTTTCTTCATCTTTATTCTTCTGCACTCCTGACCTCATTACCCTTCTGTCCTCACGTCGTCTTGATTCTTCAAGCAATCTCCCTGTTATCCCAGTTAATGTTGGTTCCTCTCTGGGCAACACTTCAAAAGAAGATACGTAATCATCGAAACTGTCATCTAACGAGGACAAAATAATATATACTTGATATAGCTCTGAAAATATCAGCTCCTTTTCATGTAGCTCCTGAAATATTTTCTGCATCTCTTCTATATGAGCTAACATATTTCCGCCCTTGGATAAACGAGTTCTAAACAATTTACGAGTAAGATGGATATGTGCTCCAACACTATCACGCACATAAATCTGCTGTAATTTATTCCAACACCTGGCAGCCGATTCCTCTTGCCTCACATGGACAAGTTGCTGGTCTTTCAGTGTTAGAATAATGATACTTAAAGCTCTTTCGTTGTCACGATTGAAATCTTCAATCTTCTTTGCATCATCATCATCATCATGATCCAAAGTAGACATATCAGGGGGATTGTTAACTATGTTCCACAGTCCTTCATTCCTCAATAACATCTTGCACTTAGTTGACCAGGATACATAGTTTGTACCATCAAGCTGGCTTATCATTGATAAATACGATGCTCTTCCTTGTGCCATTATTTCTGCTTCCACGTTACTTCTTCGGAATAATTAGAATTCAATATCCTGCCAACAACACACCACTTGTAGATAAGGTTCTGGCACTGACTACTGCTCTTGGCACTGGCTACTGTTCTGGCACTGGGCCCATAACCAATGTTAAGGAATGAGGGCTGCAGAGTTCAGTGCTTATGAAGCGGAATGGGTGGTTGTGGCTCGATAAAGTCAATAACTGATAACGTGTTGTAACAATTAAGTTTTACTCAAAATAAAGAGCACAATAACAAAAACAGTCCATTCTCTACTTATCTCTAGTGGAACGCTTTAACTTCTTTGTACGTTATATTCTTTAGTTCTTCACACACAGTGAATAACAAACAATCAAGCAAACCTCTCTCTTTTCTCTCTATCAATCCAAGCTGCGAGCACTCCTCCGCATATGCGCTTTCTTGTTCTCCTTTTATAGTTGTCAACAAACAAACCTTGATTCCCTTAAAGCAACAATGACATATTCTACAAGCTTGCATTTCATTTTCACTTCTTCTATTAGGAAACCCAATCTGGTTAGTTATAACCTTAACAAATAATTTAGCTGACTTGGAAGCCAAGATGGCAGCAGCAGAAGGAAAGTGAGAAAAGAGAGTTAGAGAAAGTGGGAGCCATAGAAATTGAAGGAGGTAAATGGGTATTACCTGATGGGAGGCAAATTTTTATTTATTTATTTATTTATTTTTGTCAAGAACGTGTTGGTAATATACATAGATATAACATTGTTTATATACATAAGATGAGTACTGATAAGAGGGAACATTAGGACAGGGACGGTAGGCACGCTGGTGCACTTATGCACGCTCCTTGATGCTGAATAAATCAATAACTAGGAAAATTTTGGAAGTACTACATCAGGGTAGTCATTGGAGGACTAAGGCATTATGTGATTTGTTTTTAGAAGCTTATGGATGCTGTGGATTGTATACAGTAACTCAACAAATATGTGACAAATGTATGGTATACAACAAAGTTAATAAACAAGTTCTACAACATAAAGAAAGGGGAGGGTGACATTTAGCATGAGACCATTTCAATGCATTCAAGTTGATTTTACTGAACCACCTCAAGTGGGGAGACTTAAGTACGAGGGTGAGTCAAAAGGTAATGCCATTTTCTTTAGGACAGGTATAATTACCAACACAGGAACATGTAGCATACATCAAAATACATCAGTCTTCACACAAAACGAAACTGCAGCTCAACTACCCAGCAACACAAATATAAAAAACAGATTCCAAGCAAGACTCAACCTAAGCAAAAATACAGTAAGAGATCACCTATCTGAACTTAACGAATACAAAGCACCAGGACCAGATGGATTACACCCCAGAGTCCTAAAAGAACTAGCAGAAGTCATTTTGGAACCACTGCACCACATCTTCCACAAATCCTGGAACGCAGGGGAACTCCCTGAGGACTGGAAAAGAGCTGATGTGGTCCCCATCTACAAAAAAGGTAAAAAAACAGACCCAGGAAACTACAGCCCAATCAGCCTAACATCAATACCTGGGAAAATACTGGAAAAAATAATTAAAAACCAGATCTCCCATCATCTAGAAACAAACCAAGTAATAACCAACAGCCAACACGGATTTGTTAAGAACAAGTCATGCCAAACCAACCTCATTTCATTCTTCAACACTGTGACCAAATTAGTAGACCAGCGAAATGCAGTAGACATAATATACCTGGACTTCAGCAAAGCATTTGACAAAGTAGACCACGACCTACTTCTTCATAAGCTAGAAAAAAGCGGGATAGACAGCTACACAACCAGATGGATTAACAACTGGCTGACCAACCGTACCCAGCGAGTAGTCCTCAATGGCTCTAAGTCCACATGGAGAGAAGAAAGCAGTGGCGTACCACAAGGTTCCGTCCTAGGCCCAGTACTCTTTAATATCTTCATAAATGACCTAGATGAGGGAATAGCAGGAGAACTAACCAAATTTGTAGATGATACCAAGCTGGCGGGAGTAGCAAACACCCCAGAGGACAGACTCAAAATCCAGAGGGACCTCGACAGACTCGAACACTGGGCCCAAACCAATAAAATGAAATTTAACACGGAGAAAAGTAAAATTCTACACCTAGGTAAGAAGAATCAAAAATACACATACAAACTGGGTGAAACCACACTCAATAGCAGCGATTGCGAGAGGGATCTTGGAGTCTTGGTAGACAGCCAACTAAATATGAGCCAGCAATGTGCAGCAGCAGCCAAAAAGGCCAACGCAGTCCTGAGCTGCATAAACAGAGGGATACAATCAAGGACCAGAGAGGTACTAGTACCACTCTATAAAGCCTTGGTCAGACCACACCTAGAGTACTGCATCCAGTTTTGGTCACCACACTACAAAAAAGACATTGAAACCCTAGAGAAAGTGCAGAAGAGAGCAACCAGGATGATAAAGGGTCTGGAAAATAAAACATACAAAGAGCGGTTGCAGGAACTGAGCTTGGACAGTCTGGCGAAGAGAAGGACCAGGGGTGACATGATAGCAGTGTACCAATACTTGAGGGGATGCCACAGAGAGGAGGGGGTCAGGCTGTTCTCTATGGCACCAGAAAGTCAAACAAGGAATAATGAATGGAAGCTGACCAAGGAGAGATTCAACCTGGAAGTGAGGAGAAACTTTCTGACGGTGAGAGCGATCAACCAGTGGAACAGCTTGCCAGTGGAGGTTGTGAGAGCCCCAACACTTGCGACCTTCAAGGGGAGACTGGACTGCCATCTGTCTCAAATGGTGTAGGAACTCCTGCTTGAGCAGGGGGTTGGACTAGATGACCTACAAGGTCCCTTCCAACTCTAATAATAAATCTAAAAAAATGAAGCTGGTCCTCTGTGGATCACATCCCTACTTCTCAACATAGTCACCGTTTCTCTCAATAGCAATGTTCCACCTTCGAATGAGAGCATGTATCCCTGCCTCGTAAAATTTTGTTGACTGTTCTTTGAGCCACTTCTTCACTGCAGTTTTCACTTCCTCGTCACTGGAATAATGTTTGCCTCTCAAACCCTCTTTCAAACCCTCTATAATCTAAAGTATTGTCCTCAAACACATTTTGTAATTGTCTGTGAATGTTCACAGGGGTTTCCCCCTCAGCAACAAGGAATTCAATCACTGCTCTTTGTTTTTGACGCAACTCTAAGGGGGCAGCCATTTTGAATTTTCTTGCGAGTCTACAAACCTGAAAAGTAAGAAACAAAATATTTCAGAACGTAAGTGATATAATTATTTATAACTGGGAAAAATTTCAGGTATTTTTATCAAAAACGTCACCTGAAATAAAGAAAATGGATTTACTTTTTGACTCACCCTCTTATTTATTGGTGATGGTGGATCACTTGACTGGATGGGTTGAATCTTATCCAGCAACAAGGGCCACTGCAGCAGTAGTCACCAAAATTATATTCGAACAGATAATACCTAGATATGGAATCATAGCAGCTATAGACAGCGACCAAGGGCTCATTTTACTGCAAAAGTGCTTCAATCAATCATGGAGACAGTGGGAATTCAGTGGGAATGTCATGTTTCGTGGAACGCAAATTCATCTATGCCATGAACCAAATGTTTACTCTTGGCCTTGCTCAGAATTCGAACCTGCCCAAAAAGGGATACTGGTATTTCACCTTATAAAATGATGTTTGGATTACCATACTTGGGCAGAGTGGGGGAAATTCCAAAATATGAAACTAAGGATATGTTTGTAAATAACTGTATACTTGGGCTGTCCTCTTCTTTATCTTACCTCAGAAACACAGGAGTCTTGGCTCAAATTCCACCTTTAAAGCTGGAGACTGGGTTCTCATTAGAAGCTGACGTGAGGAAAAACTTAGCCCAGCCTGGGACAGACCCTACCAGGTTTTGCTGACAACAGAAACAGCAGTTCAGACAAAAGAGAAAGGGTGGACCCACTACACATGTGTAAAGGTACCAGTGGATGAACCAAGGGAGTGGAAAGTGGTTCCTGGAGAAGACCCGCTGAGTGGAAAAATTACCAAAAACTGATGTGGTCATTGTGGTATGAATGGGTTTTGTTTGTGATTTTTCTCATTGCAGGAATTGCAGCCTTATACTGTTTTAGGAGAAACTGGCTACCTATGCTGTTCCATCCCAAGGAATCCTCACCTAACATTGAGCTTCAGCAGCTCCTGGATATGCTGGTTTCGTAATTGTAATGGTCTTACCAATTGTTGCTGTTGTTATTATTGTTGTGATTGTGGGCTGATACACGCCTGTGGGGAATAGTGGGACACTGTGATTGTGGAAATGTGCAAAGGATTGCTTCCCATAGAAACTCTATATCCTATATATCCCACACCGGAGGATTGGGGCATTGAATCAGATCAACCTGACTGAACACAGTAGTCCTAGGAGATAGTGATATCATAATCCCTGAAGATATAGAATAGATTGATTTAATGTAATGGTTAAATATTTGGGAATATTTTTTTATGGGTAGGAATAATAGGAGGAGAATATAATGCAATGATAAGTGTGAAAAATCATATATTACAAGAAGGGGGTTGCTCTTAACAATGCAAAAGGGAGTAGCACGATCAGATTGCGGACCCAAACAGTGCAATACTCTAAACCTGACATTAAACCCCAATCAGTATAAAAAGGCATTGAGTAAAGCAGTGGTTCCCAAAGTGGGCGGTACCGCACCCTGGGGCGCGATGGGATGACTTAGGGGGGTGATAAGAGGCAAGGGGGGCGGCAGGGGGGCGCTAAGAGGCAAGGGGGGTGGCAGAGGAGTGCTGGAGGTGGGCCCCTTGCAGGGTGCAATTCTGCCTGGGGCTCTGTCGGCTGCCAGTCAGCTGAGCACTTCCAGTTCTGGCCCGACTCGCCCCATCACCTCCTGCGCCTGCGCGTAGCGTATGCTGGAAGCCACGCTAAGCCTCGTGGGTGCTGCTCTGTTTTGCCTGGCTCGGCAAACTTTCCCTATTTTTTTAAATTAAAAAAGCAGGTTTCTACTACTCCCCCCCACCTGCAACTGTAACTCTTTTCAAATCAGATGTGAACACACACATATTGTAAGTATTCTGATTTTCAGAGCAGAAATGGCAGAAGCAGAAAAATCAAAGAAGAAATGTAGACAATATAGTGTGGAATATCTGAAGTATGGATTTATACCAGCACCATCAAACCAGCAGCTGCCACAGTGCCTACCGGTACTATGTGAAAAAGTATTTTCTAATGAGGCAATGAAGCCTTCCAGACTGAACGAACATTTGAAGAAGGCACATCCTGACAAGGCAGACAAGAACCTAACTTTTTTTCAATCACTTCGTGACAAATTTCAAAAGTGCCCAACACTGTCACACATGTTTTACAATGCTTCCCAACAAAACACTGATGGTTTGCATGCATCATACAACATTTCGTTGCTGATTGCTAAGTCTGTAAAGCCACATACTATTGGTGAAGAACTCATTCTACCAGCCATTAGTGAGGTTCTGAGTACTGTTTTGCGTAAGTCACCACATGATATAATTAAGACAATTCCTCTCAGCAACAATTCAGTGCAAAGACACATAGATGAAATGGCTGAGAATGTGGAAGATGTATTGTGCAGCATACTATGGACAACAGACTTTGCATTACAGCTGGATGAATCAACTTTGCCAGGCAATGAATCTTTGCTTCTTGCTTATGTGTGCTTTATTAAAGACGAAAGTTTGACTCAAGAGTTGTTATTTGCAAAGCAACTAAAAACAGATACTAAAGGGGAGTCAATATTTCATGTTGTTGAACAGTTTTTCAAAGACAAGGAAATTCCACTTACCAACATACTTGCTTGTGCAACTGATGGAGCACCATCAATGACTGGTTGCTAACCGTGGGTGTGTTGCTTACTTGAAAAAAGCAGTGCCAAATGTCTTTACCATTCACTGTGTCTGTTCTGCCCCAGCTACGGACCAGAGAAAACGTAGCACACATGCAGTTTGTTCAAACCTATATTTAATTGATTAACAACTACTAATAAACTGGCTTAGTAGTGTTCACACACAAACAAATCTTAAAGCAGTCTTTTCTTGAAAAAACCAGCTATTAATTAAACGGCATTAACAGCTGGCATAAGTCCATAAAGTCATAAAGTAAAGTAATTAGTCCTGGATATCTCAGGAAGCTTACAAAGTTTGGCAAGATGCCTGGAATCAGTCCACAAGAAGTAAGCCAAAACAGATAAGCCGAGCAGAGGTTTTCCAAACAAGAGGCACATGAACAAACAAACTATCAAACGAGTTGTTTCCTGCAGAGCTTTTTCCATCTTCGTCATTCCTTAAGTAGGCTTGGGGAGTGGCCAATTAGCCCCAAGCCTACTCCCGAGGAGACCTCCTCCTGAGTAGCCATTCCTGCCTTTTGGCAGCTCTGCATGCCCGTGCATTAAGAAGAGGCTCCTCCTCTTCTTCCTCATCACTGATGTGAGGTGCTGGAGGTTCCGAAGGCCCTGGCTGAACCTCTGCCTCTGGCACCGAGTCCTCGCCAGCCTCCTCACTGTCCGACTCGGGTGCCAGCTGCACAGGCCGCTTGCGCATCACCTCATCGGCCTCATCTGGGACGGGATCCGCTACCAGCTGCATGGGCTGCTGGCAGGTCACAACAGTGTCATTCATCGCCAACATCTGGTTGCAAAAAAGGAATAACTAATAGAGCTGCAAAATGACATTGAGCTGAAGCCAAAGTTTAAGAAATCGTACCAAGAGTTTTGGTTACAGAAGGAAATTTCTGATCGCTATCCTGCACTATGGACAGTGGTTAAGAAGCTCCTTGTTGCATTTCCAACATCATATTTGGTGGAACGTGGTTTCAGTGTGGTCATCCAACTTCTCTCCAAGCAAAGAAATCGACTCTAGATTACTGAACTTGGTGATTTAAGACTCCTGCTAAGTGACTTAAAACCAGACATTGGGAAACTGGTATCACTTCATCAAGCCCATCCATCACATTAAGAATTTACTGAACAGTGAAGTAGTTACTAAATTTTACTGAGTTTACTAAGTTAGTAGTTACTAAGGTTCTTGATAAATGACTATCAGACTTTGAAAACCTGGTATCACTGGATCATGTTCAACAATTTTGTTGAATTAACAAGAGATTTTTAAATTGGATTTTGAATAAATGTGCAATTAATTGTTACAGTTTTGAATTTTACTGTTACTATCTTCCTTAGTGGGTCATGCAAACCGCTATTCCGAACAATGCTATTTATAGGGGGTGGGGGTGGGGGGCACTGAGGATGAGTTTGTAGCACCAAGGGGGCAGTGGACTGAAAAAGTTTGGGAACCACTGCTTTAAATCTAATAGCTAAACAAAATACTCCGCTTCAAACAGCAATATATCAGAATAGACTTGCTTTAGATTATTTGTTAGCAAAAGGAGGAGGTGTGTGTAAAATTTAATCTCACAAATTGTTGTTTGCAAATAGATGATCAAAGAGATAACTGATAGAATGGAAGATTGCTGAAATAGCCTTGAAGGAATTAAATGGTTACCAAATTATTAATTTCAAATAAATGTGATAATAATAATAAGGATATAGAGAAAGGGTGGATTTGTAGGGATGGTTTCAAGTTATTATCAGAATAGAAGTATAAAGAGTTAACTAAGTTTGACCCAATAAGGTAATAAATAAATACAATAGAATAAGTTGTAATTTTCCATAATGTAGACTAGCACATAGCTTGTTGTATATTATATTCTTTGTTTACTTGCCTAGAGTTAGTATTTTAAAGTATAGCCACACTATTACATAGCTAGAGCACAGCCATGATTTGACTGATCTGTGACCCCTGGACATACCAGCTCCTGGCTCGAGACATGTACTAGGTACTGGGTTGTACAGTAAAACAAGATAAGAGAATACCAAGAAGATGAGAACTGAAGGGGGCTGAGGGGGGTTGATTGCTTAGCAAGTTTGGGTGACAATAAGGGCTTAACTAACATTTAGGGGTAATAGCAGATTATAGGTGGTCGGAAAGCATGTGACTGAACTGGACCTATCAACCGGGCCCGGCTAGGAAGGACCTGCAGCCGGTGAGGGATGTATAAAATATGCTGAGATCTGTAACTGGGTGTGGACTTCTATTGTTGTGCCAGAGAAGTCTCACCTGCTCTTTGCAAACAGCTTAATAAATCTTACTTCTGGTTGATCCAAGTATTGTGTGAATTTGTTACGCACACTGTGATCAAAAAGGAACTTGCTTTTCCTAATATTTAATGAAGTTGAATTATCCCAGAGGGTCAGCTCTGAAAAGCCAAAGCTGCCCTCTTTCTTTTATGTTTTCTTAAAACTTTGCCTAAATTATACTCTACCACAAGGGGGGAAACACTTCTAATCTTCCTCCCTGACAACTTGTATTTTAACTGCTGTATTTATAATAACTTTTCCTGGCCCAATTTCAGTCCTTTTGTGACGGAAAATTAATAAATGTAAAGTTTTTGGTTCCTATCTTGTTTATTTATTTATTAGTTGCATTTGTATGCCGCCCACTCCACAGAGACTCTGGGCGGCACAGAACAATGTTTCCTCTTTTTTTTTCTTAGTTCATAGCAGGTCTGGTGGATTTGTATGCAGTGTTAATATTACCGGTATATTGAATATATTTAACTATGTAGAAAATAGAAAGGTTGTGTCTTCCAGAAAGATTTGGATATAAAACCTCTAAAACCAACTGAAGATTGACAAATGTTCGGAGATTTTTAGCTAAGGGGGAAAGTCCCAGACGGATTTCTGCAAGTGTGAAAATGAATTCTGGCAATCTAAGGATACTGAATAGTTCCATGATTCTTTGGAGAGGGGACCAGCTGGTGGAGAAGAAGCAGATACAGCCCTCGCATTGAGTTGTTGTTTTCGTAGTTGGTTTGCGTGTTCTACTTGTACAATTATGGGAATAAAGTGATATCTGATTGAATTTAGTTTCTCTGGAACCAGGTGGTATGCGGCGACTGTACGGGACCTCCAAGTGGTACTCGATCACAAAAAGGTTGGGAACCACTGCTCTAAATGGACTGTTCCCCAAACAATGCCATCTCTTCAGACACATTCTAACACAGGGGTGGACAACTATACCAATCTTACAACCTATGGATTTCAATTCCCAGAATTCCTGAGCCAGCTCTTCCTTGTTAATAATGAAATTTTTCTTGTTAACGGAATGCATAAACATGGTGACTATGTTGCAGGTACAACATAGGTTCGAAGTTACAATGGCACTGAAAAAAGTTTTTGTTTTTCACACTTAGATCGTTGCAGGATCCCCATGGTCATGTGATCAGAAATTGGATGCTTGGTGACTAGCTCATATTTATGATGGTTGCAGTGTCCCAGGATCATGTGATCACCTTCTGTGACCTGACAAGCAAAGTCAATGGGGAAAGTAGGTTCACTTTACAATCATGTTACTAACTAGGCCAGGGGTGTCAAACTGGATTTCTTCAAGGGTCGGATCAGCATTGTAGTACTCCGTGGGCTGGCGGGGGGGGAGTGGGGGGGAGATAGGACGGACACCTCCTGCAGCACCCTGCTGGCCAAAACGGGGCACGGGGGCTGCATGTGGCCCCCCGCACCCCATTCTGGCCTGTACAGCCTCCTGCACCACTTTGCCGGCCAAAACATGGCATGGGGGGGCCACGTGCAGCCCCCCATGCCTCATTTTTTGCCTCCATGGCCTCCTGCAGCACTCTCCCGGCCAAAATGGGCCACGTGGAGGCCTCGCGAGGCCCCTGTGCAGCCTGTTTTCGGCCTCCCTGGCCTCCAGCAGCACTCTGCCATACAAAAACTTGCGTGGCCTCCGCGTGGCCCGTTTTTGGCTGGCAGAGTGCTGCTGGAGGCTGGGGAGGCCGAAAACAGACAGCACGGGGGGCCTCATGAGGCCTCCGCGTGGCCCATTTTGGCCAGCAGAGACACCGCTGGCCGGTGCTTTGATATTTCCAGGCCAGCCCCGCGGGCCAGATGTAAGCACCCCATGGGCTGGATTCAGCCCACGGGCCTTGAGTTTGACACCCCTGAACTAGGCGATTGCAGTGATTCAGTTAACAACTGTGGCAAGACAGTTTGTAACATTGGACAAAACTCACTTAACAATTGTCTCATTTAGCAACTGAAATTTTGGTCTCAATGGTGGTCATAAGTTGAGGACTACCTGCACAGGCAGTCCTCATTTAATGACAGGTCACTTAATGACCGTTTCAAGTTACAACAGACCTGAGCATGTGCAGAAGCCGAGCTTCCAGCCCTGTGCATGCGGTCGCCATCTTGAGGAAGCCAGCCAGCAGAGAGGTAAGTTAGAACCACTCTGCTTGGGTCCCCTCAACTTTTCAGCCCCAGAAAATGCCTTTCTCCTATTTACAGCTAGGCACCATTTCCCTTGCAAACGGAGATATTTGGTTTTCCTGAAAGCAAAAGGAAGCGAGGGGGGAGGGGGGAAGAAGGGAGCCCTTTTAAACAATGGAGCTAGCTGCTTGCCTGCAATCAGACTGTGTGTGTGAGAGAGAGGGGGGGAGGAAGGAAGGAAGGAAGGAAGGTAAAATCAGGAGGGAGGGAGGGAGGGAGGAGTAAGGATGTGAAGGGGGTTCAACTTCTGTGGAAAATGTGTCCAAATGGCTCTTTGAATGTTTAAGGTGATTAGGGGACTGGAGGCTAAAACATATGACCCCAAATCCTCTTGTGGTCAAAACACAATTCTTTTAACTAAACAATCAAGGATTTGAACACATGCTGCAGAATTATCAGGACTAAGGAGGGGCTTCCCTTGGCAGTGTCAGAAAATGTTAACAGTCTGCATTTTGGTTATCCAGAAGAAACAAGCAGAAAATGTTGGTGGGGGAAAGTTCTCCTGCAAAAATCTCTTTTGAATTCTATGTCCATTTTCCCCACTCCCCCCCCCCCCACAGTGGGGCTTACATGGATGAAATCCCTAGTAAAATGTCTGATGGCAGAACTCATTAGAATGGAGAGGTCATTATTTAATACCAGACATACAAGTAAGAGATAGTAATATGAATTCAGATATTTTTAGGGTTTCATTCTCTAGAATAAGAGATATAGTTGACTGCAAAGCATGCAGCTATTGGAGCAGCATTTTGTGCCAAATGCAATTTTTTTAAAGGGGTGAACCATTGCAGCAAATTGTACATTTTAAATTCCTGCAGCAAACCTTCAACTATGCCTAAGTTAATTTAATATAAATGTCCTTGAAATAGATTTAATTGTTATCCAGTGTTTTTCAACCTTGGCAATTTTAAGATGTATGGACTTCAACTCCCAGAATTTCCCAGCCAGCATGCTGGCTGGAGAATTTTAGGAGCCAAATGCCATAAAAGTATGAAGCTTGAAAACACTGTTAGTCTATGTAAAAAGGATGTTGAGACTCTGGAAAGAGTGCAGAGAAGACCAACAAAGATGATTAGGGGACTGGACTCACGCGTGAAAGAGATGAGAGAGAGGAAAGAGGAGGAAAAGAGAAAGAAATGAGAAAATGATGGAGGGAGAGAATGAGAGACAGGAAAGAGAAAAACATGAGAGAAAGGGAGAAAGATGAGAGAGGGAGAGAGATGAGAAAGAAAGAGGGGGGAGAAAGAAAAAGAGATGAAAGAGATGAGTGACAGGAGATGAGTGAGAGAAAGATGAGAGAGAGAGAGAGACAGAAGAGAAAGAGAGAGAGAGAGAGAGAGAGATAGGGAGAAAGAAAGAGAGATACCAGTTTAAAAGAAAATAGAAAAATGGCTCTTTGAGTGTTTAAGGCTGCAGACCCCTGGGTTAGGCAAACACCATGGTCGTTAAGTGAACCTTGTGGTCATTAAACAAACACTGGTTGTTAAATGAGTCCATTTTCCCCTATGGGCATTTTTAACCGGAAACCAGAAGAAATTGTTGGGAACTGGCAAAAAACATAGAAAACCTCAGTCACATGACTGTGTGGGATGTTGTAACTGGTCATAAATGTGTATGTGTGCGCACGTGCGTACATGTGTACGTGCATAAGGCTGTCAAAACTCAAAAAACAGGTCAAGTAGCTCTGAGGAGGTCAGTCATAAATTTGAACACTTGCTAAGCAACCGGCCATTAAGCGAGGACCACTTGTATTTGGTTTGCCTTAAGGGTTCAGAGCTGTATGGAATCTGGTTTCTTTTAATCCTTTGGGGGATTGTAAAAGGTCCATAATGCAGGAATCCTCGTAGGGGGAACTAGGATCGTGACCACTTAGCCACACCCGCCCAGTCACATGACCATGAAGCCATGCCCGCCCAGTCACATGACCACGAAGCCACGTCCACCATCACATGACCATCAAGCCACACCCACAAAATTAAGCCACACCCACAAAATTAAGCCACGGCCACAGAGTGGCAGTAAAACATTTAGGAACCCGCCCCTGAACCCTAGGGTTATTTGGCTCCCATCTCTCCATCCCAGTTACTAATTTCTGCGAAGTTTGTCCCTTGTTCAAATGTTGACAATGTTGAGGAGGCAAGCCCTGGTGTCCCCACACTCCTCTGCCTTCCAGGGGCATCTTGGGCAAGGGAAAGGCTTGTCAAAATTTTTTTTTAAAGTCAAGATGGAAACTGCAACCATGTTATCCAAATTGTCTCTATTTTATGAGACCCCCCTGTAGAAAGTTAGCACCCACCCTTCTCCTAGAAGAATGAAATATTCTAGGGAATATTAAAAAGGCAGAATATAATACCTCCCTGGATGAGAAAAGGAGAAATATGCTCTTGGAAAGCAGCCCACACCTTTGTTAATAGCTCCAGAAAGACTGGTGCCAAGCTATCTACAAGACAAAAGACCGGGCCAGTCTATCTACAAAACAAAAGACCTTCACCCTCAGGACATGATAGGATTAGCCCTCACTCAAGATCCAAACCAGGACAAAGCCATTAAGCCATAATAGGAATTTCCCAAAGTCCCTTCATTACATCACCCAGCAAGATTCAACCAAGCCTGGGATTCAAGACAACCTACAAAGGTACCCCTGCATGGCCCCATGGGAGTCTGACAACCAATCAGAATACCTGCCCTTACACAGGAACAGGAAGCTCCAAGGCGGGGCCAAGAGAGGATATAAATCTCTCTCTCTCTCTCTCTTCCATGTGCTCATTTGTCCAGGACCCAAAAAACCCATGTGGTCCTGTCCACCATTAAACCATCTTTCCAAACAGCCAGGGGAAAGGGAGAGAGTGTGTGAAAATGGAATGGAAAAGTGAATGGGACAGTTAAACTTGGGCAACTAGCTGGGAAGTCACTGAGCAAAGCCCTAAAAAAAAGCGGGGGGGGGATTCCTTACCTCTGGGAAGCAAGCAGAGGTCGTCCCCCGGACTTTAGTGAGTCTGAAAACTGAGGCGGGAAAAGGAAAAGGAAAATGGCCAGGGAAGGAGGTGCCCATACTCACTGTGGGGAGCAGTGGAGTCCTCCCGGACCTCTTTTTGGTCTGTAAACTTGAGAGCAGAGTTCCCTCGGGGGAGGGGTCCTTACTCTGTAGAGGGAAGCAGAGTCTTCCCAGACCCTTTTTGGTCTGAAAACTGAGACGGGGCGAGGGTTTCACTATGAAGCCCAAGATTCGCCGGGACCAGGTGGGGCCAAATTGAATCCCTACATCGGAAAGGGAAACATGGGATGCTCTAGCTCGAGGGTCAGGGTAGGCTCCCCAGGAGAAGACTTGCTTGATGCCTGGGACAAAAAGAGGCAGTTGCCTGTCCAGGTGGGCATGAAAAAGAAAAAAAGAAAAAAAAAGAAAAAAGAAAAAAGGTTGGGTAAAGAGTGGACTTTGCTCAGGGATGAAGCTGGAAAACCAATTTGGCTAAATAAAGGTATTTATTTATTTATTTATTTATTTATTTATTTATTTATTTATTTATTTATTTATTTATTTATTTATTTATTTATTTATTTATTTATTTATTTATTTATTCATTCATTCATTCATTCATTCATTCATTATTTATTTATTTTAGTGTTCTTATATGCCGCCCTACTCACTGGGGACTCAAAAGGGAAATATATAAATAGGAATGTTGGGGGGGGGTTGTTTGTTTGTTTGCTTGTTTCTCTTCCTCTCTGTCTTCTATGCAACCACGTGATATGTTTGTTAAGATTTGTGCCTTCCCTAATTTAACTGACATTTATGGTGGGAATGACCAGTGTGTGTGTGTGTAAACCTGAGAGTTCTGTTTTCTTCTCTTTTTCCTCCTTGTTTGTGTGTGTGTGTCAAAATCTTTGTGTGCCCTCGAGGTAATTGCAACTGTTAAATGTCTGATCCCTAGAGATATGGATTTTAAATGGTTAGAAAAGTGTTAAAAGCACTGAAAAGAAAGAAAAAGCCTTCATTCTGTTTTGTCTGGCCCACAGAACAGGGTGAAGAAAAACTGAGTTCATTTTTCTTTCCTCTCTGTACTTTTAAGAAAAGCCCAAGGTTATTAAGTTAATTTACAGGAAAAGTTTCATCCTTGCATTTACTGTGTGTTTAAATGATTTCATCTGTCCATCCTTTTCCTGAAGCATGTGAATCCAGTTTTTTCTTTCTTATCTGTTGTGTCCCCGTTTTGTTGAAACTGCTTTATCTGTTTAATAATTGCAGTACTGACTTTTTTTCTTCCTCAAACCCTGCCTGCAAGCTATCTACCCACCCCCACTCTATCTCTTCATCTCTTATTCTCCTACAATGCCTTTCCTTAACCACAAAGTGGGGAGGGGACCCTGTTCTCATGTCTTTCAGCCTTGCACAGACAACTTTGCAACCTGTGGAAGCAGATCACACTGACCCAGATGCTGCCTCCAGAGGAGACCTTCCATTCACTGAACCAGGAAATTGGGTTTGGATCCAGTCATACACCTGAAAGTCATCACAGCAACCAGAGTGGAGCAGACCTTCCCAAGCCTGACTGACCACCCTTACCACCAAGCCAAGCCTAATGCCACCCAGCAGACATGAAAGAAAGGACCCTGAGATGGACAAGTAAAGACTAAAAGACTCTTTTCAATCCCCAGAAGACAGCTGGAAAGACTATGGGGGAGGGTGGAAATTCATTGTAAGGTTTTTCTTTCTTGTGCCATTTATGTTGTACTAGATGATAACCCGGCGTTGCCCGGGTATTTATAGACATTGAAGTGTTTGTCTGACAGGGAGCCATTGGGAGGAGCCTTTCTTCCCCCTACTCCCATGTCCATCATCCTTGCCCTCTCTCTTCCCTCTTCCATGCACTCCTCTTTCCCACCCTTTCTACGATCCTGGCACTTTGCCCCAAATCCACCAGGGGGCGCCATCTGCCTCTGACAGGGAGCCATTGGGAGGGGCCTTTCTTCCCTCTACTCCCATGCCCATCATCCCTGTCCTCTCCCTTCCCCCTCCCATGCGCTCTAGGACGCCACATTCACTCTCCTTAACAGCCCAGGCCTTCCAGAGTTATGATGGAACACACACACACAGACACACCGAGGGGTGCTAGGGATGTCTTACCCCCACAGTATTTGTTTCCAGAGGGTAAGTCATCTGTGTACCAAGTTTGGTCGAAATTGCTTGAGCCGTTCCAGAGTTATGCTGGAACATACATACATACATCCTTTTTTATATCTATAGAAGAAGATAGATAGAAGATAGAAGATAGAAGATAGAACATAGAAGAGGAGGAGGAGGAGGAGGAGGAGGAGGAGGAGGAGGAGGAGGAGGAGGAGGAGGAGGAGGAGGAGGAGGAGGAGGAGGAGAAGAAGAAGAAGAAGAAGAAGAAGAAGAAGAAGAAGAAGAAGAAGAAGAAGAAGAAGAAGAAGAAGAAGAAGAAGAAGAAGAAGAAGAAGAAGAAGAAGAAAGATTCAGTTAAATTGACTCTGGGGGGTTGTATTTGGGAGTGGTTGCCACAGCAAGTTCTGAACACCTTGGACTTTTGTCTGGTGGGAGGGAAATTTGTCCAGCATGTTCGTATTGCCTGTATTGTAAAAGTGGCTGCATACAAACGTACACACAGAGACACCCCATTCAGAATTAGACCGAAACTATCCCCTTCACCTATCTCCACACAAAGCTTCTCCTAGGTTAGTTTTTGCTCTGTGGCACTAAGGCCCAAGCAGTCATATCTCCCTGCTAATTCCATGGGGAAGGGGCATCCCCCTCAGGCAATTCCCTCACTGAAGAAGTAGCAGAAAAGAGATCTCCAAAACCCAAGCCTTGATTGTGACTCACAAATAATGCTGCCCAGGTGCCCAGTAAAGCAGGATATGTTGCACTGGTGGTCTCATGAGTAGGAGTCCCAGGGCTCATTGTGTGTAATTTTAAAAATACTAAATAGCCTGAATTGCACACTGGCTAACCTCAACTTTGCCTCACAAAAGTAAGAGCTAGGGCAGGTTCAAGAAACAACCCTTGAAATGGGCAGCCTATAGTTATTTAAAGGCAAAACCATGGCTGTGAAGAATTTTGGGGCTTGTGCTTGCTTGAAACCTGACTGGAAGCTCACAGAAAGTGATATCTAACATCTGAAAATAATTTGCATGGAAAATTGGATACTGTAAATTTCTTTCCAAAACTTTCCCCCTGGCTGCTACACCTTCATGGTTGAAAGCTCTCCTTTTTGGGAGCCACGGAAGGAATCATTTTCTGCTGCCTCTATCAATGCCTTCCCCTTTGCATCAGAAAAGTTAAAAGCACCCATCAAGTCTCCCTGATCTCATCAATTTTTAATCTTTTGCCAATAACATAGCAATAGCAATAGCACTTAGACTTATATACCGCTTCATAGTGCTTTACAGCCCTCTCTAAGCGGTTTACAGAGTTCAGCATATTGCCCCCAACAATCTGGGTCCTCATTTTACCGACCTCAGAAGGATGGAAGGCTGAGTCAACCTTGAGCCTGGTGAGATTTGAACAGCTGAACTGCTGAACTAGCAGTCACTGAAATGGGTTGCAGTGCTGCTTTTAACCACTGCGCCACCTCGGCTCCTTCATGTATGTTCCAGCCACATATTTTGGCAAAAAGCAGGGATTGTAGAAAGTTAGCACCCACCCTTCTCCTAGAAGAATGAAATATTCTAGGAAATATTAAAAAGGCAGAATATTATACAGTACCTCCCTGGATGAGAAAAGGAGAAACATGCTCTTGGAAAGCAGCCCACACCTTTATTAATAGCCCCAGAAAGACTGGTGCCAACCTATCTACAAAACAAAAGACCTTCACCCTCAGGACATGATAGAATTAGCCCTCACTCAAGATCCAAACCAGGACAAAGCCATTAAGCCATAATAGAAATTGCCCAACACCCATTCAGGACACAACCCTCTTCATTACATCATCACCCAGCAAGATTCAACCAAGCCTGGGACTCAAGACAACCTACAAAGTTACCCCTGCATGGTCCCATGGGAGTCTGACAACCAATCAGAATACCTGCTCTTACACAGGAGCAGGAAGCTCCAAGGCGGGGCCCAAGAGAGGATAGAAATCTCTGTCTCTCTCTCTCTTCCATGTGCTCATTTTTCCAACACCCAAAAAACCCATGTGGTCCTGTCCACCATTAAACCATCTTTCCAAACAGCCTCCATGTTTCCAGTGTCTTTCTCCCCACTTGGAACTGAATCCAGATGGACATTTCTTCCAACACCCCCATTCCTGCTACCTTCAATCAATAACACAGTACGCTCTACTCACCATTATTTCCTTCTCAACTTCGCTCTCTCTCCCTCCCCCCCCTCTCTCACACACACACAAGTAGACAGACACACCTACACAGACTGCCTTGTGTGGGGGGGATGGGATGGGCCCTTTGCAAAAAGGACAGATGCCTTGGGAAAGGAGTTGGATTGTATATAGCCCATTTAAGAGTTAATGAGTTCTGTCAGGGCTGCTAAAATTACATGAGACAGAGCCAAGGAGAAGCTGAGATCAGTGGGTATATTCAATTCGTTGAGATATTGTCAGCCAGCAGAGATTATAGAAATGTTTTTAAACCCCCCTGATTTTGGCAGTAGGAGGACACAGTCAAAAACAGAATAGGATGGGATGTTACGAAATATACTCATGTTTCTTTTATAAGTTCAGGGACAGCTGGGGGGAAAAATAATTCCTCTCTTAAAATAGCCATTTTCCCTTAATTCAGATCCAATTTAAAATCTGCCAATGACCTGAAAGAGCTGTGATACGAAGCAGAAGTGCACAATAAAAACCAAATCTGAAAGTTCCCCAAACCCATTTAATTGGAATAAAGAACATTCACATTAGTTCAGAACCCAAGTTGGACTAAGAATGGAGAATATAACTACACTGTGCTACAATTGTTTTGCAAACTCAGATGGCTGATTTTTAATGCTAGTGACTATTCCTGGCCATGCACAGGTTATATTTGCTCATTTTCCAAAAATTGTGATTTGAAACTGTACTGTATTTGTTATTGAAGCTTTAGGTAATTCTTGGCATTTGGCATTTTTATTTCTTTATTTACTTACTTACTTTTCCCATTTCTCTTTTGAGCAAAATTTCCAAAATGCCAGCTGCCAGTAAATATACTATAACTATAGTATAAGCACAACGTAGTCTGGATTTCTGGATCCTGAATTTCTAATTTGATTCCACATTTCACATTTAGATTTGGCTCGTTTTTTAAAAAATACAGATTTATGGGAGAATTTTTCAAAAGTTTGTCTTGTAACAAAATGTTTATTAGAATTCCGGTAAATATTTTCACCGCAACTCATGAAAATGTTTTTAAAATATTGACCGGTTACATAAAATGGAAAAAATTCAAAAAGAAGAAAAAGAAACGGGAATGGAAAATTTTAATTTCTCTCCTACTCAGGACACCTTCCTACTAGCTCTGTCTCATAATTTTAGCTTAATGCCACCATGATACTGTAAATGCTACAGAAGAAAAAGCAGGGGGGAGAAAAATAAGTCTCAAGGCAAGAAAGTGAGGAGGGAGTCCGAAAAGGTTCAAGAAAATAAAGATCCCCACCGTCCCATTAAAGCAGTGGTTCCCAAAGTGGGCGGTACCGCCCCCCCGGGGGGCGGTGGGAACCCTTAGGGGGGCGGTGAGAGGCAAGGGGGGCGACAGGGGGGCAGCATGACTGGTCACCCCAAACTGCATCCCACCGTGCGACGGGCATCCTACCTAGCACTTGAAGCTCTCTCGCGTTCCTCGCTCTTGTGTGCAGGGCAGCCCATTCTGAAAGAAAATGCGAGATGTTTTCTTTCAGAATGGGCTGCCCTGCACCCAAGAGCGTGGAATGCGACGGAGTTACAAGTGCTAGGTACTGAGCGCGGCACAGCGACGAGGGAAGCAGACTGCTCCCGAAGCTGCTTGGGTGAGCGCTCGCAGACCCGCAGGAAGGCCCTGCTGTGGAACCTGCGCCTGCGCGGACTTTCCCACCCGGCGTCCCCATCACCTAGCAACCCGGCACACACAATTCGGCGGGCTCCCCTCTGGCATGGCGCACCCGCGGATCTCAGCCCAGCTGCCCCCTGACATCGACCCCACCAAGGCACCTGTGGCCTTCGGCCGCCGAGGCCTCCCCAAGCTCAATGAAGAGCTGCAGCACCCAGAGCTGCTGACGCGGCAGCAGGCCTTAATGGCACTCTGCGACCTGGTGCACGACCCGGAGAATGCTTACCAAGCCATCGGCCTGGGTGAGCGGCGGCGGCCTGGCCATGGCTGGCGGGAGGGAAGAAGGAAAGAAAAAGGAAAGAAAGAAAGAAAGAAAGAAAGAAAGAAAGAAAGAAAGAAAGAAAGAAAGAAAGAAAGAAAGAAAGAAAGAAAAAGGGAGGGAAGGAGGGAGGGAGGAAGGAAGAAAGAAAGAAAGAAAGAAAGAACAATGGTAGGTAGGTAGGAAGGAAGATAGACAGAAAAATAAAGGAGGGAGGGAAGAAGGAAAGAAAGAAAAAGAAAGAAAGAAAGAGGGAGGGAGGGAGGGAGGAAGACAGAAAGATTGTAGGAAGGAAGGAAGACAGACAGAAAAAGAAAGGAGGGAGGGAAGGGAAGGGAGGGAAGAAGGAAAGAAAAAGGAAAGAAAGAAAGAAAGAGCGAGGGAGGAAGGAAGACAGAAAGAAAGAAAGAGAAAGAAAGATGGTAGGAAGGAAGGAAGATAGACAGAAAAAGAAAGGAGGGAGGGAAGAAGGAAAAAGCAAAGAAAGAAAAAGAAAGAAAGAACAAAAGAAATATGGAAGGAAGGAAGGAAGGAAGATGGTAGGAAGGAAGGAAGACAGACAGAAAAAGAAAGGAGGGAGGGAAGAAGGAAAGAAAAAGGAAAGGAAGAAAAAGAAAGGAAGAAAGAGGGAGGGAGGAAGGGAGGGAGGAAGGAAGACAGACAGACAGAAAGAAAGAAAGATGGTAGGAAGGAAGGAAGGAAGACAGACAGAAAAAGAAAGGAGGGAGGGAAGGGAAGGGGGGGAAGAAGGAAAGAAAGGAAAGAAAGAGGGAGGGAGGGAGGAAGAAAGAAAGAAAGATGGTAGGAAGGAAGGAAGACAGAAAGAAAGAAAAATATGGTAGGTAGGAAGGAAGACAGACAGACAGAAAGAAAAGATGGTAGGAAGGAAGGAAGACAGACAGAAAGAAAGAAAAGAAAGAAAGAAAAAGAAAGATGGTAGGAAGAAAGACAGAAAGAAAAAGAAAGAAAGAAGGGGGAAGGTAGAGAAGAACGAAAGAAAGACTTATTTGGTTGCTAAGCAAGAGCGTTGTTAAGTGAGTTTCACCACACTTTACAAGTTGGCCACGCCCACCCGGTCACCTGACCACTAAGCCACGCCCACCTGAGGGGGTGGGGTGGGGGGCGGTGAGGATGAGTTTGTAGCACCAAGGGGGCGGTGGACTGAAAAAGTTTGGGAACCACTGCATTAAAGGAATCAGATTAAATCCCTCACCCCCACCAGCTCCTGCCCGGTTTCTCTCCTCATGTGTGTTTTCCTCCCCCCCACCTTCAGTCCATTGTCTTTGTTTTCGGTTCCATGTTGTGTTTTCCCGCCCACCTCTTGTTCTTTTGTGGATTTGTTCTGTTTTCTGTTCTTCGTTAGCTATTTACAAGTTCACAGTATGGGCCTCTCCCAACATGGACACTTTCTGCCCCAGAGTGAGGTGGGGTCATTAAATCTGGACCAATCTCCACCTTCCCACCCTGTCCCTTGCATCTCTGGTGGGCCTTGACCCACCCATGGGGCTGGTTGGCTCCTCCTGTCCATTAGGGGTGGCTTTAGCTATTTCCAAGGGGCTGGAGGTGGCTTCTTTCAGCTGCTTCCCCCCCCCCCCCCAAGCCACCCACGTGCTGCTCTCCTGCTCCATATATCATGGCTGCTGTGGGGACGGAGTTTGTGGTTGCTGGACTTGAGTCCCATTAGAGGAGACAAGTTTCTTTTCCTTGGAGCCATGTCGATGTTGTTCAGTTGGGATGTCTGATTCAGAGCGGCGAGACGGCTGGCAGCTGTGGGTTCGTGTGCCTAGGAAATGGAGCTGCTGCCCATTCTTTTCATCTAAATGTTGAAGGAAGATCAAAGATTAGGTTAATTTCACCACCAAGCATCCCCTCACAACACCAAATGTCCAGAAATAGGCCTCAACACCAATTTCAGAAATGGGTCTCATCTTCTTTCTGTCCTCTACTGACATTCCAAGACAGCTGATTTCAAAGTGGTACCTTCCAGGACCAGAGAGTAGAGGCAGAAGATGCTGGATCAGAAAAAAGATCAGTTCAGCATCCCAGTAGTCAAAGAAATCAACTGGAAATATCTTGTTCTTTCTACAGGCAGATTCTCCAGGCAACCAGTCTTCCCTATTTTGCTTCCCCACCACATGTTTCCCAAAGTCCTTTGGATCTGGAGGCTTCACATAACTATCATAAATACCAGCTATATCAACATCCACTGGTAGACTCTCACAGTATGTTCCTTTTAAAGATGGATGCATGGATGGATAAATGGATGGATGATGTACCATCCATTTGGTGCTCTTAGTAACTACACAGATAGCTTTTCGCCAGGACGGTAAAAGTGATCCTAGATCAGGGCTGTCAAACTCGCGGCTCACGGGCCGCATGCGTCATGCGCTGGCCATGCCCACACCCACTTTAGCAAAGGGGAAAAAAGTCCTGATACGTCACGTGAGGCTGCCGTGACGACGCGAGTTTGACACCCCTGCCCTAGATAATATATTTTAAGGCAAAGCATTCAAAAGGCATTTTGTAAAGCATCTTGGGAAAGTTGCATCTTTAAACTTCAATAATCTTCCCAGATTGTCCCAGAGGCATGCAAATGCCCAGAAAAGTCAACACACCCAACATGATGCCAGTGAAGTGAAGTGAAGCAATAGTGTATGGACACACATATATACATACAAGCAAACACAAAAATAACTCAGGAACGCTATTAAAGCAGCTGCAGTGAGTGTTCCAGATGATGCAGTTGCCTCAACACCTCAGAGAGGAGTACTCCACTTGCACCAACACGGTTTGCAAATTGTTCTTTTGAATCCTCTGCACAGACTTAGAAATTCACCTAACTCTTGCAAAAACAAGCAGGAACAGTCAGTTATTTGTATGAATATAGAACAATGATGCACAGTAACACCTACCTGCAAGGGCTTGCACAGAAGGCTGGTCATGTGTGCTGAGTAGTTGTGCCTGAATCGTTTCCACAACCCGCTTAAACCGGCGGCTGGGACCTAGAGAGGCAGAAGTAGGAACAGCAATGGAATAGATTCTAGAAAACAGGGTCTAAAAGTAGGATTCAACTCAAGTCCAATGGTGGGAAGAGACCATTGTCTGTGCTATGTAAATGAGGTCTGGGGACTTGAAAATTCAGATTCTTGCAGAATTGTGTACAGTATGTATACAATGTACTTCAGGATTATGGATTGCACTACTTTCAGAACAGCTAGGAAAATGAGTCTTTTCAGAACAGAACAGAAGAGTTGGAAGGGAACTTGGAAGTCTTCTAGTTCAACCCCCTGCTCAAGCAGGAGACCCTATACCAGCGGTGGCGAACCTTTTTGTCCCCGCGTGCCAAAAGTACGCGCGCGCGCACCCACCAGCACTCCCACGTGCCAGTACCCATAATGCAATGCGTGGCCCCCTGCGCATGCGCACCCACACCCACAAATGCACGCGCCCCGCACCATACATGCGCCCCGCACTGCGCATGCGCACCCACCCCCTCCTCCTCCTGCTGCCAGCCTCGCGCTCCGGGCAGCAGCCAGCCAGCCAGCAGGACCGCAGAGGAGCGAGCCGCCCAGCCTGCTGCTGCTGGCGCACCACCCTTAGAACAATTCTCTGCTGTGGGCATGAGCGGCCGCAGCCCAGCCCGCGCGGCCCGCCCCTCTCGGGGATGCAAGCTGCCTTGCCCCACTCAGCCTGGCTTCACCCGGGTTCCCTCGGCTGCCTGTCTCTGGCGTTCCTCCTGCGCAGCCCCACTGCCCGCCCAGCCAGCAAATGCTGCCCCGTGCATCTGAGCTGGCCGGTCGCTCTTGCCCTTCTCCCTTCAGCTGCCGCTGCTGCCACTCTTCTGGGGCGGTGGGGTGGCAGAGAGCCTGGTGCAGGCTGGGGAATGGCATCTCCCAGCAGGGATGAGCCCAGACAAGGCTGTGAGTTCGGAGCTTCCTCGGACGAGCAACCGGTGACAGCAGGGTGGGGGTGGTGGGCTACCTGTGCCGTCTGGAGAACCTCCAAACATGCGGCCTTGCCGGGGCTCCTCCTCGCTTGGAGCTGCTGTTCTCCTGCCGGCAGCAGGCTCTCTGCTTCCCCACCACCCCAGAAGAGCGGCAGCAGAAGGGAGAAGGGAAAGAGCGACCTGCCGGAGGACCTGCAGCTGAGGGCACCCATGCGGCTTGTGGAGCAAGCAAAGAGGGGCATCTCAGCCCTGCTTTGACAGCGGCCACAGGGACAAGTGACATCAAGCTGGCCACGCCCACCCCAGCCCCCAATGAAGTCGAGTTTGTCACCCCTGCTCTAGTTGAAGAGGCACATCAGAATTCTACCCTGCTGGGTCTTATTGAAATAGGCAGGTATTATTATACAGCAGGGTTTCTTAAACCTGTTGCCATCACACCACCCTTTAGTGTACACACCTCCCCTAAAAATCCAAACACCAAAATGAACACATATAAACAATGAAAACAATACAATGAAAGGTAATTTATTTTAATGATGAAACTAAAAGATTTTTCACACTTTCTCTTGGACTCTTGCTTGTACCTCCCCCAAAGGAGGTATACTTCACAGTTTGGGAAAGAAACCTTATTATGGGGAAAAGATGCATCCAAAGATATCCCCAAGCCAGGAAGCATAACTACGGTAATGCCTTGAACTACAATCAGAAGCCAACTGGAACCGACTTCTTGGAATCAAAGTGTCACAATGAGCTCCTTCAAAAGGAGCCACCACTACCCAAGCCCCCTCACTCTTCACAGCTGCAATTTCCAAATGCTCCTCAAGGACAATGCTACATATTACAACATTCCAAATGAAAGGTGACTAAGGCACGAATGGCAGTGAGTAATGTCTGCGGTTCCAGGAAGAGTTACAATTGGCACCCTAGATGTAGCTCAGCAAAAGGCTTTTTAGCCATAGCTGTCACCTGCTCTTCAAGCAGAAACTATGAATCTAAGAGGGCCCCCCAAACTAAATTTGCACAGAGAAGTGTAACCCTGCTTGAAGGGTTAAATATATAAAATGACAGCAAATAAAAAAGTAGCTCACACATGTCCAGAAGGCACACACAGCCAATCCAACCTCCTACAAGGGCTCCCCCATCACCCTGCCCTAGGCCTGGGAGAACAGCCAAGTCTTCCACGGCTTTCTGAGTGTCATCCGGGTGGGAGCCATTCGGACCTCTGGAGGATGCTGTTCCAGGGACAGGCGCTGCACCAGAGAAGGCAAACGGGCTTCCTAGGCCCCCATATGGGACACTTTAGCGTGTGCGCGCTGTCATTTTTGGCACGCAGCAACAAAAAGGTTCGCCATCACTGTTCTAAGGGCTGGAGGAAGGCACAAACACCACAGTATTTGTGAAAAACAGGCTATTATTTGCAAAAACAGACACAGGGGCTGGGCTTCAGGGGGCCAAAAATGGCTGCATTCAGTGTATAAGATGCACTAACATTCCCTCTTTTAGGGAGGGAAAAGGTGCATCTTATACTCTGAAAAATACAGTAACCAGAATAGAGGTTTTAGTGTAGAAAAAACAACTCATACGTGATTAACGTTTTTTCTCTGGAAAAAAACCACAATAACAGCGCTTTCAATGAAACAAACAACTTTTTATTGAAATGTAAAACTTTGCATTTGGCATGCTTTTTATTAATGTGACTTTTGCTGTTGTATGCCCGCTGATAATTTGTCTATCCTTGGCTCATATTTTGTAAGTTTGAGAGCAACACATGCAGTACTCAGGTCATCTGTAAGTCTGCTTCTGGTGTCATTTTTGATATGATTTAAAGCTGAAAACAGCTGCTCACAAGCATAAGATGATGCAAACAAAGTAAGGAAAGCAATTACAAGTGCTTTCATTGACTTAAAATTATTTGGCAGAGAATTCCACACTTTAAGGATTTCATTTTCAGAAGTACAGGTAACTTTGTCCGAACTAACTCTGCTATCCTGTGTCATCCCTTCCATCTTTTCAAGTGTTTCACGCAGGTCACAGAATTTATTTTTCCACATGGAGCTTTCTTGAAATTCCAATAGCTCCATTTCCAGATTTCCTAAATCTAACCAGTTTAAGCAGGAAAGATCAAGTTCTTTAAATTTGGCTTTATCTGGAGAAGTAAGAAAACACAGGGTTGTCTCCATCTTACGGAACTGTAAAAACCTTTTACTAAAATTCACCTCTGCAGCTGCCACAATGCTAGAAAATTCCTTTTAGATTTCCTGATGGCTTGTAGGATTGTCTGCAAATATTGTAGAATTTTCTAAATGCATTTTTAGATTTGGAAAGTATTTCAGCTGCCCACTTTCAAGGTCACTTTCAAAAACGTGCAGTTTTCTCTCAAATGTTTTGATATCCCAAAACATCCTTTCTGCTGTTTTCCCATAACCTTGTAGTTGTTTGTTCAGTACATTGAAGTGTACTGTAAAATCTGTAAAAAACATGAGGTTGGTAACCCAGGCCATATCAGTGAGCTGTGGATATTCCTGCCCTTTTTCATTCATAAACAGCCTAATTTCATCCAAGCAGGCTACAAATCTCTTTAGCACCCATCCTCTGCTCAGCCACCGGACATTATTATACATAAGTAGACAATTATACTGTGCCTCAACTTCCTCCAGAAGTGCTTTAAACTGTCGATAATTCAGAGCACGAGCCATGATGAAATTCACAATTTTTGTGACATCTTTGAGGACATCTTCAAATTTTTTGCTGCTTTCCTTGGCACAAAGAGCTTCTTGATGTATAACACAATGGAACTGAATAACTTTATGCTTTATCTCTTTAACAAACAACTGTATGAAACCAGATGTTGCCCCCACCATAGAAGGTGCCCCATCACTAGTAACTGAAACTACTTTTTCTGGCCTTATGTCTTGTGACGAAAAAGCCTCCATCACAGCATTGAAGATATCTATGCCTTGTGTTCTTTCCGGCAAAGACACCAGTTTCATCAGCTCTTCTCTCATGATGTCACCAGTAGCATAACGCAAAATCACTGCTAGCCTTGCATGATTATTTACATCTGTGCTTTCATCCAAGCACATGGAGTAACAGGCTGCCTTTTGTAAGTCAGTGGTGAGCTGCTGACTAACATCACTTGCCATGCGCTGGACTCGATCTTTAACAGTATTTCTACTAAGTGGCACCTCAAAGATGCATTGTTTAATGTTATCCAAGTTTGGGAAATCATGAAAAAGGTAATTACTCCCAGACAACAAGGTAGTTTTGAAAATATCCCCATCAGAGAGGGGCTTGCCATGTTTTGCTAGGCCCAGTGAAAATTGAAAACTGGCAGCTGTCAGATTATTTGTTCTGGACAGGTAGTTGGAAAAACTAAGAGACTGGGAATGAAAGTTCCTCACTTTCTCTGCAATAAACTCTTTTCTTTCAGTTGCACCAAGTTCAGCAACATTTTTGTGGTTGGTGTCAAAGTGCCTTCTGACACTTGATGTGCGACACACAACACTTTCATTACACAAAGTACATAATGCTTTCCCACTGCGTTCAATCACTCCAAATGACTCTGTCCAGGCCTCTTGGAATGATCTTCCACTATCTGCTTTCGCTTTTTTTGCTTCACTCATTTTGGGGTATTCAAGACTTGGAGTCTACAAAAACACAATTTTGTTTAAAAAAAATGATGCATCCAATACAAATCTATCCCTGTACCAGAAATAGTTAACACTATTAGTTAACACTAAAGAAATCACCTGAATCAACCAATCTACAGCAGTGATTCTCAGCTGTGGGTTCCTTTTGAATTTGCTGACCACCAGCGAGTGGAAGAAAGCAATTTCACAGAAGAGGGGTTGGAGAGGGCTGTAGGATGTTTTGTCTGGGAAAATTCACATCCACTCCCAGACCCCCTTGGGATCAACCAGGACACCTGCAGCCCTTCCCTGCCTCCTGGCATTGAAACATGTGGGGGGGGGGGAGCTTTTGAAGGAGACACAAGGGGGGCTGAGAGCTGGTTTCTGTCCCACAAGTAAGATTTTGTCCAGAACTGATCCCAACATGGAAGGTCTTTTATTTGCTCCTTGTACTCCTTGTCTTTGCATTTTTATCAGCCTTTTATTTCCAGAAGTCAGGCTCTGGATTAAATGGTACTCCAGACAAAAGATGGGAAGAGTATCTTGCTTTTAGACATGATAATAGCTGTCTAGTAAGGAGAGTTATGAGCTATTTTTACACCATGAGAAATTTAATTTCTTACATGATAAAAATGCAAAGATAAGGAGTACAAGGAGCAAATAAAACACCTTCCATGTTGGGATTACTTCTGGACCAAATCTTTCTTGTGGGACAGAAACCAGCTCTCAGCCCCGCTTGTATCTCCTTCAAAAGTATCCCCCCCACACGTTCCAACGCCTGAGGAGGCAGGGAAGGGCTGCAGGTGTCCTGGTTGATCCCAAGGGGCTCTGAGAGTGGGTGTGAATTTCCACAGCCAAACCATCTATTTAAATTCTTAAGATTTATAGAAATAGAGCAATTTTGTTTAGTGCCATCCAATTAAGATGGACTCTAATTCCCTTATTTTTCAGCCAATGTGGGTGGGGGGAGGGAGACAGAAGGATGGGGAGCTGCAATCACACAAGTCTTGGAGGGCAACACAACTATGATTGTACACTATTGCAAGGGTCCCCAATCTTTTGAACCAAAGGGACCACCAAATTGATAATTTTAAATCCCACAGATCCGAATTCATAATTTTAAGTCCCACAGACCAATATGAATTTTTTTGAAAATATAAATACATTTGTACAATAATGATCAGAGTACTTCCATTTCATTAATAGGGAAATGCATCTATTTGATATAACAAAATTATAAATGTTTATTTAATTATAACAAAATCGTAAATGCTTATTTCATCATAACAAAATCTTTAAAGGTTGTTTTGATTGTAACAAAATTATTAAAGTTAGTGTAATTATTACAAAATAATTGAAGCTTATTTGACGATGGCTTGCTGATGTTGTTGGGAAAGTCACTCCCAAATTCCAGAACTGTAGCTGTGTAGTCCCTCCCCTTCCTTTCCTTTCCTTCTCTCTTCTTCCTTTCCTTTCCTTCTCTTTCCTTCTTTCTTCTCCTTCTCTTTCCTTTTCTTTCCTCTTCTTTCCTCTCCTTCTTTCCTTTCCTTTCCTTTCATCCTTTCCTTTCCTTCTTTCTTCTCCTTCTTTCCTCTTCTTTCCTTTCATCCTTTCCTTTCCTTTCATCCTTTTCTTTCCTTTCTTCTCCTTCTCTTTCCTCCTTTCCTCTCCTTTTTTCCTTTCCTTTCCTTTCCTTTCCTTCTCTCTTCTTCCTTTCCTTTCTTTCTCTTTCCTTCTTTCTTCTCCTTCTCTTTCCTTTTCTTTCCTCTCCTTTCCTCTCCTTCTTTCCTTTCCTTTCATCCTTTCCTTTCCTTTCCTTCTTTCTTCTCCTTCTCTTTCCTTTTCTTTCCTCTCCTTCTTTCCTTTCCTCCTTTCCTTCTTTTCTTCCTTTCTTATCTCTACCTTCCTTTTTTCTTTTCTCTTCTATTCATCTCGGTGGTAGGAGAAGAAAGTGCCTGGTGCCGCTGATGGCCCTTTGGCTCCAGGGCTGGGCAGCAACGGGGCGCGCACCTACGTAGCTCCACCGGCCTCGGGCTCTAGGGCTGGCAGGGTCTTGGCGGGGCAAGGAGACAGGGGCACTACCTTGAGAGCTGGCAGATGGGCATGCTGGGCGCTGCACCGGCGGCTCCGCTATGGCCAGCTCCATCCACCGCCCCTTTCCTTCATGCGGCTGGAGCGAGGAGTGGGCGGCAGCACCCAGCACATTCATCTGCCGGCTCCCAAACTGCGCGCCCCGTTGCTGCCCAGCCCTGGAGCCGAAGGGCCAGCAGCGGCGCCAGGCACTTTCTTCTTTCCTTTCCTCTTCTTCCTTTCTTTGGGAGCCGGCAGATGAACGTGCTGGGTGCTGCCGCCCACTCCTCACTCCGGCCGCCTGAAAGAAAGGGGCGGTGGGTGGAGCTGGCCGAGGTTTCCAGCCAGGCTTCCCCCACTCCCACGTGCGGATGGGGCAGCAAAAGCCAGGGTTTCTTTCCCCCCCGCACCCCCCCTCACACCCGCCCCCCCTCGCACCCGCCCCGCACACCAGCCCACTTACAATCAAGCTGGTGAGGAGAGGGAGCAGCAAACAGCGAGGATTCGCTTCAGCTTCGCAAGCCTGCTGCAGTGAAGAGCTGAATTAAGTTTCAGTTTCGGGTAGCATTCTGGTCACTGCGCACGCGCACGCCAGAAACCCGGAAGTTCCATGGCCGACCCCTGGCGTGCCAGCCGACATGGCTCCGCGTGCCACCTGTGGCACGCGTGCCATAGGTTCGCCACCACGGCCCTATACCATTCCAGATAAATGGCTGTTCAATCTCTTCTTAAAAACCTCCAGTGATGGAGCATCCACAAGTTCTGGGGGCAAGTTGTTCCACTGTCAGGAAATTTCTCTTTAGTTCTAGCTTGGATCTTTCTTTGATAAGTTTCCATCCTTTACTTCTTGTTCTGCCTTCAAGTGCTTTGGAGAATAGGTCAACTCCCTCTTCTGCCAATATTTGACAGCCCCTCAAATATTGGAAGACTGCTATCAAGTCACTCCTCGTCCTTATCTGTTTTAGACTAGACATACTCAGTTCCTCCAACCATTCATTGTATGTTTTAGCCTCCAGTCCCTTAATCATCTTTGTTGCACTTCCCTATACTCTTTCTAGAGTCTCAACATCTTTTTTGTATCATGGTAATCAAAATCTGGACAAATGGCTCTTCTTAAAAACATGGATGTTAGAGAAGGTCAGTGGTGGGATTCAACTGGTTGGCACCTATTTGCTAAAACTGGTTGTTAACTTTCTAAGCAGTTCAGAGAACCGGTTGTTGGAAGAAATCTTTTGTTTTTTTCCACTTTACAGGCATTCTCCGGGTCGTGCACCAGGTCGCAGAGTGCCATCAAGGCCGGCTGCCGCATCAGCAGCTCGGGGTGCTGCAGCTCTTCATTGAGCTTGGGGAGGCCTCGGTGGCCGAAGGCCACAGGTGCCTTGGTGGGGTCAATGTCAGGGGGCAGCTGGGCTGAGATCCGCGGGTGCGCCATGCCAGAGGGGAGCCCGCCGAATTGCGTGTGCCGGGTTGCTAGGCGATGGGGACGCCGGGTGGGAAAGTCCGCGCAGGCGCAGGTTCTGCAGCAGGGCCTTCCTGAGGGTCTGCGAGCGCTCACCCAAGCAGCTTCGGGAGCAGTCGGCTTCCCTCGTCGCTGTGCCGCGCTGAGTACCTAGCACTTGTAACTCCGTCGCATTCCACACTCTTGGGTGCAGGGCAGCCCATTCTGAAAGAAAACATCTCGCATTTTCTTTCAGAATGGGCTGCCCTGCACACAAGAGCGAGGAACGTGAGAGAGCTTCAAGTGCTAGGTAGGATACCCGTCACACGGTGGGATGCAGTTTGGGGTGACCAGTCATGCGGGGTGGGGCGGAGCGGAGCAGAGTGGAGCCTGGGTGGGGGCTGGGCAGGGGCTGGGTGGGCCGCAAGACGGGCATCATACCTAGCACTTGTAACTCCGTCGCATTCCACGTTCTTGAGTGCAGGGCAGCCCATTCTGAAAGAAAACATCTCGCATTTTCTTTCAGAATGGGCTGCCCTGCACACAAGAGCGAGGAACGCGAGAGAGCTTCAAGTGCTAGGTAGGACGCCCATCGTGTGGTGGGACGCAGTTTGGGGTGACCAGTCATGTGGGGCGGGATGGGGCGGAACGGAGCGGGGCCTGGGTGGGGGCTGGGCGGGCCGCGAGACGGGCATCATACCTAGCACTTGTAACTCCGTCGCATTCAACGCTCTTGGGTGCAGTGCAGCCCATTCTGAAAGAAAACATCTCGCGTTTTCTTTCAGAATGGGCTGCACTGCACACAAGAGCGAGGAACGCGAGGGAGCTTCAAGTGCAAAAGCATGGCGAACCACCTACCGCCCCCCTGTCCCCTCTCACTGCCCCCCTGTCGCCACCCTTGCCTCTCACCACCCCCTAAGGGTTCCCACCGCCCCGGGGGGCGGTACTGCCCACTTTGGGAACCACTGCTCTAAACCATAGAAAACTGGGAAATGTGTGTATGCATGTATGTGTGTGGGGGGTAATTTTTTGTTTTTTATTTTACTTTATGGCATATGAAAATTCCAATTTCAATTGAATAGTGTGTTGTCTGGGTACAAATCATTTTAGGAAATAATAATCATGCTATTTGTTTAACCAAGTTAATGTATCTTCCGTAATCCTTTGAAATTTCCTTCTCCCCCCCCCCCCCCAGCCCTGTTTTGTCTGCTAGCCATTGCAGGATATTCCTTTTATGGTGGCTACTTTTCCACTTCTCCAAATCTGTTTTAATTTGTTGCACCAATTTATAATAGATGTATATTTTTGGTTTTCCTTACCTAAGTGTAGGATTTTACTTTTCTCTGCATTGAATTTCATTTTGTTAGATAGGGCTCAGTGTTTAGTTTTTTTTCTTTCTTTTTGAAGATGGGAACCACATTAGCTCTTTCCCAGTTCTCAGGTAGTTCCCATGTCCCAAGATTTTTTTTTTAAAGATGTGGTGCAGTGGTTCTGAGATTTCATTTACCAGCTTCTTTAGGACTCTGGGACCTGGTGTTCTCTTACTGTTTTTGCTTATTTTAACGTTAGTTTACAGTCTGTTTTTTTCCCCCAGTCTGTTTTTTTTCCCTTTCCAGTTATATTTCTGGTTAGTTGGGCTGCATTTCTTTTTGCATGAAGACCGATGCAAAGAATGAGTTAAGCAACTCATGGCTTTCTCTGTGTTGCCTTCTCTCCTTAGTGGTCCAACTGTTTCCTTGATATTTTTTTCTTGTTATTTATGTGTTGGAAGAACCTTTTATATTATCTTTGACTTTTGTTGCAAGTCTTTGTTCATTCAAGGACTTTGTTTCCTGACTTTTCTTTACAGATTCTTGCTGTCTGCTGGTATTCTGCCTTAGTTGTGTGTCCCTTTTTCCATTTTTTTCTATTTGTCCTTTATTCATTAAATTTGTCAGTGAGGTTTTGTGCAGCCATGCTGGTTTTCTTCTTGGATTTCTGTTTTTTTCTCTCATTGGTATTGTGCAATTGGCTTTTATAATCAAGTTTTTCAGAGTTTACCAAGCTTCTTGAGTTGCTTTTCCCTTTAGGACTTTCATCTAAGGAATCTTTCTAAAGTTTTCTCTGAGTTTATTAAGGTCAGCTTTTTTAAAATCTAAGACTTTAGTGTGTTCAATTGTGTTCAATTGTTTGTGTTATGTTGATGATGCAGTTTCAAATCCTTCTACAACTGCTTTGTTTGTAAGTATTAAGTCAAGTATGGACTTAATTCTCTCCTCTAGTTCTCTTCTCTACCTTTTGGACAACAAAATTGTCAGCAAGGTTGGTTATTAACCTATTTTATTTCTCACTTGGTGCAAAATTAGTTTTCAAGTTTCCATGCCTTTAATTTCTGTGTCTGCCATAATATTTATATTTAGCACTTCCAGTATCAAAATGAATAGCATCCTTTTCTTGTGCCCTTTTTATGTATTTAAAATCATTCTCATTTTGTTTTTAATCTGTCTCTTAGAAAAAGCTTAAGAGATCTGAATGTATAAATTCATTTAGGAACCTTTTAGTTTGCTGCCATTATTGAAGTATATATTTTATAATCAGCATTCAGTGAAGAGATGGGCCTATAGTTTTATCTGCATTAAATCTGAATCTTCTTTTGGAATCAAAGTAATATTTGCTTCCATTCATGAATTTGGTACCTTTGCATCAATCAATACTTCATTATTGATGGCGAGATGGCGCAGTGGTTAAATGCAGCACTGCAGGCTACTACTAGTTCAGCAGTTCAGCTGTTCAAATCTCACCGGCTCAAGGTTGACTCAGCCTTCCATCCTTCCGAGGTGGGTAAAATGAGGACCCAGATTGTTGGGGGCAATATGCTGAACTCTGTAAACCGCTTAGAGAGGGCTGTAAAGCACTATGAAGCGGTATATAAGTCTAAGTGCTATTGCTATTGCTATTGCTATTATGTAAAACCTTTGTAAAATTCTGCCACTGGCCCACCTGGTCCTGGTGTTTGGTTGTTCTTTTGTCTCTTGATCTGCTTCTGATAATTCCATCACTGATATTCATTCATTTAATATAGTTTTTTTTCCTTTTCTGGTACTTTAGGCAATTCCATTTTTTTCCATATATTCTTTAATTTTATTTTCTGAAACTTCTTGCTCATACAGCTTTTCATAATATTGAATTATTTTTGTTTATCCTCATTTTGGTAGTATAGAGTTTCTTTCTCATCTACCAGCCTATGTGTCAATGTCTTCTCTTTCTCTGTTTTGGATTTGTGTAAGTTCTGTTTAGTGTTTACAGAGCACAGGACCTTCTGTTAGGGAAGGAGGAAGAATGTGTGTGCGTGTGTGATTGAAGGGTGGGAAAGCAAATTTTGTTGTTGTTGTTGTTGTTGTTTTTATGTGCACATCCCAAAAGCAAACCCCAGAATTTTTCCGTTCTAAAATGTGAAGCCCGTGAATAGAAAGTGGAGGTCCTAGTACTAGTCACACAGGGGTGGCTACGTCCTCGCAGATCCCCTTTTTGGATCTGATAAACCTAAGGAGATTCCCTACAGGAAGGGGCCCTTACTTCTATGAGGGAATCGGAAGTCCTTCCCAGAGTTTTTTTAGCCTCTGAAAACTGTGAGCGTGCCACTAGCTAAGCCAAAGTGAACCTTACATTTAAAGGATCATGGGAAGCTCTAGTTCGAGGGTGGCGGGAACCCTTTGAGAGTTGGGGCTTGGAGCCTGGGATGCCAGGAATATGCCTGTATGACAGGAATGTGCAAAAGTAAAGCAGAGAAATTGTGTAGGAAATGGGCTTTGCTGAGGGATGACACAGAGAAAAAAACAAAACAAAACACCCAATTTGGCTAAATAAAGGTACTTAAGAAAAACAGAAAAGGAAAAATGTTGAGGTTTTTGTTTGTTTGTCTTTCTCTCTTTTCTTCTCTCTCTCTCTTATATGTAACCACGTGGTTTGTTTGTTAAGATTTGTGCCTTCCCTAATTTAACTGAGATTTATGGCAGGAATGACTTGTGTGTGTGTCATCAGTCCTGTCATCCTCTTTGTCCCTGTTTTTGTGTATGTGTACGTCTTTGTCTTGTCTTGTGCACACTCGAGGTAATTGCAACTGTACAATGTCTCTGTTCCCTAGAGATATGAATTTCAAATTGTTAGAAAATAATTAAAAGCACTGAAAAGAAAAGAAAATGTCTTTGCCCAGTTAGGTCTGGCCAACCTAGTCTGGGACAAGGAACAGAGTTCAATTTTCTTATTCCTCTCTGTGTTTTTAAGAAAAGCCCAAATTTAGGAGAGAATGTTTTAAGTTAATTTACAGGAAAATTTCATTCTTACATTTACTGTATGTACATGCAAACAGTTTTTAATATTGCTCTTCTGTGATGTTTAATGGATGCCAATTCTCTGCTGAGATGGAAATGTCTGTTCATTTTTTTTCCGGTGATGTCTCCATTTTGTTATAATTGATTTAACTGCAATACTGTTTGTTTGTTTTCCTCAAACCGTGCCTGCAAGCTATCTACAACACCCCCCCCCCAAAAAAAATCTCTAATACTTTTACAATGCCTATCGTGGTAGAATTACCAGCAAAAGGGGGAAGGGACCCTGTTCTTATGTCTTTCAGCCCTGCACACATGATCCTGAAGCCTATGGAAGCAGAGCAAATGGGCTCAGATACTGCCTTCCAGTAGAGACATTCCATCCTTTTGAGCCAGAATTGGGTTTGAATCTAGTCCTCTAGTCATCACAGCAACCAGAGTGGAGCAGATCTTTCCAAGCCTGACTGACCAGCCTTACCACCAAACCTAAGGCCATCCAGCTGACATGAATGAAAGGACCCTGAGATGGACAAATAAAGACCAAAAGTCTATTTTCAATCCCCAGAAGACAGCTGAAAAGACTAGGGGGGAGGGGGGAAATTCATTGTAAAGTTTTCTTTCTTTCTTTCCTTGCTTCATTCACGGAAATTTATTGTAAAGTTTTTATTTCTTTCTTTACTTCAGTCACAGAAATTCATTGTAAAGTTTTTTTTCTTTCTTTCCTTGCTTCATTCACTGAAATTCATTGTAAAGTTTTTCTTTCTTGTCTCATCTATATTGTAATCAGTTTAATGTACTCATGTAAGAATTGTATTGGGAGTGGTGGCCACAGCGAGTTCTGTACACTTTAGATTTCTGTCTAGTGGGAGGGAAATTTGTAGCTGCATACACAAACACACAGAGACACGCTATTCAGAATTAGACTGAGGTTATCCTTTTTCACCTGCCTCCACCCAAAGCTGCTTTTAGCTTGCTGGTTTTTTGTTGTTGTTTTGTTGTTGTTGCTGCTCCCGCTTTGTGGCATTAAAGCCCAGGCAGTCATATCTCCCTGCTAATTCCATGGGGGAAGGGGACAGGTCCCCTCAGGCAATTTCCCCACTTGAAGAGCTAGCAGAAAAGATCTCCAAAACCCAAGCCCTGACTGCTGCCCAGTAAAGCAGGGTATGTTGCACTGGTGGTCTCAGGAGTAGGAGTCCCAGGGCTCATTGTGTGTAATTTTGAAAAAAGAAAGAAAGGAAAAGCCTGGATTGCACACTGGCTAACCTCAATTTGGACTCACAAATCCTAGATGCACTAAAGTAAGAGCTAGGGCAGGTTCAAGAACCATCCCTTGGAAATGGGCAGCCTGTGATTTCAAGGTAAACCATGGCTATGAAAATATTGTAGAGTCTGTGCTTGCTTGAAACCTGTCTGGGAGCTCACAGAAAGTGTTATCAAACATCTGAACATAATTGGCATGGAAAATTGGATACTGTAAATTTATTTCCAGAACTTTTGCCCTGGCCCTTGACCATCATGGTTGAATGCTCTCCTTTTGGGAGCCACTGAAGGAATCCTTCTGCTGCCTCTTTCAACTGCCTCTTTCAATGTATTCCCCTTTACATCAGAGAAAATTAAAAGCACCCATCAAATCTCCCTGACCTGATCAATTTGAAGCTGTGTCAAAACATGTGTCGTACTCACATGTTTTGGAAAAAAAATGAGGGATTGTAGGAAGTTAGCACCCACCCCTCTCCTAGAAAAATGAAATATCCTAGGAAATATTAAAAGGCAGAATATATTCTATAGAATATCCCTGGAAACATGCTTTTAAGCAGACAAAAGACTCCTCTTAGAAGCCCCACTTTTGCCAATGGGCCATTAAGAACTGGGCCCAGCTCACACATTCCTCCCACCTAGCCTGGAGGTCTTCTACATAACAAAGAATTATCTCCTTCAGTCATACCCATATTAGGATTTGCCCAAGGCCCTTTCATTCAGCCAAGCCTGGGACAGCCCACAAGAGTTGCCCCAGCAGGCCCCTGGGGGTCTGACAGCCAATGGAATGCATTTCTATACAGGAACAGGAAACTAAGAGGTGGGACCCAACAGAGTGTATAAAACAAAGAACTCAGCATCTCTTCTCCCCTTTTTCTCTTCACCCACATCTGGAAGCATGTAATCTACCTTTTCTGTACAGGGGCCTATGCCATGTGCTCCTGTCCACCATATTAAACCTTCTTTAAAAGCAACTTCCATGAATCCAGTGTCTTTTTCCCCACTTGGAACTGAACCCAGAAGGATATTCCTCACAACACTTCCAAGAGGCAGGATACAAGCTTGGCACTGATTTTTTTACTGCCTTTCAGGGGGGCATGTGATCTTTCCTTAAATCTGGATGATTTCCTTAGGATATCTTGTGAGGTGAGTGAGACCAGCCGTGCTTGACAAACCTGGGAGGGCAGAGACTTGAACCTGGGTTCCCTATATAATTTGTTAATTTGTCTCTTTAGCTCGGCATTTTATAGCCCAAATATGCCCACCCACTTTCTGGAGAGCTTAAATGACTTCTCTGCTAAAGGGTTTCACTTTATGAGCTAGAGTTGGCTGCTGATAGTTATCATTGCATTTTAACTATTTTTATTCCTCACGGTGATCTGGCACCCTGTGTGATTTGTAACTCCGGCTTGCAGGTATTTCTAATCTAATGATTGGTATTTAGGGCAGCTTTTTGCAAGCAAAGAAGCTTTTTGTATTTTTGTACAGGTTATCCTTGACTTACAACAGTTCATTTAGTGACCATTCAAAGTTACAATGGCACTGAAAAAAGTGACTTATGACAGTTGTGGCCAGACCGGTCATTTCAAAAGAGAGTGTCCTCTGGAGATAAGGGAAAGGCAACTCTACACCCTCATGGAAACTGACGATTAGGGGGGTCAGGGGCACTTGATACAGGGGTCCTACCAAGAGCCCTTGATAAATTTGTTAGTAGGACCAGAAAAACAAGAAGTTGTCTTTTTAGTAGATACTGGAGCCTCTCGTACTTCCTTAAGAATTATCCCAGGAGGTCGGAGACTCTCCAAGGATAAAGTTCATATTCAGGGGTGCAAGGGAAAACATTCCCTGTTCAAAAATGTGAAAAAGCCTTAATTGAAAATGGATCAGATAAAATTGAAAGTGATATGCTATACGTTCCTGAGACTGGAATACTGAATTTGGAATAAGTATTACATTTGAAAAGGAAGCATTGAAAAATAAGTTGTTGGGAGCATATGTTTTGAGCCTCCCCAACTTAGAGAAACCTTTTCATCTCTTTGTGAATGTTAATTCTGGAATAATGAAAGGTGTCTTAGCTCTGGGAGAAAGAAACCCTGCCCAGTTTCTGAGCTCAGAACGAGATGAACTAGCCCGTATAGAACATGATTGTTTAGAGGTGATAGAATTGCAGATTAAGGTTCGGCAAGTGTTTTCAGAAACTGCCTCTGGGTTAAGCTTTGTTACATTGTAACAGCCTTAATGGTTCTTGGCAGTAGCCCAGACTTTCTGTCTGTAGCTGAGCTTCTCTGGAGTCCACCCACCCCAGAGTTTTTCGTGGTACTTTTATTCCTGGGGCTTGAACAGCTATTTACAGAAGGTTTGGCATAGCCATAGAAGAAATGGCTGAGAGGCAGGATGCAAGCTTGGCATTCTGTCTGATTTTTTTACTGCCTTTCTGAGGGCATGTGATTTTTCCTTAAATCTGGATGGTTACCTTAGGATAGCTTGAGAGGTGAGTGAGACCAGCTGGTATCTTTAAGTGTGCAAATGGATCTAATGATTGCTTCTCCTGTGTGCTTTGTTAGTTCACTGAGCACAGGAGTCTCTTGTCTATGGGGATCCTTCAGTCATCCAGGTCATGGTTGTTCCAAAAGTGCTTTTTTCAAGAGGACTGAAAAAGCACCTTTGGGACAGGAGTCTCTTGCATTGCTTCAGAGTGGCCAAGCTACATGTTTGCTTACTGATAATAAGTGGATCCTCCTTCCAATTTATTATAGTTTGCTCTCATGATAATATGGCATAGTAACATGGCACCAATTGTAGAAAGTTAGCACCCACCCCTCTCAGAATATTTTTTTTTATTAAAAAGTTTTTTATTTATAAAACAGATAAAAGAACAAAGAGACAAAACATACCGTATTTTTCGGAGTATAGGACGCACCGGAATATAGGACGCACCTAGATTTTACAGGAGGAAAACAAGGAAAAAAGTATTCTGAACCAAATGGTGTAGTAATATATTATTTAATAAAATACCAGTGTAGCAGAATACTTTTTACAACCATGTACACTTTTTACAACCATGTACACTTTTTACAAACTTCAAACTTGACAGCTTTAAGCCTTGTGGACTTCAACTCCCAGAATTCCTCCTCCAGTCATGCTAGCTCAGGAATGGGAGTTGAAGTCCACAAGTCTTAAAGCTGTCAAGTTTGAAGACCCCTGGGTTAGGGGTGCAAGGGTCTTCAAACTTGACAGCTTTAAGACTTGTGGACTTCAACTCCAATTCCTGAGCTAGCATGACTGGAGGAGGAATTCTGGGAGTCGAAGTCCACAAGTTTGAAGACCCTTGCACCCCCTTGGCAAGTTTAAGCCTTGTGGACTTCAACTCCCAGAATTCCTCCTCCAGTCATACGGCTCGAGCGTAGAAACAGCGGAGAGGTAGAAACAGCGGAGCCGGGTTAGACGAACTGGCTTGAAGCCCAGCTGCCCTTTCAGGGTGGGGATAGGAGAGCAGACCAGCCGTGTCTCGGACTAAATACCCTGCTGCGTGGTGTTCTGGCAGCTGCTGCTGTCTGTTCCCCCCTTTCCCGCCAGTAGATTAGGAAGGCAAGAAAGGGCCAGTGGCGGGTAAGAATCGGGAGGGCGGCAGCCCGGTTACGACGCGAGACATGCGGAGAGGGCTGCCGTGAGGTATCTGGGTGCGTGCGTGTGCAGTTGGGGGCGCCATGTCTCCGCCCGGCTTTATTTCCAACTGCCTCCTGGGGGCGGTGGGGGAGATTTGTTCCCCGTCACATCGCGGTTCCTTCTTCCCTCGGGGATGGGGGAGGGAGAGTCGGTAATTGCGCTCCGCTTTGCGCTCCGCGGATCCTCTTTCTCCCCTCCCGTATTGTTTGGCTGAGTCTCTTTAATGGTGGCTGGCTGGAGGCAGCGGCAGTGCTGCTAGCAGACTGCAGGTGGCCGAGCGCAACTCCCGGGGCAATTGGCAGAAAGCGGGGTCGGGGTAGATTTCAGCGCTCGAGTCGTGGGAAAGGGGAAGGGAAGCGAGTTTAGACTCGCTCCCGAGAGTTTTGAACCATGGAGGGGAAGGTTGGAAGGTCTGGGTCGGGGGAGTTCTTCGGCTCCACAGTCTCACGCGGACAGCAGAAACTCCTCTGTTGGCGGCGGGAACAGCGGCAGAGAGGGTGGCTGGGACAGCTGTGGGTGCGGGGACAGCGGCGGTGGGGACAGCGGCGGCAGCGGCTCCGGCCGAAAACCGCCGAAGGGTGGGAGCTGGTGGGTGGGTAGGGCTGCATTCGGTGTATAAGACGCACCCAAATTTTCACCCTCTTTTGGGGGGTAAAAAGGTGCGTCTTATACTCTGAAAAATACGGTACAATAAACGTAAAGAACAAGTACATGACGAATCCTAATCTAGTATACATATTTACATTCCGCTAATTTATACATCGTTATTTATCTTAAATTGCAAAGAGTGAGTTATAGTTTTTCTTTTCATCTCCACCATTTTAATTTTTAATCTTGGTTCTCCTTTCTCCCCACCACTGGTATAGTTTGTTCCAGGTTTCAATGTATTCTGTTTCATCTTTTCCCTTCATTTCTAACGTTAACCTATCCATTTCAGCACATGTTAATATTTTGCGTAAAATTTCTTCTTCTGTGGGTATATTTTGTGTTTTCCAATTTTGAGCAAAAGTTAACCTTGCGGCAGTCAATATATGTAGCATTAAGTATATTATGTTTTTGTCATATTTATCTAATGTTATCCCTAATAAAAAGAGTTCTGGTTTGAGGTCCAATTTTATTTTTAATATTTCTTCCAGCCATTGTTTGATTGTTGTCCAGAATTCTCGTGCTTTGTGGCACTCCCACCACATATGATAATATGTGCCAGGTTGTATTTTGCATTTCCAACATAATGAAGAAAGATGTGTACCCATTTTGGCTAATCTTGTTGGTGAGAAGTGCCACCTGTAAAACATTTTGTATAAGTTCTCCTAAGTCAATTTTCGGTTTCTTTGCCATAGGTCTTGCCATTTTTCTAAAACTATATTAAACCCAAAGTCTCTACACCAAGTTATCATGGTTTCTTTGACCTGCTCTTCAAATAAGGCCCGTTCTAAGAAGTATTGGTAAAATTTTTAAATTGTTTTATCTTCTGGCCCTAAAATTATTTTATCTAATTCTGTTGGTTCCATTTCAATTCCTGGGTTTTTTTTATCTCTCCCATGTTTTGACTGCAGTTGTAGATATGCCCACCATTCTAGATCTACACCTTCTTCCTTTAATTCTGTCCTTGATTTTAAATCTCCAATTTCATTTGTTATCTGTTTATATGTTATTACCTCCCCTTGGTTCATAAAGTTTGGATGTGAAATCATCTCTAAAGTCGAAGTCCAATTAGGGATCTTTATGTAATTTTGTCGTTTAATTGTTGTCCATGCGTCTATCAGTGCTCGTCTAACATAATGTCTCAGGAAGTATTGGTGATTCTTATGTTTTTCTTCCCTCAAGAAGGCATGCCAGCCTACTTGTAGATCGTGTCCTTCCAGTTTTAATAGTCTATGATTTTTCAATTGTATCCAATCTTTTATCCATATTAATTTAGTGGCCAAATAATAGTGATAGTGACATAAACACATTTCCCAATTTGGGGTAATTTAATAAATGTTTATTTTGTTTTTTATATGCGTTTCTTGTAGTATTATTACATCCAAATTCATCTTACTTAATTTATGTAAGTATTTTTTCCTTTTTTGCGGAGAGTTTAATCCATTTACATTTATAGACAAAATTTCTATTCCTTCTTCCAATCCTCTATCTAAATTTTGATCTTGTAGTTCTTGTTGATCTAGCCTCTTTATGTTCTGTAGACCTATTTTCATCTTGTTTTCCATTATCTATCTCTCCCCTCCTGTTATCTTTCTTTTCCATATGGGCTGTTTCTTTTTCTACTAATTTTGTTATTATCTCTCTTTCTTCTCGTGATCCTATTATTTCCCTTTCTACTGTTCCATCATCGTTGCCAAAGTTTTGTATATAAAAATCTTCAGCCTGCTCCACCGATTCTAGCCTATATTTTTTCTCCTGCCAAAATACCATTATTCCTTGTGGAGTCATCCATCTAAAATTAATGTTTTTCCTTGTAAGTTTAGAGGTAGTCGTTTGAAATGGTCTTCTCATATCTCTAACCCTTTTAGGGATTTGTTTAAGAACTGTCAATTGTTTTCCTCCATACTCTAACGGGTCGTCCCTAGTCCTAAATAGAATTTCATCTCTTATGGATTTTTTCACAAATTTAACATGTACTTCTCTAGGGAGGTTGTGTCGCCTAGCGAAATTCGTATGAATTCTGTAGATCTCGTCTATTTCATTAGCCATTTCCTCCTTTCCGATTCCTAATGCTCCTGCCAACAGTTCAGTCATCGTGTCAGGTAGATCTTCCCCCTTCACTTCTTTAATATTTTGAAATCGTAAAAAGAAGGCAGATTTTTCTAATTCCAAGGTAATTACTGCCATTTCGAGCTCCCTATTGGCTTGTGTCAATCTTTCATTGACTTCATCAACTCTTTTTTCTTCTTTCACCATTTTATCCTCTATTTCACATACTCTTTGTTCAGTTTTTATAATCTGTTGTTGGAATATTTCGAATTTCCCATCCATGGATTGTATCTTTTCTTTAAGTTCTCCCGTATCATTTCTAACCTCTCCTATTTCTCTGCTTATTTCCTTTTGATTTTTACATATCGTCTCTTGCATAGCTAGTAATGTTGCTTGCAATTCCCTGAAAGAGCCTGATCTATCTCTCTGTGTTTACCTCTTCCAAAGATCTCTGTCTTACTGGGCTGGGATCCAGAATTACAGTTTGTGTAGTCTGCTTTTTCCCAGCCCCGATCTTTGTTAAGTTGGAAACGCTTGTCATTTTGCACCAACTGTTCCACTTATCTACAATACTTAAATTTCTCTCCAGTGTAACAAAGATTTGTTGTCTAATTTAAATGTTTCTCGTAAAAATAACCGCTTATTTATATTTACTTCAATTCTAATATCAATCAAATAGTCCAAAACATATATTAATTATATATCTATGAGGATCCAGTATTTTCAACAAATATCCAATAATTATATGTACTTTTCTTTAGCTTTTGTCAATAGTATCAAAGTTTTTTTACCCCCAAGTCTTAAGTCCAGAACAATTCTCAATTTCAATCCAATTCTCACAATGTCCAAATTGTCACCCAAACTCCAATAGCAAAAGTCAAGTTGTTAAATTTGATGTCTCTTTTTCTGTTTTTTGAAGTTATATCCCAAATGTCTCTCTATTTCTTCTTTTCCATTCACTCTGCTTACCACTGTTGATCAAGCGTCTTCAGCCAAAATGTCCACTCTCTCCAATTAGTCAGCACTTTCCCTTTTTGGCTGTTCGTTTAGTTGTCTGCCCACAACACTAATTTTCCGATGTTAGAAAGCCGAAAAATAACCCCCATAGAGTTTTTAACATTGATCTTCAAGCATATAGAATTGTAACAGTGTCAATGTTTTTTGTTTCTTTTCTGCCGCAACTTTATATCGCCGCTATTTCAGAGGAGAGGGAGAGAGAGAAAAAAAACTCTTCCACCCCTCCTTCCTTTCGGGCCACTTTTCTTTTCTTTTATCAGAAACCTCCGGACTGTTCTTCCATCCGAACTACTCACCAGGTCACCAAGATTTATTTTCACTCGATTCGGTCCGTCTTCGTACTACTATTTCATCGCTTTGTTTCAGCCAGCTGTCTGCTGTCACTTTCTCCCGGTCGCCATTACGGGCCGTCTCCTTTCCCTGTTTGACTTCTCTGAGGCTTCCCCGAGTACGCTGATCTCGACCGCCGTCGTCGATCGCTCCTCCAGACGCCTCTTTTCTTCCAGTCCCCCTCCAAGGGATCTGGGGACCCCGAAGGGTCTGTCAAGCAGTGGAAGGCAGGGGAGAAACAAAAACTCTGGACGGAGAGTCGTTCCTCACACCCGTTCCTCTCAACAGCTGGCCCCGCCTCCCCCTCTCAGAATATTAATGTACTGGCAGAGACATGGTAACAAGGTCAGCCAATGAATAAGGCTTAGTAACAAGGTCAGCCAATGGGAGCTGAAACAGATTGGAGCCTGGGCGTGGTTTAGCCCTGCAGCTCTGAGTGCTGTGCTAAGAATTGAAACAAAAACTAGTCTGCTGTACTCTGCTTGTTTTTTGCTTGTAAATGATCTCTCCTCTCTACCACGTTGGAAGAATCTACTCTTGGTATTGTACATTTATTGTATCTGTTATTACCGCATTTTTCGGAGTATAAGACGCACCGGAGTATAAGACGCACCTTAGTTTTGGTGGAGGAAAACAAGGAAAAAAGACCTCTGCCTCCAAGCAATTTGCCAAACACCAAACAGCACATATGATATACACTGTTTGCTGTGTATTTCTGTGCATGTGTGCCTGACCCATAGAAATAGCAAAGAATTGGAGAAATGTACATTATGCCAGAAAGTTTTCTTAAATGTAGTCACACTAACTCCTCCCAATTATTTAAATAGATCTACTCCAAGGTAACTAAACTCTAATACTAAACAGGACACTGTTACATTTCAGACTATACTTGTACAGAGCTGTTAAAATTAATTAAAATTTCTGGAAGTATACATTATTCTCTATTATTTAAAAGAAGATGCAATAACACTGGGCCTCTTCAGAGCAAGCATTTATTTTAAAAAGCTTCTTTATTTTGTTAAGTTGTCTAGATTTACAGGGCTCTCCAACCTTGGCAACTTTAAGACTTGTGGACTTCAACTCCCAGAATTCCACAGCCAGCAAAGCTAACAAAGCTGGCTGTGGAATTCTGGGAGTTGAAGTCCACAAGTCTTAAAATTGCCAAGGTTGGAGACCCCTGGCTCTAGAACAATAATAAAGCAGTCTTTAAAAAATAAGTCTAATAATTTGAACATTCTACAGACATTTATAGTTATTCACTTACCCCCTTTCATCCAGTTCAGCAGAAAATAAAAATCTGTGTGTCTCTCCCAGCTATTTGCCTCTTTGCAGCTAGTTTCAGTTTCATTTTAGCACGTGGCAAATCAGCTGGGGGTCGGGAAGCTGCTAATGACTTGCTTGTCTTAACAGGCTCTTCCCTGTTTGCTGCAAACAGGTAAATTGCTGGAAGACAGAGGCCAAAGGGTGGGTGGGTGGGGCTACATTCGGTGTATAAGATGCACCCAAGTTTTCACCCTTTTGGGGGGTAAAAAGGTGCGTCTTATACTCCAAAAATACGGTATGTATATAAAGAAGTTAATGAATCCTGCTGAATCAGTTTACCTGTGCGTGCTTTTCTGGATTTAATTTTGCAACAAACTCTGATAACTCCTCTCCTAGAAGAATGCAATATTTTGAGAAATATTAAAAAGGAAGAATATATTTCCCTGGATGAGAAATGGAGAAACATATTTTCTTAGAGGGAGAAAGCAGCCACCACCTTCCTTAATAGCCCACAGCAGATGTCAGTACTTAAGAGATAAAGAGATAGATAGCTATATTCATAGGCAAAAATTCCCTGCAGCAAGGTCTGAACAAAGACAGAATGGGATTAACTCAAGATGTTAATTTGTTAATTTGTCTCTTTAGCTCGGCATTTTGTAGACCAAATATGCCCATCCACTTTCTGGAGAGCTTAAATGACCTCTCTGCTAAAGGGTTTCACTTTATGAGCAAGAGTTGGCTGTATTTTAACTATTTTAATTCCTCAAAGTGCTCTGGCACCCTGCCTGATTTGTAACTCTGGGTTGCAGGTATTGCTGAGGGAAAGGAAGGTAATCAGACAGAATGGTTTAGCTTTCCATGACAGCTGTGACTCATTGATCTTCAGTGTGTATTCCCCCAGCTCTAATTTAATGATTGGTATTTAGGGCAGCTTTTTGCAAGCAAAGAAGCTTTTTGTATTTTTGTACAGGTAATCCTTGATTTACAACAGTTCATTTAGTGACCATTCAAAGTTACAATGGCACTGAAAAAGTGACTTATGACCATTTTTCACACTTATGACCGTTGCAGCATCCCCACGGTCACGAGAGGCCGGGCAAGGAGAAGCCCCCCTCGATGTGAGTGCTGGCGAGTTGGCCATGCCCACCCAGTCACATGCTCACCCAGCCACACCTACCCAGCTGGTCATTAGGGCAGAGAACGGGTTGTTAAATTATTTGAATCCCACCACTGAAGGTGCAATATTGCCTCTGGAGGTTACTGCACTTTTCACACTATTTGGTCTCCTCTGTGATGGCTAGAAAACTGTGAACTTAAAGCCAAAAGGCACAATGAACATCACACACACACACATACACCTGGAACCTGCTTCTTTTGGATTTGTTTGCTTTTAATCTGATCTGCAAAATTTGAACGTTTGTAAAGTCCAATAAACATTATGGCTCATAAAGATGACTTAAAGTGGGAGGGAGGACTTCTAGGTACCTACCTGAGATGAGAGTGAAGGTGACTGAGTAGATCCCACTGTCCTTGTGTGCCTCTCCCCCCTCAGAGTAGCTGATGTCAACTTGGAACTTGACAGGTTTTTGGAAGACGGAGGGGCCACCCGATGATTTATATTCAGCCCGAAAGCTTGTTTGGGATATAACGCTGTGACTCAGGCTGGGGATCTGTAGATTAAGTGAAGGTAAGCAATGTCAAGCCATAGATATCAAATGGAAAAGATCTTCCTTTTAGTGTCCTGTTTACTCTAGCCTTCTCCACCCTTCTGCCCTCAGTATCAACAGGACCTCATCCTACCAACCAGCTCCATTTAATTTTTCAGAATCAATCCCAGCCCTCTTCTTTTCTTCCAGTTGAGCCCTTACTGAGAGGAAGGCGTGTACAATATCAGCCTTGATGGAACTCAGGGGTTTGTCTTTGATGACCACAAAAATTTGTTCTTCTTTGTCTAAGTTGATAAAATTTCCAAACCAGGATTTCTTGGCAAGCCTGCAATGGAAGAAAAGCAGAACAAGGAAAGCAAGGCAGTTTGGAAAGAAATCTTGGAAGGAGGCTTTGCTTGTCTCCACTGAAGGTGGATCAAGGTATTTCTCCTACCATACATTGTACAGTAATAAGAACACATATTCTTGTGATGTATTGTTGGTACTGTACATTCATGAGAAAGAGGAAGAAATCTGGATTTCCCATATTAGTCACTGCACATTAAGCACATTAATTCTGGGATAATATAATCATTTGGAAAAACATTTGTAAGAACCATGAATGAAAAAAAAATGGCTGAATTATCCTTCCTCCTCTTGGTCTCTTCTAATACTCACTCTGGGGATGATTCTGGTGTAAGACTAGACATTTCTTCTGGTGTGGGAACTGCAAGGAGAAAAGGAGTAAATGTTAAATGAAAACAAGCTGGTCTCATTTCCTACCAATTGCAACTTTTCAAAGCTCATTTACTACCAGATGCCAAGCATAAAAGCAGGAAATTGCTTTTATTTTTCCATCCTTGTTTGAGGAATGATCAACAGAATAACAGAGTTGGAAGGGACCTTGGAGGTCTTCTAGTTCTAGCCCAACCCCCTGCTCAAGCAGGAAACCCTATACCCGTGGTGGCGAACCTATGGCACGCGTGCCACAGGTGGCACGCGGAGCCATAGCAGATGGCACGCGAGCATTGCCCACCGGCAAACCGGAAGTGTGGAAAAACGCACTTCCGGTTTGCCAGTGAGCTGTTTTTTGCACTCCGGAGGGATCAGGGAAGCTCCCTGAAGCTGCGGAATGCAAAAAACTACAAAACGGATAAACCGGAAGTGCATTTTTCCGCACTTCCGGTTTGTCCGTTTTGTAGTTTTTTGCATTCCGGGGCTTCAGGGAGCTTCCCTGAACCCTCCGGAGTGCAAAAAACAGCTCACCGGCAAACCGGAAGTGATTTTTTCCGCACTTCCGGTTTGCCCGTTTCGTCGTCCCAGGGTCCGGTAAGGCCTTTGCGCGGGTGTGTGTGTGTGTGCGCATGCGTGGGGGGGAGGGAATGGGTGTGGGTATGCGAGCGCACGCTAGCGCGCGCACCCCCCCCCTTTTGGCACGCGAACCTAAAAAGGTTCGCCACCACTGCCCTATACCATTTCAGACAAATGGTTGTCCAATCTCTTCTTAAAAATCTCCAGTGTTGGAGCATTCACAACTTCTGGAGGCAAGTAATTCCACTGATTAATTGTTCTAACTGCCAGGAAATTTCTCCTCAGTTCTAGGTTGGTTCTCTCCTTGATTAGTTTCCAGACATCCAGACATGCAGACAGTTTCCAGGCATCCAGGCATTCCAAACATAAAAAGGTCCAAGGTTCTTTTAAAAGCATTTCCCTGTAGCCCTGGGAAGGCTCCCAGACTAATACAAAATTAGATATTGATATATTACAGCTCTCTGAATCCCATCCCACTGGCCAGGACATCTGAGAACAGCAACAGTTGACTTCCTCTTCTTTGTGGCAACCCCTGAGATATCGGAACACTGCTTATCCTGAAGAAGCTCTGTGAGAGTTTAGGGGAATGTAGGTTCTGTTTCAGTTTATTTCCGTTTAGTTTTTAAAATCTTAATCTATGTAGTTTTAATGTTTTAATATTTCAATTATTTTTAGGCCTTTTAAACTAATTTTAACAGGGTTTAATCACCCTTGCCTCTTTTTTAAATTTTTAATTTTTATATGCTGTTTTTAGAGATTAACATGGAGGAGCAGAAGCAGCAGGGATGTTTTCCTTCTGTGGTTTTATCAATGAACCAGGACTGATAAGATTGGACCTTTTACTTTTTCAGTATAAGTATTTTTAATAGACCTGTGATAGTCAGGCAACAAATTGTAACAGGCAAACCTCTCTCAGAGACAACATGGCTGCGACAACGGCAAGACAATCCAAGATAAAAGACTTTTTCCAGATAACAGACACTGCAAGTTCTCTTTTCTTCCCCCCCCCTCCAAACAAACCTAGCCCCTTACTGGATTGGGAAGAGGATGATTGCTTCTCTGTGGAGGAGGGAGTTCCAGCTACAGTAGGAGCTGGGGGGCGGGGGGAACAAAAATAATATTAGGAACAATTTTAAAGGAGACTTGGATTTGGTCGCCAAGAATTGCCTACTAACAGCACAGTCTCTGCCATATTTGACCAGCTCCTGGAAGCAAATGGAGGGATTAAAGAACTAAAGTCTCTAATGGGAAAACATATTAATAAGCTAGATGAAGAAGTAAACAGCAAAGCTCACATTCCAAAGCTTACCCATGATGTTTGGCCAGCCTATGTGGACCGGGGGCCTCAGGACAGAGAGGATACGGTGGAGAGGCTGGTCTTGCAGAGACACAGGATCTTACTCCAAGTTGCTAACACCCCTCTGAACAGGGGCAGGTGGCATAACAGGAGAGTGGTTTTGATCTCTCTATCCCAACTCTTACACTGTAGGGTATATTCCAACGAGCTAAGAGAGATTTCTTGGCTCACCAACAGATAAGGCTGCAAAAAAATATTGCTAACCTTTGGGCAGATTGTTCTGCATTAATGTTATTCAGGCTTGAGACCTCACTAAAGAAACTCTGCATTTGGCCAAGACGGGTATTTCACACCACCCAAATTCAGTCCCTGTTACAGTCTGGGCAGAGACCCAAGACAGTGAGGGAGGTCAACATCAACCTTGGGAATTCCAAAATACTAACGGCCAAACAAACAAGCCCACAACTAACAAGGTTAGAAAAATATAAGGACAATAAAAAAGAATATTTAAACCTACACAACAGAAAGCTTCAGTTCATGGATGACGAGGAAGAACTAATCCACCAGTTTGCCACCCTTTGCCCAGGAGACCAATACTAAAGAAGATTGAAATAATTAGTCAAATGTTGAAATCGGCAGCTAGTACAACAGAAAGCTTGAATGTTTTGCTTCCTTCTGGTAGCTCCTCCATGGAATTGCTATCAAGCTCAGCTTCTGAAAGCACTCAAGCCCCAATAAATAAAAGCAACCAGTCCAAAACAAAAAGAAAAGGAAAGGGGCATCCAACAGGACTTAACAGTACAAGTCCAAATTAACCATCCAGTAGGACAACTAGAAAAGGAGAAGGAAAGCCGGAGTGCCCGCAGACTTGAAGAAACGTCAATCTTAGATCAAAAGCAGAGGAACACTGGCAATCAAGATAAAGAGCAGCAACAACAACAAGATTTGCAACTCACGAGGAGAAATATCGAACCTCACAATAACTCTGTCTATATGGGAAGCATAGTTAATATTGACCCAGCTCCGTCAAGTTGACATCCGGCATTCTTACCATCTAGCCAACCAACCAAGCCAGACCACCCTGCCTCCGGGAATCCCATACAGATGGTGACCTGGAATGTGGCTGGCTGCAAAGGGATGGTTGATAGTGGACTAATGAACTTTCTCTCTAGATTCAATGTAATAGCCATTCAGGAAACCTGGTTAACCGAAGTAGACAAACCAATACAACTGCCAGGCTTTCAGGGATGGGCCTCCCCAGCCCAAAAAACAAAAAACAAAGGGAGACTGTTGTGTTCTGACTGACCTATAACTGAACCATGAACTTGTTTTGACTAGACGACCTCTGACTGAACTGCTGTTGTTATGTTTATAGTTGAACTTTACCTGAACTCTTGTTGTCACCCTGATCATGTGTTTGAATGCTCATACGCTATTGGTTGTTGTGTCTGACAGCTCCCTATAAAAGGGCTATCTGTCAGACTGCAAGTGCTGGTTGCTTGAGTGAGCTAATAAAAGAGCTGTTCTGAAGTCTGTCTCCTGCGATCTTTGCCCACAATATAACAGTGGCGACGAGGGTTTGGGACCAGGAGAACGAAGACTAGCCCTCAAGCGCTGCAACCAGCCAGGCAGCACTAGCCACGTCTGCCTTCTTTCATCGGGATGTCCACCTTCCACCCGCTGGCGCCTTTCAACCCTGCCCGGGAAAAATGGGACTCCTACATGCGGCGTTTCGAGTGCTTCCTCGAAGCCAATGATCTGCTGGGGCTGGCTGACAACAGAAAAAGAGCTTTGTTTCTGAGTCACTGCGGGCCAGAGGTGTTTGACATGGCAGAATCGTTGTCTGCCCAAACCCCCGGTTCACACCGTGTCCTGGCAGGTACTCCAGGCAATGCTGAAGACACACTACGCGCCCACTCCATCCAAGGTTGTCCGGCGCTACGAGTTCCGCCAGCGGCTGCAGCAGGATGGCGAGACCATCAACCAATACATCACCGCCCTCCATAAAGCCTCTGGCCACTGCGAGTTCCGCGACCTGGATGACATCCTGCTTGACCAGCTCATCTGTGGCGTGCAGGACATTCGCCTGCAACGCCGGCTCCTGGCTCGGCCCAACCTCACGCTGGCCGCTGCCCTGGACGAAGCCAGAGCTGCTGAGTCCTCATCCAAAGCGGCCGAATCTCTGCACCGTTTCGCCTCCTCTAAAAAGGACACTAAGCCTCCTTCTGCGGTCCACATGGGCTCTGTCGAGGAGCCTGTAAGCAGCGACGACGAGGTCTGCCGCACCGACCAGAAGTGCCCTCTGCCTCCCAAAGACTTCCTGACTGCTTGTGCCAGCTGTGGGGGGCGACACCCGAGGATATCATGCAGATTTAGGCACGTTATCTGCCAACGGTGTGAAAGGAGAGGACATTTGGCGCGAGTTTGCCGTGCCATTCTGCCGCCGAAAGACACGCATGCGCAGAAAAACCATAGACCGCGCCAGAGAGCCTTCGCCAGGCAGCCAGAAACCAACCAAACGCGGGTTGCCAGGGCCAGCTGCCCTTTCAAAAGGAAGATCATGGTCACCGTCTCCATCGACGGAGCACCGGTCCAAATGGAGGTCGACACCGGGTCTGCAGTGTCTATGGTCACCTGGGAGACGCTCTAGTTCGCCCTTCCGAGTTTCCGGTCTACCCGCCTGTAGGAATCCTCAATCCGCCTCTCTGACTACCAGGGAAACCGGATCCCTGTCCTTGGAAAAGCCCGGGTCCACGTCAGATTCAAAATTTCGACGGACCTCTCCAGCTCACCATAGTCAACGGCAGCCTTCCGAGCCTCCTAGGACTCGATTGGTTTGAATCGCTCGGCCTAGGGGTGACAGGCATCCACGCCATCGGAGCTGCGAACCTGGACGACCTTTTTGACGAGTTCCAGGATGTTTTCAGTGACGGTTTGGGCAAGTATGTGGGAAATCCTATCTCATTTAGTCTTGATCCTAATGTCGCCCCCATTCGCCTTAAGCCACGACGGGTCCCTCTCCCACTACGGGATAAAATTGACAAAGAGCTGGAAAAGGTCATCAAACAAGGCATTTTGGAGCCGGTCGACCATGCTAAATGGGAGACCCCCATAGTGACCCCCGTTAAAGGGGACGGCAGTATTCGAATTTGCGCCGACTACAAATGCACAATCAATAAGGCTTTGCAACAGAGTGCCTATCCGGTGCCGATTGTGCATCATCTACTCCATTCCCTAGGTCCTGGACGCCTGTTTGCTAAACTAGACCTTGCGCAGGCATACCAGCAGCTGCCGGTAGATAGAGCTACTGCAGAAGCACAGACCATTGTAACTCACAGGGGAGCTTTTAAATGTCACAGGCTGCAGTTTGGAGTCAGCGTAGCCCCGGGGTTGTTCCAGAGTGTAATGGAACGTCTGTTGCAGAACATCCCTGGGGTCGTACCATATTTGGATGATGTCCTGATCTCTGCCTGTGACCAGGACCAGCTCCGCTGTTGAGTTAGAATGGTCCTGTCAAAAATGCGTGCTGCTGGGCTTAAAGCCAAACGCAGCAAATGCTTGTTGGGGGTGCCTGAGGACGAATTTTTAGGGTACCGAGTCAATGACCAAGGTATCCACCCCACAGAAAATAAGCTAAGGGCAATCCATGAGGCTCCTGCCCCCAAAAACCAAACAGAACTCCAAGCTTTCCTGGGGCTCCTAAATTTTTACAGCCTTTTCCTAAAAAACAAAGCCACCGTAGCCGAGCCTCTCCACAAGCTGCTGGCCAAAAACATTCCTTGGAAATGGGGGTCCAGGGAGGCGTCAGCTTTCGCAGCTTTCGCAGCTGTCAAACGACTACTAACCAATGACAGTTTCTTAATACAATACAACAATACCCTGCCATTCATCCTGGCGTGCGACGCTTCCCCTGTGGAAGTCGGCGCTGTGCTCAGCCACAAGCTTCCAAATGGGTCAGAGGCCACTGTGGCCTATTACTCAAGGACTCTGTCCAGTGCAGAGCGGAACTACAGCCAGCTGGACAGGGAGGCCTTGGCTTTAGTTGCTGGTGTCAAAAAATTCCACGAATATTTGTTTGGGAGGGATTTTGTTTTGGTTACGGACCACAAGCCGCTTCTGGGGCTTCTTGCGGGGGACCGCCCCACTCCGGCTGCCCTATCCCCCCGTTTTGGCCGGTGGGCCATCTTTTTCTCAGCCTACTCCTATCGCCTGGTACATCGGCCAGGAAAAGACATGGGCAATGCGGACGCTTTGAGCAGGTGCCCATTGCCCGACCTCCTTACAGACATTGTCCCGGAAGCTCCAATCCTCTTGATTGACTTGGCTGATTCTGGACTGGTCACTTCTGCTGAGGTGGCTAAACACACGGCCAAGGACCCCTCACTCAGAACTGGATGCAGAAATCCAAAATTGGGTTGGGTTATGCAAACCCTGTCAAGAGTCACGGCCTGCTCCGCCCAAAGCACCAGTCCATGACTGGGAACAACCAAAAAGCCCCTGGTTGCGGCTACATGCCGATTTTGCAGGCCCCTGCCACGGCCAAATGTTTTTAATAATTGTCGATGCCTACTCAAAGTGGCTCGAAATATTTCCAATGGGTTCTACCACCGCTGAGGCGGTTATTAAGGTGCTCAGACACCTTTTTGCCACACACGGCCTCCCAGACATCCTTGTAACGGGCAATGGTCCCCAATTTACGGCCACAAATTTCGAGGGGTACCTTGCTGACCTGGGAATTCGCCATGCCCTGTCCTCGCCATTCCATCTGGCGACCAATGGACTGGCTGAACGATTCATAAGGTCAGCCAAGGAAGCATTAGGTAGACTGGGCCCAGGGGACTGGCAGGCCCGCATCGATAAATTTCTGAGTACTCAGCACATAACCCCAAGTGCGACCACTGGCCGCAGCCCGGCCGAGCTCCTTATGGGTCGCAGGCTTAGATCCGTCCTAGACCGTTTACACCCAAACTACGCCACTAAGGCAAAACCAGAGGTCACACAAAAAACCAGGGCCTTCTCCCTGGAAGATTCGGTATTTGTCCAAAATTATGCCAAGGGCCCCCTGTGGCTACCTGGGGTCATAGAAGCAATCTTGGGTCCACTAACATACGAAGTCCGCCTCCAGGACGGACGCCTCTGGAAGAGGCACATAGATCAGCTACGCAACTGAGTAAAAGGGGAACCTAACGAACCTCAAAAGGTAACGCCCTGTGTTCTTCCCCTAGCTACCTCAAGCCCTGAGGAAGTGGAAGTCCAGCAGCGTTCTCAATTAGAACTGGTTCCACCAGTCGCAGAGGCCACGCCTGATACATTCCAGGAGCTTCCATGCTCCACCCCAAGAGCAACAGTAGACCTGTCCGAACAGGCTGCTGCCTCACCAGAGTCTGAGCTGTGCAGGTCAGGGAGGGTTCCCAAACGCCCCGCCTACCTGCACGACTATGTCTGTCGGACTGTTCCATCTAGAAGGGGAGGGGTGTTGTGTTCTGACTGACCTATAACTGAACCATGAACTTGTTTTGACTAGACGACCTCTGACTGAACTGTTGTTGTTATGTTTATAGTTGAACTTTACCTGAACTCTTGTTGTCACCCTGATCATGTGTTTGAATGCGCATACGCTATTGGTTGTTGTGTCTGACAGCTCCCTATAAAAGGGCTATCTGTCAGACTGCAAGTGCTGGTTGCTTGAGTGAGCTAATAAAAGAGCTGTTCTGAAGTCTGTCTCCTGCGATCTTTGCCCACAATATAACAGAGACCCTCTGGTGGGTTATGCATTCTTATAAAGCAAGAATTGCAATGGCAGGGGGAGAAACTATACAATGAAGACAAGTATTCGTATTTCCTAGCTGTTAAATTTGGATATGAAGAGTTTGAGTTAATACTGGTAAATTTGGAAGTTATCCTAGACCAGGGGTAGGCAAAGTTGGCTCTTCTATGACTCATGGACTTCAACTCCCAGACTTTCTGAGCCAATCATGCTAGCTCAGGAATTCTGGGAGTTGAAGTCCATGAGTCATAGAAGAGCCAACTTTGCCTACCCCTGTCCTAGACGATATATCTGTATTGTACCCTCAGTCCATAGTAGTATTACTAGGATATTTTTTTCCCAAAAAGTTTTTTATTTTCTTTTAATAATCTTCACATAAGACATCCATACATATACCATGATACATTAACAACAATTTATTCTAATTCCCCCCCATCCAATATTACTACTAAATTGCCCATCTATCGTACATATTTTATCTAATCACTCCCTTCCCTCTATCCTTCTCCCCTTCCTCTACCTTCTTCCCCCTTCTCTCCCCTTCCCTACTACCCCTTCTACCTTCTCACCTCCTCTCCTCTACTTCCTCTTCCTCTTTCTTCTTCTTTCTTGAGAGTGTTATTATTATTATTATTTTAATTTTCTTTTAACCGATAGACAGCCAATATATCTCTTCAATTTACATTTTAAATTACTCTTTAAAATCTATCTTGTTGTTAAAAGTCTGCTTCAAAAAAAACTTAAAATCTAGGTATATTTTTATATTACTGTATTGCTACTTCTTCATTCATGTCCATTTTGTCATCTGAGTTATTTATCTATGTTCATTTTCTTATCTTTTATACACAATAATTGTTCTATCTTAACTTTCAACTATATTCATTCTCCAACCAACTATAAAATTTCATCCAAACATTATAATATTCTGAGTCCTCTTTGTCTTTAATTTTCATTGTTACTCTGTTCATTTCAGCACAATCCATAATTTTTTTTATTAATTCCTCTTCAGATGGAACCTTAGTTCCTTTCCATTTTTGTGCAAAAGTGATTCTAGCTGCTGTCAGGACATGTATAATCAAATAGGTATCTTCTTTACTAAGTTTATTCGGTATAATCCCCAACAAGAAAGTTTTGGGTCTCAGCTCTATATTTTGTTTCAACATTTGTTCTAGCCAGTTCTTAACTCGAGTCCAGTAAGATTTTGCCTCTACACAAGTCCACCACATGTGATAGTAGGAACCAGGTATATGTTGGCATTTCCAACAATTCATAGACATGTTCTTGAACATTTTGGCTAATCTTTCCGGTGACAAATGCCATCTATAAAACATTTTATACATATTTTCTTTGTATGTTGTTGCCATAGTCAATTTGTAGTTCCTTTCCCAAAGTTGGTTCCATTTTTCAAGTTCTAGTGTGTAACCAAAGTTCTGAACCCATTTTATCATTGTCTCTTTAACGTGTTCAAATTCTAAATCCACATAGAGTAAATAATTATATATTTTCTTAATTAATGTTTCATCTGGTCCTGTAAGTATTGTATCTAGTTCTGTGTTTTTTAACATGATACCTTCCATTTTTTTAATCTTTTTCATATCTTGTCTGTATTTGCAATCTCATAAACCAATCCATTTTAATTCCTTGTTCCTCTAATTCGTGTGTCGATTTTGATTCCCCTTCCTCTGTCAAAATGTCTTGATATCTTGGTATTTTTTGCCAGTTCACTCTGCTTGGATGAATTAGTGCTTCTATTGTCGATATCCAATTTGGTATACTCATATAATGTTTAGCTTTTACTTTTTCCCAAACTAAATATAAATAGTTTCTTATATAATGTCTTTGGAAGTAACTATGTATTTTATTTTTTCCATACCATAAGAGTGAGTGCCATCCAATATGCATATCGTATCCTAATATTAACAATCTCCGGTTTCTTAGTAAAATCCATTCTCTCGTCCATGTCAAAGTCGCTGCCTGGTAGTAGAGTTCCCAATTCAGAAGCCCAAATCCACCTCGAGTCCTAGCATCCTGCAACATTTTTAAGTTTATTCTTGATCTTTTCCCTTGCCAAATAAATTTCGAAATTAATGTATTTATTTCTCTAAAATATATTTTCTCTATTTTTATTGGAATTGTTGAGAACAAAAATAGTAAGCGGGGTAGTATATTCATCTTAATCAATGCGATTCTGCCCATAAGTGATACTTGTAGGTTTTTCCATTTATCCAAGTCTAACTCAATTTGTTTTTTAATCTTTATGTAATTATCTTCTTTAATAGTTAAACATCTTGCAGATAATTGAATCCCCAGATATCTAACTTTCTTTATAATTTGCATCTTTGAGGTTTCCGACAATTTTTTCTTTTGTTTTTCTGTCATATTTTTAACTAAAAGTTTTGTTTTATCTTTATTGATTTTTAGTCCAGCCATCTCTCCATATTGTTCTATTTGATATAATAAATTTGGAGTTGTTTCCAGAGGTTCTTCCAATATAAATACGAGATCATCAGCGAATGCTTGTAATTTATATTCTTCATTCTTAATCCTTAATCCTTTTATGTCTTTATCTTGTCTCACCAATCTGGTTAAAACTTCCAAGGTTAATATGAATAATAATGGTGATAAAGGGCAACCTTGTCTGGTTCCTTTCATTATCTCTATCTTCTCTGTCATTTCGCCATTTAATATTATTTTGGCAGATTGCTTAGTATATATTGATTTAATTACCCCTATAAATTTTTGTCTGAAGCCCATTACTTGTAATTGTTTTATCATAAATTGCCAATTCACGTTATCGAAAGCTTTCTGTGCATCTAAGAACATTAGTGCTACTTGTTTTCCGGGATGTTGTTCATAGTATTCTAAAATGTTTAGGATCATACGCATATTATCCTTAATTTGTCTTTTTGGTAAAAAACCATTTTGGTCCGAATGTATAAAGTCATTTAGAAAAGTTTTAAGTCTATTCGCTATAATCGAAGCAAATATCTTATAGTCCACATTCAGAAGTGATATCGGCCTGTAGTTCTTTATTTTTTGCAGATCAGCCTCTTCTTTTGGAATGAGAGTTATGAATGCTTCTGTCCACGAGTCAGAAATTTTATTTTCCATAATTAGTTCATTGAATACTTCTAACATTACTATTCCAAACGATTCCTCAAACATTTTATAGGTTTCTGCCGGTATTCCATCCGGGCCTGGAGCTTTGCCACTTTTCTGTTTTTTAATTGCCGCTGACAATTCTGACATTGTAATTTTTTCTTCTAATAAGATTTTATATTTATCTGGTATTTTTGGTAAGTCCGCTTTCTCCAAGAACTGGTCTATTTCTTTGCTGTCTATTTTCTCTTCAGCATATAAAGCTTTGTAGTAAGTCCATGCAATCTTTTTTTCTTCTCCATCTCCATATTTAACGTCTCCATCCATGTCCTCCAGTTGTTTTATCCATTTTTTTTCTTTCTCTTTCTTTATCTTGTAGGCTAACCATCTCCCTGGTTTATTAGCATGTTCAAAGAAGTTTTGTTTAGCGCTTTTTGTTTTCCTTGCAATTTCTTCATTCTCAATCATATTTAACTTATGTTTTCCCAAGTCCATCATTATCTTGGTATTTTTATCTTGTGGACCTTTTTGGAACTTCTTTTCTAACTCTTTATATTCTCCTTCCAATTTCCTCTGCATAGCTTGTTTTTGTTTATTTCTTTTTGTAGTATAAGTCATCGCCAAACCTCTAAAATATGCTTTTGCTGTGTCCCACACTGTTTGCAGAGATATATCATTCTTTTTATTTTCTTTAAAGAAAAATTTCATTTCTTTCTCTACAAATTGTTGGAAATCTTTTTCATGTAGTATTTCTTGATTCAAAGTCCATCTACTTCTTTTCCTTTTTCCTTTCCACGTCATTTCTAATGGATTGTGGTCAGCCCAGGTACTAGATTCAATGTTTATTTGTTGTATGTTATTTAACATTTCCAGAGACATCCAAATCATATCAATCCTTGACCAAGACACATGTCTACAAGAGTAAAAGGTATATTGTTTTTCTTCAGGAAATCTCTGTCTCCAAGCATCAAATATATTTAATTCTTCTACCATAGTAAAAAAATGATTTTGGCAATTTTTTCCTTTGTGTTTTATTCTTTTTTGATGATTTATAGTCCAGCTCTGCATTCACGATAGCATTAAAGTCTCCAAGTATACATATATTCTCATAGTCTAATTCAACTATTTTCTGGTGCAGCTTTGTATAAAATTTTTCTTGTTTTTCATTTGGAGCATAGATAGCAACTAGTAAAATCTTTTTGTTATTCATTATTATTTCTATCATAATTCTATCGGGTTTCAGGCGCGGCTACAGTACAGAAACTGCCTTGGTCGCGCTGATGGATGATCTCTGGCGAGCCCGGGAAGGGGGGAACTCCTCCATCCTGGTGCTACTTGACCTCTCAGCGGCTTTCGATACCATCGACCATGGTATCCTTCTGCATCGTCTCGGCGAGTTGGAAGTGGGAGGCACCGTTTTACGGTGGTTCTCCTCTTATCTCGCCAACAGGATGCAGTCGGTGTTAACAGGAGGGCAGAGATCGTCCCCTAGGCCCCTTTCATGTGGGGTGCCTCAGGTTTCGGTCCTCTCGCCCATCCTGTTTAACATTTACATGAGACCGCTGGGGGAGATCATCTGCAGACACGGGGTGTGTTTTCATCAGTACGCTGATGACACCCAGCTGTACATCACCACCCCGTCTCAATTCAGTGAGGCAGTTGATGTAATGTGCCGGTGCCTGGACGACGTTAGGATCTGGATGGGGAGGAACAGACTCAGACTCAACCCCGACAAGACTGAGTGGCTTTGGATATTGCCTCCTAAGGACCATGACAACTGTCCCTCCTTGGTTCTTGAGGGAGCGAAATTAACTCCCTCAGATCAGGTCCGCAACTTGGGGGTCCTCCTAGACCCACAGCTAAAATTGGATCATCATCTTACCACTGTGGCTAGGGGGGCCTTTGCACAGGTTCGCCTGGTGCACCAGTTGCGGCCATACTTGGAGAAGGAGGCTCTACTCACGGTCACTCATGCCCTTGTCACCTCCCGTTTGGACTATTGCAACGCGCTCTACATGGGGCTACCCTTGAAGAGTATCCTGAGACTTCAGTTGGTGCAAAATGCGGCTGCGCATGCTGTGGTGGGTGTGCCAAGGTACACCCACGTGACACCTATACTCTGCCAGCTGCACTGGTTGCCCATCGGTCTCCGGGTACAATTCAAGGTGTTGATCATCATCTTTAAAGCCCTTCATGGCTTAGGACCAGGCTATCTCCGGGACCGCATTCTGCCTCATACTTCCCTTCGACCAGTTAGGGCCCACAGAGTTGGCCTCCTCCAGGTCCCGTCAGCCAAGCAATGCCGGCTGGCGGGCCCTAGGGGGAGGGCCTTCTCTGTGGGGGGGCCCGCGCTCTGGAACCAACTTCCCCCAGAGACCCGAACCATCCCCACCCTGCTGGCCTTCCGAAAAGCCGTCAAGACATGGCTTTTCCTGCAGGCAGGGGGTTAGAGACTAATCCATCTGAGCTCTCCCCCGGGTATGTCTGGTTGATGGATGTTTTTTAATATTGAATATTGAATTTTTGTATTTGGTTTTAATTAATGTTTATTTGCTGGTTTCTTGTATTTTTGCTGTACGCCGCCCTGAGTCCCTTGGGAGTAGGGCGGCATATAAGAAAACCAAAATAAATAAATAAATAAATAAAAAAGAATCCTTCCATCTTCATCATTATATATATGCCTTGAAGTTATTTTTTTGTATATATAGTATTATTCCTTTTTTGCTTTGATCTGCTAATGTCATGTATGATTCTCTTAGTCGCGCACATTCTAAAAATTTCTTATGTTGTTGCTTAATGTGTACTTCTTGTAGACAAATAATATCCATCTTCAATTTTTTCAGTCTGATAAATATCCTTTTTCTTTTAATAGCCGAATTTAGTCCATTTATATTCATTGACATCATCTTTATTTCGTCCTCTATGGTTCTTTACTTTAATATCTTAGTCGATCTTGTCATTCTCATTTCCCTTTGGTCTTTTATCTCCATTGCTGTTGCTCCTTCTAGCTCTTTCTCTTTCTCTAGCAAAGCTTCCTCCTGTAATGTAGGCAATAGTTTAGTTTTCCCATTTGCACCTTCTTTTTGTGGTCTTATCTCTCTGGCCTCTCTCTCTCTTCTTTCTTCCTCGCCATATACAAAGTGTTGTCTATAGAAGAATTCAGCTTTATCCGTTGTATCCAATCTTACTTTCTGGCCTTGCCACCATAGCAGTATCCCTTCCGGGATGAGCCATCTGAAATTGATCCCTCTTTCAATCAAAATTTTTGTCAAAAATTGATAATCTCTTCTGAGATCTCTAACTTTTCTTGGGACTTGCTTCAAAGTTGTAATCTCTTTTCCTTTGTATTCAAGAGTCGCATTTCTTAACTTTTGTAAAAGCTCTGTTCTCTGTGACTTTTTTGTAAATCTTATATGAACCTCTCTTGCTAGTTTGTTCCTTATTGCATATCTCGTATTAACTCTGTAAATTTCATCAATATCATTCATCAGTCTCTCTTTATCCTCTTCTATTGCTTCTGCCAGAATATTCACCATTATTTCTGCCAGGTTTTCCTCTTTCTCTTCTATTACGTTCTGAAATCTCAGGTAATAATCAGAACGATCCATCTCAGAAATTATATTTATCTTCTCTTGTCTTTTATCAGATTCGATCTGATTGGCTTTTACCTCCTGCACTTCTTTTTTAGTTTCTTGAATCTCTTCTTCCGCTTTCTGTAAGCGTTGTTCATTTTTTTCCAGGAAGCCTCTTACTTCCTTTAACTCTCCTTCCACCTTCCCCATACTTGTTTCCATCTTGCCAGTAATCTCCGATTTAAAATCCTCAAATAACACTTGCATCATAGTTTTTAGCTCCAAATTCAATTTTTCTATTTGTGCCGATGTATCTGATGGTTTCTGTCCTGGGCTCTGTGAAGAAGTAGACTGTGATGCAAGGTATTGTGGAATCTTCTTTGAAGCCATCTTTGCCCAGATTTGTAATCCAAATCGTGAATTGTAATCCAAATCTGTGTGTATAATTTGTAATTTGTAATCCAATAGGTAATTGTAATCCAAATCTGTATGTGTAATTTGTAATTTGTAATCCAATAGGTAATTTGTAATCCAATATGGGTAATAATAATAAAAATCCCAAATCCAATTTCTAATATCCAGAAGAAAAAAGAAAAAGCGAATCAAGAAACAAAATCAAACACACTCTTTTCTTCAGGCTCTCGCCTTAATCCACTTGGTATAGCCAAAAAAAAGGAAAAAAGAAACAAAAAACAGACAAGCAGAGTAAAATTAAAGCTTATAGTCGAGTTTCAAGAGTTCAAAGAGAAGAAAAAGGGAAAAGAAACCAGATTGCAAACATGGGTCTGAATATAGTCAAAACATCTTCTCAACTCACACATAAACAGTTCTCATGAGTGAGATAGTGTATTTATAAACGAAGTTGCAGCTGTTCTCTCTTGTTGCAAAGTGTAAAAGAAAAATTGTATCAAACACAAGGTGGCACTATGTTTCAATCGGCCACAATGTTTCAAAATGGGAAAAAAGAAAGGTGAGAGAAAAAAGGATACAGTATTCAATGCCAAAAAGGAAACCAAAGAAATATATCACTGCTCAACATCAACTTTCCCTTTTTAAAGTCCAATGGTAATAAAAAAAAAATGCATGTTTAACAAAAAAGAGAAGGAACAAAAGTTTTAAGGCACTCCAATCTCCTCAATTGTATATAAGACCAAAAGTAAAAGTTTTCTTTTGAACGCTCTTTCCGCCGCTGATTGAGAGTGACTTCCGAAAAAGCCTCCTCTCTCGCCCAGAGCTTCAAATCTTAATTGCAGTTAGTTCCAAGTTTATTTAAGTTAAAGTCTTCACCGATTTTTACTAAAAAGTCATCAGAAAAAAAGAATTCTCTCACCCAGATGATACGCTCCTCTTTCAATCTCTTCCTGTAGCAACAACGCCGCCGGATCTAATGGCGGCCCCTCCACACTGCTGCTGGCCAAGAAGCATGAAACCAAGGTTTCCGTGGGGTCTGCGCCAACCCCTACAGTCCACCAAGGTAGTCTTCTTTTTCCCCGCTCCACCTGAGCGGTTCCGACCCGAATTCGGGTCTCCAAACGGCAGCGGTTCAGCGTTCTTCAGAGCCCTGTGGAGAGACGTCTGTACCGTTCCGGCGCTGGCTCCTCCCCCCATTACTAGGAGATTTTAACGCTAGGTTGGGTCCTTCTCTGTATGAGTTCGCCCAGAAGAAGGGAGTCCCAGGGTAGTTTTTTGATAACCATCCTCAGTGGCTCTTGAGAGACCGCAAAAGTAACGCTGCTGGCCTGCTCCTAGTCTCCTTAATTTTTAAGGGTAATCTCCAAATTCTGGGAGGTAAGGATAAGAATTACATGTATCCTTACACATACCACTCGGCCCATTCAAGCAGTGTGCTGGATCTCTTTTGTGTGTCTAGAGATAAAGTCGACCTCTTCTCAGAGGTTACGGTACACTTTAGTGACGATAGCGATTATCAGCCTGTAAGCGTGACATTGTGAGGCCACTCAGATTTAAGACCATATAACATGGCAGACAGATGGTTCACCAAAAAGGTAGAGGTGACCCAAAATAAAAGGTTAATTTGGGCTAAAGTTGATACTAAGGCAATATCAGACTGCCTTAAAGCAGAGAATGCTACCAACTGGGCTAGAACAATCCAGTCATCTACTACTGACTGGCTGTCAGCTTTCGACGCATTCTCTAATCTTTGTAATATCCTGAAGAAACACCTAACAACTAAACCTGCTACAAAAAGAGCCCGAGTGGATAGACCCCGTTTGTTTGATCCTGAATGCCAGTGGCTGAAAAAGAAATGGAAGGCAGGCATGAGGCTCGCACAGAGGAATCCTATTGCTCATATACAAGCCGAGATGTTGCACACAAGAAGGGAATATAAAAAAATTATAAAATTTAAAAAAGTTCCGCCACCTTAATTTAGGCAGAACTTGAATTGAGTCATAACACAGCAATATTCTGGCATTCAGCAGCAGGAGTTCTAAAGGAACGGAGATTTGCATTTGATATACCAATCTCCGCTGAAGAATGGGAGAACTACTATCAAAGTCTGTTTGCCTGGACCGAATATGTGGAGAAACTGCCTCTAAGCAGTGAACAAGCACTCCCTGAAACCCTTCCCCCTTGGCCGCCGGTCTCTGTAAAAGAGATACAATCTATTATTAAATGTCTAAAGAGCAATAAAGCCCCAGGTGAGGATTTTCTATCAGCAGAAATATTTAAGAACTTTGCTGATTTGTGGAGTCCCTTATTGGCAGGTCTATTCACACATATACTGTAAATAATACCTGCCATATTCCAGTCGGCTGGAAGATGGCAATAGTGGTCCCCATATACAAAAAAGGGAATAAAAAGGATCCTAGTAATTATAGACCCATCAGCCTGATCAATATTGTAGCAAAAATATGTGCGAGGTTCCTTCTGAACAAAATGAAAATCTGGGCAGAGGAAAATCATATTCTTGTAGAAGAGCAAGCAGGCTTTAGACAAAGCTGATCTACCATTGACAACTGCTTTGTTCTGAACCATCTAATTGCCAAATATGCCTATAAGAGGAGACCCCTATATCAGGGGTGAAATTCAGCAGGTTCTGACAGGATCTGGAGAACTGGTAGTGGAAATTTTGAGTAGTTTGGAGAACCGGCAAACACCACCTCTGGCTGGCCCCAGAGTGGGGTGGGAATGGAGATTTTGCAGTATCCTTCCCCTGCCACGCCCACCAAGCCACGCCCAATTTTGAATTTCACCCCTGCCCTATATGCAGCCTTTATAGATCTTACAGCCACATTTGGTATGGTAAGTAGAGGTGTACTATGGCGTAAACTGACAGCTCTTAAAATTGAACCTAGACTACTAATCCTAATTAAAGCCCTATATACAAATACTTGTTTGAAAGTGCGGTATGGGGTTAATGGAGCACTGACTACCAGGATTCACACAAGCAAAGAGGTAAGGCAAGGGTGCATTTTAGCCCCATTACTATTTAATTTATACATCAATGACTTGCCAGGATTAATGAAAGACCCTATGATGCACATGCCAACGATCCTAAATAGAAATTGTAACACCTTGCTCTATGCTGATGATATGATCCTATTATCGTACTCACAAGTAGGACTGCGTAGACTACTAAAGAGATGTAGCTACTACTGTCAGGATAACACTCTAATTATTAGCAAATCAAAATCAAAAATTATGGTGTTTGGTAAACATAACCAGAGACATAGATGGCAACTAGATGGGGAACCAATTGAACAGGTTAGCACCTTCATATATTTGGGCATAACTTTTTCCAAGACCGGATCTTGGGCTTGTAACCACCAATGGAGCACACTTAGAGCAAAAGCTCGCTTGAATCTATTACGCAAATTAAAAATCACCGTTACCCAGGCTCCCTAGTACCACTAATCAAAGTATATAAAGCTAAGGTAATCCCTATGCTCCTATACGGAGCTGAGGTTTGGGGTTTACACCCTATTACAGCTTTAGAGCAAGCACAGTCTCAGCACCTAAGATGTATTTTGGGTGTGGACCCTAAGACATCTGCTGCAGCAGTCAGAGCGGAACTGGAAATCTACACAATTCGATTGCTGTTTATATAAGGTGGCAACATTTAATACAGCACAATTTCTGGCTAAAATGGCCCGACTGAGATCGGCATATGTGGGCCTGATTGGGGTAGATTGCAGGGGTGATACAGAAATATAATTTTATGCCATTTTATTCTATTTTACATATTTATGTATTAAATTATTGTATTTTATCCTATAACTACCGGTACTGTATTTTACCCTACTCTCATTTTAAATTGTTTGTTTAGAATTTTATTGGTAATATGTGTTTGAACCTGTACGTTGATATGGCCTATAGGCTAATCAATATATATATAGTTCAGCAACATCTGGAGGTCCACCAAAGTTTTTCATATCTTCCTTAAATAGTACTTGAGCAGGACGGTACCTGAGCAAAATGAATTATTATCTATTTTGGCAAAAGACAGTATCAAGGTACCACTTCCTAACTTTAAAAATTGTGTTCCTTCATTTAACACATTCTATACACACATTTTAGGGCAGTCTTCATTAAAACTCTACTTCTATGTTCTTGACCGCACTTCTGACTTTCTTCTTGACTATGTACAGCAGTGTTTCTCAACCTTGGGCATTTTAAGTTGTGTGGACTTCAACCCCCAGAGTTCCCCAGCCAGCATGAAGTCCACACATCTTAAAATGCACAAGGTTAAGAAACACTGGTCTACAGTCATACTCAGTTCTGATGCAACTCTTTCTCTTTATCCTCCAGCACTTCCCCAGATAGAATGCACTGTTTGGGCATGTCTTTTGCAAGTTGAGAAGTTGTGGTCCTATAATTAAACATCCATCGCACACCCATCATATCAGGGAAAGTATAACACACTCACCTTGCAGTTTCCGACGATGGAAGCGTGGGGAACCAAGGAAGCTGTTCTTGATAGAGTTCAAGCGAGTTTTCCATGCCATGCCGGCCACACCAGGACTGCTCGGGGGTGTCCCGCAGGGAGTGCTGCTGGGGCTCTCTTTAGGCGTGTGCACAGGAGTACCAAGCGGAGTGGGGAGGGGGCTTCCCCGAGGGGAGGGGTGGGGAGTGACCTGCAGCACAGATTTGGGTGGGGGTTTAGTAGAGGGGAAAAAGCAATGGGGAGAGGAGGGTGGGTGAGCGGGTGGAGAGTTGGGAGGCACAGGGAAAGGGGTGGAACATCGACTCTGGAGGGCCCCCTCCCTCGCTGGGCTGCCCTTGGCAGGAAGCGTCTGAGTCTTCACAGGGGCAGGGGGGGGAAATGGGAGAGAGAAGCTGAAGATGGGGCTCTGGGTGTGGGGAGAAATGGGAGGGGAGAAGGGTGAGGAGGGGAGAACCGTGAGATGGGAGTGAGCAATGGCAGGTGACAATCTCACAGTCTACTCCCAGAGTTTCACAATGTGGCCCAGATTTTGAGTTTCCCCTACTGTGGCTTGGACATGTTACTCATTTTTTAAGGAATCAACTTGCTTCAAGCTCTTAGGAGAATATATATATCTGTCTTGTCTACATGTCTTCATCCAGTCAGTCCATGCTGTGGCAAAGACAACATCCCTGATTCCACCACAAAACTATATATGGTTGTCCCCTGAAGTAGGTCCAGACTTTGCCACTTAATCTTTTCTATATCACTTGTTTATCAAAGTGAGTTTGCCTTTCAACAAGACCAACTTTTTGCATCCTTTCCCAATTGGCCATTTTTCCTACAGAACGGCTACTGTCAACTCTAAACCTTTTCCCAGATAAATCTGAAAAAACTCAAACTGTTGTAAAGAGACACTACCAACCCTAGGAGTTTCTCCATTCCACTCTTTTCTGTGTGGTTTTATTATGTGGCATGCAGAAATTTGCTGGGATCTCAACTGCCAAAGATACATTATGCTGGTAATAAAAATGCACCTTTCTAATGTTTAAGTGCAAGGTGGGTACTTGACATTTTATGGCATAATAATCTGCTTTTAAAAAGCTATGTTTTCTACTGCAGAGGTAATCATGGTTCATTGCTGAATGCTAGCTACCGGTAGTAATAAAGCTAACACTTTGGGTGCTACAAGAGATAACACAAAAGCATGGTTGACTGTTGTACAGGTAATCCTCAACTTATAGCCATTTGTTTAGCAACTGTGCAAAGTTCCAATGGCAGTGAAAAAAGTGCCATTCAACCAGTCCTTGCACTTACACACAGTATCCCCAAGGTCATGTGATCAAAATTGGCAACGGGCATGTATTTACAATAGTTGCAGTGTCCTGAGGTTTTATGATCGCCATTTGTAACCTTCCCAGCTGGCTTCTGACAAGCAGTCAATGGGGGGAGCTGGATTCAGTTAACAACCGCATGATTCACTTAACAACTACAATGATTCATTTAACAATAATGGAAGGTCAAAAGATTGGGTGCAATTCATGTAACAACCACCTTACTTAGCAACAGAAATTTTGGTCCCAATTGTGGTTATAAGGCGAGGACTATCTGTATGCATGGATTTGGTTGCTAAATAACAGATATCTGTACGTATATAGAAGACTAATAAATGAGAATATTTGTAGCTCAGGGTTGAAATGAGGGATCTTTGGTGCTCTCTGAGCTTGCTTGTTTTCTTGCAGATGTTTCATTACCCTAACTAGGTAACATCATCAGTGCTGATGATGTTACCTAGTTTGGGTAATGAAATGTCTGCAAGAAAACAAGCAAGCTCGGAGAGCACCAAGGACCCCTCATATATAGAAGAAATCCACCATTCCAGTTAAAACAGGAGGAATACTGCCATTTGTACACCACTACCAACAGGGCTGATCTGGATCAGGATATATCACAAATCTGTCTGAGTGAAAAAAAAGCAGGTGACGATGAAGAGGTTCAGGATGTATAACAATCTCAGGAGCAACTGTCAATAAGAACAGAGATTCCAGCTCTGTCTGGAAAGTGTCTGACTCAAAAGAGAAATAATCTGGAACACCTCTAAATCTACAACAGCAAAGACATAGGCACATGGAGAGTCAAACAGAGATCCAGAATCCAGTGCAGGGCATGGGGGGAAAAGAGGAAAGATTCTGAACTTTTTGTAATGTGACTCCAGTGGAACAGAAGAGTGACAGCATTAAGCAAGAAGTATTTCTGGGAGAAGCAGATTGACTCGATGGTATAACGCATCATGATTTTCCCTTATAACATTCTGCTATTTGATTTCCTTGGTACATGGAATCTTGGACTGATCTATGACCAAAAACCCTAATTTATGTTTTGGCAATGTTCATGACATTTACCAGCTTGATTTCCAGCAGTTTACAAATGGCTTGTCTGCTGACTCTGCTATCTGACTGCAACCTTTAGTTAAAAAGGACCATCTGCCTCCTGTAGTTTCTGCCAATGCTTCAGGTCTCATTGTTTAAACAGTGCTATCCGATAGGACCCAGGAAGCAGGGCCTTCAGGAACAGAGTCTTCTCAGAGAACCATAAAGCCACTACCTCAATCTCATCTAAGTAAACCTTAAAAAACTGCTGCTTCTTCCAGGCCAGGGGTTGGGTGTATGGTGGGCCTTTTCTGGGAAAGTTTTGTTGTGGTTTCCAGACATGTATTGTTCTTGTTTCTTATATCATTCAAATATTCCTTTTATTATTGTACACCACCAGAGCTGTTATGGAGTTGGATGGCCTTAAAAAATTGACAAATTAATAAATTATGGGCAGGAAACAGCGGTGATATGGATAAAAAGTGAATTCCCTTCTCCTTTACATGATAGCCTTCATCTGGATCTTCCAACACTGCAACTATTACTAACAAGTAAAAAACAAGCATTGAGGGGTCAGCTGGTTGTTCACAAAGTGTCTGCAGGCTATGGTTTTAAAAAGTCAAGATGGTGGACTTCCGGTTGGGGCTACGCCGGTGCGGGCAAGCCAATTAAGCACTGATAGGCACGCACGGTTTTTCTCATTCCTGTGGCCGTGGTAGGCAAGGTTGGCTCTGATAAAGAGCACCAGTGGAGAGGGGAGACTTCGGAGCTCGGCAGGGTGAAAGGTGATCTCCTGTCAGAGCGAGAAGAGCCCTCAGATCAGGCGAGAAAGAGATCGGCTGAATTAATGGCCGATCCGAAGATGCGGCAGCCAGCTACAAGGAGGAAGCTGTAACAACTGTAGCGAGACGTACCATTTGAAAAGAAACCAAAGAAACATTTCCATTACTGACGTTTGAAGGAGACTAAAAGGGCGATTGCAAAAAAAGTCTCTGGACTGGACTAATTAAAAGCGGAGAACCTGAGACGGAAAGGAGAAGAAAGTAAAGTAAGTGTTGAGACAGGAAAAGAGAAAGTGCGAGGAGGGACTGAGAAAGTGTTATTTGAATTGAAACGGAGTGAAAGTAAAAGGAATAAGATGTTGGAGATGAGGCTTGGAGAAAGTGAATGGTCAGGAGACGAAAGAAAGGAAAAGACTGAGATTGATCTACTGAAGGCTTTGTTAAGTGAGATAGTGCGGGACAGTGACAGTGACAGTGACAGAGGGAAAACGCCATTTTGAGAGCTCGAAAACGTGGAGGAAAGAGGAGAAGAAGAATTGAAAAATTGAGGACTGAAGAAGAAAAGATTAAATCTTAAAAACACGGTTGGACACTAAACAAAAAAAAACTTTTTGCATATATCCTACATTCTCCTATCTGACTTATTTAACTATTTACTCTCTTCTTTTTGAACGATCCAATATACTATCTCCCTACTTAAATAACTTTAATATTTCATTATTCTACCTTATCGTTATACTATTATACTATACTATTAACACATTATTAACTTATCTAAGTATATATTATAGAAATAAGTATACAAACTACCAGTAAAATATTATACTAACATTATATTTTGTATAGCATAGTAAAAAGGAAAAAGATAAGAAAGAAAATTACAGATTATCATATCTATATTTACTATATACCTGTTTTATTATATAATAATATTTATATCTATACCTATATTCCTACACCTTTATAATTAAATAGAGATAGAGAGTATTGATTTTGTTACAATCTTGTGCTAAATGATCGATTGACTTATTATGATATTGTAATATTACTATTAATTACTTGGTAGTATAAAAATAATTATTATTGGACTAAATATTACATTAATTATTTGTAAGTAAATATTAAAATTATATAATAAAGTGGAATAACATAGTTAAAATAGTTAAAATAGTTAAAATGTTGACAATGACTACAACAATAACGAAAGGTGGCAAAAAACAAACAGCTCCAATAGCATCCCCAGCAGGTCAATGACTGACGGAAAGTACGTCAAGCGGAGAAAAGACAAGCTCAGGTACATCCCTGGACTCACTACAAGAAATTGTACTGAAAATGCAAGAAACAATTACTGAAAGACTGGACGATGTCAAAAATGAAATGAGGGAGGTCAAAACTAACATGAGCAAAATTGACAACAGAGTAGAAACAATCCAGACAGCTCTGATAAAAAACAAACAGCAAATAAAAGAAATCGCAGAGAGAACAGACCTGACAGAAAAAAAAACTGGACAAAACTGATACTAAACTAGAGGAAATAACTAAAATAAACAAAAATCTGGAAGAGGCTATTTCACATCTGGAGATGGAAAGATCAATGCTTTACCTACGCTTCCAAAACATTGTTGAGACAAAAGAGGAAAACCTACCAGATGTGGTGGCTGAAATAATAGGGAAAATATTAGACAGAAACAAAGAAGTCCTGAAAGAATTCGATGAACTTTATAGAATTAATACTAGCTACGCACGAAGAAATAGACACCCCAGGGAGATACATGTTAAATTTATAAGACGGACGATGAGAGATGAAATTCTTAGTTGCACCAGAAATGATACGTTGACATACATGGGGAAAGAAATTATAATATTAAAGCAAACACCAAGAAGAATAAGAGAAAAACGAAAAAACTATAATTTCTTGTCAACCCAATTAATCAGACAAAACATGACATTTAGATGGCTCATCCCAGAAGGGATGCTGATATCTTGGAGAGACAAGAAATTTAAAATAGATACTCCAGAAAAAGCACAAGAATTTCTAGACCATATTTTGACCGAAGATGAAGAACAAGACAGTAGAGAAGGGAGGATCAACAGAAGCCAAGATGAATTAAGGGCAGAGAAACCACAAGAAGAGAGATATGAAAGGGAGGGGGCCAGGACAAGGGCACAAACAGAGGTAATAATGAAAGGAAATGCAAAGGTAATTACCAAATAGGAAAACTGAAGAACAAGAAATCAACTTATTATCAATAAATATAAATGGACTAAACGCACCTGTTAAGAGGAAACGTGTATTGCTGGACTTACAAAAACAGGACACAGATATTGTCTGTTTACAAGAGGTGCACATAACAGAAAAATATAAAAAATTATTAGAATATCCAAAATTAGGGAAATTGTACTGTTCATTGGCTCAAACAAAAAAAGGGGGGAATTGTAATATATGTAAAAGAACGGCTAATCTCAAAATTGATATATACAGACAAAAAAGGTAGAATCTTAATTGTGGAGATAACAATAGGAAAGAAGCAAATTTTGTTAGTTGGAATATATGCACCGAATCAAAAACAAATTTTTTTACTCCAAACTCCATAAAATAATAACAGACTTAAGATGGGAGAATCTATGTATTGTAGGAGATTTTAATTTTATAGTAGATAGCAAATTGGACTATACTTCTACTAATAGGAAGACAATTAGAAGACAGATACCAAATACTTATCTCAGCCTGGTCAAAGAACTAAATGTACAAGATACTTGGAGAACATTAAATCCATTAAAAAAGCAATACACATTTTACTCACACCCTCATAGATCCTGGTCCCGAATCGACATGGTCTGGACAAATGTAGAATTGACAAACAATACAGAATATATAGAAATCTTACCTAACAAATGGGCCGACCACAACCCAGTAGCAATAAAATGTAGAGGAGAAAAGAAAAAAACATTCAGATGGTCCCTCAATCAAACTATTTTAAAAGAGAAAGAATACACACAAAAAATAGAATAAGAATTAGGTTTCTTCTTTAAAGAAAACACTAAAGAACAAACCTCAAATCAGAATATATGGGATACAATGAAGGCATACTTAAGGGGACTGACAATAGCCTATACAGCGGGGGGGGGGGAATGAAAAAGGGAAAAATTGGAAAATCTAAACCTTAAACTTGAAGAACAAGAACTATTGATGCAGAAGGAACCATTAAATAATAAACATAAGGAGGCAAGAGACCTCACGAAACATTTGATTAATCTGGAAACTCAGGAAGAAATAAATCGCAACATTAGAAGGATGAAACAGAACTACTTTGAACATGCTAATAAGCCTGGGAGGTGGTTGGCCCATAAGTTAAGGAAAGAGAGAGCCAAAAGAACAATTCAACAGCTTAAAGATGAAGAGGGGAAAATGCATTATAGAATAGAAAAAAAAAGAAAATAATACAAAATTTCTTCAAGAAACTATACAACCGAACAGAAATTGAAGATGAGAACATCGAGAAATATTTGGATAACAAAAATTTGCCAGTTTTGCTGGAGGAGGAAAAAACAATGTTAAACGGTGAAATAACATTAATGGAATTAAAAGCGGCCATCCAAAAGCAAAAAAACAATAAAACACCGGGACCAGACGGACTACCAGCGGAGATATATAAAAAATTCCAAGACAATATAGAACAAAAAATGTTAGAACTATTCAATGAGATATTAACACAGGCTAAAATGCCAAAATCATAGGAGGAAGCATATATCACACTGATCCCCAAAGAGGACACAGATAAAACCTTAATTCAAAATTACAGACCTATTTCCCTGTTAAACTCAGATTATAAAATTTTCACAACAATATTAGCAGAAAGACTAAAGAAAATATTAAACCACATTATACATCTGGACCAAAACGGCTTTTTGCCAAAAAGACAAATTCGAAATAACACAAGAATAATTATGAACGTATTGGAGTACTATGAAATTCATTCGAATAAACAATTGGCACTAATGTGCGTAGATGCACAAAAAGCCTTTGACAATTTGGATTGGAAATTTTTCACAACACAATTAAAATATATGAAATTGGGCGACAAATTTATTAGGATGATCAAATCAATTTATTCTACACAAACAGATAAAATATTGATTAACGGTGATACAACTGACACAATAAATATTATGAAAGGAGTTAGACAGGGATGTCCACTCTCCCCTTTACTATTCATTTTTGCACTGGAAACTTTACTAACCCAAATAAGAAGAAATCAAGAAATAAAAGGATTAAAAATCAGAAAAGAAGAATACAAAACTCAAGCATTCGCAGACGACATGGTTTTTATTACGGAAAACCCCCATGATTCTGGCATTACACTATTACATGAAATAGGAAAATTCAGCGAAGTGGCAGGTCTAAAAATAAATAAAGACAAAACAAAAATAATTACAAAAAACCTTACACAAGAACAAGACAAAGAATTGGAAAAGATATTAGGAATTCAAACAACAAAAATTAAATATCTTGGAATTTGGATAATGGCTAAATGTGCAACTATTAAGGAAGATAATTACGTGAAATTATTACAAAAAATTCATAAGGATTTGGAAACCTGGTCAAAATTGCAAATTTCACTAATTGGAAGAATTGCTACGATCAAAATGAATATACTCCCAAAAATTCTTTATTTATTTCAGATGACACCGATGAAATTAGGGAACAAATTCTTTTTAGACTTAGATAAATCTATTTTGAAATTTATTTGGAATGAAAAAAAAGCAAGAATCAAGAAAAAATTATTACAGGATAAAAGAGAAAGAGGAGGTTTCGGATTACCAAATTGGCAAATTTATCATCAGGCAGCAACAATGACTTGGCTAAAAGAATGGGTAGTACTTACAAACAAAAGATTATTGACCATAGAAGGATTTGATTTACAAACAGGCTGGCATAGTTTCCTATGGGATGAAAAACACAAAACTCACAAATACTTTCAAAGACACCAAATCAGAGCAACCCTACTTCACAACTGGATTGAGATTAAGAAAAATTGTTATATAGAAATGCCTAAATGGATATCTCCGCTGGAAGCGACAATATACCCAAATGTACCGTGTTTCCCTGAAAATAAGACATGTCCCGAAAATAAGCCCCACAGGGCTTTTCGGGACATGCGTTGAAATAAGACCCGCCCCGAAAATAAGCCCCCCCAACAACTTCCGGGGGAAAGGGGGGGACATGCCGGGAGCCGCTCTTTTTGCGGCGGACTAGCTCGGCTCCTCTGGGCTCTGCCTACAGCAATTTAAAACGCACTTCTGCCTGCGAGGAAGAGGGGGCGAGCATCGATCCCTGCCTCCGCGCAGGCAGGAGCGCGTTTCAAAACGCTGCCAAAGGCAACCCAGAGCCGGCGAACCAGTCCAGCAAGTGAGGGAGGCGTCGGCAAGAGGCGGAGCCGAAAGGGAGGGCTAAAAGGAAGTTTTGCTTCTCAAGCCCTGCACTCATCTGGGCGTTTCAAACTGACGTAGGCAGAGGCCAGATGAGCGCAGGGCTTGAGAAGCAAAACTTCCTTTTAGCCCTCCCTTTCGGCTTCAGTAGCGTTTTAAAACATGCTTCTGCCTGCGAAGGGATGCGTTTTGCCTGCGATGAAGGGAACCGATGCTTGCCTCCCGTTCTTCGCAGGCAGAAGCATGTTTTAAAACGCTACCGAAGCCGAAAGGGAGGGCTAAAAGGAAGTTTTGCTTCTCAAGCCCTGTGCTCATCTGGGCATTTCAAACTGACGTAGGCAGAGGCCAGATGAGCGCAGGGCTTGAGAAGCAAAACTTCCTGCCTGCGTTTTGAATCCTGCCTGCGATGAACCCAGAGCAGGCAAGCCAGTCTCCTGTAACTTCGGCTCTTCAGCTTCCAAATCCAGCCTGGAAAGCAGCCGCTCTGGACGAGCGTCTCGCGCTGGGGCGGGGTGCGCGTCTTCCTCCCCGCCGCTTCTGGATTTGGAAGCCGAAGAGCCGAAGGTTGGGGGACAGACCTCTGCTGCTTCTGTCCCACCTGCCCTGCCAAACCCCAGCGCGAGACGCTCGTCCTACCTGGGACTTGTCCCGATACCTCGGTCGCGTTCTTATGGTGTTCTCTCCACGGCAGCCCGTTCTAAAAGAACGTCTCGCAAGTTCAAACTTTTGAACTCGCGCAGCTTTCTTTTAGAATGGGCTGCCGTGGAGAGAACACCGTAAGAACGCGACAGAGGTCCAGGGACAAGTCCCAGGTAGGACGCCCGCTCGCCTCGCCCCGCCAAGAGAGACGCACCACTTACTGGAGTTTTGCAGCTCCGTGGTCTCTCGGCTTGTCTGTTTGCAAGTTTTTTTGCCTAAAGAGACTAGCCGAGAGACCACGGAGCTGGCAAACTCCAGTAAAGTGGTGCGTCTCGTGCCCCGCCCCGCCTGCACCCCGAAAATAATAAGACACCTCCCGATAATAAGGCCAGGGGCATTTTTGGGGGGTCAAAAAATATATAAGCCCCTGTCTTATTTTCGGGGAAACACGGTAATAGATCTAGATAAAAAAATCATATATAGTGAACTACTTGATGAACACAATAATCTGAAAACAAGAGAAAATTTGGCACAGACAGGGATAAAAATAGATTGGTGGCCGTACCTCCAAATCCAAATGAAATATAAAAAAGATGTAACTCAATTCGGATTCCAAAGAAAATATCAAGAATTAGACAAAATACAATTAGGAACGGAGGAAAAAAATGATATCAAAAATATATAACTGCCTATTAAATATTAAAATGGAGGAAAAAGTAGTGAAAGAAGTAATGATAACATGGGCACAAAATTTTGGATACCAAATTGAATTAGAACACTGGGAAAGATTATGGGACCAAAACTACAAATTAAGTAAGGCAGCATGTACAAAGAAAACATGTACAAAATGTTTTACAGGTGGCACCTACCTCCGGCAAGACTAGCAACAATGTATCCAAACACATCGGCAAAATGCTGGTGACAAAGCATCGTTTGCCACTGTTCTACATAGAAGAACGTTCTACATAGAAGTGGGGAGGGGGAATGCAGCGAGCGTGAGAAGCTACAGATATCACATTCTTCGTTGCTTCTCCAAGCTCACCTTTTGTCCAGCACCTGCAAGGGACTGGGCGGAGAGGTTGCCACGCTGGCAGAAGTTTACTGGACAACGTGACCCGGTTGGGGGTGAGGGACAAGGAGTGCCCATTTCCTATTGAAAGGGAACTTGGGAGACAAGTTAGATTTGGGGTTCCCCATGCGTTGCCAACATGGTATATGCAATAAATTGGAACTTTGGTGAACTTTTTGCCTTGGACTCTGATTTCTGCTCGATTACTATTTGGAACCTTGACACTAACCCAAATCTCCTTTAAAACATGACCCAGCTACCCCTTTTCTGGGGTGCTGGTTGGGGTCCTGAGCCCCAGTTCCGACCCAAAGCCGGGCGGTACAAAAGACTCAGGGAAGATGGAGAAAGAAGAGAAACCAGCAGGGGATCCTGCGAGGGAAGATGCGGAGGAGTGTGTTAGAAGCCTCTACTCTCCTTCCCCGGCGTTTGTGGAGGCTATGGAGGCCGCAGAGAGGGAGCGTCGGATGGGAGCACGGAGCAAGCTACCAGCCCCTCAGCCTCTCTCTCAGATAGAGCGGACCCCGCTGGGAGCCATGGGGGGCTTGAGGCTAGAGCAACCCTTGTATACCGGGATGGCCCTTGGTCCAGAATGGGGCCAACCGAGAATCCCCCTTGCGGAGCGCTCCGAAGATGAGGGATCCCAGCCGGGCTCCCACGCGTACTCGCTGATGGACCTTCCCAATCGGTTTGGACAACTAAGCGTGAGTTGGACAAACCCCCCCTCGGGGATGGAAGCTCCGAGATGGAACCTGGCCCAGCCCGTGTTCTCTTTCCCAGAGGGACCTCGAGCCTCCCACCAAAGTGGGGTTACAGCCTCTTTCCACACCGCTATGGGGGGGAGCCTGGGAAGCCTCCCTACCGGGCCACCTCCGAGGTGGGAATCCAGCTACCCATCTCCGAGGCCGACCTGCCAACCAGAGGGTGGGAGGCCCCAGTGCTGGCAAACGGGGGGAGAAAGGATGCCAGCGCCAAACCCACCACCCACCTTTGGAGCCGTGCCACCATGGCAGGCCCCTCCGGGATGGGGGTACTTCCCTGGAGTGGGGTGGGTGCAATGCCAGTGGACCCTGGGGCAACCCCCCAACTGATGCCAGCTACGATGCCAGCACCGGCCACGCCAGCCCCTCCCCAAGGGGGGGTTGGGGCCAACAGATGCAGTACGGAGGGATCCAGATGGGAGGACCCCTGCAGCAAGCCGCTGCTCCGCCAGCCGTCGTGGGGCTAGCCGCCCCCCCCCTCGGCCCCAGGAGGCCTCCCCCCGGTTTCGAGCCACATTTGATGGGCACCCAACAAAGCTGGCCTACTTCCTCCACCGGGTGCTAGTGTACATCGATGAAAATCGAGGGAGGGAGGAGTCAGCGCCAGGACGGTACGGACGTCTCTCCACAGCGCTCTGTGGAGAACTCCGAACCGCTTCTGATTTGGAGACCCGAGCACGGGTCGGAACCGCTCAGGTGGAGCAGGGAAAAAAGAAGCTTACTTTGGCGGACCGTAGGGGTTGGCGCAGACCCCACGGAAGCTTTGGTTTTCACTTCTTGGCCATCGGCAGTCTGGAGGCGGCCAGATGTGCCGCCATTAGTTCCGGCAGCGTTGTTGCTACAGGAAAACATTGAAAAACGAGCATACCATCTGGGTGAGAGGATTCTTTTTTGATGATTTTTTGTTAAAATAACTAGCGAAGGAGATTTTTAACCTTAATAAAGTTGGAATTAGCTGCATTTAGGATTTGAAGCTCTGGGCGAGGGAGGTGGCTTTTTGGAAGTCACTCCCAATCAGCAGCGGAAAGAGCGTTCAAAGGAAAACTTTTACTTCTTGGTTTCAAATACAATTGAGGAGACTGGAGTGCCTTTAAATTTTTCTTTTTTTTCCTCTTTGCTAAATTCTTTTTTTAAAATTATTGGACTTAAAAAGAGAAAGTTAATACTGAATTGTGATACACTTCTTTGGTTTCTTTTTAACATTGTATCCTTTCTCTCTTCCTTTTCCTGTGTTGGAACATTGTAGCCAATTTAAACACAGTGCCACCTAATGTCTGAATTGAGATACAATTTCTACATTTTGCAACAAGAGAGAACAGCTGCAGTTTTGTTTATAATATACTATCTTATTCAAGAGAACTGTTTATGTGTGACCTGAAAAGATGTTTTGACTATACTTAGTTTCATGTTTGCAACTTGGATTATTTTTTCTCTCTTACTTTTGAACTTTTGAAATTGGATGGCAAGCCTTATTTTTACTCTATTTCTTTTCTCTTTGGCTATACTAAGTGGATTAAGGCATGAGCCTGAAGAAGGAGCCTGCTTGATTTTGTTTTTTGATCTCCCTTTTTTTTGATACTTGAAATTGGTTTTTTCTCCTTTTTTATTTTTTATTTTTGACTTTCTGATTGATATTTTTACTTTCCCCTTCTTTCCTTTTTGGCCTTTATTGAGACTTGGCTTATTCACAAACTTACAAACTTTTGCCCCTTTCTCTTCTTACTTTTTTTTATTCTTTTATTTCATTATTAACTAATTATCTTTTAGAGATATACTCTCTTTTCCTCTGCTTTCATTACTTTCCTTTTACCTTAATTTTTTTTCTTTATGGATTTTTTGGATTATTACCCCCCCCCATTGGATTACAAATTATAAATACAGATTTGGATTACAATTAACGATTTGGATTACAAATTTGTGCAAAGATGGCTACAAGGAAGATTCCACAATATCTCACATCATCATCTACTTCTTCACAGAGTCCAGGACAGAAACCATCTGACACAACGGTACAAACAGAAAAATCAAATATGGAGTTAAAAATTATGATGCAAGCGCTATTCGAGGATTTTAAAACGGAGGTTATTGGCAAGTTGGAAGCAAGTATGGGGAAGGTGGAAGAAGAGTTGAAGGAAGTCAGAGGCTTCCTGGAAAAAAATGAACAACGTCTACAGAAAGCGGAGGAAGAGATCCAAGAAACTAAAAAAGAGGTGCAGGAAGTAAAAACCCACCAAATTGAATCTGATAAAAGACAAGAGATGATAAACATAATTTCTGAGATGGATTGTTCCGATTATTACTTGAGATTTCAGAATGTAATAGAAGGAGGAAAACTTAGCAGAAATAATGGTGACCATGTTGGCAGAAGCAATAGAAGAAGATAAAGAGAGATTGATGAATGACATTGATGAAATTTACAGAGTTAATACTAGATATGCAATAAGAAACAAATTAGCAAGAGAGGTTCACATAAGGTTTATAAAAAAGTCACGGAGAACAGAGCTCTTACAAAAATTAAGAAATGTGACAGGAAAGAGATTACAACCTTGAAGCAAGTACCAAGAAAAGTCAGAGACCTCAGAAGAGACTACCAATTCCTGACAAAAATTTTGATTGAAAGAGGGATCAACTTTAGATGGCTCATACCGGAGGGGATAATGCTATGGTGGCAAGGTCAGAAAGTAAGATTGGATACAACTGACAAAGCTGAATTCTTCTATAGACAACACTTTGTATATGGCTAGGAGGAAAGAAGAGAAAGAGAAGCAAGAGAAATAAGACCACAAAAAGAAGGGACAAATGGGAAAACTAAACTATTGCCTACTTTGCAGGAGGAAGCGATTCAAGAGAAAGAGCTAGAAGGAGCAACAGCAATGGAGATAAAAGACCAAAGAGAAATGAGAATGACAAGATCGACTAAGATTTTAAAGTTAAAAAAAAATCATCATGGAGGACGAAATAAAGATGATTTCAATGAACATAAATGGATTAAACTCGGCTATTAAAAGAAAAAGGATATTTAATAGATTGAAAAAATTGAAGATGGACATTATTTGTTTACAAGAAGTACATATTAAGCAGCAACACAAGAAATTTCTAGAATGTGCGTGATTAAGAGAACTATATATGACATTAGCAGATCAAAGCAAAAAAGGAATATCACTATATATACAGGAAAAATAGCGTCAAGGCATATATATATAATGATGAAGATGGAAGGATTCTTATGGTAGAAATAATAATCAACAAGAAAAAGACTTTAATAGTTGCTATTTATGCCCCGAATGAAAATCAAGAAAAATTTTATACAAAGTTACACCAGAAAATAGTTGAACTAGCCTACGAGAATATATGTATACTTGGAGACTTTAATGCCATTGTGAAAGCAGAGCTGGACTATAAAACATCAAAAAAGAATAAAATACAAAGGAAAAAATTGCCAAAATCATTTTTTACTATGGTAGAAGAATTAAATTTATTTGATGCTTGGAGGCAGAGATTTCCTGAAGAAAAACAATTCACTTTTTACTCTTGTAGACATATGTCTTGGTCAAGGATTGATATGATATGGATGTCCCTGGAAATGTTAAATAATATACAACATATAAACATTGAATCTAGCACTTGGGCTGACCACAACCCAATAGAAATGACCTGGAAAGGAAAAAGGAAAATAAATAGATGGACATTAAATCAAGAAATCTAAGCCGCCCTGAGTCCCTCGGGAGTGGGGCGGCATATAAGAAACCATAAATAAATAAATAAATAAATAAAATATTATATGAAAAAGATTTTCAACAATCTATAGAGAAAGAAATGAAATTTTTCTTCAAAGAAAACAAAAATAATGATATATCCCTACAAATGGTTTGGGACACAGCTAAAGCATATTTTAGAGGATTGGCGATGACTTATACTGCAAAAATAAATAAACAAAGACGAGATACTCAGAAGAAAGTAGAAGAAGAATACAAAGAGTTAGAAAAGAAGTTTCAAAAAGATCCACAAAATAATAATATCAAGATAATGATGGACTTGGGAAAGCATAAGTTAAATATGATTGAGAATGAAGAGATTACAAGAAAAACAAAAAGTGCTAAACAAAACTTGTTTGAACATGCTAATAAACCAGGGAGATGGTTAGCATACAAGAGAAAGAAAGAGAAAGAAAAAAAATGGATAAAACAACTGGAAGATATGGATGGAAACATTAGATATGGCGATGACGGGGAAAAAAAGATTGCATGGACTTATTATAAAGCATTATATGTACAAGAGAAAATAGAAAGTAAAAAAATAGATCAATATTTGGAGAAAGCGGACCTACCAAAAATATCAGAAAAATACAAAAATCTATTAGAGGAAAAAATTACTATGTCAGAACTGACAGCGGCAATTAAAAAGCAGAAAAGTGGCAAAGCTCCAGGTCCAGATGGAATACCAGCAGAAACTTATAAAATTTTTGAGGCATCGTTTTGGAATTGTAATGTTAGAAGTATTTAATGAATTAATAATGGAAAACAAAATTCCTGATTCATGGACAGAAGCATTCATAACCTTGATTCCAAAAGAAGAGACTGATTTGCAAAAAATAAAGAACTATAGACCGATATCATTGTTAAATGTGGACTACAAGATATTTGCCTCGATAATAGCGAACAGACTCAAAAACTTATTAAATGACTTTATACATTCGGATCAAAATGGATTTTTACCAAAAAGACAAATCAAGGATAACATGCGTATGATCTTAAATGTTTTAGAATATTATGAACAACATCCCGGAAAACAAGTAGCCTTAATGTTTCTAGATGCACAGAAAGCCTTTGACAATGTGAACTGGCAATTTATGATAAAACAACTACAAACTATGGGCTTTGGACAAAAGTTCATAGGGGTAATCAAATCAATATATACTAAGCAATCTGCTAAAATAATATTAAATGGCGAAATGACAGAGAAGGTTGAGATAATGAAAGGAACCAGACAAGGTTATTATTATTTATACTAACCTTGGAAGTTTTAGCTAGACTTGTAAGACAAGATAAAGACATAAAAGGATTAAAGATTAAGAATGAAGAATATAAATTCCAAGCATTTGCTGACAATTTAGTGTTTATATTGGAAGAGCCACTAGAAACAGGTCCAAATCTATTACACCAAATAGAACGATATGGAGAGGTGGCTGGTCTAAAAATTAATAAAGATAAAACAAAACTTTTAGTTAAAAATATGACAGAAAAACAAAAGAAGAAACTGTCTGAAACCTCAAAGATACAAATTGTAAAGAAAGTTAGATATTTGGGGATCCAATTATCTGCAAGATGTTTAATTATTAAAGAAGATAACTATGCAAAACTCAAAAAACAAATTGAATCAGATCTGGATAAATGGAAAAATCTGCAAGTATCACTTATGGGCAGAATTGCATTGATCAAGATGAATATATTACCTCGTTTACTATTTCTGTTTTCAACAATCCCAATAAAAATAGAGAAAATATATTTTAGAGAAATAAATACATTAATCTTTAAATTTATTTGGCAAGGGAAAAGATCAAGAATAAATTTAAAAATGTTGCAGGATGCTAGGACTCGAGGTGGATTTGGGCTTCTGAATTGGGAACTCTACTACCAGGCAGCGACTTTGACATGGACGAGAGAATGGATTTTACTAAGAAACCGGAGATTGTTAATATTAGGATACGATATGCATATTGGATGGCACTCACTCTTATGGTATGGAAAAAATAAAATACATAGTTACTTCCAAAGACATTATATAAGAAACTATTTATATTTAGTTTGGGAAAAAGTAAAAGCTAAACATTATATGAGTATACCAAATTGGATATCGACAATAGAAGCACTAATTCATCCAAGCAGAGTGAACTGGCAAAAAATACCAAGATATCAAGACATTTTGACAGAGGAAGGGGAATCAAAATCGACACACGAATTAGAGGAACAAGGAATTAAAATGGATTGGTTTATGAGATCGCAAATACAGACAAGATATGAAAAAGATTAAAAAAATGGAAGGTATCATGTTAAAAAACACAGAACTAGATACAATACTTACAGGACCAGATGAAAAATTAATTAAGAAAATATATAATTATTTACTCTATGTGGATTTAGAATTTGAACACGTTAAAGAGACAATGATAAAATGGGTTCAGAACTTTGGTTACACAATAGAACTTGAAAAATGGAACCAACTTTGGGAAAGGAACTACAAATTGACTATGGCAACAACATACAAAGAAAATATGTATAAAATGTTTTATAGATGGCATTTGTCACCGGAAAGATTAGCCAAAATGTTCAAGAACATGTCTATGAAATGTTGGAAATGCCAACATATACCTGGTTCCTACTATCACATGTGGTGGACTTGTGTAGAGGCAAAATCTTACTGGACTCGAGTTAAGAACTGGCTAGAACAAATGTTGAAACAAAATATAGAGCTGAGACCCAAAACTTTCTTGTTGGGGATTATACCGAATAAACTTAGTAAAGAAGATACCTATTTGATTATACATGTCCTGACAGCAGCTAGAATCACTTTTGCACAAAAATGGAAAGGAACTAAGGTTCCATCTGAAGAGGAATTAATAAAAAAAATTATGGATTGTGCTGAAATGAACAGAGTAACAATGAAAATTAAAGACAAAGAGGACTCAGAATATTATAATGTTTGGATGAAATTTTATAGTTGGTTGGAGAATGAATATAGTTGAAAGTTAAGATAGAACAATTATTGTGTATAAAAGATAAGAAAATGAACATAGATAAATAACCCAGATGACAAAATGTATATGAATAAGGAAGTAGCAATATAGTAATATAAAAATATACCTAGAATTTAAGAATTTAAGTATTTTGAAATAGATTTTTAACATAGGATAGATTTGAATTAATAATTTAAAATGTTAGATGAAGAGATGTATTGGCTGTCTATGTTAAAATAAAAATAAACACACTCAAGAAAGGAGAAGGAAGAGGAAGAGGAAGTAGTGGGGAGGAGAAAAGAAGGAAGAAGGGGTAGTAGGAAAGGGGAGAGAAGGAGGAAGAAGGTAGAGGGAGGGGAGAAGGATAGAGGGAAGGGAGTGATTGGATTTGATATGTAGGATAGATAGGCAATCTAGTAATAATATTGGATGTGGAAAAAAATCAGGTTAAATCTTTGACAATATATTATGGTATATGTATTGATGTTTTATGTGAAGAATATTAAAAGAAAATAAAAAACTTTTTGAAAAAAAAAGAAATAAAATTGAGCGCTGTTCCAGACAGATAGACAACTGATCGATCAGATCACCGAGGGGATGAATGACGGGGAAGCATCCGAGTGGGTGGCGGAGCTCCACGATGAAGCGGCCCCTGAATTAGATGATCTGGACGACTTTGTCCAGCTGATGAGAATCAGGTTCCGCGATGAGGCCCAGCAAGCAGATGCTGAGGCCCAGATCAAAGCGTTGAAGCAAGTGGGACGCCCAGTGAAGGAACTGGTGTGGGAGTTTAGGAGAGCGGCAGGGAAAGTGCGAGATTGGCCCGAGCGGCTCTTAGTGCACACGTTCCGAGATGCGCTAGACCCAGAGCTGAAGAAAGCATGTGAAATACGGGGGGTCCTGTGTCGGATCCAACAGTGGTACTCCACCGCAATCACTCTGGACCATGTGGTCAGAGTCAAAAAGGAGACCCCGGCGGACCGCCCCCCTAGAAGGCTGCTGGCCCGCAGGATCCCTCCTAGACCGGGGCCGATCCCCTGGGTGGAACCGATGAGGGGAGTGAAGTGCTATAGATGCGGCCAAGCAGGGCACCACGTGACCGAGTGCCTAGCACCAGCCCCCCTTCCTCTCCCGAGGGCCAGGCCAACTCCTGCCTCCAGAAAGAAGCCGAGCAAGCCACCTGAACCGGGGCGGTTGGCCCTGCAGCCGGAGGGGTCCCCTCCCCCTCCGGACGACGATGAACCACCATCGATGGGGGGATCGAGTCCTCCATGGGAAGAGGGGGTCGATGAGGAAGACGATCCAATGGTGAGTGCAGCCATTCGGCCTTTTCTCATAAAAGCCAAAATCTGGGCGCCCGAAACAGGGAAGTAGATGCTATAATCAACACCAGGTGTTTGAGGTGTCTAATCAGCAAGATAGTGGTAGATAAACTGGGGATCCACACTAGGCCCTTAGCTAACCCCATTCGCTTCCAACAACTGGATGGGTCATTAGTGGGGGGGCTCCCACCACCCTCCTAACTCAAGCTGTAAACCTGCAGTTTGTGCGGCACCAAGAACGAATTTGATTCATAGTAGCCCCCAAGATGTCTGAAGCGATTATCCTGGGCCTGGCATGGTTAGATAACTGGACCCCCACCATCCGATGGGAAGATGGGTATCAGAAACTCAATAAACACATCGGCCCGACTCCCCCGCCAGAAAACCAACAGCAGAGGGAGAAGTTCATGCAAGGGGGAAAATCAGAACCTCAACTGGCTGCGCCCACAAGGGAGATCACCCCCCCAGGAGCCCAAAGGGTGCCGAGAGAGTACCTCGACCTAGAGAGGGTGTTTAGTGAGGAAGAATGCAACGAGCTCCCTCCTCACCGGCCAACAGACTGCACAATAGAATTCGAGCCAGGTGCTATGCTCCCAAAGCCAAAGATGTATTCAATGTCCCCCAAGAAATTGGGAGAGTTGAGGAGATACATCAACTCCAACTTGGAGAGGGGGTTCATCCAGCCAGCGAAGTCAAGAGTAGCTGCCCCTGTACTGTTCAAAGAGAAGATGGGGGGGGGGGGGTTTCTCAGATTATGCGTGGATTTCCGGGGGATCAACGGAGTGTGCGTTCAGAACACCTACCCCTTACCCCTCATGAAAGACTTACTGAACCACTTGTCCAAAGGCAAGATATTCACTAAGTTGGACTTAAGGGAAGCGTACTATCGCATCCGAATCCGGGAGGGGGATGAATGGAAAACCGCCTTCAACTGCCCCCTGGGAAGTTTCCAATTCAAGGTGATGCCTTTCGGGCTGCAAGGGGCTCCAGCAATGTTCATGCAGTACATTAACGAGGTGCTCCACCTCCATCTGTACAAGGGGGTGCTTGTTTACTTAGATGATATCCTCAGCTTCAGTGAGACAATGGAGGAACATGTGAAGTTGGTGAGGCAAGTCCTAAAAAAGCTTCTAGCCGCCAAATTGTATGCCAAACTCTCCAAATGCGAGTTTCACAAGACTTCGCTGGACTACTTGGGATACTGGATCTCCAAAGATGGAATTGAGATGGATCCGGGGAAAGTGAAAGCAGTGCTTAATTGGCAGGCCCCGCGCACCCGCAAACAGCTGCAGAGCTTCCTGGGCTTTGCGAACTTCTATAGGCAATTCATCCCGGCCTTTGCAGAAGTTGCCCTACCGCTGACCGAATTGCTCAAGACGGGGCCGACGCCAACCAAGCCAAAACCCAGTCAGCCGCTAAATTGGACAATGGCCTGCCAGAAAGCCTTCGAGAAATTAAAGCAATTGTTCACCCAGGAGCCAATCCTCCAACATCCCGATCCAGAATGACAATTCATCATTCAGGCTGATGCGAGTGATTTAGCTGTGGCGGCGGTGTTGCTGCAAAAAGATGAGAACGGACAGCTCCTACTGTGCGCTTACGTCTCGAAAAAACTCACCGCTATGGAGAGAAGATGGGCCATCTGGGAAAAAGAAGCCTTGGCAGTTCGTTGGGCGCTGCTGACTTGGAGGCAATTCCTCGAGGGAGGAAAAGTACCTTTCGAGGTATGGACTGACCACAAGACCCTTGAGGCGCTAAAGACCCCCAGGAAACTGTCGCCCAAACAAGTGAGGTGGGCGCAATACTTTAGGCGATTCAAATTCGAACTAAAGCATATCCCAGGGGGGAAAAACTTGCTGGCGGATGCCCTGTCCAGGAAGCCACAATACGACAGCCAGAGGGAGGAGGAGTTCCACTCGGTCATCCCCTCATTGCTTCCGTCAAAGCCTTCTGTCGCAGAGGGAGAGCTCGCGGCTCCGGTCCTCACCAGGGCTCAATCCAGATGATCGAGCGCCCGAGGCCATGAGGAGTGGACAGACAAATTTAAAGCTGCTTTGCCCAATGACCCCTGGTTAAATGAGAACAAAGAAATCCTGACCATGAGAGATGGACTAGCTTGGAAAGGAGCCAAGTTGTATGTGCCTGCAGACCTCTGGTTGCAAGTACTCCAACGGAGCCATGACTCTAAGCTGGGGGGCCACTTCGGATTCTTGAAAACCCTCCACCTTACGAGATGGCAATTTTGGTGGCCAAAGATGAAATCTGATGTGGAGGATTATTTTTTTATTTTTTTATTTTAGAGTTCTTATATGCCGCCCTACTCCCTGGGGACTCATGTATGTAAATTATGTAAAAAGCTGTGCCACCTGCGCCACAAGTAAGCACCGACCAGGGAAACCGCCTGGACTTCTGCAGCAGGTGGCCAACCCCAGTAAGCCATGGGAAGAAATAGGAATGGATTTCATTGTAGAACTCCCAGAGAGCAAGGGAAATACAGTTATTTGGACGGTCATAGATTTGTTCTCCAAACAGGCCCACTTCGTTGCCTGCTCTGGGTTACCAACATCCAGACACTTAGCAAAACTTTTCCTCAAGCACATCTACCACTTGCACGGAGTGCCAAAGAGGATAATCTCTGACAGAGGCGTGCAATTCACCACTAAGTTCTGGAAGGAGTTCCTGCACACCATCGGGTCCACTCAAGGCCTTAGTTCTGGGTTCCATCCCCAGACCAACGGAACAGCTGAGAAAGCGAACTCCATGGTGGAACAATATCTCCGCTGTTACGTAAATTACCAACAAGCCGACTGGGCGGAGCTGCTGCCATTTGCAGAAGTAGCATAGAACAACGCAGTATTTATTTATTTATTTCTTGGTTCTTATATGCCGCCCTACTCCCGAGGGACTCAGGGCGGCGTACAGCAATATACAAGAACACTAGATAATAAACAGTAATTAAAAACCAAGTTAAAAAGTTAAAAAATTGAACAGTTAAAAAAATATTCACCACCACACATACCCGGGGGAGAGCTCAGATGGACTAGTCTCTACCCCCTGCCTGCAGGAAAAGCCATGTCTTGACGGCTTTTCGGAAGGCCAGCAGGGTGGGGATGGTTCGGGTCTCAGGGGGAAGTTGGTTCCAGAGCACGCCCCCCCCCCCCCCACAGAGAAGGCCCTCCCCCTAGGGCCCGCCAGCCGGCATTGTTTGGCTGACGGGACCTGGAGGAGACCCACTCTGTGGGCCCTAACCGGTCGAAGGGAAGTATGAGGCAAAATGCGGTCCCGAAGGTAACCTGGTTCTAAGCCATGAAGGGCTTTAAAGATGATGATCAACACCTTGAATTGTACCCGGAGACCGATGGGCAACCAATGCAGCTGGCGGAGTATAGGTGTAACGTGGGTGTACCTTGGCACACCCACCACAGCACGCGCAGCCGCATTTTGCACCAACTGAAGTCTCCGGATACTCTTCAAGGGTAGCCCCATGTAGAGCACATTGCAATAATCCAGTCGGGAGGTGACAAGGGCATGAGTGACCGTGAGTAGAGCCTCCTTCTCCAAGTATGGCCGCAATTGGTGCACCAGGCGAACCTGTGCAAAAGCCCCCCTAGCCACAGTGGTAAGATGATGATCCAATTTTAGCTGTGGATCTAGGAGGACCCCCAAATTGTGGACCTGCTCCGAGGGAGTCAATTTCGCTCCCTCGAGAACAAAGGAGGGACAGTTGTCATAGTCCTTAGGAGGCAATATCCAAAGCCACTCAGTCTTGTCGGGGTTGAGTCTGAGTCTGTTCCTCCCCATCCAGGTCCTAACATCGTCCAGGCACCGGCACATTACATCAACTGCCTCACTGAATTGAGACGGGGTGGTGATGTACAGCTGGGTGTCGTCAGCATACTGATGGAAACTCACCCCGTGTTTGCGGATGATCTCCCCCAGCGGTTTCATGTAAATGTTGAACAGGATGGGCGAGAGGACCGAACCCTGAGGCACCCCGCATAACAGGGGCCTAGGAGATGATATCTGCCCTCCTGTTAACACCGACTGCATCCTGTCGGCGAGATAAGAGGAGAACCACCGTAAAACGGTGCCTCCCACTCCCAACTCGCCGAGATGATGCAGAAGGATACCATGGTTGATGGTATCGAAAGCCGCTGAGAGGTCAAGTAGCACCAGGATGGAGGAATTTCCCCCATCCCGGGCTCGCCAAAGATCATCCATCAGAGCGACCAAGGCAGTTTCTGTACTGTAGCCGCGCCTGAAGCCCGACTGATAGGAGTCTAGATGATCTGTTTCCTCCAATAGCCGCAGAAGCTGAGCAGCCACCACCTTCTCCACAACTTTACCTAAGAAAGGTAAGTTGGAGACCGGACGAAAGTTCTTCAAGTCCGCTGGATCCAGGGAAGGCTTCTTCAGGAGGGGTCTCACCACCGCAACTTTTAACGGCTGCGGTACGGATCCCTCCCTCAAAGCAGCGGTGATCACCGCCTGGATCCAGCCACGTGCCACCTCCCTGCTGGCTGAAACCAACCAGGAGGGGCACGGGTCCAATAAACAGGTGGAAGCACCCATCGCCCCCACGGCTATGTCCACATCTTCAGGAGAAACAGGCTCAAACTCCTCCCACAATGGTGGACTAAGACTTGCCCCTGTCAACTCTATGGACTCTGCCCAGGTTCGACAGGATCTGAGCGACTTTATCCGACAGAAACTCTGCAAATTCCTCAGCTCTACCTTGCAAGTGTTCCTCGCTCCCCCCTTTAGCAAGGAGGGAGCAAGTTACCCTAAACAAGGCGGCTGGGCGAGAATCTGCAGACGCAATAAGAGTGGAAAAATGAGACCATTTTGCCGCCCCTATCGCCACTAAATAAGACTTGATGTAGGTTCTTAAGAGTGTTCGATCAGACTCGGTTTTACTGGCCCTCCAGCGGCACTCCAGACGTCTCTTCTGGCGTTTCATCTCCCGGAGCTCCTCGGTAAACCAGGGAGCTTTCCGGGATCCACTGACACGGAGAGGTCGCAAAGGCGCAATCCGGTCTAATGCCCCTGATGCTGCGGTGTTCCAAGCAGCCACCAGGGAATCAGCCGAATTGTGTACCAGGGTTTCAGGTATTTCCCCAAGTTCCCTCTGGAATCCTTCTGGCTCCATTAGGCGCCTGGGGCGGAACCACCTAGTCGGTCCCGCCTCCCTGCGGGGGAGGAATGGGCCTGCGAAATCCAACCTCAGTAGGAAATGATCTGACCATGACAGTGGGGTGATGACTATGTCCCCTATCTTCAGATCATCTCTCCACTGCCCCGAAAGAAACACTAGGTCGAGCGTGTGGCCACCCTCATGAGTTGGACCCTGGATTACTTGGGTCAGGTCCATGGTTGTCATGGAATCCATGAACTCCTAAGCTACCCCAAAGGTTTCGCCAGCAGAAGGCAGGTTAAAGTCCCCCAGCACCATAAGCCTAGGGAACTCAACCGCCAAGCCGGCTACTGCCTCGAGCAGCTCAGGCAGGGCCTTACTAACGTAGCTGGGAGGCAGGTACATTAAGAAAAGGCCCACCTGAACCCCTACGTCCAACTTCAGAAGGAGCGTCTCACACCCAACAATCTCCGGGGCAGGGATCCTACGAGGATGCAGATTTCGGCGCGTTATTATTGCCACTCCTCCCCCCCTTCCCTGGGGTCGAGAATGGTGCTGCACTGAGAACCCGTCTGGGCATATCTCGGAGAGAGCTACTCCCCCCTCCTGGCCCAGCCAGGTCTCAGTTATACATACCAGGTCTGCCCCCTCTTCTCTTCTTCTTCACCAGTACACAGCAGTACCGGCTTAACGCCTTTCCAGGTTACCAGCGGACAAGAATTCATCCCAATGCCAGAACTGCCCACACAAGCACCCACATCTAAGTCCCTAACAGAATGGATGGAAGACCTGAAGAAGGGGTGGGAGAACACAAAAAAGGCATTGATTGAAACGGCAGAGACATATAAAAAGCAAGCAGATAAGCATAGAGCCACTCAGCCCCCTTTCAAAGTGGGAGATAGAGTCTACCTATCAACAAAATATATCCGCTTGAGAATACCCAGTAAAAAATTGGGTCCGAAATTCTTAGGCCCTTTTCCAATAGTAAAGATAATTAATCCTGTCACAGTACAATTGGCTCTGCCAAGAATATTGGGAAAGATACATCCAGTGTTTCATAGTAGCTTACTTAGGCCAGTGAGACAATCCAACATTAGGCCACAAGCCTTTCCTCCACCACCACCCATAGTAGTACAGGGGGAGAGACATTATGAAGTGAAAAAAATCCTAGATTCCAGGTTATTTAGGGGCCACCTTCAGTATCTTATACTTTGGAAAGGATATTTGTTGGCTGAATCAACATGGGTCAATAGTTGGAAAGTTAGAGCAGACAGGCTCATTAGCGATTTCCATAACAAATACCCAGATAAGCCGAAGGAGCCCCCTGGGGAGGGAGGGGTGGTTAAGTTCATTTACTTAATCCCCTGTACTCACTTATTGTTTTCTTTTGTGTATTAGTAGGAGATGTTGTTCTTGTGAGGAGGGCCGCCTGACAAAGCATCGTTTGCCACCGTTCTACATAGAAGAACGTTCTACATAGAAGTGGGGAGGGGGAATGCAGCAAGCGTGAGAAGCTACAGATATCACATTCTTCGTTGCTTCTCCAAGGTCATCTTTTGTCCAGCACCTGCAAGGGACTGGGCGGAGAGGTTGCCACGCTGGCAGAAGTTTACTGGGCAACGTGACCCGGTTGGTGGTGGGGGACAAGGAGTGCCCGTTTCCTATTGAAAGGGAACTTGGGAGACAAGTTAGATTTGGGTTTCCCCATGCGTTGCCAACATGGTGTCTGCAATAAATTGGAACTTTGGTGAACTTTTGGCCTTGGACTCTGATTTCTACTTGATTACTATTTGGAACCTTGACAGCTGGAAATGCAAACAAAACCTGGGGACATACTATCATACTTGGTGGACATGTCCAGAAGCGAGAAAATTTTGGAAAAAGATCCAGAAATGGATAAAAGAAATTATACAACAATCTGTTGATCTCAAACCAGAATTGTTATTGCTTGGAATTGTAAGAGAGAAAATGAACAAAAGCAACTTATATCTTATTCTAAACATAACAACAGCAGCCAAAATCACTTACGCTCAATACTGGAAAAATGAAAAGGTCCCCCCAAGCTCAGCAATAATTACAAAAATACTGGATTGCGCAGAAATGAGCAAATTGACTATTGAATTACAGGATAAGGAAGAAACAGAATTTTATAAGATTTGGGAAAAATGGTACAATTGGTTAGAAGATAAAAATCAAAGGAAATAATAAGTGAGAAATACAAAAATAAAATACAATAAGACAGGTAGACAGACTTAACAGAAAATAAATACGACAGAATCAGAAACATAACAAAACTAAAGAAATATTTTAAGATAGATAAGTTAAAGAACCAACGGTACCATTGATATAACGGTACGCAATGCTACAAAAATATTAACATTAATGGTTCATGTTTTTTCTTCTTCTTTATGTTAGTCTATGTATCATGTATTGATGTCATATAGAGTTAGATGTATGTTTGTTTTGTATATATGTATATATTTGTGTTCTTTTTTAAACCATTTAATAAAGATTATTTTTTAAAAAGTCAAGATGGTACAATCGAAGCTCTACCTGCTTTTATGTGTAATGCACATTTTAAAAAATAGGTGAAATTTGATCACATCATTATAGTCGCCACCATTTTTTACTACATCCTGGAGACATCATTGATTGCTCAGATTTGAGTCTACTTTCCCCAGCCTAATCCTTTCCAGGCATATGGAACTATAACTCCCAAGATCCCATTCTGGTGTGGTTCAACACCAGAAAGACTGTTATAATCTGTTCTCTTGCCAGCCAGACTAATTATAATCTTATCCACTGGCAATTCAGCAATATACAGATAGCTCAAATGAATAAATAAATCCAAATCTGTGAGCAATGCCCTGCCCTTTAATCCTACCCCCTGCTTAAACATATAGCTCTGACTTTCCTCATCCAAGGTCTACATATACCTCACCTTTCCTTCCCTATTCTGTACCTTCCCCCTTTCCCACAGGGGGATGCTAGGTGCTTTCAAAAGCTCTTCCCCCAATGCAAGTCAACAGGTGTGGCTTTTCCCTAGCATGGAAATGTAGTCATGGAAATGGGGTGGGAAGTGAGTTGTTCCAGATGCATCTTCTGGCTATTGTTCATGCACTGTACAGTACACACCATGTCTGCCAAGAAAACTAATACAATGTCCTCAGCACTTCAGCAATTGGAACTAAGTGCAGGATGGGATGTCAACAAGACCGCTGAATCTAGGGATCATTTTTCCCAACTTTCACTCCCTCCTGAAGCCTAATATTTACTTTGTCCACCATTGTCTTTGTCATCTTCTGCTGCAGTTGTTTGCTGTATCCATCCAACCCTTTTGCCAACATACCATTTTTTTGCCTAGCCCATATACTCACCCTGGGGCTACTGAGGGGACTAGAAGATAAGCCAGTGGAGGCACCACTTACAGATCGAGACCTGTGGGGGGCAAAGACACATATGAGGATTAGTGTTATCTTGGAAGGGAAGAAGGTGTTGAAACACAGAGAAGAGGATGGGATACATGTGAAACATCACTCTAAAATAGCATTGCAAAAAGTTTTCAGCCCCCCTGCCCCCCAGTCAAAGGTACCCTAAAGAAGTGAATAAGCCTAAGACGTTTTGGATACCACCAGCAGAGAACAGCAAAGAATTGCAGAATATATACTGTATATCCTGAAATTCTTTGCTGTTCTCTGCTAGTGATATTTGCTGTACTTGCTATGCATTATATATATTTAACACACAATGTTTCATTTTATATAGAGTAGGTCTGCATTTTGGATACTTTATGCAAAGACCCAGCTCTCTGAAGAAGCAGCTGATGCTAGGAAAGATGAAAGAAAAGAGAAAAAAGAAGACAACCAAGCAGGAATGGACTCAGTAACAATGGTGATGGGTGCACAATTGGAAGGTTTGAAGGTTGGGACAGATTGTCCTGGAGAAGATCAGTCTATGTGGTTATTAAGTATAAAAAATGACTTGATGGGACATTATCAAGCAATCAAAATCTGCACAGTAAGAGACTATCAAAATATGCCAGTGATTTAGGCTAGACAAGGAATCAAAAAAGTATTGAAAGAAAGCAGTAACAAATTACAGATAGTCCTCAACTTACAAAGTTACAACATCACTGAAAAAAGGGACTTATGACTGTTTTTCACACTTACAACCATTGCAGCATCCCCATGGTCATGTGATCAAAATTCAGTTGCTTGGCAACTGACTCATATTTATGACAGTTCCAGTGTCCCAGGGTCATGTGAGCACCCTTTACAACAGTCTGACAAGCAAAGTCAATGGGGAAGCCAGATTCACTTAACAACTGTGTCACTAACTTAACTGCAGCAATTCACTTAACAACTGTGTCACTAACTTAACAACTGCAGCAATTCACTTAACAACTGTGGCAAGAAAGGTCATAAAATGGGACAACATTCACTTAATTTAAATGTTTCACTTATCAACAGAAATGTGGGGCTCAATTGTGGTTATAAGTCGAGGACTACTTTCCATATTCCAATAGAAATGATTTATATGTAGCTCAGGTCTAAACTGTGGAATCTTAAGTGCTCTCTGAGGTTGATTGTTGTTTGCAGATGTTTCATGACTTGACTAAGTGACATCAAGTAAACAACCATGCTCAGAGAGCACCAAAGACCGCATACTTCCATATTGTTGCCATGGAAGCAACATAAATAAAACCAGGAAGTTACCAGATATGGAGCTTGACCATTTTTTAGAGATACATAGGCGCAACTGATGGCAGTATCTGGCAGGTCCCCCAAAGCTAAATAGAATTGAACCTGATTAGTAATTAGATGGAAGACACCAGAAAATCCTAAAGCTGCAAGCTAGCCTGAAAAGCGGAAGAAAAGCCCCAGAAGACGACAGTGGTAGAGGGTTTCCATACTGTTGCCAAAAATGCTACATGGATGTGTCCCTGTAGTTAGCAAGAACTGACTTTGATTTTGGGAAATCTTTACCTTAAAGGTGCATTAACATTCCTAGAACAGCCTTAGAGGTTAGCCAACCCTTAAAATGTTTGCAAGTTCCATTTTCAGTGGCCAGGAAGCACACTGGAAAGACAGCAGAATCTCCAAATGCCAGATTTGAAGATCCTTCCCCCTCTTTCACGCACACACATAGTTGGACACAAGCTCACCTCTGACTATGTTGTGCCATCTCTATGGCCCGTCGGGCTGGGACTGGAGAACCACCATCTGTGACGCTCAAGACTTCCATGGACTTCCGCTCAGGTCGACGTTTGCCATGTCGGTTCAGCATAGGGGAGTCAACTCGCTTCCGAGGAGGGTCTGAAACACGTAAAGGAGAAGGATGCAATAAGGCCTTCCCTTTTGGGTGAACTTTGGAGGCTGGTGTTTATATAAGAAACATTCCATACTCAGAATAATAAATCCTTTGAATCCAATGCCCATCCACCATTCATTCATTCATTCATTCATTCATTCATTCATTCATTCATTCATTCATTCATTCATTCATTCATTCATTTCATTCATTCATTCATTCATTCATTCATTCATTCATTCATTCAGCATATGGCGATGTTATATTAGCCAGGGGATTACAATGCTAATGCAGAGTAGTACAGGTAGTCCTTGAATTACAACAGTTCATTTAGTGACCATTCAAAGTTAAAACGGCACTGAAAAAAGTGACTTATGACCATTTCCACACTTATGACCGTTGCAGCATCCCCCTGGTCACGTGATTTACATTTGGATGCTTGACAACTGACTCACATTTATGATGGTTGCAGTGTCCTGGGGTCATGGGTTTATCTTTTGCGACCTTCTGACAAGCAAAGTCAATAGAGAAGCCAGATTCACTTAACAACCTTGTTACTAATTTAACAACTGCAGGGATTCACTTAACAAATGTGGCAAGAAAAGTCGTAAAATGGGGCAAAGGTCACTTAACAAATTTATCACTTAGCAACACAAATTTTGGGCTCAATTGTGGCCGTAAGTTGAGGACTACCTGTAGTTTGGCTGCCCATTTGCTAGCCCTGTTTGGTTCACGCTTGCGCACTTCCCAAGGTATGCCACAGGAGAGCGAGCTAGCTCCAAACGACCCACCCATTTATCCACCCACAGTTGCACTACCATTGTTTTGAAAGGGAAAGAGAAGAGAATTTGGGAATGAAGATGAGATACTAGGACTCTGGAAATTTTGAATTTGGAGATTGAGTTCAAGGTGATTTTATCTGTAGATCAAATCAGCTGCCTGTGAACCAACCTAGATGTTGTTGCAAAGGCACAGGGTGAGCTTCTCCTAATTGATTCAAAACTCCAAGTTAAATCTACCCATTTCAAACATGCTAACTGCATCCATTTTCACAAATGGTAATCACATGACCCCAGGACACTGCAACTGTTGTAAATATATGCAGGTTGTCAAGTGTCTGAATTTTGATCACATGACTCTGGGGATGCTGCAATGGTGATCTGGGGATGCTAAATTCAAGGACAGGTTGTAAGTAACTTTTTTGGTGCTGGTGTAGCTTCAAACAGTCACTAAACAAATGGTTGTAAGTTGAAGACTACCTGTACATGGGCAGAAGATGTCTACAAACAGTAGAGCTTTAACCAAAGGCAGGGGTGAAATGCTCCCGGTTCGGACCGGTTCAGGTGGACCGGTAGCGATGGCCGCCAGTGGTTCGCCGAACCGCCAGTAATGGCTGGCTGGCCACACTCCTGAGCCAGTCCAGCGGTCGCCGCTCGCTCGCCCTGCAAGTGGATGTCCCGGGACTGCACATGCGGTAGGACGCGAGTCTGCACCGGAAGAGGGCTGTGGGAGATGCGGTGCGCATGTGCAGCAGCCCTGGGACATCCGCTTGCTGTTTTTGGCCTTTTGGGCCTTTTCCGCTTGCCGTTTCCCGCCGCTCTCAGACTCAGCCCCATAGCAGCAGCAGCAGAAGGTAAGGCTGACAGTGGCGGGGGGGGGGGAGGAAGGAAGAAGCGGAAGGCCATGTGGAAGGCAGGAAAGCATGTGGGGGCGGCGGGGAAGGAAGGTAGCAGCTTACTCCCTTCCCCGCAGCACCGACATGCTTTCCTGCCTTCCACGCGGCTTTCCCAGTGTCCCCGTGGCCAGCTTGCGAAGGCAGGCAAGCAGAAGGCCACGTGGAAGGCAGAAAAGCATGTCAGGGTGGCGTGTCCCCCATGCCGGCTCCTCGAGGCTTGGGGATCCGAAGCAGCCCACTGGCTTCCCATCCGGCCACCTGCCTGCTCTCTTTGACCGCCAGTGCCACTCTGGGAACTCGGCTTGTGGAGTCCGGCACTCCGGGGGAAGGAGGCTCAGCCGCAGTGCCACTTCCCGTCAGCGAAGAAGCGGAGCGAGAGGGGCGGAAGTGGCCGGCGGGGCGACAGCCCACCATGTGGGGAGAGGGCCAGGGCAGGCCTGGCCATGCCACCGCGGAGCTTTCCCTTCGGCCTGGCTGGCGGCGCTTACCCGGGTGGGTCAGTGCGGGTAGCCCTTCATCTTCGCTAGGTCGCCCCACTTGTAGTTGCGCAGCCGGCCGGAGCGGGACATGGCGCAGGCAGAGTGGCCAATGCAGCCACCGCTGTGGCCACCCTGGCCGAGCGATCGCCGTGCCTCCCCAGCAACAAGCGTGCTGGGGCCGCCTTGCCCGCCTTTGAAGGGAAGGGGCCGCCGCCGCTCTCGCCACCCTCCCTACCCACCTGGCTGCAGATGTCCGCCTGCCCGAAGCAACCCTGCCACTGTTCGCTTTCATTTCGCGGCGGGAGAAGGAAGAAAGCTGAGGGAGAAGTTGGGGAAGGAGGAGGAGGTGGAGGGTCCTGCGGTCGCCGGCACAGCTGCCGCTGCTGAGAAGTGGGGAAGTGGCCTTATAGTGGTCCGACCCAGCATTCAGGCCGGCAGGCCACGGGAAGTCAAAGTGCCGAGGGAAAGGGGAATTGCGAGGGGGAGCCACCCTCTTCGCGATGAATACCATTCGGGGTAGTCCTAGGAATTGGGTGAGCCGGGTGGGGGGTCTACCGGCCGAAGTACAGCTCCCCCCCTTTTCTTTCCTTTTAAATGAAAAATCGTTGCGACGCTGTCTAGTGTTTTGAGCCGGCACGGGAGGCATGGGTAGAAGGCTGCCTTTTCTACAACATCCCCCTCCCCTCTTTGGATCACCCTGCGCGAGGGGGGCTCTACCTTTGCAGAAACGGGGCGGGCGGTTTGTACGGAGGATTGGCCGGGGGGATGCGCAGCCCTCCGGGATGGAGAGCGGGGCAAGAGAAGACTCCGAGGTTCGCTTGGGCAGTCAAGCCAGATGGCGGAGGGAAACTCAAAGCCTTGGGGGCTTCAGAAGGGCAGAATGTGCTTCAGAATGTGCAGCTCCTGACTCTAACAGTGAGTGACGTGAGTGACGTCAAGTTGGCCATGCCCACCTAGTCACATAACCCCCCACCACCAAGCCACGTCACCAAGCCACGCCCACAGAACTGGTAGGGAAAATTTTCACATTTCACCCCTGAAAGGTACAGTATGTTGACATGCTGGTCTCATCTTTCTTGTTTCCTCCATATCAGTAGGATGAAATATTTGAGGGAAGAAGAAATGTTGGAAACGCTTGCCATCCCTTTCTGTGTTTCTCAACCTTGGTCACTTGAAGACAGGTGGACTTCAACTCCCAGAATTCCTCAGCCAGCATGGCTGGCTAGGGAATATTGCGAGTTGAAGTCCATGTGTCTTCAAGTGGCCAAGGTTGAGAAACACTGCCTTGAGCCATCAACAGTCATTGTCAATTTCAACAATTGAAAGAACCACTGCTCTGTTTTTCTGGTCCTGATGAAGTGCTTGGAGAACGTTTCCCCCCAAATCTCACCAACATCATTGCGTGGAGGCAGGTCCTCATCCTCACAGCTGGGATATCTCTCTTTGCGGTCAAGTAGAAGGTAATAAATCATTTTCTCCTGATTCTCTCTGAAATGGAGACAGGAAAAATGAGGGCGTATGCTTAGAATAAAAATGGGTTTATTGTCTGACTATAGAAAAGATACAGTTCATTTTTCTCTCCAACTATTTGCACATGTTTCCTAACTGGCCTCTTCTCCCATCTTTCCTGCCTTCTATCTACATATCCATCACAAACGAAACCACAATTCTATTTCCTCCTTCATCAGACACCTTCTCTTATAGTGCATCCACTCTGACTGCACTTTGCAAGTTTTTTCAATCATGGGAGCTAAAATGGTGAGATGATTATCCCACATTCTCTACAGAAGCACAGTTCCTCCAATATCCCAAAGATGCTTTTTTTCAAAAGGCAACTGGACATTGTTTTTCCTTGAAGATGTTTCACTTCTCATCCAAGAAGCTTCTTCAGTTCTCTTGGATAAGAAGCAAAACGTCTTCAAGGAAAAACAAAGTCCAGTTGTCTTTTGAAAAAAGCATCTTTGGGACAACCATGACCTGGATGATTGAGAATCTCCATAGACAGTTCCTCCAATAAGAGTACAAATCACCCTTTTAAAATTCCACACGAAGGGCTTAGAACACTGCATCTCCTCAGCATAAGGATCAAAATTTAAGGCAGGTTCTTATGGCCCCATTCAACCACACACCCCAGTTCCTCACCCTTCATTTTGCAGCTCCTGCTTTAGCTTGTTTTTTTCACGGAAACAGCCCAACGAGTGCATGCTATCCAACACGTCAGGGTCCAGCTCACTGACTGACTGAATCCGTCGGATTGTTACCTTCCGAGGGATTGGTTGTTCTGGTTCTGGTTCATTCTTCCCTCCCCTGGAAGAAGAAGTAGTGTGTAAATCAGATAAAAGAAAGACACTACCATGTTAAAATCTTGAGGAGTGGGATAAAAGAGTCAAGACCTCTGGCAAAAGCCATTGTCAAAAATGACTCATTTTCAGGGGTTCGCAGTAGAAGTGGAAGCAATGTTATAAATAGGTAGACTATTAAGGAAGTACATCTGGTTGGAACTAGGAAAAGGGCCTTCTCTGTGGTGGCTCCCTGCCTTTGGAACATTATTTCTCCAGAGATAGGATTGGCCCCCACCTTGTTTCATTTCTGCAAGGCCTTGAAGACATAGTTCTGTGTTATTTGGAGGCAATCAAGTAGCTTTTTTGGTGCTATTTTTTCCACAGAGTGGGAGTGGGGTTAAATTGTGATTTTTTAAACTGTGGATTTTAATGTTGTACGCTGCCCAAAGTCACTGTGTGTGAATTGGGCAGCTATATACATTTGTTTAATAAATAGATATAAATAGGTTTGGTTTACTGATTTAGCCCCAATATTTGTAACTTGCTTTTCTGTAAAAATAATCCAAATCTGCATATAGAAGCAGCAACAAGATAAGGCACCTTTCATTATTTTAAGCATTAATTATTTTAACTCTTCTGGATTTGAGGCTTAACAGGCCATGTAAGAGACTGGAATCAGAAGCCCATGCTCTGCTCCTGAATTATGTTCTTCCCAAGAAATATGTATTAATGGAAAAATTGGGTTAAGTCTATGCAGCACAGCAAGGTTACCAAAGATTGTGCTTGTGGGACCATGTCTGTACACCTGGTACATTTTTTCCAATGGTTAATAACTATATAGATCATAACAGTCTATATATTTAGTAGACTTTTCATGAAAACATAATCTATTGAAAGCCCATTTTTAAATTCTACAGTAATGTTTTAGAATCATTATGGCTCATATATAGCTAAATAAATATAATTACAGGTAGTCCTTGACCTACTACCACAGAGGGGGCCCAAATTTCTATTGCTAAGACAGTTGTTAAGTGAGCTATGCCCCATTTTATGACCCTTTTTGCCACAGTTCTTAAGTGAATTATTGCAGTTAAGTAAATCATGAGGTTGTTAAATGAATCTGGCTTCTCCCCATTGTCTTTGCTTGTCAGAAGCTCCCTAGGAAGGTTGCAAATGACAATCCCAGGATCATGAGACACTGTAACCATTGTAAATAAATGCCGGTTGCCATGTGCCCGAATTTTGACTGACTGTGGAGAGCTGCAACAGTTGTAAATGTGAGAACTGATCATAAGTCACTTTTTTCAGTGCCATTGTATCTTTGAACTGTCACTAAACAAATGGTTGTAAGTCGAAGACTACCTGTATTCACGTTTATGTTTATTAAAGCTTTTTGCTCTCCTAAATAGAAAGCTAAATTGAAAGAACATTTTAAGGTGGAACCTCAAAAAGCAAGGATATATCTTCTGGTAAACAAGAGCTCTCCATATTCCTCTCTGTTGGTCATGCTAGCTGAGGATGTTGACTTCTGAACAGCCACAGTGGGGCTCACCCCTATCTAGACAACGATGACAGTGGTAGAGTGGGATGCTGGGATTTCTGCACTCTGCTCATGTCTTTGTCTCCTCTATGAGACCTTCCCTCACCTCTGGTTAGTAAAGGCAGAAAAAATTGAGATCTTGATCTATACTGAGATCTCCTCAAACAAGGAAAAAGAGAATAAGCTGGAAATCAAATACAGTCTGGAAATACTCACAAGAACCACGGGTGTTTCTGAATCTGTTCCAACTAAAGCCACCACATGGAGAAAAATAAACCAACATTAGCCTACTTTTCCCAAAGATTAATTTTAAAAAAAGTTACAAACCATGACTGCTCTATCCATCACTATCACTCCTCATTAAAATATGTGTTAATAATAAGATGCCCTTATCTTCAGGCATTCAGTATATTAAAATAAACATAAAATAAACATAAAAGATTAACTGAATCTTAAAATAGATTTGTTTCAAAAGCCAGGGGCAGAGATATAGCATGTAGGGCAGAATTGCTCAACTTAGAGATGGCTCTTTAAAATCTCTTTTGGCCTTTCTAAAAGTTGCCATCAAATTATAATTTTTGAATTATGAGAGGATATTTTAGAACAATATTACCTACACTTGTTTCAATCAAATCCAAATTAAATTTAGATCCAACCAGATCATATAAAAATCGACCATATCAGGGAAGAATTCTAACCCAAATCTTCTCAAATTCCTTCTGTGCCCAGTCACACTTGGCCAATAAAGAACCATTCCGTTCCGTTCCGTTCCGTTCCGTTCCGTTCCGTTCCGTTCCGTTCCGTTCCATTCCATTCCATTCCATTCCATTCCCACTGTTTCATAGAAATTTATGACAACTATCCTATTTTTATATTCAAGAGTGGCCCAGTGGGCAACTCCAGCTTGCAATCTGAAATAATGCTACCCAGATGCCCAGGACCTTCCATCCTGTTCCACCCCAGCATCCAAGCCTGCTCCTCCCTCCATTCCTCCAGTCTTGGGAATGATAGGATGACTCACGCTGAGACGTTTTTCTGGCTCCACCTCAATCATGCCCCGCAGGAGATTCTGACAGTCTGGTGGAATGAAATGGGGCATGTGAAAAATGCCACGTTTCACTTTTTCCAACAGCTGCCGTAGGTTGTCATCATCAAAGGGTAGCGCCCCCTGCAGGAGAAAAAGGTGAAATAAATTAAGACACCACAGAAGCTCCTTCAGATTTAAGGTTTTGCAGGAATTCCTTGGGTTAACATTACAGGTAGTCCTTGACTTACAACTATTTCTTTGAAGTTACAACCATGGTCATGTCATCAGAATTCAGGCATTTGGCAATCATCATGTATTTACAATGGGTGCAGCATCCCAAGGTCATGGGATCACCATTTGTGACCTTCCCAGATGACTCCTACAAGTAATGCCAATTGGGGAAGCTGAATTTGAATCAGAATCAGAATAGAGCTGGAAGGGACCTTGGAGGTCCAACCCCCTGCTTGAGCAGGAAACTCTATACCATTTCAGACAAGTGACTGTCCAGTCTCTTCTTGAAAACCTCCAGTGATGAAGTACCCACAACGTCTGAAGGCAAGCTGTTCCACTGGTTAATTATCCTCTCTGTTAGGAAGTTTTTCCTTAATTCCAGGTTTCTTCTCTCCTTGATTAGTTTCCATCCATTGTTTCTTGTCCTGCCCTCTCTGGTGCTTTGGAAACTAAATTGACCCCCTCCTCTTTGTGGCAGCCTGTCAAATACTGGAATAGAGCTATCGTGTCTCCCCCAGTCCTTCTTTTCTCTAGACTAGCCAAACCCAAATCCTGCAATTGTTCTCCCTATGTTTTAGTCCCATGATGGCGAACCTATGGCACACGTGCCAGACGTGGCATGCAGAGCCCTCTCTGTGGGCATGCGCGCAGTCGCCCCAGCCCAGCTCCAATGGCGTTTCTCCATCGCGTTTCACTCAATCAATTCCAACTTCTCGCAAAAGAAAAAGATCTCGTAAAGTTGGAATTGATTGAGTGAACTTTTTCACTCAAGCGCTTCACAATGGGGGAGACGGGGTCCCGTCCTCCTCCTGAAGCCCATTACAACTCGGAGCCAGAATGCGACCCTGCGTCGTCTTGGCTCGGCAAAAAAAAAAAACAGTTTCTATTCCTGCAGAGCTGCCTGTGTTGGGATGCCCCGCCTCCCTGCCAGGCAGCTGAGCGTGGGCGCGCTGCTCCTGGGCTCGTCGGCCTTCAGACATCATTCCCACCACCCAGCACCAGTTCAGGGGTTCCTTCCCCCCCCCGCCGGGGGGGGAGAGAGAAATAGAGGGAGGCAGGGAGAGAGATGGAGGGAGGGAGGGAACGAGAGAGAGAAAGAAACAGAGGGGGGGGAGGAAAGAGAGAGGGAGGGAGGGAAAGAGAGAGAGATGGAGGGAAAGAGAGAGAGAGAGGGAGGGAAAAAGAAATGATATTACAAACGTTTTTCTTTTTTATTGTTGCTAAACGTAATGTTTCAAAAGCAGAAAAAGTCACCCCAAAGGAGTCTTTGAGGGCTGAATGCCAAGAGGCACGGATTTCCTCTGCCTTCTGTGTTCCCACCCCATGCTGAAGCAAACCAAATGGGCCGGGGTCTCCCCGCTAAGTGGCCCCACCAAGCCTGCTTGCAAACTCCGCTGAGCGCAGCTCCAAACGTTCGGCTCGCGCATCCCTCCCGGCCAGCACCAGCGCCGCAGCAGGGAAGGTGTGCACCCTACCTGCTTTGCTCTCGCTGGCCAGAGGTGGGGCTCCACGCCGCCGCCTCCCAGCCAGAGCATCACATTTGTTTGTTTGCTGGTTGCCTCCGAGGAGGGAGCTACACTCAGGCTGCCCAGGCCCTCGCCGCAGGGTGGGGGGGAGAGGGAAGGGGGGGTCTCCCCGACAGGATCCAGGTTGGAGTTGCCTTATTTTGTGTGGATTTCTAATGCTTGGCTTTGCCTGCCAGCCTCCACTCCACCTCCACAGCCCAAGTGGTTGGATTCACAGGACATGTGAAGCTGGACAGGAGAGCACGGATGGATGGATGGATGGATGATGGATGGATGGATGGATGGATAGATAGATAGATAGATGAGACAGAGAGAGATAAAGAGAGGGAGGAAGGGAAAGAGAGAGAGAGGGAGGGAAAGAGAGAGAAAGAGAGGGAGGGAAAGAGAGAGGGGGGAGGGAAAGAGAGAAAAAGAGAGAGGGAGGGAAAGAGAGAGAAAAAGAGAAAGACAGAGGGGGAAAAAGAGAGGGAGGGAAAGAGAGAGAGAAAGAAAGATGGGGAGGGAAAGAGAAAAATGATATTACAAAAGGTTTTTTTTATTGTTGCTAAATGTAATATTTCAAAAGCAGGAAAAAAATGAAGGGGCATAAAAGTGCATTTACCACGTTTTTCTTAGAACAATTAGCTGAACTCCGCATTTTTATCATTATTTTAGGTAGTAAAACCTCATTATTCAGGTTAAATTGCCGTGTTGGCACTTTGCGATAAATACCGGTAAGTGCGTTTTGGGTTGCAGTTTGGGCACTCGGTCTCTAAAAGGTTCGCCATCACTGTTTTAGTCTATAGGCCTTTAATCATTCTTGTTGCTCTTCTTTGCACTTTTTCCAAAGTCTCAACATCTTTTTTGTAATGTGGTGACCAAAACTGGATGCAGTTAATGACCCCGTGATGCACTTAACTGCAGTGATTTGCTTAACAACCATGGCAAAAAAGGTCATAAAATCAGGCACGGCTCACTTAAGAACTGCCTTCCTAAGCAGTGGAGATTCTGGTCCCAACTGTGGTCATAAGTCAAGGACTAGATGTAAAGGCCAAAACACTGTTTAAACATGAAGGCGTGTACAGTAATATTGGTCCTTTGCCCTCATCTCCTTTATTAATCTTTCTCCCTTTCACTGTCACCTCCCACATGTCAAACATTCTCAGGACAACAATCAGAATCACTCGGAATTGGACAGTACAGGTAGTCCTCGACTTACAACAGTTCATTTAGTGATGGTACAAAGTTACAACAGCACTGAAAAAAGTGACTTATGACTGTTTTTCACACTTACGACCACTTCAGCATCCCCATATTCATGTGATCAAAATGTATCCACTGGCAACTGTTTCATATTTATGATGGTTGCAGAGTCCCTGGGTCATGTGATCACCTTTTGCGACCTTCTGACAAGCAAAGTCAACGGGGAAGCCAGATTCACTTAACAACCGTGTTGCTAACTTACCAACTGCAGTGATTCACTTAACAATCATGGCAAGAAAGGTTGTAAAATGGGGCAAAATTCACTTAACAAACATTTGACTTAGCAACATAAATTTTGGGCTCAATTGTGGTCGTAAGTCAAGGACTACCTGTATATAAATTTAATAAATAATAATAAAAGTTATAACTATTGCAGGTAGTCCTTGACTTACAACCACAATTGAGCCCAACATTTCTGTTGCTTAGGGAGACATTTGTTAAGTGAATTTTGCCCCATTTTACAATCTTTCTTGCCACAATTGTTAAGTGAATCACTGCAGTTGTTAAGTTGGTAATTCTGGGAGGTGAAGTCCACAAGTCATAAAAGGGCCATAGTTCCCCACCCCTGATCTAAATGGATCCCTTGGGCACAAGACAGTAGAACTAAATTGGGGGTTAAATGCTCCCTAACAGGAGCAAGCAAAAATGCTTAGGACAAGCTTACCACCAGTAGGGCGAAGAGGATGACACCACAACTCCACATGTCCGCACGACGTCCATCATACTTCTCCCCCTAAAGCGCAAGAAGCAGAGATTGGGGGCTTGATAATTGGTTTGGGGAGGGAAGGGAGAAGATTTCAAGAAACAATGAAAAATAAGAAATCAGAAGTGAGGGCGGAAGGTTTTTCCAAGCATTAAGAGCCACTGCAAAGGGGGATAACTATTACTGGGGTATAATATGAAATTTAAAAAAAAAACTAAAATGATAGCTGTTCTTCACTGTGTCCCATTTGGGAAGAGAGATAAGGGGAAGAGACCTCCAGATACCCAGGGGAAAGTTTACTTTCTGATTAAGGAGAGTTTGCAAAATCTTATCACCATATATAAGGTTGACATTACTCAGAAATACATGTGTTCTAATATGGATCTGAAGATTTGGGGCCCTAAAGACATCAGAGGGAAAGGACACACTAGTGGTGGCCTGAGGTTCGGCGGGGGTGTTTTCCCCGGTATCCCCTTGCACTGGTGGTTTTCCTGACATTCTTAATTCTACCCTGAAAGAGGTGTGTCAGTGTGGAAGTATTAGAATATGATTGCGGGGATGAATGTGTAGACTGAAGAGAGTGGTTCTGCTAGAATGAGTGAGTCGGGGACTGGGGTTCGGACCCCCTCTGCTGAGTGTGGAAACAGAAGTGGAGGGGGGGCTTGACTTCGATCCCTGGCTAGGTTTGAATGGAATGTATGGCCTGCAGGGAGGGAGGAGGACCAGCGGGGAGGGGGAGGGGATCTCTGAGCAAGAGGAGAGCCGGAGCATTGCAGTCATAACAGGGAGAGGTAGGTATGGCAGGAGCTGAGGGGTAGGCCGCTCTCGGGGAACTAGAACTCGCTGTCTCCAAGTGATTTCTTGTTCTGGCCCCTCTGATTTGGTTCTACCTAGCTCAGCCCAAGTACCTGGTGACCAGGGATGTCAGGACCCTAGGCTCAAGCTGCTGCTGTTGAATGCCAGGTCGATTGCCAACAAAGCTCCCCTCGTACGAGATTTAATCTCAGACGAGGGGGCCGACCTGGCATGCATAACTGAGACCTGGCTGGGCCAGGAGGGGGGGTCCCCTCTCTGAGATGTGCCCGGACGGGTTCTTAGTTCTGCATCAGCCGCGACCCCAGGGAAGGGGTGGAGGAGTGGCTATTATAGCTCGCTGGAATCTGTGTCCTCGTAGGAGCCCTGCCCCAGAGATTGTTGGGTGTGAGACACTCCTTCTGAAGTTGGACTTAGGGGTTCAGGTGGGCCTTTTGCTAATGTACCTGCCTCCCAGCTGCGTTGCAAAGGCCCTGCCTGTGCTGCTCGAGGCAATAGCGGGTTTGGCGCTTGAGTTCCCCAGGCTTATGGTGCTGGGGGACTTTAACCTGCCTTCACCCGGCTAATCCTCGGATGCAGCCCAGGAGTTCATGGCTTCCATGACAACCATGGACCTGACCCAAGTAGTTCAGGGTCCGACTCATGAGGGAGGTCACACGCTTGACCTAGTGTTTCTCTCGGGGCAGTGGAGAGATGATCTGAAGTTGAGGGGGTTAGTCATTTCCTCTTTGTCGTGGTCAGATCATTTCCTACTAAGGTTAGATTTCATGGCACCACTCCTCCACCGCAGGGAGGTGGGACCGATTAAGTGGTTCCGCCCCAGGCGTCTAATGGAACCGGAAGGATTCCAGAGGGAACTTGGGGAGATACCTGAATCCCTGGTACACAATTCGTCTGAGTCCCTGGTGGCTGCCCTGAATAGAGTGGTATCAGGGGCGTTGGATCGGATTGCGCCTTTACGACGTCTCCGTGGCAGTGGATCCAGGAAGGCTCCCTGGTTTACTGAGGATCTCCGGGAGATGAAACACCACAAGAGACGTCTAGAGCGAAGCTGGAGAGCCAGTAAAGCTGAATCTGATCAAACACTACTAAGAACCTTTATTAGGTCTTATTTAGTGGCGATACAGGTGGCAAAATGTTTGCATTTTTCCGCTCTTATTGCATCCGCCGATTCACGCCCAGCTGCCCTGTTTAGGGTGACTCGTTCCCTCCTTGCTAAGGGGGGAGACGAGGAACACTTGCAGGGCAGAGCTGAGGAATTTGCTCAGTTTCTGGCAGATAAAGTCACTCAGATTCAGACGGACCTGGACTCCGATTGGACAGGGCAGGCCGAGATGACAGGGACAGGTCTTAGTCCTGTTATATGGGATGAATTTGAGCCAGTCACTCCTGAGGATGTAGACAAGGCCATAGGAGCGATGAGCTCCTCCACTTGTTTGTTGGACCCGTGTCCCTCCTGGCTGGTTTCGGCCAGCAGGGAGGTGTCACGTGGCTGGCTCCAGGCGGTGGTGAACGCTTCTTTGAGAGAGGGATCCATTCCGCAACCCTTAAAAGTTGTGGTGGTGAGGCCCCTCCTCAAGAAGCCTTCCCTGGACCCAGCGGATTTAAAGAACTTTCATCCAGTCTCCAACCTGCCCTTTGTGGGTAAGGTTGTAGAGAAAGTGGTGGCGCTCCAGCTCCTACGGTTATTGGATGACACTGATTATCTAGATCCCTTTCAATCGGGTTTCAAGCCCGGCTACAGCACGGAAACTGCTTTGGTCTCCCTGATGGATGATCTCTGGCGAGCCCGGGATGGAGGTCACTCCTCCATCCTGGTGCTACTTGACCTCTCAGTATCCTTCTGCGCCGACTCGGCGAGTTGGGAGGGGGGGCACCGTATTACGGTGGTTCTCCTCCTACCTCTCCGATAGGACGCAGTCGGTGTTGGCAGGAAGACAGAGGTCGGCCCCTAGGCCCCTGGTTTGCGGGGTTCCGCAGGGCTCGGTCCTCTCGCCTATCCTGTTTAACATCTACATGAAACTGCTGGGTGAAATCATCCGACGACACGGGGTGAGGTTCCAGCAATATGCTGATGATACCCAGCTGTACATCTCCACCCCGTCTCAGTTCAGGGAAGCAGTGGATGTAATGTGCCGATGCCTGGACGATGTTAGGGTCTGGATGGGAATGAACAGGCTCAAGCTCAACCCTGACAAGACCGAGTGGCTATGGATATTGCCTCCTAGGGACTATGTCGACTGTCCCTCCTTGTTTCTTGGGGGAGAGAAATTAACTCCCTCGGAATGGGTTTGCAATTTGGGTGTTCTCCTAGACCCACAGCTAAAATTGGATCAACATCTGTCAGCTGTGGCTAGGGGGACCTTTGCATAGGTTCGCCTAGTGCACCAATTGCGACCCTTCTTGTAGAGGGAGGCCTTGCTCACGGTCACTCACGCCCTCATCACCTCCCGGCTGGACTACTGTAACGCACTCTACATGGGGCTACCCTTGAAGAGTGTCCGGAGACTGCAACTGGTTCAAAATGCAGCTGAGAGAGCTGTTGTGGGTGCACCAAGATACGCCCACGTAACACCTATTTTCCGCCAGCTGCATTGGCTGCCCATTAGTCTCCGGACGCAATTTAAGGTGTTGGTTTAACCTTTTAACCTTATAACCTTATAAAGTTGGTTATAACATACATGGCTTGGGGCCAGGATACCTTCAGGACCGCATCCTACCACATACCTCCCTACGACCGGTTAGGTCCCACAGAGTTGGTCTCCTCCGGGACCCGTCAACCAAGCAATGCCGGTTGGCGGGACCGCAGGGGAGAGCCTTCTCTGTGGGAGCTCCATCTCTCTGGAACCAACTACTGCCAGAGATCCGGACTATCCCCACCTTGCTGGCCTTCCGTAAGGCCGTTAAAACATGGCTCTTCTGGCAAGCGGGGGAATAGAGACCAGTGAGATGATATATGGTCTCCCCGTGTATGAATGATGGTAAATATTTTTAACTTTTATATGTATTTTTAACTTTTCTTATTATTGTTTTAATTGATTGTTCATTTCTCATGTTGTACGCCGCCCAGAGTCCCGTGGGAGTTGGGGGGCCTATAAGATTGAACAATAAATAAATAAATAAATAAATAAATAAATAAATAAATTAAAATAAATAAATAACTAAATAACTAAATAACTAAATAACTAAATAAATAAATAAATAAATAAATAAATAAATAAATAAATAAATAAATAAATAAATATACTTTCCTCTGATTTCCTGTGATTGGCTTTTCCAGTATTTTTTTAAAATTAGGATAGTGCCCTTGCCCAGCAGAATCTGAGTTTCAGCCCAAACATACATAAACAGTCACACAAACTTGAACACAGAGATTTGAGATCCCCAGCAATGTTCTTGAGAATGGATAGAGTTTCTCTCCTCTAACTTCAAAATATTCTTACTAGCTGGAGAAGGAAAGCAGTATAAATCTTCTGGATCAGGTTTTTGATGAGTCTGGAATTGTATATATACATGGTACATGAAAGTACATGCATATACGGTATGTACAAGCTCATTATAATAACTAAAAGAATTCAATTACAGTTAGTCCTTGATTTAGTTGAATTTTTGACAGATTCAAAGTTCTGACAGCCCACCCACCCCCGGCAAGTCATGTGGTCGCATTGCGGGCACTTGGCAACTGGTCTGCATTTACAACCTTTTGCAGCATCCCGCAGTCACATAACAGAAATTTGTAATGGTTTTTGCCAGAAAGTGGTGTTTACTTCTGGTCTGAACTGAAAAGGCCGATTGTGGGCAATGTATTCACTTAACAACCATGGCAAAAAAAGGTTGTAAAATCAGACACGGTTATATGGTGACCTGCTTAATGACTGGTATGACTTATGACCATAATTCCAGGCTCAGTTATGGTCACAAGTCAAGGATTACCTGTATAACTTTAAAAATATTTAGTTTCTATATTTATTCTGAAGTGCAATTTCGACTCAAACCAATATATGTTATTTAAATTATTAAAAAGATCTGTTTGAATTGTCTGAAATATTGTCATGCTATGAAACTTAGGTGTGTTTACAATCTGCGGTAACCCTCTGGATCTTTTTAACTTACAACTCCCAGCGGTCCTAATGGTGAAGGATGGATGCTGGGAATTGTAGTTCTAGATGGATGGCCACAAGTATATAATATATAATTGTTCCAATTGAGGGGCCAATTGAAGCAGGATAAAGCAGATTTTGAAGGGCTCCTTGCCCTGATCCATTGGTCAAGGGGGGAGGGGGGAATCAGATACCAACAAAGGGGAGGGCACTAGGCCTGAATCCTTACCTTGATCACCTCTGGACATGCATAGTGAGGAGAACTGCAACCCAGCATTGGGGGCAGAAAAGAAAGAGAAAGACAGAGAGATAGGAAGAGTGAAATGCCAAAGAAAGCTAACCCATAGGGACATGGGTTCAACAAGCATGTGAAGAGAAGCCTGTGAGATATACCACCCTTCCCCAGTCTAAGATGGGTTGTGGGAATCCTTGACTTTTAGATGTTTGGTGGATTTCAGGTGCCAGGACAAACCTTCCTTGGCATCAAGTCAATTCTGGAGTGGCCAATTATCCTGCTAGATGGGAATTGCTCAGAATTGCAGCTGAACCCATGTGGTCTGAAGAAGACCATTCTAGGCCATTCCACATCTAGCACAAGTGGCTTCTTCAGCAACTTCCCCACATCTCTAGAAGTGGTGGAAGCTTTTCTTCCTTCCCACTGGAGACAAATATGTCACTTTTTTGAGGACAGCCATCAAATGAAATTCTTATCTCCTAGCCCAGAAATCTGAAGACCAAGCTAAACTTGACATTTACACAATTAGGAATTGTGGGAATGACTTTTTAAAAGGAAATTATAGCTGTGAGGAGGGAAAAATCTTGGTAGGGATTCTGGCACTACGGAATCAACTTCCTCAACAGATGTAATTTGTTTTAAGAAGAAAAGTGCCATAATTGCACAAAGGAGCCATGGTTGGTGCGGTTCGCTACATCTGTTGGCTGAATCTCATCCCCTGTGTATGTTATAAGACCATAAATGTGGGGTTGAATGGGAAGATGTTCTGCAAAGAGTTTCCACATCCAAAAAGATATGATTTATATTTTCATTGGTGGAAAACGTCTTCTGTCCTACTTATAGCAGCTCTTGGATGAATTTGCCTCTCTACTTGCAAACAAAGGAGCAATTCACATTTCAAATATTAAGTAAGAGCAGATATTTCTGATTCATTTACATTTCAATGACAATAATAATGTTTGACAGCATTTCCATCTAAAGTCAAGAAACAGCTTACCTAGGTTCCCAGACATATATTTCCTTCCCATTTCACTTTTTACATGTCCACTACACTGGACACACTGATATTCCTGCAATAATGTGTGAATCAACCCATGCAAGGAGCCATGTGGCTGACTTCCTCCCACCTCCCTCAGCATCAGAGACCAGCACAACTCCGTTCTGAGGATGGCTCACCCACAACTTGTTTCCAGCAGGCTATCTCCAACCTGCAGGGAGGCCATGCCAAAATCTGCAATCCGAATGTTGTTCTTCTCATCCAGCAATAAATTCTCAGGTTTCAAGTCTCGGTGGCTGAAGGGGTCCAAAAAAAACCCATGGAGACTGATCAGTGGCAGAGCTCATGGGCATGTACATACACAAACATGCTTGAACTTGTACCACTAAATCACTTGAAGTTATTACATGAATGGCTCTCAACCCAGTGGGAGGTATTAGATCAGTATTAAGTACTTCCCACACACACACACTTTAAGCACTGCTGAAGTACAGATTAAGGGTTATTTTGTTTGCTTAAGTGATATGCAAGTGCTCTACTGAATATTGTATGACTTGTGGCTCCACAATTATGAAATCTATTGCAACTCAAAGACCCCAACCATTCTCAAGATCTTTAGCATTATTTGAACCCAGTGGAATAAGACATTGTTTGCATAACAATGCTGACAACTAAGGAACTCAGTTTATCCTAATGCATCATGCAAATCTGGATTATAATTTATGTTAATAGCTTATTGTGTTGCATGATTCAATAAATGTGATAAATTTAGGAAACCATAGGGAAGAAAAACATGAGTTTCGGTTAGGCTACAAGATTTAGACTTATATTACAATATTAAACAATATTAAATAGTAGAAAGTCTGGTTGTCAAGAGTTTTGCAACTCAGATTTGGTAGCCCTACATTAGAATACCATATGAACACAGTCAAAGGCTGTTAGCTTGGCAACATACCCTTGATACATCAGATATTGGGGGATTTTTTAGATTTAGATTTATTATTAGAGTTGGAAGGGACCTTGTAGGTCATCTAGTCCAACCCCCTGCTCAAGCAGGAGTTCCTACACCATTTGAGACAGGTGGCAGTCCAGTCTCTCCTTGAAGGTTGCAAGTGTTGGGGCTCTCACAACCTCTGCTGGCAAGCTGTTCCACTGGTTGATCGCTCTCACTGTCAGAAAGTTTCTCCTCACTTCCAGGTTGAATCTCTCCTTGGTCAGCTTCCATCCGTTATTCCTTGTTTGGCTTTCTGGTGCCATAGAGAACAGCCTGACCCCCTCCTCTCTGTGGCATCCCCTCAAGTATTGGAACACTGCTATCATGTCACCCCTGGTCCTTCTCTTCGCTAGACTGGCCAAGCTCAGTTCCTGCAACCGCTCTTTGTATGTTTTATTTTCCAGACCCTTTATCATCCTGGTTGCTCTCTTCTGCACTTTCTCTAGCATTTCAATGTCTTTTTTGTAGTGTGGTGACCAAAACTGGATGCAGTACTCTAGGTGTGGTCTGACCAAGGCTTTATAGAGTGGTACTAGTACCTCTCTGGTCCTTGATTGTATCCCTCTGTTTATGCAGCTCAGGACCGCGTTGGCCTTTTTGGCTGCTGCTGCACATTGCTGGCTCATATTTAGTTGGCTGTCTACCAAGACTCCGAGATCCCTCTCGCAATCGCTGCTATTGAGTGTGGTTTCGCCCAGTTTGTATGTGTATTTTTTATTCTTCTTGCCTAGGTGTAGAATTTTACTTTTCTCTGTGTTAAATTTCATTTTATTGGTTTGGGCCCAGTGTTCAAGTCTGTCGAGGTCCCTCTGGATTTTGAGTCTGTCCTCTGGGGTGTTTGCTACTCCTGCCAGCTTGGTGTCATCTGCAAATTTGGTTAGTTCTCCTGCTATTCCCTCATCTAGATCATTTATAAAGATATTGAAGAGTACTGGGCCTAGGACGGAACCCTGTGGTACCCCACTGCCCACCTCTCTCCATGTGGACTTAGAGCCATTGAGGACTACTCGCTGGGTACGGTTGGTCAGCCAATTGTTAATCCATCTGGTTGTGTAGCTGTCTATCCCGCTTTTTTCTAGCTTATGAAGGAGTAGGTTGTGGTCTACTTTGTCAAATGCTTTGCTAAAGTCCAGGTATATTATGTCTACTGCATTTCGCTGGTCTACTAATTTGGTCACAGTGTTGAAGAATGAAATGAGGTTGGTTTGGCATGACTTGTTCTTAACAAATCCGTGTTGGCTGTTGGTTATTACTTGGTTTGTTTTTAGATGATGATCATTAAAAGTCAACAGGTTTTCTCTATGTATAGAACAAGCAGTGCAGTCTGATATATTTGGATTAGCAACTTTTGAAAGTATTAATCCCAAGAGTGCCAGGTTAGCTCATTTCAACATCTCATCTATTCTTCCTCCTCAATGAAGCTGCAAACTGGAACTATGATTTTACTACATTTATTGGTTTGGAAAACATTTGTCTCTGATGGGCTGTATGCTAATATTCTTTCCAACTATTTATTCATACATTTAAAAATGTATAACCCACATTTCAGAGATATGCTTTTACAAAGTAACATGAGTCAACAGAAATTATCTACAAATGCAGGGTTAAACTATATATATCCTTAGTTAAATGAAGCCAGGAATAGAGGAGATTTCAACACTTATATAGATGCCTACACCAAACAAGTGAGATCTAATTTAGTAAGGAGGGGGAATAAAGAAATGTGGGGCCATCATCAAAAAACTGCATTTCATGTTCTCCATGATTCGACTGATAGCCTATGAGCAACAAACAGATGCAGAACATGCCAGATGATGTGAGTAGAGATGGTCTAAAAGAGAACTTCTTATCTATTGACTCTTGTTCCTGTGCTTGAAATGAAGCTTGATGTGCATCTGCTAGCACAACAAAGTGATTCTCAGCTAATGGCACAAACACCACAGATGGGATTTAGCAGTGTAGTGGATTGTAGTCTGGATTCCCAGGAGGGAGGGGCTGCATTCCAGAGGGCAAAGTGGTAGGGAAGCAGAGTTTGGTAGCGAGGAAGAGAATTAAGAAGGCTCCTCCCTAGTGATTCCCAGAGTACATCTATAGTGATGCAATTAGTTGCTTTAGTTTGGCAAGACTTCTGCCTATAGGTGAGGAACAATAAAGGAAATTACTCAGAAGTAACTCCATGTGTCATTCTCGGTTCCTGGGAGTCTGACAAAAAATCATGAATGGGATGTAGGATAAGTAATTGAAATGTTAATGAAGTCTTTAGAACTTTGACTGGATGGGACTTAAACTATAAAAGTCTGGAAACCACTGCATTTATTAGATATTACATTTTGCCAGAAAAAGCATCCACTCCCAATATTTACATATCACTCTGTGATCAAAATATGAAGAAACCAATGATCATCTGGTGACCTAGGGAAACATGTACTTTAATAAAGAGTGCATTGGCATTTCAAATAATCAATAGGATCCAGGGATGGGAGAAGGAACAATAATTACTATAATAAGTATTGATCTTTGTCAGGTAATGTGGATTTAATAGCTGTAAACTGATGTAAGGTTGTAAGCTGATGCAATAGGAATGATTCAGCATTGACATTGCAGGATTAAGACTCTGATGGGGTCCACACAAGACTGTTACCGTGTTAAGAGGTGTCTATATATAGGTGGCCATTAGAGGGCATATCTCTCTCTCTCGTCGTGTATCTCATTGCTCTCCCTGTGTCCGTAGCAGTATGATAAGGTATCTATCACGTATATGTATGTATATATTTAGTTGTATATAAGCCACTGTTAATTATCTAAAAGCTCTGTGTGCTGTGTGCTGTGTTTTGCTCCTGGGTTTAACTCATAATACTAGTCACGCTGCAAAACTCTGACAATTTTCTTTATCAATGATAATTCAAAGTGGCCAGTAGCATAAAAACTAAAGACACAATAAAAAAACCCAATAGAACACAAATAACAAAGGGGGGGACGAACCACAAGACAATAGAGAAAAATAAACCCAAAAGAAAAATGTTTTTCTTTCTTTTCCTGCAGGAACAAAATGAGATATTGTAACAGCTGATAATAACACAACAGTCTGCTCACCATATAGAATAGCTGTGGCAGAAATCCAAAGCTGAGACAATTTGTCGGAAAAACTTCCTGGCTTCCTTGGGGGTCAAACGGCCTTTCTTCACCAAGTAATCGAAAAGTTCACCTCCTGAGACATGTTCCAAGACGAGGTACCTAACACATTAGAAGTCCAGAGAAAGCATGACCAAGAAGCAAGGACAAGAATTAAAAAGAAGTTGAAAATCTATCAGACCACATGGCTCTATGAGCAAAAAGGAACAGCTTGACATTCAAGAAGAACAGACAGAAGGCTCCCAACACAGCTGGCCACCTGCTTAATGTCTGTTGTCTGAGGCAGTGACCTCATCTATCTGAAGATAGGAGCAGTTTTGGTACTACTTCTTGAAGGCAGACCAAGTTAAAGTGTGATAAACAATAGCCAAAGATGTGTGGTTTTATGGAGCTGTTCTGAAGTGGACTCTTAAAGGTGTTTTTTTTCATTCATCCCAAAGCATTTACCAATCCAATTACCCCCTTTACTCCCAACAGATTGAGGCTACCCTCCACCCTCATCCTCGAATTTATATGTGGCATTCTTTGAATGGGGAGGGAGAGAGGATAGCGGAAGACAGGAAATAGCCATTTCCTCCAATTTTGCTAAAGTAATTGAAATTCAAAAGCTTGGTTTCTGGAAAGGTGCAGGACCAATAAAAAGAAAGGATTTGTGTTCCCATCTGCTTCTGAAATTCCTGGCACAAAGCGACGACGGTTTCCTAGGTGGAAGATATTTGTATTTCTCTTGGGTGTCAATGCTGCCAGAATGTGTGTGTGTGTGTGTGTGTGTGTGTGTGTGTGTGTGTGTGTGTGTGTGTGTGTGTGTGTGTGAGAGAGAGAGAGAGAGAGAGAGAGAGAGAGAGAGAGAGATTGCAGGATAGCTGTCCGACATACCAGGCAGTGCCAGACCAGTGGCATTCTCTACACATAAGCTTTCTTTGTCATCCTCTTCTGAATCAATGGGAGGAGATATAAAGAGAGAGACAAAGCCATAGGATAAAGAGAATGCATGAAAAAATATGTGTGTATTAGGGCTAAAATTGGGGAGAGGTATTATTAAAATTCTGAGTTCACCCTTACAGACTAAAGTTTCTTCCTTTGACCAGAATTTGTTCAGTTAAATAGCCAAATATGTAGATCTGGGGTTCCCATATGATCCTTGAGAAGGCAAATGCTATATGAATAGGTTCACCAGTCTCCCTGCTCTACTGGACATTTACATTTTTTAGAAGATCCTTCCCTCCCCCCCCCTTTTTTTTGTCATGATGTAAAAGCAAAATGAGAGCCAGTTTGGCGTAGTGATTAATGCAGCAGACTAGAAACTGACAATGAGTTCTAGTCTTTCCTCATGCACAAAGCCAGCTGAGTGACCTGGGGCCAGTCACTTTCTCTCAGCCCTAGGAAGGAGGCAATGGCAAACCATTTCTGAAAAGCCTCGCCAAGAAAACTGTGGGGACATGTCCAGGCAATCTCTGAGAATCTGACTCGATTGAATGGAAGAGGAAAACAAAAGCAAAACGCCTCCAGCATTTCTTTGTTTGAAAATGTACCTCTGAGGTTCCAATGAGTCCATCATCTTCTAGGGCAGGGGTGGGCAACTATGGCTCTCGTGCTGGCTCAGGAGTTCTGGGAGTTGTAGTCCAAAAGTCGTAAAGGGGCCATAGTTTTCCACCTCTGTTCTAGGGTCTGATTCCAGCTACTCCAGAAAAAGGACCAGACTAAGGAAGGACTGTTCTGCAGGAGGAGGTTAGAGGAGGTGGCAAGTAGCATTCTGGTGAATTTATGCTTTTAACTGGTCTTGTCCCCTATGGGAGCCATTTCTGAATGGGAGATCCTAGGAAGCATTTTGTGACAGCACCCACAGCATGTTCTTCTGAAAATTCTCAGCAGCAAATTCCAGCCCTCAAATTTTGGGGAACCTTGAGATAGGCCAGCAGGTTGCAGGCTCATCTAGTTGAGGCTAAGCAGATCCCTGAAGGCAACTGTCTCCAACCTTTCTGGCTTGGGGGACCGGCAGTGGTGGGGGGAGAGGGGATGGTTCTGAGTGAGCAGCAGGCAAGCGCAGCTCCATTTGCGTGCGCTCGCCCACCTACTGCAGGTGCAAGTGGAGCTGCTCACGTACTTACCTGCTGCTTCCGTGGCCCGGTTCTGAACGGGCCATGGCCTGGTAGTTGGGGACCCCTGCCTTAAGGAGGAAGGAGATCCCCTGGAGCCCCATCTAGGACAACAGAACAGGAGCATGATGATTGGGGAAGATGGGTGGTTTAATGTCTTTATACATTGTGCTAATCCAGGGCTGTTTCACCACATTAATTAGTAGCCTTTGGCAATTATTTGCAATGCATTTTAAACTCAAACTACAGTTTTCACATTGTCTGTACTATTAGTAGATTTCAGTCTCTATATATTGTATTTATGTATCAATTCATATGATTATAAGTCTGGAGTTGTAATCCCTATAGCTACATGTATGATTGGAAAGAAGGCCCCACGTTTCTCCTGAATGTAGAATCCTTAGCAAGCAAATCCATGAAAAGATATTACAATATTCCAGGTTGGAATGTGGCTAATTTCTAGAAAGAACTACAGATAGTCTTTGACTTACAATCACAATTGAGCCTAAAATATCTGTTGCTGAGTGGGACAGTTGTTAAATGAGTTTTGCCCTATTTTACGACCTCTCTTGCCACAGTTGCTAAGTGAATCACTGCAGTTGTTAAGTTAGTAGCATGGTTGTTAAGTGAATCTGGCTTCCCCATGGACTTTGCTTGTCAGAAGGTCGCAAAAGGTGATCACATGACCTCAGGACACTGCAACCGTCATAAATATGAGTCAGTTGCCAAGTGTCTGATTTTGATCATGTGAGCATGGGGATACTGCAATGGTCATAAGTGTGAAAAACAGTCAGAAGTCACTTTTTTCAGTGCCATTGTAACTTCGAACAGTCACTAAATGAACTTTTGTAAGTCAAAGACTACCTCTATTTCACTGTGGCAGGTATGTATTCAGGGCCCCATTTGCAAGTGGGAGGCCATCTGCAATTAAATACCTACAAGTATTTTTTGTTCTCGTAGACATCATGAAGTTTGAGTACGTGAGGGTGTTCAATCAGCTTCAGAATGGCAATTTCCCGTTCCACCTGCAATGGAAGGAAAAAGACAGAAAGTGTTTATGGATCTATGACAATTTGCCACAGCCAACTTGCCACAGCCAACTTACCATGGCCAACTTGCTGCAGCCAACTCGCTGCGGGACAAGAGTTACACTAATATCAAAGAAATGGTGGAATAGAATCATTAAAGAAGGGATACAAAATAGGGACAAAATGAAATGTGAATGACAAAAATTTAAATATTTTTAAATTCATTTTAAATAATTAAACTGAATTGTTAAATTGCCCCGCCATGGCAAGTTGTCCCGCAACAACTTGGCCTTGGTGAGTTCGCCGCAGCAAGTTGGCCACAGTGATTTGTGTACAAGGATAAAAGGAGTCACAGTGAGGTGGGTGGCGTATAAATTTAATAAATAAATTAATAAAATAAAATTCTGTTTGTGTCCTAGGATGCAGAGCTTGGGGCAGATGGAGGCAAAGTTTTTTCCCACTGGCTCATATTCATATCACTTACTCTCTACTACATTATTTTGCTGTTTTCTTCATATACCAGTTCTTTTTTTTCTTTCCCTGGTTTTATGATAATTCTTTGAATCATGAGTGGCTGTGTTGTCCTGCCAGGTGATGCATTCATCAGACCTCTAAAACCACAGTATCCTGAAGGAATAGTTGCAGACACCTATCACAGAAGATGTCCCCTGAAGCTCATCATTGTGTCTCTCTAAGAATGACACAAACATGTCCCAGGAACTTTTTTTAAACCATGGCCTCTTACGCACAACCCACAGCTGAAGCAGCATACAGTTTTTTTTAGTTTTAAAGTCATTTTTTCTCTCTTCTCCCAATATAATTGGCAGGCAATATGCTTCATGCATGCCTCACTGAGAGTACGGTCACTAATGCAGACAGGAGTAAGAGGTCCCCAATTCCTATTGGTCACTTCAGGATGCTTCACCATGCATCTTCCTCACTGGAAACTGCCATTCATGGACATTGCTTCCTGCTTGGGCTCCAGAAGATAACAGACTATAGGTAGTACAGGGGTGGGTTCTAAAAATTTTTAATAATGGGTTCTGTGGGCATGGCTTATTTTGTGGGTGTGGCTTGATGGTCATGTGATGGTGGGCATGGCTTCATGGTCATGTGACTGGGTGGGAGTGGTTTGGCAGTCATGTGACTGGGTGGGGGTGGCTTGGTGATCATGTGACTGGGTGGTCATGTGACTGGGTGGCGTCAGAGGTGGGTTCCTCCCGGTTCAGACTGGTTCTATGGAACCGGTAGTAACTTGGCGGCCTGGGTCGCTGGAACTGGCAGCGACCCAGGCCCGCCATGCCCCCGAACTGGCATTCTCAGCGGCGCCATAGGTGGCGCCATTTTGTTTTTTGCTTCTGCGCACACGCAGAAGCTGTTTTTTGCTTCTGCACATGCGTAGAAGCTGGGTTTTTAGCACTGTGCATGCGCGAGCACGCCCGCACGGCGTGTCAGGAAGTGAACCGGCAGCGAGGTAAGCCAGAACCCACTCCTGGTGGGCGTGGCCAAATTGACGTCACTCACATCAAGGGTTAGGGTTAGGATTAGGGTGCCTGGCCTTGCCTCGCCTCAAAGGCCTCAACGAGATACAATTTCCCTGTCTATTTACTACCGTGTTTCCCCCAAAATAAGACATGTCCCGAAAATAAGCCCCACAGGGCTTTTCGGGACATGCGTTGAAATAAGCCACCCCCCCGATAATAAGCCCCCCCAACTACTTCTGGGGGAAAGGGGGGGACATGCCGGGAGCAGCTCTTTTTGTGGTGGCACTCTTTTGGCCGGGAGAGAGAGAGAGAGAGAGAGAGAGAGAGAGAGAGAGAGAGAGAGAGAGAGAGAGCAAGAGAGAGCAAGAGAGAGGCGGGTGTGCGCACACTCCGCGGGACTAGCTCGGCTCCTCTGGGCTCTGCCTACGGCAATTTAAAAAGCATGAGGAAGAGGAGGCGAGCATCGATCCCTGCGTCACTGCCGGCAGGAGCGAGTTTCAAAACGCTGCCAAAGGCAGCCCAGAGCAGCCGAGCCAGTCCCGCGGGGGGTGCGCGTAGGCGCCTCTCGCTTGCCCCCTCTCTCTCTCTCTCTCCCGGCCAAAAGAGTGGCATTGGAATCCCCTGTAAACAGCCACCGGTTCCTCGCCTGAGCCCGGCTAGAAGCCAAACTTCCACCCGGGCTCAGCAGCAGAAGCAGCCGGGCACACGCTTGTCTCTTCCAAACATGCCCCCTCTCTCTCGGCAGAGGGGCTGTCTCCTGTCTCCGAGGCCGGTCGGGTACAGTGAGCCCACAAGTGCAGGGCTTGAGCAGCAGACGGGCGCATCCAGCCCGTCCCTGTCACTGCCCCTTCGGCTCTGCCTTCCGCCGCCGCCTCCCTCGCTCACCCGCCGGCCCACGCCTGCCCGTTCGGATCTGCCTTCCGCTGCTGCCTTGCTCGCTCACTCACCGGCCCGCGCCCGGCTCTGCCTTCGCTGCTGCCTCCCTTGCTCACCCGCCGGCCCGTGCCCACCCGTTTGGATCTGCCTTCCGCCGCTGCCTCGCTTGCTCATCGGCACGGGCCACCCCACCCCCCACTCAAAACCCCCAAACTCCGCCCCACCATGAGACACGCCACTTACTGGAGTTTGACAGCTCCGCGGTCTCTTGGCTAGTCTGTTTAGGAAAAAAACCTTGTATACTACAGAAACTCTTCTTGCGAGGCGAGCAATTAACAACTCCTCACAGCGAGAAGAGTTTCTGCACTATGCAAGGTTTTTTTTTCCTAAACAGAAACTCCGGGGACTTCCGGTTTGGAGCGCTTCATCGCGGACGTCCCTTCGTCGGACGCCTTTCTGATCTTTGTTAAAAGCCGCCAGAACAGCTGTCTGGCGGCTTTGAAATCTCTTCCCCGGGCAAAGGGGAGAGATGAGAGCCTGACAGGTGGGGTAGAGCCCCCCCAGCGCCCTAGGAGCCATCTGGTAGGGCGCGAAGGGAGAGCTCCCCATGCAGCCTGTCTCCAGCTCCGAAGATCAGGAAACCTCTGCTTTTGCGGAGCTAGATGTCGTGACCAGCCGCTGCTTCAGGAATGGGATTTATAACTACATTTAAACTACAGAAGCAGACAGAGAGAAACAGGCATGAGATGGGCAAGTACTGAAACCTCTTTTTTCCTTTTTTTTTCAACTCCTGGGCAAGCTTTCACTTCGGCAAGAGAACAAAGGAAACAGAGTAACAATATGGCGATTGAGAAGTGAAAGTGACTTTCGTTTTCCCAGAGGCTTTTTTTTTTTCTCTTTCTCTCTTATGGAAACTTTTAACTTGGAAAAATGGTTTTTTCTCTCTCTGTCTCCTAACTCTGGATTAAAGTTATAATAGAAATATTTCCAATAATAAAAGACTACCTGATTTTTAAACTGGAAAGAACTTTAATCAGGCATCTGGCTTTCTTTCTTTTTTGTACTCTTTTGAAACACCAATGGCTTCAAAGTCTGGAAAGATTGTTTTGACTAAAAGAAATGACTATTCATCTGGATATATTTCTAAAATGCAACTTAACACTGAGCTAACACCTCCACAGCTTTTGACACCTGAAAATTTATTAAATAATTTAAAGATTATGAAACATGAACTTACTTTGGAATTTAATCAGAAAATAAGTGAGATAGACAAAAAAATGCAGGCTGCTTTGAAGAATATGAATCAACAACTCAGATTTGATGTGTTAGAGGTTTGCAAAGGCTTAGCAACAAATATTGAAGTTTTGGCAGAACGTATTGAAACAAATAAACAAGCTTTGGCAACTTCGGTGAATTACATAGATAAAATCCAAAATGATATTGCAAATTTTGAAAAAGAGGTCTTAATGACACAGTTCAGATCCATGGAAGTTGCTATAAGGATTAGAGGTTTGAAAGAAGGATTATATGAAAATTTAAAAGGCAGGATGGTTGACATATTGGATCAGGTGTCTGGAATTTCTAAAGTGGAATTGGCTACACAAATCGACAAAATATACAGAATCAATTCGTGGTACGCTAAACAAAAGCATTTACCAAGGGACATTGTTATATATTTTACCACAAGAGTTCTACGGAACAGAATTATACAAGCAACGTTTAACAATAATCTTATGGTGAATGGTCAGGAACTAAAGATTTGGAAAGAAATCCCCTCTAAAATGCTTAAAGCCAGAAAAAGCTATACTTTTTTGATTGATGAATTTAAGAGATTAAATTTACAATATAAATGGGAAGCGCCAGTTGGAGTAACAGTGAAATTTTCTGGAAAAAGATACCGGCTCAACACGATAAAAAAAGCTACTGAATTATATGTCAATGTTCTAAAGGCTGATATATCCAAGATTCCAGAGGAAGGATGTATGAAAATAAAAGAGGAGGAGGAGGGGAAGCCACCTTTGATGGATCAAAAGGAAATAGATTCAAAAATCCAAAAGGAGTGCCTGAACCAGATAGCTGGGGAAAAGGAGATGGAGGTCTGGGATCAGACGGGAGACGAGTCGACAAATTCGAATTTATTGAACTATTAAAAGATGAACTATCAAGATACAAAACGATGTGATGTTGAAATATATTGGACGGATAGAGACTAATATGATTGTATTTTTTCTTTTCCCTATTTAATGATTACCTATGTAATATTTAGTTAAGTTTTATATAATTTTGAGGTTATTTTTAATGTTAATAATATTAGATATATATAGTTTGTTGAAGATTTGTTTATTCTTCTTTCATTTTCTTTTTTGTTTATTGAAGTTAGTAAGTTAATTTAGAATAATATTATGTTATTAATATCATGATGAAATTTAATAGTTGATGATCACTTATGTAACATTTAGTTAAGTTTTATCTTAGAGGTTATTTTTAATGTTAATAATATCAGTTTAAGATTTGTGTATTTTATATTTAGTTATTACTTATGTAACATTTACTTTGTATAAGATAGAGGACTGAAGGGAGGAGGTAGGAGGTTTGTTTGTTTGTATTGTTAAAGAGTTTTCTCTTTCTTTCTTTCTTTTTTTTTTCTTTTTTGTATCTTTACTATTGTATACAAATGCAATATATTAGCAGTGTATAATCTGGAGTTGAAGTTTTTTAAAAATAGTGTTCTTTTTTTTCTTCTTTTTTTCTCTTTTTATTAACAATTTAAATTTATTATTATGCCCTGTACTATCTCTGGGAAGTCCGGGGGGGGGGGAGGTGGGGAGGGAAGGGGGTGGGTTCGGGGGGGGGGAGAAAAAAACAAAAATGTTTGTACTTTATATTTAATATTTTGCTACTACTTATGTAATTCTGTACTAATAAAACTTTTTGAATTAAAAAAAAGAAACTCCGGGCGTGTGCCAAAAGGCTCGGCTAATCCAAGCGAGGGGATGGGAGCCGGAGCTGTCCTCCGTTCCCCCCCACCCCCGGTCCTCCTCCCAATTTGGTCCCTGTCTTGCCTCGGAGGCAGAGGCCAGCGAAGGGTCAGCGGAAGTGGGAAAGCAGCCCAGAGGCCGCCGAAGCCGCCTCCAGCAGGGACGAGCTACCCAAATCCTCTGGCCTGCATAAACAGGCACCCTGCGGCCCCGCAAGAGCCCCCCGGAGGGTCTGCAGAGAAGTGACCCCCACCGGCGGGGATCAGATGGCCCGCTTGGCTGGGATCTTGGGGATCCGGCCTCTTGGTGGGATGATGCAGGGGAGGACCAAGACGCAGAGCCCCGCGTCTCTGCCCAGCTAAGCCAGACTCAGCATCGCCTGCCCTGGCTTTGCCTTCCACCCGCCGCCCGCTTTCCCTAAGGTAAGCCGAGGTGCGCGCCAAGCCAAGGCAGGAAGCGGGGCACCGGTTCTTCCAGGCGCCGTGATCAGCCGGCTGGCTGCTGCCGGCGACAACCCGGCGAGAGGAGGAGGAGGAAGATCAGAGTCCTCAGACAAGCAGAGCTCGCACACTCACCCAGTGCCGCCGCAATCAGTGCCTTGGCACTCGGACTGGCAAGAGCCTCTCCTCTTCCCCCCCACCCGCCCTGAAAAGTTGCGAGGGAGGGGAGGAGAGGAGGGGAAGGACGAGGCCCACACTTTGCTTTGCCCCCTCCTCCTCCCTTCCTTCGGGATGGCGAGGGGGGGCAGCCCGAACTCCTGCTGCCACGCTTGTTTGCCTTGGCAAATGGGAACGGGGGTTGGGTCTGGGCACCCAGAAATTTATTTATTTATTTATTTATTTTGGAATTCTTATATGCCGCCCAACTCCCTAAGGACTCAGGGCAGCGTACAACAGTGAAAAATACAAGAATAACCAAATCTAAAATGTTAGTTAAAAGCAAATATAAAAATTAAAACACAGTATAAAAAGATCATCAACAGCCATTCAACATCATACATACTTGGGGGGTGAGCTCAAGTGAATTAAGCTCTACCCCCCGCCTGCAGGAAAAGCCATGTCTTAACGGCTTTTCGGAAGGCCAGCAGAGTGGGGATAGTACGGGTCTCTGGTGGAAGTTGGTTCCAGAGCACGGGGCCGGCCACAGAGAAGGCTCTCCCCCTTGGGCCCGCCAGCCGGCATTGCTTGGCCGACGGGACCTGGAGGAGGCCAACTCTGTGGGCCCTAACCGGTCGGAGGGAAGTATGAGGCAGAATGCGGTCCCGTAGATAGCCTGGTCCTAAGCCATGAAGGGCTTTAAAGATGGTGATCAACACCTTGAATTGGACCCGGAGACCGATGGGCAACCAATGCAGCTGGCGGAGTATCGATGTCACGTGGGTGTACCTTGGCACACCCACCACAGCACGCGCAGCCGCATTTTGCACCAACTGAAGTCTCCGGATACTCTTCAAGGGTAGCCACATGTAGAGCGCATTGCAATAATCCAGTCGGGAGGTGACAAGGGCATGAGTGACCGTGAGTAGAGCCTCCTTCTCCAAATATGGCCGCAACTGGTGCACCAGGCGAACCTGTGCAAAGGCCCCACTAGCCACAGCAGAAAGATGATGGTCCAATTTTAGCTGTGGATCTAGGAGGACCCCCAAGTTGCGGACCTGGTCCGAGGGAGTCAGTTTCGCTCCCTCGAAGACCAAGGAGGGACAGTTGTCATGGTCCTTAGGAGGCAATATCCACAGCCACTCAGTCTTGTCGGGATTAAGTCTGAGTCTGTTCCTCCCCATCCAGATCCTAACGTCGTCCAGGCACCGGCACATTACATCAACTGCCTCACTGAAGTCAGACGGGGTGGTGATGTACAGCTGGGTGTCATCAGCGTACTGATGGAAACACACCCCATGTCTGCGAATGATCTCCCCCAGCGGTTTCATGTAGATGTTAAACAGGATGGGCGAGAGAACCGACCCCTGAGGCACCCCACATGATAGGGGCCTAGGGGACGATCTCTGCCCTCCTGCCAACACCGACTGCATCCTATCGGCGAGATAAGAGGAGAACCACCGCAAAACAGTGCCTCCCACTCCCAACTCGCCGAGGCGATGCAGAAGGATACCATGGTCGATGGTATCGAAAGCCGCTGAGAGGTCAAGTAGCACCAGGATGGAGGGGTTCCCCCCATCTCGGGCCCACCAGAGATCATCCATCAGAGCGACCAAGGCAGTTTCTGTACTGTAGCCGCGCCTGAAACCCGACTGGTAAGGATCTAGATGATCTGTTTCATCCAGGAGCTGCAGAAGCTGACTAACCACCACCTTCTCAACAACTTTCCCTAAAAAAGGTAAGTTGGAGACTGGACGATAGTTCTTCAAGTCAGCTGGATCCAGAGAAGGCTTCTTCAGGAGGAGTCGCACCACCGCAGCTTTTAACGACTGTGTTACGGATCCCTCTCTCAAAGAAGCGGTGACCACCGCCTGGATCCAGCCGCGTGCCACCTCCCTGCTGGCCGAGACCAGCCAGGAGGGGCACGGGTCCAATAAACAGGTGGAGGTACCCATCGCTCCCACAGCCCTGTCCACATCCTCGGGAGAAACAGGCCCAAACTCTTCCCATAATGGTGGACTAAGACTAGCCCCTGTCAACTCTATGGACTCTGCCCAGCCAGAGTCCAGGTTCGACCGAATCTGAGCGACTTTATCCGACAGAAACTCAGCGAATTCCTCAGCTCTGCCTTGTAAGTGTTCCTCGCTCCCCCCTTTTCCAAGGAGGGAGCGAGTCACCCTAAACAAGGCGGCTGGACGAGAATCTGCGGACGCAATAAGAGCGGAAAAATAGGATCGTTTTGCCGCCCTTATCGCCACTAAATAAGATCTGATGTAAATTCTTAATAGTGTTCGGTCAGACTCGGTTTTTCTGGCCCTCCAGCGGCGCTCCAGACGTCTCTTCTGGCGTTTCATCTCCCGGAGCTCCTCGGTAAACCAGGGAGCTTTCCGGGATCCACTGCCATAGAGAGGTCGCTTAGGCGCAATTCGGTCTAAAGCCCCTGATGCTGCGGTGTTCCAAGCAGCCACCAGGGAATCAGCTGAATTGTGTACCAGGGTTTCAGGTATTTCCCCAAGTTCCCTCTGGAATCCTTCTGGTTCCATTTGGCGCCTGGGGCGGAACCACCTAGTCAGTCCCGCCTCCCTGCGGGGGAGGAATGGGGCTGCGAAATCCAACCTCAGTAGAAAATGATCTGACCATGACAGTGGGGTGATGACTAAGTCCCTTATCTTCAGATCATCTCTCCACTGCCCCGAAAGAAACACTAGGTCGAGTGTGTGACCGCCCTCATGAGTCGGACCCTGGATTACTTGGGTCAGGTCCATGGTTGTCATGGAATCCATGTACTCCTGAGCTGCCCCAGAGGTTTCGCCAGCAGATGGCAAGTTGAAGTCCCCCAGCACCATAAGCCTGGGGAACTCAACTGCCAAGCCGGCTACTGCCTCGAGCAGCTCAGGCAGGGCCTTGCTTACGCAGCTGGGAGGCAGGTACGTTAAGAAAAGGCCCACCTGTACCCCTAAGTCCAACTTCAAAAGGAGCATCTCACACCCAACAATCTCCGGGGCAGGGATCCTACGAGGATGCAGATTTCCGCGTGTTATTATTGCCACTCCTCCCCCCCTTCCCTGGGGTCGAGAATGGTGCTGCACCGAGAAACTGGCTGGGCATATCTCGGAGAGAGCTACTCCCCCCTCCTGCCCCAGCCAGGTCTCGGTAACACACACCATGTCAGCCCCCTCCTCTGTGATTAAATCACGTATCAAGGGGGCTTTGTTGACAATGGACCTGGCGTTAAGCAGCAGCATCCTGAGCCCAGGGCCCTGAGAACCCTGGTTGCCAGGTATCCGGGTTGAGCAAGATGGAACCGGATCGGAGGGGCCAGAACAAGGGATCGCTTGTAAACAGCGAGGTCTTATTCCCCGAGAGCGGCCCGCCCCTCTGCTCCCGTCATATCTGCCTCTTCCCGTTATGACCGAGATGGTCCGGCTCTCGCCTACACCAGAGACCCCCCCCCGCTGGTCTCCCTCCCTCCCTGCAGGCCATACATACCATTCTCACAAGAAAGGGTAACCGGGTCCCCCCCCACTTCTGTTTTTACACTCAGCGGCGGGGAACAGAGTCCCAGTCCCTAACTTTTCCATTTTCACACACTTACTAATACTCAAACACTGATCTCATTCTACCCACATTCAGCCACACCCATACCACATCTCAGAGGGGAGAATACAATTTAAAACGGTTTCTAAAAAGTTCTAAAAAGGCGGCAGGATCACAAGGGTGGCTTTGAAAATCTAAAGTCCTACACCCCTCGGTGTATGATCGAATTCTGGCCGAGGTGGGGTTCAGCATCTTTGCCTTGGTTGCTCTGATCAATAGAGCGACTAGGAGCATCCACAGGAGCCAAGGTGGTGTTAAAAGAAGCATCCGGGATAATTATAGTCACTGTACCTTCCAGAAACTGCCCTCCAGATGACAGGCAGGCAGTAATGGTGGCTTCTCGCGATCTTTCCAGAGAAAAAGTTTTTTTCAGGCATCCAAGGACAGACGTTAATGCCGGAGATGTATCTTCGCCCCCTCGATAGCAACGACGGGGGTCCAAGGGACAGAGATCAATTTCGCGACCAGAGTCTCCCTTGGTTTAACTAGCGACAGTGGAGGTTGCAGTGCTTGGGAAATATTTCTGTGCCATTAACACGAAGTCAGACACCTACCAAAACCACCTGGATGATAATAAAACAGGCAGTAATGGCGGCGGTTGTAGCGTTCTTTAAACGTTCCGTAGGACATCAAAGAGTGAGACTAATTTTCGAAAAACAAGCCTCCGCCATGAAAAAATGGCGGCGGCGATCTCTGTAGTCAGCGTTCAAGATCTAATTAGTCGCTGTTCTCACTCCCGAACGCAGAGCCAGCTCATGGTAATCCGCACAGCTCTCAGTAGTCCACACCTGGTCGGTCCGCTCCAAAGACGCTCACAGAATCGCCATCGATCTTCCTGGCCAAAACTGAAAAGCGGCGCCCGACGCGCAAACCACAGCTGATCTCTCCAACAGGGCACAGCCAAATATGCTCACCGTTTCGGTCTCGATCTTCCTGGCAAGTTAGCAGGTTAACGGGAGGGTTCAAACGTCCGCGTCCCAGCTGATCTCTTCATCCGGGTACACATGGAACGGCAGAGCTCTCCGTAGCCGATGGTGAAGGCACGTCGTCCGAGCTCGCCGTCTCTCCGCAGCTGATGTCAAATCCCCTTTGTCACAGTTCAGCCCTGATCGCCCACAAGCCTTCTCAGGATCTTACTCACTGTCCACAACTTTTTAAAAACGATTCCAGATTTTTTTTTTAAGTCAGGCCTCACAAAACAATCGGCCCTCACGGCGTCTGAAATGCCAAGATGGAAGGGCGTCTTCGCAGATGTTAATCAGATGGCAGTCAAACAGGAGAACTTGCGGTATTATCCGCAGGGGGCTGGTGTCTCCGCCGTTAATCTCGTGTGCCTGCCGGGGTCCAAATTCACCCCGATGAAAAAAGAACTCCGGGGGTGGACTCCCTCAGGCAGGAATAGACGAGAAAGGTCAGTTCTCCTGCGGAGCGAAGTTTTCCGCCGCCATCCAAGCCATGGCTCCTCCTCCACCTGAAGAAGCGGAGCGGAGAAGAAGGCAACAGCCCCGCTTTGGATTCGGAGCCAGTATGTTTACAAGTCAGAAGCGGGTGGGGGGAGGTTTAGCAAGAGGACCGTGCAGGAGGAGGGAGAGGGTGTCAGAGAGATTGGGATATCTGAGGAGGTAAGAGATGCGTCTCGCGGCCTGCCCCGCCCCACCCCCATCCCCCGCCCCAAACCCCCAAACTCCGCCCCACCACGAGACGCCCCACTTACCGGTACTGGAGTTTTGCAGCTCTGTGATCTCTCGGCTAGTCTGTTTAGGAAAAAAACTTTGCATAGTACAGAAACTCTTCTCACTGCCAGAACTTGTTAATTGCTTGCCTCGCGAGAAGAGTTTCTGCAAATATGCAAGGTTTTTTCCCTAAACAGACTAGCCGAGAGACCACGGAGCTGCCAAACTTCAGTAAGTGGTGCGTCTGGCGCCCCGCCCGCACCCCGAAAATAATAAGCCATCCCCCGAAAATAAGGCCAGGGGCATTTTGGGGGGGGGGGTCAAAAATATAAGCCCCTGTCTTATTTTCGGGGAAAAACGGTACTACTGAACATCCAAAATATACTATTTAATCCTATGTATATATGCCATATGTGTACATACATATTACACACAGGCACACAAAAAGATACATTATCTACTATATATACTGTATGCGTATGTACACACACACACACACACACACACACACACACACACACACACACACACACACACACACAGCTCTTCTAAAACTACACACATTCAACCTCACTTACTGCATTTGGAAAAACACACCACTTTCTGCCACACATTTAACCATAACTTCTGTACATTAGAACATTATATATGCCTTCAGATGTTCTTCCCTAACTTGCACATGACTGTTAGAGCCAGGAGATGTCATGGGTTGAGTAAAATGTGGTGAAACTCACTTAACAATGCTCTTGCTTAGCAACCAAAATTTTGGGCTAAATTGTGGTCATAAGTCAAGGACTATCTCTGTCTTCCTCTGCATGGTAGCCTTGTCCTAGTAAACTCCTTCTCCTTTCTGGCAATTTTCCCCTCTGTTAGAGGCACCAAAATAATCCAGACAATGTAAGGCTTCCTGCTGCAGCAGGGGGTTGGACTAGATGACCTCCGAGATGTCTTCCAGCCCTAAATTGCTGTGCTGTTTCAAATGTCTTCTGAAGCCACGTCTAGTGGCAGGGTTTGTGGTGCTTCCTTCCTCTTCTCTCTCTCTCTCTCTCTTCTCTCCCTTCCTTCTCCTTTCTTCCTTTTTCTTTTTCTTTCTCTTTCTCTTTCTCTTTCTTTCTCTTCTCTCTTTCTCTGTCTTTCTCTTCTCTCTTTCTCTGTCTCTTTGTCTGTCTCTTTCTTTCTTTCTTTCTTTCTTTCTTTCTTTCTTTCTTTCTTTCTTTCTCTCTCTCTCTCTCTCTCTCTCTCTCTTTCTTTCTTTCTTTCTTTCTTTCTTTCTTGTCTCTCTCTCCCTTCCTTCCTTTCTCTTTCTTCTTTCTTCTTTCTTTCTTTTTCTTTCTTTTCTTTCTTTCTTTCTTTTTTCTTTCTTTCTTTCTTTTTTCTTTCTTTCTTTCTTCTTTCTTTTTCTTTCTTTCTTTCTTTCTTGTCTCTCTCCCTTCCTTCCTTCCTCTTTCTTTCTCTTTCTTTCTCGCTTTCTCTTTCTTTCCCTTTCTTTGTCTCTTTCTTTCTTTCTTTCTTTCTTTCTTTCTTTCTTTCTTTCTTTCTTTCTTTCTTTCTTTCTTTCTTTCTTTCTTTCTTTCTTTCTTTCTTTCTTGCTTGTCTCTCTCTCTTTCTTGTCTCTCTCCCTCCCTCCCTTCCTCTTTTTCTTTGTCTCTTTTTTCTTTCTTGTCTCTCTCTCTTTTTCTCTGTCTCTCTCTCCCTTCCTCTTTCTTTCACACAATAGGACTAAGACCTGCCCCTGTCATCTCGGTCGGAATTGCCCAATCAGAGTCCAGGTCCATCTGAATCTGAGCGAATTTATCCGACAGAAACTGCACAAATTCCTCAGCTCTACCCTGCAAGGGCTCCTCCGTTCCCTCTACATTGAGGAGGGAACAAGTCACCCTAAAAAGGGCGGCTGGGTGCAAATCAGCGGATGCAATAAGTGCAGAAAAATGCGAACATTTTGCCATCCGTATCGCCACTAAATAAGTCCTAATAAAGGCTCTTAAAAGTGTTCGGTCAGATTCGGAGTTACTCCAGCGTCGCTCTAGACATCACTTCTGGCGTTTCATCTCCCGGAGCTCCTCGGTAAACCAGGGAGCTTTCCTGGATCCACTGCCACGGAGAGGTCGCAAAGGCGCAATCCGGTCCAGTGCCCCAAATGTCGCCCTATTCCAGGCAACCACAAAGGACTCAGCCGGATTGTGGACAAGGGAGTCAGGTATCTCCCCAAGCTCCTTCTGGAACCCTTCAGGGTCCATTAGGCCTCTGGGGCGGAACCACTTAATCGGCTCTGCCTCCCTGCGATGGGGGAGTGGTGCCTTAAAGTCTAACCTCAGCAGGAAATGATCTGACCACGACAAGGGAGAAGTATCTATACCCCTTAATTCCAGATCATATCTCCACTGCCCCGAGAGGAACACTAGGTCAAGTGTGTGTCCCCCCCCTTATGAGTCAGACCCTGAACTACTTGGGTCAGGTCCATGGTTGTCATGGAAGCCATGAACTCCTGAGCTGCTTCTGAGGATTCGCCAAGCGATGGTAAGTTGAAGTCCCCCAGCACCATAAGCCTGCGGAACTCTACCACCAACCCGGCTACCACCTCTAGCAGCACAGGCAGGGCCATTGTAACGTAGCTGGGAGGCAGGTACATCAGCAATAAGCCCAATGGAACCCCTGAGTCCAACTTCAAGAGGAGAGACTCACACCCAACAATCTCCGGGGCAGGGATCCTGCGAGGAAGAAGACCCTTTCGGGCAATAATTGCCACTCCTCCACCCCTTCCCTGGGTGGGAGAACCAGAGGGGCCGGAACAAGTAATTGCTTTGAACCAGCGAGTCCTAGTTCCCCGAGAGTGGCCTACACCACGGCTCCCGCCATATCTACCTCTCCCAGTTATAACCGCAATACCCCGGCTCTCCATGTCAAGGGAAGCATCCGTCCGAATGCTACCATGTGAGAATGAGAATAAATCTCATAGGGTCGATTTGGATCTTTTCTTGGAATTCAGACAGTTAGAAATAAAGCCGAGATTAAAAGTCTAATAGAAAATATTTATTTCGTTACAAAAACAATAAATCCTGATTAATTACATCTTTGCTAATAAACGTGACCGTTCCGGTCAGAGTCAAAGTCAAAAAGTGATTAATGGAGAATAAGGAATGTAGACATGCGTACATGAACATCATATCACGTGTTCTGCCTGTATTGGAATGTACCATAATATTAGAATAGGGATGCACCACCCTGCATATACATACAACTGGCAATATTCACACCGTGACACTCCAACTCCCCAGAAGTCCCCTCCCTCATCCCATCGGCTCCCCTCTTCCCCTGCAGGCAAGACATCCCACTCATACCAAGCCGGGGGTCATAACTGAGCCTCCATCTGCTTCTGTTTACACACTCAGCAGAGGGGGGTCCATTTCTTTTCCCCGGCTCTCTCATTCCCCCCACGTTCAGTCACTCCAACCCATTCACTATATCCAATCCATCTACATCCTTACAGGCTTTGTGCTGCAGAAGACTCTCTTGCTCTCCCAGCAAGAGTGCGGGGCAGAGAAAACAAGCCACCGGAGAACAATGCTCCATGTGATCAGCTTCTTCTCTGCACCGGTCTCTTCCTGGGAGAGCGTCTTTCATAGCACAGCACTTTGGGGACCCATCCGGAAAGCCAGGCACAGAGAAACAGCCAGGTTGAAGGCCAGTACTTTCAGCGCCCACGAGGAACCAACGCTTGGAGCAGTTTTGGAGCTTATTAAGGAGGAGGACCACTCCTCGGCCTCAGCCATACGTTTTCAAGCCTGGGCTGCTTGGAGTGAAAAGCTATTGCAATAGCCCAGGCTTGAAAACACATGGCTGGGGCCGAGGAGCGGTCCTCCTCCTTAAAAAGCTCCAAAACTGCTCCAAGCGTCGGTTCCTCATGGGCGCTGGCATGCCTTGCCCTCTGCCATCAGCCGTGGGAGGAAGGTAAGGTCGCGAGCCCGGTGGGGATGGTGGGGGGCCCGCGGCAAGCTAGGCTGCAGGCAGCGCGGCCTGGAATGGAGCTGTGCCGGGCCTTGGAGGCTTAGCCAGCCATGTGAGCTTGGTGGGGAGGGTGGGGGGGCCGCAGCAAGCTCCGGGGATGGGGTGGGGGGCCTAGCACGACCGCGACTTACCTGTAGGCAGGAGGAGGCAGCTCTGTTGGGGCACAGGGCAGGCACCACGTGGGAACTGGGAAGGCAGCTTAGGCGGCGAGGAGTGAGTGAGTGGGTGGGGCGGGGTGGGGCAACCAGGCGGGTGGTGACCGGGCAGGGCGACAGCGGTTACTGGGTGGGCGGGGCAAGGGAGCGACCGGTGACTGGGGGACCGGTTCGGGGGTGTGGCCAGCCAGAGGTCGCTAGTGGTTCGGCGACCCAGGCCAAATTTCCCCTAACGGTTGTATAGAACCAGTCTGAACTGGTAGGAACCCACCTCTGAGGTAGTCCTCAACTTACAGCCATAATTGACCCCAACATGAGGGAAGTAGGAAGGGGGAGAGAAGGAGAAAGAAGGTAGAAGGAGGAGAGGGAGATAGAGGGAGGGGAGTGCTATGAAATGAGGGAAAAACAGACTGATAAATAGTTGTATAAATAGGTGTAAAACTAGGATATTGATTTATGATATATTGGATAAAAATGTATAATTATGTATGTTTTGACATGACTTATGGTATATGCATGGATGTGTATATGGAGATTGCAGTATTGAAGCAAATTCCTAGAAGAGTCAGAGATTTAAGAAGAGAGTATCAATTCTTGACAAAAAAACTGATTGAGAGAGGTGTTAATTTTAGATGGTTGATTCCGGAAGGGATAATGGTGGTGTGGCATGAACAGAGATTTAGATTGGATACAGTCGACAAAGCTGAAATATTTTATAGACAGCATTTTGTACAAAGCGAGGAAGGAATAAGAGAAAGAGCGATGCGAGACTACAAAAAGAGGCAATAGATAAGATGCTACAACAACAAGCAATTCAACAAGATGAAGAGATACAAGAGAAAGAATTGGAGGGAGCAACAGCCATGGAGGTAAAAGAGCAAAGAGTGACGAGATCGGCCAAGGCGTTAAAGTAAAGAAGAAAAATCATGGAAGAGGAGATTAAGATGATTTCGATGAATATAAATGGATTAAATTCGGCCATAAAAAGAAAAAGAATATTTAACAAATTGAAAAAGTTAAATATGGACATTATATGTTTACAAGAAGTACATATTAGAAGACAACATAAGAAATTATTAGAATGTGTAAGATTGGGAGATCTGTATTCTACACTAGCAGATCAAAGCAAGAAAGGTGTGGTACTTTATATAAAAAATAAATAAATTAAAATTTATTTACACAGATGAAGATGGAAGGATTCTGATGGTAGAAATATCAACGAACAATAAAAAAAATACTATTAGTTGCAATTTATGCACCAAATGAAAGTCAAGATAAGTTTTATTCTAAATTACATAAAAAAATAAACGAATTAGATTACTAAAAAAATTGTATGATGGGAGACTTTAATGCTATTGTAGAGGTTGATTTGGATTACAAAACGACAAAAAAGAACACGAGACAAAGAAAAAAACTACCAAAATCTTTTTTCACTATGGTAGATGAATTGAATATATTTGATGTATGGAGAAAGAAATTTCCAAGGAAAAAGCAATACACATTTTACTCTTCTAGACATATGTCGTGGTCAAGAATAGACATATTATGGATGTCTTTGGATTTGCTATCTAATACACAACATATAAATATTGAAACTGGTATTTGGGCTGATCATAATCCGATAACATCTATTTGGAAAGGACGAAGAAAAAGAACTAGATGGACTTTAAATCAAGAAATATTAAAAGAAAAAGAATTCCAACAATTTATAGAAAAAGAAATGCATTTTTTCTTCAAAGAAAACAGAAAGAGGGACACTTCATTACAAATTGTATGGGATACGGCAAAAGCATATTTAAGAGGATTAGTTATGACATATATGAGTAAAAGAAATAAACAAAGAAGAGACGTCCAGAAAAAATTGGAAGAAGAGTGTAAAGAATTAGAGAAGAAGCTTCAAACAGATATGTAAAATAAAAAGATCAAAACGATGATGGATTTGAAGAAACACAAATTGAATATGATGGAAAATGAAGATGTGGCAAGAAAGTTAAAAATATCTAAACAAAATTTTTTTGAACATGCAAATAAGCCAGGAAGATGGCTAGCTTATAAGATGAAGAAGGAAAAGGAAAGAAAATGGATTAAGCAATTGGAAGATAATGATGGAGACATACAACACCAAGAGGAGGAAAAGAAGAAGATAGCATGGACATACTATAAAGATATATACAAACAGGAAAAAATTGAGAATAAGAATATAGAGCAATATTTGGAAGAAATGGAACTACCTAAAATACCAGAAAAATATAAGAATTTGTTAGAGGAAAAAATAACAATGATGGAATTAACTGAGGCAATTAAAAGACAGAAAAATGGTAAAGCTCCTGGACCAGATGGATTACCAGCAGAAGTTTATAAAACATTTGAAGAAACATTAGGAATTGTAATGTTGGAGCTTTATAATGAGTTAATTTTGGAAGCTAAGATACCGGATTCCTGGACAGAAGCTTTTATAACTTTGATTCCGAAAGAAGAGACTGATTTACAAAAGATTAAAAACTATAGACCAATTTCGTTATTGAATGCAGACTACAAAATATTCGCTTCAATAATAGCGAACAGACTTAAAAGATTTCTTAGTGAATTTATACACTCAGACCAAAATGGATTTCTACCAAAAAGACAGATTAAAGACAACATGCGAACGATTTTAAATACCTTAGAATATTATGAACAACATCCTGGAAAACAAGTGGCCTTAATGTTTCTGGATGCACAGAAGGCATTTGATAATGTAAACTGGCAATTCATGATACAGCAACTTCAAAACATGGATTTTGGGGAGAGATTTATTGGAGTAATAAAAACAATTTATAGCAAACAAACTGCAAAAGTAATATTAAACGGTGATATGACTGAGAAAGTGGATATTATGAAAGGAACTAGACAAGGATGCCCGTTATCACCATTGCTATTTGCTTTGACTTTGGAGGTTTTAACTAGAAATATATGAAGATAATTACTTGAGATTAAAGAAACAAATTGAGACAGATTTGGAAAAATGGAAAAATCTTCAATTATCATTGATGGGCAGAATTGCATTAATTAAGATGAATATATTGCCACGCTTTCTGTTTCTATTTTTGACAATACCAATAAGGATAGAGAAAAATTTCTTTAATGAGATAAATAAAATGATTCTGAAATTTGTTTGGCAAGGGAAAAAAGCGAGGATAAATATGAAAATGTTGCAAGATGCAAGAACTAGAGGTGGATTTGGTCTTCCGAATTAGGAGTTATACTACCACGCAGCAGTTTTGACATGGATGAGAGAATGGATTTTGTTAAGAAATACGAGACTTGACTTTGGAAGGGCATGATTTACAGATTGGATGGCACGCACTTATATGGTATGGGAGAAATAAAATACATAGCTATTTCCAGAGACATTGTATTAGGAACTCTTTATATTTATTATGGGAAAAGATAAAAGAGAAACATTACTCGAAAATACCATTTTGGATATCCATAATGGAAGCACTAATGCACCCAAGTAGATTGAATTGGGAAAATATACCAAGATATAAGGACATTTTGACTGATAAAGGGAAATTGAAATCTACTCAAGAATTGGAGAAACAAGGGATAAAAATGGATTGGTACATGAGAATGCAAATGCAGGCAAGATATGATAAGGACAATAAAACGGAGGGTATTAACTTAGAGACGATGGAACTAGATGAAATACTCACAGGAACAAATGAAAGACTAATTAAGAAACTATATAACTATTTACTTTATATTGATTTAGAATTTGAACAGGTGAAAGAAACAATGATAAAATGGGCAAGGAATTTTGGTTACACCATAGAATTAGATAAATGGAAGCAACTTTGGGAAAGAAATTATCAATTAACTATGGCAACAGCATATAAAGAGAATATGTATAAAATGTTTTATAGGTGGCATATGTCACCAGAAAGAATAGCTAAAATGTTTAAAGATAAATCTATGAAATGTTGGAAATGTCAGCAAATACCAGGCTCCTTTTATCATATGTGGTGGACATGTGCAGAAACTAAAGAATATTGGAGTCAGATTCAAATATGGATAGAAAACATGGTGAAACAAAACATAGAACTAAAACCAGAGATATTCCTGTTGGGTATATTGCCAGAGAAATTCAAAAAAGAAGATACATACCTAATTGTTCATGTGGTTACAGCAGCTAGGATTGCATTTGCACAAAAATGGAAAGCAGCCAAAATACCGTCCGAAGGAGAAGTAGTATTTTTCGGAGTATAAGATGCACCTTTTTACCCCCCAAAATAGGTTGAAAACTTGTCTGTGTCTTATACACCGTATGTAGCCCCACCCACCCACCCACCCCCACCCTTTGGCCTCTGTCTTCCAGCAATTTACCTGCTTGCAGCAAACAGGGAAGAGCCTGTAAAGCCAAGCAAGTCATTAGCAGCTTCCCGACCCCCAGCTGATTTGCCACGTGCTAAAATGAAACTGAAACTAGTTGCAAAGAGGCAAATAGCTGGGAGAGACACGCAGATTTTTATTTTCTGCTGAACTGGATGCAAGGGGGTAAGTGAATAACTATAAATGTCTGTAGAATGTTCAAATTATTAGACTTATTTTTTAAAGACTGCTTTATTATTGTTCTAGAGCCAGGGGTCTCCAACCTTGGCAACTTTAAGACTTGTGGACTTCAACTCCCAGAATTCAACAGCCAGCTTTGTTAGCTTTGCTGGCTGTGGAATTCTGGGAGTTGAAGTCCACAAGTCTTAAAGTTGCCAAGGTTGGAGACCCCTGTAAATCTAGACAACTTAACAAAATAAAGAAGCTTTTTAAAATAAATGCTTGCTCTGAAGAGGTCCAGTGCTATTGTATCTTCTTTTAAATAATAGAGAATAATGTATACTTCCAGAAATTTTAATTAATTTTAACAGCTCTGTACAAGTATAGTATGAAATGTAACAGTGTCCTGTTTAGTATTAGAGTTAAATCCTGACTTACCTTGGAGTAGATCTATTTAAATAATTGGGAGGAGTTAGTGTGACTACATTTAAGAAAACTTTCTGGCATAATGTACATTTCTCCAATTCTTTGCTATTTCTATGGGTCAGGCACACATGCACAGAAATACACAGCAAACAGTGTATATTTATTTATTTATTTATTTATTTATTAAACGCTCTTATAGGCCGCCCAATCCCGTGGGACTCAGGGCGGCGTACAACATAAATAAGAAGCGTACAATTTTAAAAACAATAGTCATAATTTACATTATAAATATAATTAAAAAAGACATTGTAAGAACAACATTCAGGGGGAATCTAGTTGTCCTATTCACCCCATCTGCCGGAAGAGCCATGTTTTTAAGGCTTTACGGAAGGCCAGCAGGGTGGGGATGGTCCGGATCTCTGGTGGAAGTTGGTTCCAGAGGGACGGGGCTCCCACAGAGAAGGCCCTCCCCCGCGGCCCCGCCAATCGACATTGTTTAGCCGACGGGACCCGGAGAAGGCCCTCTCTGTGGGACCTAACCGGTCTTAGGGAGGTATGTGGTAGGATGCGGTCCCGCAGGTAACCTGGCCCTGAGCCATGTAGGGCTTTAAAGGTAACGACCAACACCTTGAATTGCGACCGGAGACTAATTGGTAGCCAATGCAGCTGGCGAAGGAGAGGTGTTACGTGGGTGTATCTCGGCACACCCACTACCGCTCGCGCAGCTGCATTCTGTACCAGTTGGAGTCTCCGGATGCTCTTCAAGGGTAGCCCCATGTAGAGCGCGTTACAGTAGTCTAGCCGTGAGGTGACAAGGGCATGAGTGACTGTGAGCAAGGCCTCCCTCTCCAAGTAAGGTCGCAATTGGGGCACAAGACGGATTTGTGCAAAGGTCCCCCTAGCCACGGCTGAAAGATGTTGCTCCAATTTTAGCTGTGGGTCTAGGAGGACACCCAAATTGCGAACCTGTTCTGAGGGAGTCAATTTTTCTCCCCCGAGAACCAAGGAGGGACAGTCGACATAGTCCTTGGGAGGCAATATCCAGAGCCACTCAGTCTTGTCTGGGTTGAGCCTGAGTCTGTTCACTCCCATCCAGACCCTCACATCGTCCAGGCAGCGGCACATTACATCAACTGCTTCACTGAACTGACACGGGGTGGAGATGTACAACTGGGTATCGTCAGCATACTGCTGATACCTCACCCCATGTCGTCGGATGATCTCACCCAGCGGTTTCATGTAAATGTTAAACAGGATGGGCGAGAGGACCGAGCCCTGTGGCACCCCGCAAACCAGGGGCCTAGGGGCCGACCTCTGTCCTCCTGTCGACACCGACTGCGTCCTGTCAGAGAGGTAGGAGGAGAACCACCGTAAAACAGTGCCTCCCACTCCCACCTCCCCAAGACGACGCTATATCATCTGTGCTGTTTGCTGTTTGCTGTTTGGCAAATTGCTTGGAGGCAGAGGCCTTTTTTCCTTGTTTTCCTCCCCCAAAACTAAGGTGCATCTTATACTCCGGTGCGTCTTATACTCCGAAAAATACGCTACTTAAGAAAATTTTGGACTGTGCAGAGATGAATAGATTGACAATGAAACTTAAAGATAAGGAAGATTCAGAATATTATAATGTATGGGTGAAATTTTATGATTGGATAGAAAAAGAATATATATAGAAATTAAATTAGAATGATTAAACAAGAAAATGGAAAATAAATGGGGGTAATCCAGATGAGAAAATTAGATTTGGAGGAGGCAGCATTAGATTAATAATATATACCTAGAATAAAGAGTTATTAATATAGATATGAAATAAAAAATAATGAGTTTAAGAGTGACACCGACAATTTAAAGATGCATGGAAATATGGTATCAGTCTGTTAAAATAAATATGTATTAGAACTAGAATCACTCAGGGAAAGGTTTAGAAGGAGAAAGAGGAAGTAGAAAGGGAGGGGAGAAGAGAAGGAGGGGAGGGAAGTAGGAAGGGGGAGAGAAGGAGTAAGAAGGTAGATAGAGGAGGTGGAGATAGAGGGAGGGGAGTGTGAAGAAGTAGAGCCGAGGTGGCACAGCGGTTAGAGGCAGGTACTGCAGGCCACTTTAGCTGACACTGATCCGCAGGTCAGCGGTTCAAATCTCACCGGCTCAAGGTTGACTCAGCCTTCCATCCTTCCGAGGTAGGTAAAATGAGGACACAGATTGTTGGGGGCAATATAAATATACATTGCTTACTGGTGTAAACCGCTTAGAGAGTGCTTGCACTGTGAGGCGGTATATAAATCGCACAAAATAAATAAAAAAATAAAAAAATAAAAAAATAAAAAAATAAAAAAATAAAAAAATAAAAAAATAAAAAAATAAAAAAATAAAAAAATAAAAAAATAAAAAAATAAAAAAATAAAAAAATAAAAAAATAAAAAAATAAAAAATAAAAAAATAAAAAAATAAAAAAATAAAAAAATAAAAAAATAAAAATAAATAAATAAATAAATAAATAAATAAATAAATAAATAATAAATAAATAAATAAATAAATAAGAAAAGAAAAGAAAAAAACAGACTGACCAATAACAGCAAGATTAGGTGCAAAAATAGGATATTGAATTTTGATGGATTGGATAAAAATGTAAAAGTATGTATATTATTGATACGTTTTTAAGATATATGTATTGATGTATACCATATTTTTCGGAGTATAAGACGCACCGGAGTATAAGACGCACCTTAGTTTTTGGGGAGGAAAATAGGGGAAAACAATCTGCCTACCAGGTATTCATCTGGCTAGCATCCTTAGTCTGGTCAGCTTCAGCACATTATTTTATCCCCTGGTTAGGACTTTAAAAAACCTTCTTCTGAGAGAGTAACAATGAAAGAGCCTGCAAGCCAGTAAGAGCTGGGAAGATCGTTAGCACCTAGTTAGGGCTAGAAAAAAACTTATTTGGAGCAGCTTCAGCACATTATTTTATCTCCTGGTTAGGACTTAAAAAAACCTTCTTCTGAGAGAGTAACAATGAAAGAGCCTGCAAGCCAGTAAGAGCTGGGAAGATCGTTAGCACCTGGTTAGGGCTAAAAAAAAACTTATTCGGAGCAGCTTCAGCACATTATTTTATCTCCTGGTTAGGACTTAAAAAAACCTTCTTCTGAGAGAATAACAATGAAAGAGCCTGCAAGCCAGTAAGAGCTGGGAAGATCGTTAGCACCTGGTTAGGGCTAGAAAAAAACTTCTTTGGAGCAAGTAGAGCAATGGAAAAAAACCCTGCAAAGACTTAGGGCTGGAAAAATATTCTTCTGAGAGAGTAACAATGAAAGAGCCTGCAAGCCGGTAAGAGCTGGGAAGATCATTAGCACCTGGTTAGGGCTGGAAAAAAACCTTCTTTGGAGCAAGTAGAGCAATGAAAAAAAACCCTGCAAAGACTTAGGGCTGGAAAAACATTCTTCTGAGAGAGTAACAATGAAAGAGCCTGCAAGGTAAGAGCTGGGAAGATCTGTTAGCACCTAGTTAGGTCTGGAAAAAAAAGCTACATTCGAAGTATAAGACGCACCCAAATTTCCAGCCACTTTTAGGGAGGAAAAAGGTGCGTCTTATACTCCAAAAAATACGGTATATGGAAATTGTGGAGAAAAAATAAAAAACATTATAAAAAAAAGATTGTGAGGAAAAAAATAAAAAACATTTCCAAAAAAATTGACCCCAACATTTCTTTTTTAAAAAAACAAATATTTTATTCATTTCATATTAAAATATTGGACACAGTGCACCAATCCTGGGATTATCTCCGCCATACACACTAAAATATGAAACAAACATCAAATATACTCATCATACATTACTGATTATATACAATTATTCTGTCCAATATACTCATTTATATTTACATATATTACATCACATTTCGGGTCTACAAATCCTAATTATTTCCTGTTCCAACTCCCACCTCTCAGTTTCAACGGTACTTTTCCAATGGTAAAATCTGTTCCATATATCATGATATTCTGTCTCTCCTTTATTTTTTAATTCTAACGTCAGTTTATCCATTTCTGCGCAAACCAATATTTTCTTTATTATCTCCCTTTCTAAAGGTATATTTTCATTTTTCCATTGTTGGGCGTATACCATTTTAGCTGCTGTTATAATGTGTAGTATTAAATATGTTGACCTTTTACCATAGACCTCTGTTATGATTAATAATAAAAATAATTCTGGTTTGAATTCTAATCTTTGTCCAACCATTTTGTCTTTTCTTTTTTTAAAAGTTTTTTATTTTTTCTCCACAACTCCATTTGTATATCAATACACATATACCTTAAAATATTACAATAATATACAGTTATACATTTTAATTTCAGTCATTCAAAAGTCAGTATCTTATTTTGCACCTATTTTTAATCAACAATCATCAGTCTGTTCTTCTTCTTTCCGTTACACTCCCCTCTCTCTGTCTCCATCTCCTCCTTCTACCTTCTTGCTCCTTCACTCCCCCTCTACCTCTCTCCACTCCTTCTCCTCTCCCTTCCTTCTACTTCCTCTTTCTCCCTCTTTACCTTTCCCTGAGTGCTCTTTATTCTGACTCATCTCATATTTAACAGACTGATGATATATTCCAAAATTTTAAACTAGCAGTGCCTCTTCTAGAATTTTTATTGTTTTTTTTTTAAAAAAATAATTTTTATTGAAATATAAACATTAAAAAAGACAAACATACATTGAACAAAACATTATATGTACTTACGTGTACATATATACATGCAAACCTTTACGGTAAACGTCTTCACTTTATCTTTTTACTCATATAGTTCTGTACAACTATATATACCTGTATATATGATATTTTTCTTCTCGTTTTTATCTAGTTATAAGTTGATAAGTAAATACATACATTTATAATAGTTAAACTTATCTATTCTTCTATAACTTTATAAATTATATATCAGTCTAAACATTTCTATATTTCTTTTTTTCCTTTTCTCCTTTCCAGCCAATTATAAAAAGAATTCCAGATTTCAAAAAACTCAGAATTTTCTTTCTGGTTTAGTTCCATTGTTAGCTTATCCAATTCCGCACATTCTAAAATTTTTCTAATTATTATGTTTTCGGTCGGTACGTCACCTTGTTTCCAATATTGGGCTAAACATATTCTCGCCGCTGTCAATATATGAATTGTAATGCACCAGTATTTCTTTTCTATGATTCGTTCTAACATCCCTAACAGAAAAATTTCCGGTTTAATATTTATTTTTTGGGTAGTTATTTCTTCAAGCCAATTATGGATTGTTTGCCAAAAATTTTTGACTTTAGGGCAAGTCCACCACATATGATAGTATGTTCCATTTTTATGTGGGCATTTCCAACATTTAGGGTTCATGTTCTGATACATTTTGGCCAATCTCGCTGGTGGTAAGTGCCATCTGTAATACATTTTGTAAATGTTTTCCTTATATGACGTTGATTTAGTTATTTTCAAATTTTTAATCCAAATTTCTTCCCATTGTTCCAAATTTACTTCATATCCAAAGTTTTTAATCCAACTAATCATATTACCCTTAACAGTTTCTTTTTTCATTTTGTAATTTAATAGAAATTTATAAATTTTTGTTATCATTTTTTTTCTTGTCCCAGTAAAATTTTATCCAATTCTGATTTCTTTTTTGCTATTCTGAATTTATTCTTATCTTCTTGCAATCTAGTTTTAATTTGATAATATGGCCACCAGTCTATTTTAATTCATTGTTCTCTTAAAATTTCAATCTCTTTTAGGTTTCCTTGTTCATTTAGTATTTCTTCATACTTAACCATTTTATGTATATCTGTTGTGGTGGGGTAGGTAGTCGCCTCCATGGTTGAGAACCATATCGGGGTTTCTTTGTAATGTTGGTGTTTTATTTTGGCCCATATTTTGTATAATGACTCCCTAATTTTATGTTTTTGGAAATAGGAATGTGTTTTGTGTTTTCCGTCCCATAAAAATCCATGCCATCCTACCTGTAGGTCATGTCCCTCGAGAGTTAATATTCTTTTGTTGTTAATTTTGATCCAATCGGTTACCCACTGCAGTATTGCTGCTTGATAATAGGTTTCCCAATCTGGGAGTCCAAAGCCCCCTTGCTCTTTATTATCCTGTAAATATTTTAGTCTAATTCTTGCCTATTTCCCTGCCCAAACAAATTTGGATATCATTTTATTTAAGTTTTCAAAGTATTTTCTGTCTAATTTAATTGGTATCGTTTGGAACAGGTACAATATTTTTGGTAACACTGACATCTTAATCGTCGAGATCCTCCCTATTAATGAAATAGGTAGTTTGGTCCATTTTTCCAAGTCTTTTTCTATTTGTTTATTCAATTCTATATAATTATCATTCTTGATTGTTGTACATTTAGCCGTTAGTATTATACCTAGATATTTAATTTTCTTAACAACTTGGATACCCAATTTCTCTTCTAATTCCTGAATTTGTTTATTTGGCAAATTTTTTGTTATTATTTTGGTTTTATTTTTATTAATTTTTAAGCCTGCTACTTTTCCAAATTTATTTATTTCTTCTAATAATTTTGGTCCAACCTCTATCGGGTTTTCTATATTGAAGGCCATGTCGTCTGCAAAGGCTTGAAGTTTATACTCTTGTCCTCTAATTTTAAGTCCTTCGATGTTTGGGTTTTGCCTAATTTGCTGTAGTAACGTTTCTAAAGTGAATATAAATAGCAAGGGGGACAGTGGACATCCCTGTCTTACTCCTTTTTGAATGTCAAATTTGTCTGTTATATCTTGGTTTATAATTATCTTAGCTGTTTGTTTTGAATATATAGTTCTAATCATCCTAATATATTTGGGGCCAAAATTTGTAATCTCTAATTTTTTTATGAGAAAGTCTCAATTTAGATTGTCAAAAGCTTTTTGGGCATTGAGGAACATGAGAGCTACAGGTTTTCCTGGATTTACCTCATAATATTCTAGTATGTCCATGATCGTTCTCGTGTTATTTCTAATATTTCTGTTTGGGAGGAAACTGTTTTGGTCAGGGTGTATGTTTTTATTAATTATGTTTTTTAATCTTTCTGCCATTATTGTCATGAAGATCTTATAGTCCATGTTCAGCAGTGAGATTGGCCTGTAATTTTGTATCTTCTGCTTTCCTGTTTTGTCTTTGGGAATTAGTGATATTGTTGATTCTGCCCAGGTTTTGGGAATTTCCCCTTTATTTAGAACTTCATTGTATGTTACTAATAATAGTTGTTTTAAAGAGTTCTGTAGTTCTTTATAGCACTCAGCTAATATGCCATCCGGTCCAGGTGTTTTATTATTTTTTTGTTTTTTTATGGCTTTTTCCAGTTCTGGCAATGTTATTTCTTCCTCTAATATCTTTTTATCTGAATCTGTTATTGGTGTATCATTTGCTTGTTGCAGATAGGTTTGTATATCATCTTCCCTTATTTCCTCTTTTTTATATAATTCCCTAAAGTATTTAAGTATTATATCTTTTTTCTCCTCTATCATTGTTTTAACATCACCATTCTCATCTTCTAATTGTTGTATGTGTCTTTCTTCTCTTTCCTTTCGTAGTTTATAGGCTAACCACCTGCCTGGCTTATTGGCGTTTTCAAAATAATTTTGTTTTGCTGTTTTAATTTTCTGTGCCACCTCCTCTTGTGTCAGTAAGTTAATTCTATGTTTAATTAAAACCTTTTCTTCTCTAATTTTTTCGTTTAGTGGTTCAATTTGTTGTTCATATTCTAATTCTCCCATTTTTTTTTTGCAATTCATTAATTTGTTTATTTTTATTTTTATTTCTCCTTATGGTATATGTTGTAGTTAGTCCTCTTATGTATGCTTTTGTGGTATCCCATAGGTTTTGAATCGTGGTATCATTATTCCAATTCTCCTTCATAAAAAAGGCTAACTCTTTTTCCATGTAATTGATGTAGTTCTTTTCTTTTATTATCGCCTGGTTCATAAACCATCTCTTATTTGCCCTTTTCCTCCCTTTTATTGTGAAAACTATAGGGTTATGGTCTGCCCATATATTTGGTTTTATTTCAATTTCTTGCATACTATTCAGTGTTTCTATATCGGTCCAAACCATGTCTATTCTCGACCAAGAGTTTTGTGGGGTAGAATGGTATGTGTATTGGTTTTCATATAGGTGATTTTCCCTCCATGCATCCCTAAGGTTAAGTTCCCTAGCCAGATCAAAAAATTCACATGGTAATATCTTTCTTTCATGGTGTTTTTTATTCACTGATTTATAATCCAGTTTATTGTCTAGTACAGCATTGAAATCTCCCACTATACAAATATTTTCTTTCTCTAGTTTAACTATTTGTTCATGTAGTTCTTTATAGTATTCTTTTTGTTTACTATTAGGGGCATAAATTGTTATAAGTAACATTTTTTTTTTGGTTTATTGAAATCTCTATCATCAATGTTCTACCTTCTTTATCTTGAAATATTTGTTTTGGTTGTAACCAGTCTTTAACATATACTGCAATTCCTCTTTTTTTTGAATCATCCAATGATGTAAACAGTTTCCCTAGTTTTTGTACTTCTAGTAATTTAACATATTCTTTTTTGACATGTACCTCCTGCAGACAAATTATATCTAAATTTTGTTTTTGTAGTTTATTGAAAGTTTGTCTTCTTTTAATCGGCGAATTAATTCCATTTATATTGACTGATAGGATTTTGACTACATTTTCCATTTTATTGTTTTGCTGTTGCCTTAGCTGTTCTTACGCTCCATGTTTCTATTTGGGTCTTACTGTGTGCTTTCTCTAACTTCTCTCTTTCTTCTATACTTTGTTCCTCTTGACTTTGTGTTTCTATTTCTGTACTGCTCTCTCCTTCTAGTTCTAAATATTGCTCGATAAATTGATCTGCTTTCTCCAGTGTGTCTATTCTTATTTTTTTATCTTTCCATGTGACCAAAAGTCCTTCTGGCACTAGCCATCTAAATGGTATTCCTCTTCTTATTAATTTTACTGAGAGATATTGGAAATCCCTCCTTTTGTCCCTTATTCTTTTTGGTATCTGTTTCAATATTATAATATCCTTTCCTTTGTAATTTATTTGTCCTGTCCTTGTAATTTTGTAGATCTCATCTCTTATGTGTTTTTTTGTAAATTTAACATGAATTTCTCTGGATAATTTATGTTTCCTTATGTAATTATTCTGGACTCTATAAATCTCATCAATGTTGGTTTTTATTTCTTCCTTGTCTACTTGAAGGACTTCTGCGAGGATTTCTGACATTAAGTTTAAGGTATCTTCTTCCTTTTCTTCTAAGACATTTTGGAATCTCAGGTAATAGGATGCTTTTTCGAATTCGAGCTGTGAGATTGCCCCCTCCAACTCCCTATTTATCGTTCTCAATTTTTCTTCTGTTGCTTCCTGCCTTTTTTCCACCTTCTCTGTTTTTTCCACTATTATTTTTATTTGTTGTTCATGGTTGGCTACTATTTCTTGTATATTTTCCATTCTATTATCTAGTTTCTTGATATCTCCCTTGACCTCCTCAAAATTCCCTTTCATTTCCTCATGATTGTTTTCTATTGTTTCTTGTGTTTTTGTCATTTTTCCCTGTGATGCAATCATAAACTCCTGTATTCTATCTAGTGCGGCCTGCATAGATTGTAAAGATGGTGTTTGTCCCTGTTTCTCTACTGTTGTCATTTCTGTTAATAGTCTTTGTCCTGCCGGTGATGGTGCTGCCGAAGCTGCTTTCTTTATAGTTTTTGTCACTGTAGTGGAGGACATTTGTACTTTTGTAAAGAAATTGTAGTTTTTAAAGAAATTTTTCCACACTTTCATATAACCTCTTTGTGACTTCTATTTCTCCTTTCTGTTTAACAAATATTGACTTTTACCCCCTTTTTTTTCTTCACCAAACAATCAATAACAATATTCTAAATCCACTATTAGCAATGTTCCAATTATTTTACTATTTATAATTCTTAATTCCAAGCTTCTATATATTATTTTCTATAACATTCAATTAATCAAATCAATCAATTTCTATGGTTATCAATCAATCATTCAATCTATCTATAAAGTGTCTTACAATTACTTATCACTATATATTGAATTTAACCTTTTGTAAATACACCAATATTTCTTTTAAATCAATTGAAAATAGCTATATTGTTGTTATTATTATTATTTTGTTACTCAGTTAAATATTAAATTTAAGTCAAAGTTCTATATTTCAGTCCCAAAGAGTTCCTTTTCTTTTCCTTATACAACTATCGTCCAGAGATTTATTCCCTTTTTTTTTACCAAGAAAAGCAATCAATGTATTCTCAAATAGTTTTTCAAGATGTCTTCTGTTTCAAGAACTGCACAGTCACTCTCTCTCTTTTTTTCCCAATTGTGTTCCTTTTATCTGTCTCTGGAGTATATCTCCTCTTTCTGTAGCAAATCAAAGTTTAAGCAGCAGCCTCCACAAATTCGCAACAGTTTCAAATATAACAGTTTCAAGTGTGTATTCCAAACTTTATATCAATCTTCGACCGTGGTTGTTAAAAAGTATCTCCTTTTCTAATCTTCAACTCTTTCCAAGATGTCGCTGTCAGAAAAGATTCCATGCCACTGTTACAGTCTCTTTCTTATCTGCTTGCATCCATAGAAATAACAAAGTCAATACTTTCACTGTTCTTGCGTTTTCCTTATTATTCAAACCCCAAAAAGTCTCGATCTTAAAGCTAGCAACAGTTATTTATTTTTTAATCCTTCTCCAATCCTTTTTTACGATATCTTCTCTTATAACTCCTTACCGCTCATGTGCCACCCGTTCCTCTCAGGAGACTATCGCTTTTCTGCCTTTGCTGTTCTGTCTCCGATTTCAGTAGGTTTCAGCACTTTTGAGGCTTGGCAGGAAAAATTTGTCAAGCATTTACCGTTTCACTCTCGCTTTTCTTCCTCTAATAATAATAATAATAATAATAATAATAATAATAATAATAATAATAATAATAATAATAATAATAATAATAATAATAATAATAATAATAATAATAATAATAATAATAATAATAATAATAATAATAATAATAATATAATAACAGAGTTGGAAGGGACCTTGGAGGTCTTCTAGTCCAACCCCCTGCTTAGGCAGGAAACTCTACACTACTTCAGACAAATGGTTATCCAACATCTTCTTAAAAACGTCCAGTGTTGGAGCATTCACAACTCCTGGAGGCAAGCTGTTCCACTGATTAATTGTTCTAACTGTCAGGAAATTTCTCCTTAGTTCTAAGTTGCTTCTCTCCTTGTTTAGTTTCCACCCATTGCTTCTTGTTCTACCCTCAGGTGCTTTGAAGAATAGTTTGACTCCCTCTTCTTTGTGGCAACCCCTGAGATATTGGAACACTGCTATCATATCTCCCCTAGTCCTTCTTTTCATTAAGCTAGACACACTCAGTTCCTGCAACCGTTCTTCATATGTTTTAGCCTCCAGTCCCCTAATCATCTTTGTTGCTCTTCTCTGCACTCTTTCCAGAGTCTCAACATCCTTTCTACATCGTGGCGACCAAAACTGAATGCAGTATTCCAAGTGTGGCCTTACCAAGGCATTGTACAGTGGTATTATTACTTCACGTGATCTTGATTCTATCCCTCTGTTAATGCAGCCTAGAACTGTGTTGGCTTTTTTGGCAGCTGCTGCACACTGCTGGCTCATATTTAAACGGTTGTCCACTAGGACTCCAAGATCCCTCTCACAGTTACTACTGTTGAGCAAGGTACCACATATGCTGTACCTGTGCATTTTGTTTTTCTTGCCTAAATGTAGAACCTTACTTTTTTCACCATTGAATTTCATTTTGTTTGATAGCGCCCAATGTTCAAGTCTGTCAAGATCCTTCTGAATCTTGAACCTATCTTCTGGAGAGTTGGCTATTCCTGCCAGTTTGGTGTCATCTGCAAATTTGATGAGTTCCCCATCTATCCCCTCGTCCAAGTCATTGATAAAGATGTTGAAGAGTACTGGGCCTAAAACAGAGCCTTGGGGTACTCCACTGCATACTTCCCTCCATGTAGATGCAGTTCCATTGAGCACTACTCGTTGAGTGCGGTTGGTCAGCCAGTTTTGAATCCATCTGGTGGTGTTGTTGTCTAACCCACATTTTTCTACTTTATCTAGTAATAGGTTATGGTCTACTTTATCAAATGCCTTACTGAAGTCCAAGTAAACTATATCAACAGCATTCCCCTGGTCCACTAATTTTGTCACTTTGTCAAAGGATGCAATAAGATTAGTCTGGCATGATCTGTTTTTGACAAACCCATGTTGGCTTTTGGTTATTACTTTGTTTGCTTCTAGGTGTTCGTTGATTCGTTGCTTGATTATCTTTTCCAGAATCTTCCCTGGTATTGAGGTCAGGTTGATAGGTCTGTAGTTTCCTGGATCTGTTTTTTCCCCTTTTTTGAAGATGGGAACTACATCAGCTCTTTTCCAGTCCTCTGGCAGTTCCCCGGTGCTTCAGGATCTTTGAAAGATATAGTTCAGTGGTTCTGAGATCTCGTCTGCCAGTTCCTTCAGAACCTTGGCGTGTAATCCATCCGGTCCTGGTGATTTGAACTCATCTAGGGTAGACAGGTGTTCACTTACCATTTTCTTCCCTATTTTAACTTGTGTTCCTAATATGTTTTTTGTGATGCTGTTTTTGACGGGTTGGACTATTTTTTCCCTTTGTGTAAAGACAGATGCAAAAAACGAGTTAAGTAGCTCTGCTTTCTCCCTGTTGCTTGTCACCTTCTTGCCGCTTTCTCCCTGCAATGGACCAATTGTTTCCTTGACTTTTTTCTTGTTTTTAATATGTTGGAAGAAGCTTTTTTTGTTACTTTTTACTTTTGTCACAAGCCTTTGTTCATTGTGAGCCTTAGCTTTCCTCACTTCATCTTTACAGGCTTGGGCTATTTTCTGGTATTCTGCCTTAGTTATTTGCCCCTCTTTCCACTTTTTATACTTGTCCTTTTTGACTTTCAATTTGTCAGAGAGTTCTTTATGCAGCCATGCTGGTTTCTTTTGAGACCTATTATTTTTCTTCTTCATTGGTTTAGTTTAGTTTAGTTTAATTAGATTTATATACCGCCCTTCTCCAGGGGACTCAGGGTGGTGAACAGCCAAGTAAAAACACAATATAAACATTAAAATATATATACAATTAAAATAAAATATTCGATGTGGCCGTGATTTAATACAATTAAAATTTGGTAAAATCTTAAAATTTTAAAAACCCCAAAAACTTTTTCACGCCAGCCCGGCTTGATAAAAATAATACGTCTTGAGGGCACGGCGGAAGGTGGACAGGTCGTGAATGGTTCTTAAGTCTGGGGGGAGCTGATTCCAGAGGGTGGGTGCTCCCACAGAGAAGGCCCTCCCCCTGGGCGTCACCAGCCTACACTGCTTGGCTGATGGCACCACGAGGAGGCCCTCTCTGTGGGAGCGCACTGGTCGATGGGAGGTAGTTTGTGGCAGCAGGCGGTCTCGGAGATACCTAGGTCCAATGCCATGGAGCGCTTTAAAGGTGGTAACAAGCACCTTGAAGCGCACCCGGTAGACCACCGGAAGCCAGTGCAGCTCGCGCAGGAGGGGTGTTATATGGGAGCGCCAATTAGCCCCTGAAACCACCCGTGCGGCTGCATTCTGGATCAGTTGGAGCCTCCGGGTGCTCTTCATGGGGAGCCCCATGTAGAGAGCGTTACAGTAGTCCAGACGCGACATGACTAGGGCATGGGTGACTGTGCACAGGGAATCCCGATCCAGAAAGGGCCGCAACTGGCGTATCAGGCGGACCTGATAAAAGGCCGCCTTGGTCACAGCTGTCAGATGGTCCTCTAAGGACAGCTGTGGATCCAGGAGGACACCCAGATTGCGAGCCCTTTTGGCGGGGGCTAGAGACTCGCCCCCGATAGTCAGAGATGGAATCATCTGACTATATCGAGACGCTGGGAACCACAGCCACTCCGTCTTGGAAGGGTTGAGCCTGAGTCGGTTTCTCCCCATCCAGATCTGCACAGCTTCCAGGCACCGGGACATCACTTCAAGGGCATCATTGGGGTGGCCTGGGGTGGAAATGTAAAGCTGTGTATCATCGGCGTACTGATGGTACTTCACCCCAAAGCCACGGATGATCTCACCCAGCGGCTTCACATAGATGTTGAACAGAAGGGGCGAGAGAATTGACCCCTGGGGCACTCCATATGTAAGAGGCCTCGAGGACGACCTCTGCCCCCCTGCCAATACAAACTGTGACCAGTTGGAGAGAAAGGAGGAGAACCAACGAAGAATGGTGCCCCCTATCCCTAACTCTTCCAGCCGGTGCAGCATGATACCATGGTCGATGGTATCAAAAGCCACTGAGAGGTCTAATAGGACCAGGACAGAGGAACAACCCCTGTCCTGAGCCCTCCAGAGATCATCAGCCAATGCGACCAATGCCGTTTCCGTGCTGTGCCCGGCCCTGAAACCCGACTGGAACGGATCTAGGTATGATGATTCCTCCAAGTACTGGGGAAACTGTCGTGCGACCACACTCTCAACAACCTTCGCCACGAAGCGAAGGTTGGAGACAGGGCGATAGTCAGCTAAAATTGCTGGGTCCAGGGAGGGCTTCTTGAGGAGAGGCCTCACCACCGCTTCTTTCAAAGCCGTGGGGAAGTAACCCTCCCCCAAAGAAGCGTTAATAATTCCCTGGAGCCAGCCTCGTGTAACCTCCCGGGTAGCCAGCACTAACCAGGAGGGACACGGGTCCAATAAACATGTGGCTGCACTGAGCCTCCCCAGAATCTTGTCCACATCCTCAGGGGTCACCGAATCAAACTCTTCCCAGATAACGTTCTCAAGACCATTCCCTGTCACCGCCTCCGTATCCACCCAGTTGGAGTCCAGTTCCCCCTGAATCTGAGCGATTTTGTCATGCAGATATCGTCCAAAGTCCTGAGCCCTGCCTTCCAGGGGATCCTCCCGCGCTTCTTGATGGAGTAAGGAACGGGTCACCCTGAACAGGGCCGTTGGACGATTCTCTGATGACCCAGATGGATTCAATACTTCGATTTCTCCGCTTTTATCGCCACTAGGTAGGTCTTAATATGCGACCTTACCAGTGTTCGATCAGATTCAGAGAGACTGGCCCTCCAACCGCTCTCTAGGCGTCTTTTCCGTCGCTTCATCTCCCTCAGCTCCTCAGTAAACCAGGGAGCTGAGCGGGATCGGAGCTGAGTCAGAGGCCGCAAAGGCACAACTCGGTCCAAGGCCCCACCAGCCGCCCTATCCCAGGCGGCAACCAGGTCCTCGGCCGAGTTGAGGGCTAGATCATCAGGAAGTGGCCCAAGCTCCGTCTGGAACCTATCCGGGTCCATCAGGTGCCTGGGGCGGACCCATCTAACTGGTTCCGCCTCCCTGCGGCGTGGGGAAGCGGTATGGAGGTCTAGCTGAAGGAGTGAGTGATCTGACCATGACAAGGGTTTAATGACTACATCCCCTATATCAAGACCACTCAACCACTGGCCAGAGACAAAAATCAAGTCTAGAGTGTGTCCTCCCTCATGTGTGGGGCCATGAACTAACTGTGTTAGGTCCATGGCCATCATGGAAGCCAAGAACTCCCGAGCCAACTCAGATGTTTCACCAACGGATGGCAGGTTGAAATCTCCCATGACCAAAAGCCTGGGTGTGTCAACCGCCACCGTGGCTATCGTGTCGAGTAGCTCAGGCAGGGCAGCTGCTACGCGGCAGGGAGCCAGGTACGTAAGCAGCAAGCCCTTCTGAACCCCGTGGCCCCATTTCACAAGGAGGGACTCACAACCAGCTATCTGTGGCACAGTGGTCTCCCTTGGCCCAAGACCCTCATTAATAACAACCGCCACCCCCCCGCCCCTCCCCTGAGCCCTCGGCTGATGGAATGCTCTGAAACCTGGTGGGCAAATCTCCACCAGAGGGACACCTCCCTTCGGCCCCAACCAGGTCTCCGTGATACCCGCCAGGTCCATTCCCCCCTCAACAATAAGATCGTGAATGAGGGGGCCTTTATTTACCATGGACCTGGCATTGCATAGCATCAGCCGAAGACTCGGGTCCTGAGTATCTAAACCACCCAGTATCCAGGATGAGCTGTAGAGACCGGGACGCGCAATCACTTTTAAACAGCGAGTGCGCATCCCCAATACATGATATGGTCTCTTGCTCCCGATTCCATATCTGCCCCTTCCCATCACCGTGCTGATGGCACAACCCTCATTCAAATGTCCATTTTCCATAGACTGCTCCCCGATCCCTCGTCCAACATCCTCTCGCCCGTTACCCCCTGCCGGGTTAGTTTGCGTCAGCCTAGGAGGATTTCCCCCCCGAATCCCCTTTGGTTGTATTCCCAATCCCCCTTAAAATATATTTATACGAGAAGACAAGAGATAAACCAGGCAAGTAAACACCACTTAACTCTTAATGCCTAGTACTGTGAAGGAAACAAAGAAGCAACTCTTAAAATGGCGATGAAAGCTTGAAAGTGTGTGAAAGTGAAAGTGGAAAGACAGAAAGTTTTACTTTACAGACAGGCTTGCATAGGAGAGCCTGTTTGAGCTGATTTTGAACTGATATTGTGTTTTGGAGACTCTTCTTTTTGGCAAGAAGACTAATATAAGTTGGAATATTATTATTAGGACTTAAATAAAGCTAAATGGCATCCAAATCTGGGAAGATTCCCTCCAAAGGGGCTGGAAGCGCTGAGAGCTCACCCACTCTCCCTTCTAAATTGCAAAGTCTGGCGGCACAACCACAGCCTCTAACTCTGGCAATGTTACAAGACAGTCTTAAACTCATGCAAATTGAAATGACCAAAAATTTTAATAAGAAAATTGATGAAGCTAATGAAAAGGTTAATGATATGATCAATGATAAAATACAAGATGTTTCTGAGAAAATTGAGAAAAAAATAGAAATTGGCAACAGTGAAATCAGAACAGATATTTTGTTAGCTCTTAAAGGTTTGGCAAATAATGTGGAGTACTTGGAACAGCAGATTGAGGAGATCAGAAACATTACTGCAGATCTGAGAGAAGATGTTCAAGATGTTCAGGAAAAAAGGGAAAGTGACACAGATGAAATCACATTGCTTCATTACAGGAACATGGAGTTTGCGATCAGGGTTCGTGGAGTGAAGGAAGTGAAACAGGAAAATCTGAGAGAGCTGATGATAGATGCTTTTGCCCAAGCTGTAGGCATGAGGAAAGAAGAGTTGGGGTGGCAAATCGATAAAATATATCGGGCGAATTCAAAAGTGGCTAGATTGAGAAACCTCCCAAGAGACATTGTAATTTACTTTAACAATAGAACACTGCGAAATGACATTCTACAAGTAACCTATCAAAATAAGCTACAGGTGGGAGGACAAGAGGTGATGACATTGAAAGAAATTCCTCCAAAAATGTTGAGAGCTAGAAAGGAATTTTCCTTTCTAGTGGAAGAACTTAAAAGGCAACAACTATCGTTTAGGTGGGAAGTGCCAGCCGGAATCTCTTTGATCTATGAAGGAGAAAGACATAGATTGAACACGGTGCAGAAAGCAAGAGATTTTTTTACATACATCTTAAAGGCTGGGACACCAAGATCCCCAGAAGGGAGGAGAAAGGAGGACAGAGCACAAAGACATGAACTGCAGCTGGAGGGAGCCACAGCCGGGCAAAGTGAATTAGATATAACCTTGGCTGATAAGACGGTGGATTTATTTGGAGAAGAACGAATAAGAGAACAAAAAGAACGAAAAGAACAAAGGCAGACCAGGGCTACAACCAAGCGTATACAAGAATTGTCCCGGCAACAGTCTCAATTGTTAACTAAAGAAGATACCAAGCAAGCAGTGGGAGGAACAAGGCCAAAGGTAATACAGAAGCTTGACATGCAGGCAATGTTCCAGTCGCTTGAGAAGCTCCCAGATGGGAAGTAGATTTCTAACGTGGAATGTTAATGGATTAAATTCGCCACAGAAAAGAAAGAAAATTTTTCATTATCTAAAACAATTTAATAATGATGTGACTTGCCTACAAGAAACGCATATTAGAACACAAGATCAAAAATATCTAATAAATTCAAGATTAGGAACACAATTTGTTTCAGCAGCAAATGATAAAAAAAATGGAATAGTTATATATGTAAAGAGACATTTGATTGCTAAGCTAATTGAAGCTGATGATCAAGGAAGATACCTTGCGGTTGAACTTTTAATTAAGGGAGAGAGACTTTTGGTAATTGGTGTGTACGCCCCGAATCAACAACAGGAAAAATTTTATGATCTTCTACATACAAAATTGGTACAATGGGATTACAGTACTTGCGTTCTTTTAGGAGATTGGAATGGTGTACCAGATGCAGTAAAAGACAAGAAAGGACTTAAGCAAAATACTTTTTTAAGAGCAAAACTGCCTAAACCATTTTTTGAGATGATGGAAGATTGGGAGTTGAGAGATATTTGGCGGGAAAGAAACACAGAGGAAAAGGATTTTATTTTTTTTTCCGATAGACACCAGTCCTTCTCAAGGATTGATTTTATTTTGATTACTAATAATCTCTTTTCTAGGGTGAAGAAGACGAAGATATGTCCAAGAGTATTGACAGATCATAGTCCGGTTTGGATGGACTTAGAAGATAGGAATGGACATAGAAGGTCATGGAGGTTAAATGAGAATTTATTTAGATATGAAGAAAATGTGATGGAATGTAAAAAACTAATGAAAGAATTTTTTGTTAATAATATGCAAAAGGGTACATCGTTGGAAATGGTGTGGGATGCAAGTAAAGCATACATGAGAGGTATTTTGATATACTTGAATAATAAACATAGAAGGAAAAAGGGGGAGAAAAGGAAAGAATTAGAGGAGAAGATTAAGAGACAAGAAATAGCTTTAATTTCTAATCCAAGAGATAAAAAAATTAAAGAGACGATTAATTTATTGAAGGGCCAATTTAATATGTTAATGGCTGATCAAGTAGCAACAAATTTACAATATGCTAAATTTAATACTTTCAGCAATGCTAATAAACCAGGAAGATGGTTGGCTTACATTCTAAGAAAGAAACAAAAATCAAGAACTATTGAAAAAATAAGATATAAGGGTAAAGAAGTTTATGAACATGGTCTTATTAAAAAATCTTTCTTAGAATATTATTCAGAGTTATATATGGAGGACAAAATTAAAGAAGAAGATATAGATAATTATTTACGGAAACAGAATATTTATATAACCACAAAAGAGCAGAGGGATATGTTAAATCAATTAATAACTTTAGAAGAAATAACAATGGCAATTAAACAGTTAAAAGTGGGTAAGGCCCCGGGGACAGATGGGTTAACTGCTGTTTATTACAAAAAACTACAGGAAGAAATGGGGGAGCCCCTTAAAGAATTATTTAATAATATTCAAAAAGGAGGTAATGTTCCCCCAACATGGAAGACATCTTTTATTTCTCTGATCCCAAAAGAGGGCTTAGACGGTACAGATCCAAAAAATTATAGACCGATTTCACTTTTAAATATAGATTATAAAATCTTTACAAAAATTTTAGCGAATAGGTTAATGACAGTCATGCAACAAATGATACATTATGATCAAACAGGGTTTTTAACTGGTAGGCAAATGAAAACTAATGTTAGACAAATTGTTAACTTATTGGCGTATCTGAGAAGCAATAACCAGATCCCCGCAGCATTAGTTTTTTTAGATGCTGAGAAAGCTTTTGATAGATTGAATTGGCGGTTCTTATTAAGATTAATAGAGAAATTACAATTGGGAGACTATTTTGTACAATCTATTGGGGCAATATATCGCAAACAAACGGCGCAAATAATAATCAATGGTGGATTAACAGATGTTTTTAACATAGAAAAGGGAACAAGACAAGGATGTCCCCTATCTCCCTTGTTGTTTATTTTGAGCTTAGAAATATTACTTAATAAAATAAGAGAGCATGATATAATAAAAGGAATAAAAATTAGACAGGAAGAATATAAGCTTCAAGCATTTGCGGATGATCTGGTTGTTACTGTAACTCAACCATTACAATCTATTAGGATTCTGATGGATACAATTAATTTATATGGACAAGTGTCGGGTTTTAAAATAAATACAGCGAAAACAAAGATAATAGTTAAAAATATGACAAAAAACCAAAAAGAAGAAGTAGAAAAGGTAACTGGCTTTGAGATAGCTCAAAAGATTAAATATTTAGGGATTAATATTATGTCCACAAATACAAAATTATATCAACATAATTATGAACTATTGTGGTCAAAAATACAGAGGGATATGGAAAGCTGGGAGAAATTACAATTGTCATTGTTGGGTAGGATAGCTGCTGTTAAAATGAATGTTTTACCAAGGTTTTTATTCCTCTTTCAAATGATACCAATACTTAAAAAAGATGAAGTTATAAAGGAATGGCAGAAGGGTATAAATAAATTTATCTGGGCTGGGAAGAAGCCAAGGGTAAATCAGAAGATTATGCAGGATACACGTGAAAGAGGTGGTTTAAAAGTGCCTAACTTGAAATTGTATTATGAAGCAGCGGCCCTCTCAGCAGTTACAGATTGGATTAACTTAACGGAAGAGAGTGTATTAAACATTGAAGGATATGGTTTGGTATTTGGGTGGCATGCTTATTTAATATATGATAAAAAAGTAGATAAAGCTTTTAAGAGTCATATATTAAGAAATGCTCTATTGCGTGTCTGGAAAAAACACCAATCTAAATTAAATGATAAGTTACCCTTATGGACAGTACCCAGACACGCGATAGAAAATATAAACATGGAACAAAAAGTTGATAAAATTACATATAAAGAACTTCTTTCTGAAGAGGGAAATTTATTTCAATTAAAATCGTTTGAGAAATTAAGAGAAGAAGGTATAATCAGAACATGGTTTCAATACATGCAATTACAAGTTAGATGGAGAGACGATCAAAAAACTGGTATTTTGAAAAAAGAGGACAATTTGATTGTACAAATGAAAGATAAGGGCCCAATGCATATAAAGAGATTATATAATATTTTATTGGAATTAGATTCAGAAACAGAATTAGTTAAGGATTGTATGATAAAATGGGCTCAGAATATTGGTGAACCGATTATGATGGATACATGGGAAAAGATATGGGTCAGAAATGTTAAATTTACGCAGGCACAAAATTTGAGAGAAAATTTTTATAAAATGTTTTATAGATGGCATTTAGACCCAAAAAAGTTAGCTTGTATGTATCCAAATTTAGATTCTAAATGTTGGAGATGTGAATATGGGGATGCTACATATTTTCATATATGGTGGACTTGTAAAAAGATTAAGGCATTTTGGATAAAAATATGGTGGATTATACAAAACATTTTAAAGAAAAAGATCAAATTTACACCACAATTCTTTTTGTTGGGGATAATAACGGATTGTTCGGTTATAGAGACCAAGCTGGTTTTGAATTGTATATCCGCTGCCAGATTGTTGGTAGCACAATACTGGAAGAAAGAAGATATACCTACAATTGAAGAATGGACGTTGAAAATGATACATTTGGCCGAAATGGCCAAGATTTCGTCATATTTAAAGGACCACTCAAATGAAAGATATATATTGGAATGGAGTAGGTGGACTGAATATATTCAAAAAAAGTATCAGATCAAAATAATTTAAATAGTTTACTTATATTAGAAATTTGTGAAATGATATACTATATTTTCAAGCTTTTGGACTGTTAAAGAGTTAAGGATGAATGGGTATTTTTGAACTAATAACTTTTTTTTTTAATAGTAAGTTTTATGTTAGTTCTTTTTTAGATTTATACCTTGTGCTTCTCCTGGGAAGTCCGGGAGGGGGGAAGAGGGGAAAGGGGGAGGGGGGAGGGGGGAGGAGGGGAGAAAAATGGGAGAAAAATGTTTGTACTTTGTACTTATAAAACTTTTCAATAAAAAAAAATATATATTTATACATTAATTTAAACAAAAAGCCTCTTAAACCCCTTTTAGTTGCATGCCATCTCTCAGGGCTCCAAAGCCCGTCATCGAGGAAGGCCCTTGATAATACAGGGGGGCATCGCCACGAGGGGGGCGGGCATCTCGTAGTGCAAGCAGTTCCTTTGGAGAATAGCCCGTCACACAAACGGTGGGGTGAGGAGAGGGGGCTCCAAATCCATAAGAGTCGTATTTCGAGGGGTTGAAGATGTAGAAAGGTGGTGAAGAGGCTAAAGCGAGGAGGCTGAGGTTAGGGCCCCTACATTCTCCCACAATGAGGGGGCAGTCAGATTACATGTCTGCAGGCAGGAAAGCCATCCATTCTCTCACAATGGTAGATGGTAAAAAGTTCTGGTGAGCAAAACTCTGTTCCAGCCTGCTGATGAAAAATAAATTTCCATCGGACTAGCCTCAGTAACTCCAGCCCGCCTACCATCTCTTTCCCCTCAAGCCATAAGTCACTGGATAACAGATGGAAATAGATGTTATATTGCCAAATTCGAAGGAGGGAGCAAAACATTACCTATAAGGTAAATGGTGATGATAATAATAAAGTGCCCAGAAGATATATAATGGCCATGAGATGTATAATTGGCCTGTAAGATGATCCCCGAGGCAGCTGGACAATAAACCTCAGTCTATTCAATCTGGGTCTGTGGAAGGGCGTACTGCAAAAGATGGCATAGATGCCAACAAATGCCAGTAGCAACGCCAGCAGCATCCTCACAGCAGCTTAGCAAGTCCGGCCGCTCCAGGTTTTTCCAGCTGCCGGCATATCCCAGATAGAAGTCTGGGAGGGTGCACCAAACCCTCTCCGCCAAGGGGGGTGCACCAGGCTTCCTCCACGTTCCTCCTCGTTCCGTTCCTCCACACTCTGCCAAAGCTCTGCTGCCCCCCCCTACCATCTCCAGTCCCATGGGGGCCAGCACTCAGGGACCTGCCTGTTGTTAGAGTCCAGCAAGGTTCTCCACAAAGCTCCACAAAACTCTGGAAACGTGAGTAAATGCTGAGGGAAGCCATCGCCGCCGCTGCCTGTCCCACAGCGCTCTGCCTTTTTTCCCTCATTACCGAGCCGTCCTAGTACCTATTCAGGCAAGGGATGGCTCGTTAGGCATGTCCAGCCTTCGGCTCACTGGGCGTGGGGCCAAAACAAGCAAAGTTGGCACCCAACGCCTGCAGAGACCCCCATTTCCTCACCGTTTTCACAGCGTTCACCAGGGAGCTGCAAATTCTAGTTCTGCTTTAGGGATGAATGGTATTGTGCTAGACTGGGCTTTTATAATCTCACTTTTCAAAATTTCCCAAGCTTCTTGAGTTGTTTTCCCCTTGAGGATTCTTGTCCATGGAATCCTTCCCAAACTTTCTCTAAGTTTATTGAAATTAGCTCTCTTAAAGTCCAAGACTCTAGTTTGACTTTGTTCTACTGCTTGTGTTTGCATAATGTTGAATTCCAATATTGCATGACCACTTGCCCCCAAGGTTCCTGTAGCTTCAACACCTTCTATCATTTCATCTCTGTTAGTGAGAATTAAGTCCAATATGGCTGATCCCCTTGTTCCCTTCTCTACTTTTTGGGTAACAAAGTTGTCTGCTAGGTTTGTTAGGAACCTGTTGGATCTTCCACTTGGTGCAGAGTTTGTCTCCCAGTTGATGTCAGGGTAGTTAAAATCCCCCATTACTATTGTGATGTGCTTCCTACATACCTTAGTTAGCTGACTAGCAAAAAGTTCATCTACTTCCTCTGTTTGGTTGGGTGGCCTATAGTATAGACCTATGGCAATGTCATTTCCCTCCCCTTTAATTTTGACCCAGATGGATTCAAGATAATTTTCATTATTGTTGTGCTCTATTTCTGTAGAGATGTAGTTATTTCTTATGTATAGTGCAACTCCACCTCCTCTTTTATTTGGTCTATTTCTTTTAAATAATTTAAATCCCTCTAGCTGTATATTCCATTTGTCAGTTTCATCCCACCAAGTTTCCGAAATGGCAACTATATCATATCTTCCCTCATTTACTTGAATTTCTAATTCACCCTGTTTATTCCTCATACTCTGTGCATTGGTGTATAGACATTTGAGTCCATTTTGATTGACCCTGTGTTTACTGTCTACATAACCTGTGTTGTGCCTGACTGCCCTTACTTTCTTGCCACCTGTTTGATTAGTGCACATGGTATGGCCCTCACTATTAAATGCTTGGCTTTGCTTGACAGCAGGGCTGGTAAACTTATCTGCACACTCATCTATGTTGCGTGCACTGATAACCCTATTAATTTTAGATTGCTGGGGACAGAAGTGTTCTGTATTGATTAATTTTCTGTCCCCGCTGTTCAGTTTAAATGTTTATCCAGGAAGTCTGTGAATTTAATACCAAGTAGCTCAGTCCCTTTCTTTGATGGATGCAAACCATCTCTTTTGTACAGTTTTTCATTGGACCAGCTGCAGACATCATGACTAATATAACCAAAGCCTTCCTTTTTACACCACTCCTTTAGCCACACATTAAACTCTGCTACATGTTGGCCTTTCCCTTTTTGTTCCTTATATACTGGTAAAACCTCTGAAAATATAAGCCTACAACCTATACTACTAAGTTCATACCCCAAGCTCTGGAAGTCATTCTGCACAGAAAGTACATCTTTTTGGGACAGATCATTTGTGCCAAGATGTATAATAGCATCAACATCACAGTCCTTACTGGCATTCTCGACAATCTTAAGAATACGCCTCTTGTCTCTGCTGGCAGTAGCACCTGGCAGACACCTGACCTCATTCAAAACCTCCATATCCTTTCCTTAATTTACATCCCTTATAATTGAATCACCAACCAGAAGGTGGCTTCTCTTTTTGGATACCTTGCTGCTCCTGTGTGACTGTTGTGTAATACCTGATTCACACTTTCCCCTTTCCAATGTAAGTTCTTCATCTCGGACCACAATCCCCTTTGAGTTATCATTATCACAACTATCTTGACCTGTCACTTTAGTGTCCCTATTAAGGTCAGCAAGAGCACTATATCTGTTATGCTGGGACACAGCAAAAGCTTTGTGTTTATGGCTCACAGCTCTCACCCTGCCAGATCCCACGGTTGTCCATAGTGCCCTTCTCCTGCAAGATCTTTGTGGTAGAGGGGGCTGATAGCGGGGCAGCTCAATAGAGTGGAATGGCTGAATTGGGCACCTAATTTCTGCTTGGAGAGCACAGATTAGAGATTCTAGATAGGTGATCTGTCCACGTAGGCTAGTAATTTGTTTACAAAGAGGACAGTATCCAAATTTGAAAAGGGTACTTCGAAACACAACTGAAAAACAAGTATTACACTGAACTAAGCCAGTCATTTTGAAATAAAAGAAAGTCACAGTCTCAAGCGCACTAACCCTGAATGTATTACTGCTTTCTTTGGTTTGTAGTTATATGATTCGTGCGCCGTTAGGTGCGCGGGTCGCTACCTTTATCTTCTGTACTCCCTCTCAGTCTCTTCCACTCACAGGCACCAGCCTCTGGGAAGTTAAAATGTAATGGGGGCAGTTTGAATCTACCTTCCTCTCAGTCTCTTCCTCTGACAGGCAGCAGCTCCACCCACCAGCCTCTGGGAAGTTAAAATGTAATGGGGGCAGTTTGAATCTACCTTCCTCTCAGTCTCTTCCTCTCACAGGCAGCAGCTCCACCCACCAGCCTCTGGGAAGTTAAAATGTAATGGGGGCAGTTTGAATCTACCTTCCTCTCAGTCTCTTCCTCTCACAGGCAGCAGCTTCACCCACAAGCCTCTGGGAAGTTAAAATGTAATGGGGGCAGTTTGAATCTACCTTCCTCTCAGTCTCTTCCTCTCACAGGCAGCAGCTCCACCCACAAGCCTCTGGGAAGTTAAAATGTAATGGGGGCAGTTTGAATCTACCTTCCTCTCAGTCTCTTCCTCTCACAGGCAGCAGCTTCACCCACAAGCCTCTGGGAAGTTAAAATGTAATGGGGGCAGTTTGAATCTACCTTCCTCTCAGTCTTTTCCACTCACAGGCAGCAGCTCCACCCACCAGCCTCTGGGAAGTTAAAATGTAATGGGGGCAGTTTGAATCTACCTTCCTCTCAGTCTCTTCCTCTCACAGGCAGCAGCTTCACCCACAAGCCTCTGGGAAGTTAAAATGTAATGGGGGCAGTTTGAATCTACCTTCCTCTCAGTCTCTTCCTCTCACAGGCCTACATCAAGCTCAAAACGCCATGTCTCTGGATCGTCTTCAATCGCCGATCTCTTTCGTGTCTGTTATCGGGGTTTCCACCTATTTCAGCGGGAGATAGCACCATCCCCCACTGCAGTTCAGTGTCCCCCTTCTTTCTGCGATCTCCTCCAGAGAATCACACGCCGCTTTCGGCTTCCAGGAACACAAAAAGTCGGGCGAAGTTCGCAGTTAGCTTTCTTCGCTCCACTCCACCATAGCGCCGCCCCGGAAGTCTAGAATTTTTATTGTTATATCATTTCTATATATATAATACTTTACTCTAGGTATATGTTGCTAAAATAATGCTGCCTCCCCCAAAAAATCTAATTTTGTCTTCTGGGATCACCACCAATTAATTTCAAATTTTCATTCCAAATTAACCGCTATAGCTTAACTTCTCAAGATAGTTATTATCTCTCCTTCCTCTTAATTTTAAGCCGTATTGCTTCCTCCCCTTCCTTGATCTCTTTACTCATCATTCATTTTTCTTGTCCCCTATTTTTATCATAACTAAATGCCTCATAAAAATCAACATTTCAATTATATAATTTATATTAAAATCTTATAATCATATTTATTCATTTCAACTTCTCATATTTATCATCAGAATTCTTTCTATGTTATTTCAAATTAATAAATTATACAAATCTTATCGTATACAAAAAATAATTGTTATTCAAATTCTATATGCTTCCAAAATTGACCTATTTTCATTTTTTTAATGTTTTATCTTTCCCTCAATTTTAAATTTAGTTTAATAAACCAATCTTATACCAATCTATAATATAATTATAAATTCACAGAGGAAAAAACCTATTCATATAAATGATTATATTAAATATTTAGATAAGTCTTATTCACTATTAATAATAATTATCACAATCAAATATAATTTTAATAATACTAAGAAAGAGAAATGATAATCATCACAATCTAATATAATATAATAATACTAAAGTAAAAAATATATATTTCATCCCATCATCAATCATCCATTTTCTTTTGATTTCCATCCCCCTTTTCTTAACTTCTTTTTTCTTCCTTTTACATTTGTACCCCTAACTTCTTTTCCTCCAAACTCCTTTTCTCCCCTTTAAGTGTATTATTTACATAGGTCTACCTTCAATTCTTCTTATTCTCTTCTCCTTATTTCGCCCTTCTATTTTAAGTTGTTTCATCCAATACCAATATTCTCCCCCTACTCTCCTTTTATCACTGTAAATCCCAGTGTTATCATCATAAATTTCAACATAATCATCGGTCTGTCGATTTTCAATGTCCTTTTTTCTTTTGTCGCTGTAAATCCCGGTGTCTTCATCAATCTGATTTCTCTCTTTTAATATCTTCTTTCCTCTATTATCTTCTTGTTTTTCATTTTCATCTTTATTATCATCTAATTCTTTTCTTTTCTCTTTTCCAGCTCCAAATCCCCAAAAGCATCTTTTTAAGTCTTCACATAAGTCTTTCAGGAATGCCACCAACTCTTCATAATCACTTGCCTCCATATCATCAGTATCACAAGTTACGAATCTTTACAGTCCATCCAGCTGCTAACAAAAATCTGTTTCCACAGCCTTTTTTAATTATCTTCTTTTAACTGAAGTATTTTCAATTGCCACACTTACATTTCCATATTATTCATTCAAAGTCCAAATCCTTCTGATTCTTTAATATTAAAGTTCATTCCAAGTTCATTCTTATCCAAATAAATCCAAACATTGTCTTTTAGTACAATAACAAACTGCTCACTGTTTAAGTTTTTCAGACTTCAAAATAGTTTTCCCTGTTCAAGGTCAGCAGCTGTCAAAATATCCATTAAAATATTCCACAATTGTATTTAATATTTTTAATAGATTTGTATGCCGCCCAACTCCCAAAGGGACTCTGGGATTCTGGGTAGTAATTCCTCCAACCAGCAGATGGCGTTCTCCGTTTCCAATCTCCCAGATCTACCTTTCCTGTTCAGCAGTGTTCCTCTGTATTTTAAACCAGCTCAACTTTTACAAAACATTATCTTCCAGACTTATTTTCCCAACCTCTCGAATCTCCACCAGTTCTGTAATAACAAGTCTCAAGTTCTCAAAATTGGGCTTAGTTTCAGTTCTGTTTAATTCAATTTCTCTATGATCTCCACTTGCTAAGTAGCTGCTTACTCAATTTCCACTCCTTTTGTTCCCCGTTAAATGTTAAAAAGGTTCTTTTAAAGCAGTGGTTCCCAACCTTCCTAATGCCGCGACCCACGCCTCACCCCCGCGCCTCCACCGCGACCCACCTCGCCACCGCCATTTGGGTTCTCTTCCCCTCTGCGCATGCGCAAAGCGTTCTGCGCATGCGCAGAGGGGAAAAGAACCCAAATGGCGGTGTCTGGGCGAAGTCTCCAGATCCGGGCGAAGTCTCCACTCGCTTCGCGTGTTGCCTCTGGGAGCTTTTCGAGCCCCGTCGCAAAAGGCGTGCGCGACTTCGGCGGGGCCGGGACAGGCGGCTGTTTTTTATTTGGAACCCTCGCGGGCACAAATGCAACAGTATGGAGGGGAGTTTGCAAGTGGGGAGGGGGAGTTTGCAAGTGACGGCAAAGGGGATCTTCCAAGGATGTTTACATTCTGGGGGGAGCCCCCCTCCTCTTCGCTCGGCCCCCGGGAGCAAAAGCCAGGATTGAAGCCAGCTTGGGGGAGGAACGAGAGAGAGGAGGCCAGCCAAAGAGGGTCGTGGTGCGGCAGAGCAACTCAGGGGCAGAGATGCCCGTCCGGGGACCTCTCACCTAGCCGTACACCTTCACTGGCTCCTCCTGCAGAGGCAGCAGCGGCTGGGCGCTCCTTCTCCTCCTTGGGGGCTGCCCGGGGCCGGGGGGATCCTGAGCTTGCAGCCGCGCAAAGCCTTGATCCTGGGGCCGCAAGGTCAGGGCGCGATGCAACAGCAGGCTACTCCGAGGAGCGGAGGCGGCGGAGGAGGCGGCCGGCTGGTGGGACCCCACGAGCAGCAGCAGCAACAGCGGCAGCAGCAGCCGAAGTGAAGCCAGGGCAGAGCCGGGCTTCCAGCTGCCGCCTTTCACCATGTTCCTCGCTTTGCTCCGCCGGCTTTGTGCGCTCGGCAGCGGCCAAGTGGGGCGGCGCCGCCTGGAGAGAATGTGCCAAGGGATGCTCGGCTCCGGTGTGTGCCACGGAGGAGCCCACGGGGCTGCAGGCACCGCGCCCAGATGGGGCAAACCCTTGGCAGCCGCCGCGGCCACCCCCGCTCGCCTCGGCACCCACCCGCAGCCGGCCGATGAAGGAAGGCGAGCCACGCGTGGGCGACAAGGAGCCGGCTCTGCCCAGAGAGAGCCATCCCCTTTGCCTCGAACGCTACAGGTAGATGGGAGAGACTCTGCGAAGGGGATGGCTCTCTCTGGGCAGCCGCCTGTCCCGGCCCTGCCGAAGTTACGCACGCCTTTCGCCACGGGGCTCAAAAAGCTCTCAGAGGCAACACGCGAAGCGAGTGGAGACCTCGCCCGGATCTGGAGACTTTGCCCGGACGCCACCATTTGGGTTCTTTTACCCTCTGCGCATGCGCAGAACGCTTTGCACATGCGCAGAGGGTAAAAGAACCCAAATGGCAGTGGTGGGGTGGGTCGCGATGGAGGCGTGGGGGCGGGGGTTGTGGGGCATGATATGGCCAGGCTTGTGGCAGTGGGGGGGAGCTGAGGATGCCGGGGTGACCCCTGGGAAATGGTCGTTCAACCCCCAAAGGGGTCGCAACCCCCTAGCCGCCAAAGCTAGGACAACAACTGCGGTCGCCTTTTGCAGCCGCCGGCCGAGAGAGCATGTCGGCTCCCTGGGGGGTTTGCCACCCCCCCAGTCCACCGACGGTTTCTCTCTTTCTCCCCTCCCCTCCAGGGTGGTTCTGACCCGGTACCAGCTTGTACCGGGTCTCCTGGCGGCTGGAATTCGGGATTCCCCAGCGGAGCACGGGGAACTCCATGCCGTTTTGGCGCTGGCCACGTCCCTCCCAACCATTTTTTCTAACCACATCTGAATCCGTCACCAAAATTCCTTTGCTTTTTTGCATGTCCATCACATGTGGTAATACGTGCCTGGTATTTGATTGCATTTCCAGCATTTTGGGGATATATTACTAAACATTTTAGCCAAACTTGCTGGAGGAAGACGCCATCTATAAAACATTTTATATAAATTCTCCTTGTATGATGTGGCCAGCGTTAATTTCCTATTTCTTTCCCACAGTTTTTGCCACTTTTTCAATTCAATATTATACCCAAAAGTTTTGGCCCATACCACCATTGTCTCTTTGACTTGTTCTTCCTCCATTTTATAATCTAGTAAATATTTATCAATTTCTCATCTGTCCCCAATAAACATTTATCTAGTGTCGTTAATTCTCTATTAATACCCCACATTTTCAAATCCTTCGCATAACATGATTGAATTTGTAGGTATGACCACCACTCCAATTCCACCCCTTGTTCTTTTAATTCTAGTCTAGTTTTCAATTCCCCTTTTTTGTTTAGTATATCCTTATATGAGATAATTTTTCCCAAGTTAATGAGATTTGGGTGTACCAGCATTTCTAAAGTGGAGAGCCAGACCGGTATTTCCATGTAATTCTGTTGTTTGCTTTTGTTCCATACCACCAGTAGAGCATTTCGTATATAGTGCCTTTGAAAGTATTGATGTGCCCTGTGTCTTCCATACCATAGAAATGCATGCCACCCTAGTTGAATATCATGGCCCTCTAGTGTTAGTAATCTCTTATTCCTTAAAGTTATCCATTCTTTAACCCAAGTAATTGTTGCCGCTTGATAATACAGTTCCCAATTGGGCAAACCAAACCCTCCTCTTTCTTTTGATTCTTGCAGTAATTTCAATTTGATTCTTGGTTTCTTTCCTTGCCATATAAATTTCAACATTATTTTATTCAAGTTTCCAAAATATTTTTTCTCTAATTTTATAGGTATGTTTTGAAATAAAAAGAGTATCTTTGGCAGAATATTCATTTTTATTGCTGCTATTCTGCCCATAAAGTTGAGTTGCAAGTTCTTCCATCTCTCCAAGTCTACCTTTACTTGGTTTTGTTCTGACCTAGGCTTCCTGATAAATCATAAAACACAAATGTAGTCCCAAAAACCTCTTTTTATTTCAACGGCTGTGAATTCTGTTCATTCCCAGCCGTAATAAGTCCCAAACAATGTTAATTAGTCTGACAGAAGTCTGCCACAGTCTTTCGGAAGAAGGCTGATAAGCACCAAGCTTTATCTCTCTTGACATGCTGCCAAAGACCTAATTGGCAAGGAGCTTTTGCAAGGCCAAACAGAACACGGAGTCAGAACGGAGCTGCTGATCAGAATTGAACCAAGTTGCTTCCTGCAACGAGAACATCCGTTTGCTCCACTTTTATAGCCTATGGGAGGGGCCAATCATCTCCAAGCCTTACTCCCGAGTAGCCCTTTTCCTCCGTAACTGTTCTTGCCTTCTGGCAGCTCTGCGCATGCGCGCATTGGGAACAGGCTCCCCCTGTTCCTCTGCCTCGCTTATGTCAGCCTCTGGAGGCTCTGGAGTCAGCACAGAACTCCCAGATGGCCTGGGCTTCTCCAGACTCCAGGCCTGGCCCATGTTCCTCCCCAGCCTCCTCGCTGTCCGACTCTGCTGCCAGTTCCACAGGCTGCTGGCGGACCACAACAGGTTTGTTAGTTTAGCATAGTTATCCTCCTTGATCGTTATACACCTTGCAGTTAAGTAAATTCCTAGATATTACACTTTCTTCACTGACTGAATGCTTATTCCCTTAGTCAAATCGTCTTTCTGTTTATTTGTCATATTCTTGGCTATCATTTTAGTTTTTTCCTTATTTACTTTTAATCCAGCTACTTCTCTGTATTCCTCCAATACCTCCATAAGCCTCAGGCCCGATTGCAGTGGTTCCTCTAGGATGAAAACTAAGTCATCTGCAAAGACTTGCAGTTTATAAATTTCTCTTTTGATTTCCAATCCCTTAATTTGTGTATCCTTCCGGATGATCCTCATTAATACTTCCAATGTTAGTATAAACAATAACGGCGATAACGGACACTCTTGTCTTGTATCTTTCTGAATTCTAAAGTTTTGTGTCACCTCGCTGTTCACTATTACTCTAGCCTCCTGCTTAGAATATATTGTCATAAACATGTTTATAAATTTATCGCTTAAATCCATGTATCTTAATTGTTGTAACATAAATTTCCATTTAACATTATCAAACGCCTCTTGAGCATCTAGAAATAATACCATTTGCTTCTCACTGTGTTTTTCATAGCATTCTAGTATATCTAATATTGTTCTCATGTTATTCCTTATTTGTCTTTTGGGCAGAAAACCATTTTGATCAACATGTATAAACTCGTTCAGAAACTTTTTCAATAGTTCAGCTACTATTGATGTAAATATTTTATAGTCTGTATTCAGCAGAGAAATAGGCCTATAGTTTTTAATTAACGTTGTCAGCATCCTCTTTCGGAATCAACGTGATATTAGCTTCCACCCATGATGGTGGTATCTTCGCTTCTCTTAAAACTGCATTGTATACCTCAAGTAATATTTGTCCTAGAGTGTCTTGTAATCAGAGGTGGGTTCCTCCCGATTTGGACCGGATCGCCTGAACCAGTAGCGACCCACTGTTGATGTCACTGTTGGTGCCAGTCCGTGCGTGCCGCCATCTTTTTTTTTGAATTGTTTGCGAATTTTTGCCTGTTTGGATGGTTTCTCCTCTTCCGCTGCTTGAAAAAGGGCCCTCCCGCCCACCCCCGGGTTAATACTGACCGTTATTTCTTCGCCCAAAGCACAGCTGATCAGATCCTCAGCTGTGTTTCGGGCTGATTCCTGCTACTGAGCATGCGCGGAAGCCAAATTGCACGAGGGGATGCGTGCGCGCGTGAGCGGAGCAAGCGTGCGCGTGCAAAACGTCGCGATGTGAACCGGTGGGGAAGGTAAGTGGAACCCACCCCTGCTTGTAATTCTTTGTATATTTCTGTTGGTAACCCGTCGGGGCCCGGTGTTTTATTATTCTTTTGTTTTTTTATTGCCTCTATTAGTTCTGGCATCTTTATTTCTTCGTTTAACATACTTTTTATTTCTTCTGGAACCTTGGGCAAAAAGGCTTTCTCTAAACATTGTAGTGCTTTTTCTTCTGTGTAACTATCATTATCATTGTATAGTTTCTTATAAAACTCCTGGATTATGCCAACATTTTTGTTGTTATGACGAAGCAACACCTATGTTTATAGCCAGAATGTGATTTATTATTTTTGTTAAGAAATAAATATCTTATACATTAGAATTATAATGCGGTTTATTTTGACAATGTCAGAGTTCCAGGAAAAGATTCATTTCGCCTCTGATAAGAGTAATTCTTATCTCAACAAACTGAGTACCAGGAGCCGACTCGGGAAGAAAGGCACACGTGGACATTGGCCCCTCCTTGGCTGGGGAATAAATATAAGCAAAAGGGGAGTGGCATCGTAGGAGACAACCGTTCGGATTTCGTTAGGAAGATTTGCTCATCGTGGTTCATGTCTCAGAGACTGCTTGAGAGTTTAATTTACAGCTTTGTGGCTGGAAGCTCCCAGCCTGGCAATTATCCAAGGAACTGATAAGGTCTGTACTTCAGTTAACCCTTGGAAGGATTATTGCCTGGACTTTTCTGTGTGTGAATGCCATGAATTCACAGTAGTTAAATAAAGAGGGGTTTTTCGGGACAAAGAGTTTGTTTCTTGTTTCTGCTAAGGCTGGGTCAGAACAGTTTGTCTCCTCCCCACAACAACCCTTTAAACCTTTTAAATCTACCTCTGATGCTGTGGTGTGGAGTGGCTGTATGTGGTTTCGATTGGGGGAATGAATGAGTAGATTAGAATGATTTTTCCGGGGTGGAGCCAAGCGGAGAGGTCGCAAGAGAACTGTCCTCCGTTACCGCTGCCCTCCTTTCTGAGGATTTAAGGATTCCCGACCCACCTTATTCCATCCAGTGTGGGTCGGAGGAAAGCCGGAAAACCTCACGAGTGTGCCAGTCCTTTTGGACAAGGGAACCTCCGGACGTGAGGATTGAGAAGTGCAAGTGATCCCCAGGCTCGGAGAGACGCCGTTGGCTTAAAATGGCGTCCGCGAAATCGTAGAGCCTGCCTGAGGCTACAATCGCAAGAGCTCGCTGGGAATCGGGGCAACCCGGAGAATAAGGGTCGCTGGACAATCCCAGGTATTTATACCGAACAGATTGGCTGTGGTTTTTGGGCAAAATTCTTGGAACTGCTTCTCGGCCGTTAAGACCTGGGCTGGGTGCCTCCCGAGCAAGCTTTACCGCTGATCTGCTGTTTTCTCTCATGCCGCGGTCTGCTCATTGCCATAAAGAACAGCCCTTGGGAATAACTTTCTCCGGAGACCAGAGTTAATCATTGGAACCCCCTGCTTTTTAGCTGAACTCTTAGATGGCTGGCTACCAAAAAGCGCCAACAAAAAGCCTTAATTAACAGCAGCTGACCGGGAATTTCCAGCTCCGGCTAAGATCGTGATTGCGGCTTCCAATGTGCCGGCCATTATTTTCTCGGGCAGCTCTGAGGATGAAACCAGCCTGGCTAGAGAAAGGATCCCTCGTATGCCGGACAGTCTTTAATTGTCATCTTCACCTACACTCACTAATGTGGCGGCTTTCACTGATCATCGCAGTTAGCATCGCAGTTTCATCGCGACACCTTTGGCTGTTTTTCTGGCTGTTCCTTTGGAGAACCTCTCTCCCCCCGACCACAGCTCTATTCACAGGTGATAACCATCACAACTGCTGTGACTTTGGTAGCTACGTGGCCTCTGTTGATTGGCGTGGCCCTGGCTGCCTTTTCAGGCTTCAGGGGGAGTTTTCGAACAGCAAAAATAAAACCTTTGGCCTTAGTGGGGAAACTGTTGAGTGTTCGACGAAGGATTTTCCCAGACGGTACTTCTGACTTCAGCCCCACTGATACCATCACCAGGGGGAGAACAGAGGACTATTACAGTCGAACCCGGATGTTTTTTAACAACTACGGTAGACCTGGACATAAGATTCAAGGACTAGGATCTACCCTGGATGGGTCAGGAGGTGATACGTATGCACCCTCCTCGCTTTTATAGGCTCCACTATCATTATTACTATCATTTTATCTATTTAATTGTACCCCGGAAGTGGTGGGTGTTAGTATGAATGAGAGTGTGACGAGTGCGTTAATGAATGAGTAGAAGGAAATATGAGAAGATAGTATGAGGGAGCTGGGGACCAAGGCTGAATCCCCCTTCGCTGAGTGTGTAAACAGAAGCGGAGGGGGTCCCGGCTCTTTTACCCAGCTCAGAATGAATGGCATGGATGGCCTGCAGGAAGGGAGGGGGTCCAGCGGGGGAGGGGAGGGGGTCTCTGGAAGGGACGAGAGCCGGAACATCTCGGTCATAATGGGAAGAGGCAGGTATAGCGGGAGCAGAGGGGTGGGCCGCTCTCGGGGAATAAGACCTCGCTGTGTAAAAGCGATCCCTTGTTCCGGCCCCTCTGACGTGGTTCCATCTTGCTCAACCCGAGTTCCTGGCAACCAGGGTTTTCAGGGCCCTGGGCTCAAGATGTTGCTGCTTAACGCCAGGTCAATCGTCAACAAAGCCCCCCTGATACGTGATTTAATCACAGAAGAGGGGGCAGACCTGGTGTGTATAACTGAGACCTGGATGGGGCAAGAGGGGGGAGTAGCTCTCTCTGAGATTTGCCCAGACGGGTTCTCAGTGCAGCATCATTCACGACCCCAGGGAAGGGGGGGAGGAGTGGCAACGATAACGCGCCAAAGTCTGCATCCTCGTAGGAGCCCTGCCCCGGAGATTGTTGGGTGTGAGACGCTCCTTCTGAAGTTGGACTTAGGGGTTCAGGTGGGCCTTTGTCTAGCGTACCTGCCTCCCAGCTGCGTTACCAAGGCCCTGCCTGAGCCGCTTGAGGCAGTAGCCGGCTTGGCGGTTGAGTTCCCTAGGCTTATGGTGCTGGGGGACTTTAACCTGCCTTCAGCTGGCGAAACCTCGGGGATAACTCAGGAGTTCATGGATTCCATGACAACCATGGACCTGACCCAAGTAATCCAGGGTCCGACTCATGAGGGAGGTCACACGCTCGACCTCGTGTTTCTCTCGGGGCAGTGGAGAGATGATCTGAAGATAAGGGATATAGTCACCACCCCACTGTCATGGTCAGATCATTTCCTACTGAGGTTGGATTTTGCAGCCCCACTCCTCCCCCGCAGGGAGGCGGGACCGACTAGGTGGTTCCGCTCCAGGCGCCTAATGGAGCCAGAAGGATTCCAGAGGGAACTTGGGGAAATACCTGAAACCCTGGTACACAATTCGGCTGATTCCCTGGTGTCTGCATGGAACACCGCAGCATCAGCGGCATTAGACCGGATTGCGCCTAAGTGACCTCTCTGCGGCAGTGGATCCCGTAAAGCTCCCTGGTTTACCGAGGAGCTCCGGGAGATGAAACGCCAAAAGAGACGTCTAGAGCGCCACTGGAGAGCCAGCAAAACCGAGTCTGATCGAACACTATTAAGAACCTACATCAAGTCTTATTTAGTGGCGATAAGGGCGGCAAAACGATCTCATTTTTCCGCTCTTATTGCGTCCGCAGATTCTCGCCCAGCCGCCTTGTTTAGGGTGACACGCTCCCTCCTTGCTAAAGGGGGGAGCGAGGAACACTTGCAAGGTAGAGCTGAGGAATTCGCGCAGTTTCTGTCGGATAAAGTCGCTCAGATCCGGTCAAACCTGGACTCCGGCTGGGCAGAGTCCATTGAGATGACAGGGGCAAGTCTTAGTCCACCGTTGTGGGAGGAGTTTGGGCCTGTTTCTCCGGAAGACGTGGACAAAGCCGTGGGTGCGATGGGTGCCTCCACCTGTTTATTGGACCCGTGTCCCTCCTGGCTGGTTTCCGCCAGCAGGGAGGTGGCACGAGGCTGGATCCAGGCGGTGGTCATCGCTTCTCTGATGGAGGGATCTGTAGCGCAGCCGTTAAAAGTTGCGGTGGTTAGACCCCTCCTGAAGAAGCCTTCCCTGGACCCAGCGGATTTGAAGAACTTTCCTCCGGTCTCCAACTTACCTTTTTTAGGGAAAGTTGTTGAGGTGGTGGCTACTCAGCTTCTGCGACTATTGGAGGAAACGGATCATCTAGACTCCTATCAGTCGGGTTTCAGGCGCGGCTACAGTACAGAAACTGCCTTGGTCGCACTGATGGATGATCTCTGGCGAGCCCGGGATGGTGGAAATTCCTCCATCCTGGTGCTACTTGACCTCTCTGCGGCTTTCGATACCATCGACCATGGTATCCTTCTGCATCGTCTCGGTGAGTTGGGAGTGGGAGGCACCGTTTTGCGGTGGTTCTCCTCTTATCTCACCGATAGGATGCAGTCGGTGTTAACAGGAGGGCAGAGATCGTCCCCTAGGCCCCTGTTATGCGGGGTGCCTCAGGGTTCGGTTCTCTCGCCCATCCTGTTCAACATCTACATGAAACTGTTGGGGGAGATCATTCGGAGACATGGGGTGAGTTTTCATCAGTACGCTGACGACACCCAGCTGTACATTACCACCCTGTCTCAATTCAGTGAGGCAGCTGATGTAATGTGCCGATGCCTGGACGACGTTAGGACCTGGATGGGGAGAAACAGACTCAGACTCAACCCCGACAAGACTGAGTGGCTTTGGATACTGCTTCCTAAGGACCAAGACAACGGTCCCTCCTTGGTTCTGGAGGGAGTGAAATTAACCCCCTCAGAACAGGTCCGCAATTTGGGGGTCCTCCTAGATCCACAGCTAAAATTAGAGAAACACCTTACAGCTGTGGCTAGGGGGGCCTATGCACAGGTTCGCCTGGTGCACCAATTGCGGCCATACTTGGAGAAGGAGGCTTTACTCACGGTCACTCATGCCCTTGTCACCTCTCGATTGGACTACTGCAATGCGCTCTACATGGGGCTACCCTTGAAGAGTATTCGGAGACTTCAGTTGGTGCAAAATGCGGCTGCGCGTGCCGTGGTGGGTGTGCCAAGGTACACCCACGTTACACCTATACTCCGGCAGCTGCATTGGTTGCCCATCGGTCTTTGGGTACAATTCAAGGTGTTGATCACCATCTTTAAAGCCCTACATGGCCTAGGACCAGGTTACCTTCGGGACCGCATTCTGCCTCACACTTCCCTCCGACCGGTTAGGGCCCACAGAGTGGGCCTCCTCCAGGTCCTGTCAGCCAAACAATGCCGGCTGGCGGGCCCTAGGGGGAGGGCCTTCTCTGTGGTGGGCCCCGTGCTCTGGAACCAACTTCCCTCAGAGACCTGAACCATCCCCACCCTGCTGGCCTTCCGAAAAGCCGTCAAGACATGGCTCTTCCTGCAGGCAGGGGAGAACGAATAAATCCAACTGAATTCCCCCCTTGGTATGGCTGATTGTGAACATTTTTTAATTTTTTGTATATTTTTATTGTTGTTTTTAAATTACTGCTTATTATTAATGTTCTCCTAAAACGGATGTACGCCGCCCTGAGTCCCTCGGGAGTAGGGCGGCATAGAAGAACAAATAATAAATAAATAAATAAATAATAAAATTTTTGATGAAGTGAGTGAGCCGTGGGCTGAGACTCGGACCCCCTCTGCTGGGTGTGCAAACAGAAGCGGAGGGGGGCTTGAGTCCGACCACCGGCTCAGTGTGAATGGAATGTATGACCTGCGGGGGGAGAGGAGGACCAGTGGGGGAGGGGAGGGGATCTCTGTTTGGGAGGAGAGCCGGAGCATTACGGTCATTACGGGGAGAGGTAGATACGCTGGGAGCCGAGGGGTAGGCTGCTCTCCGGGAACTAGAACTCGCTGTCTCCAAGCGATTTCTTGTTCTGGCCCCTCTGGTTTGGTTCCATCCAGCTCAGCCCGAGTACCTGGTGACCAGGGATGTCAGGACCCTAGGCTCAAGCTGCTGCTGTTGAATGCCAGGTCGATTACTAACAAAGCTCCCCTCGTACGGGATTTAATCTCGGAAGAGGGGGCAGACCTGGCATGCATAACGGAGACCTGGCTGGGCCAGGAGGGGGGGGTTCCCCTCTCAGAGATGTGCCCAGACGGGTTCTTGGTTCAGCATCAGCCGCGACCTCAGGGAAGGGGCGGAGGAGTGGCTATTATAGCTCGCCAGAATCTTTGTCTCCGTAGGATCCCTGCCCCGGAGATTGTTGGGTGTGAGACTCTCCTTCTGAAGTTGGACTTAGGGGTTCAGGTGGGCCTTTTGTTGACGTACCTGCCTCCCAGCTGCGTTGCAAAGGCCCTGCCTGTGCTGCTCGAGGCAGTAGCAGGGTTGACGGTGGAGTTCCCCAGGCTTATGGTGCTGGGGGACTTCAACCTGCCTTCGCCCGGCGAATCCTCGGATGCAGCCCAGGAGTTCATGGCTACCATGACAACCATGGACCTGACCCAAGTAATCCAGGGTCCGACTCATGAGGGAGGTCACACACTTGACCTAGTGTTTCTCTTGGGGCAGTGGCAAGATGATCTGAATTTGAGGGGTTTAGCTATCTCTCCTTTGTCGTGGTCAGATCATTTCCTACTGAGGTTAGATTTCATGGCCCCACTCCTCCGCCGCAGGGAGGCAGGACCAATTAAGTGGTTCCGCCCCAGGTGCCTAATGGAACCGGATGGATTCCAGAGGGAACTTGGGGAGATACCTGAATTCCTGGTACACAATTCATCTGAGTCCCTGGTGGCGGCCTGGAAAAAAGCGGTATCAGGGGCGTTGGATCGGATTGCGCCTCTGCGACCTCTCCGTTGCAGTGGATCCCGGAAAGGTCCCTGGTTTACGGAGGAGCTCCGGGAGATGAAACGCCACAAGAGACGTCTAGAGCGACGCTGGAGAGCCAGTAAAGCTGAATCTGATCGAACACTATTAAGAACCTTTATTAGGTCTTATTTAGTGGCAATATGGGCGGCCAAATGTTCGCATTTCTCCGCTCTCATTGCATCCGCCGATTCACGCCCAGCCGCCCTGTTTAGGGTGACTCGTTCCCTCCCTGCCAAGGGGGGAGGCAAGGAGCCCTTTCAGGGCAGAGCTGAGGAATTTGTTCAGTTTCTGGCGGATAAAGTCACTCAGATCTGGACGAACCTGGACTCCGATTGGACAGGGCCAGCCGAGTTGACAGGGACTGCTCTTCCAGTAAGATGGCGGACTAGGCGGATGCCTAGTCCCAATGCTAGAGTCTATTTATTTATTTTAGAGTTCTTATATGCCGCCCTACTCCCTGGGGACTCAGGGCGGCGTACAACATGTCAAGTACCACTAAACAATATAAAAGATTTAATAACAATTTAAAAAAGAATTTATTTAAAAAACCATACAAAAATCATACATACGTGGGAGAGACCTAAGAAGTGAATTGTCTCATAACCCCGCCTGCAGGAAGAGCCATGTCTTAATGGCTTTTCGGAAGGCCAGAAAGGTGGGGATAATTCGGATCTCTGGGGGTAGTTGGTTCCAGAGAGCAGGGGCCCCCACAGAGAAGGCCCTCCCCCTAGGCCCCGCCAGCCAACATTGTTTGGTTGACGGGACCTGGAGGAGACCCACTCTGTGGGACCTGACCGGTCGAAGGGAAGTATGAGGTAGGATGCGGTCCCGGAGGTAACCTGGTCCTAAGCCATGTAGGGCTTTAAAGATGATAATCAATACCTTGAATTGCACCCGGAGACCAATGGGCAGCCACTGCAGCTGGCGAAGTATGGGTGTTATGTGGGTGTATCTTGAGACACCCACCACAGCATGCGCAGCCGCATTTTGCACCAACTGAAGTCTCCGAATACTCCTCAAGGGTAGCCCCATGTAGAGCGCATTACAGTAGTCCAAACGAGAGGTGACAAGGGCATGAGTGACCGTGAGTAGAGCCTCCTTCTCCAAGTATGGTCACAACTGGTGCACCAGGCGAACCTGTGCAAAGGCTCCCCTAGCCACAGCTGTAAGATGTTGGTATAATTTTAGCTGTGGATCTAGAAGAACCCCCAAATTGCGAACCCATTCCGAGGGAGTTAGTTTTTCTCCCTAAAGGACACCCCGTGTCGACGGATGATCTCCCCCAGCGGTTTCATGTAAATGTTGAACAGGATGGGCGAGAGGACCGAACCCTGAGGCATCCCACAAGTCAGGGGCCTAGGAGACGACCTCTGTCCTCTGTCCCCCACCGACTGCATCCTATCGGCAAGATAAGAGGAGAACCACCGTAAAACGGTGCCTCCCACTCCCAACTCACCGAGACAATGCAGAAGGATACCATGGTCGATGGTATTGAAAGCCACTGAGAGGTCAAGTAGCACCAGGATGGAGGAATTACCCCCATCCCGGGCTTGCCAGAGATCATCCATCAGGGCGACCAAGGCAGTTTCTGTACTGTAGCCGCGCCTGAAACCCGACTGAAAGGAATCTAGATGATCGGTTTCCTCCAATAACCAAAGAAGCTGAAAAGCTACCACCTTCTCAACAACTTTACCTATAAAAGGTAAGTTGGAGACCGGACAAAAGTTCTTCAAATCCGCCGGATCCAGGAAAGGCTTCTTAAGGAGGGGTCTCACCACCGCAACCTTTAAGGGCTGCGGTATGGATCCCTCCCTAAAAGAAGCGTTGATCACCGCCTGGATCCTGCCGCGTGCCACCTCTCTGCTGGCCGAAACCAGCCAGGAGGGGCACGGGTCCAATAAACAGGTGGAAGAGCTCATCGCACCCACGGTCTTGTCCATGTCATCAGGAGTAGCTGGCTCAAACTCTTCCCACAACGCTGGACTAAGACTTGCCCCTGTCAACTCACTGGGCTCTGTCCAGCCGGAGTCCAGGTTCGACCGAATCTGAGCGACTTTATCCGTCAGAAACTGCGCGAATTCCTCAGCTCTACCTTGCAAGTGTTCCTCGCTCCCCCCTTTAGCAAGGAGGGAGCGAGTCACCCTAAACAAGGCAGCTGGGCGAGAATCTGCGGATGCAATAAGAGCGGAAAAATGAGATCGTTTTGCCGCCCTTATCGCCACTTGATAAGACTTAATAAAAGTTCTTAGAAGTGTTCGGTCGGATTCGGTTTTACTGGCTCTCCAGCATCGCTCCAGATGTCTCTTGTGGCGCTTCATCTCCCTGAGTTCCTCAGTAAACCAAGGAGCTTTCCGGGATCCACTGCCACAGAGAGGACGCAAAGGCGCAATCCGATCTAATGCCCCTGATGCTGCAGTGTTCCAGGCCGCCACCAGGGACTCAGACGAATTGTGGACTAGGGTTTCAGGTATTTCCCCAAGTTCCCTCTGGAATCCTTCCGGCTCCATTAGGCGCCTGGGTCGGAACCACCTAGTCGGTCCCGCCTCCCTGTTGGGGAGGAGTGGGGCTGTGAAATCCAACCTCAATAGGAAATGATCTGACCACGACAACGGGGTGGTGACTAAATCCCCAAGCTTCAGATCATCTCTCCACTGCCCCGAGAGAAACACTAGGTCAAGCATGTGACCTCCCTCATGAGTCGGACCCTGGATTACTTGGGTCAGGTCCATGGTTGTCATGGAATCCATGAACTCCTGAGCTGCACCAGAGGTTTCGCCCGCCGAGGGCAGGTTAAAGTCCCCCAGCACCATAAGCCTGGGGAACTCCACCACCAGGCTTGCTACTGCCTCAAGCAGCTCAGGCAGGGCCTTGGTAACGCAGCTGGGAGGCAGGTACGCTAACAAAAGGCCCACCTGAACCCCTAAGTCCAACTTCAGAAGCAGTTTCTCACACCCGACAATCTCCGGGGCAGGGCTCCTACGAGGATGCAGATTCCAGCGCGTTATAATAGACACTCGCCCCCTTCCCTGGGGTCGTGGATGATGCAGCACTGAGAACCCATCAGGGCATATCTCTGAGAGGGCTACTCCCCCTTCCTAGCCCAGCCAGGTCTCAGTTATGTATGCCAGGTCCACCCCCTCGTCAGTGATTAAATCACGAATCAGGGGGGCTTTGTTGACAATTGACCTGGCATTCAACAGCATCATCCTGAGCCCTGGGCCCTGCAAACCCTGGTCATCAGGTACTCGGGTTGAGCAAGATGGAACCACATCGGAGGGGCCGGAACAAGGGATCGCTTGTAGACAGCGAGGTCTTATTCCCCGAGAGCAGCCCGCCCCTCTGCTCCCGCTATACCTACCTCTCCCCATCATGACCGAAATATTCTGGCTCTCCACCCCCCCAGAGATCCCCTCCCCCTCCATGCTGGTCTTCATCCCTCCCTGCAGGTCATCCATACCATTCATACTGAGCCGGATAAGATAGTCCGGTCCCCCTCCGCTTCTGTTTCCACACTCAGCATCGAGGGACCCAGCCCCAATCTCCGGCTCACTCATTCTATGTAATCATACATCATATTTAAAACCTACACATTCCTATTCCCCAATCATAGCACCTTCCTATTCCCCAATCACAACACACTCATAACCCAAACCATCTTTAAAACAGCCACACCATTTCCGGGGAAAAATCTTAGTTCTTAGTCTTTGATGTTTGATGTCTTTGCTGTTTTTGCCAGGGTTTGCCGTGGTCATAAAATAGTAGGGAAAAGTCCTAAATGTCCTAGTTTAGATATAGGATAGGAGCAACCAGACAAGCGAGAAGACATAAATTAGCTCCGAAAACCAAACATATTAATATCTAAGGGCTAGGACCAGAGGAAACAAAAAAAAAGGAAAAACAACTGGCCATGTGGAGCCAGGAATAGCTGGAGAGACAGTCGGGCTGCCACAAAGCAAAAACCGAGGCCAGCTGAAGAAGAGAAACCCGAGAGCCGATCAAGACCAGATAGCGAAGCAGAGGGGCGATTCCCAGCGGTGAGAGAGAGAGAGTAAGAGCGGCTAATCACACCGCATCCCTCCAAGGGATTGCAGCAAAGCTCTGCAAGGGAGGGGAACTCAGAGGGGATCGCTGAAAAGCCCTGGAACGCCCGATCGGCCAGCTGAGGTGACCACCGCACCCCCACCCCACAGGGAGTGCCACAAAACTCCGAGTCTTGGAGAGGAACAACCACTGCAGCCCTGCCCTGAGAGAATTGCCAAAAAGACCTGCTAAGCTTGGAGGGGATCACAGCGAGGCTCCTCCACGTGGCTGGCTGTGAAGGGACTGCTAACAAGTTCCGGAGCTCGGAGACAGCAGCAAAGGAGAGCGGAGGAGATTCCCTGCAAAAGCGATTCATCTTATGTGTTGAAGTGAGCTGGAGCTGTGAGGCGATTCCCTGTGAGCGGAGCCTGTTTCAGCGCGGCCTGATCCCCCTGCAATCATTGGTTTCCCCTGCACGCAGCGTGTGGAGCCATGTGGCTGGGGAGCCAGGAGCAGCGGCAGCACAGCAGAGGGGAGAGCCGGCAACGAGAGGCAGCACAAAGAAGAAGCTTATATCGGCAAAGACCGGAGGAGCATGTGTGATACCCGGCGTGTTACAGCAGAGTCCATCCCAGGAGCACCTAACCAAAGCCTGTTTTCCCCATCAGAGATTGTTTGTTTGTTTCCCCCATTGGAGTCTGCTTGTTTCCCCCATCGAAGCTTATTTGTTTCCCCCATTGGAGCCTTATTCCCCCTCATCGGAGACTGAATGTTTCCCTCATCGGAGCCTGCTTAATTCCTGGACTATAGATTGGGATTGATAGATTGGGACTGATCAGTGACTGTTTAATTTAATTTGATTGATTGATAGATTGGGAATCCAATTGACTGATAGACTGGGAATGATCATAGGACCATTGATTGTTAATTGATTAAGCCATTTGATTGTTTAGCTGATATAGGGATACCTACTAGACTAATAACCAGACTAATTGAACAGAGTAGCTCTAACTGATGAACAACTACCAAACTAATTAACTAATTGATAGATCATCTCACATACTGAAAACCTGCAAATAAGGGACTAATTAGAACCCAAATGATCAAACTAAACAATTTGAACTACAAAACCTCAAAACCTGAAACTAGGCACTCTTTAGACACTAAAACTTTAAACTTAATTAGGCGTGAGCCCAATTGGACAATTTCACCTTACAAAACTAGGGGAAAACATTCCACACTCTACACTCTCACTCTCACTCTCTTAAAAAAAACCCCACACATGGAAGAAGGAACAGACTCCATTGTGATATGCAGAACATGCTCCATGTACAAGCTAATGCCCATAGAATACCAAAACTACACATGCACCAAATGCAAATTAATCAAATTACTAGAAGAAAAAGTAGAAGATCTAGAGAAAAATCTAACCCTGAAACTCAACCAACAAAATGAGAAACCCCAAACCAAACATAAAAATGACCAAGCAACTTCTAACAGAGCTGACCCCTTGGAGGAAGAAAACAGATGGACACATGTCACCCACAGAAAAAAACACAAACCAAACACAAAACCACTGTCCAAACCAACCCACCCAGATTCAACCCCACTGGTACTAAGCAACCAATACCATGGACTCCCAATAGAAGAAAACATACAGACACATAAAAAAGAAACGCTAGCAAAAATCCTCAACAAAATAGCACCATCAAATGCCACTGTGATAAAGAAAAAATATCCCCAAACATCCCCAGGCAAAAAAAGATGAGTGCTGGTAATAGGAGACTCAATCCTCAAAGGAACTGAACCTGCAGTCTGTAGACCAGACAATCAATCCAGAGAGGTATGCTGTCTCCCTGGGGCTAAAATCCAAGATGTAGCTGAGGAACTAACCGAAATAATAAAATCCACATACTACTACCCCCTTCTACTACTACATATAGGAACTAATGACACAAAAAAGGACCTGAAAACAATACTGAGAGACTACGAACATTTAGGCAAGAAAGTCAAGGACTTAGGTGCACAAGTAGTTTTCTCATCCATACTACCAACGAGAGGGCAACATCCAGCAAGAGAGCAAAGAATTCTTGAAGTGAACCACTGGCTAAAGGGTTGGTGTCGCCAAAAAAACTTCGGATACCTAGACCATGGAATTCACTTCCTCCAAGATGGGCTTTTGGCAAGAGACGGGTTACATCTCACAAAGACTGGGGAAAATGTCCTTGGAAAACGGCTGGCTCATCTTATCAGGAGGGCTTTAAACTAAAACCGAATGGGGAGGGTGACCAACCTACAAGTTCCACAAGACCTAACTCCAAGCAAGGACCCTCAGTAAACAAGGAAAATAACGAATTAAAAAGGGGTGGGAAGGAAGACAAACTCAAACAACAAACAGGAGACGCAGAAAGCACACCCAGAATCAGGCACAAAGATCTCAAATGCCTCTACACAAATGCACAAAGCCTGGGGAATAAACAGGGTGAACTGGAAATATTAATGCATGAAGGAAACCATGACATAGTTGGAATAACAGAAACTTGGTGGGATGAAACACACGATTGGAACGAGGTGGTGCAGTGGTTAAATGCAGCACTGCAGGCTACTGCTAGTTCAGCAGTTCAGCTGTTCAAATCTCACCAGCTCAAGGTTGACTCAGCCTTCCATCCTTCTGAGGTTGGTAAAATGAGGACCCAGATTGTTGGGGGCAATATGCTGAACTCTGTAAACAGCTTAGAGAGGGCTGTAAAGCACTATGAAGCGGTATATAAGTCTAAGTGCTATTGCTATTGCTATACAGATAAAAGGATACAAACTCTTCAAAAAAATCAGATCACACAAAAAAGGAGGTGGAGTTGCACTGTACATAAAGGACCGCTATGTAGCTACAGAGCTACATGTAACCAAAAAAGAAAACCCCTTAGAATGCATATGGGTCAACATAAAAGAAAAAAAGAATGACATAACAATAGTATAGTTGGATTAAAAATTTCGGATATGAAGTAAATTTGGAACAATGGGAAGAAATTTGGATTAAAAAATTGAAAACAACTAAATCAACGTCATATAAGGAAAACATTTACAAAATGTATTACAGATGGCACTTACCACCAGCGAGATTGGCCAAAATGTATCAGAACATGAACCCTAAATGTTGGAAATGCCCACACAAAAATGGAACATATTATCATATGTGGTGGACCTGCCCTAAAGTCAAAAAATTCTGGCAAACAATCCATAAGTGGCTTGAAGAAATAACTACCCAAAAAATAAATATCAAACCAGAAATTTTTCTGTTAGGGATGTTAGAACAAACCATAGAAAAGAAATACTGGTACATTATAATTCATATATTGACAGCGGCGAGAATATGTTTAGCCCAATATTGGAAACAAGGTGACGTACCGACCGAAAACATAATAATTAGAAAAATTTTAGAATGTGCGGAATTGGATAAGCTAACAATGGAACTAAACCAGAAAGAAAATTCGGAGTTTTTTGAAATTTGGAATTCTTTTTATAATTGGCTAGAAAGGAGAAAAGGAAAAAAAGAAATATAGAAATGTTTAGTCTGATATATAATTTATAAATCTATAGAACAATAGATAAGTTTAACTATTATAAATGTATGTATTTACTTATTAACGTATAATTAGATAAAAACGCGAAGAAAAATATTATATATATAGGTATATACAGTTGTACAGAAATATATAAGTAAAAAGATAAAGTGAAGACGTTTACCGTAAAGGTTTTGCATGTATATATGTACACGTAAGTACATATAATGTTTTGTTCAATGTATGTTTGTCTTTTTTAATGTTTATATTTCAATAAAATTATTTTTTTAAAAAAACAATAGGAGTATACTATAGGCCACCAAATCAAACAGAAATAATGGACAACCTTTTTAACAACCAGCTAACAAACATATGTAGGAAACACAATGCAGTAATAGTGGGAGACTTCAATTATCCAGACATCAACTGGAAAACTAGCTCTGCACCAAGTGTGAAATCAAACAGATTCCTAACCAGCCTTGCCGACAACTTCGTTGTCCAAAAAGTGGAGGAGGGAACTAGAGGAGCAGCTATACTGGATCTAATACTCACAAACAGAGAAGAAGAGATAGAAGGAGTCAAAACTGCAGGAACGTTGGGTGAGAGTGACCACGTCATACTAAAATTCATCATAGCGCAAACACAAACAATTGAACACAACCACACCAAAACCCTCGATTTTAGAAAAGCCGACTTCAATAAACTCAGATAAAACCTGGGAAAGATCCCTTGGATGAAAGTCCTTAAGGATAAAACAACTCAAGATGCTTGGGAGACTCTGAAAAACATGATCAAAAAAGCCCAGAAGAGCACAATCCCGATGAGAAAGAAAAATAAGAAATCCAAAAGAAAACCAGCATGGCTACACAAAGACCTCATTGACAAATTGAATGAAAAAAAGGACAAGTACAAAAAATGGAAAGAGGGACACATAACTAAGGCAGAGTACCAACAGACAGCCAGAATCTGCAAAGAAAATATCAGGACAGCAAAGGCCCAGAATGAACAAAGACTTGCAACAAAAGTCAAAGATAATAAAAAAAGGTTCTTCCAACACATAAACAACAAGAAAAAAATCAAGGAAACAGTCGGTCCACTAAAGAGAGAAGACGGCAAAGAAGCAACTGACAACACAGACAAATCAGAGCTACTTAACACATTCAGTCTTCACACGAAAAGAAACTGCAGCTCAACTAACCAGTAACACAACTGCAAAAAACAGATTTGAAACAAACTTCAATATAAGCAAAAATACAGTAAGAGACCACCTGTCTGAACTTAACAAATACAAATCACCAGGACCAGACGGACTACACCCCAGAGTCCTAAAGGAACTTGCAGATGTCATTTCAGAACCACTGCAACACATCTTCCAAAAATCCTGGAATACAGGGGAACTACCTGAGGACTGGAAACGAGCTGATGTGGTCCCCATCTACAAAAAAGGTATAAAAACAGACCCAGGTAACTACAGACCAATCAGCTTAACATCGATACCTGGGAAAATACTGGAAAAAATAATTAAAAAACAAATCTGCCACCACTTAGAAACAAACAAAGTAATAACCAGCAGCCAACACAGATTTGTTAAGAACAAATCATGCCAAACCAATCTCATTTCATTCTTCAACACTGTGACCAAATTAATAGACCAGCGAAATACAGTGGATATAATATATTTGGACTTCAGCAAAGCATTTGATAAAGTAGACCACAACCTACTTCTCCGTAAGCTAGACAAAAGTGGGATAGACAGCTACACAACCAGATGGATGAACAACTGGCTGACTAACCGCACCCAACGAGTAGTCCTCAATGGGTCTAAGTCCACATGGAGAGAAGTAAGCAGTGGGGTACCACAAGGTTCCGTCCTAGGCCCAGTACTCTTTAACATCTTCATAAACGACCTAGATGAGGGAATAGAAGGGGAACTAACCAAATTCGCAGACGATACCAAGCTGGTGGGAGTAGCTAATACCCCAGAGGACAGGCTCAGGATCCAGATGGATCTCGACAGACTTGAAAACTGGGCCCAATCAAACAAAATGAAATTCAATGCAGAGAAATGTAAAATCCTACACCTAGGTAATAAAAACCAAAGATACGCATATAAACTGGGTGAAACCACACTCAATAGCAGCAACTGCGAGAGGGATCTAGGAGTCTTGGTGGACAACCAACTAGATATGAGCCAGCAATGTGCAGTGGCAGCCAAAAAAGCCAATGCAATCCTGAGTTGCATTAACAGAGGGATACAATCTAGAACTAGGGAGGTACTAATACCACTCTATAAAGCCTTAGTTAGACCACAACTAGAGTACTGCATCCAGTTCTGGTCACCACACTATAAAAAAGACATTGAAGCTCTAGAGAAAGTGCAGAGGAGAGCAACAAAAATGATAAGGGGACTGGAAACTAAAACATACGAAGAGCGGTTGCAGGAACTGAGCTTGGCCAATCTGGCGAAGAGAAGGACCAGGGGTGACATGATAACAGTGTTCCAATACTTGAGGGGCTGCCACAGAGAGGAGGGGATTAGGCTGTTTTCCAAAGCACCAGAAGGCCAGACAAGGAATAATGGATGGAAACTGACCAAAGAGAGATTCAACCTGGAAATAAGGAGGAACTTTCTGACAGTGAGAGCGATCAACCAGTGGAACAGCTTGCCTGTGAAGGTTGTGAGAGCTCCAACACTTGAGACTTTCAAAAGGAGATTGGACTGCCATTTATCCGAAATGGTGTAGGGCAGGGGTCGGCAAACTTAAACACTCAAAGAGCCATTTGGACCCGTTTCTCACAGGAAAAAAAAACACCAGGAGCCACAAAACCTGGGTGGGTGTGGCCAACTCGACATCACTCACTCCTACCCAGTCACATGACCCCCTAGCCACGCCTACCCAGCCAGTCATTAGGACAGAGAACTGGGAACCCCAAAACCCTTTTCTCTCTCTCTCTCCCCCTTTCTATCTATGTCTCTCTCTCCCCCTCTGTCTCTGTCTCTGTCTCCTCCTCTCCCTCTCCCTCTCTCTCCCCCTCTCCCTCTCTGCATCTCTCTATGGCTCTCTCCCTCTCTATCTCCCCCCTCTCTCTGTATCTCTCTCCCCCTCTTTGTATCTCTGTGTCTCTATGTCTACCCCCCTCTCTCTGTATCTATGGCTCTCTCTGTATCTCTCTCTGTATCTCTCTCCCCCTCTCCCCCCTCTCTCTCTGTAGCTTCCCATGACAGCTCTGCCAGTAAAATAAAGTTTTTTTTTAAAAAAAACCTGTTTGTCATCAATATAGAGAGAGAATTATGGAATGAGAATATATTGGACATAAAATATGCACTCCAAAATATTAACCTCGAAGTCAGCATTTGGAAAAAAAGAGGACAAAACCCAGTCTTATGCAGGCATGCAGATATTCTTTAAGGAACTGGGAGTGGATTACAAATATAAGAAAACACAGATAGCTGTTCCTGCTAATGCCCATAAAGCTTTCAAGAACTGCATCTCGGGTTGGAACTCAGCAAATACCAAGAAAGTCACACAATGAATTTCCAGAGCGAGGCATTAATGTTTCTCGGGTTTGAGCCAGCCAGTAAAGCACACTTCCGAAAAAGAGAAAAAGGCGAACGATCGGAGGAGATAGCTGTTATGTTCTGATTAGAGCTGGAGGTTTTCACTCAGGTCCAGCAATACTGAAGGGAACATGCTGGACCCTCATTGGTTATTTCAAAATAGTTTAGTTACAATTGTTACTGTCAGCTCCTATAAATAGGAGCCCTCTCTGAATGTGCTTTGCTGGTTGTACATCTATTGCAATAAAGAGCTGTTTGTCAAAGTCGGTCTCCTGTGCTGAATCCACCATCTAACAGTGGCGACGAGGAAATTGGGAGCAGGAGAACAACGACAAGCCCCACGGGCTTTACAACCAGTCAGGCGACTCATTCTTCGCCTACTACTTTTCTGATACCATGTCAGCGTTTCACCCACCGCCGCCATTCGACCTGGCCCAAGAGAAGTGGGAGTCATATATGAGGCGTTTTGAGTGCTTCCTGGAAGCAAATGACTTACTAAGCCTGGCAGACAATAGGAAAAGAGCTTTATTTTTAAGTCACTGTGGGCCAGAAGTTTTTGATACTGCAGAGGCCCTGTCTGCCCCAGCGCTGATTAACACAGTGCAGTGGGACACGCTTCAGGAGATGCTTAAGACCCACTATGCACCGACTCCTTCTAAAGTCGTACGTCGATATGAATTCCGTCAGCGCATGCAGCGGGAAGGAGAGACTATCAACCAGTACGTTGCTGCTCTCCATAAGGCGTCTGGTCATTGCGAATTTAGTGACCTAGACGATATCATGCTGGACCAGTTGATCTGTGGAGTTTTGGACCTCCGCCTGCAGCGCCGTTTGCTAGCTCGGCCTAAACTTACTTTGGCGGCTGCACTGGACGAGGCCAGGGCTGCTGAATCGTCCACCAACGCGGCTGAATCACTCCACCGTGCTGCCCCGTCCAGAAAAGAGGCGAAAACGGCATCACTAACTCAGCCAGCCGTCCACATGGGGACGCTGGACGACGATGTTAGCAGCGATGATGAGATTTACAGGACTGAACTGCGTCGCCCACCCCACCCGCAACCGCCCAGCGAGCCTTTCCGGGGGTGTGCTAGCTGCGGGGGACGGCACCCGAGATTTTCCTGCAAGTATCATGGTGTGACATGCCAACGGTGCGAGCGGCGTGGACATTTGGCTAAAGTTTGCCGCGCCACACTGCCAAATTCGACTGCGCGTGTGCCTGAGCCTTCGCGGGCTGAACCGTCGCCGAGGGTTTGGCGCGAAGATTCAAAACGACGCCAAAGATATTCCAGGCCGTTGCCGGCTGCCTATGATTCGCATGTCGACAGTGCCCGTTCCCTGGGTGGGAAGAAGATCATGATGTCCGTCGTCGTCGAGGGTGTGCCGTTTCAAATGGAATTAGATACGGGCTCGGCTGTGTCTATCATCGCCTGGAAAACTCTCAAGGAAGCCGTGCCCGGGTTCTCCACTGACCGCATCCGAAACACCGGGTTCCGCCTGTCGGACTACCAAGGGAACAGGATTCCAGTTCGCGGCCAAGCCAGTGTCAAGGTCCAATTTAAACACTTTTCCGGACCGTTACAGCTCATCATTGTGGACGGTGACCTTCCGAGCCTTCTTGGACTGAGCTGGTTCGAAGCCCTTGGGCTGGAGGTCTCCGGAGTTAACGCTGTCGGGACGGAGAAATTAGACGACCTGTTTGACGAATTCCGTGACGTATTCAGCGAAGGGTTGGGCAAGTATGTGGGGACCCCAATCTCTTTTAGCCTGGACCCTAATGTTGCCCCAATCCGCTTGAAGCCCCGCCAGGTTCCCCTGCCCTTGAGGGAAAAGATTGACATTGAACTTGATAAATTGATCAAGCAGGTGGTACTCGAACCTGTGGATCATGCCCGGTGGGAAACCCCGATTGTCACGCCAATTAAAGGAGACGGTAGCATCAGGATATGCGCTGACTACAAGTGCACGGTGAACAAGGCGTTGCAGCAGAGTGCCTACCCTGTGCCAATCGTGCACCAATTGCTGCACTCGTTGGGGTCCGGATGCCTGTTTGCTAAATTAGACCTGGCACAAGCGTACCTGCAGTTACCTGTAGATGGCCCCACGGCAGAAGCTCAGACCATTGTGACCCACAGGGGGGCATTTAAATGCCACAGATTGCAATTTGGGGTTAGCGTGGCCCCGGGGTTGTTCCAGAGTGTAATGGAACGTCTGTTGCAGAATATCCCCGGGGTCGTGCCCTACTTCGACGATGTTCTCATTTCGGCTAAAGACATAGGCCAGCTACGCTGTCGGGTTACAATGGTCCTTGAGAAATTACGAGCTGCCGGGCTGAAAGCGAAATGCAGCAAGTGTGTCTTGGGAGTCCCTGAAGTGGAATTCCTGGGGTATAGAATAAACGGGAGTGGTATCCATCCCACGGAAAGTAAACTGAAGGCCATCCAGGAGGCCCCGGCGCCCAGAAATCAGGCAGAGTTACAGGCTTTCTTGGGTCTTCTTAACTTTTACAGCCTATTTCTACGTGATAAGGCAACGGTCGCAGAGCCCTTGCACAGGCTGCTAGCTAAAAACACTCCCTGGGTGTGGGGCCATAGGGAGGCTGCCGCGTTTAGCGCAGTTAAGGGGTTGTTAACCAACAACAGTTTCCTGATCCAATACAATTCCACTTTGCCAGTGGTCCTTGCTTGCGATGCTTCCCCAGTAGGGGTTGGGGCTGTTCTGAGCCATCGACTTCCGGACGGCCTCGAGGCGCCAATAGCGTATTACTCACGCACCTTGTCTAGCGCCGAAAGAAATTATGATCAGCTAAATAGGGAAGCTTTGGCCCTAGTAGCAGGGGTTAAGAAGTTCCACGAGTATTTGTTCGGTAGAGACTTCACCCTGGTCACAGACCACAAGCCTCTGTTGGGGTTGATAGCGGGGAATCGCCCCACTCCAGCTGCTTTGTCCCCCCGTTTTGCTCGTTGGGCCATCTTCTTGTCGGCATACTCGTATCAGTTGGTTCACAGGCCCGGGAAAAACATGGGGAATGCGGACGCATTAAGGAGGTGCCCATTGCCCGAGATACTGTCAGACATAGCTCCAGAGGCCCCGGTACTGTTGATTGACCTAGCAGACTCAGGGTTAGTCACCTCGGCTGAGGTGGCCAGGCACTCGGCCAGAGACTCCACCCTCTGGACTGTCCTTAACTGGGTGTGGAGGGGGTGGCCGAGAGGCCCAGTCAGGCCCGAGTTCAAACCGTACAAGCTTAGACAGCACGAACTGTCGGAGCAAGGGGGATGCCTCTTGTGGGGGGACCGGGTGGTCATTCCCGCCAAATTGCGCACTGACGTACTACAAACCTTGCACGAGGGCCATCCGGGAATTGTGCGAATGAAGGCTTTAGCTAGGGGTTATGTGTTGTTGAGATAAGAATTACTCTTATCAGAGGCGAACTGAATCTTTTCCTGGAACTCTGACATTGTCAAAATAAACCGCATTATAATTCTAATGTAAAAGATATTTATTTTGATATAAAAATAATAAGATCACATACTGGCTATATAAAAGAGATGTTGCTTCGTCATGAAGCAGAGTACAAAAGGAAGGAAGGAAAAGAAAGGAATGTACACATGCGTACTAGGAACATTAATCACGTGCTCAGGAATAAACCATTATATTTGATAGGGATGCATCTCCCTGCATATACATGTAACAGGCAATATAAAATCACTGCGTGACACCCCTTCTTTGTCTGTTGGATGGATATGCTTATATCACTCTACACACATCAGATATGTCAAAGATTCATGTCTTGCTGCTGGTAACGGCTTGTTCAGGATGTCAGCTATCTGATATTCTGTTGGCACATATTCTAACTTAATGAAACCTTGTCTTACTAAATCTCTAACATTTTTATAACGAATGTCAATGTGTCTGGATCTAGAACCTGTGAAACGTGTTTCTGAAATGTAAACAACTGATTGATTATCCTCCATCATGGTGATTGGCTTCTTCGGTTTGGTCCAGATATCTGTAACTAAAGAATAGAACCACGTTAACTGGTTACTAGCATCAGAAATGCACGCATATTCCGCCTCTGTGGAAGAACAGGAAACAAAACTCTGTTTTCTCACGTTCCAATGAACGGGACATCCATTTAGGTACATTATGAAACCTGATGTGCTTTTTCTTGATTCCTTATCGCTTGCCCAGTCAGCATCTGCATAACAATACAAGTCAGCAAAATCAGAATGTGTAGGTTCTAGCTTTAATTTCATGTGTTGAGTGTATTTTAGGTATCTCAGTAACTTCTTAATACATGACCAGTGGAATTCTGTGGCTTTGCCTACATGTCGTGACAACAAATTGACACTAAGTGCTATGTCTGGTCTAGTCCATCCACTAATGTAAAGTAGTGAACCAATTACTGAACGATAAAGTGTTTGATCCTTGAACTCAGGACTTTGTTCATCTTTCAGATTACAAAAAATCTGTTTGCATAGGAGTGTGTGTCGGTGTAGCATCTTGCATGTTGCAATAGTGTAGGAGTTGTTCTATCTTGGCTTGTTGTGAGAGGCTAAACCCCTTCTGTGTCTTTTCAATCTGTACACCTAAATAATCATTGATGTGACCTAGTGACTTTAATGTGAAGAATCTCTTCAGACCTGAAACAAAAATTTCACTCATTTGTTTGTTAGGACCAATGTAAACAATATCATCTACATAAACAAGAACAATTTCATATGCATCTCTAAACCTTTTTGTGAACACGCATTCATCAGTTTCGGACTTAATAAAGCCCATTGAATTTATTTTGTCTTTGAGACAGTTATACCACATCAAACCTGATTGTTTCAGACCATAAAGACTTTTGTTGAGAATCCACGTGTCCCCTTCTCGGCCACGGAGGTCGTCACGGAATCCGGGGGCGCACTTCACGTAGATTTCTTCATCTAGGTCTGCATGTAGATAGGCAGTTTCAACATCAAATTGGAAAACTTCAAGTCCAAGAATGGAAGCTGTAGTTAAGGCTATTTTTACACTTTCAGTCCGCACTGTAGGTGAGTAAGTGTTTGTGTAATCATCAGGATAACTTTGTGCGAAACCTTGTGCTACTAGTCTTGCTTTGTATAATAGTTCACCATCTGGTTTTTGTTTGATTTTGTACACCCATCGTGTGCCAATGACTTTCTTGTTTTGAGGAGGTGCTGCAAGTGTAAATACCTTGAGATTCTGGAGACTGTCCATCTCAACTTGCATGGCGGTATGCCATTTATCTTGTTCATCTTGTGGAAGATATTTGATTTGAGCATAAGTCTCTGGTGGAAGTGTAACATTACAGACCAATGGTGGTGGTCTGTTTGTGCATTGCAATGTGTATTTCTTTGGAGGAATACCTTTTGTAGTTCTCTTGGAACGTCTTGGAACGGTTGTCCAATCTTCTTCTTCTTCCTCATCTCCATCATTGTCGCTAGCATGAGCGTCCGCGGCAGGTGAAGATGGAATGTTGGATGAATCAACTCTAGGAAAATAAACTCCAGGATCATTAGAATGTATCTTGGACCAATCTGAATCTTCTTCAAAGTTAGCAGAATTAGAAATTGTAATCATATTGTTAGAGTCAATGAATTTTCCCCATTTCGAATTGTCATCAATGCCCATATATCTCAGTCTTTTAGCAATTTGGCCACCTTTTCTTCTTCGCGCTAATGGAATGTTCACCATTGCATATGAACCAAAAATGTGTAAATTAGAAAGATCTGGCTGGTAGCCATACAGCATGTAAAAAGGTGTTTGGTCAATCACACTACTCCAAGTGCGATTAACAAGGTAGTTTGCATACTTAAGTGCTTCGCCCCAAAATGAATGTTTCAGATTGGCATCTTCTAGAAGGCAGCGCATCATGGTTTGGAGAACGCCTTGCCGTCGTTCTGCGACTCCATTTTGAGCCGGCGTAAATGGGGCAGATGTTTGGTGAATGATACCGTTTCTGTGCATCCAGTCCTGGAAACGTTGTGACATGAACTCGGAACCACGATCACTCTGGATTCTGCGGATCTTCACCCCATGCTGATTGAAAACGTGTACTGCAAAATCTTTAAAGATCTGAAACGATTCAGATTTCTCTCTCATAGGAAAAAGATAACCATATCTAGAATGATTATCAACAATAGTTAAGAAATACTTTTTACCGCCAATAGTTGGGCCATAAGGACCCACAATATCAGTATGAACCAAATCAAAAATGCGTGTTGACTTACGTATAGCATGTCTTGGAATGGCTGCTGCCTTTGATTTTGCCTTTTTGCAAACAGCACAATCCAAATGTACCTTACATCCTTTGAAATTCAAACCTTGGGCAAACAATGGCATCCGCTTAAGGACATCAAAACTGGCATGCCCCATTCTCCTGTGCCATTTATGTATACAGTTGTAATGTAAGGGTCTTCCTGTAAGAGAATTAACAAGGTTAACATTCGAATTAGGAACCTTAGCTTTGCTTTTAGGAGTCAGTGAGGCAACCACAGGATCTCTCTGTTGGACATCTCTTTCTGGGCCTGCATTGCCATTAATGGAAGGTATTATACTTGCTTGTTTTTGAGGCTCAGGTTTTGGCCTTAAGTAGAAGACTCCAGTAATCACAATTGTGTCTGCAACAATCATACTATTCTTAACAATGTAGCTTGCGTTCTTAAAATGATGAATCTGAAAATCTAAAATATTGATTAAATGGGTATAACTAAGCAAATTAAAAGCTGCAGCAGGAACATAATAAACATCTGGAACCAATGTATCTAACTCTTCAATGTAGACAGTCCCTTTTCCTTCAACTTTGCAAGGACGTTCAGTGAATGTATAAAGTTCACGAAGTTCTGGTTCTGGTGCATGCATTTCTTTGAAAAGGTGCTTTTGGTAAGTAATGCTAATTGAGGCACCTGAGTCCAAAGTCCACAATAAATGTCTATCATATTGCTGACAGGGTTGGACAGCTTGTGTGATGGCAAGAGTGGCATATGGGCCAAATGGGTCGCGCCTTGGACCTGGGCGACGTTGGCTGCCACCTCTGCTTCTGCTGCCTCTGGAGACTGTTCCTCTGGGCTGGGATGCACTTCTCCTGTAGGCTGTGGCTCTGGGTTGATACTGATCTCTAAAATCTGTTCCTCTGGGCTGGACAGGATATTGAGTGCGTTGCAATTGGATGCAATCTCTGCTTGTGTGACCTACACGATCACAATATTGGCAACGTAGCAATCTTGGAGTGTATTCCCTCTCTGGAAGTCTTCTAGGTGGAAGACATGGTGCAGCTAGGGGGCGTTGCAAGTGTGGGGCTGCAAGTGCAATATCTTCATATCTGTTGTGACCCAGCACCGCAACCCCCCAGAAACACACACACACAGTCGTTGGGAGGCAAACAAAAAGGTTCCTTTTACTAATAAAGTTTCTTAGTAAAACTCAGAGGGTTTAGAAGTCCAAAACAACACAAACGGAAAGTCTTCAGGAATAAGGTTCTTTGGGTTACGTGAGGGTTAAATAGCACACAGACAAAAGTTCAAAGCAAGACTCATTAATTCTTATCTGAACAACTTGGCTGGCTTCCCGGAATAAAGCTGGCAGAAGCTGGTGATAAGATTCCCAAACAGACGTAGAAACGAAACTCTGGATATGCTGCGGTCAGTGAATTGTTGTTCTCAGCAATGAGCACTAATTACCATGGCCTAATATAGCCACTGAAGGGCGTGGCCCAATTAGCCCTCACTGCTTCCTCCGATTGGACCGACGCTTACTCAGCCAGTCCTGTCTTCTGGCTGCTCTGCGTGCTCTGGCATTCAGCATGAGTTCTTCATCTCCTGATGAAGAACTCTGCTGCGCAGGTGCAGAAGGTCCTGGGAGATCGTCCTGCTCTGGCACCGAGTCCTCATCACCAGCCGTCTCTGGTGCCAGGCACATAGGCTGGTACTGCTGCACCATGAGCGGCTCCGCGTCCTCCGGATCCTCCAGACTCGGCGCCGGACGCGGCCAAGGCACAACAATATTCTGTTAGAATTCTACAAACATTGTCCACAGTTCTTTGAGCAAAAGGTACATGATTGATTTGTGTGATGGCCTCTCGCCATGTGTAATTTAAGGAATTGGTAATAATACTGACCATTTGATTGTCGTCCATTGGATAGCCACGTTCTGCGAGGTCCTTCCTCATGCGTTTCATCTTTGATAAATGTGCCCCAATGCTGTCTGTAGGTTTAATTCTAGTTCCATGAAATTGTGACAAAAGCAGATTAGTAGATTCAGCTGAAATTGGCCGGAAACAACGTTCTAATTGAGTCCATATTTCTTGGGCGGTAGCATTTGGGACAAACGTTTGTTGCATTTCGATTTCCATAGACATCAGTATGCTAGTGGAAGTCTTTATATCTAGTAATCTGACAGCGTTTGACCAAGGTTGCTGAGGTGGATTAAATACCATGTCGTGCGTGCCTTCACGACGAAGCAAAATAGTCATTTCACTGACCCAGGCTTTATAGTTATGTCCAGATGGCTTTAACTTTGAGTGTCCAGTTAATGGGGCAACTGGTTCCTGGTAAGGTGGAGCAACTGCTTGAATTGGCTGTAAAGGCGGGGCGCCTAATGGGGCCTGCGCAGGTGCGGCCTGAGGAATTGCCTGTGGACCCACTTGGGGTTGAGGAGGCGGCGGCAAAGGAGCCTGCATCGGAGCAGGCGGTGGTGCCTGGGCTGGCTGTTGCTGAGGAGCAGCAATAGGTAGTAGGGCTGGAGCAGGCAAAAATTGGGCTGCCACAGCTGGTGGTGGCCCTGGAGCAGGCACAGGTTGGGCCCCTAGTGCTGGAATAGGAGCTGGCTGCATAGGAGCAGGCAGTGGAGAAATTGGCACTAACTGGGCCACAGTTGGGGTAGACGTAGGAGCTTGCATTGGAATAAACGATTGCCCCATTTGGGGTTGCTGTTGTGTAGTTGGAACAGCAGGGGCTGTAGCAATTCCAGCCTGCGAAGCAGCTTGAGACTGCATCATAATTTGTGCGGCCATAGGGATGGATGGTGCGCTTTGTGCCTGTATTATTTGGGCAGGCTGAAAAGATTGTTCTTGGGTTATAGTTGACAAAGGTTGTCTTTTCTCAGATATCAGAATGTCTATTTTGTGTATGACTGCTTGAAATAGAAGTTCTATATTTTGTCCACTAGATGGCACTGCAACATTACTTTTGAGAGAGTCTCTTTGTTCATAAAATCTTTGATCAGAGCCAGCCCCTATTGACGTATAGTCATATGTCCTTTCCCTTTCCGGCTTATGAAAGGTAACACCCATTTTGGGGTGGGACTCTAATGTTGGAGAGACCGGAAAAGAAGGCCCAGGAAAGGCTTCTGGAATGTGGGACTGGCAGACATCTTGTTTTTCATATGGGTGTTGGCTTTGTAGTAACTGCTTTCTTAAGTATTCAATTTTTCTGTCTTTACTAGCAAGAAGGTCTTTGTGACGTTTATCAATATATTTTTCTGTGCCAGATATGTTGGTTGAGGGGACTCCCTCAGAAAAACTTTCAAGCAATTGAGTCGGAATTGGCTCATAATGAGTAATCTTTGGAACGGCCCCCATTTGAACAGCCCCCATTTGAGTTGAACTTGCCCCTGGGAGAAAAAATGTGTTTTTGACTTTGACTGACCTTTCAAAATCTTTTTCTTGTTGGAGGGCCTCTTCCGCTGTAATTGAAGGTGTGGGAGACGGCATCGGAGAGGTTTGCATAGACGCGATGTTGGTCTCTCTCGGTGCAGTTATTAGAAGCGAAGAAGGTGCTGGCAAAAAAAATGCCTCTTGAGATCTTTTTGTTTCTTCACCCGGCTGGCCGAGGGGGGGGTGAAAATTCTTTCTCCGGAGAAGACATTCTTAATTAGATCAAAGTTTCACTTCAAAAACAGCCAGAAACATTCTTATCTTTCTCTTACTAGGCTAAACGCAATAAATCTGTCAGAATTAATTAAGGTCCAGAAACCAATCGTCTGCTACCATGTTGAGATAAGAATTACTCTTATCAGAGGCGAACTGAATCTTTTCCTGGAACTCTGACATTGTCAAAATAAACCGCATTATAATTCTAATGTAAAAGATATTTATTTTGATATAAAAATAATAAGATCACATACTGGCTATATAAAAGAGATGTTGCTTCGTCATGAAGCAGAGTACAAAAGGAAGGAAGGAAAAGAAAGGAATGTACACATGCGTACTAGGAACATTAATCACGTGCTCAGGAATAAACCATTATATTTGATAGGGATGCATCTCCCTGCATATACATGTAACAGGCAATATAAAATCACTGCGTGACATGTGTGGTGGCCAAAGATGGATGAGGAGGTTCAAGAATGGGTAAACAAATGCCTGCCATGTCAGGAATCCAGACCGGCACCTCCCAAAGCACCGGTGCATGACTGGGACCTTCCAAAAAACCCATGGTCACGGCTTCATGCCAATTTCGCGGGTCCATTCCATGGGCAAATGTTCCTGATAATTGTAGACGCTTATTCCAAGTGGCTCGAAATCTTCCCTATGCGGTCGACCACTGCGGAGTCTGTTATTAAGATCTTCAGGCGTCTATTCGCTACCCATGGCATTCCGGACACATTGGTAACGGACAACGGCCCGCAGTTCACGGCCACATCTTTCGAGGGTTATCTGGCTAGTCAGGGAATCCGCCATGCATTGTCCGCCCCATTCCATCCTGCGACGAACGGCCTGGCGGAACGCTTCGTGCGATCGGCCAAAGAGGGGTTAGCTAGATTGGGACCTGGGGATTGGCAGGAAAGAATAGACAAATTCCTCATAACTCAACACATAACCCCAAGTGCCACTACGGGACGCAGCCCAGCGGAGCTTTTAATGGGCCGCAGACTCCGGTCACTCCTGGACCGGTTACACCCTGACTATGTAGTAAAAACCAAGACAGAAGGGACAAAGAAAACCAGGGTCTTTTCCACAGAGGACAGGGTGTTTGCTCGCAACTACGCCGAGGGGCCTTTATGGCTGCCAGGGGTGGTCGAGACAATTTTGGGACCCGTGTCTTATGCGGTCCGGTTACAAGACGGCCGCTTATGGAAGAGACACATAGACCAATTAAGACAGAGGGTACAGGAAGACCCCTCGGGTTCTGGAAATGTAACGCCGTGCATTCCTTTCCTAGCTAAACCACGTCCAGATGTCTCGGAGGCTTTGGAGTGCGAGACGGCAGGCCAACAGAGTCCCCCTGTCGAGTTAGGCCCTGAGGCAGAAGAACCCAAGAGCACTCCAGCTCAAGAGATGCATGACACAGCCCCCAGGAACGAAGCGGCTAAGTCAGACCAGGCTGCTGTAGTTCCCCCGACTGAAGTACGCAGGTCTGAACGGGAGCGTAGACGCCCCGCCTACCTTCGTGATTTCGTATGTCGGACGATTTCATCTAGAGGGGGAGGGATGTTATGTTCTGATTAGAGCTGGAGGTTTTCACTCAGGTCCAGCAATACTGAAGGGAACATGCTGGACCCTCATTGGTTATTTCAAAATAGTTTAGTTACAATTGTTACTGTCAGCTCCTATAAATAGGAGCCCTCTCTGAATGTGCTTTGCTGGTTGTACATCTATTGCAATAAAGAGCTGTTTGTCAAAGTCGGTCTCCTGTGCTGAATCCACCATCTAACAATAGCGAATTCCCCCCCTCCCTTCTAAGGCTGGGAGAGGGGGAAGAAGTGGGGCGGGGGGGGGGTTAACACAAAGTCTCAGTCAGCAGCGGTAGCAGCAACATGATCTCCCCAAAGAGAGGAATACGGAGAAGAATGGTTCGGGGCTCCATGAATCAGCTTTTTCTTTCCTTGCGAGTTGAGCAGCATGGGGGGAGGGGGAGAGAAATAGGTCAAGAAAGAAAGGGGAGACAGACAATCTGGGCAGAATTGCGCAATCGCTCCCCCTACTCGGATGAGGTTCTTTTTTTTCCTCCCCCACCCCACCCCACCCCCACTGCTGTTTCTTCTCCTCCGCGACTGCTTCAGTTCAGCAGCTAGTAGAATGCAGGAGGCGAGCCAATCCTTCCCCCGGAAAACTGATGCCCCATTAGCAAGGGGTCTGCTTGCTGCCACTGTTCACCCAGGGCTGGCTGGCACAGTCCAGTTAAGCAGGGGTCCCCAAACTTGGCAACTTTAAGACTTGTGGACTTCAACTCCCAGAAGTTGAAGTCCACAAGTCTTAAAGTTGCCAAGTTTGAAGACCTCTGAGTTAAGGCAAGAAGGAAAAGTGCGGCTGTGGGAAGGGTTTTCCTGCGTGGAAGGGGGGGGGAGGAAAAACAGCTCACTAATTTCCTGCAACTTCCCTCCAACGCCCGTGGTCTGTGCTTTCCCCCCACGAGGCTCCCAAGAGCTCGCTCTTCCTCCCCAATTCAAAGCAATTCCCCGAGCCCGACCTAGTGGAGATACTGGGTTGGGCGCACACCAACACAAAGTCATGCCCAGCGGAAGTGGCCCCCGGACCCCCCCAGCACTTGATCCTGGTGGCACAAGTGTTTCTGTCCAGTAGGCCACAGGAGATTCCGGCACATGCCCTGGTCAACTCCAGGGCCACCACGAACTTTATGGACGTGGCATTTGCAGCCAAATATGCTGTCCCTCACTGTCCGGTGGATCCCCCTCTACTCGTGGAGACCATTGATGGCCGGGTGCTTCTGTCTGGGCCTATTAAGGCCGCCACGCAACCCTTGTGCCTGGCCATCGGCTCTCATGAGGAAGCCATCCAGTTTTACATTACCACTTGCCTCACCACCGGCCATACGACTGCCCCATCGATTTGCTTCTGGACGCGCCGCTCCCAGTGGGGTGTTTGTACTCTATGTCAGACTCTGAGTTGGGACTTCCTGGACAAAAATCTGGCTCGGGGTTTTATCCGGACCTCATCATCGCCAGTGTCCGCACTGGTCTTGTTCGTGAAGAAGACCGGAGACTTGAGGCTCTGTTGCGACTATCGCAAATTAAACGCCATCACCGTGCACAATCGGTATCCTCTGCCCCTCATTTCTGAACTGTTGGAACGGCTCCAAGAGGCTATCGTCTTCACCTGGACTTCAATTGGACCTTCGTGGAGCTTATAATTTAGTTCGGATCCGGCCAGGGGATGAATGGAAGACGGCGTTTGGCACCAGGTACGGGCACTTCGAGTATACCGTCATGCCGTTTCGGCTGACCAATGCCCCCGCCGTCTTCCAACATTTTATGAACAACATATTCCAGGACCTGTTGGATCAGTTTGCTGTGATTTACCTGGCCGACATCCTTTTTTTTTTTTTGCAAAAAGTTTTTTATTTTTTCTCCACATTCCACATATATACATCAATACATATACCATAACATCTTATCGAGTATTAACATACATTTATATATTATTATCCAATAAACCAACATATTAATCTTATATACATCATTATCAAATTGCCTGTCTGTTTCCCCCTTGTCATATCATGTCACTCCCATCTTTAACCTCCCTCCCTTTTCTCTACCTACTTTCTCCTTCTCTCCCTTCTTCCTACTTCCCTCTTCTTCCTTCCTCTAACTTTCTCCTCCTCTTTCCATCCTCTCCTCACCTCTCTCTTCTCTCCCTTCTCCTCCTTCTAACCCCTCTCTTCTCCTACCGTCTCTCTTCCTTCTCTCCTCCTCTCCTCTACCCCCTCTTCCTCCCTCTTATTTCTCCCCTGAGTGTATCCATTTATATCTATTTTGTGGTTAACAGACAAGCACCTTGTCTCTCTGAATTCCCTTAACTTATTTTATTTATTTTATTTATTTATTTTGTTATTCTTATATGCCGCCCAACTCCCGAAGGACTCAGGGCGACGTACAACAGGGAAAAATACAAGAATAATCAAAATACATGTAATTTAAAAACGAATACAAATTTTTAAAAACAATATTAAAACAGCAACATCCATTCAACATCATACATACTTGGGGGGTGATCTCAGGTGGATTAAGCTGTCCCCCCCACCTGCAGGAAAAGCCATGTTTTCACGGCTTTTCGGAAGGCCAGCAGAGTGGGGATAGTCCGGGTCTCTGGGGGTAGTTGGTTCCAGAGCACGGGGCCAGCCACAGAGAAGGCTCTCCCCCTAGGGCCCGCCAGCCGGCATTGCTTGGCCGATGGGACCTGGAGGAGGCCAACTCTGTGGGCCCTAACCGGTCAGAGGGAAGTATGAGGCAGAATGCGGTCCCGAAGATATCCTGGTCCTAAGCCATGAAGGGCTTTAAAGATGGTGATCAACACCTTGAATTGGACCCGGAGACCGATGGGCAACCAATGCAGCTGGCGGAGTATTGGTGTCACGTGGGTGTACCTTGGCACACCCACCACAGCACGCGCAGCCGCATTTTGCACCAGCTGAAGTCTCCGGATACTCTTCAAGGGTAGCCCCATGTAGAGCACATTGCAGTAGTCCAAACGCGAGGTGACAAGGGCATGAGTGACCGTGAGTAGAGCCTCCTTCTCCAAGTATGGCCGCAACTGGTGCACTAGGCGGACCTGTGCAAAGGCCCCCCTAGCCACAGCAGAAAGATGGTGGTCCAATTTTAGCTGTGGATCTAGGAGGACCCCCAAGTTGCGGACCTGGTCTGAGGGAGTCAGTTTCGCACCCTCAAAGACCAAGGAGGGGTAGTTGTCATGGTCCTTAGGAGGCAATATCCACAGCCACTCAGTCTTGTCGGGATTGAGTCTGAGTCTGTTCCTCCCCATCCAGATCTTAACATCGTCCAGGCAACGGCACATTACATCAACTGCCTCCCTGAAGTCAGACGGGGTGGTGATGTACAGCTGGGTGTCATCAGCGTACTGATGGAAACACACCCCATGTCTGCGAATGATCTCACCCAACGGTTTCATGTAGATATTAAACAGGATGGGTGAGAGAACCGACCCCTGAGGCACCCCACATGATAGGGGCCTAGGGGACGATCTCTGCCCTCCTGCCAACACTGACTGCATCCGATCGGCGAGATAAGAGGAGAACCACCGTAAAACGGTGCCTCCCACTCCCAACTCGCCGAGCCGATGCAGAAGGATACCATGGTCGATGGTATTGAAAGCCGCTGAGAGGTCAAGTAGCACCAGGATGGAGGAATTTCCTCCATCCCGGGCCAGCCAGAGATCATCCATCAGGGCGACCAAGGCAGTTTCTGTACTGTAGCCGCGCCTGAAGCCCGACTGGTAAGGATCTAGATGGTCTGTTTCATCCAGGAGCTGCAGAAGCTGAGTCACCACCACCTTCTCCACAACTTTCGCTAAGAAAGGTAAGTTGGAGACTGGACGATAGTTCTTCAAATCAGCTGGATCCAGGGAAGGCTTCTTCAGGAGGGGTCGCACCACCGCAGCTTTTAACGACTGCGGTACGGATCCCTCCCTCAAAGAAGCAGTGATCACCGCCTGGATCCAGCCGCGTGCCACCGACCTGCTGGCCGAGACCAGCCAGGAGGGGCATGGGTCCAATAAACAGGTGGAGGTACCCATCGCTCCCATAGCCCTGTCCACATCCTCGGGAGAAACAGGCCCAAACTCTTCCCAAGTTTGACCGAATCTGAGCGACTTTATCCGACAGAAACTCAGCAAATTCCTTAGCTCTGCCTTGTAAGTGTTCCTCGCTCCCCCCTTTTCCAAGGAGGGAGCGAGTCACCCTAAACAAGGCGGCTGGATGAGAATCTGCGGACACAATAAGAGCGGAAAGATAGGATCGTCTTGCCGCCCTTATCGCCACTAAATAAGATCTGATGTAAATTCTTAATAGTGTTCGGTCAGATTCGGCCCTCTTGGTCCTCCAGCGGCGCTCCAGACGTCTCTTTTGGCGTTTCATCTCCCGGAGCTCCTCGGTAAACCAGGGAGCTTTCCGGGATCCACTGCCACGGAGAGGTCGCTTAGGCGCAATTCGGTCTAGAGCCCCTGATGCTGCGGTGTTCCAAGCAGCCACCAGGGAGTCAGCCGAATTGTGTACCAGGGTTTCAGGTATTTCCCCAAGTTCCCTCTGGAATCCTTCCGGCTCCATTAGGTGCCTGGGGCGGAACCACCTAGTCGGTCCCGCCTCCCTGCGGGGGAGGAATGGGGTTGTGAAATCCAGCCTCAGTAGGAAATGATCTGACCATGACAGTGGGGTGATGACTATATCCCTTATCTTCAGATCATCTCTCCACTGCCCTGAAAGAAACACTAGGTCAAGCGTGTGACCACCCTCATGAGTCGGACCCTGAATTACTTGGGTCAGGTCCATGGTTGTCATGGAATCCATGAACTCCTGAGCTATCCCAGAGGTTTCGCCAGCAGATGGCAAGTTGAAGTCCCCCAGCACCATAAGCCTAGGGAACTCAACCGCCAAGCCGGCTACTGCCTCGAGCAACTCAGGCAGGGCCTTACTTACGCAGCTGGGAGGCAGGTACGTTAAGAAAAGGCCCACCTGAACCCCTAGGTCCAACTTCAGAAGGAGCGTCTCACACCCAACAATCTCCGGGGCAGGGATCCTACGAGGATGCAGATTTCCACGCGTTATAATTGCCACTCCTCCCCCACTTCCCTGGGGTCGAGAATGGTGCTGCACCGAGAATCCGGCTGGGCATATCTCGGAGAGGGCTACTCCCCCCTCCTGCCCTAGCCAGGTCTCGGTAACACATACCAGGTCTGCCCCCTCCTCTGTGATTAAATCACGTATCAGGGGGGCTTTGTTGATAATTGACCTGGCGTTAAGCAGCAGCAGCCTGAGCCCAGGGCCCTGAGAACCCTGGTTGCCAGGTATCCGGGTTGAGCAAGATGGAACCAGATCAGAGGGGCCGGAACAAGGGATCGCTTGTAAACAGCGAGGTCTTATTCCCCGAGAGCGGCCCTCCCCTCTGCTCCCGCCATATCTGCCTCTTCCCATTATGACCGAGATGTTCCGGCTCTCATCCCCACCAGAGATCCCCTCCCCCTCCCCGCTGGTCCTCCTCATTTCCTGCAGGTCATACATACCATTCTCACAGGCTGGGGTCACTGCGCCCCCGCCCCCCCACGCTTCTGTTTCTACACTCAGCGAGGGGGGTCGGGATCGCAGCCCCTGGCTTTTCCATTTCTTTTTCGTACACACATTCATTAACAATCAGACACTCATCTCACTCGTCCCCATAATCAATCACACCCATACCACGTCTCAGAGGAGGAGAATAAGTTAAAAAGTTTTAAAATGAAGGCAAGTTCGTCCAGGTAAGGGTGTGCTGGGGAGGCAGGTTCCCTGGTTCCGCTTAGCCTCCCTATTGTTCTATAATCCCGGGATGATGGAGAGCCTCCCTTACTCCGATGACATTGGGAGTATATAGTCCTACCCCCCTCGGTATGTGATCGATTTCTGTCCGAGGGGGGATTATAATATTATAATACTAATATTAACCTTAACTGTTTTCTGTGTTAATACTTCTATACGTTTAAATCATTCTAGGTATATTTTTATACTAATATAATGGTACCTCCTTCTTATAAATAATTTTGTCACCTGGGTCTCATATCTTTAACTTTTCATTCCTCTTCCATTTCAATTGGTGCTAATTATCTTCTACCCATATTCATTTTCCATCCAGTCATAAAATTTCCCCCAAATACTATAATATTCTGAATCCTTCTTATCTTTGATTATCATTGTTTTCTTTAATTTCTTTATTGTTTTATTTATTTTCATACATCACCATATTTTGACACAAGTCCATACCCGTTATTTTTACACTATTAATATTAAATGTTGTACATTATTTATTATATTTACATATCTTCATTCTTTATCACAGTCTTTTTCTTCTTTTTCTTTTATTTTTATCGTCTTAGTCCAGTTGTACCATTTAGTCCAAATCTTGTAGTATTCTGAGTTATCTAAGTTCAATAGTGAGTTTGTCCATTTCAGCACATCTGTATATTTTATCTAATAATAAGTTATCCGAAGGTATATGGTTCTTTTTCCAGTACTGAGCATAGGCAATCCTCGCAGCTGTTATGATATGTAGAGCTAAGTACTGAAGACTTCTGGGATACTGTTTGTTCTTTATCCCCAGTAGAAAAAATTCCGGTGTGAATTCAACATTTATTTCCATGATTCCCTGTAACCATCTGTGGACTTTTTTCCAAAAGTATTTCGCTTTTGAACATGTCCACCACATATGAAAGAAGGTTCCTAACTTGTCATGATGTGAATATTGTCAGTTTGTGCATCTCTATATTTTCTACTGTTTCTTGTATTTATGGTCAAGCAGATGTATGATATATTCTATTACGCATGTCTGCATTCCAGAGGTTTCCTCCTTACTTCTCTTCCGCCATTTCTGCCGAAGGTAGAAGTGATTTATTCATTAGCCGATAAGATGTAGCTTACTAAGGATTATTTTTATTATTTTCTACTGAAATAAATATTTTGTTAATTAGATTTGAATCTCGGTTTTATTTTCTAAGTAAGAATGACTTCAAAAGGAGCAAAGATCCATCGACCTCCGGAGGATTGATTCCTCCCTGTTAACATGGTAGCAGAGGATGGTTGTAAGATTTATGGTTTCTTTTGAAGACCTACTTGCGTTTTAGGATAGTTAGCTAATTAGAGTGATTTATGACCACCCATGTCAAACGGAGATAAGGAATTTCCAAGTTACTTGTGCAAATGACTCCTACACATGCTGCCGCCGCTGGAAAACAGACAGAGACCGAAAAAATGATTTTAGAAGCCCAAGCAGAATTAAACGCTGGAGCAGAACTTTTTCAAAGGTCAGTGCATGATGTTAAAAGCACCCCATTTCTCCCTGGGGGAAATTCTACATGTTTAGGAGCTATTCCAAAAATCTCTCAAGCTAATGCCCCACAAGATGAGGAGACATCCTTTTATAGGCAGCAAATTGCCAGCCCACGAACGTCTTCCATAGGGCAGACAAGTGCTGAAAGAGAAATAAATTTAACTTATGGCCAGATGCTGCAAAGACAGCGGGAGCAGATAAATCTTCTACAAAGGGAATTACACGAGACTAAATTGCATGCATTCTTTCGTGCTGAAAACCAAGATGTCCACCCGCCTTCAGGCATACCAGAGAGGGGCCATGATTTCCCCGCCTTTCCTTCTTTAAACAAATTAGAACAACGCCCTTGGATGGGCACGTTACAATTATGTGGGCAGAGATTTTTTGATGAAAGAGACTATGAATATGCTTATGCTGCACTGCCATCTAGTGGCCATGACAAAAAAATGCAAGAAACCATAGAAATTTTGCAAGAACAGAACTTAACTCTTCATGAAAAAGTAAAAACTTTACAACCCCAGAACAGAATGAATCAAATGAGATTAGATGCATTAATGCAGCGTCCTTCATTAGCTGGCCAACCTGTGCAGGCCCAGCCTGTTCAACCTGCCCAACCTATTCAAGCACAAATTGTGCATCCACCACAAGCTGGACCACCTCCTACTCCAGCATCAGGGGCCCAACCTGTGCCTGCTCCAGGGCCACCACCAGCTGTGGCAGCCCAACTTTTGCCTGCTCCAGCGCCACCACCTATTGCTGCCCCTCAGCAACAGCCAATCCAGGCAGCTCCGCCTGCTCAAGCCCAAGCCTTGCCACAAGTGATTTCACAGGACGCATCAGTGCAGGCCCCAATAGTCGCCCAACAGTCACAAATTGTTCCATTGGTTGGCAACGCAAAATTAAAGCAATCGGGACAAAATTACAAAGCCTGGGTCTCTGAGATAACTACTTTGCTTCGTCGTGAGGGCACTTTTGACATAATCCAGAATCCTCCACAAAAGGTACTAAGATGCCAATATTGCGACCATGTGGGTCATACAAGCAGAGATTGTCTTAAATTGCAACGCACTCAAGTTCCTGTCCAGCCCAGAGGAAAAGACTACAGACGCCAGTACCAGCCCAGAGGAAAAGACTACAGGGACCAGTACCAGCCCAGAGGAACAGCACCCAGAGGCAGCAGAGGCAGAGGACAGCGCCGACCCGGTCCCAGGCGTGATTTCCCACCTCCATACACCATGTTAGCAATCACCAATGACACACAGCCAAAGCAATATGACCACTCTCTTTTGTGGACTCTCGACAGTGGAGCGGCTGTTCACATTACTTACAGAAAAGAACTTTTCAAAGAGCTACATGAGCCTGAACCAGAATATCGTGAACTGTACGCATTTGGTGGCCACCCCTTCAAAGTTGAAGGAAAAGGGACTGTTTTTATTGAAGAGTTAGGTACCCTAGTACCTGATGTTTATTATATTCCTACAGCTAATTGTAATTTGCTTAGTCAGAATCATTTATCTGCTGTTTTGCATTTTTATGTCCTTCATTTAGGTAACGCCAGTTATATTTTTAAAGATGGTCATATTGTTGCTGACACAATTGTGATTGGTCAGGTCTACTATTTGAGGCCAAAGGCAGAACCTCAAATTCAGGCAAGTATAAAAATCTCAATAGAGAATATCACAGGCCCAGAGAGAGATACCCCAGAGAGAGATCCTGTGAATACTCCAAAGGCTCCTAAAGCCACAAAGCAACAGGTAACCAAACCTAAGGTTCCTCATGTTAATGTTAATGCTGCAACTTCACTTACAAGTTTTCGTTTACATGACAGGTGTATACATAGATGGCACAGAAGATTAGGCCATCCCAGCTTTGAGGTCCTTAAACGTATGCCATTTTTCACACAAGGTTTGAATTTCAAAGGATGTAAGGTACATTTGGATTGTGCTGTTTGCAAAAAGGCAAAATCGAGGGCAGCAGCCGTTCCAAAACATGCTACACGTAAGTAAACACGCATTTTTGATTTGGTTCATACTGATATTGTGGGCCCTTATGGTCCAACTATTGGCGGTAAAAAGTATTTCTTAACTATTGTTGATAATCATTCTAGATATGGTTATGTCTTTCTTATGAAAGAAAAATCTGAAGCCTTTCAGACCTTTAGAGATTTTGCAGTTCAAATTTACAATCAACACGGAGTGAGAATCCGGAGAATCCAGAGTGATCGTGGTGCTGAGTTCACGTCTCAGCGTTTCCAGGATTGGATGCGACGAAACGGTATCCTACACCAAACATCTGCCCCCTTTACGCCGGCTCACAACGGAGTGGTAGAGAGACGGCAGGGGGTCCTCCAAACCATGATGCGCTGCCTCCTAGAACAGTGGTTCCCAACCTGGGGGTTGGGACCCCTTTGGGGGTCGAACGACCATTTCCCAGGGGTCGCCCCCGCATCCTCAGCTCCCCCCCCCACTGCCACAAGCCTGGCCATATCGACTCAACTCGCCCGAGCCCTCCAATTGGTCAGGACAGGTGCCATTCGGTGAGAGGCATTTGTGATGCCTGGCGGCCGAGCTTTGACAGCATCAGCTAAGGGGCCAGCTTTGCTTTGAATTCTGGGAGTTGAAGTCCAGGCACCTTAAAAGTTGCTGAGATTGAGAAATATTGCTGTACACTTGTTGGTTATCAAGTCTAAATACAGAAGTAGACTTGTTGTGGAAGATGATATTCCTTGTGCTCTTGCAAAGACTGGCCCGAGAATTTCTGATCTGGCATAATTACATAGTGTTTTTGTGATTAATCGCTATGCTTTAATTATGTTCAATTTGTAACAATGAAAATACATCCTACATATTAGATATTTACATTACGATTCATAACAGTAGCAAAATTACAGTTATGAAGTAGCAACGAAAATAATTTTATGGTTGGGGGTCACCACAACATGAGGAACTATATTAAGGGGTCGCGGCATTAGAAAGGTTGGGAACCACTGTCCTAGAAGATGCCAATCTCAAACACTCATTTTGGGGCGAAGCAGTTCAATATGCAAATTACATTGTCAATCGTACATGGAGCAGTGTCATTGACCAAACACCCTTCTACATGTTATATGGCCGCCAGCCAGATCTTAGACACTTACACATTTTTGGTTCATATGTCATGGTCAACATTCCATTGGCCCAAAGAAGAAAAGGTGGCCCAGTAGCAAAGAGACTGAGATATATGGGTGTTGATAGCAATTCTAAATGGGGAAGATTCATTGACTCTCACAATGTGATAACAATTTCTAATTCAGCTAATTTTGAAGAAGATACAGATTGGTCCAGGATACATTCTAATGACCCTGGAGTTTATTTCCCTAGAACTGAAATTGTTGATACAGTGCAACCAGATGACCAACGTTCATCACCTGATATCCCATCCTACCACGCCGTGGATGCTGAAGCTAGCGACGCTGATGGAGATGTGGCCAACAAGAAAGACGACTGGACAATCATCCCGAGACGTTCCAAGAGAACTACAAAAGGTATTCCACCAAAGAGATACACAATGCAATTGACAAATGCACCATCGCCATTGATCTATAACGTTACACTCCCACCTGAGAACTTTTCACAAATTAAATATCTTTCTGAAGATGAACAACAAAAATGGTATGAAGCCATGCAAGTTGAGATGGATAGTTTGCAGAAACTCAAAGTGTACACATCTGCAACACCTCCAACACACAAAAAAGTCATTGGCACAAGATGGGTCTACAAAATCAAACAAAAACCAGATGGTGAATTATTATACAAAGCAAGACTTGTCGCACAGGGTTTCGCACAAAGCTATCCTGAAGATTACACGAACACTTACTCACCTACAGTGCGAACTGAAAGTGTGAAAATTGCTCTAACCACTGCTTCTATCCTTGGACTTGAAGTTTTCCAATTTGATGTTGAAACAGCTTATCTACATGCTGATCTAGATGAAGAAATCTACGTCAGGTCCGCTCCCGGCTTCCGGGACCGAGAAGGGGATACCTGGTTCCTAAACAAAAGTCTCTATGGTCTGAAACAATCAGGTCTGATGTGGTACACATGTCTAAAAGACAAACTAAATTTAATGGGCTTTATTAAGTCCGACACTGATGAATGCGTGTTCACAAAAAGGTATGGAAATATTAATGAAATTGTTCTTGTTTATGTTGATGACATTGTTTACATTGGTCCAAACAAACACATGAGTGAGAATTTTGTTAAAGGTTTGCAGAAATACTTCACATTGAAATCATTAGGACACATCAATGAATATTTAGGAGTTCACATTGAAAAGACACAGAAGGGGTTCAGCCTTTCACAAGAAGCTAAGATAGATCAACTTTTGCATCTTTGCAACATGACAGATGCAACGCCTACACAAACAACTATGCAAACTGATTTTCACCATTTGAAAGATACATATAGTCCTGAGTTCAAGGATCAAACACTTTATCGTTCAGTAATTGGTTCACTACTTTACATTAGTGGATGGACTAGACCAGACATAGCACTTAGTGTTAATTTACTTTCAAGACATGTAGGCAAAGCAACAGAGTTTCACTGGTCATGTATTAAGAAGTTACTGAGATACTTGATACACACAAAACACTTCAAATTGAAGCTAGAACCAGAACATACAGATTTTGCTGACATGTATTGTTATACAGATGCAGATTGGGCAAGTGATAAAGAGTCCAGAAAAAGCACATCAGGTTACATAGTGTTCCTGAATGGATGTCCAGTTTACTGGAACGTAAGAAAACAAAGTTTCATTTCCTGCTCATCAACTGAAGCAGAGTACGCATGTGTGTCTGATGCATGTAACTTTCTAACGTGGTTCGATGCCTTAGTTACAGATATCTGGACGAAGCCCAAAAAACCGATCACTGTGATGTAAGATAGTCAATCAGTAGTTTACATTTCCAGGACTCACTTCACAGGTTCAAGGTCCAGACACATTGACATACGTTACAAGAATGTTAGAGAGTCAGTAAGACAAGGTCTCATAAAGTTAGAATATGTGCCAACAAAATATCAGATAGCTGACATTCTGAACAAACCATTACCTATTGCTCAGCATGATTACCTCAGATATTTACTGTGTGTTGAGTGACACATTATATTAGCCCAACTGACAAAGAAGGGGTGACACGATGTGAATATTGTCAGTTTGTGCATCTCTATTTTTTCTACTGTTTCTTGTATTTATGGTCAAGCAGACGTATGATATATTCTATTACGCATGTCTGCATTCCAGAGGTTTCCTCCTTACTTCTCTTCTGCCATTTCTGCTGAAGGTAGAAGTGATTTATTCATTAGCCGATAAGATGTAGCTTACTAAGGATTCTTTTTATTATTTTCTACTGAAATAAATATTTTGTTAATTAGATTTGAATCTCGGTTTTATTTTCTAAGTAAGAATGACTTCAAAAGGAGCAAAGATCCATCGACCTCCAGAGGATTGATTCCTCCCCGTTAACATAACTCTTTGTTGCATTTCCAACAGGTTGAATTAGCATTTGAATAAATATTAGCCAATCGTGATGGAGCTAGGTACCATCTGTAAAACATTTTATAATAATTCTCCTTATACGTTACCGATTTTGTTATCTTACAATTTACTTTCCGAGTTCTCTCCCAGTCAGCCAAATGAATACTATGTCCGACGTTTTTAGCCCAGGTTATCATTGACTCTTTCACAATTTCTTCCATATTTTCTGATTCTAATAAATATTTATATAGTTTCGATATCATTTTATCCTCTGGGCCCGTCAGAATTTTATCTAATTTTTGTATAGTTATATCTATACCCGTTTCATCCATATCTTTTTTGTATTTTGATTTTATTTGTAAATAATGCCACCAATCAATTTTAATATTTTGTTCAGCCAATTGTTTCCTACTTTTCAAATGTCCTAATGAATCTAGTATATCACTGTATTTAACTATTTTAGTAGTATCTGTTAAATTTGGATAGCTCAAGGCTTCCATAGTTGAAAGCCATCTAGGGATCTTTATATAATTTTTCTTTTTAATTTCATAACAAGTTTTAATGAGGGATTTTCTAATTAGGTGTTGATTGAAATTTGGTTGTGGTTTGAGTCCGTCTTTCCAAATATATGCATGCCATCCCATATGGAGGTCATGGCCTTCTAGTGTTAATAATCTCTTATCTGATAAATTGATCCAATATTTAATCCAAACCAAGGATGCTGCTTTGTAGTATAATTTCCAATCAGGGAGTCCGAGTCCGCCTCTGCTCTTATCAACTTGTAAATTTTTCAGTTTAATTCTTGGTTTTTTGTTTAACCAAATAAATTTAGTCATAATTTTGTTCATTTCGGTAAAAAATTTCATTTCTAATTTTATAGGTATCGTTTGGAATAAGTATAAAAATTTAGGTAAAATGCTCATCTTAATTGCTGCAATACGTCCTAATGATGAGAGTTGTAGTTTTTTCCATTTCTCCAGATCTGATTTTGTTTGATTTACTAATTCATCATAATTGTCCTTTTTAATAGATGAGCATTTATTCGTTAGTATTATGCCTAGATATTTAATTTTCTTTGTAATTTGTAAACCTAAGATTTTTTCCAATTCCTCATTCTGCGTTTTTGTCATATCTTTTGTTAAAAGTTTAGTTTTTTGCTTATTAATTTTCAGTCCTGCCGGTTCTCCATAATTTTCTATTTCTTCAATTAATTTCTGACCTGATTCCTTAGGTTCCTCAAGGAAGAACACTAAGTCATCAGCAAATGCCAATAATGTATATGTCTCTTTTTTAACTCTTGTTCCTCTAATTTCATGATTATTTCGAATTTTGCTTAATAGTGTTTCTAGTGTCAATATGAAGAGCAGAGGCGACATCGGACATCCTTGTCGGACTCCTTTAGATATTGTAAATTATTTTGTCATTTCACCATTTATTAAGATCTTGGCTGACTGGGAGGTATATATTGTTTCCATAATTCCCCCAAATTTGTCGCCAAATTTCATTTTCTGAATTAACCCTTTCATATATTGCCAATTTACATTGTCGAACGCTTTTTGTGCATCCAGGAAGACAAGAGTAGCCTGCCTTTCTGGATGTGCTTCGTAGTATTCTAAAATATTTAAAACAAATCTTGTATTATTTTTTATCTGTCTCTTTGGTAGAAACCCATTTTGATCCGAATTAATGATTTTATTTAATATTCTTTTTGTTCTTTCAGCCAAAATTGTCATAAAAATTTTATAATCTGCATTCAACAATGAAATTGGCCTATAATTTTGAATTTGATTTTTCTCGGCACCTTCTTTCATAATCATAGTTATACATGTTTCTTTCCAGGTATTTGGTATTTTGGCTCCTGTAAGGGTATCGTTATATAATTCTAATAAAATATTTTCTATCACATTACCTATCTTTTTATAATATTCTCCTGGGAAGCCATCAGGACCTGGCGATTTATTATTATTTTGTTTCTTTAATGCACTTTGAATTTCTTGTATAGTGATTTCCTTATTTAACATCTCCTTATCTATGTCATCTATCTGTGGCATGTTTATTTTATCCAAATAATTAGTTATCTTATTTATATCTATTGGGTCCTGTCGATATAGTTTCCTGTAGTATTCTGTTGCTATCTCTTTTATTCCTTCATCTGTGTATTGTATTTCTCCCTTTGTATCTATTAATTGATATATCGTTCTATTTTCTTTTTCCTTTTTAATTTTATGAGCCAACCATCTACTTGGTTTATTAGCTGACTCAAAAAATGTTTGTTTGGCAAATCTAATATCTTTTGCGTATTCCTGTTGTTCTATTAAATTTGCTTTATGTCTGGCCTCTATCTATTTTTTATTTATATTATCCTCTTTTGTTTCTTTCTGAAATCTGTATTCCAATTCTTTAATTTATTTTAATTGGTTGTTATATTCCTCCCATTTATCCTTATTTTTTTTTGCTGCATAAGCAATCGTTATACCTCTAATATATGCTTTTAATGTGTCCCAGAGATTTTGTACTGTAGTGGGTTGTTTTTTATTCTCCTTTATAAATTGTTTTATTTCTTCTGTTATTGTTTTTATATATTCTTCGTCTTGCAGCAGTCTAGTATTTGATGTCCATCTCCTTATTCCTCTCTTCTTCCCATTCCATGTGACTATTAATGGACTGTGATCAGCCCATATGTTTGGTGCTATTTCTACTAAACGTATATTTTTGCATATTGCTTTGCTTGTCCAAACCATGTCTATTCTAGAAAATGATTTATGGGGTATTGAATAAAATGTATATTGCTTAATGCTTGGGTTTAATAGACGCCAGACATCAATCAAATTTAATTCTTCTATCATTTCAATAAATGATTCTGGTAATGTACCCTTTTTGGTTTTATCTTTTTCTTTTGCTGTATAATCTGTTCTGGGGTTTATTATACCATTATAATCTCCTACAATGCATATATTGTTGTAATTAACTGCTATTAATCTCTCATGCAATTTTTGATAGAAATTTTTCTGTTTTTTATTGGGTGCATATATATTCACTAATAATATTTTCCCCCCTCCTATTTCTATCTCTACCATTATATATCTCCCTTTTTGATCCGTTTCTATTTCTTTTGACTTAATTTCCTTTTGTATATATATTGCTACTCCTTTCTTTTTTTCCTCTCCTAATGATGTGTATAGTTCTCCTAATTTTTGGTATTCTAAATATTTTTTTCCTGTTTGTTTAATGTGGACTTCCTGTAAACAGACTATTTCTACTTTTTGTTTGACTAATTTTGAAAATATTTTTCTTCTTTTTTGTGCATTATTTAATCCATTAATATTTAATGATAGAAGTTTAACTTCTCTTTGCATCTCTCTTTATTTTTATTTTTTCCCCCTAGTATTTATTTATTTGCTTCTGCTGCTGTTTGTGTTCTTGTTTTTATTCTTTCTACTTTTGCGTTTTGTTCTGTTATGTCTCCTATTCCCTCCCCCTTATTCTCCTCTCCCATCTCCTGTCCTTCCTCTTGGCTTATTGATTCCGCTCCTTCCCCTCCTTCCATATCTTCTTCTCTTCCAGCTAGCTGTTCGTATATCTCTTGCGCTCGTTTAGCGTATCCACCTTAACCTTTCTTCCATCCAGAGTTATTATCATCCCCTCCGGGATGATCCATCAAAATAGAATATTTTTTTTGTTCAGGATCGCTGCCAGGGACCTATAATCTCTCCTGAGTTCCCTTACCCTTTTGGGAACTTGCCTTAAAATATTTATCTCCCTCCTTTTATACATCAAGGTCTCTCCTCGGGTTGCTGTATATATATTGTCCCTTGTTTTTCTTCTAGCAAACCTTACATGAATTTCACGTGGCAGATGGTGGCATCTAGCATAATTTGTTTGCAATCTATAGACTTCGTCTATTTCTTTTATTATGTCATTTTTATCCTGCTGTAAAATTTCGGCCACCAATCTTATCATGATTTCTCCCAAATTTTCTTCCTTATCTTCAATAATATTCTGGAATCTCAGAAAATAAGAGGACCTGTCCATTTCTAAATGGATCAAGGAGATTTCCATCTCCTTGGTGGATTCTATAACTTTTTGGTCCACTCTTTCTATATTTTTTTTTCATTTTGTTCAGTCCTTTTTTCCACTATATTAATTCTCTGCTCATGTTTTTGAATTTCTATCTGTATATTCTCAAATTTTGTATCTAATTTGTGGATATCTGATTTTAGCTCTGTATGATTTTGTGTAAACAGAGCTTGTAATTTTACCATCGTTTCCTGAACAGTATTTAAAGTAGTGTTCATGTTTTGCATTAATGTTGATCCCCCCTTTTCCGTTGTCAACATCTCATCAATTTTTTTTTGAGTATTTGGTGCAGGCGAACCTGCTGTTGGGGCTGGTGTTCCTTTCCTTCCCCCTCTTGTTGACATACTTGTCATCTCTTGTAAGATGAGATCTTGTTGTTCAAGTATTTTATAAATTCTGTTCCAAATTATCATATAGTTTCAAAAATACTTATAGCTCTAATTTATCACAGTATTTAATGCACTTTCTTCGATTATATTAAGAAAGCAGAAATAGTTATCTAAATACCTTATATACTTCTAAATATTATCCAAAATAAATAATTCTACAATATATAATCTATGATTCTATAAATATAAAAGTATACACCTTAAATATATAACATATATATATATATATATATATATATATAGATAGATAGATAGATAGATAGATAGATAGATAGATAGATAGATAGATAGATAGATAGATAGATAGATAGATAGATATATAGATATATAGATATATAGATATATAGATATATAGATATATAGATATATAGATATATAGATATATAGATATATAGATATATAGATATATAGATATATAGTATAAAATGCAAATATAAAGAATATCTGATATATAAATATACTACCGTGTTTCCCCGAAAATAAGACAGGGGCTTATATTTTTTGACCCCCAAAAATGCCCTGGCCTTATTTTGGGGGGGTGGCTTATTATTTTCGGGGTGCAGGCAGGGCGAGGCACGAGACGCACCACTTACTGGAGTTTGCCAGCTCCGTGGTCTCTCAGCTAGTCTCTTTAGGGAAAAAAACTTGCAAACAGACAAGCCGAGAGACCACAGAGCTGCAAAACTCCAGTAAGTGGTGCGTCTCTCTTGGCGGGGCGAGGCAGGGCAGGCGTCTTACCTGGGACTTGTCCTGGGACCTCCGTCGCGTTCTTACGGTGTTCTCTCCACGGCAGCCCGTTCCAAAAGAACGCCGTGCGAATTTGAGAAGTTTGAACTCGCGAGACGTTCTCTTTTGGAACAGGCTGCCTTGGAGAGAACACTGTAAGAATGCGACCGAGGCATCGGGACAAGTCCCAGGTAGGACGAGCATCTCGCACTGGGGTTTGGCAGGGCGGGCGTGGCATGGCGGGCATCCCTTCAAAATGCTTTGAAGGACTTTGAGGGTTTCGGGCGGGGGATGGGCGGGCCGTCCCTGGCGCGACGCAAGTGAAGAAGTCAGCGGTGACAGGGACGCCCCGCCCATCCCCCGCCCTAAACCCCCAAAGTCCTTCAAAGCGTTTTGAAGGGATGCGTTTTGCCTGTGATGAAGGGAACCGATGCTTGCTTCCTTTTCTTCGGGGAACATCAGTTCCCTTCATCACAGGCAAAACACATCCCTTCAAAACGCTTCAAAGGACTTTGAGGGTTTCTGGCGGGGGATGGGGCGGGGCGCGATGTGAGTGAGGAAGTCAGCGGTGACAGGGAAGCGGCGAACTGCCAGACGCTGGTAAGATGAGCGTCTCGCAGCCCGGCCCTCCCCCTCCCCTGCCTCCCCTGCCACCCACAAATTGTGCCTGACGATCTTACCAGCGTCTGGCAGTTCGCTGCTTCTCTTGCTTGGCAGGTCTTTGCAGGGAAACTCCTTGAAATGAAAAGGAAAAGTTATCGCGAGTGCGAGCAATTAACTTCTCACACTCGCGATAACTTTTCATTTCAAGGAGTTTCCCTGCAAAGACCTGCCAAGCAAGAGAAGCGGCGAACTGCCAGATGCTGGTAAGATCATCAGGCACAATTTGGGGGTGGTAAGGGAGGCAGGGGAGGGCGAGGGCGAGGGCCGGGCTGCGAGACGCTCATCTTACCAGCGTCTGGCAGTTCGCCGCTTCTCTTGCTTGGCAGGTCTTTGCAGGGAAACTTCTTGAGGGATCTCTCTCTCTCTCTCTTTCCGGGCCAAAAGAGTGCCGCCGCAAAAAGAGCGGCTCCCGGCATGTCCCCCCCTTTCCCCCGGAAGTAGTTGGGGGGGCTTATTTTTGGGGGGTGGCTTATTTCAAGGCATGTCCCGAAAAGCCCTGTGGGGCTTATTTTTGGGACATGTCTTATTTTCAGGGAAACACGGTATAAAATACCAAAGTAAGCAATTAAATGTTATATAATATTATAAATATAGTATTATTTTTATATTTTTGGGATAATTTGAATAATTTAATAATGATTTAAAGATCAATTATACAAGTTACTTAATCTCTATTAATAATCAAGGAGATAGTTAAGATCCACAAAGGTTAGTTAATATATATAGACAGTTCATTATTATCTACTAATTCATAAGAATAAAAAGGGAAGGTATAAGGGTTGATTATCATTGTTAATCTGTTTATCCTCACATCCTGGCCAACATCCTGATCTACTCTCCATCCCGGGAGAGCCACCAACAGCACCTACGCCTGGTCCTGCAACGGCTCCAGGAGAACCGCTTTTATGCTAAACCGGAGAAATGCCAGTTTTTCCAATCGACCATCGACTTTCTGGGACATTGCCTTTCTCCTGAGGGCATTGTGATGGAGCCGAGCAAGGTTGAGTCTCTGCGCAGTTGGCAACCTCCTCAGCGAGTTAAGGATGTCCAGCGACTCCTTGGGTTCGCCAACTACTTTATCGGACCTTTATCCCCGGCTTTGCTTCCCTGACAGCGCCCCTCACTCGGCTCCTTCAGAAAAAGATCCCGTTTCAATGGAGTGCCCCCAAGCAACAAGCATTCCAGGCCTTGAAGCAGGCATTCATGAAAGAGCCCATCTTGAAACATCCCGACCCCCACCGTCCGTTTGTAGTGGAAGCGAATGTGTCTGATGTTGCTGTCGGAGCGGTGCTACTCCAGGCTCACGTGCCTGGCGGTACCCTCTTCCCTTGAGCATATTACTCATGGAAACTAAACTCCTCCGAGCACAACTACACCATCTGGGAGAAGGAGCTACTGGCCATTAAGGTGGCGTTTGAAGGCCTGGAAACATCATTTGGAGGGGGCCTGACATCAACTGGAGGTCCGGACGGACCACAAAACCTTGAGTTCCTGCAGACCGCCCGGAAATTGAACCAACGCCACATTCGGTGGTCCCTCTTCTTTGCCAGGTTCAATTTCCGCGTCACCTACATCCTGAGCGGTCGCAACCAAAGGGTGGACGCGCTCTCCCAGAAACCGGAGTACTCCCGCATCAAAGACCAGCTCCCGCCCCGGACGGTTCTGCCCGTAGAGTCCTTCTTTGCGGTTCAGGAGCCAGTGGACTTATGGGCTCAGATACGGGAAGTGCAGCGGCACGACGCTTGGGTGGAGCAACGGCGAGAACAGGTGGGGCCCGCCTCTCCATGGACGTTCACCAAGGAACTCTTGTGGTATCGAGACAGGCTATATGTGCCAGTGGGGCCACTCTGGGGACTTATCCTCTCGCAATGCCATGAAAATCCTGCGGCAGGGCACTTTGTCCTCTTCAAGACCTTGAACCTGGTTTCTCGTACCTTCTGGTGGCCCCGATTACGACATGACATCCAAGCTTACGTCACGTCCTGTGTACGGTGCCGGCAGGCCAAGTCGGCAACGAGAGCCCCCCCAGGGCTGCTCCAGCCATTGCCAACACTGGAGAGACCTGTTTTGTCCCCACGACCGACATACAAATAATTATGCAACACACAAACATTCAAACAGAGTATTTTAGTCAGTAAAGCAACATCTCATTAAACACGAACACTGAACAAGATAGGCAGAAGTCCAAGAGATAATTATAAGTCTCCCTGTCCTAGGCACAAGTCCCAAAGCTAGCAGATGTCAAACACAAGACCTGTTCTGGAGTTACAAAGTGGATTCACCGACGTCTCAAATCAGAAGCCACGTTTGCCAGGAACAAGAACCGGAAACTGGAATGCAAACTGGCCATACTGGAGGACTGGATTCAGAAACTACGATGCCAGAAAACAAGATCTGAGCTGGACTGCAAACTGGAACTGTGTAAGCCAAGATTCAGGAGTCATGATACAAACTGGAACTGAAGTCAGGATGCAAGAGTCAAGAGTCACGAAACAAACTGGAACTGAAGTCAGGATGCAAGAGTCAAGAGTCAGGAAACAAACTGGAAACTGGAGTCATGATGCAAGATTCAGGATACAACTGGAAACTGGAGTCAAGATGCAAGATTCAAGATACAAACTATGATTCAGGATACAAACTGGAAACTGAAGTTCAGATTCAGGAGTCACGAACAAGCTATGATTCAGATGGATTTTTCCCAAGCAAACTCAGATCAGACAGGTTTTTCCAAAGTTGTTCTCTGCAACTTTCCAGCTACAGCAACTCTTCTTAAATGGACCTAAGGGTGTGGTGGCCAATTAGCGCCAGGTGGCCAATTAGCGCCAGGTGGCCAATTAGCCACGAGCAGACCTCCTCTGGAGTAGACCTTTCTACATCTCGGCAGCTAGACCTTTCTGCCTCTCGGCAGCTCAGCATTGCTCTGGCATTCAGGAAAGGAGGGGCTACTCCTTTCCTATCACTGCCACGAGGCACTGAAGGCTCCAAAGGCCCTGACTGCACAGGCTGCTAGGCAGGCCACAACAAGACCCTGGGGTGCCATTTCCATGGACTTCTTGATGGATTTGCCTCCCTCTTCTGGATTTATGACCGTGTTCGTGGTGGTAGACATGCTGATGAAGATGGCACATTTCATTCCTTGTTGTGGTTTACCAACGGCCCGTGCCACCACCCACATGTTCATCCAACATGTCTTCCGGCTGCACGGCCTACCTGATAGGTTTGTTTCGGACAGAGGGGCTCAATTTACATCCCAGTTCTGGAAAGGGCTGATGACGGCCTTGGACGTGAAAATCTGCCTGTTGTCGGCACATCATCCGGAAACCGACTGCGGGACGGAGAAAGTAATCGGGATCCTGGAGCAATACCTGCGCTGCTTCATGAACCAGAAGCAGGACAATTGGGTGGATTATCTGGCAGTGGCAGAGTTTGCGTTCAACAACTCGCAGCACACCACGCAAACGACACCTTTCTTGGCCAATGTGGGGTATCATCCTCGGTTCTTTCCCCTCATGCAACTCAACTCACCGGTTCCGGCGGCTAACGACTATATGGACAAGTTATAGGCTGTCCATCAATTGGTGCGATGGTATCTGAAGAAAGCCAAGGATGACTATAAGAAAATCATGGACCGGTCTCGGCGAGAGACGCCACCGTTGGCTGGGGGCGGGGTAGGGTATGTCTGTCAACCAATCACCTTCTGTCAGACAGGCCGGTCAAGAACTTGGCCTTTTTCCCATTGAAGTGGTCATCAACCTGGTCGCCTATCACCTGACATTGCCACACATGCTTATGAGTCCATCTGGTCTTTCATCACTCCCTCCTTGTTCCAGAACGGCCAGCCTGTCCGCTCTGCCAACCAGACCGTCCCCTGCCAGAACCACGTGACGGAGATGGGCCAGCTGAGTATGAGGTCACCAGCATTCGGGACTCCCGGTGGCTGAAAGAACGGCTCCAGTACCTGATCGAGTGGAAGTGGTATGGGCCGGAGGACTTCACCTGGGAGGATGCGACCTCTGTACATGCTCCTGTTTTGGTGAAAGCCTTCCATGACCAATTCCCGTCACGACCGCATCCGGATCGCCAGTCCCGGGGAAAGGGCCCTGCGGTGAGGGATAGTGTTGTGGCCCGCCAGCTGCCAACAGAGGTGGCAGCAAACTCGAACAATGAGGAGGTTGGGGAGGAACTTGGGCCAGTCCTGGAGTCTGGGGAAGGCTCTGATGGATGCTCTGCAAGCTTTCCCAGCTGCCTTTGGAGTCAGAGATAAGTGGGGAAGAAGAACAGCTTGGGCCTGTTCCAGATGCGCATATGTGCAGAGCTGTCAGGAGAGGAGAACAACTGAGTACCAGGAGCCGACTCGGGAAGAAAAGCACACGTGGACGCTGAATGGCCCCTCCCTGGCTGGGGAATAAATAGAAGCAAAAGGGGAGTGGCGTCATAAGAGACAACCGTTCGGATTTCGTTAGGAAGATTTGCTCATCGTGGTTCATGTCTCAGAGACTACTTAAGAGAGTTTAATTTACAGCTTTGTGGCTGGAAGCTCCAGGCCTGGCAATTATCCAAGGAACTGATAAACTCTGTACTTCAGTTAACCCTTGGAAGGATTATTGCCTGGACCTTTCTGTGTGTGAATGCCATGAATTCACAGTAGTTAAATAAAGAGTCTGTTTTTCGTTTCTCCTAAGGCTGGGTCAGGACAACATCAAGGGAGCAAGACACAAAAGGAAGTACAGGTAATCCTGGACGTACGACCACAACTGAGCCCAAAATTTCTGTTGCTAAGTGAAACATCTGTTAAGTGAATTTTGCCCCATTTTACGACCTTTCCTGCCACCATTGTTAAGTGAATCACTGTACTTGTTAAATTAGTACAAGTAGTCCTTGACTTGCAACAGTTCATTTAGTGAAAATGGCATTGAAAAAAAGTGACTTATGACTATTTTTCACACTTATGACCGTTGCAGCATCCCCCTGTTCACGTGATTTACATTTGGATGCTTGACAACTGACTCACATTTATGACAGTTGCAGTGTCCAAGGGTCATAGGATCACCTTTTGCAACCTTCTGACAAACAAAGTCAATGGGAAAACCAGATTCACTTAACAACTTTGTTACTAATTTAACAACTGCAGTGAATCCCTTAACAACTGTGGCAAGAAAAGTCATAAATGGGGAAAAACGCACTTAACAAATTTCTCATTTAGCAACATAAATTTTGGGTTCATTTGTGGTCATAAGTTGAGGACTACCTGTACCATGGTTGTTAAGGAAATTTGGCTTCCCCACTGACTTCGCTTGTGAGAAGGTCGCAAAATGGGATTACGTGACCCTGGGACATTGCAACTGTCATAAATAGGAGTCTGTTGCCAAGCATCCAAATTTTGATCACCTGACCATGGGGATGCTGCAGCAGTCATAAGTGTGAAAAATGGTCATGTCACTTTTTTCTATGCCATTGTACCTTTGAGTGGTCACTAAATGAACTATTGTAAGTTGAGGACCTGCGCTTTTCATGATATGCTTACTGAGCAAGAATTGTTGAGGAGACCTGTCTAGATGGCTCCATTGTTTTTTTTTGTACAAATTTTTTTTATTTTCTCCATCACTTCATATACAATTCAATACACATATACCTTAAGATATTACAAGAAATACATATTTGTTCAATATAATCAATCATTCAAAAATCAATATCTTATTCAACACTTGCCTCGTCAGTCATCAGTCTGTTCTACTTTATTCCATTACACTCCCCTCTCTCTATCTCCAACTTCTCCTCCTACTTTCTAACTCCTTCCCTCCTCCTCTACCCTCTCTACACCTTCTCTTCCTCCCCTTCTACTTCTACTTCCTCTTTCACTTTCTTTACCTTTCCTTGAGTGCTTTTATACTAACTCATTTTATATTTGACAGACTGATGCTAATCTCAATTTTAAACTAATCATATCTCTTTTTTTTTTTAAAAATTAACCATTATAGTTATATTATTATTCTTTTTATGTAGTACTCTCTTCTAGGTACATGCTGCTATTTCCATCTTACGTCCAAAAAAAAGAAGAAAAAACCCCACTAACTTTCTAGTTTTGTCATTTGGGATATGCACCAGTTAGTTTCAAATTTCCATCCAAATTGACCGCTATTCGCTTAACTTTTCAAGATAGTTACTGTCTCCTGCTTCTTAATTTTAAGCCATATTGCTTCCTTTAATTCTTTAATCTCTTTATTCATCGCTTCTGTTTTTTATCCTTTGTTCTATCAAAAAACTAAATGCTCAATTATTCTATTAATTTCTCATATTAATCATCAAAATTCTTTCTAATTGTATCCACTCTGTAAATATTCAACTCTTAAATTCCTAAATTTTACATTTAAACAAATCTCATATATAAAAGTAGTACACAATCATAATATACAATCATAATATACCCCCTTTTTTCCTGACATTGCAATTCATTTCCATTATTGCTAATTCTTTATTTCCTGTCTCGATACAAATATTTAATTAAATCAAATCAAAAGATTAATCTTACCATTATCAATTCATCCATCTCTTATATTTAAACATCAAAAAAAAGAAAAGAAAAGACAAAAAATAGTAAAGAAAAAATAGAATATAAAAAGAAAAGGAAAAGATCCAAATCAATTAACTTACCAAATCTCAGCTTAATAAATTTTTAAAGTAATAAACATTCATAATATACCCTGTTCATTTTTAATATTTAGGTAATTTCCCTTAAATTCTAGTGATCATATTTATTCCATATTTCTCATATTGTCATTGTTTTATCCACATTATTCCAAACACTTCAACAATATTAATCTTTATAAAAAGAACAAAAGGAAGAAAAGAAAAAAAAATCTTTGAATTTCTAACCAGATAGTTATATTAATTGTACACAATCATAATATATCTTTTCATTTACTAATCATCAAAATTCTTTCTAAATTATTCAATTAAATATTCAACTCTTAAAATAATACATTTTTTCCCCTTTGAGATTTTTCATTTGAACAAATTTCATATGTAAACAAATAAATTGAAAAAAATAAAAAGAAATACACAATCATGATATATCTTTTATTTATTTATTTATTTATTTTGTTATTCTTATATGCCACCCAACTCCCGAAGGACTCAGGGCGGCGTACAACAGGAAAAAATACAAGAATAATCAAAATGCAAGTAATTAAAAAAGACAAATACAAATTTTTAAAAACAATATTAAAACAACGACATCCATTCGATATCATACATACTTGGGGGGTGATGTCAGGTGGATTAAGCTATCCCCCCCACCTGCAGGAAAAGCCATGTTTTAACGGCTTTTCGGAAGGCCAGCAGAGTGGGGATGGTTCGGGTCTCTGGGGGAAGTTGGTTCCAGAGCGCGGGGCCGGCCACAGAGAAGGCTCTCCCCCTAGGGCCCGCCAGCCGGCATTGTTTGGCCGACGGGACCTGGAGGAGGCCAACTCTGTGGGCCCTAACCGGTCGGAGGGAAGTATGAGGCAGAATGCGGTCCTGAAGATATCCTGGTCCTAAGCCATGAAGGGCTTTAAAGATGGTGATCAACACCTTGAATTGGACCCGGAGACCGATGGGCAACCAATGCAGCTGGCGGAGTATTGGTGTCACGTGGGTGTACCTTGGCACACCCACCACAGCACACGCAGCCGCATTTTGTACCAGCTGAAGTCTCCGGATACTCTTCAAGGGTAGCCCCATGTAGAGCGCATTGCAGTAGTCCAAACGCGAGGTGACAAGGGCATGAGTGACCGTGAGTAGAGCCTCCTTCTCCAAGTATGGCCGCAACTGGTGCACCAGGCGAACCTGTGCAAAGGCCCCCCTAGCCACAGCAGAAAGATGGTGGTCCAATTTTAGCTGTGGATCTAGGAGGACCCCCAAGTTGCGGACCTGGTCTGAGGGAGTCAGTTTCGCACCCTCAAAGACCAAGGAGGGATAGTTGTCATGGTCCTTAGGAGGCAATATCCACAGCCACTCAGTCTTGTCGGGATTGAGTCTGAGTCTGTTCCTCCCCATCCAGATCTTAACGTCGTTCAGGCAGCGGCACATTACATCAACTGCCTCCCTGAAGTCAGACGGGGTGGTGATGTACAGCTGGGTGTCGTCAGCGTACTGATGGAAACACACCCCATGTCTGCGAATGATCTCACCCAACGGTTTCATGTAGATATTGAACAGGATGGGTGAGAGAACCGACCCCTGAGGCACCCCACATGATAGGGGCCTAGGGGACGATCTCTGCCCACCTGCCAACACTGACTGCATCCGATCGGCGAGATAAGAGGAGAACCACCGCAAAACGGTGCCTCCCACTCCCAACTCGCCGAGCCGATGCAGAAGGATACCATGGTCGATGGTATCGAAAGCCGCTGAGAGGTCAAGTAGCACCAGGATGGAGGAATTTCCTCCATCCCGGGCTCGCCAGAGATCATCCATCAGGGCAACCAAGGCAGTTTCTGTACTGTAGCCGCGCCTGAAGCCCAACTGGTAAGGATCTAGATGGTCTGTTTCATCCAGGAGCTGCAGAAGCTGAGTCACCACCACCTTCTCCACAACTTTCCCTAAAAAAGGTAAGTTGGAGACTGGACGATAGTTCTTCAAATCAGCTGGATCCAGGGAAGGCTTCTTCAGGAGGGGTCGCACCACCGCAGCTTTTAACGACTGCGGTACGGATCCCTCCCTCAAAGAAGCGGTGATCACCGCCTGGATCCAGCCGCGTGCCACCGACCTGCTGGCCGACCTGCTGGCCGAGACCAGCCAGGAGGGGCATGGGTCCAATAAACAGGTGGAGGTACCCATCGCTCCCATAGCCCTGTCCACATCATCGGGAGAAACAGGCCCAAACTCCTCCCACAATGATGGACTAGGACTTGCCCCTGTCAAATTGAGCTCTAATATTCATATTTATCATTCATACTTCTCATATTAATTAACTTTGTTTTATCTAAAATATCAAATCTTTTAATTTGTTAAACAATATTAATCTGTATATAAAGGAACAGAAATTTTTTTTTGACTCCTAATAAAATAATAATTCTAAATAAAAAGAAAAAACATTTCCATAATATTCCAATGTCATCATCCATTCCCTTTTAGTTTCTCAACTATTTCATTTTTGTATATATATTTCCTCCACCCCATCTGCTTAAATTCTTTTTCATCTTTCTTTTAATTTTATACCAATAAGTTCTCTTTCCCCACGCTCTTTTCCTCTCTCTTAATTTTACTTTCTGTATATATCTAATTTTCTCCATTCCTTTTTCCATTTTATGTATCTCAAAATCCTTATCATCAATCTGAACATAGTTATTCTTAATATCTTTATCTCTGTTATCATTATCACTGTTGTCTTTATCTCTATTTTCATTGTTAAGCCCAGTGGAATCATTGTCATTAACATAATCATTAATCAACATTGCATTTTCAATATTCTTTCCCTTTTCATCATCATTTATAATGTTTTCATCATTCTTCTTTTCTTCTTCTGTTCTCTTATCCATTTTTTTCTGTTTGCACTTCATTTTCCCTGTCTCAAATGCTCCAAATACAGATCTTCTAAAGTTTTCAAAAAAGGTCCTTCATAAACTCAGCCAATTCTTCATAATCAATTCTCTCCATCTTTAAAGTCTCAGTTCTCAGTTCTTAAATCCAAAGCTTAAATAGGTTCAATCTTTAATCAAAGTTCATTCAAAGGTACCACCAGTTCTCAATAATCACCAATCTCCATATCTCAAAGTCAGAAATCAATATTTTCAACAATCTATTCAGCTGCTAACAATATGTTCCACAGCCTTTTATAATTTGCAGATTTTTTTTTCCTTTTACGGTGATTGAAAAAGACCAAATCCTTCTGTTCTTTGTTGTTAACATCTGTTCATGCTTTTCCTTATCCAGACCAGTCCAAACATTTTCTTTCAGACACTCTGTTTATATTCATTCTTATCAAAGTCCCCACTTTCTTTCAAAGAGTAGCAGTTCAGAAAAGATTTCTTTGTTCTTTATTCAAGGCCACTGCTGTCCAAACACCATGAAAGTATTTCCACAACAACAGTTCTTCCAACCACCAGATGGCACTCTCCAGTCAAATTTCTTTTCTCTGTCCTATTAAAGTTTTCCGTTTTCAATCAGTTCCAATTTTCCAATTATTCCTTCCAAGTTTAATTCCCAAATTTCTTTTATCATTATCCAATCTTTAAAACACAATTCTAAATCTTTGATAGTTGGGCTTTAGTTACAAGTCCCTTTAATTTTGTTCCACCATTGTATCCACATATTGACAGCCGCTTCCTGATTTCCGGTTTTTTAATTCCTTTTTTGAATTAGAACATTTCTTTTAATATTTTCTTTAGGCAATGTGACTCACCAGCCTCCGTCTTCTTCAGCTTCTCCAGCACATAATTCAAAATTTTCCTTCCCAGATGACTCCAATCACCGTTTCAAATCCTTGCAGATGTAGCCGCCGCGGCTAAGGACGACATTTTGAAATCGTCGTCTTCGTACACCGCTGGTTGAGGAGACAAAGCCGGCTCCCTGGGGGGTTTGCAGCTTCCCCAGTCTGCCGGCAGGCACTCCTCTTCTTCCCCACCCCTCCTGGGTGGTTCTGTCCCGATCCTTACCGGACCGGGTCCCCGGGCGGCGCAGATTCGGGGCTTTCCCACAGGACATGGGGAAAGCTCTGTAGCGCTGCGGCGCTGGGAGATGGCTCCATTGTTGATGGGGCCATTATTTATTCTTCTTTTAGGTGATATTTATTGCAATATTTTTAATATTTGTATTTATTATTATTTTTATTTGTAAACAAGCCAAAGTCCTGCATGTGCGAGGTGTGGTGTGGGAAATTTATTTATTTATTTATTTATTAATGAGATTTATATACCGCCTCATAGTGCAAGCACTCTCTAAGCAGTTTACACCATTAAGCAATGTATATATTTACATTGCCCCCAACAATCAGGGTCCTCATTTTACTTACCTCGGAAGGATGGAAGGCTGAGTCAACCCTGAGCCGGTGAGATTTGAACATCTGAACTCAAATGATCACAGTCAGCTAAAGTAGCCTGCAGTACTGCTCTCTAACCGCTGACTAGGCAGAGCCCGAATGCAGGGTCAAATGTATCATCAGAGACCTAAGTCCACCGTCCACCCCACCCCCCGTGGATTCTGTTAACTCTTACCTAGCACCTATAGTTACCTATAGTTAGCATGTAATAAACTTTTATTGCTTTGAACGCAACTCCTGTTCCTAGTTACTTGCGCCTGACAGGCTATATAGAAATTTGAAGAATGGAATGGAATGGAATGGAATGGAATGGAATGGAATGGAATGGAATGGAATAACAGAGTTGGAAGGGACCTTGGAGGTCTTCTAGTCCAACCCCCTGCTCAGGCAGGAAAACCTACACTATTTCAGACAGATCGTTGTCCAATCTTTTCTTAAAAACTTCCAGTGTTGGAGCACCCTTCTTGGAGGCAAGTTGTTCCACTGATTAATTGTTCTAACTGACAGGAGATTTCTCCTTAGTTCTAGGTTGCTTCTCTCCTTGATTAGTTTCCATCCATTGCTTCTTGTCCTGCCTTCAGGTGCTTTGGAGAATTGGTTGACACCCCCCTCTTCTTTGTGGCAACCCCTGAGATATTGGAACACTGTTATCATGTCACCCCTAGTCCTTCTTTTGAGAAGAGAAGAGAAGAGAAGAGAAGAGAAGAGAAGAGAAGAGAAGAGAAGAGAAGAGAAGAGAAGAGAAGAGAAGAGAAGAGAAGAGAATATTCTTTATTGGCCAAGTGTAATTGGATACACAAGGAATTTGTCTCCGGTGCATAAGCTCTCAGTAAACATATAAGCAACAAAGTGATAAATTATAAGATACAGATTATATACGGCATATGTGGGCCTGATTGGGGTAGATTGCAGGGGTGATACAGAAATATAATTTTATGTCATTTTATTCTATTTTACATATTTATGTATTAAATTATTGTATTGTATCCTATAACTATTGTATTTTACCATACTCTTATTTTAAATTGTTTGTATAGGATTTTATTGGTAATACATGTTTTGTTTTCAATTTTTTTTAATTAAAAAGTTTTTTATTTATTTATAATACAGTTAAAAACAAAACATATAAACAACTAAACAAACAAAGATCAAAATACATAAAAGATTATCCAGTTTACATATTTACATTTGATCATACCTTTTTCCATTTACTTTATTATCATAAAGTAATATAAAGAGTCCTCAGGGAGTAGGGTGGCATATAAGAACACTAAATAAATAAATAAATAAATATAGAATCTAATTTTAATACAATTTCTAAATCTTTCCAATCTTACCACTAGCACTTAATCTTGGCTTTCCTTTCCCCCCACCAATCATATAGTTTGTTCCAGGTTTCATAATATTCTGTCTCTGATTTATCTTTCAATTCTAGCGTTAGTCTGTCCATCTCAGCACATGTTAGTATCTTATCTAGAATTTCTTCCTCTGTGGGAATGTCTTCATTTTCCCATTTTTGGGCAAAAGCTATCCTCGCTGCAGTCAGGATGTGTATCATTAAATATAGTTTATTTTTTTCATATTTATCAGTTGTTATTCCAAGTAGGAAAAGTTCAGGTTTTAAATCTAATTCTGTTATTAATATTTCTTGCATCCATTGCTTTATTTTTTTCCAATGGTAATACATGTTTGAACCTTGTACGTTGATATGGCCTATAGGCTAATCAATCAATCAATAATAATAATAATAATAATATAAGATACAATCATAAATCATAAGATACAACCAACAAAGTGATAGTCACAAGATGCCAATAGAAGTAGGTAATAGGAAAGATGAGAAGAAGAATAGTAATACAGTTACTACAATTCTACATGGTTAGATATCCTTAGGCATAAGACAGTGCTGTGGGAATTAGATAGCAATAGCAATAGCAATAGCACTTAGACTTATATACCACTTCACAGTGCTTTATAGCCCTCTGTAAGCGGTTTACAGAGCCAGCATCTTGCCCCCAACAATCTGGGTCCTCATTTTACCGACCTCGGAAGGATGGAAGGCTGAGTCAACCTTGAGCCGGTGAGACTCGAACTGCTGAACTGCAGTCAGCTGGCAGTCAGCCGAAGTAGCCTGCAGTACTGCATTCTAACCACTGTACCACCATGGCTCATGTTTAGTGAATGGTGGCATGGGGCGGGGGGGAAACTCTTTATGTCTAGTTGTTTTGGCATGCAATGCCCTATAGTGGCTTTCTGAGGGGAGAAGTTGAAACAGTTTATGTCCAGGATGTGATGATAGATTAGATGATAGATTTAGATTTATTATTAGAGTTGGAAGGGACCTTGTAGGTCATCTAGTCCAACCCCCTGCTCAAGCAGGAGTTCCTACACCATTTGAGACAGATGGCAGTCCAGTCTCCCCTTGAAGGTCGCAAGTGTTGGGGCTCTCACAACCTCCGCTGGCAAGTAGATGATAGATGATAGATGATAGATGATAGATGATAGAAGAGAGAGAGAGAGAGAGAGAGAGAGAGAGAGAGAGAGAGAGAGAGAGAGAGAGAGAGAGAGAGAGAGAGAGAGAGAGAGAACAATTTTGCTGTTTTTATATGTTCATTTTTTATTGTTGCGTGCCACCCAGAGTCACCTTGGGTAAGGTGACCAGACGTCCCACTTTTGGCGGGACAGTCCCGCTTTTTAAACATTTGTCCCGCGTCCCGCAGCGTTTCTAAAAAGTCCCGATTTTTGGAAAGAATGCACGACAAGCTAGGGCATTATTTCCAAAAATCGGCCTGAAAGGGGGGCTTGCGAGATTGGGGGGGAGTTAAAACTCAGGGAGCAAGGCGCAAGGGCAGGAAGAGAGAGAAAAAGAAAGAAAAGGTGACGCTGTTTTAGCGAGCGAAAGTGATTCCGACTGCGGAGCAGAGACACCCGGTGAGCGGGGCGAGAAGCGCGGGGCACTGCCCCACTCACCGGGTGCCTGTGCTCCGCAGTCGGAATCACTTTCGCTCGCTAAAACAGCATCACCTTTTCTTTCTTTTTCTCTCTCTTCCTGCCCTTGCGTCCATCCGGCTCCGGGGTCGCGTCGCACGGCCGCTTGGGCAGGACGGGCGATGGTAACTTTCAGTCGGGACGCTCTGCGGGAGCGCTTCCCTTTCCCTCTCCTCCTCGGCAGAGGCAGGGTCAGCACAGCTGCCTGTGAGAGGACTCGGACGGCGCCCGCTGTCACCTGCCACTGCCTGGAGAGCCTCGGGCGCTCGGCGCCAACCTCCGGCTTGCCTTCCGCGCGTGCTGCTGTCCCGTCCGAGAGCCGCTGAGCGGAGTGTGCTTGATGGGCTAAATCGACGCCTTTCTCCTCCTCCTCCTCCTCCTTCCCCGGCTGGGCTGATGGTTGCCCGTCTTCCAGGAGCCTCGGTAGGTTGGTGGCCGCTGGATCTTCTTCAGCCAGCCCCTCTCCACAGCCAGGAAGGAAGGAAGGAAGGAAGGAAGGAAGAAAGGAAGGAAGGAAGGAAGGAAGGAAGGAAGGAAGGAAGGAAGGAAGGAAGGAAGGAAGGAAGGAAGGAGAAAGAACAAGAAAGAAGACAGAAAGAAAGAAAGAAAGAAAGAAAGAAAGAAAGAAAGAAAGAAAGAAAGAAAGAAAGAAAGAAAGAAAGAAAAAAAGGAAAAAGGAAAGAAAGAAAGAAAGAAAGAAAGAAAAAAAGAAAAAAGAAAGAAAGAAAGAAAGAAAGAAAGAAAGAAAGAAAGAAAGAAAGAAAGAAAGAAAGAAAGAAAGAAAGAAAAGTTAGGAAGGAAGGAAGACAGAAAGAAAGAAGGAAGGAAGGAAGGAAGAAGAAATAAGACAGCCAGAAAAGAGAGAGAGAGAGAGAGAGAGAGAGAGAGAGAGAGAGAGAGAGAGAGAGAGAGAGAGAGATGTTAGGAAAGAGGAAAGATGAAAGAAAGGAAAGAAAGGAAAGAAGGAAGGAAGGAAGGAAGAAGGAAGAAGAAGAAAGAAGACAGACAGACAGACAGACAGACAGAAAGAAAGAAAGAAAGAAAGTTGTATGGCTGCCCTGAGTCCTACGGGAGTGGGGCGGCATACAAAAACGACCAAAAAAGTAAATAAATAATAAATGGCGGATCGGAACTCGTCTGCGAAAAAATTTGGCGGATGGTATGCTTAAGGTTGGCCACCACTGGTCTAGAGACTAAAACATATGAAGAACGGTGGCAGGATTTGGGTTTGACTAGTCTAGAGAAAAGAAGGACTAGGGGGGACATGATTTTCTATGAAAATTTTTGTTGCTCCATATAGACCAAATTTTTAATCAGGAACCCACCCACCCCGGTCAATGGTGTCCCTCTTTACCAATGTTAAAATCTGGTCACCTTAACCTTGGGTAAGATGAGTAGCTAAATGAATTTAATAAATACATTTGAGGTTTGGAAGACTATTGCCCTTGGTCTGCTTTGCGTAAACAGGGTTTCCCTTGCAATCTGTGGGTCCTTCAGGCTAGACTAATGTTAACATCTCTCCACCTACTCTTCCTTCATTTTTGGTTTGATGATTTTATAGCTTTTTTGATGTTTTTAGTAATTATTACAATAATGATAGTCTAATATTTATTAATAAAGTTTTTAGATTTGTTGTACACCCCTCAGAGTCAGTTTTGTGGGATGAGTGGCCATATAAATTTGATAAATAAACAAACAGGAAAGAAAAGGAAGCAATTTATGCATGCAAATTGCCTATTCCCTCGAGGGGTCTTTTAATCAGGCAGAGATATTGTAGCATGCTGGATCAGGTAGTGGTCTTGATTGCATCATTTAGGATTAGAAATTCATCTGGAAGTCAATCTAAACCCCATCACTGGGAGGGAAAAATTCTAGTGTAATCAAGAGCAGACTACTAACATTTTCTGTATGAATAGTGAATAGCCATCACAGAATGGCACATGTGCCACACAGGTAAACATAAATGTCTCATAAACAGTTATTATAACAAAGAAGCTGGATGTTGGGTTATGTAGTCTTAGCATGTTTAATCCTACTCAAATATATGAGATATTGATACTTAGCCATGGGCTCCAAAGTAGAGTACCATGCCACAAACACACCATTGGAACTGTGCACTGTGCAAAACTTTTAATTAGATACTGCATGTTGTTTTGTTGCCATATTATTTTTCCCTTTCCCAATAACAAATTTCTGTGCTAAACTACTTATCTTTTTTACTGTACTTTTTTTAAAAATTGTAAAAGCTGGTTGAATACTGAACTGCACAAAAAAGAATATTTAGGGAACAATTAGCTATATTAAGGAGTCACTAAGGTCATCTGGAATTTTTTTATTTATTTTGGCAGTGGTTTGCTCTCCAAGCTTGTTTCCATTTAGTTTCTGAATGTTTTGTTACCAGACTAGGTAACATCAGCAGCAGGAATTTCTTGAAGAATGAGGAATAGGACAAGAAAATCCTGCTGATGAAGTTACCTAGTCTGGAACGAAATGTTCAGAAACTAAATGGAAACAAGCTTGGAGAGCAAACCACTGCCAAAATCTAAAACCTGAGCTACAAGTGTTTTCTTTTATTTATTTATATTTCATATTTCTAAACCACCCATCTCTGAACTGAGAAAAGTGACTTATGACTGAGGTAAGGTGACCAGATGTCCCGCTTTTGGCGGGACAGTCCCGCTTTTGAACAATTTGTCCCGTGTCCCGCGGCGTTTTTAAAAAGTCCTGCTAAACAGATGCCTTTCCTTGCTTTTCTTCCCAAACCTCTTCCTTCTCCGCATACATCGGATGGGTGGATGGATGGATCCATTCTCGGTTGCCGGCGCCTCACTGAGGGGGGGAGGGGGATCCTGTCTGAGCCAGGGTTCGAAGAGGGGGGGAGGAAAACAGCGAGGGGAGGGCAAACATACTGAGGTCACGTGATGCGAGAAGGGGGGCTGCTGCAAAATGACGTGGGTCTCAGCAGGGGGCGGGGTTAGGAGGAGGAGGAGGCAGTCTTGGGCAGGAGGAAAGAGAAAGAAAAAGAGAGAGCTCGCGCTGTCACGCGCCGGGGTTTCTATCAAGAGGCGGGCTGTGGAGCTGCAGAAAACTAGAGTGGCGGTGGCCACCGCCGCATCTCTCTGCGGGCTTCAGCAGTTATCCCTTAAGGCTATGGGTTACGGGTGCCTTGCACGGGTGAAATCCTCCCGGTTCGCTCTTACCTGTCGGTCGCCGCAGAGCCGATGGAGCCAGTGGCGGTCACGGCATGGGGCTGCCCCCGCCCGCTTCCCCCACCCACCTGGACGCCGCCATTTGAGTTCTTTTGCCCTTTGCGCATGCAGAACACTTTGCGCAAAAAGAACTTCTTTTTCTATAGCAAAGAGCGTTTTAAAAGAAAACGACGACTTGGTCTTAAGTTGTGGTGAGTCCTTTTTTGAAGTCCGGACTGCCCCTTTCAAAGGCTCTTCTGCTCGGACTCGGTGTAAATCAGTAGACTGTCACAGACAGGTATTTGTGTGGGTTTTTTTTAAAAAAAATTTTAATCAAGAAACCCCCCCTCGTCAATGGTGTCCCGCTTTACCAAAGTTAAAATCTGGTCACCTTAGTCTAAGGTGAAGCTGGAAGGACACGCAAATGTACTACAGGTGAAAATAAAGATTCATTTCTTTGAGTCTATCATTATGCTGCAGAAAGTGGCCATCTAGTCTTTGCTCTGGGCCTCCAGGCAAGATCTTTATCTGTCACCCACTTGTCTTTTATCAGCTTGTCAGCTTGTCCTTAAAGTACTTGCTAGGACATTAACTAGCAAACACAAGGCACTCAATTTGATATAAACCCTCATATATATCTTTCTGTGGTTTGTTTTGCTTTCCATTTGATTGGGTCTTACCAAACACCAACTAAGAGCATGCAAAGATTTAATAAGCTTCTTCTCTGCTATGCATGACAGTTTCAGGTACTCTTTCCCCCCAAAAGACTTAAAAGGGGATGCAGTTGCCCCAATTTTAAAAAAACAACAACCAAATTACCATTGTAAAGCACGCGCGCGCAAAGCGTGCACTTCCAAACCAGTAGGGAAGGTAAGTAGATTTCACCGCTGGTCATCCCTCCATTGTTGTGCCAAATTAATGGGATTGCAATAATGAGGACAGGATGCATATAACTTCAATGACAGCTAAGAGGTTGCTATGAAGTTGCTCTAAGTACCTGGTGGAGAAGCCACCTCAGTAACATCACTCTGTGCTGCCTTCTTTAAACTTGACAACTTGGTGAGAGACTGTATTAATTTTGCAAATTTCCCAGTGGCTAGAAATTGACTGGCAAATTCCTTCAGGGCACCAATACAGACTATGAATCAAATCTTTGCTAACGGTTCCACTTTTATCAGACTTCAACCTTCCCACAGGAAGGAAGGTGAGATGTGTAGAAAGCATACCATGCAATTTATTTCTCTCTGGATTGTGAATTCAGTACCTCACTCTTTTGGTCTCCTCCAATCTCCCTCACCCCTCAACCCCCCCTGCTATAACCCCAAGAAATATGATTTGCTTACCTTCATCAATACAGACTCAGAAAGCTTTTCCCGGTTCACTATCTTAATGGCAACTTTTTGCCCTGTGATGCAGTGTACACCCAACTTCACCAGACCTACGGAAACAAGAAAGGCACTAGAGTTCTACCATAATGCAATGTACCAAAGCTTTGCGAAATCAATTCATTTCATTCTCTGCAATAGCACTTCCTTCAAATGTGCCTGTTTACTAGCACATGCTTGGTAGGCTTCTGAGATGAGGAACTGCAAGGCAGATAAAAGATGCATTGGCAGAGAAAGGATAGAGCAGAAGAAGGCTGTGAATGAACTAGAACTACCAAATTACAGGTAGTCCTCGACTTACAACAGTTCATTTAGTGACCATTCAAAATTGAATCTCTTTGAGCCTTTCCTTATTTCTGAGTTCAAGTGCTCTCCATCCATCCTTGACTTGACAGCAAACTATACTGATGTAGTTTCCCCCTCTGCCCCCTCTCTTCCCAGCCACTGATTTCTCTCCAGAATACAAGTAGTCCTCGACTTACAATTCATTTAGTGACTGTTCGAAGTTACAACGGCTCTGAAAAAAGTGACTTATGACCATTTTTCATAGTTATGCTGCATACCTATGGTCAAGTGATCAAAATTCAGATGCTTGGCAACTGATTCATATTTATGACGGTTGCAGTGTCCCGGGGTTACTTGATCACCTTTTGCAACCGTCTGACAAGCAAAGTCAATGGGGAAGCCAGATTCACTTAACAACCGTGTGACTAACTTTTTTGTTTATTCAAAATGTTTTATAAGTACAAAGTACAAACATTTTTCATTTTTCTCCCCCCCTTCCCCCCTAACCCCAACCCACCCCCTTCCCTTCCCCCCTCCCCCCCCGGACTTCCCAGAGAAAGTACAGGGCATAATATTCAATAAAATAAATTTAAATTAAATTAAAGCAAGTTCTTAATTTCCACTTTTTTAAAAAAAAATCTTTAACTCCAAATTTTTAAAAACTATTCAAAACATAATCAGAAGAAGGATAAAAATAATAGAAAATAAAGAAAATAAGAAATTAAAAAAAAGATTAACCTATATATATATATATATATATATATATATATATATATATATATATATATATATATATATATATATATATATATATATATATATATATATATATATATATATTAAAAAAGAAAAAACATTATATTAATACATCATGCATCATCTCAAACTATACTTTACATATCTAAACCTCCGTCTTTTATATAATCTACCTATAAACTAATAATAATAAGAAAGAAAGAAAGAAAAAATAAAAAAATAAAAAAAGAGGAGCAAAAGTAAACCTTTCCTCCCCCTTTCAGTCAGCCCAACATTTCTTCCAAACAAAACAAAACTTAAGTAAATATTACATAAACATTAACTAAACATTAAATATTTATACCTAATCACAATACCTCAATATTTAAAATATTCTATCAAATTGTTTATTCCCATGGTTTAAAAAATAACCCCTTATACATCTAAGACTTTAAACTTAATCATAAAATCATAGAATCAAACACAATATTAATAACAATATTACAATATATCGAAGTGTCAACTTCAAAATATATTATATATAATAATAATAATAATAATAATAATAATAATAATAATAATAATAATAATAATAATAATAATAATAATAATAATAATAATAATAATAATAATAATAATAATAATAATAATAATAATAATAATAATAATAATAATAAAAAGTAAAACCTAACCCCTTATACCTCAAAGATCTTAAACTTAACCCTAAAATCCCACAAAATATTAATAACATAATATTACACTATATCAAATTATTAACTTCAAAATGTATGATATATATATATTAATAATAAAAAATTTAAAAAAAGAATAATCTAAAGAGAAACTACCATCAAAAAATATTAATAATAATACGAGAAAAAATAGAAAAAGAGAAAAAAAACAAAAACAAAAATACAATCCTGTTGATCTTTCCAACCATCCTATAGATTTCAACACCATCTGTCACTTGACAATTTCGAATCTGTCGATTCACCTCCCATCTGACCCCGATCCTCCGTCTCCTTTTCCACGTCGCAAACATCTGTCTGGCTCTGCCAATCACTTTGAATCTTTGGAGCTGTTTCGTCTTGAACCAATATGTCTGGATTTTTCTTCTCCTCCTCTATTATTTTCATGCTTCTTTCCTCTGGTATTTTAGAAATATCAGCCTTTAAAACGTTGATGTAGAATTCTGTAGCTTTTTTTATTGTGTTAAGCCAGTATCTTTTTCCCAAAAATTTCACGACCACTCCTGTTGGTGCTTCCCATTTATATTGTAAATTTCGTTTTTTTAACTCATCAACCAAGAAGGTATAATCTTTTCTGGCTTTAAGCATCTTAGAAGGAATTTCTTTCCATATCATTATTTCCTGACCATTTACCTGAAGATTATTCTTGAAGGTCGCCTGTGTAATTCTATTCCGCAAAGCTCTTGTGGTAAAATATATTACAATATCCCTTGGCAGATGGTTTTGTTTTGCATACCAAGAATTGACTCTATATATCTTATCAATTTGCATAGCCAATTCCTCTTTAGACATTCCAGACACCTGCTCCAGGGCCTCTACCATTCTTCCTTTCAAATTTTCAAATTTTCCCTCCTTCAGGCCCCTCACTCTTATAGCAAATTCCATCTTTCTGAATTGAGACATCAACACCTCTGTTTCCAAAATTACTATATCATTTTGAATCTTGGCTATGTATTCCTCTGAGGTTATCAGAGCTTGCTTATTTTTTTCCAGATCCATCTCCAAAACTTCCATATTTACTGCCAGTCCCCGACAAGCCACCAACACATCCGCCCTCAATTGTAAATCCATCTTCTCCAAAGCAGCCTGCATTTTTTTATCTATTTCAGTAATTTTAAAATTGAATTCCATAATCAGTTCATTTTTCATAACTTTCAAAGTATTAAATAAACTTTCAGGTGTTAAAGACTTTGATGATGTTAAATCAGGCGTAAATTGCATCTTTGAAATGTAACCAGAAGAGTACTCAGTTCTTTTATTCACAACAGTCTTTCCAGGTTTAGAAGCCATTTCAGTATTTTCAAAAAAAGGACAAAGAGAAAAAAAAACCCAGATCTATACCTAGCAAAGTTCTTTCCAAATCCAAAGCCAGTTAATCTTTTATCTTTTATAAAACTGTAAGTTAAATCAAGAAACAAAAAGAGAAGAAATCATTTCTCAGGATCAGAGGTTTCCATTAGAAAAAGCTAGTAACAAAACGAAAATAACTTTCACTTCCACGCCCAAATCTCCAATCGCCATATTGTTGCTTCTTCCTTGTTAAGCTACTTTGTTGCTTCCGAAGTGAAAGCCAGCAATGGAATTAAAGTCAAAGTTTATTCTTCTTACCCTTCTGGACTCCTGCCTTTCTCTGGCTGCTCTCTTTAAATTTAAAATAATTATACTTCCCATTGTTGAAGCAGCGGTGGTCGCGGCATCTTGCTCCGCTTTAAGCGGAGGCTTCCGACTTCCCGGAGCAACAGACAGGCTGCCTGGGGAGCCCTCACCCTTCGCGCCCTAAGTTGGCTTCTAGGGCACTAGGGGGGCTCTACCCCACCTGTCTCGCTCTCATCTCTCCCCTTTGCCCGGGGAGAGATTTTCAAGCCGCCAGACAGCTTTTCTGGCGGCTTTTACAGGAGATCGGAAGGACGCCCAGCGAGGAGCACCAGCGACGCCATCAGAGCCAAAACCGGAAGTCCGTGTGACTAACTTAACAACTGCAGTGATTCACTTAACCACTTTGGCCCAAAAAGTCATAAAATGGGACAAAATCCACTTAATAACTATCTCACTTAGCAACAGAAATTTTGGTCAATTGTGGTCGTAAGTCAAGGACTATCCGTAGTCGTCTTCCTTTTTTTTTCTCTGTCAAATTAGTATGCATTGGACTGATTTCTATGACTGAAATAATCCTTGGGTATCTACATTTACTGATTCTTACAACTTCCCACAAAAACTCATGAATGGTCTTGGAGCATGTGAAAAATTGAAAGAGTGGCCACGCAGAGCCACCTGGTGTTCTTAGGTCATTGCTCTGAAATTTGATAACTCTAACCAAATCCTATGATTTATTTAAGGTCTCTTCAAACCTAAGTTTAGTGCTTGGCAGAGAGGCTTGAGACAGAGAAATAACTTGCTGTATGGAAGAGAAACAGAAGCAGAGTTAGCTGAGAAGTTAGAGGGATAATGGAGAAGATACAAGAATGGTAGAAGGATCTCTTCTCAAAACTGCTATTTAGCCAGGGCTCCTCTCTTCACTCCTATTATATTTGTAAATTAAGCATCTATGAAAGATATTATAAATAACAATAATGCTATATTTACAAAGCAGATCTGTGCATGTGTTCCATGGGAAAAGTTTGTGCGTGGATTTCCAAGTGCGTGCATAGATGTTTCAGTGCTATCTCATCCAGGGGGCATAAAACCCATGTAGTACTGCTTGGGATAGAATAGAAATAGGAATAGGAATAATAGGAATAGGAATAATAGGAATAGGAATAGGAATAATAGGAATAGGAATAGGAATAGGAATAGGAATAGAATAGAATAGAATAGAATAGAATAGAATAGAATAGAATAGAATAGAATAGAATAGAATAGAATAGAATAGAATAGAATAGAATAGAATAGAATAGAATAGAATAGAATAGAATAGCAGTTGGAAGGGACCTTGGAGGTCTTCTAGTCCAACCCCCTGCTCAGGCAGGAAACCCTATACCATTTCAGACAGATGGTTGTCCAACCTCTTCTTAAAAACTTCCAGTGTTGGAGCATTCACAACTTCTGGAGGCAAGTTGTTCCACTGATTAATTGTTCTGTCAGGAAATTTCTTCTTAGTTCTAGGTTGCTTCTCTCCTTGATTAGTTTCCATCCGTTGCTTCTTGTCCTGCCCTCAGGTGCTTTGGAGAGTAGCTTGACTCCCTCTTCTTTGTTTCAACCCCTAAGATATTGAAACACTGCTATCATGTCACCCCCAGTCCTTCTTTTCATTAGACTAGACATACCCAATTCCAGCAATGGTTCTTTATATGTTTTAGCCTCCAGTGACACCCCTAATAATCTTTGTTGCTCTTCTCTGCACTCTTTCTAGAGTCTCAACATCTTTTTTTATATCTTGGTGATCAAAACTGGCTGCCCTTCACAACACTACTACAGGTAGTCCTTGAGGTACGACCACAATTGAGCCCAAAATTTATGTTGCTAAGTGAAACATTTGTTAAGTGAGTTTGCCCATTTTTACGACTTCTTTTGCCAGAGTTGTTAAGTGAATCATAGCATTTGTTAAGTTAGTCACATGGTTGTTAAGTGAATCTGGCTTCCCCACTGATTTTGCTTGTCAGAAGGTTACAAAAGGGGATCACATGATCCTGGGACACTGCAACTGTCATAAATATGAACCACTTGCCAAGCATCTGAATTTTGATCATGTGACCATGGGGATGCTGCAACGGTTGTAAGTGTGAAAAACAGTCATAAGTCACATTTTTCAGTGCCATTGTAACTTTGAATGGTCACTAAATGAACTGTTGTAAGTTGAGGACTACCTGTATTAGCTTGCAAGGAAAATGCTTATACTCTGGAATTAATCCAGAGTATAGGGACACTTAGAGATAGGACACTTCCAATTCCCATTGAAATACAATATCTTTTCATTATTAGCCCTTTTTTTCTATATTCCACACTTCTCTGCAAGATGCAGAATTAGAACTGCAACTTTATCTATCTTGAGCTGTCCTCATGGTAATGATGACCATTACATGTAAAAAAAACCCGCTTCCCTCCCAGCTCTTTTCCGCCCAGCCAAGAAGGCGCCAAAGGTGAAGAAGGAGGCTGTCCCAGCGAAGACGGAGGCAAAATCCAAAGCACTTAAAGCTAAGAAAGCCATCTTAAAAGGGGTGCACAGTCACAAGAAGAAGAAAATCCGGACATCTCCCACCTTCCAGAGACCAAAGACTCTGCGGTTACGGCAGCAGCCCAAGTATCCCCGGAAGAGCGCCCCAAGGAGGAACAAGCTTGACCATTATGCCATCATCAAATTCCCACTGACCACAGAGTCGGCCATGAAGAAAATTGAGGACAACAACACTCTGGTGTTCATTGTGGACGTCAAGGCCAACAAGCACCAGATCAAACAGGAGGTCAAGAAGCTGTGTGATATTGACGTGGCCAAGGTCAACACCTTGATCAGGCCCGATGGGGAGAAAAAAGCCTACGTCCGTCTCGCTCCAGATTATGATGCACTTGATGTGGCCAACAAGATTGGGATCATTTGAGCGAAGGCCGGACAGAGTGGCTCAAATGCAGCAAGTGCAGCATTTGTACAAGTGGTTTACAAACTCTTCTATAAAACTGTTCGAAGATTTACAATAAATTATCCCAAACAACAACCCCCCAAAAAACCCTTCCCTCCCATTTGCATCTAACCCTGGCATAAGAATGCCTTGGTAATAACTTCTGCTCTGTCGCCATGATGCTGACTTCATCTCATCTCCAGGTCAGACATAAGACATCTTAGATGATGTGATGCAAAGTGCTTCCCACTTATTCCAACATTGTCCAAGATGAGTATTAAAGTATTTTAAATCTGCTAGGCCAGTGTTTTTCACTGGCTGGGGCCTGGGGAATTATGGGAGTTGAAGTCCACAACATTTTAAAGCTGCCAAGTTTGAAAAATATTGAGTTAAGTTTTATAACCCTTTAAAGGTAGTTCTCAACTTATGACCACAATTGAGTCCAAAATTTATGTTGCTAAGTGAGACAGTTAAGTGACTTTTGCCTCATTTTGTGACCTTTTTTGGCACAGTTGTTCAGTGAATCACTGCAACTGTTAAGTTAGTAACATGGTTGTTAAGTGAATCTGGCTTCCCCATTGACTTTGCTTGTCAGAAGGTTGCAAAAGGTGATCACATGACCCTGGGACACTGCAACCGTCATAAATATGAACCAGTGCCAAGCATCTGAATTTTGATCACTTGATCTTGAGGATGCTGCACCAGTCGTAAGTGTGAACAACGGTCATAAGTCACTTTTTCCGGTTCCATTGTAACTTCGAGCGGTCACTAAATGAACTGCTGTAAATCAAGGACTACCTGTAATTACAAAGATTACCATACATATAATGGCACAAATGTTTAATTTAATCAACTGCATGAGGTATTGATAGTAAGCCACTATTATTCCCTTACCATAAAGAAAATGGTGAAGTAGAAAACTTGTGGAAAACCTTCCCAGTCCCTTATTTTATGCATGTATTTCTCTGCATTTGACATGAGTCTTCAATATAGGCAATAATGACCTGACATGGATAGAGAAATTTCTATCTATAGCAGTGATGGCGAACCTTTTAGAGACCGAGTGCCCAAACTGCAACCCAAAACCCACTTACCGGTATTTATCGCAAAGTGCCAACACAGCAATTTAACCTGAATAATGAGGTTTTACTACCTAAAATAATGATAAACAATGCAGAGTTCAGCTAATTGTTCTAAGAAAAACGTGATAAATGCACTTTTATGCCCCTTCATTTTTTTCCTGCTTTTGAAATACTACGTTTAGCAACAATAAAAAAGAAAAACTTTTGTAATACCATTTCTCTCTTTCCCTCCTCCTCTCTTTCCCCCTCTTTCTCTCTTTCCCTTCCTCTCTCTCTTTCATCCCTCTCTGCCTTTCTCTCTCTTTTTCTCTTTCCCTCCCCCCTTTCTCTCTCTCTTTGCCTCCCTCTTTCTCTCTCTTTCTCTCTTTCCCTCCCTCTCTCTCTTTATCTCTCTCTCTCTGTCTCATCTATCTATCTATCTATCTATCTATCTATCTATCTATCTATCTATCTATCTATCTATCTATCTATCTATCTATCTATCTATCTATCTATCTATCTATCTATCTATCTATCTATCTATCTATCTATCTATCCATCCATGCTCTCCTGTCCAGCTACATGTGTCATGTGAATCCAACCACTTGGGCTGTGGAGGGGGGAGTGGAGGCTGGGAGGCAAAGCCAAGCATTAGAGATCCACACAAAATAAGGCAACTACAACCTGGATCCTGTCAGGGAGACCCCCCCTTCCCTTTCCCTCTCTCCCCCCGGGCAGCCTGAGTGCAGATCCCTTCTCGGAGGCAACCAGCAAGCAAACAAATGTGGCGCTCTGGCTGGGAGGTGGCGGCGTGGAGCCCCACCTCTGGCCAGCGAGAGTGGAGCAGGCAGGGTGTGCACCTTCCCCGCCGCCGCTGTGGCACTGGCGCTGGCTGGGAGGGATGCGCGAGCCGACTGTTTGGAGCCACGCTCGGCAGAGTTTGCAAGCGGGCTCGGCGGAGCCGCTTAGCGAGGAGACCCCAGCCCATTTGGTTTGCTTCAGCATGGGGTGGGAATGCAGAAGGCAGAGGAAATCCGTGCCTCTCGGCAGTCAGCCCTCAAAGACTCCTTTAGGGCAACTTTTTCTGCTTTTGAAACATTACGTTTAGCAACAATTAAAAAGAAAAACTTCTCTAATATTGAAGCAGGACGTAAAATAAAGCAAAGTCATTAAGTGAAACAATAGGCTATAAATGGGGTTGGACTAGATGCTCTGTAAGGGGCTCTTTCTAGCACTGATAATTAAAGAAGTAAAAAGTCTGTTGCTCTGGAAAAACACAGAGGAAGTTGCTAGGCTTTCCTAAGAATCAGCCGGCCACAAACTGAAAACAGGCTGGCCACAAACAGATACAGGAAACATGGGACATTTAAAGGTGTTAACATAAAACTTATGGAGAAACATGCATACATGTCAAAAGGAAAGAGGTGTAACTCCTTACGGTAAAAGGCTGATCTATAATGTAAAGCCAACCCCTTATGTCTTTTGTAACAATTGAAAAAGGGTTTAAATATCTTGCTTTTCTGATAGAAAATCATTCAGTTCAGAATTTCAAATGTCTGAACCTTATCTGTACAGATAATAAAAAGGCTTATCTTACTCCTCTGGGCTGGAATCACTTCCTGTTCCGCAACATTTATGGCACACCAGATGGGACAGGAAATAGATCCCAGTGGGATTTTTTCCTGAGGATCGGAACGGGCCGACAGACCTAGGCGAGGTCATCACGTTGATCCTTCAAGGCGCCAACAGATGTATTATCTGGAAGGAAACTGATGACATTGCAAAGGTGCCATGGACAACCGACCAAATCCAAGAACCTGACCAGGAGTTAAGATAAGTCATTAAACAAAGCCGGCTGAGGGAAGGAAGACACCAGCAGGCAAGTATTTGTAACATTATAGGACCCACTCATTTAGGAGTGGAAGAGGGGGCCTGATCTCCCCCCTAAAAAACCCAAGGAGGCTTTAGAACTGTGTGGGATGGTTAAGCCATTTGCAGTTTCTGTTAGTGACTGTTGGAACTTCCAGCACTGCAGATCAAATGGCAGTGTGTTAGAGAGAAATGGGTGGTTCAGAGAGTGTCCCTCGGACCCCTCTTTGGTATATGTTAAAAGAATTTTAAGAAAGGAGATATGGAATTAAGGCCAATCCAGATGACTAAAACTCTGTGAGAATGAATGGCCCATGTTTAATGAAAGCCATAATGTACTTTTAACCTAGACATCATTTCAAAAGTGCACCAAAATTGTGGCTAACTCAGATTCTGGTCACCCAGATCAATATCAGTATATTGACCAGTAGCAAATAATTGTAAAACAAAACCCAAATGCAGAATAGAAACAATGAGTGTTTGTGTGGCAAGAGTAAAAGAAAAAAGACAAACTCAAACCTCATGCTAAAAAGATTCATGTTGAAGACAAACCAATCTTGAAAACTGCTCCCTATGAAGAAGATACCCCTCCTCAATGAAGAGAGGGAGATATTGAATAATGCTATCAGCCTACAGCTAGAGGAAACCTGTTAAAAGCAAAAGTTTCCAAGGCAAACCCCCTCTCCATATGGCCCCCCTTCATCAAATGGATCAAAGGGTCATGAATGCTCAGGGTGGTCAGGCAAATATTTAAAGCATCTGTTCCAGTATGTCCCATTCAACACAACAGACCTATTAAACTGGAAACAGCATTATGGACCCCTGTCAGCCAAACCTCCAGAAGTTGTTGATTTATTTGGGACCATTATCAAGACACACAATCCTATGTGGCGAAACACTAGAAGAATTTATTGTGTTAAGAATTCTACAAATGTTGCAGAGGCCACTGAAAAGCCCCCTTTTCTTGTATATACAAAATTGGTTTTATTGGAACTTGCAAGATAAGTCTTTAAAAATAGAACAAGAAAAGTGGAAAGAAGCCAATGGTTGCACTGGAAAGTGTTTCTGGAGAAAAAGAAACTAACCAGAAGCCTTTTTCCAGAGACTGGTTGAAGCATATAGGACATATAATTGACCTATTGAGTCCTGAATATGCCAGCATGCTAAGTGGGCATATAAGAAGAAAATGTTGCCCAATAATGAAGTGCACTATGAAGAATTAGTTTACATGATTCAAGCACCAGGGCATGAAAGTAAAAAGCCCAACATGGTGCATAAATTGAGCATTTAGGGCTAAAGCAGTCAGCCAGGAATTGGAATACATGTCTAGACAAGATATTGAAGGGTCTTGGGTTCATGAATTGCAAAGCTGATCAAATTTAAACAACAAATGGAAGGCTTTGAACAAAATAGGCTGTAATTTGAAATAGAGGCTCTTAAGTAAGAAAATCAGGAAGGAGAACCAAGACCTTCTAGTTCATATTAAAAATATTTCTGAACAACATGCAAATCAAGAAAACAAAATAAAAGAGCAGGAAGATAAATCAGACAAAGAACAGAAAAATCTAACCTTAATTTTGGAGCAGAAGGAGACTGAACGGCAAAAAGTGCAAGCTGATTTCTCTTTGCTAAAAAGCACTTACAGAGGAAATGAATGTGGTTCTTTTAGAGAAAGCAGAAGTCCAGCAAACCAAGATTACTTACAAAGAGCAGATCTTGAATTTAAAGAAGCAGACAGTATTTTCCAATGCATCTAAAGAAGAGGAAATTACTAAACTAATAAAAAAAAATACTACTGAAAGTAATTCTAGGCAGTATCAAAATAGAACTGATAAATTTGGCAAACTGAAGACCTCTCACCAAGATGAGCTAGGGGGGTGGGGAGGGGTTTGGGGGGAAGGGGGGGGGGAGAAAAGAGAAAAATGTTTGTACTTTGTACTAATAAAACTTTTTGAATAAAAAAAAGCATAGTGACAAGTCTTTGTAAATAGAGACAAAGTAGAAGAAAAGAAGAGAGATGATAGCAGTGCTGAAACAGAATCCCCAACGTAAACCTGAATTATTGGCAGCTGCCTTGTCAGGGCGTGCCCAGTTTCAGGAGCAATACAAGGGCCATAGGCTTGGCTGAAGCTGGAAAAATGGTCTGAAGACTGAAGATGACCGGGTTTAAGTCAAGCACCCCCCTCCCTGAACTCTTGGTCCAGATGAAGATAAGGAAGCAATAATGTGACTTTTAGTGGACACAGGAGCCTCTAAATCTGTAGTCACTAAGTTATTGGCTCCCTTTTCTAATGACGTTATAAATGTGCAAGGAGTTGATGGCTCCTAAAACTGCTGTCCTTTTTCCTGAAACCTTTAACATGTTTCCTAGATGGGAGAGACTTCGAACAATGTCCAATTCCCTTATTGTGCCATGACCTAATCCAAACAATGCCTTCTTTATGCTCTGTCTTAGAAGAATACAGAAAGATTGCAAAATGCATCAGAACTATTTGTAATTTTGCTGAAGCGGTTGCTGTTAAGTGCGATTTGCAAAGTAGAAAATAGGGAACTGACACTGGACGAAGGCAGAGGTTTAGAATGTGTGAATGAAGGTCTCTATAAATCTTGATCTTAAAAACTCAGCCAGCGCTTGCTGGGAGATCAAGATAGATAGATAGAGACATGGATCTTTAAAAACTCAGCCAGCACTTGCTGGGAGATCCAGGCTGGAAAGAGATGATAGGTGCTTGTTGAAAAGGCTATCCTGCATTTAGAAAGAACAGCCCCTGGCAGTAAGTTACCCTCCCCCATGAAGTCAAAACCAGAGATATCTTGGACATAAGAAACAGGAAGCTATATGCCAAATTGCTGAAGCCAATTAATAGAGGAGAATTAAAGAGGGGTTTTTTGGGCACAGCAGAGAATTGCAAAATATGGATTTCAAACTCTGCTCTGTTCACAAAAATTTACTCCATGAATCCACAAACTGGGGGAGAAAAGGAGAAAAAGAGAAAAAGAAGAAAAAAGGACACATGAACAACAAAAAAAAAACTTTTGTGACTTTGAAATCACCATTATGTGTGTGTGTGGACTCAAAGACTAAATATTTGCTCTAGGAGTCCTAACTTTAGAAAAGGCAAGCTGGCAACACCCCATGGCTATCTGTCAGAACAGCTGGACAGAGTGTCGAAAAAGAATGGCCATGTTGTCTTAAAAAAAATCCTGGCAGCCACCGCCCTCCTGATCGAAGAAGAAAGCTCAGGTTTATGGGCTATGAGCTAGGTTCAAAATGTTATCACTTTAGCAATGGAAGCAAAAGAATAGTGATTTCCAGGTCTGCTAGTTTTGCAGAGCAAAATTGGAACAGAATTGATGCAAATTTTGGGAGTGACTCACTTAATGACAGTGTCAGCATTCAGAGAGGAGAAAATGAAAAGGCTGAACAATATATGAAGCAACAAAGGATTGACACCCAGAAGCAGTCGATGCCACGCAGGTCAGAGCAATGGAACAAATGGATTCTACCTGACAGGTATTCTGCTAATAAAGTTAAAGTGTGTAATGTATGAAGTATTGGCATTACCTAAAGTTGAACATGATTGTATGCAAATCATAGAAAGCCAATTCTCATGTAGACCTGATTTAACTGAGGTGCCACTGAAAGGGGTGGACCATAATTGGTTTGCTGATGGGTCAAGATTCATTGCAAATAGTCTCACTTGATAAAGTCATAGAAAGCGGCCCACTCCCAAAAGGAACAAGTGCTCAGGCAGCTGATAGAGAAGAAGATTATCAGCAACCTGAGATGATGAAATTTATCCTGATATTTATTTATTTATTTATTTGGAAATTCTTCTATGCCGCCCTACTCCCTAAGGACTCAGGCCGGCGTACAGCATTTTAAAGATATAACAGCCTATGGGGCATTAATACCAAAAGATTGTATCCTAGATATTCTCAACCTGAGGACCTACAAGCAGCTGTAGATTTGAATGGACATAAGCATGGGCAAGAGTACCCTAGCAGAAGTCAAAAGAAATTAAAAGAAGATTTTTACTTTACTCATTATGTGCACATGCAACTGAAAGATGTAACACTTGTAACACTTGTGCTCAAGTTAATACAAAACAGGGACCTACTTTCCCGCCACGGGATATTATCCTACTAATTCATTAGTTGTTGATTTCACAGATATGCCTAAATGTGGACTACCGTATTTTTCTGAGTATAAGACGCACTGGAGTATAAGACGCACCTTAGTTTTGGGGGAGGAAAACAAGGAAAAAAGGCCTCTGCCTCCAAGCAATTTGCCAAACACCAAACAGCAAACAGCACAGATGATATACACTGTTTGCTGTGTATTTCTGTGCATGTGTGCTTGACCCATAGAAATAGCAAAGAATTGGAGAAATGTACATTATGCCAGAAAGTTTTCTTAAATGTAGTCACACTAACTCCTCCCAATTATTTAAATAGATCTACTCCAAGGTAACTAAACTCTAATACTAAACAGGACACTGTTACATTTCAGACTATACTAGTACAGAGCTGTTAAAATTAATTAAAATTTCTGGAAGTATACATTATTCTCTATTATTTAAAAGAAGATACAATAGCACTGGGCCTTTTCAGAGCAAGCATTTATTTTAAAAAGCTTCTTTATTTTGTTAAGTTGTCTAGATTTACAGGGATCTCCAACCTTGGCAACTTTAAGACTTGTGGACTTCAACTCCCAGAATTCCACAGCCAGCAAAGCTAACAAAGCTGGCTGTGGAATTCTGGGAGTTGAAGTCCACAAGTCTTAAAATTGCCAAGATTGGAGACCCCTGGCTCTAGAACAATAGTAAAGCAGTCTTTAAAAAGTAAGTCTAATAATTTGAACATTCTACAGACATTTATAGTTATTCACTTACCCCCTTGCATCCAGTTCAGCAGAAAATAAAAATCTCTGTGTCTCTCCCAGCTATTTGCCTCTTTGTAGCTAGTTTCACTTTCATTTTAGCACGTGGCAAATCAGCTGTAGGTTGGGAAGCTGCTAGTGACTTGCTTGGCTTTACAGGCTCTTCCCTCTTTGTTGCAAACAGGTAAATTGCTGGAAGACAGAGGCCAAAGGGTGGGGGTGGGTGGGTGGGGCTACATTCGGTGTATAAGACCAAAGTTTTCACCCTCTTTTGGGGGGTAAAAAGGTGCGTCTTATACTCTGAAAAATACGGTATATAAAGCAATGCTAGTCTTCGATTGTAACTGTACCGGGTGGCCTGAATGCTTCTGTTGTGACTTGCCCACGTCCCGCGCAGATGATGGAGGACCCGGAGGATGTGGAGCCACTCATGGCGCAGCAGTACCACCCCATGTGCCTGGCACCTGAGTCTGCCAGTGATGAAGACTCAGTGCCAGAGGAGGACGATCAGCCAGGACCTTCTGCACCTGCTCAGCAGAGTGAGTCATCAGGGGACGAGAAGCCTCTGCTGGATGCTAGGGCTCGTAGAGCAGCCAGCAGACAGGATTGGCTTAGCAAACGGAGGTCTCCTCGGAGGTAGCACTGAGGGCTAATTGGGCCACGCCCTCAGTGCCTATTTAAGTCCGGCGCAGTCAGGGATCCGTGCTGAGAACAACACCTGTGATCTGCGAGCACTTCATAGTCATTTTGCATCAGAGTTCCTGTTTTGAATCTTGTGTTTGGAAAGAGCAGCTTCTGGACGGCTTATTCCTGGGAAGCCAGCCAACTTGTGTGAGTGAAAGAGATAACAAGAGACTTAATTGGTATTTGTTTTTGAACATTTGAACTTTGGTTACTAATTCACAAAGAAACAAAGAAACTTTATTCCCCGAGACTCTCCTTATGTTTGTTTATGGACTTCTAAACCCCTGCGCTTTTACTAAGTACCTTCATTAGTAAAAGGACCCTTTTTGCTTTAGTAACAAACAGTTGTGTGTGTGTTTTTCTGTGGGTTGCGGTGCTGGGACACAACAGCTTCCCCACCAAGACAAAGCAGGCACGTGAGGTGTCTAGAATCTTACTTAAAGACTTTATTCCCCAATATAGAATACCCTCATTTCAATCATCAGACAATGGTCCAGAATTTGTACAGACACTGGCTAAATCTTTAGGGATACAATGGGGATCAATGAAAAAAGTGTGCTAATTAGGCTATCTCCTTTTGAAATGATGTTTTGGGAGACCCTAGTTATTAATAATAACTTGAAAAGTCATATAGGGGACTTAGGTTAGATAGGGACTACTTGGGTGAGTCAAATGGTGGGAGAATTGAACAAGCAAATTCAAGCCATCCAACAGTAATATGTATTCCTAACCCCGCCTTTTCTGACTACCCCTAGTAATAATATGCAAGTAGGAGACAAAGTATGGGTAAAATATTGGAAAGGGAAAATCGTGAAAGGACCGTGTACTGTGGTTATTTGTTCTCCCCTTACAGTAAAAGCTAATGCGCAGCTAATGAGTGTTGGGAGGCAAAGCCAGATGAAGCCTGTCCTCTAGTGCTGCATTTGAAGAAACGCCCCCTATAACTGCCCTACCAGGCAACGGGCAAGCAACATACGGGGAAGAATAAGCCTTACTGGAGTCACTCCTGGAAGCTGACTTCTCTTCATACGGCTGAAGATTTGGACAAGGAAAACAACTTTTAATATATTGAGGAAAAAATGAGTTGGTTCTAGGAATGGTAGTTCAATCATATGTTGTCATAAGTGTACTGGGTTTAATGTATGTAAGTTTGATCTTTCTGTTTATAATTTGTTGTATAGGATATTTATTTTGCTGGAAGTACTCTCGGCCTGAACAGACAGACACTGTTCCTGTAATTATTAATTGGGCTAGTGAAAAGTGGGAACCCCTTAAGGAGACTGATGTTTGAAGAACCTTGGGAATGGATTCTCTATAGCATATTGATAATTCTGGGATCATGGATACTATACTTAGCAAATAAGACTTGGTTCTGTGGAGCACCTAAAACTAACCCTGAACTTTCCCTAGCCTCACATGCTTCAGCCCATCTCCCTGATGTGGTAAATTCTGTAATTGAAACAGCTCCCCTCAATAAGACTGTGTCTGGATAAGATTCTTTTAATGTCAGGCTTGGTTTTTCCTATGGCTTGGATTATTAATTGCCAGTGACCTGCTGAGTGACAAGCCTGGGAATGGCCATTTGACTCTTCCTACTCCTAAGGAAGGCCCAGGGGATGCTGCAGGTCCCAGAGAACAAAAGAGTACATGGGAATGACGTGTGGTTTTCATGGCTACCAATTAGATATGAAGTCAGTAAAAGAAAAAGAACTGTTAAATGTCTGAAAGTAATGAGATTTGAGAGTAACCAGGTTGAATTCTTTGCTTTTTGTTTTCTGTTATCTATTGTTATTATAAATCAACTGAAAAGATAGGGCTAAATGTATCAGCTATTGTTCTTGTTGTTATGTGGAATAACAGGCCTTGCCTTTATTCCTTGTGTACTACTTCTGATCAAGTGTGAGACTCTACTGCCAATTAATTAATTTAATTAAATTAGAGTCTCAAAGGGGGGGGAGAAGCAGGACATAAAATAAAGCAAAGTCATTAAGTGAAACAATAGGCTATAAACGGGGTTGGACTAGATGCTCTGTAAGGGGCTCTTTCTAGCACTGATAATTAAAGAAGTAAAAAGTCTTTTGCTCTGGAAAAACACAAAGAGGAAGTTGCTAGGCTTTCCTAAGAATTGGCTGGCCACAAACTGAAAACAGGCTGGCCACAAGCAGATACAGGAAACTTGGGACATTTAAAGGTGTTAACATAAAACTTATGGAGAAACATGCATACGTGTCAAAAGGAAAGAGGTGTAACTCCTTACGGTAAAAGGCTGATCTATAATGTAAAGCCAACCCCTTATGTCTTTTGTAACAATGGAAAAAGGGTTTAAATATCTTGCTTTTCTGATAGAAAATCGTTCAGTTCAGAATTTCAAATGTCTGAACCTTATCTGTACAGATAATAAAAAGGCTTATCTTACTCCTCTGGGCTGGAATCACTTCCTGTTCTGCAACAATATCATTTCTCTTTCCCTCCCTCCCTCCCTCCCTCCCTCCCTCCCTCCCTCCCTCCCTCCCTCCCTCCCTCCCTCCCTCCCTCTCTCTCTCTCTCTCTCTCTCTCTCTCTCTCTCTCTCTCTCTCTCTATCTATCTATCTATCTATCTATCTTTCCCTCCCTCTCTCTCTGCCTCCCTCTGTTTCTCTCCCCCCACTGCAGAGGTGGAGAAGGAACATCTGAACTGGTGCTGGGTGGTGGGAATGACGTCCGAAGGCCGACGACCCCAGGAGCAGTGCGCCCACGCTCAGCTGCCTGGCAGGGGGGTGGGGCATCCCAACACAGGCAGCTCTGCAGGAAAAGAAACTGCTTTTTTTTGCCGAGCCAAGATGACGCAGGGTCGCATTGTGGCTCCGCATCGTAATGGGCTTCAGGAGGAGGATGGGACCCCATCTCCCCCATTGTGAAGCATGCGAGTGAAAAAGTTCAATCAATTCCAACTTCGCGAGATCTTTTTCTTTCGCGAGAAGTTGGAATTGATTAAGTGAAACACGATGGAGAAACGCGATTGGAGCTGGGCTGGGGCGACTGCGCGCGTGCCCACAGAGAGGGCTCTGTGTGCCACCTCTGGCACATGTGCCATAGGTTCACCATCATGGATCTATAGCATGATAGTAGCCATAGATCCTTCATACATTAAATGATGTTGCAGGATCAGAGTAGCAAAAACAAACACGTGAATAACATGACCACATTGACTGAGAGCAGAAATTTAAAATCCAAGTTCTACTCAAAAGCATAATCTCTACATCTGGATTGTACTGCAAAAAAAAAACTTCTTTTGATGAGCAGGAGGATTTCTATCATTCTTACTTTTATTTAAAGCTGGCCACAGCATGATGTCAGTTAGAGATAAGTGCCTTAACATTCACAAAAGAGAGATGAAATGCTGTCACATTTCTTAATTCTCAAAGGTTATGAATGGATCTTCAACCGATTTAAATTTCCTGCCTCTTGTTTCTCTTTTCAAGGAATGCAATGGTGTAAACACTAAAACACTAAAAACATCAAACAGATTCTATGAATTAAAGGCAGTTGTTTCCTGAAATTACCATAAATCAGACCAAATCCTCCCACTTTGAAATATAATGAAATTGGCTTCTGATATAATATCAAAATCATATTGTAAAATTGGACTGGATCTAACCCACAGATCCTCAACTATCCCTAACCTAGTTGCTCTTGTGCTCTCGTATTTAGGTACCAACTCTGCAAATAAACCCACCAGCTAATAGTCCACAATATTTTGAGCAAATCCATAAAATTAGTAATTCTTTCTCTTAACCCTTTCTCTTAAGGAAATCAAGGTGGTATATATGATTCTATTCCTTTCTTCCCATCATTTTTCCTCACAACAATCCTGTCAGGTAGATTAGGCTGAGAGAAATCATGGCTGCCAGAAAATCATCCAGTGTACTTCAAGGTTGAGTGGAGATTTTAAAGCCAAAATTGCTCCTAGGTTTTGTTTTGTTTTTAACTAAATGGATGATAATGAATTTTATAGAACCTTCGCTTCCACTTAAAATATTTGACTTGTATACCTCAAATTTTAAACTAATAAAGAAGGGGAAGTCCACTGCATCTAACCAAGGATGATGCTGTCATCATGGAATCCTTCTTGGCCATATTCTCTTCTCCTGTAGGAGAAAACATGACATTTGAGGACAAAAAGTGATAATTCATGTTTCTGGTCCATGACATAGCTGGCAGTTAGCAACAATCTGGCACTAGCTGCATGTTTAGCCAGTATACTAAGGGAAACAGGAATCAACAATTTATATAGGGTGTGTTCACAGTTATACAACATGAACACAGCCGCAAAAAAAAAAGCTTCTTGTTTCTTTTTATTTTGTATTGGTTAAACCATACCTAGAATATTGTGTGCAGCTCTGGGCACCACATTTTAGGAAGGACAGTGACAAACTGGAGCAACCAAAATAAAAAGGAGGCTGGAAGAGAAAAAAAACTTATAAGGAATGGTTGGAGACACTGGAGATGTTTCACTTGGATAAAACTGTGGGAAGATATAAGTGTTGCCCTCAAGTATCTGAAGGACTGTTACTGTAGAAGCTAGACAAAAATTCTGGCAAAATTCTTAGAGATGTTCCATAAGACAGGACAAGAAAGAGTGTCAACCCTGAAGCTGACCTGACTGGAGCCATCTTGGAGCTTCAGTGTTGCCACACTGGAGCTGAGGGATAGCGAGGGGGATTAGAGATAGCTAATCCCCCTTACTATTTATTTTCTCACTAGAAACACTATTACAACAAATTAGACAAAATTCAGAGATTAAAGGTTTAAAAAGTAAGGAACAAGAGTATAAATTGCAAGCCTTCGCCGATGACCTTGTATTCAATATAGAAGATCCAATAGAAATAGGACCAATATTACTAAATGAAATAGATTTGGAAACGTAGCAGGCCTAAAGATTAATAAAAAGAAAACTAAAATAATAACTAAAAATTTAACGGACATACAAAATCAAGAATTAGAAGAGAAATTGGAAATTCAAATTGTAAAGAAAATTAAATATTTAGGAATTACCCTAACAGCAAATGTAGTACAATTAAGGAAGACAAATATAAGGAATTGGCTAAACGAATAGAAAGAGATTTAGAAAAGTGGAACAAATTACAAATTTCATTAATTGGAAGGATCTCAACCATCAAAATGACTATATTACCTAAACTGTTATATCTCTTTCAAACAACACCGATTAAACTAGACAAAAAATATTTTGAGCATTTACCGTATTTTTCAGAGTATAGGACGCACCGGAGTATAAGACGCACCTAGATTATAGAGGAGGAAAACAAGGAAAAAAGTATTCTGAACCAAATGGTGTAGTAATATATTATTTAATAAAATACCAGTGTAGCAGAATACTTTTTACAACCATGTATACTTTTTACAACCATGTATACTTTTTACAAACTTCAAACTTGACAGCTTTAAGACTAGTGGACTTCAACTCCCAGAATTCCTCCTCCAGTCATGCTAGCTCAGGAATGGGAGTTGAAGTCCACAAGTCTTAAACTTGCCAAGTTTGAAGACCCTTGCACCCTTAACCCCTAACCCAGGGGTCTTCAAACTTGACAGCTTTAAGACTAGTGGACTTCAACTCCCAGAATTCCTCCTCCAGTCATGCTAGATGGGGTAATTAGAAGGCAAAAACACTCAAGTTTTTGCAAAAAAAATGACCTGTTTTTCGCTCGGTTTTTTTTTTTTTTTTTGCAAAAATAGGGCATACAGAGGGTTTGGGAAGCCCACAGAGCACTCCTAGGGGTGGGGGAAGGCAAAAATGCCCCCATTTTTGCAAACAACGGCCCGTTTTTCGCAAAAATAGGATGCGGGGGCGGGACTTTGGGAGGCAAAAAATGGCTGTATTCGGTGTATAAGACGCACCGACATTTCCACCCTCTTTTGGGGGGCAAAAAGGTGCGTCTTATACTCCAAAAAATACGGTAAATAAAATAATATCCAAATTTATCTGGGCAGGGAAAAAACCAAGAATTAAGTTGAAATATTTACAAGATAACAGGAATCAAGGGGTTTTTGGACTTCCAGAATGGGAACTCTACTACCAAGCATCAGCATTAACATGGATAAAGGACTGGATTCAACTTAAAAATAAAAGAATATTGACGCTCGAGGGATATGATCTACAAACAGGCTGGCACGGATTTCTCTGGGATGGAAAACACAAGACACACTCATATTTTCAAAGGCATATGATTAGGGATTCACTATACGCGATTTGGACAAAAATTAAAAAACAACACTATAGGAAAATTCCGAACTGGTTATCAAGCATGGAAGCAATGACACACCCAAACACAATAGACCTCCATAAAATGGTTAGATACTCAGAAATTTTAGATGAAAGTGGAGAGTTAAAATCAATTCAAACATTGGAACAACAAGGAATTAAAATTGATTGGTGGCCATACTTTCAAATTAAATCAAGATTAAATGAGGATAGGAAACAATTTGGGATACAAAGAGAAGAATCAGAGCTAGACAAAATTTTATTAGGACAAGAAAGAAAAACAATAACTAAAATATACAAATTTCTATTAAAATATAAAAAGGAGGAGGAAATAGTAAAAGGGAATATGATTAGTTGGGCCAAATTTTTTTGGGTATAATATACAATTAGAACAATGGGATAAAATTTGGAATAAAAACTATAAACTTACAAAAGCAACCACCTATAAAGAAAACTTATATAAGATGTACTACCGATGGCACTTACCCACAGCGAGATTGGCGAAAATGTATCCAAACCTAGCCCCCAAGTGTTGGAAATGTGATCATCAAATTGGATCTTACTATCATATGTGGTGGACCTGCCCCATCATAAAGAAATTCTGGTACAAAATTTGGAAGTGGTTAGAGGAAATCACAAAACAGAAAATAATTATGAAACCGGAAACATTTCTACTGGGAATAATGGACCTAAAAATGGAGAAAAAATACTATTATATTGTATTACATATACTTACCGCAGCTAGAATCAGCCTTGCACAATGTTGGAAACAAAAGGATATACCAACTGAAAATATAATAATTAAGAAAATTCTTGACTGTGCTGAATTAGACAAAATGACGATGGAACTAAATGAAAAGGAGGATTTGGAATACTATGAAATTTGGAACAAATTGTATGATTGGCTTGAAAAGAGAAAGCAAAATAAACCTGTAAATAATTAACTTAGTAGTATAAATATGATGATTTTTAACTATGTTAAAATGGTACAATTATATCAATGAACAATAATAAAATATGTTAATGAAAAAGACTATATAACTATGTTAACGAAAAAGATTATATAAGCATGAATTTACTATCGATATAAACTGCTGTATTATAACCCTAGAGGTTATGGAGTGTAGTTGTATGGTATGGTATTGTACTGTTCTGTTTTGTCTTTTTTTTTGTATATGTGTTTTATTTTTAAATGTAAATAACCTAATAATAAAAATTTTGTTTAAAGAGATAGCTGGGGTTGTGTAGCCAAAATAAAATACTTTCTCTTGGGAACCAAGGACGTTCTCACACCTGGACCGTGAAAGGAGGAGTAAGGTCACCAGACAACCAGACAGCGTCTTGATTGGACCATGTGACTGATTGTTTGGGGTTGTAGGAAAATTTTCTCTTTTAATTAGGTGAAAACCACGGAAACCTTCAGAGTCGATTTTCACCAGATCTGTGCCAATATGATATTTCCAATAAAGCTATTCTTTGAGGAATTCACCTGCCTTGGAGTTTTGCTTGATATAGGATTATTACTTGGAACCATGACATTAAACCGACTCTACTAAATCCTAAACTCCAATCAGAGCTGCTATCTGGGGTCCTGAGCCCCGGCTGCTTACCTGGTCTACCTGGGCAGCAGGAAGACTCAGGGAAGATGGAGGAAAAAGTCAGAGAGGCTGCGGGTGCCTGCGGAGCTTGCGGAGGAGCCCTGGAGAGCCTGCCAAACCCCTCGGAGGTCCAACGGGTGGAGGAAGCACTGGTGGAGATCACGCACCAAGTGGGCACCCGGCCCAAAGTCCAAACCGAATGGCTGGCCACCCAGGAGCTCTACCAGGGGAAGCAGGACATCAGCAGCTGGGCTACGTTCCAGGAGCCAGGGGGAGAATGCCCAATCACCTCAACTAGGTAGGCAAGGACAACCATCCTTGAATGGAGGTGGACAGGCCCTCTGGACCTCAGCGAGTCGGCGGACTGGAGGTACCAGACCACGTCCAGCTGACAAACCATGGGATCGCTGCTGGAGAGACTCAGCCAGTTGAGCCTTGGTGGAGTCGAGCACTCCCACCAACACGAGCAAGGGAGAGCAGTCTTGAGCCCACCAATTTTGACGTTTCCCCCCTCGGGGGACCGATCTAGTCAGGCTGTGACTCCTTCACAGTTCCCGTCGATGCCATCCAGCCCACGACTGAGTCTCCCCAGTCGGCACCAGTCTACCACCGCCACAATCCGTGTGGTCAGCCCGCTGCCACTCCTTTCGGCTCAGCTGAGCCCTGGACCACAGTAGAGCACACCTAGGCATCGGAGACCAGCTAGTCCAAAGGGGCAACCCCAACAACCACCAACATGGCAGGTGCCAGCTGGTTGCAAGGATGGGTCCAAGCTCAGTGCATGTCCACCCCAGCCCTGGAGTTTTGCTTGATATGGGATTATTACTTGGAACCCTGACAAAGAGGATAACTGAGTCTAAGCTATAAAGACGTAGATTTCAGGTGGACATCAGGAAAAATGTCCTGCTGGTAAGTTCTGTTCAAGAATGAATTAGATTGCCTTGGGAGGTGATGATACTCTTCGGTGGGGGTATTAGAAAGGCTGGGCAGCCATCTGTTGGTACTGATTGCTGAATATGGTAAGGGCTTGGACTGGATCAGTGTTCCCCAACTATGGCAAAATCTAGAAATGTTGACTTCAACTCCCAGAATTCTCAGCAATAGCCATGCTGGCTAGGGAATTCTGGGTACTGAATGCCACTCCTCAGGAAGTTACCAAGGTTGGGAAATTTTGGACTACATTATCTCCAATTCTTATTTTATGATTCTATAATTCTAAATCAATGAAAATTGTTAAGGAGTTATTGTGCTGTTGAGCACATACACAGTGAAATGTGTTGTGGTTGTGGTTGTGGTGTTGCAGTTAGATATGAATGCTATTCAGTCAATAAACAGAATACGTTTAGTATTTACAAATAGTTTACTTAAAGTAGCAGCAAAGTTCAATAGGAAGTCCACGTCATACACAGTAAATCAGTCAATGCGAAGATTCTTCTTCTTGCCTATCTTTGTTTTAACTAACAAACAAAGATTACAGCTATCAATCAAATTCTACACTATCACAGATAGTTACTCTTTCCACAGCAGCTCTTCACAGCAATTTCACACAGTCACAAAGTCAATTACTCAACAGTGAAGCAGCAGAGATAATCAGCAGAGAGTCAGCACTCCGGAACACACCTTCAAACACACAGAGACATTAATCACCATTCTGAGCATGCTCTCTTGCTGCCTTATATAGTAATCAGCCTACAATTCATTTAAAGCAATATACACATAACATTGATTTGTGGCTTGTTCATATATTAGCAAACCCAATCGTTTGAACAGGGTTCTAACAAAAATGCTTAACTGAGCTACTCTTTGCCAAATTAGTTTCATTGACCGAGTTGGAATAACACACAAGGAGCCAGAGGACTGGCTCAATTATGCCATGTAATCCATCTCCTTGCTCAGTGTGGGGACCCAAATTAAAGGCTTGTGTCAGGCCGAAGCCATTTTATTTGGGATCTTTGGCCTGCCACACTTTATACTATTTTACTATGCATTTTCTACTGTGGGAAAATGGGAGGGGGATTGTATGAGGTTGTTAGTATGTAGCAATAACAAATTCTTTCTAGAAAGCCAAGGTCATCCTTTGTCTCTGCACCTCTGCACCTGCATGGAAGGAGATGGGTGGACTCTGCCAGCATGGCAAATGAAGATTGGACAACGTGATGGATTTGTGGGTGTGGGGGCAAGGACTTGAACTTTCAACTGGGTGGTGAAACCCGGAGGACTTCAGATTCGGGTTTCACCCAGATGTACCAACATGGCTCTATTAATAAATTGGGACTTTGAGGAATACTTTGACTCGGACTCTGATTTAATTTTGGATGCTATTTGGAACCCTGAAAGCTTGTTGATAGATGGATGGTTAGCCTCTTCTTAAATACATCCAGGAAAGATGACCCACAAATCTCTTTATCATTGGTTCTTCTATCAAACTATGTTTACTGTTAGGAACATTTTCCTACTGGTTTACTAGAATTTATTTTTCTGAAATTTAGAGCCATTGTTCTGTCCTGAATTCTGGAACAAGAGAAAACAGATCTTGACTTTGAACAGTGTTGCCATATTTTGCCTCAGTCATGTTTCACAGTTTTTCATGAACTAATTTAATTTAATTTAATTTAATTTAATTTAATAGATTTGTATGCTGCCCAACTCCCGAGGGACTCTGGGCGGCTAACAACATATAAAATCATTGTTACATAAAAACATCTAATTAAAAAATTATAAAAATTAAAAAACATCTGACATTCATAAACCAAAGGGGGAGACCCAAATGTAATCTAATTGGTCTCACTTTCACCCCGCCTGCCGGAAGAGCCAAGTTTTTATTGCTTTACGGAAGGCCAGCAGGGTGGGGATAGTTCTAATCTCTGGAGGGAGTTGGTTCCAAAGGGAGGGGGCTCCCACAGAGAAGGCTCTCCCCCTCGGCCCCGCCAACCGGCATTGTTTGGTCGATGGGACCTGGAGGAGACCAACTCTGTGGGATCTAACCGGTCGTAGGGAGGTATGCGGCAGGACGCGGTCCCGAAGGTACCCTGGCCCTTAGCCATGTAGGGCTTTAAAGGTCAAAACCAACACCTTAAATTGGATCCGGAGACTAATGGGCAGCCAATGCAGCTGGCGGAGAATGGGTGTTACATGGGTGTACCTAGGCACACCCACCACAGCTCGCGCAGCTGCATTTTGCACCAATTGTAGTCTCCGGATACTCTTCAAGGGTAGCCCCATGTAGAGCCCGTTGCAGTAATCCAGCCGTGAGGTGATAAGGGCATGAGTGACTGTGAGTAGAGCCTCCCTCTCCAAGTAGGGTCACAATTGGTGCACCAGGCGAACCTGTGCAAAGGTCCCCCTAGCCACAGCTGAAAGATGTTGCTCCAATTTTAGCTGTGGATCTAGGAGGACACCCAAATTGTGAACCCGTTCTGAGGGAGTTAATTTCTCCCCCCCCCAAGAACCAAGGAGGGACAATTGATACAATCCTTGGGAGGCAATATCCATAGCCACTCGGTCTTGTCAGGGTTGAGTTTTAGCCGGTTCATCCCCATCCAGACCCTAACATCGTCCAGGCAGCGGCACATTACATCAACAGCTTCCCTGAATTGAGACAGGGTGGAGATGTACAACTGGGTATCATCAGCATACTGCTGATACCTCACCCCGTGTTGTCAGATGATCTCACCCAGCGGTTTCATGTAGATGTTAAACAGGATGGGTGAGAGGACCGAGCCCTGCGGCACCCCACAAAGTAGGGGCTTAGGGCTCGACCTCTGCCCCCCTGTCAACACCGACTGCGTCCTGTCAGAGAGGTAGGAGGAGAACCACTGTAAAACAGTGCCACCCACTCCCACCTCGCCGAGACGACGCAGAAGGATACCATGGTCAATGGTATTGAAAGCCGCTGAGAGGTCAAGTAGCACCAGGATGGAGGAGTGACCACCATCCCGGGCTCGCCAGAGATCATCCATCAGGGTGACCAAAGCCGTTTCCATACTGTAGCCGCGCCTGAAACCCGATTGAAAGGGATCCAGAAAATCAGTGTCATCCAACAGCCGCAGGAGCTGGAGCGCCACCACTTTCTCTACAACCTTCCCCACAAAGGGAAGGTTGGAGACTGGCCGGAAGTTCTTTAAATCCGCCGGGTCCAGGGAAGGCTTCTTGAGGAGGGGTCTCACCACCGCAACTTTTAAGGGCTGCGGAACGGACCCCTCTCTCAAAGTAGCATTGACCAACGCCTGGAGCCAGCCGCGTGAGACCTCCCTGGTGGCCAAAACCAACCAGGAGGGACACGGGTCCAATAAACAAGTGGCGGAGCTCATCGCTCCTATGGCCTTGTCTACATCCTCAGGAGTCACCGGTTCAAACTCCTCCCATATAACAGGACTAAGGCCAGTCCCTGTCATCTCGGCCTGTACTGCCCAATCAGAGTCCAGGTCTGTCCGAATCTGAGTGACTTTGTCCGCCAGAAACTGAGAAAATTCCTCAGCTCTGCCCTGCAAGGGGTCTTCGCCTCCCTCCTTGGCAAGAAGGGAGCGAGTCACCCTAAACAGGGCGGCTGGGGGGGAGTCGGCGGATGCAATAAGGGCGGAAAAATGCGAGCATTTTGCCACCCGTATCGCCACTAAGTAAGACTTAATGAAAGTTCTTAAAAGTGTCCGGTCAGACTCAGCTTTACTAGATCTCCATCGTCGCTCTAGGCGTCTCTTTTGGCGCTTCATCTCCCGGAGTTCCTCGGTGAACCAAGGAGCCCTCCTGGATCCGCTGCCATGGAGAGGCCGCAAAGGCGCAATCCGATCTAAAGCCCCCGTCACCGCCCGGTTCCAGGCAGCCACTAGAGCCTCAGATGAATTGTGTACCAGGGATTCAGGTATTTCCCCAAGTTCCCTCTGAAATCCTTCGGATTCCACTAGGGGCCTGGGGCGGAACCACTTAATCGGTCCTGCCTCTTGCGGTGGAGGAGTGGTGCCATGAAATCCAACCTCAGAAGGAAATGATCTGACCACGACAAGGGTGCTGTGACTAAACCCCTCAGCCTCAGATCATCTCTCCATTGCCCCGAAAGAAACACAAGTTCAAGTGTGTGACCACCCTGATGAGTCGGACCCTGAACTACTTGGGTCAGGTCCAGCCTGACCCAAGTAGTCAGAACTAGCCATCCCTATTTTTGCTACCGTGTTTAGCTACCATAGTCACTGTAGAGTCTATAGATTCCAAAATACAGGCCAACAGATTATTCTAGTGGAAACAAAATCGTGGCTGTTGGCCCAGAGGAACTTGGGTTTCATTGGGTTCCCAACCTTGAAAGTAACTGAACCCATCGAACACAATCACGTACACATACATTTCTGAATTCTACAAATGAATCTGGAGAGAAATATTAGTTAAGTCAGACCAGAGTAAAACATTATTCAGGTTAAATTGCCGTGTTGGCACTTTGCAATAAATAAGTGGGTTTGGGGTTGCAGTTTGGGCACTCGGTCCCTAAAAGGTTCGCCATCACTGCTCTAAACCCAACTTAGGTATCTGTAGGCTTTCCATCACTCCATCTAGCCTATATTTAGTAATATAGTGGCCTCCAATATCAGCCATAAATGAACTGAAGCATTGGAAGATTAAACGTGAGTAGGGATTTTATACAACTTCCTTTTATACAACTACCATTGGCCTAATAAAGATCCTGTCCCTGTAGAAGCTGCTGCAATTAAGCAGGTTTGGACAGAACAAAGTACTTGGATGGGAAATTACAGGGATTATCAGGGATATAAACTACACTTAGAAGTAAAAACAACCATAACAAAGCAATCAGTGATAAACCTGTCCCATAACAAGGTTGTCTTCATGAAGTCACCAGAGTTTAGCTTGAGGACATCTTTATAATTTTAGCATTCCCCATCCTTGTAGCTGGGTGTATTGGAGTATCTCCTGGGGTGGTGGGAATTGAACTTCAATATATAATTGAGCTATGAGGGGTCCTTGGATCTCTCTGAGCTTGGTTGTTTTCTAACTAGTAATGAAACGCCTGCAAGAAAACAACCAAGCTCAGAGAGCATCAAGGACCCCTCATTTCAACCCTGAGCTACCAATATTCTCCTTTATCGATATTGAGCTATGTTTGGCTGCAGGAAGTGTTCAAACCCCTCCCCCCAACATATTGTCCACTATACTTTTCATAGTTTCCTTTGGCAGCAACAATATGTGAATGTCATTGCACAATACCACACCATTCCAGCCTATAGAATTTACACCCTTGCACACATGTAAAATAAGCACATTGGTTCTGCTTTGTAAGATTTCCGTTGGAGTTTGCAGTTGAAACCTGAAGGATAACATACACACAGTTGACTCAAACTAACAAAATGCTAGCATCATCTCTGAGAGGCAATCAGAGAGAAAGGGGGTGGGGAAGGGTTGCAATTTGCCAGAAGGAGACACAATGAAAGATATTACTATTCCTAGCAGATCAAAGCAGCAGTACTCTATGACTTGATATATTTTGTGACATAATATTGGTGAGATTATTTGCAAGGCTGGTTACAGAGAGAACCAGACTTTCAACTAGTATAAGAGGATTAGACTGGGAGCATGGATGTTCAGTTTGAAATCCTCCATCACCCAGTGAACTCAGTGGCCAATTGGGAACTACAGTGTTCACTTTTTCTTAGCACAATCTACTTTATACAGTTGTTGCTGTGAGGAAAAGAATAAAGGATGACCTTATAAAATGCCACCTGGACTTCCGGTTTTGGAGCGCTTCATCGCAGACATCCCTCGTTGGATGCCTTTCCGATCTTTGTTAAAAGCCGCCAGAACAGCTGTCTGGCGGCTTTAAAATCTCTTCCCCGGGCAAAGGGGAGAGATGAGAGCCTGACAGGAGGGGTAGAGCCCCCCCAGCGCCTTAGGAGCCATCTGGCAGGGCGCGAAGGGAGAGCTCCCCATGCAGCCTGTCTCCAGCTCCGAAGATCCGGAAACCTCTGCCTTTGCAGAGCTAGATGGAGTGACCAGCCGCTGCTTCAAAAATGGGATTTATAACTACATTTAAACTATAGAAGCAGACAGAGAGAAACAGGCGTGAGATGGGCAAGTACTGAAACCTCTTTTTTTCCTTTTTTTTTCAACTCCTGGGTAAGCTTTCACTTCGGCAAGGGAACAAAGGAAACAGAGTAACAATATGGCGATTGAGAAGTGAAAGTGACTTTCGTTTCCCCAGAGGCTTTTTTTTTTTTTCTTTCTCTCTCTCTTATGGAAACTTTTAACTTGGAAAAATGGTTTTTTCTTTCTCTGTCTCCTAACTCTGGATTAAAGTTATAATAGAAATATTTTCAATAATAAAAGACTATCTGATTTTTAAACTGGAAAGAACTTTAATCAGGCATCTGGCTTTCTTTCTTTTTTGTACTCTTTTGAAACACCAATGGCTTCAAAGTTTGGAAAGACTGTTTTGACTAAAAGAAATGACTATTCATCTGGATATATTTCTAAAATGCAACTTAACACTGAGCTAACACCTCCACAGCTTTTGACACCTGAGAATTTATTAAATAATTTAAAGATTATGAAACATGAACTTACTTTGGAATTTAACCAGAAAATAAGTGAGATAGACCATAAGATGCAGGCTGCTTTGAAGAATATGAATCAACAACTAAGATTTGATGTGTTAGAGGTTTGCAAAGGCTTAGCAACAAATATTGAAGTTTTGGCAGAACGTATTGAAACAAATAAACAAGCTTTGGCAACTTCGGTGAATTACATAGATAAAATCCAAAATGACATTGCAAATTTTGAAAAAGAGGTCTTAATGACTCAGTTCAGATCTATGGAAGTTGCTATAAGGATTAGAGGTTTGAAAGAAGGATTATATGAAAATTTAAAAGGCAGGATGGTTGACATATTGGATCAGGTGTCTGGAATTTCTAAAGCGGAATTGGCTACACAAATCGACAAAACATACAGAATCAACTCGTGTTACGCCAAACAAAAGCATCTACCAAGGGATATTGTCATATATTTTACCACAAGAGTTCTACGGAACAGAATTATACAAGCAACGTTTAACAATAATCTTATGGTGAATGGTCAGGAACTAAAGATTTGGAAAGAAATCCCCTCTAAAATGCTTAAAGCCAGGAAAAGCTATACTTTTTTGATTGATGAATTTAAGAGATTAAATTTACAATATAAATGGGAAGCACCAGTTGGAGTAGCAGTGAAATTTTCTGGAAAAAGATACCGGCTCAACACGATAAAAAAAGCTACTGAATTTTATGTCAATGTTCTAAAGGCTGATATATCCAAGATTCCAGAAGAAGGGTGTATGAAAATAAAAGAGGAGGAGGAGGGGAAGCCACCTTCGATGGATCAAAAAGAAATAGACTCAAAAATCCAAAAGGAATGCCTGAATCAGATAGCTGGGGAAAAGGAGATGGAGGTTTGGGAGCAGACGGGAGACGACTTGACAAATTTGAATTTATTGAACTATTAAAAGATGAACTATCAAGATACAAAACGATGTGAGGTTGAAATATATTGGATGGATAGAGACTAATATGATTGTATTTTATCTTTTCCCTATCTAATGATTACTTATGCAATATTTAGTTAAGTTTTATATAATTTTGAGGTTATTTTTAATGTTGATAATATTAGATATATATAGTTTGTTGAAGATTTGTTTATTGTTTATTCTTCTTTTATTTTCTTTTTTTGTTTATTGAAGTTAGCGAATTAATTTAGAATAATATTATCTTATTAATATCATGATGAAATTTAATATTTGATGATCACTTATGTAACATTTAGTTAAGTTTTATCTTAGAGGTTATTTCTAATGTCAATAATATTAGTTTAAGATTTGTGTATTTTATATTTAGTTATTACCTATGTAACATTTACTTTGTATAAGATAGAGGACTGAAGGGAGGAGGTAGGAGGTTTGTTTGTTTGTAGTGTTAAAGAGTTTTCTCTTTCTTTCTTTCTTTTTTTTTTATTCTCTTTCTTTTTTTTCTCTCTCTTTTTTGTATCTTTACTATTGTATACAAATGCGATATATTAGTACTGTATAGTTTGGAGTTGAAGTTTTTTTAAAAATAGTGTTTTTTTTTTCCTTTTTCCTTTTTCTTTTTATTAACAATTTAAACTTATTATTATGCCCTGTATTATCTCTGGGAAGTCCGGGGGGGGGAGGTGGGGAGGGAAGGGGGTGGGTCTGGGGGGGGGAAACAAAAATGTTTGTACTTTGGATTTAATATTTTGTTACCACTTATGTAAGTTTGTACTAATAAAACTTTTTTGAGAAAAAATAAAAATAAAATGCCACCTTGAAGGTCTTATCACTGAAAGGCAGGATGTAAATCAAAAATGGTGGAACAGGATTCATAGGACTTAGAGGTCAGTTCCCCACTCAGGCTGAAGTTCATTGCTGACTCAGGCCAGGTATCATCCTAGTCTAAGATATATTGACAGTGTTGTGGAGAAGGTAAAAATAAAGAGGTAAAAGAGAACCATAAGCATAAAAGGTTCAGATTCACACTTCCAAGCTGCTTGCAAGCCAGGAACGCGCGAGCTGTGTCACTTTTTGCTTCTTGACTTCCTACATTAAAAGAATTCCACTTTCTGGCAGCTGGCTCCTGCATCCATTTCTTCTCAGCGTCTGTGGTGTGTCCCAGCTGGGAAACGAACACAGGAGTTTTTCTTCCAACAGTTGCATGTCCCAAAGGTGCTTTTTAAAAGGCAACTGAACTTTCTTAGTTTTTTCTTGAAAACTTTTTGCTTCTCATCCAAGAAGCTTCTTCAGTTCTGTCAGAACTGTCTTGGATGAGAAGCAAAACATGTCCAGTTGCCTTTTGTAAAACACCTTTGGGACAACCATGACCTGGATGATTGATAGTCTCCATATATATTTAGCTGTATTTACTAGGTACAGAATATAGCTCAGAACAAATCAGTGAGCTAGTTTGGCCATTTTCCCATATGATAGACTCCCATTTAAATATCTTTAAGTAACCTTATCAAATTTAAACAAAAGTTTGTGGATGGTGGAGAAATCTCCATGTTCTATTTTTAGGGCAAAAAAAAAGTTTCCAAACATGAAGACTTAGAGCTCATTTTTAGCTTTATTAGTGTCTCTCCAACCTAAATTTATAAATAAGAGAGGGAGAAGGCGTGGCCAAACGTTGCGGTGACACGGAGTTCCCCGCGCTCTGCAGGTGAACTCTGATATCCACGTCATCAGGGGACCTGGTTCAGTCAGAACCAGGTTGGAACCACTCAGGAGGGGTGGTGAAGAAGAGAGACACTGTTGGCGACCTGGGAGGGGTGGCAAACCCCCCAGGGAGCCGGCAGAAAGCTCTCGACTGGCGGCGCTGGAAAACGACTTGCAGAAGTCGTTCAAGCAGTGGCAGCCATGAATGGTCGGACCGTTTGTTTTGAAGATAGGACGTCATCTGGTGAAGGAGTTTCAAGATAAAGTGCTGGAGAGAAAAGTAGAAATTGAAGCTGGTGAGTTATACTGCCGAAGGGAAGCCTTGGGATTTTTTTTAAACCTAAAAGGGGAACAAAAGGACTGAAAAAGTGATTAAGTGGCTATCTACCAAATACAAGACCACAGAGAAACTAACTTAAAGAAAGTGGTAACTAAAGCCCAATTTTGAGAACTTTGAATTGTGGGATGAAAGATCCGGTGGAATCTTAAGCGGCTGGAAGATAAGAATAGAAGAAAATATTTTGTTTAAATTTGAAAGGATTTAAAATATATAAATATATTGCTGAACAGGAAAAAACTGGCTTATGGGATTAAGGAAGAGTGCCACCTGCTGGTTGGAGGAATCATTTTAACTATGGAAGACTTATGGATGTTTTGACAGCTGCTGACCTTGAACTGGGAAATTATTTTGGATAGTCTGAGAAACTATAAAACAATGATTAATTTGATATCAATTTAAAAGACACTGTCTCCATCTGTTTGGACTGGAATGAATTTGAAATGAATTTGAAATGAACTTTATTATGCTAAATGTTAAAAATGGATATTTTACTTTAAAGAAGATTTAATTTAATTTAATTTAATTTAATGGATTTCTATGCCGCCCACTCCCTGGGGACTCTGGGCGGCTCACAGCATGTTAGATTCCATTACAGGTAAAATGCAATAATTAAAAAATATATAACAATATCAATACAATAATTAAAAATACAACAATACAAAAGTTAAAAAGAGTATCTCATTTCTATCATGGGGGGAGACCCTTATTTCATCTAGCTGGTCCCACTTTCACCCCGCCTGCTGGAAGAGCCAAGTTTTTATTGCTTTCCGGAAGGCCAGTAGGGTGGGAATGGTCCTGATCTCCGGGGGAAGCTGGTTCCACAGGGAGGGAGCTCCCACAGAGAAGGCCCTCCCCCTCGGCCCCGCCAGCCGACATTGTTTGGTCGACGGGACCTGGAGGAGGCCAACTCTGTGGGCCCTCACCGGTCGTAGGGAGGTATGCGGCAGGATGCGGTCCCGAAGATTTATTTATTTATTTATTTATTTATTTATTTTGTTATTCTTATATGCTGCCCAACTCCCGAAGGACTCAGGGCGGCGTACACCAAAGGGAAATACAAGAATAAACAAAATTACAAAAAATTTAAAAGTAGTACAAAATTTAAAAACAATATAAAAACAACAACATCCATTCAGCAACATACATACTTGGGGGGTAAGCTCGAATGGGTTAAGCTGTCCCCCCCCACCTGCAGGAAGAGCCATGTCTTAATGGCCTTTCGGAAGGCCAGCAGAGTGGGGATGGTTCGGGTCTCCGGGGGGAGCTGGTTCCAGAGCACGGGGCCAGCCACAGAGAAGGCCCTCCCCCTGGGGCCCGCCAGCCGGCATTGCTTGGCCGACGGGACCCGGAGGAGGCCAACTCTGTGGGCCCTAACCGGTCGGAGGGAAGTATGCGGCAGAATGCGGTCCCGGAGATATCCTGGTCCTAAGCCATGAAGGGCTTTAAAGATGGTGATCAACACCTTGAATTGGACCCGGAGACCGATGGGCAACCAATGCAGCTGGCGGAGTATCGGTGTCACGTGGGTGTACCTTGGCACACCCACCACAGCACGCGCAGCCGCATTTTGTACCAGCTGAAGTCTCCGGATACTCTTCAAGGGTAGCCCCATGTAGAGCGCATTGCAGTAGTCCAAACGCGAGGTGACAAGGGCATGAGTGACCGTGAGTAAAGCCTCCTTCTCCAAATATGGCCGCAGCTGGTGCACCAGGCGGACCTGTGCAAAGGCCCCCCTAGCCACAGCAGAAAGGTGACAGTCTAATTTTAGCTGTGGATCTAGGAGGACCCCCAAGTTGCGGACCTGGCCTGAGGGAGTCAGTTTCGCACCCTCGAAGACCAAGGAGGGACAGTTATCATGGTCCTTAGGAGGCATTATCCACAGCCACTCGGTCTTGTCGGGATTTAGTCTGAGTCTGTTCCTCCCCATCCAGATCTTAACGTCGTCCAGGCATCGGCACATTACATCAACTGCCTCCCTGAAGTCAGACGGGGTGGTGATGTACAGCTAGGTGTCATCAGCGTACTGATGGAAACGCACCCCATGCCTGCGGATGATCTCACCCAACGGTTTCATGTAGATGTTAAACAGGATGGGCGAGAGAACCGACCCCTGGGGCACCCCACATGATAGGGGCCTTGGGGACGATCTCTGTCCTCCTGCCAACACCGACTGCATCCGATCGGCGAGATAAGAGGAGAACCACCGCAAAACGGTGCCTCCCACTCCCAACTCGCCGAGCCGATGCAGAAGGATACCATGGTCGATGGTATCGAAAGCCGCTGAGAGGTCAAGTAGCACCAGGATGGAGGAGTTCCCCCCATCCTGGGCCCGCCAGAGATCATCCATCAGAGCGACCAAGGCAGTTTCTGTACTGTAGCCGCGCCTGAAACCCGACTGGTAAGGATCTAGATGATCTGTTTCATCCAGGAGCTGCAGAAGCTGGGTCACCACCACCTTCTCCACAACTTTCCCTAGAAAAGGTAAGTTGGAGACTGGACGGTAGTTTTTCAAATCGGCTGGATCCAGGGAAGGCTTCTTCAGGAGGGGTCGCACCACCGCAGCTTTTAATGACTGCGGTACAGATCCCTCCCGCAAAGAAGCGGTGACCACCGCCTGGATCCAGCCGCATGCCACCTCCCTGCTGGCCGAGACCAGCCAGGAGGGGCACGGGTCCAATAAACAGGTGGAGGTACCCATCGCTCCCATAGCCCTGTCCACATCCTCGGGAGAAACAGGCCCAAACTCCTCCCATAATGGTGGACTGAGACTCGCCCCTCTCAACTCTATGGACTCTGCCCTGCCGGAGTCCAAATCGGACCGAATCCGAGCGACCTTATCCGACAGAAACTCAGCAAATTCCTCAGCTCTGCCTTGTAAGTGTTCCTCGCTCCCCCTTTTTGCAAGGAGGGAGCGAGTCACCCTAAACAAGGCGGCTGGACGAGAATCTGCGGACGCAATCAGAGCGGAAAGATAAGATCGTCTTGCCGCCCTTATCACCACTAAATAAGATCTGATGTAAATTCTTAATAGTGTTCGGTCAGACTCGGTCCTCTTGGCCCTCCAGCGGCGCTCCAGACGTCTCTTCTGGCGTTTCATCTCCCGGAGCTCCTCGGTAAACCAGGGAGCTTTCCGGGATCCACTGCCACGGAGAGGTCGCTTAGGCGCAATTCGGTCTAACGCCTCTGATGCTGCGGTGTTCCAAGCAGCCACCAGGGAGTCAGCCGAGTTGTGTACCAGGGTTGTGTACATGGCCCTGAGCCATGTAGGGCTTTAAAGGTAACGACCAACACCTTAAATTGGATCCGGAGACTAATGGGCAACCAATGGAGCTGGCGGAGAATCGGTGTTACGTGGGTGCATCTAGGTACACCCACCACAGCTCGCGCAGCTGCATTTTGCACCAATTGTAGTCGCCGGACACTCTTCAAAGGTAGCCCCATGTAGAGCGCATTGCAGTAATCCAGCCGTGAGGTGATAAGGGCATGAGTGACTGTGAGAAGTGCCTCCTTCTCCAAGTAGGGTCGCAACTGGTGCACAAGACGTACTTGTGCAAAGGTCCCCCTAGCCACAGCTGAAAGATGTTGTTCCAATTTTAGCTGTGGGTCTAGGAGGACACCCAAATTGCGAACCCATTCTGAGGGAGCTAATTTCTCCCCCCCAAGAACCAAGGAGGGACAATTGGTCGAGTCCTTAGGGGGCAATATCCACAGCCACTCAGTCTTGTCAGGGTTAAGTTTTAGCCGGTTCTTCCCCATCCAGACCCTAACATCGGCCAGGCAGCGGCCCATTATGTCCACGGCTTCCCCGAATTGAGACGGGGTGGAGATGTACAACTGGGTATCATCAGCATATTGCTGATACCTCACCCCGTGTCGTCGGATGATCTCACCCAGTGGCTTCATGTAGATGTTAAACAGGATGGGCGAGAGGACCGAGCCCTGCGGCACCCCACATAGTAGGGGCCTAGGGCTCGACCTCTGCCCCCCTGTCAACACCGACTGCGTCCTGTCAGAGAGGAAGGAGGAGAACCACTGCAAAACAGTGCCGCCCACCCCCACCTCTCCGAGACGACGCAGAAGGATACCATGGTCAATTGTATCGAAGGCCGCTGAGAGGTCAAGTAGCACCAGGATAGAGGAATGACCCCTATCCCGGGCTCGCCAGAGATCATCCATCAGGGTGACCAAAGCCGTTTCCGTACTGTAGCCGTGCCTGAAACCAGATTGAAAGGGATCCAGAAAATCAGTATCATCCAACAGTCGTAGGAGCTGGAGCGCCACCACTTTCTCAACAACCTTCCCCGCGAAGGGAAGGTTGGAGACTGGACGGAAGTTCTTTAAATCCGCCGGGTCCAGGGAAGGCTTCTTGAGGAGGGGTCTCACCACCGCAGTTTTTAAGGTCTGCGGGACGGCCCCCTCTCTCAAAGAAGCATTGACCAACGCCTGGAGCCAGCCGCGTGAAACCTCCCTGGTGGCCGAAACCAACCAGGAAGGGCACGGGTCCAATAAACAGGTGGCAGAGCTCATAGCTCCTATGGCCTTGTCCACATCCTCAGGAGTCACCGGTTCAAACCTATCCCATATAACCGGACTAAGACCTGCCCCAGTCATCTCGATAATTACAATAGGCTGTAAAACAGATACTTGTAAACAGCTGGATTGAAAGACTTGTGAATTGTGATTTTGACAACATGGAGGCATGTGATTATGAAGAGTTTGTATTTCTTTTAAAAGATCTTTGTGAGGACTTAAAGAGATATTGTTCGGAGTTTGCAGATGGAGTTAGAAAAGAAAAAGAGAAAGCACTAGATGACAACAAGGACTTTTAAAAAATGATGACAAGGAATGAAACTGGAATGAATGCAGAACGAGAGGTCAGCAGAGAGGAGAATAAATTAGAAGAGGAAGAACAGGTGGAAGAAGATGTTGAGACTTATACCGATAAAAGGAAAGAGGACATTAAAAAGGATTTGATTAATGGCTATATTGAATTTTATGATGATTACACTGGGGTTAACAGTGACAAAAAGAGAATAGGGCAAGGATACAGGCATTGGATACGACAAATTTAAAAAGAAGGAGGAAATAGGGGGAAGGGATCAAGAAGAGCTGAAGGAAGATTTATACAATTAATATATACAAAGAGGAAAAAAGGAGAGTAGGAAGGAAGCTGGGGGTACAAAGGTAAAAGAAAGAAAAAAAGAGAAATTAAGAAAAGGAGAATGGAAACTTAAAGAAAATGGATAATTGTTTTTTTGTTTTTTGGGGAAGAGAGAAATTCTTTTTTCATTATTATATAATATTTGTTTATTTGTAGTGGAAATTGATGGAGAAATATATAACTTAGCATGGTGAATATATTTGATCATGACAAATTATTATTGATAGCAAATAAGACATATTTTAATATTTAAACACTAATATAACCATTTATATGAATATGAATATGAATTTATATGAAATGGTATTATTGGGAAATTATAATCTCATTACAGACTAGAAAAGCTGGTTTGTTAGATTAAATTTAAAATTGAAGTAAATAGATATTTTGTACCATCAGAGGGGAAGATAAATTATAACAAAACAAATGAGTTAATGTGTAGAAACCTATGGCACTGGAATAATTATTATTTCCTTTCTTTCTGTATATTATTTGAATATTATACAAAGAATTTAATGTAAACTAATATTTTATTATAACTTATATAAGTGAATGTTGAATTCTTATGGGGCAATTAGTTATAAGAAAAATAGGGATTAAATAAAAAAATATGAATGGTGAGTAAAGAAAATAAGGAAGAGAAGGAAGTATGATGGTTGGGATTGAAGAAGCAAGAGAAACAATAACTAGCGGAGGAGGTAAGCTATAGCGGTTAATTTAGTTTGAAATATTTGAATCAAGTGGTGGAATACCCAGAAGACAAAATTAGACTTTTAATGGAGGCAGCATTAGAAAGATAGCTTATACCTGAAGTACACCACTTATTTAGACTATAGGATTATAAATATAGAAAATTGGTGCAAAATAAGACACTGACCTATGTTTGATTGATTTAAAATGTATGTACATCTATGTTACTGATATATTTTAAGGTATGTGTGTATTGTTATATTAATGGAATTTGTAGAGAAAAATAAAAAAAATTCATTTTTTTTAAAATAAATAAGAGTGACCTAAGTTGGTCATTATTATTTTTTTCCAAAGCACATGAACATACATACATAGCTTAAAATATCCATGGGAAATAACCGTAGCTGGGAAACATACTCTGAGCAAGAAAGAAGTTTTGCTTCTGGGTTGGAGTGAGGAACAAAGAATTTCAAAACCACATCTAGCAAATATACCTAAGGCCACCAGATTTTCCCGATACACATCTGCTTATTTTGTTCCAGTATCATCATTCATGCTTTAGTTCTGGTGAAATCCAGAACTGACAACATTTTGCATGTTGTCAACATCCCCAAGTGTGTGTTGTCAGTCCATGCTTATGGATGTGGCAATATGTTGACTTGCAAAGTAATTTTTAATTAAAGATACTAGCTTACACAGAACAACAGAAGCTATCTCAGGATAAGTTTAATTTAAGATTTGGTTGCACTTGTGATAAACCGGCAAGCATGGGCCCAAACTCTATAATCCTTATCATTGCTAGGGAATGCTATGTGACATGGGTATGACAAAGGCTAGCAACCTGGTCTATGCCTTCTCTAAAGTACTAAAAGGTGTTAATAAAACAGTAACTAATAATGTGGGCTCCCACTGATTTCAATAGGACTGAAGTATGACTGACTTCCATAGCATCTCATCTATTGTGGTTTCATAACTGATAGATTTCCTAAATCCAAGATCAGCAAGCTACCAGCTGCATCCCTGCCCAGACAGCATGCAACAAACCTACTTAAGGTATTCTAATTGCAAAAAAAGTGAGGTTTCTGGTTACTATTGGAATATTTCCATAATTTTAGAACAATTTTTTCAGCGCAGCCATGCTTACCACCCATATCATACATAGATTCTTTTGCAAAGTTTGCAAAACGGTTTCTCCATATCTGAATGATTCTTCATTGCAAAAGCAGACAGGCCATTCATCATACATCCCAGCTTAGCTTGGCTAGGGATTGAAAAACAAAACTAAACAAGGTCATCAGGGAGACACCGAAATATCTACCTGTTGTGACCCAGCACCGCAACCCCCCAGAAACACACACACACAGTCGTTGGGAGGCAAACAAAAAGGTTCCTTTTACTAATAAAGTTTCTTAGTAAAACTCAGAGGGTTTAGAAGTCCAAAACAACACAAACGGAAAGTCTTCAGGAATAAGGTTCTTTGGGTTACGTGAGGGTTAAATAGCACACAGACAAAAGTTCAAAGCAAGACTCATTAATTCTTCTCTTATCTGAACAACTTGGCTGGCTTCCCGGAATAAAGCTGGCAGAAGCTGGTGTCTTCGATAAGATTTTCCAAACAGACGTAGAAATGAAACTCTGGATATGCCGCGGTCATTGAATTGTTGTTCTCAGCAATGAGCACTAATTACCCTGGCTTAATATAGCCACTGAAGGGCGTGGCCCAATTAGCCCTCACTGCTTCCTCCGATTGGACCGACGCTTACTCAGCCAGTCCTGTCTTCTGGCTGCTCTGCGTGCTCTGGCATCCAGCATGAGTTCTTCATCTCCTGATGAAGAACTCTGCTGCGCAGGTGCAGAAGGTCCTGGGAGATCATCCTGCTCTGGCACCGAGTCCTCATCACCAGCCGTCTCTGGTGCCAGGCACATAGGCTGGTACTGCTGCACCATGAGCGGCTCCGCGTCCTCCGGATCCTCCAGACTCGGCGCCGGACGCGGCCAAGGCACAACACTATCCCTCACCGCAGGGCCCTTCCCCCGGGTCTGTCGGTCCGGATGCGGCCGGGACGGGAATTGAGCGTGGAAGGCCCGGACCAGATCCGGAGCATGCACGGCGGTCGCATCCTCCCATGTGAAGTCTTCAGGGCCGTACCCCTTCCACTCAATGAGGTACTGGAACCGGCCCTTCATCCAGCGGGAATCCCGAATACTGGCAACTTCGTATTCGGGTGGGTCAGCGGGAGTGCGGATCACTGGCTGAGGCGGAGCGGGAGGGCGGAGCGGACAGGCAGGACGTTCGGGAACAAGGAGGGACCGATGGAAGACGGGATGGATCCGGAGAGAGCGAGGCAACGTCAACCGGTAGGCCACGGGGTTAATGACCGCTTCCACCGGGAACGGACCCAGGAAGCGGTGGTCAAGCTTGCGAGCCGGTCGGTCGGAGGGGAGATGCTTCGTGGACAGCCAGACGCGATCCCCGACCGCCAGAGGTGGAGTTGCTCGCCGGGAGCGGTCCGCGACCCTCTTGTAATCTTCCTTGGCTTTATTCAACGAGCGTTTGACCAGTTGGTGAACGGCCTGGAGCTCGGACAGGAATTCCTCCGCCACAGGAACAGGAGAGTCTAGGAGCGTGAGCGGGAAGAAACGGGGGTGGTAACCAAAGTTGGCGAGGAACGGGGAGGCGTGCGTGGAGGTGTGCTGAGAGTTGTTAAAAGCAAACTCGGCCACGGCAAGGTATTCCGCCCAGTTGTCCTGCTGCTGGTTGACAAAACAGCGCAGGTACTGTTCAAGGATGCCGATGACTTTTTCAGTGCCCCCATCAGTCTCCGGATGATGCGCTGACGAGAGGCAGACTTGGACCTCCAGGGCCGCCATCAGACCCTTCCAGAACTGGGCCGTGAACTGGGCTCCCCGATCCGACACGACCCGATCCGGCAGACCGTGCAGGTGGAAAACATGCTGGATAAACATGCGGGCCGTGGCGCGAGCTGTCGGCAACCCTTGACAGGGGATGAAATGTGCCATTTTGGTCAGCATATCGACCACTACGAACACGGTCGTGAAGCCGGCGGACGGGGGCAAGTCCGTGAGGAAGTCCATAGAGACGGCCCCCCAGGGTCTCTCAGGCGTCGGCAAGGGCTGCAGCAGGCCCGGCGGCGCTCCAGGGGCGTACTTGGCCTGGCGACAGCGAACACAAGACGTCACATAGGCCTGGACGTCATCACGGAGTCGGGGCCACCAAAAAGTCCGAGCCACCAGGTTCAGAGTCTTGAAAAGGCCGAAGTGGCCAGCCGCAGGGCTGTCGTGGCACTGCTGCAGGATCAGGCCACGGAGCGGACCGGCGGGAACGTAGAGCAGGTCCCGGAAACGGAGGAGATCGTCCGAAAACGTCCAAGGGGACTCAGGCCCTATCTCCTGCCTCCGTTGTGCCGCATAGGCGTCGTGTCGCTGCGCCTCCCGGATCTGTCCTCGGAGGTCCACGGGATCCTGGGTAGCTGCAAAGGACTCGACGGGCAGGACCGTCCGGGGCGGCAGCGGTTCCTGGGCTTGGGCGTATTCCGGCTTGTGGGACAGCGCGTCCGCCTGCTGATTCCGGCCGCTCGGGATGTACGTAATGCGAAAATTGAAGCGGGAGAAAAAGAACAACCAGCGTATCTGGCGCTGGTTGAGCTTCCTGGCCGTCTGCAAGAACTCCAGGTTCTTATGGTCTGTGCGCACCTCCACTTGATGACGAGCCCCCTCGAGGTGGTGCCGCCAGGTCTCGAAAGCCGCCTTGATGGCCAGCAACTCCTTCTCCCAGATCGTATAATTGCGCTCCGACGAGGTTAATTTCCGGGAATAATAAGCGCAAGGGAAGAGATGGCCGCCATCTTCCCGGGTCTGGAGCAAGACGGCGCCCACGGCAATGTCGGACGCGTCCGCCTCCACAACAAAAGGGCGGTGAGGGTCTGGGTGCTTGAGGATCGGCTCCTGCATGAAGGCATCCGTGAGGATCTTGAACGCCTCCTGTTCGGAATCGCCCCACCGGAAAGGGACTTGTTTCTGCAGGAGTCGAGTGAGAGGCGCGGTCAGAGTGGCGAACCCCGGGATGAAGGTCCGATAATAATTTGCGAACCCCAGGAGTCGCTGAACGTCCTTCACCCGGCGCGGGGGTTGCCAGGTTTTCAGGGCCTCGACCTTGCCACGGTCCATGGCGATGCCTTCTGGCGAAATCCGATGGCCCAGGAAATCCACAGTCGTCTGAAAAAACTGGCATTTCTCTAATTTCGCGTATAGCTGGTGGTCTCTCAACCGCTGCAGGACTTGACGGATATGTTGGATGTGGCTGCTCCGGGACGTGGAATAAATCATAATATCGTCCAGGTACACGACAACGAACTGGTCCAGCAAATCTCTAAAGATGTCGTTCATGAAATGCTGGAACACAGCCGGAGCGTTGGTCAAGCCGAACGGCATGACCGTATACTCAAAATGACTGTAGCGGGTCCCGAACGCCGTCTTCCACTCGTCCCCCTCACGAACACGCACCAAATTGTAAGCGCCACGTAAGTCCAATTTGGTGAAGATGGTCGCCGAGCGGAGGCGTTCCATCAACTCCGGGATGAGGGGCAACGGGTACCGGTTACGCACTGTGATGGCGTTCAACTTGCGATAATCGCAGCACAGGCGCAAGTCCCCGGTTTTCTTCTTGACGAAGAGGACGGGGGCAGACAAGGGCGATGAGGAGGGTCGGATGAAACCCCTGGCCAGGTTTTTATCGATAAAGTCCCGCAGTGCGGCCAGTTCAGGTTCTGACATGGAATAGAGGCGGCCCACAGGGAGCGGAGCGTTGGGAATCAGATCCACAGGGCAATCGTAGGGCCGGTGCGGGGGCAACTGGTCCACCTCCTTTTCGCTAAACACATCAGCGAAGTCTGCAAACTCAGCTGGGAGTGAAATGTCCGGAGGGTCAGGTACCGCGCCCGCACAAACCTGGCGCGTATGGTCCACACACTGGAGACTCGGGAAGGCAATGAAGTTCTGGGACCATACAACCTGAGGGTCGTGGGTGCGCAGCCACGCCAGTCCGAGAACCAAAGGGAAATGGAGTCCCGACGTCACGTAAAACTGGATGGCCTCCTCGTGCCGTCCAATGCAAAGGCGCACCGGCTGCGTGATGGCCTTAATCGGACCTGACAGCAACACCCGGCCATCGATTGTTTCCACCCTCATCGGCGGGTCCATGGGGCACAGGGGAACGGCAAGATGCTGGGCGAACGCCTCGTCAATGAAATTGGTGGTTGCCCCGGAGTCCACCAAAGCGTGTGCGGAGACGCCGCGGTCCCGGTGGTCAATAAAGACCTTGGTGTCCAAGAGCAGATGCCGCGGAGGACCGGGATCCACGTCAGCTGAGCCGGAGTCCTTCGGTGTGCATGCCCGACCCAGCGTCTCCGCTAGGCCGGGCGCTGGCCGTTTCCCGACGGCGATGGCTGGGACGGTGGAGCAGGACCAGAAGCGGTGGGCCCCCGACCCTTCCTAGGGCACGAGCGAGCGAAATGGCCCGGGTCGCCGCAATACAAACACAACCCCCCTGCCCTGCGTCTGTCCTTTTCCGCGCCGGTCAAGCGGGGCCGAACAGCGCCAAGGTCCATAGGCTCGTCACGGGGAGCCGGGGTCGACAGAAGTCCACGGGGAACAGGAGGTGCCTGAGCAGCGCGACGTGGAGCCGGAACAGCGGGGACGTCAGGTGGCGCGAGAGGCGCCGGAGCAGCACGGCGTGCGTTCCTCGCTTGCAACCGGGCATCAATTTTCAAGCAGAGCCGCACCAGTTCTTGGGTGGTTGCAGGAATGTCCACGCGTGCCAGCTCATCCTGGATGCTGTCTGCCAAGCCCTCCTGGAAGGCATCCAACAACGCAGCCTCATTCCAGGCCGAATCTTGGCTGAGGAGACGGAACTCACTGATGTATTCCCTGAGTGGTCTCCGGCCTTGCCTCAGCTGCCTTAATTGCCTGCACGCTGTCTGGGCCTTAATTGGATCCGCGAACATCTCCTCCAAATGAGTGCAGAAACGCCCAAAGTCCTGGAGGAGGGGACTGTTCTGGACCAGTAGAGGGGTGGCCCAACGTGCTGCATTGTTAATTGAGCGTTCATGATTGCCAGCTGCTGCCGAAGTTGAGCATTCTCGTCCTGAAGCTGCTCCATGATGCAATCTGGGCTTGTGTGTGGTCAGTTTGGGCTGAGAACAAACTGTTGTGACCCAGCACCGCAACCCCCCAGAAACACACACACACAGTCGTTGGGAGGCAAACAAAAAGGTTCCTTTTACTAATAAAGTTTCTTAGTAAAACTCAGAGGGTTTAGAAGTCCAAAACAACACAAACGGAAAGTCTTCAGGAATAAGGTTCTTTGGGTTACGTGAGGGTTAAATAGCACACAGACAAAAGTTCAAAGCAAGACTCATTAATTCTTCTCTTATCTGAACAACTTGGCTGGCTTCCCGGAATAAAGCTGGCAGAAGCTGGTGTCTTCGATAAGATTTTCCAAACAGACGTAGAAACGAAACTCTGGATATGCCGTGGTCATTGAATTGTTGTTCTCAGCAATGAGCACTAATTACCCTGGCTTAATATAGCCACTGAAGGGCGTGGCCCAATTAGCCCTCACTGCTTCCTCCGATTGGACCGACGCTTACTCAGCCAGTCCTGTCTTCTGGCTGCTCTGCGTGCTCTGGCATCCAGCATGAGTTCTTCATCTCCTGATGAAGAACTCTGCTGCGCAGGTGCAGAAGGTCCTGGGAGATCATCCTGCTCTGGCACCGAGTCCTCATCACCAGCCGTCTCTGGTGCCAGGCACATAGGCTGGTACTGCTGCACCATGAGCGGCTCCGCATCCTCCGGATCCTCCAGACTCGGCGCCGGACGTGGCCAAAGCACAACACTACCACTGTTTATTTACATCTCTGCTACCAATAGTTCCTTGATGACCTTGGGCATGTCACTTGTTTGTGAGCTTCACTTATTGCCTATCCATCTCCTTCCCTACGGAACATTCAACTCCTTAAGATAAGGAAATAAATGGATGGGAATCCATGCCAATATCATCAGAGTAAAATTAATCTAAGTTCTCTGTTCTCTGGATGAGGCATCCATTTGCCCTACTACTCCTGCATTCCCCAATTGCTTCCCAGTTTCTGGGCTATTAGAAACAACCTGGTCTGTACCCCTGCCCCCCCCCCACCTCCAGGCCAAGAACAACATCCATCTATCTGCCAATTCATAGGGATATTCTTGAATCATCTTTGAATAAACTGCCTTCTGCCACAGTCAAGAAATTATTATTTAGCAAAATTGGCCCTTCCTTATTCCCTGCGGCCTCTTCTGTTTTTTTATTCACCTGCTCCAGATCTTTATTATAACAATTCGGGCAGGGGGTGGATAACAACTCCCAAATATGCACACATACACTGGCAAATACGCAAATGTATCTTGCCCCCCTTCTAAACACAGGATGTCTTCTTCTTTTGGGGGGGGGGGCGCACTGCAGAAATCCACCTCCCTCCCCCCCTTTGAAGCCTCAAAGCTCGTTCTACCCAGAGACACACAGAAATTAAAGGACCTGGGAGAGAGGCCTGTGGTCTGAGTTTTCCTGCATCATTGCAGAGAGATGGATAGCTTCCCCCCCCTCCAGTCTTCCCTCCAGTGCCTGAACAAGAAAGACGACAAGGAGCTACAGAAGACAGATTTCCATAAAACACTCTTGTAACCAAGCCCATCATATAAACCACACAGTCGAATCAGCATCCCTGCAGAGGTTTTTTTAAAAATCCCTGTTCCATTCATACAGCAGCAGGCGAAACGGTGGTGGAGGAGAGAAATGTATAGGCCTTCCCACAACAGTCTTCACCACCCCTAGTTTCAGTACTCAGATCTAGAGTCCCCAGAGTCCCCACAGGACAGAGACGGAGAGCAAACAGATCAGGATGTCTAGGTCCCCATCCCTAAGAGGTTGTTTTTGTAGCCTAGATCTTTGTGCTGGGTTCTCCCCGTTTTGGGTTTTTCTTCCTCCCCAACTAAGCCTGATCATTGCAGCAGTGTTTTTTTTAAGCATCAGCTGCACCTCTGACACCTTCTCCTTCAAGCCCCAATTGCCTGGCAAAGCAGCCTGGAAAGCAGCCTTAAAAGTGACCCAGCCATGAAATCCATGGCTTACCTTCCCCTCTCTGTTTAAGTGGTTGTGCCACACACACACACACACACACCTCTTACAAAGACATAGAACACACATCTGTTTGCGACCATGTACACATTGTGTCTTCGAGGAATCTAATGGCACTTGCAGTTAAGTGGTAATATAGTTGTGGCCTTTTTAAAACCTATGCCTTTTTACTATTACAATGTTATTTCTTGCAGGTTATGAGCATGCCAAATACACTTGAACAGGGGAAACATTAGATGCTCTCCTCTAACTATACTCCAGCACAGATAAGATTAACATTCTCTCTCTTCTGAGATCCCCCCCCCATCCAACATCTCCAATGCTATTCCCCAAACCCCACCCCATACCTACCTACCAGAAAGCTGTTTGCCCTAAGCAGGGCTCCCATTTACTTCCCTTCCCCCAAAAAACCTCTAGACAGTAGGAATGCAACATTCTCTTAACATCTTCACCCCACAAACCCCAAATGAATTTCTAGTGGAGTCCTACACTCCCCCACCCTCTCAATCCCACCCTTAGTCTGCCATAGGATCAACAGTTCCACTCACCTACCACTTCACCACATTTTTATTCCTCCCAGCGGGCCAAATTAACCTTGACCGTTTGGTCAAAACACCCCAGATGTTCCTTCATTAGCCTCTGTCTTTAAATACATCTGAGGCCAAGATGCTGCTGTGCTACTCATACCATGCCCACCCCATGAAACTGGTACTCTCTTTCCAGACCCCACTTCCAAATCTGCCAGCGACTCACCGGTCTGCCCTTTCCCTAGAGTCTTCTCCAGCCGATAGGGCCCCACATACTGAGCATGTTGCTGGCTGTGCTGCGACTGGTAGGGGTGGACCCCACCTGCTTCTTTGCCACTGGACATGGCTTTTGTCTGTCGCCCTTCTGAGCAACAATCAGAAACAGGGGGTGGTGGGATGGGAAGGGGTACAGCAAAGTGAGGCAAGCCCCCCCCCCAGTGCCCCCCTATAGGGACAATACCGAGGCTGGCATCCTGATGGGTTTAGCGGGAGGGGGGTGCTCTCATCAGGAAAGGGATGGTAGAGAAGGAGGAAGAATGCTACAGCCTGGGTACCAGCATCATTCAGCTGGTCCAGCCAATGCTGTGGATGAAGGATGCTCCTGGCAAGGCTCGTCTCCCAGGCTGGTTCTTCGCCTCCTCTCACTGCAATCTGAAGGGATCTCTCCAGCTCTCCTCTTACATCAGCATCCGGGCAACTGGGTGATAGACACAATCCAGGTTAACCCTTGGCGGAACAAAGGCAGCGCCTCCTCCCCAGGCAGGGGGGAAGGGGTGGGGATGAAGGGGCTGGGTTGGGATGGGGAAAGGGAGTGGGGAAAGGTTTCTGACAGGATACGTGGGGCTGTGGGGTGGGAGGGCTTAGCGAAGGTTGGGAGCACTGGATGAGGAGCATGGGAAGGAAGCAGGGTACTCAGCTGCGGATTGCAGGTTCCTGTTCTGGTAGGGGAATACTGTATGGATGTAAGGTTTTACATGGGTATGGGCACAAATGTGTGAATACACTCACCCAATCATATGTAATGAGTTTTTGTAAGGAAGAGATGGATGCTGATTTTTAAGTGGGTGGCAGTGCTAGTGTGTTTGTGTCCATGTGTTTGGTAGAGGAATTATTGAGTCTGTCATCTGCACCTCTATAACTGTCTGGTTTGGTTCTGCAACCCAACAAGACAGACACAGACTTCAGAGGATAATCAGAACTGCAGAAAAAACAATTACTGCCAACCTGCCTTCCTTTGAGGACCTGTATACTGCACGAGTCAAAAAGAGGGCTGTGAAAATATTTACTTTTTTTTTATTTAAAAAGTTTTATAAGTACAAAGTACAAACATTTTTCATTTTTCTCCCCCCCCCTTCCCCCCTAACCCCAACCCACCCCCTTCCCTTCCCCCCTCCCCCCCCCCGGACTTCCCAGAGAAAGTACAGGGCATAATATTCAATAAAATAAATTTAAATTAAATCAAAGCAAATTCTTGATTTCCACTTTTTTTAAAAAAAATCTTTAACTCCAATTTTTTTTTAAATTATTCAAAAAATAATCAGAAGAAGGATAAAAATGATAGTAAAAATAATAATAAAAAACAAAGAAAATAGAAAATTTAAAGGGAAAGATTAACAAATATAAAAGACAAAAAAACATTATATTAATACATCATACCTCATCTCAAACTATACTTTACATATCTAAACCTCCATCTTTTATATAATCTGCCTATAAACTAATAATAATAAAAAAAGAAAAGAAATAAAGAAAAAATAAGAAATAAAAATAAAAGAGGAACAAAAGTAAACCTTTCCTCCCCCATTCAGTCAACACAACATTTCTTCCAGACAAAACAAAACTTAAGTAAATATTACATAAACATTAACTAAACCTTAAATGTTTATACCTAGTCACAATACTATTGTACTATTGACTAGAGTATTTAAAATATTCTATCAAATTGTTTATTCCCATATTTAAAAAAAAAGATAACCCCTTATACCTCTAAAACTCTAGACTTAGTCATAAAATCATAAAATCAAACACAATATTGATAACAATATTACTATATATTAAAGTATCAACTTCAAAATATATACTATATATAATAATAATAATCAAAATATATAATATATATAGTAATAATAATGAAAAAGAGTAAAAACCAACCCCTTATACCTCAAAAACCTTAAACTTAATCCCCAAATCCCTCAAAATATTAATAACATAGTGTTACACTATATCAAATTTATAACTTCAAAATGTATAGTATATATATAAAATAATCTAAAAAGGAACTACCATCAAGAAGAAATATTATAATAATAATAAGAAAAGAAATGATTACAGTCTTGTTAATCTTTCCAACCATCCTATAGATTTCAACACCATCTGTCACTTGACAATTTCGAATCTGTCGATTCACCTCCCCTCTGACCCCAATCCTCCGTCTCCTTTTCCACGTCGCAAACATCTATCTGGCTCTGCCAATCACTTTGAATCTTTGGAATTATTTCCTCTTGACCAAGTATGTCTGGATTTTTCTTCTCCTCCTCTATTATTTCCATGCTTCTTTCCACTGGAATTTTAGAAATATCAGCCTTTAAAATGTTGATGTAGAATTCTGTAGCTTTCTTTATTGTATTAAGCCCATATCTTTTTCCCAAAAATTTCACAATCACTCCTGTTGGTGCATTCCATTTGTATTGTAGATTTCATTTTTTTTAGTTCCTCGACCAAGAAGGTATATTCTTTTCTAGCTTTAAGCATCTTGGAAGGAATTTCTTTCCATATCCTTATTTCCTGACCATTTACCTGAAGATTATTCTTAAAGGTCGCCTGTGTAATTCTGTTCCGCAGAGCTCTTGTAGTGAAATATATTACAATGTCCCTTGGCAAGTGGTTTTGTTTTGCATACCAAGAATTAACTCTGTATATCTTATCAATTTGCATAGCCAGTTCCTCTTTGGACCTTCCAGACACCTGCTCCAGTGTCTCTGCCATCCTTCCTTTCAAATTTTCAAATTTTCCCTCCTTCAGGCCCCTCACTCTTATAGCAAATTTCATCTTTTCAAATTGAGACATCAACACCTCTGTTTCCAAATTTACTATGTCATTTTGAACCTTGGCTATGTATTCCTCTGAAGTTGTCAGGGCTTGCTTATTTTTTTCCAAATCATTCTCCAAAATCTCCATATTTACTGCTAGTCCTTTACAAACTTTCAACACATCCGCTCTCAGTTGTGAATTCATCTTCTCCAAAGCAGCCTGCATTTTGTTATCTATTTCATTAATCTTTGAATTGAATTCCGTAATCAGCTCATTTTTCATGACTTTCAAAGTATTAAATAAACTCTCAGGTGTTAAAGACTTTAATGATGTTAAATCAGGCGTAAATTGCATCTTTAAAATATGATCAAAAGAGTACTCAGTTCTTTTATTCACTACAGTCTTTCCAGGTTTAGAAGCCATTTCAGTATTTTCAAAAAAGAAAGACAAAGAAGAGGAAAAAAAAGCCCAGAACTATACTTAAAAATTCTTTCCAAGTCCAAAGCCAGTTAATCTTTTATCTTTTATAAAACTGTAAGTTAATTCAGGAGACAAAAGAAGAAGAAATCATTTCTCCAGATCAAAGGTTTCCATCGGAAAATGCTGGTAACAAATCAAAAATAACTTTCTCTTCCACGCCCAAATCTCCAATCGCCATATTGTTACTTCTTCCTTATTAAGCTACTTTGTTGCTTCCAAAGTAAAATCCAGCAGTGGAGTTAAAGTCAAAACTAATGCCCTTCTAGACTCCTGCCTTTCTCTGGCTGCTCTCTTTAAGTTTAAAATAGTTATACTTTCCTTTATAACAGCAGCGGTGGTCGCGGCATCTTGCTCCGCTTTAAGCGGAGGCTTCCGACTTCCCGGAGCAACAGACAGGCTACCTGGGGAGCCCTCACCCTTCGCGCCCTAAGTTGGCTTCTAGGGCACTAGGGGGCTCTACCCCACCTGTCTCGCTCTCATCTCTCCCCTTCACCCGGGGAGAGATTTTCAAGTCGCCAGACAGCTGTTCTGGCGGCTTTTACGGGGAATCGAAAGGACGCCCAACGAGGAGCGCCAGCGACGCCGTCGGAGCCAAAACTGGAAGTCGTTGTGAAAATATTTACTGACCACTCGCATCCTGGACATAAATTGTTTAAACTCCTACCCTCAAAACGACACTATAGAGCACTGCACACCAAGACAACTAGACACAAGAACATTTTTCCCCGAACGCCATCACTCTGCTAAACAAATAATTCCCTCACCACTGTTAAACTATTCACTAAGGCTGCATTACTATTACTATTAGTCTTCTAATCATTCCTATCACCCATCTCCTCCCACTTATGACTGTATGACTGTAACTTGTTGCTTGTATCCTTACAATTTATATTAATATTGATTGTTTCCTGATTGCTTATTTGTACCCTATGACAATCATTAAGTGTTGTACCTCATGATTCTTGACAAATGTATCTTGTCTTTTTATGTACACTGAGAGCATATGCACCAAAGACAAATTCCTTGTGTGTCCAATCACACTTGGCCAATAAAGAATTCTATTCTATTCTATTCTATAGACAGAGGGATTGCCCTTTGCAAGAAATCAGGTGTGCTCACAGATGGAGGGGGAGGGGAGGGAGGGAGAGAAAATGTGTGAGAGAGAAAGCTGCAAGATCTCTTACTTTTTGTTTATGTCATGTGATCTCTTGTATATAAACAAGCTGAGATCCAGTATGGTCTAGTGTTAGGATGCTGAGCTAAGAATGGGGAGACCCAGGTTCCAGTCCTCCTTTAGGCATGAAAGCTTCATCCAGTCACTTTGTCTTGGTCTAGAATAGGAAATATAAAAATAGTCTTTCTACTAACCCAGTGGTTCCCAAACTTTTTCAGTCCACCGCCCCCTTGGTGCTACAAACTCATCCTCACTGCCCCCACCCCACCCCCTCAGGTGGGCGTGGCTTAGTGGTCAGGTGACCGGGTGGGCGTGGCCAACTTGTAAAGTGTGGTGAAACTCACTTAACAACGCTCTTGCTTAGCAACCAAATAAGTCTTTCTTTTGTTCTTCTCTACCTTCCCCCTTCTTTCTTTCTTTTTCTTTCTGTCTTTCTTCCTACCATCTTTCTTTTTCTTTCTTTCTTTTCTTTCTTTCTGTCTGTCTTCCTTCCTTCCTACCATCTTTTCTTTTTTTCTGTCTGTCTGTCTTCCTTCCTACCTACCATATTTTTCTTTCTTTCTGTCTTCCTTCCTTCCTACCATCTTTCTTTCTTTCTTTCTTCCTCCCTCCCTCTTTCTTTCCTTTCTTTCCTTCTTCCCTCCCTTCCCTTCCCTCCCTCCTTTCTTTTTCTGTCTGTCTTCCTTCCTTCCTACCATCTTTCTTTCTTTCTTTCTTTCTTTCTTTCTTTCTTTCTTTCTTTCTTTCTTTCTTTCTTTCTTTCTTTCTTTCTTTCTTTTTCTTTCTTTCTTCTTTCTTTCTTTCTTTCTTTCTTTCTTTCTTTCTTTCTTTCTTTCTTTCTGTCTGTCTGTCTGTCTGTCTGTCTGTCTGTCTGTCTGTCTGTCTGTCTGTCTGTCTTCCTCCCTCCCTCCCTCTTTCTTCCTTTCTTTTTCTTCCTTTCCTTTTTCTTTCCTTCTTCCCTCCCTCCTTTCTTTTTCTGTCTGTCTTCCTTCCTTCCTACCATCTTTCTTTCTTCCTTCCTTCCTTCCATCTTTCTTTCTTTCTTTTTCTTTCTTTCCTTTTTCTTTCCTTCTTCCCTCCCTCCTTTCTTTTTCTGTCTATCTTACTTCCTTTCTACCATCTTTCTTTCTCTTTCTTTCTGTCTTCCTTCCTTCCTCCCTCCCTCGCTCTTTCTTTCTTTCCTTTTTCTTTCCTTCTTCCCTCCCTTCCCTTCCCTCCCTCCTTTCTTTTTCTGTCTGTCTTCCTTCCTTCCTACCATCTTTCTGTCTTCCTCCCTCCCTCCCTCCCTCTTTCTTTCTTTCTTTCTTTTTCTTTCTTTCCTTCTTCCCTCCCTCCTTTCTTTTTCTGTCTATCTTCCTTCCTTCCTACCATTGTTCTTTCTTCTTTCTTTCTTTCTTTCTTTCTTTCTTTCTTTCTTTCTTTCTTTCTTTCTTTCTTTCTTTCTTTCTTTCTTTCTTTCTTTCTTTCTTTCTTTCTTTCTTTCTTCTTCCTTCCTTCCTTCCTTCCTTCCTTCCTTTCTTTCTTTCTTTCTTCCTTCCTTCCTCCCTTCCTCCCTTCCTCCCTTCCTCCCTCCCTCCCTCCCTCCCTCCCTCCCTCCCCTCCCTCCCTCCCTCCCTCCCTCCCTCCCTCTTTCTTTCTTTCTTTCTTTCTTTCTTTCTTTCTTTCTTTCTTTCTTTCTTTCTTTCTTTCTTTCTTTCTTTCTTTCTTTCTTTCTATCTTGTTTCCTTTTTCTTTCCTTCTTCCCTCCCGCCAGCCATGGCCTGGCCGCCACCGCCGCTCACCCAGGCCGATGGCTTGGTAAGCATTCTCTGGGTCGTGCACCAGGTCGCAGAGTGCCATCAAGGCTGGCTGCCGCGTCAGCAGCTCGGGGTGCTGCAGCTCTTCATTGAGCTTGGGGAGGCCTCGGCGGCCGAAGGCCACAGGCGCCTTGGTGGGGTCGATGTCAGGGGGCAGCTGGGCTGAGATCCGCGGGTGCACCATGCCGGAGGGGAGCCCGATGAATTGCGTGTGCCGGGTTGCTAGGCGATGGGGACGCCGGGCGGGAAAGTCCGTGCATGCGCAGGTTCCGCAGCAGGGCCTTCCCGCGGATCTGCGAGCGCTCGCCCGAGCAGCTTCGGGAGCGGTCGGCTTCCCTCGTCGCTGTGCCGCACTCAGTACCTAGCACTTGTAACTCCGTCGCATTCCATGCTCTTGGGTGCAGGGCAGCCCATTCTGAAAGAAAACATCTCACATTTTCTTTCAGAATGGGCTGCCCTGCACACAAGAGCGAGGAATGCGAGAGAGCTTCAAGTGCTAGGTGGGACGCAGTTTGGGGTGACCAGTCATGTGGGGCGGGATGGGGCGGAGCGGAGCGGGGCCTGGGCGGGGGCTGGGCGGGCCGCGAGACGGGCATCATACCTAGCACTTGTAACTCTGTCGCATTCCACGCTCTTGGGTGCAGGGCAGCCCATTCTGAAAGAAAACATCTCGCGGTTTCTTTGAGAATGGGCTGCCCTGCACACAAAAGTGAGGAACGCGAGGGAGCTTCAAGTGCAAAAGCATGGCGAACCACCTACCGCCACCCTGGCCCCTCTCACCGCCCCCCCTGTCGCCACCCTTCCCTCTCACCGCCCCCCTAAGGGTTCCCACTGCCCCCCAGGGGGCGGTACCGCCCACTTTGGGAACCACTGTACTAACCTGTAACCGGATAGGTTACAGTCCATGTCCTTCAATGAAAAGGCCTTCATAGAGGATCAATTATTTAATAATAATAAAATGAAAGCCAAGCCTTTCCCTGGTGTGTCTGGCTTGTAGTTGGTTGTAGTTGTAGGTTGTAGTTGGTGTTTAGAATAGAATAGAATAACAGAGTTGGAAGGGACCTTGGAGGTCTTCTAGTCCAACCCCCTGCTTAGGCAGGAAACCCTACACCACTTCAGACAAATGGTTATCCAATCTCTTCTTAAAAACTTCCAGTGTTGGAGCATTTACAACTTCTGGAGGCAAGTTGTTCCACTGACTAATTGTTCTAACTGTCAGGAAATTTCTCCTTAGTTCTAAATTGCTTCTCTCCTTGATTAGTTTCCACCCATTGCTTCTTGTTCTACCCTCAGGTGCTTTGGAGAATACTTTGACTCCCTCTTCTTTGTGGCAACCCCTGAGATATCGGAACACTGCTATCATGTCACCCCTAGTCCTTCTTTTCATAAGACTAGACATATCCAGTTCCAGCAACCGTTCTTTATATGTTTTATCCTCCAGTCCCCTAATCAGCTTTGTTGCTCTTCTCTGCACTCTTTCTAGAGTCTCAACATCTTTTTTTTACATCGTGGTGACCAAAATTGGATGCAGTATTCCAAGTGTGGCCTTACCAAGGCATTATAAAGTGGTATTAACACTTCACGTGATCTAGATTCTATCCCTCTGTTTATGCAGCCTAGAACTGTGTTGGCTTTTTTGGCAGCTGCAGCACACTGCTGGCTCATATTTAAGTGATTGTCCACTAGGACTCCAAGATCCCTCTCACAGTCACCACTATTGAGCAAAGCCCTACATGGCTCAGGGCCAGGGTACCTTTGGGACCGCATCCTGCCGCATACCTCCCTACGACCGGTTAGATCCCACAGAGTTGGTCTCCTCCAGGTCCCATCGACCAAACAATGCCGGTTGGCAGGGCCGATGGGGAGAGCCTTCTCTGTGGGAGCCCCCTCCCTTTGGAACCAACTCCCTCCAGAGATTAGAACTACCCCCACCCTGCTGGCCTTCCGTAAAGCAATAAAAACTTGGCTCTTCCAGCAGGCGGGGTGAAAGTGAGACCAATTAGATTACATTTGGGTCTCCCCCCTTGGTTTATGAATGTCAGATGTTTTTTAATTTTTATAATTTTTTAATTAGAAGTTTTTATGTAACAATGATTTTATATGTTGTTAGCCGCCCAGAGTCGCTTGGGAGTTGGGCGGCATACAAATCTATTAAATTAAATTAAATTAACGTACCACATACACTGTACCTGTGCATTTTGTTTTTGTTGCCTAAATGTAGAACCTTACTTTTTTCACCATTGAATTTCATTTTGTTAGATAGTGCCCAATGTTCAAGTCTGTCAAGATCCTTCTGTATCTTAAGCCTATCTTCCAGAGTGTTGGCTATTCCTGCTAGCTTGGTGTTGTCTGCAAATGTGATGAGTTCCCCATCTATCCCCTCGTCCAAATCATTGATGAATATGTTGAAGAGTACTGGCCCTAAAACAGAGCCCTGGGGTACCCCACTGCATACCTCCCTCCATGTAGATGCAGTTCCATTGAGGACTACACGTTGAGTGTGGTTCGTCAGCCAGTTACAAATCCATCTGGTGGTGATGCTGTCTAACCCACATTTTCCTATTTTAGCAAGTAGTAGGTTATGGTCTACTTTGTCAAATGCCTTACTGAAGTCCAAGTAAATTATATCAACAGCATTCCCCTGGTCCACTAGTTTTGTCACTTTGTCAAAGAATGCAATAAGATTAGTCTGGCATGATCTGTTTTTGACAAACCCATGTTGGCTTTTGGTTATTACTTTGTTTGCTTCTAGGTGTTCGCTGATTTGTTGCTTGATTATCTTTTCCAGATTCTTCCCTGGTATTGAGGTCAGGCTGATGGGTCTGTAGTTTCCTGGATCTATTTTTTTTCCTTTTTTGAATATGGGAACTACATGTGAGATAAGATAGCCAATTATTTGAATACTCACAATACAGAGACAGATCTGGTTCACAAATCAAAGGTTTATTGAGAGAAAGAAAAAGCGTTTGCAAAGGCTGGCCTCCAAGCCTCCTCCCAAGTTGGATTGAGAGCAAGGAGAGCAAAAACATATTTACAATTCATACTTTTATACTTTTCTATACAGCACATGCCACACCTAATAAGCCCACCCCACACCCCCTTTATTCTGCTAAGTCATTTCTACGTTATTCTATTCTCTAACAGGTCAGCATAACAATTCTCTCTCTAGGCGGAACTATCGTATCTTGTCCTTCTGTTGTTCCACCCTGGGCAACATCCTTATCTTAATGCCTTATTACTTGACCATGGGTGTTTTCCTGTGTCCTGGCCTTGGGTATGTTCCAGGAGGAATTATCTCAAGTCATTCTTCATGTGTTTTACTAAATACATTCTGGGTTAGTTAGAGAAGTGCCTTATAGATTATGTTTAATATATTTATTAAAGCTTGTTAGTACATTTAATATTCCTTTATAAAAGAGTAACTCATCATTCTTTTCCTTCATACATCAGCTCTTTTCCAGTCCTCTGGCAGTTCCTCGGTGCTCCAGGATCTTTGAAAGATATAGTTCAGTGGTTCTGAGATCACATACACCAATTCCTTCAGAACCTTGGGGTGTAATCCATCTGGTCCTGGTGATTTGAACTCGTCTAGGGTAGACAGGTGCTCACTTACCATTTTCGTCCCTATTTTAACTTGTGTTCCTAATCTGTTTTTTGTGGTGCTGTTTTTGATAGGTTGGACTGTTTTTTTCCCTTTGTGTAAGGACAGATGCAAAAAACGAGTTAAGTAGTTTTGCTTTCTCCCTGTTGCTTGTCACCTTCTTGCCACTTTCTCCCAGCAATGGACCAATTGTTTTCTTTCTTTCTTTCTTTCTTTCTTTCTTTCTTTCTTTCTTTCTTTCTTTCTTTCTTTCTTTCTTTCTTTCTTTATTTATTTATTATTTTTATTTGGTCCAGTTTATATGCCACCCAATTCAACATGGACTTGACTTTTTGACTTTTTTCTTTTTTTTAACATATTGGAAGAAACTTTTTTTGTTATTTTTTACTTTTTTCACAAGCCTTTGTTCATTGTGAGCCTTAGCTTTCCTCACTTCATCTTTGCAGGCTCGGGCTATTTGCTGATATTCTGCCTTAGTTATGTGCCCCTCTGTTTAGAGCAATACTTTTATAAACTGCACACTCAGCTAGGTGAATGTGAGAAAAATAATTAAGCAGGAATCCAGATTAAGAACAACATAAACAGATTTATTATTTCTCTTTGATCAAAGGTCCCCATACTCGGACAGAAGACAGAACTTCTGACACAAATAGAGGCAAAGGCCATTATCCAGAAACATGGATTTATACAGAACATGACTCCACCTTACTCCTCCCATTCTCCTCACATCATATCATCCAACCTCCCATTATGTAACATCCCAACATAGTGTTTACAACCTAGGAAAAAACCCAGAACATCCATCATCCTGACAGCTCCACACTTCCTCTCTCTCTGTGTGAACCTGAGCATTCTCATGAGCTCATTTCCTACATAACAACAAAAGAGAAAAACATTTCCGTATCATCACTTCCTCTCTTCTACATTCCCAGAAAATGGTACAAACATATCCTGTATACGAGCTGACATACATAAAATACATTTTGTTACACAATATGATTTTCATTACAAATAGATTCAAAATGGTTGTGCTATGGCTCTTATTACATGTCTTATTTAACAAGAATAAATTCATATTTCTCACAATCCTCCCTCTCTGACTTTATCGAATTTTATTCTTGTAACAATACGCACATCCTCCCTATTCAGGGCCCACGTCCCTAACTTCTTAGGGTTTCTCATCTTACAACAATACTTGCATCATTTCACACACATACAGGCATACAGTACATCTAATACAGACACAAGATATACAGCCTATAACTATAATGTTTATAGTGCCTACAAATGGTCCTTCAACCATGCAAAACAACCAAGAGTTAATACATTCCATAACCCATGGAATGCAGAATTCTCAGTTTCATGTTGTAGGTGGTAGTAAAGCTCTTAATTGTGATTTATTTTCTATACCAAAACAGCATAATCCTTGGAATTCTTCACAACCATGGCCCATCCTTAATAATATATCAATAGCAACACGGTTCTGCAATAAAGACTTCCTTATCTCTCCCATTTCATCAGCCAGAGCTGCTATGGCAGACGAAGTTTCATTAATACTTTTTGCCAAAGCACAAGCAAGATGTCCTATCTGCTTATGATTAAATTGTGTTGCAAACCAAGGAAATATGCCTAGAAGTCGAGCTTCTACATCAGATAATATCACCACCTCATCACTATCTCCAGCATCATATGCTATCTATATGTACCTTTTTACCTCTATAACTCCTACTGGCAGTATATCCAGTTGTCCTATACTGCACTAGAGATATAGATTTTTGTATAGATATGATATGCAAATCATGTATTACCAGGTGAGGTTCACCTGCTTTCTTAGATGTTTCTTCATGTTCAGGCTTCTGATCATGTGTCTCACCTGTAGTGTACTTTTCACTACCTTTGCAATCGTGGTCTTCTTGCTGGTATGCGATTACTATGATGCAGTGTAGCATTCATCAGAAAAAAACAAAACTGTGTTCAGGCATCCTATAGGAGAAGATCCTCCCACTGCATTAGCAGGAATAACTGCATAAGCATATAAGCCATAAAACAGAAACCATCCTTTAGGTAGGTATAACACCTATCCTAATGCATCCATCTCTCTGCTCTCAGTACAAATAAACACTTCTTGTTTATAGTTGTCTATATACTACACAATCATAGGCTGGCAAAATGTTCTTCACCTCAATTACCAGTTTCTTCTGATTAGTCCATTCACTGGGCTTAATTAGATGACCAAGCAAAGTAATCACTTTTGATAGATCATAGATGTTATGTTCTATAACAATCTTTCCATCTTCAAACGAAAACTTCCCAGGAACTGGTACACCCACAAAACATGTAGACATGATCTCCGAGACTGTTGTCTCTCCTTTCACACAAAAGGATATACTATTCAAAGCCACTGTCATCAGGTCAAGGAAAATATTTTCCCCCTTCTTCATAGGTTTCTCTCACATGTCATGTGTACCTAAATGGTGCTTTCAAATTGTACATCTACCCTTCCACTAAAGCAGCGGTTCCCAACCTGGGGGTCGCGACCCCTTTGGGGGTCGAACGACCATTTCCCAGGGGTCGCCCTCAGCTCCCCCCCACACTGCCACAAGCCATATCGGCTCGACTCGCCCGAGCCCTCCGATTGGTCGGGAGAGGTGCCATTCGGCGAGAGGCATTTGTGACGCCTGGCGGCCGAGCTTTGAAGGCATCAGCTAAGGGGCGGGGTGTCACAAGATTGCATGCTGGAGAGTGCAAGGCGGTGCTTAAGACATCTGTGGCCACCCCTGTCTCCTGCTCGCAGCGGCAGTTTCTTCCCGCTGGTGTAGAAGGGAAAGGGAGTTACGGGAGGGAACGGCCAGCCAACGACCACTTAAGTTTAACAGCGCATGACGGTGGGAAGGAGGACAGCTGGGTCGGGCTTGTCTGTCAGCCCTCTCGCCCTCGGCTGACGCGGAGACCCAGCGAACAAAGAGGCAAACAGGGAGGGAGGGAACAGAGAGACTGAGAGATATTAGCGCAGGGCTAGCCTGATCATGCAGCCTCGGTGCTCAGGGCGCCACTGCTGGGGACAGGAGGAGCTAAGCCGGAGGGAACTGGAGAAGGAGGTGGTGCCGGAGCATGGTCCATCGCCGCCCCCCTGCTCCGTATGATCAGGCTAGCCCTGTGCTAATATCTCCCAGTCTCTCTCTTCCCATCCTCCCTGTTTGCCTCTTTGTTCGCTGGGTCTCCGTGCCAGCCGAGGGCGAGAGGGCAGACAGATGAGCCCGACCCAGCTGTCCTCCTTCCCGCCGTCGTGCGCTGTTAAACTTAAGTGGTTGTTGGCTGGCCGTTCCCCCTGTGACTCCCTTTCCCTTCGACACCAGCGGGAAGTAATTGCCGCTGCGAGCCCCGGCCGGCCCGGTTTGTGAGTCCCGGCTGTAGTCGGAGATGTGGGATATGGCAAGCGAGGAGACGGGGATGCCGGAGGGGGTAGCAGGGAGTGTCTGGGTGGGAGGATTTAATAAAATATAAAATATAGTTCTTAAAGCAGAAGACATATAAACCCAAGAGGACTAACGGATGTAAGGAAGGAGAGAGTTTGACGCTTCTCATGAATCAAATTTGCAAAGAATGAAGGAGGAACAGAAGAGTTTGAAGGAATTGTCCTCCAGCCGCAAAGGGGAATCTTTGAAAAGGCGGCTGGGTGAAGGGGCCATAAGCGCCTTGCGGGACGTCTCGCTGCAGGACCCGTGGCTGCGCTACGAGCTCATCCAGCGCATCGGCTCCGGCACTTACAGCGATATTTACAAGGTGCACAATGGCGCACCCAGGGAGCACGGCCGGCTTTGGAGAGGGTCCCCCTGGGCGCGCTTGGGGAGGGAAAGGCACCGCCACCAGGGCGGAGAGGAGCTGCAGAGGCGGCCGAGCGAGCAGGAAGGAAGGCAGGAGGATCCCGAGCCGCCCAAGCCCCGCCTTGCAAGCCCACCTCTTCCTCCGCCGCAGAAAAGGATGGCCAGCAACGCAATGGAGAGGCGGGCTCTGCAGCTGGCGGTCTCCAGGAGGGAGGAGAGAGAGCAGGTGGAGGGGGTTTCTAATCGGGGGTCCCTATGACTGGCAGCCCCCCCTTTTTTTCCAGCTCTACCCTCCTCCTGTTGGGCAACTTCTCCAAAGCGCGCTTTTGGAGACGCGCAATGGGGAGCAAGGAGTCGTGGATGGGATCGCTGCACGGTGGTGGGGATTTGCAGCCCCCCATCTCCCGGGTGGGGTATGGATCGGACTGGGGAAGGGGTGCAGAGGGGTGGGGGAGAAACAGGAAATTATGGCCGGGTTTCCAGGGCTGCTCTCTCCGGAGCATGTCCGGGTCTCTTGGGGCCAGCCTCTTTTTTTTTTTGCACCGGGAGGTTTCGCCAAAGGGTTTCCCCCAAGCGGAGGGTGCCTTTTGGAGAAGGCGAGGCGAGGGTGGGGTGGGCTGGCTGGTTCCCCAGACAAGGTCTGCTCTGTGGGGCAGGCTGGCTTTGCTACAAGTGTAGGCAGGGCAGGCAGGATCCCCTCCCTGCTCGCTCCGCTTTCCTGGAGTGACTGAATAACCACAATGCGCTTATTTGTCCGGGTTGCCAGAGTTTGGCACGTGTGGATCTTGTGGTGCTGAGGGCTAGGAGAGGGAAGAAGAGAAAAGAGAAGGAAGGAAGGAAGGAAGGAAGGAAGGAAGGAAGGAAGGAAGGAAGGAAGACCAGAGATGAAAGGAAGGAAGGAAGGAAGGAAGGAAGGAAGGAAGGAAGGAAGGAAGGAAGGAAGGAAGGAAGGAAGGAAGGAAGGAAGGGAAGGAGAGGAAGGAAGGGAAGAAAAATGTTAGGTGGGAGGGTGGGAGGGAGGGAGGAAGGAAGAGAAAAAGAGAGGGAAAGAAAGAAAAAGAAAGAAGAGGAAGGTTGGGAGGAAGGAAGGAAGGAAGGGAAAAAAGAGAGAGAGAGAGAAAGAAAGAAAGAAAGAAAGAAAGAAAGAAAGAAAGAAAGAAAGAAAGAAAGAAAGAAAGAAAGAAAGAAAGAAGGAAACTGTTGAAAGAAGAGCCTTGCAAATTAAAATTGTTGTCTTTGCAGGGGTTTTGTAAAGGGTGGGTGAGCAGGCCCCATGGGGAAGAAAGGAATATGGGGCTGTTTTAAGAAGAGCAAGCTTAAAAGAGGAAATTGGCTTTGGGGACCCTGGCAATGTTTTTGGACCAATCATGGTTTTTTTTGCCCCGTTTGCCTCCTGAAACTTTGGAGTCCTGGGAGAAAGCTACTAAACAGGGATTACTTTGCTGGAAGCTTATCTGATTTCTAGTTTTTCGACACTGCAGGCCACAATTTCTCAACCTCAACAACTTGAATATACCTGGACTTCAACTCCCAAAATTCCCTAGCCAGCTTTGCTTTGAATTCTGGGAGTTGAAGTCCAGGCACCTTAAAAGATGCTGAGATTGAGAAATATTGCTGTACACTTGTTGGTTATCAAGTCTAAATACAGAAGTAGACTTGTTGTGGAAGATGATATTCCTTGTGCTCTTGCAAAGACTGGCCCGAGAATTTCTGATCTGGCATAATTACATATTGTTTTTGTGATTAATCGCTATGCTTTAATTATGTTCAATTTGTAACAATGAAAATACATCCTGCATATTAGATATTTACATTACGATTCATAACAGTAGCAAAATTACAGTTATGAAGTAGCAATGAAAATAATTTTATGGTTGGGGGTCACCACAACATGAACTATATTAAGGGGTCGCGGCATTAGAAAGGTTGGCAACCACTGTCCTAGATCCACAGCTAAAATTGGATCAACATCTATCAGCTGTGGCTAGGGGGACCTTTGCACAGGTTCGCCTGGTGCACCAATTGCGACCCTACTTGGAGAGGGAGGACTTACTCACGGTCACTCACGCCCTCATCACCTCACGGCTGGACTACTGTAATGCGCTCTACATGGGGCTACCCTTAAAGAGTATCCAGAGACTGCAATTGGTGCAAAATGCAGCTGCGCGAGTTGTAGTGGGTGTTCCTAGATACACCCACGTAACACCTATCTTCCGCCAGCTGCATTGGTTGCCCATTTAATTTAATTTTAATTTAATTTAATTTAATAGATTTGTATGCCGCCCAACTCCCAAGGGACTCATTAGTCTCGGGATGCAATTTAAGGTGTTGGTTTTAACCTTTAAAGCCCTACATGGCTCAGGGCCTGGTTACCTGCGGGACCGCATCCTACCGCATACCTCCCTACGACTGGTTAGGTCCCACAGAGTTGGTCTCCTCCAGGTCCCATCAACCAAGCAATGCCGGTTGGTGGGACCGCGGGGGAGAGCCTTCTCTGTGGGAGCTCCCTCCCTCTGGAACCAACTCCCCCCAGAGATTAGGACTATCCCCACCCTGCTGGCCTTCCGTAAAGCAGTAAAAACTTGGCTCTTCCGGCAGGCGGGGTGAAAGTGAGACCAATTAGAACACCTCTGGTCCCCCCCATGTATGAATGTTGGATGGTTTTAATTTTTTTAAATTTTTAACTGTGTTTATGGTGTTGTTATATATTGTTTTTATGAATTGTTCTTTTCCTGTATTGTACGCCGCCCTGAGTCCCATGGGAGTTGGGCGGCCTATAAGAATGTTCAATTAAATTAAATTAAATTAAATTAAATTTAGTGTGAGTGAAGGAGCATGAGGACACTGCTATAACAGTTTCTGAAAGCAGCCCTAGAAGATAAATTCCATAGGAAACACAATATTTATTTATTAGATATTTAATCTCTCTTTTATTATTTGTATAAATAACTCAAGGTGGTGAACGTGTACAATACTCTTACCGCCTCTAATTTTCAAGTTATATTTTCTATTTCTACTACTCATAAAGTCTGATTGATATTTGCCATACTGGATCATAGGTTGGGGCTCTATGCTTTGACAGTCCCCTCCGCCCAGAACTGATGCCTTATTGGGCCCCCAAGGCAGAAGCTATGTGAAACAATGGATGGAAAATAATCAAGGAGAGAAGCGACCTGGAATTAAGGAGAAACTTCCTTTTTTAAAAAAAATAATTTTTTATTTTTTTCTCCAACATTACCATACATAAATACATATACCTTACATTATACCAATAGACACTGTTATACATTATTATACAATTATTCTTAAGATATTCTCCTCTATTACACCTAATTTATATTACTATTCATCAACCTGTTACTCTTTATTTCTTTACACTCCCCTCCCTCTTCCCTCTCTTCCCTCTACCTTCTTACCCTTCTCTCCCCCTTCCTACACTCCACTCCTCTTCCCCTTCCTCCTTTCTATTTCCTCTTTCTCCTTCTTTACCTTTCCTCGAGTGCTTCTTATCTTAAATCTTCTCATATTTAACAGATTGATTTATTATTCTCTTAAATTTCTACTCCATCGGTGTCATTACTTCATTTAAACTTTATAAATAATTTCTAAACAAATACTACATAGTTTGGTACATGTAATTAATTGATAAATAATGCTACCTCCAAAAAAAGAATCTAGTTTTGTCTTCTGGGTCTACCACCGATTAATTTCTAGTTTTCTCTTCAAATCCAGTTATTACCTTTCCTACCTCTTAATTTTATGCCGTGTTGCTTAATCCCCTTCTTTAATTTCTTTACATATCCTTCGTTTTCTTGTCCCCTATTTTTATCATAACTACCGTATTTTTCGGAGTATAAGACGCACCTTTTTACCCTCAAAAAGAGGGTGAAAACCTGGGTGCGTCTTATACACCGAATGCAGCCCCACCCAGCCACCCCCACCCTTTGGCCTCTGCCTGCCAGCAATTTACCTCTTTGCAGCAAACAGGGCAAAGCACAAGAAGAGCACAAGAAGAGATAAACTGCCTCCCGACCTACAGCTGACGGAGGCTTGCAAGCCACGTGGTAAAATGAAACTGAAACTACGGTGGCTGTGATGAGACATATTGCTTGGAGATAAACTGCTGGCAATATTAGACTGCTAAAATTGCAAGAAGGAAAGGTAGAGCTGCTGTGGCTCAGTGATAGAGCTCTTGCCTCCCAATCAGGAGGTTGTGAGTTCTATCCTAGGTACAGGCAGATTCTGTTAATATGTTATTTTGTTAAATGTTTGTAGTGTTCAAATTATTAGACTTATTTTTTAAAGACTGCTTTATTATTGTTCTAGACAACTTAGCAAAATGAAGAAGCTTTTTAAAATAAATGCTTGCTCTGAAGAGGCCCAGTGCTATTGTATCTTCTTTTAAATAATAGAGAATAATGTATACTTCCAGAAATTTTAGTTAATTTTAACAGCTCTGTACAAGTATAGTATGAAATGTAACAGTGTCCTGTTTAGTATTAGAGTTAAATCCTGACTTACCTTGGAGTAGATCTATTTAATTAAAAAAAATTAAATTTAATTTAAAAAATTTAAATAATTGGGAGGAGTTAGTGTGACTACATTTAAGAAAACTTTCTGGCATAATGTACATTTCTCCAATTCTTTGCTATTTCTACGGGTCAAGCACACATGCACAGAAATACACAGCAAACAGTGTATATCATCTGTACTGTTTGCTGTTTGCTGTTTGGCAAATTGCTTGGAGGCAGAGGCCTTTTTTCCTTGTTTTCCTCCCCCAAAACTAAGGTGTGTCTTATACTCCGGTGCGTCTTATACTCCGAAAAATACGGTAAATGCCCTGTATAAATCTACATTCCAATTGTATCATTTATATTATAATCATAAAATATTATATAATCATATTAGTTATTCATTTCAACAGTTCATTTTCATCATAGTTTTTGTTATTTCAAATTAATTAATTATTCAAATCTTATCATAAATGGAAAATAAGGATAATAATAGTTATTCAGATTCTATATATTTCAGAAAGTTAACCTATTTTCATTCTCTTCCATATTTCATCTTACCCTCTGGCGGTACAAATATTTAATTCCATCAATTTTAAAATAATTTAATGAAACCAATCTTATATCAGTCTGTAATATACCTATAAATCCACAAACAAAAATAAACCTATTCATTAAGTAATTATATCAAGTAATTATTGCATTCCAATATAATTATTATAATAATACTAATAATCCACACAATCTAATATAATATGACATTAATATAAAAAGAAAAAAGAAAAGTATATTCCTCCCATCATTAATCATCCATTTTCTTTTGATTTCCATCCCCTTTTCTTAACTTCTTTTTTTCTTTCTTTTACATTTGTACCCCCAACTTCTTTTCCTCCAAACTCCTTTCCTCCCCTATAAGTATATTGTTTGTATAGGTGTATCTTCAATTCTACTTATTCTCTTTTCCTTATTTCTCCCTTCTTTTATTAATTTTTTTATCCAGTATCGGTATTCTCCCCCTACTCCCCTTTTGTTGACCCCAGTGTAATCGTCATAAATTTCAACATAGTCATTAATTTGTCCATTTTCAATATCCACTTTTTTTTTTCACTATAAGACCCGGTGTCTTCATCAATCTGATTTTTCTCTTCTATTATCTTCTTTCTTCTAGTATCTTCTTGTTCTTCATTTTCATTTTTATTCTCACTTGATTCTTCTCTCCTTTCTTTTCCACTTCCAAATTCCAAAAGGCATCTTTTTATATCATCACGCAAGTCTTTCAAAAGTACCACGAACTCTGCATAATCATTTGAATCTACAGGACAGATGGAGAGACTAACGTGGTTTTTTTCTCTTCTTTTTTTATCAATATATTTTAAAATAATTAATGATTTAGAATTTTTGTGAAATTAATAATTCGATATATTGTAATATTAGGTTACTAATACTGTGTTTGACTTTATGATTAAGTTTAAGGTTTTTGAATTACAAGGGGTTAAAGAAATCTTAAAATACTGGAATTAATAATTTGATAGAATATTTTAAATACTTAGGTATTTTGAATAGGTATAAACACTTAATATTTACTTATTACTTATGTAATATTTACTCAAGTTTTATTTAATATTGAGGAAATGGTGTGATGTTGCAATTGATTGAAATGGGGAGGAAAGACTCTCTCTTTTCTTTTCTTTTTTTCTCCTTTTTTTCTTTCTCTTTTTTCATTTTTATTATTAGATCATATATAGATTATATAAAGGAAAGATATTTAGTGGTGTAAATTATCAGCCTGAGATATTGAATGGTGTTTGATTAACAATATGCTTGATTTTCTGATTATGTTCAAAGTTTTGAATAATTAGGAGTTAAAGACTCAAAGAAATGTGGAAATTAGAAATTTTTTTAACTTAATTTAAATTTATTTTATTGAATATTATGCCCTGTACTTTCTCTGGGAAGTCCGGGGGGTGGGGGGGTGAGAGGGGGGGAGGGTTAGGGGGGTGGGTAGGGGTTTGGGGCAGGGATGGGTTCCTAATTTTTTTACTACCACTCTGTGGGTGTGGCTTATTTTGTGGGTGTGGCTTGCCAGCCATGTGACCAGGTGAGTGTGGGCCTCAGGAGCTTGGCAGCGGCCGGAGATGCAGGGGGGCATTGCCCACCCGCAACGCAGCCCCCCGCAGCGGGAGCAGCAAGACTGCGGCAGCGGTTCTTCTAGGAGGCTCCGTCCAGCCTGAATGCTTCTCCCCATTCGATGATCCTAGGCTCCTGCCACCCATTCCCCCTCCCCTCAGCAGCTCGAGAAGCCTCAAACGTGCGAAAATGCCTAGGATCATCACCGCGTGTTTGTGGCTTCTTGGACTGCTGAAGGGGGGGGGGGAATGGAGATAGCTCCTGCCGCCCGTTCTTTCAGCATCTCACGCGCTCCCTCAGCCATCCTCCCCTGCTTGGACTCACTGTGGGGTAGGAAGGCAGCGCATGCGCAGTGCCAGAAGCTCGGCTTCTGGGTATGCGCAGAAGAAAATTTTTAAAAAATTAATTTTTTTTAAAAATGGTGGTGGCCAGGCACCGGCAACCGACCGCACCGGTACTGTGATGTCACCAGCAGGCCGCTACCGGTGCTATAGAGTGGACCGCACCGGTAGGAACCCACCACTGGTTTGGGGGGAAGGGGGGGAGAAAAGAGAAAAATGTTTGTACTTTGTACTAATAAAACTTTTTGAATTAAAAAAAAAAGGGTGAGTTGCAAACACAGACCTTATCAGTCCTTGGATAGTTGCCAGGCCGATAGCTTCTTGATGCTACGCTGAACAAGGAAATACTTGGCAAGGAGTCTCTGTGAGGCACAACTCAGATAAGCCAATCTTCACACAAATAATGAACTAATTGTCTCCTGCAAACACCACTCCCCTTTCGCTCCAATTTATTTCCTATGGGAGGGGCCATGCAGTGTCCCCTTGTGCTTTTACTCCCAAGTCAACCTCTGTTCCTTAATTGTTCCCTTCTCCTGGCAGCTCTGTGCATGCGCACATCGGGAACAGGCTCCAGCTGTTCTTCAGCCCCACTTATCTCCCACTCCGAAGGTAGCTGATAACTGTCGGATGGCCCTGGCCCCATCTCTGCCTCCGATGCAGAGCACTCATCAGAGACTTCCCCAGACTCCAGGACTGGCCCATGTTCCTCCCCAGCCTCCTCACTGTCCGAGTCTGCCACCAGCTCTGCTGGCCACTGGTAGGCCACAACAAGTCCAGGCCTAGGCCTTCTGGCCACATGGCCCCAGCTGAAGTCTTTTACTCAGAAGCTGGTGAAAATGTTTTCCTTAGATTTCACATTCTTACAGCTTTGCCATCATCTGAATAAAACACTTTGGCTTCTCTGCTAGTGGGTCGGCCTCTTCTGGAGCTCTGAAGATCTTCAAAAAGTAAATAATCCATAGGAAATGGGGTGGGGAGGAATCTGGGATGCTAGCAAAGCAGGCCTAGTCTGTGGCGACCTGGTGGGGCAGGATGGGGGGGAGCAATTCTGGGGACCCCAGGGGAGCATGAGGTATCTCAGTGGATTGGAGGAGGCCTTGGATGGCCTTGGACTAGGACTTGCATACTCTTCCCCACTCTGAGATACCTCATGTGCATTTAATGACCTGCACATTCGATTAACAAATGCATTGGGGAAAGCAGGGAGTGATCACGTTCATTTAACATGATTCAATGAAACAAATCCTTCGGTTACGAATGTAATTGGCAGGCTCTATTACATTTGTAACTCGAGGATTACCTGTATAATGAGAGTGAGGGAGGGTCTCAGGGAAGTCCTGCCTTAGCACTTGGCCACCACAGGTGCCCCCCCACAAGTCCCATGCCATGCCCACCATGCCCCGGCTCTCCGAGGTCAAACACAACCCTGATGCGGCCCTCAATGAAATTGAGTTTGACACCGGAGGGACTTCCGGTGTGACGTGGGGCGAAGCAGCTGTAAAGGGACGATCTCCGTCCTCTGAGGCTGCTTTCTTCTTTTGTTTTTGGAGACCTTTCGGGGCATCGACGGTTTGTAGGACTGGGTGGACAAGAGGGATATCCCGGGCAACAGCGGGGTGAAGGCGTTCGCCTGCTGGGGCGGAGGGCACCCTCACTATCTGAAATGAAAGCGTCCATCTCTGCTCTTTGAAGTATTGCGGACCCAAAGCCTCAACGCGCCACATAAGAAAAGGAAGCAAAAATAATAGCGGATCGCACCTGGAACACCAAAATTAGACTCTCACGAAAACTCTGGATTTATAAAAGAGGGAGATCTGACCACAAGGACAGGGCAATTAAGGAGCTCTGTGAGAAAATCAGCGGTGAAAGTAAAGAATGAGCAGAGGGACAGGACTCTAAGGAGAAAACAGCATCGTGAATAAACATAACAAAAGAGTTAAATTGAGCCCCTGTGGAGGACGTGGAATAGTACCTTTTTGTTATCGGAGGACTACCTGCTGAGAGACAGTGGACCAGAGAAATTGGAGATTCAACACCAGATGAGAGATCAGAAACGGAGCGGAGAAACAACACATGGTGGATGACTTAGCAATTTTGAATGGAACGATCTCTATTATTGAGGCCAAAGGAAAACATCTGATTGCAGAATCCAAGGAAATCAAGACCTCTAAAACATTTACAGGATTGCTGAGATCCACTTAATACCAACTGAAACTGGTACCGCTTAAAAAGAACTGTATTATATAACTTTTTTCTATTTTTCACCTTTGAACACTTACTTCATTTTTATCACCTATTTTACTTTACACTAAATATTCTGCTATAATTAAATTCTCTACCCTCTCCTCTTCCTATTTATAGATTGTAAAAAAGGAAAAATCTTATTTAGTGTCTATAAATGTAATATTTTTATTTTTAATTGTAATTTAAATAATATATATTGATTTTGAATAGTATTTTTAAGGAACGACTTAAAACAAATAGAGATATATATTGATTGAATTGTAAAGTCTATAGAGGATACTTTGAACATTAATAGAAATATATAAATTGTAATCATAACTATAATTAGATTGGTTAAAATTATATAAGGGAAACTACTGATATATTGTGATATTCTACTGTATAACTCTTTAACATATCCAAAGTATTTAATCAGTTATTAATATAAGTACTATAGTAACATAGATCATTTATAGATATATTTATATAGAATTTTTGGATAATTGATACATTTAAGAACATAGAGAACTATATCAGTAATTGATAAAATATACAGGATTGATAGAGAACTAAATAATACAACAGGGTAAAAGATTGTTATATGGTAAACTGGGAGAGGATCTACAAAATTTTAGAACAACAAAAATCAATCTTAAAGGAAATGACAAGTAATACAACAAATATGCCCATGAAGTGGGGGAAGAGACCAGCACAAGCTGGAGCTGCAAGTGCAGCATCACCAGTCACTCAAAGGCAGATAGATGACATGTTACCAGTAGAAAAAGGGGGCACATCCCTTATGCAGAATATGAACAGCACACTAAACGTGGTTCAGGAAACAATGCTTAAACTACAGGAATTGATTACGCAAAATCATACCGAACTAAAATCAGATATTTCAAGATTAGACAATAGAATGGAGATGATACAGGAGGCGATACAAAAAAACAAACAATGTATTAGTGGTGTGGGAAAAAAATGGAACAAAATGAAAATAAAATTGAGAAGGTAGACCAGAGAGTGACAGAAATAAATAGAGAGCTGGAGACCTCACTGATCCATCTTGAAATGGACAGATCATCTTACTTCTTAAGAATACAAAATATTCCAGAGAATAAGGAGGAAGACTTGGGAGATGTGATGGCAGGGGTGGTAGCAGAAATTCTACAGCAAAACAAAACAGATACCAGAAATGAAATAGACGAAGTGTACAGGATACAAACCAATTACGCTAGACGCCACCGCCTGCCAAAAGAAATACATATAAGGTTTGCCAGAAAGAAAACAAGAGACAACATTTACTTAGCCACGAGAGGGGGGACATTAATACACAAAGGGAGAGAAATAAACATCTTGAAACAAGTCCCAAGAAGGGTTAGGGAACGTAGAAGGGACTATAAGCCACTGGCAACATTGTTAAATAAAAAGAACATTATATTTAGATGGCTCATTCCGGAGGGGATGATAATAACCTTAGAAGGACGAAAAGTAAAGGTGGATACCATAGAAAGAGCACAGGAGGTATATGAACAACTTGCTGGTATGGAGAAAGAGATGAAAAGTGAAGGAAAAGTGGATGGGGCAAGTGAAGAAGAAGAGCAGGAGATTGAAGAAGAGGTACAGAGGGAGGGAATTGAAGAGACTGAAGATTTAAATAAAAAAGTAGAGAGAATTAAAACAAGGACACAAACAGCAGCAGAAGCAAAAAGTAAATAGTTAGAAAAACACTTTATAAACAAAACTGGAAACGTTAAAGGAAACAAAACTTATATCATTAAACATTAATGGATTAAATAATGCACAAAAAAGAAGGAAAATATTTTCAAAATTAGTTAAACAAAAAGCAGAATATGTTTACAAGAAGTCCATATCAAACAAATACATAAAAAAATATCTGGAATATTCAAAACTAGGGAAATTATATGCATCATTGGGGGGGGAAGAAAGGTGTAGTAATATATGTACAAAAAGATATTGAGTCTAAAGAAATAAAAGTAGATTCCAAAGGAAGATATATAATGGTGCAAATTGAAATAGGGGGAGAAAAAATATTATTAGTGAATATATACGCACCCAATCAAAAACAAAAAAACTTCTATCAAAAGATACATGAGAAAGTAACGACAACTAAATATAAAAATATATGTTTAATAGGGGATTTTAACGGTATAATAGATCCAAAAAGAGACTACATAACAGGGAAAAACAAAAAAATTAACAAAAATACACTACCAACTACATTTAAAGACATGATAGAGGAGTTGAATTTGACAGACACATGGCGATTATTACACCCTAAAGACAAACAATATACATTTCATTCAATACCACACCAATCCTTTTCAAGACTAGACATGGTCTGGACAAATGAAGAAATGTGCAAGAACATAGCATCGGTGGAGATAGCCCCAAACATATGGGCAGACCATAGCCCCTTAATAATAATATGGAAAGGAAAAAAGAAAGGAATAAGGAGATGGACTCTGAACACAAAAATACTCCAAGAAGATGAATACATACAAACAATTACCAAAGAAATAAAATTATTTATGAAAGAGAATAAGAAACAGCCTACAACCATACAAAACTTATGGGATACATTAAAAGCATATATAAGGGGAATTACAATTGCCTATACGGCAAAGAAAAATAGAGAAAAATGGCAGGAATACAATGAAAAAATAAAGGATATTCAACAGTTAGAAAAAAGACTACAAAAAGAACCAAAGGAAGAGAATACAAATAAATTATTAATGGAAACGAGGCATAAATTGAACTTAATTGAACAACAGGAATATTTGAAGGACATTAGGCTTACAAAACAAACATTCTTTGAAACAGCAAATAAACCCGGTAGATGGCTAGCTTATAAAATTAAAAAGGAAAAAAGCAATAGAATTATAAATCAACTGATGGATATAAATGGGGAAATACAACACTCAGATGAAAAAATAAAAGAAATTGCCACAGAATATTATAGAGACTTATATAGACAGGACCCAGTGGAATTAAATAAAATAACAGAATATTTAAAGGAAATTAGTATGCCGCAAATAGAGGAAATTGATAAGGAAATGTTAAACAGGGATATTACAACGCAAGAAATCCAAAATGCAATTCAAAAACAAAACAACAATAAAACACCAGGACCGGATGGATTTCCAGGGGAATATTACAAAAAACTGAGTACAATACTAGAGGATATTTTATTAGAGCTATATAATGAAGCATTAACAGGAGCTAGGATACCAAATACGTGGAGGGAAACATATATCACCACGATTATGAAAGAAGGTACCGAGAAAAATCATATACAAAACTACAGACCAATTTTGTTGTTGAACACAGATCATAAAATTTTCATGACAATTATGGCAGAAAGAACCAAAAAAACCCTAAATAAAATCATTTATTCGTATCAAAATGGATTTTTACCAATGCGGCAGATAAAAAACAATACAAGAATCGTTTTAAATATATTGGAATATTATGAAGCGCATCCAGAAAAGCAGGTCGCCCTAGCTTTCCTGGATGCGCAAAAAGCGTTCGACAACGTAAATTGGCAGTATATGATAGGTTTGATCAAAGAGATGAAATTTGGCGACAAATTTGAAAAAATTATAGAAACAATCTACACCTCCCAGTCAGCCAAGATTATGATAAATGGGGACATGACACAATCATTCCAGATCTTTAAAGGAGTACGTCAGGGATGTCCGATGTCACCTCTGCTCTTTATCTTAACATTGGAAACACTACTGAACAAAATTTGAAATAATAAGGATATTAAGGGAACAAAGATTAGAAACCAGGAGTATAAATTACAGGCATTTGCCGATGATCTCGTATTTTTAATAGAAGAACCAATTGAAACAGGACAAAAACTGATTAAAGAGATAGAGGAATACGGAGAATCGGCAGGATTGAAAATCAATGAACAAAAAACTAAATTATTAACAATAATTTGACAATATGAACATATGACAATAAAACAAAAAGATGAATTGGAAGGGAAATTAGGCTTACAAACAACCAAAACAATTAAACATTTAGGGATAATACTAATGAATAGATGTTCATCCATTAAAAAAGACAATTATGACAAATTAGTAAACCAAACAAGATTAGAATTAGAAAAATGGAAAAAATTACAGTTATCATTATTAGGGCGTATAGCTGCGATTAAAATGAGTATACTGCCAAATTTTTTATACTTATTTCAAACGGTTCCGATCAAATTAGAGACTAAATTTTTTACTAATTTGAATAAAATTATATCTAAATTTATATGGCAAAACAAAAAGCCAAGAATCAAATTAACGAATCTACAGGATGATAAGAGCAGAGGTGGTCTAGGACTCCCTGACTGGAAACTTTACTACAAAGCAGCATCCTTGGCGTGGATAAAAGAATGGATAAATTTAACTAACAAAAGAATACTAACGCTAGAGGGCCACGACCTACAAATGGGATGGCATGCTTACATATAGAGAGATGGAACTAAGCCACAACTTAACTTCAACCAACACCTAATTAGAAAATCTTTGCTAAAAACATGGTACGAAACTAAAAAGAACTACATGAAAATCCCCAAATGGCTTTCAATTATAGAAGCCATGACCTACCCGAACCTAATTGATATAACCAAAGCAGCAAAATATAGCGACATATTAGATCCGACAGGGAAATTAAAAAGTAGAGAACAATTGGCGGAACAAAATATAAATATTGATTGGTTGACTTACAATTAAAAACTCGACACAAAAAAGATACTGAGGGTATGGGTATAGACATGGAAGTGCAAAAACTGGATAAAATTTTGATTGGCCCGGACAAAAAAATAATATCAAAACTATATAAATATCTGCTGGAATTTGATAAAATGGAGGAAATTGTCAAAGAACCCATGATAGCATGGGCAAAAAACGTAGGTCACAACATACACTTGGCTGACTGGGAGAGAACATGGAATATAAACTGCAAAATAACTAAGTCAACAGCATACAAAGAGAATTATTATAAAATGTTTTATAGATGGCATTTAGCTCCATCAAGATTGGCCAAAATATACCCAAAAATGAATTCGGCTTGCTGGAAATGTAAAAAAGGCGTAGGTACCTTCTTTCATGCGTGGTGGTTGTGTCCCGAAGCAAAGGGCTATTGGAAAAAGGTGCATGCTTGGTTACAAGAAATTACAGAGAGAACAATGGAATTCACCCCAGAACTTTTCCTGCTGGGGATAATGGAAAAACAACATCCAAAAAACATACAATATTTAATACTACATATTACAACTGCGGCAAAAATAACATATGCACAATATTGGAAAGACAATCAAACCCCACCAGAAAATATACTAATGGACAAAATATATAGATGTGCTGAAATGGACATGCTGACTATTCAACTCAAAGGACAATGCAACTCAGAATACTACAAAACATGGACTAGATGGTACAACTGGACTAAAAAAAAGAGGAAAGACTGTGTGACAATGTGAGAAGAAAACGAAGACAGAAGAGACTAAATTTATGATTTATTGTGCATAATTGAGATATAACAATGTTGTAAAAACGGGTGTAGATCTGTATCAAAATATTCAGATGTTTAATGAAGAAAAATAATTACAAAAATTACCAAAAAAAAAAAGAAATTGAGTTTGACACCCCTGTTATAAAGCATCAAATTAGGGAAAAGTTATTTAGCTGGATTACTGAATAACTCATACTGAAGACTGTGGATTTGTAATGTATTTTTCTTAGTTTCTGTTATCCTGCCTTTATTATTTTTATAAATAACTGAAGGTGGAAAACATACCTCATAATCCTTCCTCTTCCTGTTTCCTGCCCCACAACAACCCTGTGAGGTGGGTTGGGTTGAGAAACAGTGACTAGTCCAAAGTCACCCAGCTGGTTTTTCAAGTTTAAGGCAGAACTAGAACTCACAGCCTCCTGGTTTCTAGCCTGGTGCCTTAACCACTAGACCAAACTAGCTATCAAATATAGGTTTCTTGACGTCCTGGTCAAGCTTTGCATCTAATGCCAAATACCCAAACTCTAAATTTCAGGAACTTGTTCTTATTCATAGGTTCAGTACAGTGGTTTACTACCGGTTCTGTGGATGTGGCTTGGTGGTCATGTGATTGGGTGGGTGTGGCCAACTGGACGTCACTCATGCCAAGGGGCACCTTGCCTGGCCTCTCCTCGCCTCAAAGGCCTCAACGAGATACAATTTCCCTGTCTATTTATTTACTACTACTGAACATCCAAAATACACTATTTAATCCTATGTACCGTATTTTTCGGAGTATAAGATGCACCGGAGTATAAGACGCACCTTAGTTTTGGGGGAGGAAAACAAGAAAAAAAGGCCTCTGCCTCCCAGCAATTTGCCAAACAGCAAACAGCAAACAGCACAGATGATATACACTGTTTGCTGTGTATTTCTGTGCATGTGTGCCTGACCCATAGAAATAGAAAGAATTGGAGAAATGTACATTATGCCAGAAAGTTTTCTTAAATGTAGTCACACTAACTCCTCCCAATTATTTAAATAGATCTACTCCAAGGTAACTAAACTCTAATACTAAACAGGACACTGTTACATTTCAGACTATACTTGTACAGAGCTGTTAAAATTAATTAAAATTTCTGGAAGTATACATTGTTCTCTATTATTTAAAAGAAGATACAATAGCACTGGACCTCTTCAGAGCAAGCATTTATTTTAAAAAGCTGCTTTATTTTGTTAAGTTGTCTAGAGGTCTCCAACCTTGGCAACTTTAAGACTTGTGGACTTCAACTCCCAGAATTCCACAGCCAGCAAAGCTAACAAAGCTGGCTGTGGAATTCTGGGACTTGAAGTCCACAAGTCTTAAAATTGCCAAGGTTGGAGACACCTGGCTAGAACAATAATAAAGCAGTTTTAAAAAATAAGTCTAATAATTTGAACATTCTACAGACATTTATAGTTATTCACTTACCCCCTTGCATCCAGCAGAAAATAAAAATCTGCATGTCTCTCCCAGCTATTTGCCTCTTTGCAGCTAGTTTCACTTTCATTTTCCCACGTGGCAAACCTAATCAGCTGTAGGTCGGGAAGCTGCTAGTGACTTGCTTGGCTTTACAGGCTCTTTCCTCTTTGCTGCAAGCAGGTAAATTGCTGGAAGACAGAGGCCAAAGGGTGGGTGGGGCTGCATTCGGTGTATAAGACGCACCCAAGTTTTCACCCTATTTTGGGGGGTAAAAAGGTGCGTCTTATACTCCGAAAAATATGGTATATATGTCATATGTGTACATACATATTACATAGTATAGAGTGTGTATAGGCACACAAAAAGATACATTATCTACTATATATACTGTATGTGTATGACACACACAGAGAGAGAGAGAGCTTTTCTAAAACTATACACATTCAACCTCACTTACTGCATTTGGAAAAACACACCCAGAGTCCACTTTCTGCCACACATTTAACTATAACTTCTGTACATTAGAACATTACACACGCCTTCAGATGTTCTTCCCTAGCCTGCATATGACTGTTAGAGCCAGGAGATGTCATGGATTGAGTAAAATGTGGTGAAACTCACTTAACAATGCTCTTGCTTAGCAACCAAAATTTTGGGCTCAATTGTGGTCTTAAGTCAAGGACTATCTCTGCCTTCCTCTGCATGGCAGCCTTGTCCTAGTAAACTCCTTCTCCTTTCTGGCAATTTCCCCCTCTTGTTAGAGGCAGCAAAATAATCCAGACGATATAAGGTTTCCTGCTGGAGCAGGGGGTTGGACTAGATGACCTCTGAGATACCTTCCAGCCGTAGATTGCTGTGCTGTTTCAAAGCGTCTTCTGAAGCCATGTCTAGTGCCAGGGTTTGTGGTCCTTCTTCCCCCGCCCCCCTCTCTCTCTCCCTCCCTCTTTTTCTTTCTTTCTTTCTCTTTCTTTCTCTTTCTCTTTCTCTTTCTCTCTTTCTTTCTCTCTCTCTCCCTTCCTTCCTCTTTCTTTCTTTCTTTCTTTTTTTTCTTCCTTTCTTTTTCTTTCTTTCTTTCTTTTCTTTCTTTCTCTTTCTCTCTCTCTTTCTTCCTCTTTCTTTTTCTTTCTTTGTCTCTTTTACTTTTTTTTCCTCTCTCTCTCTCTCCCTCCCTCCTTCTTTCTTTCTTTCTTTCTTTCTTTCTCTTTCTTTCCTCTCTCCCTTCCTTCCTCTGTCTGTCTTTCTTTCTTTCTTTCTTTCTTTCTTTCTTGTCTCTCTCTCTCCCTTTCTTTCTTTCTTTCTTTCTTTCTTTTCTTCCTTTCTTTTTCTTTCTCTTTCTTTCTCTCTCTCTCTTTCTTTCTTTGTCTCTTTTTCTTTCTTCTCTCTTTTCTCTCTTTCTTTTCTCTCTTTCTTTTCTCTCTTTCTTTTCTCTCTCTCTCTCTCTTTCTTTCTTTCTTTCTTTCTTTCTTGTCTCTCTCTCTCTCTTTCTTTCTTTTCTTTCTCTCTCTCTCTATTTCTTTCCCTTCCCTTCCTCCTTCAAAGGCTAGGAGAGTGAGACCCACCCAAGGCATGTGAGGCGAGAGGCCCAAGAGAAAGCGGCTGGTCTGGGCACACAGCCCTCCATGACGGAGCCCTTCCCGGGGAGCAAAGCAAGAACTTACTGATCCTGATCCTGATTGCGAGCTCTTGCCACGGCAGCAGCGGCAGAAGGAGAGCTCCAGAGCGGCAGCAGCGGCACTCCAGGAGGGCGGCCCTCGGGGCCCTGGGAAAGTGCACAGCGAAATTTACTTTAGCAAGTTGCTGCTTTGGGTCCTGCTGTAAGTCCCAGTCCGGAAAACACTGCGGGTGGCAGAGAGAAACAGCTTTTCTCTGCTGCCCGCAGCACTTTCCCGATGGGAGTGAAGTCGGACCCAAAGCTAAATTTCGCTGTGTTATGAAAGACACTCTCGCTGTCCCAGGCAAGAGCAGCAGGGGAGAGAAGCAGCCGCTGACCCGGAGAGCGTCCACTCCACGACGGCGACCTGTTTTCTCTCCCCCACTGCTCTTGCTGGGGACCTCACCGAAGCTCCGCAGGAATCCTGGAGAAACCCAAACTGCAGCGTTTGTCTGGCCGCTCAGCAGAAACTCCCCCTTGTTAAGGAAATTTTATGAAATTGAGTATACACAACGGAATGTGGGGTTGCAGTTTGATACTATAGAGTCAATAAACAGATGTCTTCAAAGTGTTCAAAATAATTTACTTGAATAAACTAGCAAAGTTCAAAACAAAAAGTCCATTCTTTAATTAACACGAAGAATCCTTCTTTAGCCTATCTTTGTCTGGAATAGCAAAGATTACAGCTATCTAATATACAGACACGAAGTCAAGCACTTAGCACTTAGCTATTAATCTCTAGTAGATAAAGTCTTTAGCAAACAATGCAGTAGAAGAACCTTGAACTTCTATAGCGTAGTGTCTTCAGTCAAGACGAGCGTAGCTGAAGCTGTAGCAGAATCAGTAGAAGCAGTCTCTCTCAGTCAAGTAATCAAACAAGCAAGCAAGCACTCTCTGACTCAAGCTAGCCTGTTCTCCTTTTATAACCATTAACAAGCCTACAATGCTTACAATACATTTAAAGCAATATCACTTTTTAACACAAACATAGATTAGTGGTTTATTCATACATTAGTAAACCCAATCAGTTTGGACATGGTCCTGACACCCCTCACACAATCAGGAGGAACGACACGAGGCACTAGTGAAGACAAGGTCAGATCTGAGGAAAGGAAGGTGCTCTGTACATGGTCAGAGGCACTCTTGCTACGGCGCACCTTCCGTTGGAGCATTGACCGGTCACCTTCCGTAGGAGCGTTGACCGTGTTAAGCCGGAAGTTGGCTTGCTGGAAGGAAGATGCAGGAAGGCAGCTTGTATAAAATTGCTGTTTATTCACCAATGCAGTTCGACAGAAAAACACACAGAATAGAGCTGACAGCTTCCTCTTTATAAGGAGGCTGCCAGGGAGGAACCAATGAGAGCCAACCAATCAGCCAATCAGTCAATCAGCCGGCATGATTTCAAGCCAAGGATTCAACACCCCTCCCCCCTTAAATCGCACAAACATAGTCCTTCAAATAGGCAGGGCTCCGCCGGCTCTGCCCAGACCTTCTCAGAACCGGTCCTGGAGTTAAAGGAGGGAGGGACTGCTGAGCGCCGCTATCGCCCTCTGCCGAGTCGACAGGAGCCGTTATCCCCAAAGGAGAGATCGGTGCTGACGAAGCCATCCCTAGAGGCGAGACCGGTGCTGGAGAAGCCATCCCAGCAGATGATGGTGCTGGTGAAACCGTGGTGAGCGAGGGCGCGATCGGAAGGCTGCCTGGAGTCGGTGCAGGTGACATACTAGAAGGTTGGGTGGTATCAGGTACGCGGCGGCGAAGCTGGTTTATGTGCCACCGCCAAGTTCGTCCATCCTCTAACAGAACCCTGTAAGAACAAGGTCCTGTTACTTGAGAGATATGTCCGGAGACCCACTTAGGCCCAATCCCTAGGTTCAATGCGAAAACAGGATCCCCCAGTTGTAACGATCTAGGAGTGGTCTGCCTGCAGGGTTGTTGTAAGTCCACATACCCAGGATGGAGACGATTGAGTATGGTTCTTAAGCGTCGTCCCATTAAGAGTTCAGCGGGGCTTAGGCCTGTAGTCTGACATGGGGTTGTATGCTGGGCAAATAGGTATGTAGTTAAATTAGCCTGCCAGTTGGAGGTGCCCAAACGACTTAGGGCCTCTTTGGCAGACCTCATGGCCCTTTCTGCCAATCCATTAGCAGCAGGGTGAGCGGGGGCAGTTTTAGCGTGGCGCACCCCCATCCGAGCCAGGTAAGCCTCGAACCCCGAGGAAGTAAACTGTGGTCCGTTATCCGTAACTAGTACATCAGGAAGGCCATGTGAGGCAAAAATAGGGTCCAGGATTGAAATAATGGACTCAGAAGTGGTGGAGGGCATTCGAGCCAACTCCACCCATTTGGAATAAGAATCTACCAGTACTAGAAAGGTTTGGCCATGGAAAGGGCCTGCCAGGTCCATATGCAGACGAGACCAAGGGGCTCTAGCAGATTCCCATTCTAAGACAGGAGCAGCAGGAGGGCTTGGCCTAGACAACTGGCATGGCCTACATTTATTAACCCAGTCTTCTATTTGTTCATCCATCCTAGGCCACCAGGCATAGCTGCGTGCAAGCGCTTTCATCCGGACTATGCCTGGATGAGCCCTATGGAGACATTGGAGGATGTTGGTTCTAAGACTGGGAGGTACCACCACCCTTTGCCCCCAAAGCAAGCATCCTTTCATCACTGTTAGTTCATGCCTTCTATTAAAGAAAGGCTGGAACATGGGAGAAGGGGAAACTGATGGCCATCCCCTACGTACCCAGTCTAAAACCTGCAAAAGGACAGGGTCCTTCGCAGATTTGGACGCGATATGAGAAGCAGTGACAGGCACAGACAACTCATCCACAAGCAAAATAGAGACCGTCGGTGCTGGATCCTGAACGGGCCTGGGCAATGGGCATCTGCTTAAAGCATCTGCATTTCCCATTTGCCGGCCCGGGCGGTAGTGGAGAGTGTATGAATAAGAGGCCATAAACTCCAACCAGCGAGACATCCTAAAGGATAAGACGTTAGGGCTCTGCCTATTATTTGCAAGGATTCCTAGGAGGGGCTTATGATCAGTCAGAAGATGAAAGTGCCGCCCGTAAAGATAATCGTGAAACTTTCTTACGCCAGCAACACATGCGAGAGCCTCGCGGTCAAGCTGGCTATAGTTCCTCTCTGTCTGAGACATTGTGCGAGAATAAAAGGCCAATGGTGCCTCTGAGCCATTTGGGAGGATGTGACTTAGTACCGCTCCCACCCCGTATGGGGAGGCATCACAGGCTAGCAGCAGGGGGAGGCTGTCACTGTATTGAACAAGGACAGCCTCAGAAGTTAAAAGCTGCTTAATTGCTCTGAAAGCAGTCTCCTCTGCTGAACCCCAATGCCATACCGTACTATTGTCTAAAAGTCTGTGAAGAGGTTCAGCCAGGGTGGCCTTGTGAGGTAAAAATACCGAATAGAAATTGAGGAGGCCTAAGAAAGCCTGCAACTCTGACCTGGAAGAGGGAGTAGGAGCTAATTGAATAGCCTCAATTTTGGAAGGGGTGGGACGAATGCCATGGCCATCAATAAGAAACCCGAGGAATTCCACCTGGGGAACTCCAAAATAGCATTTATCAGGACGCAAACGCAGGCCTACTTCTCTAAACTTGAGGAGAATGGCTCTAACCCCTGAGAGTAGTTCTGAGGGGGTGGAGGCAGAAATAAGCACATCATCAAAATAAGGCACCACCCCCTGCAACCCATGTAGGAGCCTTTCCATGAGGCTCTGAAAAATGCCAATAGGGGCAATGCTAACGCCAAACTGGAGCCTAGTACATTTAAAAGCTCCCCGGTGGGTAACAATAGTTTGAGCTAAGGCAGTCGGCTCGTCCACCGGGAGCTGCTGGTAAGCTTGTGCCAGGTCCAGCTTGGCGAAAACAGACCCCTGGCCCAACGAGTGCAGGAGGTGTTGCACTACTGGAACAGGATACGGATTGGACTGAAGGGCCTTGTTCAATGTAGCTTTATAATCAGCGCAAATTCTCACTGTCCCGTCAGGTTTAAGGGGAATTACGATGGGAGTTTCCCACCTTGCATGATCAATGGGCTGTAATACCCCTTGAGAAATTAGTTTATCCAATTCACGGTCTACTTTAGGCCCTAGAGCTAATGGGACCCTTCAAGGCTTCAACCGGATGGGGGCCACCTGAGGATCCAAATTAAAAGAAATTGGGGTGCCATTATATTTACCAAGCCCTGGGGCGAAAACATCAGGAAACTCCTTCTGTAACAATGCCATATGGCCCTCGGAAGTGATGGTAGAGTCTGGTAAAGCAGTGGTAGTATGTATTCCAGAGACAGCCAGACCAAGCGCATGGAACCAATTAAGGCCAAGCAGGGCAGGCAAGTGTCCGTTGACAACAATGAGAGGAAGGTAATCTTTAAAACCTGCATAAGAAATAAGAAAGGACCCACACCCCACAAGGGGAATTCGATTCCCTTGATAATCTTTGAGAGCAATGGGGCATGGTTCTAAACGTCCTTTATCAAAATTAGGAAATAACTGGATCAAGGTAGCCCAGGAGAGTAGAGTTTTGGATGACCTCGTATCCACCTCCATCCGACATTGTTGACCCTCAATATGAATAGTAACAAACAACTTTTGTGAGGGGTCAACCAAAGAAGCATGGTTCACATGGTAAGAAACTGGAGAAGGGTCTCTGGAGGTGGAATAACATGACTCTTGAAGAGTAGAAGATCTACGAGAAGATCTTGGTCTAAATCCTGGAGGTGGTCTTGAAGTAGGAACAGAAGGAAACTTTTGGGGAGATACCCCAGTAGGTATTCTTGCTGATGCCAACAAAGAAGATCTGCAAACTCTAGCTAAATGTCCTTGCTTTCCGCAACGGCGGCAGGTGACATTTCTAAAACGACAGTCAGTTCTATTATGCCCGCCCCCACAACTGAAACAAGTTTGCTGGGATGATTGCTCAATTTTGGAGGGTTTTCTCCTTGCTGTTTGGAGTTTGCAAATGTCATATTCGTCATCTGAGAAGATGTCAGGGTCTGAATCCTCATGGTGAATAGATTGAGGTCTAGTTTGAATAGATACAGGTCTGGCTTTCTGCATTTCTGAGGCAGACTTCTCAGAAAGCTCAGAAGCCCTTGCCTCATCCAATGCAGTAGTAAGATTAAGGTCTTTCGTTGCCAGTAAACGTCTCTGGAGTCGCAAATCTTGGACCCCACAAATCAATTGATCAAGAAGGAGGTCCTCCAAATCTGTGAATTCACAGTTCACAGCTGCAGTACGCAGGGCAGCAATGTAATCATTTATCGACTCACCCTCCTTCTGAAAACGCTGTCTAAAAGCGTGTCTCCTCGCCACTCTAGAGGGTGCAGGAGAATAATGATTCCGAAGCCTATCTATGAGCGTGTCCCAGGAAACAAGGTACACCTCCTGGGGGGCAGTGAGGGCTCTAGCAGTGGCAAAAATGTCCCTCCCACAGGAGCTTAAAAAATAACCCAACTTGCGAGAGCTGGATAATTCAGTCAAGTCAGCAGCCCTAAGCACACACTCAAAACGGGTCAGGTAATCGTCCCAGGTCTCAGTGGCTGGTTCAAACGATGGAAACGAGGGCAGGGCCGTCATCTTAAAAGAACAAAAAATAACAGTTGCTGTGATAAACGACGTCCAGTTTGACCCTAGAAAAAGCTGGAGCAATAAATTAACTCAGGCTTGAGCAGCTCAGAAAACAACAGCAGTCCGGCAGAAGAGAAAGAAAAAGAAAAAATGCATTAAAAAAACCTCACAGGGGCAACAGTCAGCAAAGGCTCAGCTTTCACCTTCGTCGCCAGATGTTAAGCCGGAAGTTGGCTTGCTGGAAGGAAGATGCAGGAAGGCAACTTGTATAAAATTGCTGTTTATTCACCAATGCAGTTTGACAGAAAAACACACAGAATAGAGCTGACAGCTTCCTCTTTATAAGGAGGCTGCCAGGGAGGAACCAATGAGAGCCAACCAATCAGCCAATCAGCCAATCAGCCGGCATGATTTCAAGCCAAGGATTCAACAGTGAGAGCTCCCTCTTTTCCCACCTCACCATCTCCCCCCTCCCCAACAACCACCGCACATGCACGTCAGTCACTCACCCCCTAACGGACTCCCTCACTCGTGCTTCTCCTCTGTCGTGTGCACTCTCCCACTCCCACATACTACCAGCTTCCAGGCAAGCTCCGGCTAACCTCAACTCAGGCGGAAACTCAATCGACGTGGCAACTCTGGGAGGGTGGTGTGAGGCTTCTCCTTTGGTGGTGAAAGCAACCACTCGGAAACCTCCATCGTTGCACTGCCTCACTTCGTACTCTTGCCAGGTGGGAAAATGGTATATGCCTGTCCACCCGGGGGTGCACATGTGTGGGATTGTTTTTGTTTTTTTTTACACTTGGCACGTTGCTTCCCCGTCAGTTTGTTTTCCCCCATTTATGAAGATGAGTTTTCTAAATCTTCCCCCACCCCTCCCCACCCCGTGCAGCACAGCGAAATTTACTTTAGCAACTGGGAGTTGCCACTTTGGGTCTTCCTGTAAGTCCCAGTCTGGAAAAAGCTGCGGGCGGCAGAGAGAAACAGCAGTCAACCTGGCTGCTTTTCTCTGCTGCCCGCAGCACTTTCCCGATGGGAGTGAAGTCGGACCCAAAGCTAAATTTCGCTGTGCTGTGAAAGATGCTCTCGCTCTCCCAGCAAGAGAGCAGTGGAGAGAACACTTGGAGCAGCTCCATGTGATCAGCGGCTGCTTCTTCTCTCCGCCTCTGCTCTTGCAGCGCTTTGGGGACCCATCCGGAAAGCCAGGCACAGAGAAACAGCCAGGTTGAAGGCCGGTACTTTCAGCGCCCATGAGGAACTGAGGCTTGGAGCAGTTTTGGAGCTTGTGAGGAGGACCGCTCCTCGGCCCCAGCCATGCGTTTTCAAGCCTGGGCTGCTTGGAGTGAAAAGCTATTGCAATAGCCCGGGCTTGAAAATGCATGGCTGGGGCAAAGGAGCGGTCCTCCTTAACAAGCTCTAAAACTGCTCCAAGCCTCGGTTCCTCATGGGCACTGGCTTGCATTCCCCTTTGCCACCCCACCAGCCGCGGGAGGAAGGTAGGTAAGGTCGTGAGCCCAGTGGGGATGGTGGGGGGCTGCGGCAAGCTAGGCCACAGGCAGCGCAGCCTGGAATGGAGCTGGGCCGGGCCGTGGCGGCTTATCCAGCCACATGAGCCTGGCGGGGATGGTGGGGGGGCCGCAGCAAGCTCCGGGGATGGGGGGCTAGCATGACTCGCAAGCTTACTTGTAGACAGGAGGAGGCAGCTCAGTTGGGGCTCAGGGCAGGCACCACGTGGGAAGTCAGCTTAGGCAGGCAACCCGCAGAGACTGTGCGCATGCGCGAGTGCCACACAGTGTGCTATGCCACCGGGGAGGTGAGGAGTGACTGGGAGGGGCAGGGTGAGCGGGTGGGTGGGGCGAGCGGCGAGCGGGTGGGCGGGAGTGGGGCCAGCCAGAGGTCGTATTTACCAGTTCAGCGAACCAGTTAAAATTTCCGCTACCCGTACGCGCGAACCAGTCCGAACCGGCTGAATACCACCTCTGGTTCAGTATTACATGTGTGTTTGGGTTTACATATGTTTGTACATTAAGAAGAAAAGAGAGGTTCTTCCTTCCAGCAACTTTAGTAAAAATAGTGTCCTAGATTTTTACCTTGAATTGAATCAAACAATCAAGCAAAGATGAAAGAGAAATGAAAAAGAAAATCAGGGGTATTTCTGCCTTGCAGTCATCTTGAAAGTTCATTGTATCTTTTCACCAAATGTCAGCTGCTGCTTTTCCTATTTCCCAGATCTTTCCTTTTCCTATTACTTTATTTGTAGTTGCAAAAGTATGTGTCATAATGCTCATATGTAACACAGGATGTAGGGGGGGAGTGCCTGCCCCCCCCCGCTAAAAAGGTTTCTCCTTTGAGAAGCATTTTTATTTCTTAATTTCATCCTCTTTTTATTTTGCCTTGCCCTTTTCGTTGTAACAGTTTTGGCTATCAGAATTTAAAAAGAAAAAAAGCTGCAGATGTATTTATTCTATTTTATTGTGCATTATTCCAGGCTTTCTTTAATAAAAGTTCCTGATTTTTACTTTTAACATTTTATTTATGTTATCTTAGTGTTTTATTTTATTATGTTATGGCTATGGTAAAAAGACAAAGTACATATATAAAATCACTACTGCTAAATCTAATTTGTGGTGCATAACCTTTTGCAGAATGGTAGCATCCAGAAGCAGAAAGAAAGTTCGGTATTAACAGGCTCGAATAATCCCTGGGTTAGCAGAGGTCCACGAATAATTCAGTAGGCTCTCTAGCCCCAGAGTATTGGTAACAAGAGGAAATGGAAAATCGGGGGGTGGGGGGTGGATGCAGTGGAGGGTTCCCAAATTTTTTACTACCACTCTGTGGGCGTGGCTTATTTTGTGGGTGTGGCTTGATGGTCATGTGACCGGGTGGGAGTGGCTTGTCGACCATGTGACTGGGTGGGAGTGGCTTGACGGTCATGTGACCGGGTGGGAGTGGCTTGATGGTCATGTGACTGGGTGGGAGTGGCTTAAAAGTCATGTGACTGGGTGGGAGTTGCTTGCTGGCCATGTGACCAGGTGGGGGGTGGCTTGACAGTCATGTGACCGGGTAGGAGTGGCTTGACAGTCATGTGACCGGGTGGGTGTGGCCAATTCAATGTCACTCACGTCAAGGGGTGCCTCGCCTGGCCCCTCCCCTCCCAGCAATTCCTTGTCACACCCAGTCTCAAGGTATCTATAGATCTGTAAAAATGTTGTTCACCTTTTAATAACTTTATTATCTACATACTATAGATGTACTTTCATGAACCACTGAAAGGAGGAAATGGCTCACACGCTTTTCCCAAGTGTATGATAGACCAGGGGTCTCCAACCTTTTGGACCTCAGGGACCACCAAATTCATAACTTTAAATCCCATGGACCACTGGTGGGGGGGAGCTCAGCCGCCTTTCAGGCCTACTTGTCTGCTTCTGCGAGGCCTCCGGGTGGGAGGCCCGAGAGAAAGTGCCTGCTCCAGGCACACAGCCTTGAAACCTCTTTTGTGTTTAATTTAATTTAATTTAATAAACGTTCTTATAGGCCGCCCAATCCCGTGGGACTCAGGGCGGCATACAACAGGATAAGAAACGTACAATAAAAACAATTGTCATAGTTTAAAATTAAAAAGCATAGTTAAAACATTATAAAAACAACATTCATGGGGGGAATCTGATCTTCCTATTCACCCCGCCTGCCGGAAGAGCCAAGTTTTTATGGCTTTACGGAAGGCCAGCAGGGTGGGGATAGTCCGGATCTCTGGTGGGAGTTGGTTCCAGAGGGATGGGGCTCCCACAGAGAAGGCTCTCCCCCACGGTGTTCCCTCTCTCAGGAAGCTTGGTCAATCTGAGTGAAGGAAAACGAAGATGGGCAGACTGACAGTGGCTTGCTAATGTTGGTGGGAAAGTCAGTCCCATATTCCAGAGCTGTAGCTGTAGTCCCTCCCCTCCCCCTTTCCTTCTTTTCTTTCCTTTATTTTCCCCTGTTCCATTCCTTTCCTTTCCTCCCTCCCTCCCTCCCTCCTTCCCTTCCCTTAACTTTCCTTTCCTTTCCCATTCCATTCCTTTCCTTTCCTCCTTCTTTCCTTTCCTTCTTTCCTTTCCTCCCCTCCCCTCCCCTCCTCTCCCCTTCTTTCCTTTCCTCCTCCTTCTTTCCTTTCCTTCCTTCCTTCTTTCTTTCTTGTCTCTCTCTCCCCCTTCCTTTCTTTCTCTTTCTCTCCTTCTCTTTCTTTCTCTTTTTTCTTGTCTCTGTCTCTGTCTCCCTCCCTCCCTCCCTCCCCCCCCCCCTCTCTCTCCCTTTCCAAGAGGAACCATTCCATTCCATTCTCTATATTATTCTATTCTATTCTATTCAACTGAAATTATCTTAGAACCTCAATTTCGAAGCTTCTTAATTCCTTCCATATTTGATTGGTTGGCTACATATCAAGAAACAAGCACAAATGTAATTTAAATGCAATTTCAGTGAATCAGCATCAGCAAAAGGAGAAAGAAGCTCCTTTCGGGAAACAAAAACTGAAATCAACTTTTGCCTTCCCTAGTCAAAATCATGGTCCCAAAACTTATTATTCTCCCTCAAAGCGAAGCCAAGAGTTCTAATCTACATCAAAGGACCCCGAATGGAATTGAAGAGGGGGTGTGAAAAGACAAAAAACAAAACTCGGAGGTGCGTTAACCGCAACAGCACTCCCCTCCCCCAAGAGGCTGCCTTCTTGGGATACGTTGTTTCTTCCTCTAAAAAACAATTAAGCTCTTGCCTAGCTGCGCGAGGAGCCTCACGGAGGGAGGGACACTTTTTTCCAAGTGGTTTCTTGTTTTGTCGTCCTGTTGCATCCATGGATTGTTGATCCAGGGGCTGCTTTAAGAACGAGAGCTTCCCCCTGTCTCCCCACAAAAATCCTGGGACTGGGCTTTTGACGGCTACCCTCCACTCTGGCGTTTGGCGTCAGAAAGAAGCGCAGGGTACCACGGGAAACAGAGCCCCAGCAGCAACACAATTGGACTACAACTTCCAGCGTCCTCTTTCCCATGGAAGGCAGCGCTTTTCGGACAAATGCGGAGATGAATAGGACTGGTGCCAGAGCCTTCTCTGATCATTTTGCAGAACGAGAGCCAAGTTAGTTTGTGCTGGCAAACCAAAGGGGAGCCTGGTAGCATTGCAAATTGCATTAAAAAACATAAGCTTTCATGCCACCAGGCTCCTATATGTCTCTCTCTCTCTCTCTCTCTCTCTCTCTCTCTCTCTCTCTCTCTCTGTGTGTGTGTGTGTGTGTGTGTGTGTGTGTGTGTTTCCAGTTATTTTAAGTTCTCTGAACAGAACGCAGGACTGCAACATCGAGCAATCTCGGGGGCGATTAAATTTAGGATTATTATTTTTGTAGCGCCTCGAATTAAAACACCCCACTAAAATACTTCTTTCTGCTTCAGCTTTATTGTTGTATGCTTTACAGAAGGAGCAGCATGCTAAGATATCCTTCAACTTTGGAGTCCTAAGAAATGCGCGAAAAGGGGCGCGGGCGAAGGTTGGGTGGGGGTTGCAACTAACGGGAGGCTCCCCACAGTTCCCCCTCTCTCTCTCCCTCCCTCCCTCCCTCTCTCTCTCCCTCTGGCACCAGAGCAGCTGTAGAAGGAAGAAAGCAGGTTTTTCCTCCTTGCTTCGCCTGCCCTTTCGAGGCTGAGTCAGCGCAGCCCCCCAAGACGTTTCCCTTCTCCTGGCGGGATCCCCATCTGGTTGGCGGCCGACCTTCTCCCTCTCCCCCCTCCTGCCTTTCTCAAAGTCCGGCTCTCCTCTGCGCTTCCACGAGCAAGGAAGAGCGTAGCAGGTTAGCTATCCCTTCAGCCAGGGCAGCATCGCGAGCGCGAAGGAATGGGAAAGATAAGAAAGACAGGAATTTCGGCTTGGCCCTTCTTCTGTGGAAGGACCTTTGTGGGAAGCCCCCACCTTCCAACTGAAGGGCTTGCTGCGGAGCCTCAAAGGGGAAAAGAGGGAGCGGAGTCAAGGAGGCTAGAAATGCTCCAAGGGAGCCTCCGCCTCCGTTAACAAATAGGGGTTCGTGCGGTATGCCAAGCGGGAGAGAGGCTGCTGAGGCTCCTCTGGGCGGGAGCCCCGGAGGCAAGGAGGCGAGCCTCGCTGCAGCAGGAGAGGGGAAACACCGTGACGCCAGCCGCTCTCTCCTGGAGCAGCGCCAGGGCTCCCCCTTTCGCCACGCGACCCCGCGCGCCTCCTCTCCCCTGCGGCTGCTGCTTTTGGAAATGCAAAGCCTGTGAGGTCCGGCCTCCTGCGTCCCCGAGCACCCGCGTGGGGACCCCTTCCAAAGCCCGCGTCCTCCTCCTCATGCAATGCGACCTGGCTTGCCGACTGCTGCTGCTGCCAAGAAGGGCGGTGGCCGTGCCAGTCACCACGCTTTTTGCCCTCTTTTCAGGCGAAAAGCTACCGGACACTTTGGGGACAGGAATCGCTGCCTAGCGCTCTCCCTCCTGGCGCAACTTGCTGAGCGGATTCTTCCCTGCCCCTTTCCATCTCCACCAAGGGCTGCCCGCTTCTGAAGTCCCCCCCCCCCCGCCACCTCGGCAGTTGCGCTCTCCCCCTTTTCGCACCCGAACTTCCAAATCATGTTCACGGCTTCCAAGCTTTGGGTGGCTCCCTCCACGGAGCCCCTGGGCAGCTAAATTTCAGGTTGGGGCATGGATGGATCGGAAAGGGGCGGGGAAGGATCTTGGCAAGTTGTGCCAAGAGAGAGCGCACTCGGCAGCGATCCTTCTCCCCAGTGATCCTCCCTGGGGGGGGGGCTCAGGAGGCCGGACCTCGCAGGCTCCCTGGCAGCTTTGCAATGCCGGCAGCTTTGGGGGCTCCTTCCAGTAGTGGGTTCCTCCTGGTGCGGTCCGGTACGGGCGCACCGGTAGCGGCCTGATGGTGACGTCACGGGCCCGGTGCTGTCGGTGCCGGGCCCTGGGCACCGCCATTTTTCCCCCGATTTTTTTTTGAATATTTTTAGATTTGGGGGGGGGGGATTTCTTTATTTTCTTCTTCTTCTTCTGAGCATGCGCAGAACCCGAGTTTCTGGCACTGCGCATGCTTCTCCATTTTGTATTGGGCGGGTGTTTTTTATTTTATTTTTTCGGCGGTTTTTGCACTGCGCAAAAACGTCTTCTGGGTCAGGAGCAGCAGCCGTCTGCCCTCTGCCTGGGTCGTTTGGAGAAGGGAAGGGAAGTGTTTTCAGGAGGCAGCCACCTAGAGGTAAGAAAACAAACCACTGAGGGAAGGAGCCCCCAAAGCTGCCGGCATTGCAAAGCCGCCAGGGAGCCTGCAAGGTCCGGCCTCCTGAGCCCCCCCCCAGGGAGGATCACTGGGGAAAAGGATCGCTGCCGAGTGCGCTCTCTCTTGGCACAACTTGCTGAGCGGATCCTTCCCCGCCTCTTTCCGATCCATCCATGCCCCAACCTGAAATTTAGCTGCCCAGGGGCTCCGTGGAGGGAGCCACCCAAAGCTTCCCTCACTCCTTCCCTCAGTGGGAAAAAAATGGCGGTGCCCAGGGCCCGGCACCGACAGCACCGGGCCCGTGACGTCACCAGCAGGCCGCTACCAGTGCGCCCGTACCGGACCGCACCGGGAGGAACCCACTACTGGGTGGATGGAAGGAAAAAAATGGAGGTTCCGTGAAAGGGCAGTTTCAAGATACCTGAAACTATAAACTGAACATACCATATAGCAACATTCTTTGGCAGATACAAATTGCTGTTGTGAGAAAAATAATTAAACAGGAATCCAGAATTATGTACAATATAAACAGTTTAATTACACTTTGATCAAAGGGTCCCTACATGGTCATCCATGACACAAAATAGAGACAAAGGCCATTATCCTGAAACATAGATTTATAATGAACATGACTCCACCTTACTCCTCCCATCATCCTCCCATCATATCGTCCAACCTCCATTATGTAACATCCTAACACAATATTTACAACATAGGAAAAACCCAGAACATATTCATCATCCTGACAGCTCCACACTTCCTCTCTTTCTGTGTGAACCTGCACATTCCCATTAGCTCATCCCCTGCATAACAAAGGAGAAAAACAAGCATGTTCTCTCTCTGTTCCCACAAAATTGGTCAAAACATTTCCTGTTATTCTGAGAAAAGTGAAAATAAGCTGACATATTACATTTTGTCACACATCATTATTTCATTACAAAATCATTCAAAATGGTTACACTATGGTTCTTGTTACATGTCATTTTTAACAAAAATAATTTCATTTCTCACAATCCACCCTTTCACTTCTGATCAATACTTACTATTGATCCTAATTGATCAGCTTCTTATTTTTGTAACAATACGCACATCCTTCGTAGTTAGGGCCCACATCCCCAACTCCTTAAGGCGTCCCATCTTACAACAAGACTTACAACACTTCACACACATACAGGCATACAGTACATCTAATACAGACACAAGATATACAATCTATAACTATAATGATTATAGTGCCCACATATGGTTTTCAACCATGCAAAACTCCACAAGCAAGAGTTAATACATTCCATATCCCATGGAATGCAGAATTCTCAGTTTTATGTTGTAGGTGGTAGCAAAGCTCTTAAATGTGATTTATGTCCTGTACCAAAGCAGCATAATCCTTCCGAATTCCACGTAACCATGGCCCATCCTTAATAAAGACTTCCTTATCTCTCCCATTAGCCAGAGCTGCTATGGCAGACGAAGTTTCATTAATACTTTTTGCCAAAGCAGAAGCAAAATGTCCTATCTGCTTATGATTCTATCGTGTTGCAAACCAAGGAAATATGCCTAGAAGTCGAACTTCTACATCAGATAATATCACCACTTCATCACTACCTCCAGCATCATATGTTTCCTTTATATACCTTTTACCTCTATAACTCTATAACTCCTTCTGGCAGTATTCTCAGTCATCTCATACTGCACTAGAGATATAGATCTAGATATATATATGCAAATTATGTATTGTCAGGTGAGGTTCACCTGCTTTTTTAGATGTTTCTACATGTTCAGGTTTCTGATCATGTGTCTCACCTGTCGTGTATTTTTCACCACCTTTCCAATCATGGTCTTCTTGCTGGTATGCAAGTACTATGATGCAGTGTAGCATTCATCAGTAAAAACAATAAACCTGTGTTCAGGCATCTTATAGGATAAGATCCTCCCACTGCATTAGCAAGAATAACTGCATAAGCATATAAGCTATAAAACAAAAACCATCCTTCAGGTAGGTATAGCACCTATCCTAATGATCCATCTCTTCACTCTCAGTTCAAGTAAACACATTCTTGTTTATACTTATCCATATTACACAATCACAGTCTGGCAAAATGTTCTTCACCTCAAAGTACCAGCTTCTTCTAATTAGTCCATTCACTGGGCTTCACTCACTCATTCACTGACCAAGCAAAGTAATCACTTTTGATAGATCATAGATGTTATGTTCCATAACAATCTTTCCATCTTCAAACGAAAACTTCCCAGGAACTAGTACACCCACAATATATATAGATATGATATCCGAGACCATTGTCTCTCCTTTCACACAAAAGAATATAGTATTCAAAGCCACTGTCATCAGGAAAATATTTCCTCTTCCTTCTTCATAGGCTTCTCTCACATGTCATATGTATCTAAGTGGCGTTTTCTAATTGTACATCTACCCTTCAACCAAATAGCAGACCTGACAATGCCATATTGTCATATAAAAACATAAGCTTGGATGGGGCTTTTATTTCTCCATATAGTAAAATCAATCCTTCCTCTTATAGGAAGGTGTATAATTGCCACATCTCTCATAGCAATGACTATGTACAGTTTATGGTTCAGTTATAGGTCAATCAGAACACAACACCCCTCGCCTTCTAGATGGAACAGTCCGACAGACATAGTTGCACAGGTAGGCGGGGCGTTTGGGAACCCTCCCTGACCTGCGCAGCTCAGACTCTGGTGAGGCAGCAGCCTGTTCGGACAGGTCTGCTGTCGCTCTTGGGGTGGAGCATGGAAGCTCCTGGAATGTATCGGGCGTGGCCTCTGCGACTGGTGGAACTGGTTCTAATTGAGAATGCTGCTGGACTTCCACTTCCTCAGGTCGACCTACCGAGACACTTGGGCTTGAGGTAGCTAGGGGAAGAACACAGGGTGTTACCTTTTGAGGTTCGTTAGGTTCCCCTTTTACTCGGTTGCGTAGCTGATCTATGTGCCTCTTCCAGAGGCGTCCGTCCTGGAGGCGGACTTCGTATGTTAGTGGACCCAAGATTGCTTCTATGACTCTAGGTAGCCACAGGGGGCCCTCGGCATAATTTTGGGCGAATACCAAATCTTCCAGGGAGAAGGCCCTGGTTTTTTGTGTGACCTCTGGTTTTGCCTTAGTGGCGTAGTTTGGGTGTAAACGGTCTAGGACGGATCTAAGCCTGCGACCCATAAGGAGCTCGGCCGGGCTGTGGCCAGTGGTCGCACTTGGGGTTATGTGCTGAGTACTCAGAAATTTATCGATGCGGGCCTGCCAGTCCCTTGGGCCCAGTCTACCTAATGCTTCCTTGGCTGACCTTACGAATCGTTCAGCCAGTCCATTGGTCGCCGGATGGAATGGCGAGGACAGGGCATGGCGAATTCCCAGGTCAGCAAGGTACCCCTCGAAATTGGTGGCCGTAAATTGGGGACCATTGTCCGTTACAAGGATGTCTGGGAGGCCGTGTGTGGCAAAAAGGTGTCTGAGCACCTTAATAACCGCCTCAGCTAGAACCCATTGGAAATATTTCGAGCCACTTTGATTAGGCATCGACAATTATTAAAAACATTTGGCCGTGGCAGGGGCCTGCAAAATCGGCATGTAGCCGCGACCAGGGGCTTTTTGGTTGTTCCCAGTCATGGACTGGTGCTTTGGGCGGAGCAGGCCGCGACTCTTGACAGGGTTTGCACAACCCAACCCAATTTTGGATTTCTGCATCCATATTTGGCCACCAAACGAACCCCCTAGCCAAGGCATTCATCCGGACAATCCCCGGATGGCCTTCATGTAAGGTCCTAAGTATTCCAGCTCGCAGGCTGGTTGGTATGACCACTCGGTCGCCCCAAAGGAGGCAACCCCCTTGCTCTGATAGTTCATGCTGTCTCTGTTCGTATCGTTTAAGGTCAGGCTTGACCAGGTCCTTTGGCCATCCCCTCAACACCCAGTTCAACACAGTTCTGAGTGAGGGGTCCTTGGCCGTGTGTTTAGCCACCTCAGCAGAAGTGACCAGTCCGGAATCAGCCAAGTCAATCAAGAGGATTGGAGCTTCCGGGACAATGTCTGTAAGGAGGTCGGGCAATGGGCACCTGCTCAAAGCGTCCGCATTGCCCATGTCTTTTCCTGGCCGATGTACCAGGCGATAGGAGTAGGCTGAGAGAAAGATGGCCCACCGGCCGAAACGGGGGGATAGGGTAGCCGGAGTGGGGCGGTCCCCCGCAAGAAGCCCCAGAAGCGGCTTGTGGTCCGTAACCAAAACAAAATCCCTCCCAAACAAATATTTGTGGAATTTTTTGACACCAGCAACTAAAGCCAAGGCCTCCCTGTCCAGCTGGCTGTAGTTCCACTCTGCACTGGACAGAGTCCTTGAGTAATAGGCCACAGGGGCCTCTGACCCATTTGGAAGCTTGTACCTGAGCACAGCGCCGACTCCCACAGGGGAAGCATCGCACGCCAGGACCAATGGCAGGGTATTGTTGTATTGTATTAAGAAACTGTCATTGGTTAGTAGTCGTTTGACAGCTGCGAAAGCTGACGCCTCCCTGGACCCCCATTTCCAAGGAATGTTTTTGGCCAGCAGCTTGTGGAGAGGCTCGGCTACGGTGGCTTTGTTTTTTAGGAAAAGGTTGTAAAAATTTAGGAGCCCCAGGAAAGCTTGGAGTTCTGTTTGGTTTTTTGGGGCAGGAGCCTCATGGATTGCCCTTAGCTTATTTTCTGTGGGGTGGATACCTTGGCCATTGACTCGGTACCCTAAAAATTCGACCTCTGGCACCCCCAACAAGCATTTGCTGCATTTGGCTTTAAGCCCAGCAGCACACATTTTTGACAGGACCATTCTAACTCGACAGCGGAGCTGGTCCTGGTCACAGGCAGAGATCAGGATGTCATCAAAATATGGTATGACCCCAGGGATGTTCTGCAACAGACGTTCCATTACACTCTGGAACAACCCCGGGGCTACGCTGACTCCAAACTGCAGCCTGTGACATTTAAAAGCTCCCCTGTGAGTTACAATGGTCTGTGCTTCTGCAGTAGCTCTATCTACCAGCAGCTGCTGGTACGCCTGCGCAAGGTCTAGTTTAGCAAACAGGCGTCCAGGACCTAGGGAGTGGAGTAGATGATGCACAATCGGCACCGGATAGGTGCTCTGTTGCAAAGCCTTATTGATTGTGCATTTGTAGTCGGCACAAATTCGAATACTGCCGTCCCCTTTAACGGGGGTCACTATGGGGGTCTCCCATTTAGCATGGTCGACCGGCTCAAAAATGCCTTGTTTGATGAGCTTGTCCAGCTCTTTGTCAATTTTATCCCGTAGTGGGAGAGGGACCCGTCGAGGCTTAAAGCGAATGGGGGCGACATTAGGATCAAGGCTAAATGAGATAGGATTTCCCACATACTTGCCCAAACCGTCACTGAAAACGTCCTGGAACTCGTCAAAAAGGTCGTCCAGGTTCGCGGCTCCGATGGCATGGATGCCTGTCACCCCTAGGCCGAGCGATTCAAACCAATTGAGTCCTATGAGGCTCTGAAGGCTGCCGTTGACTATGGTGAGCTGGAGAGGTCCGTCGAAATTGTTGAATCTGACGTGGACCCGGGCATTTCCAAGGACAGGGATCCGGTTTCCCTGGTAGTCAGAGAGGCGGATTGAGGATTCCTGCAGGCAGGTAGACCGGAAACTTGGAAGGGCAAGCTTGAGTGTCTCCCAGGCGACGATAGACACTGCAGACCCGGTGTCGACCTCCATTTGGACCGGTGCTCCGTCGATGGAGACAGTGACCATGATCTTCCTTTTGAAGGGGCAGCTGGCCCTGGCAACCCATGTTTGGTTGGTTTCTGGCTGCCTGGCGAAGGCTCTCTGGCGCGGTCTATGGTTTTCACACCCGAATCTATTTGACGATTCGCTTCTAGGGTTTTCCTGCGCATGCGTGTCTTTTGGCGGCAGAATGGCACGGCAAACTCGCGCCAAATGTCCTCTCCTTTCATACCATTGGCAGATAACGTGCCTAAATCTGCATGATATCCTCGGGTGTCGTCCCCCACAGCTGGCACAAGCAGTCAGGAAGTCTTTGGGAGGCGGAGGGCACTTCTGGTTGGTGCGGCAGACCTCGTCGTCGCTGCTTACAGGCTCCTCGACAGAGCCCATGTGGACCGCAGAAGGAGGCTTAGTGTCCTTTTTAGAGGAGGCGAAACGGTGCAGAGATTCGGCCGCTTTGGATGAGGACTCAGCAGCTCTGGCTTCGTCCAGGGCAGCGGCCAGCGTGAGGTCGGGCCGAGCCAGGAGCCGGCGTTGCAGGCGAATGTCCTGCACACCACAGATGAGCTGGTCAAGCAGGATGCCATCCAGGTCGTGGAACTCACAGTGGCCGGAGGCTTTATGGAGGGCGGCGATGTATTGGTTGATGGTCTCGCCCTCCTGCTGCAGCCGCTGGCGAAACTCGTAGCGCCGGACAACCTTGGATGGAGTGGGCGTGTAGTGTGTCTTCAGCGTTGCCTGGAGTACCTGCCAGGTCACAGTGTGAACTGGGGTTGGGGCAGACAACGATTCTGCTGTGTCAAACACCTCTGGCCTGCAGTGACTCAGAAACAAAGCTCTTTTTCTGTTGTCAGCCAGCCCCAGCAGATCATTGGCTTTGAGGAAGCACTCGAAACGCCGCATGTAGGAGTCCCATTTTTCCCGGGCAGGGTCGAAAGGTGCCGGCGGGTGGAAGGTGGACATCCCGATGAAAGAAGGCAGATGTGGCTAGTGCTGCCTGGCTGGTTGCAGCGCTTGAGGGCTGGTCTTCATTCTCCTGGTCCCAAACCCTCGTCGCCACTGATAAATTGTGGGCAAAGATCGCAGGAGACAGACTTCAGAACAGCTCTTTTATTAGCTCACTCAAGCAACCAGCAACTTGCAGTCTGACAGATAGCCCTTTTATAGGGAGCTGTCAGACACAACAACCAATAGCGTATGAGCATTCAAACACATGACCAGGGTGGCAACAACAGTTCAGGTAGAGTTCAACTATAAACATAACAGCAACAGTTCAGTCAGAGGTCGTCTAGTCAAAACAAGTTTATGGTTCAGTTATAGGTCAATCAGAACGCAACACTTCACTCAATGTTTGTTCCAATTCTCATAGACCTATGCCTGTAATGATGAACCTATGACATGTGTGCAACATTTTGGGTGACATACCAGTGTTCACCAACACCCAACAACAGCTATTCTTGAAAGCACACCCTGTTTTCATGTGATTTTTGGAGGCTGCTGAAGGCCAAATATGGCTTCCTAGCCTCAAGCCTCGGCATGGATATTTTCTAATGAAACAGACCAAGACAGGAAGATCATTTCATTATGATTTATTCAAAGCGCTCTGGTTAAAAAGGATTCCTCTCATTCAAAGAGAGCCCCTCAATTCTCAGCTTACATTCTGTTTTATAGTTAACATATTAAAGAAAATATAAGAGAAAAGTTGATTGGACAGGACAAAAGCAACTTCCCCTTTGCATAGTAAATCAGTTACATGTAGTCAAACATGTTACATGCAGCAGTGGGTTGCTCCCGGTTTGGGCCGGTTCTCTGAACCAGTAGCGCCAGCAGTGGGAGGCTCCGCCAACCCGCCCAGGATGCTTTGCCCACCCGCCCGGGATGCTCCGCCCACCTGCCCAGGACGCTCCGCCCACCCGCCTGGGACTGCGCAGAAGTGTTGCGTGCGTGTGCAAGCGCACACGCGAACCGGTAGCAACGGGTTTTAGAACCCACTACAGGTTACATGTATGTCTATTTAAATGAGGTCTGACAAAACCAAGGGCATACAATTTAAGATGTTAATGAGTAAAAAAAATCATAAGGTTGTTTCGTGCTCACAGAAAGAGACAAACCACATACAGGTAGTCCTCGACTTACAACAGTTCATTTAGCGACCATTCAAAGTTACAACGGCACTGAAAAAAGTGACTTATGACCATTTTTCACACTTATGACCGTTGCAGCATCACCATGGTCACGTGATTTACATTTGGATGCTTGACAACTGGCAGAGAAAGGATGGAGAAGAAGACGGCTGTGGATGAACTAGAGCGGGGGTCTCCAACCTTGGCAACTTTACGACTTGTGGACTTCAACTCCCAAATTTCCTCAGCCAGCCAACCTGGCTGAGGAATTCTGGGAATTGAAGTCCACAAGTCGTAAAGTTGCCAAGGTTGGAGACCCCCTGAACTAGAGCTACCAATTACAGGTAGTCCTCAACTTACATCAGTTTATTTAGTGATGGTTCAAAGTTACAACAGCACTGAGAAAAGTGACTTATGACCGTTTTTCACATGACTGTTTCAGCAGCCCCATGGACACCTGATTAAATTCGGATGTTTGACAACTGGTTCATATTTATGACAGCTGCAGTGTCCCAGGGTCACATGATCAACTTTTGCAACCTTCTGACAAGCAAAATCAATGGGGAAGCCAGATTGACTTAACAACCGTGTTACTAACTTAACAACTGCAGTGAATCACTTAACAAATGTGGTAAGAAAAGTCATAAAATGGGACAAAACTCACTTAACAAATTTCTCACTTAGCAACATAAATTTTGGTGCTCAATTGTGGTCCTAAGTTGAGGATTACCTATACCAGTTAGCACTAACAAACTTTCTCTTATCAGAAAACAAACTTCAGACATGCTATCCTTTCAGTTTAGGAATGTTAGAAGCTATCAATCAATCCATAAAGAGTTTTCTACATTCCAGCCTGCAATGGTTTGATCATTTAAAAGACAAAAATAAGTCAAATTAAAATGTAAAATAACTCTGTTAGTTAGCAAATACGTATAACAATACTACAAAGTCCATGTTGTGTGGCCCTCACTGCAGAGCCTGTGCAAGAACAGCATGTGCTTTCTCATGGTTTGGGGAGGCAGCAGAGGCCATGGAAGTGCATTCTCTGAAGCCGCTTGAAGAATCAAGGCCTTGTCCAACTCAGAGCCACCTCAAGTAGGCTGCAGGGGCCTGTCAGAAAGAGGACACCACCTGAAGGTAAGCAACATGTGGCAGATTGTGGGGAGTGCTGGGCTTGCAGGTCTCAGGTTGGAATTAGGAAAGTTGTTAAAGGAATGGCTGAGGTAGAAAGTTGCAGCTGCCATCAGTGTAACAAGACCAGTAACGAATGGTGGGACACTACTGTTGTCATCAATTTGGGTCTGAGCCTGGTGCTGAAGCTGATGAGGAATACCAAACACGAGGTGCAGGTTTTGTTTCCTTTTATTGAAGCACTCCAAGAAAAGAATTCCTGGCTAGAAAATGCCAAGGAACACAGAAAAATAGAATTAAGAAAGCTCCCATCGGAGCCTGAATCCGAGGAGGAGGACGAGACGAAGCTAGGGCTGACGGAGGAATGACTGGAGGAGCACGACGAGGCAGTCCTGGGTCCCTCGGGCCTGGGAAGGGTCACCAGTGAGGGAGAGGGGGTGCAGGAGGACCAGGCTAGGGGGGAGGACAGGGCAGGCACCGGAGCACAGGAGCAACAGAGCTCCGACGACGAGCAATTACCTCCCCCCCCAAAGCACGGAGAATGGAGAGGAGGTGGGATCAGCACAGGGCAACCCAATGACTCAGGAGGAGGGCACCCCGCCCCTCTTCACAAGGCTCACCTGGGGAATGAGATTTAAAGAGATGCTGTTGGGAGGGGTGTTTGTCGGGAACAAGCATTGCTTTTTCCAGTCTCACATGCTTTTTACCAACGTCTGGATACTTTGCTGTGCTTGTCTTATTTATTTATTGTTTTATTTTAGAGTTCTTATATGCCGCCCTACTCCCTGGGGTCTTGTTTGTGTTCTGCCCCAGCATTGGGTCCAACCAGAAATAAGCACACACAAACTGTTTTAAACATAAACTGTTTACTACTAATAATTCCTTAGCAGCAGTGTCCTTTTAAAAGTTCTTTAAATCATAAAATAAGTCTTTTTTGGAGCCCCAGCTGTTAATTACTGCTTAACAGCTGGCCAGAGTCCAAGCACCAAACACAGCAAACAATCCCACAAGATTAGTCCATCCGATATGGTTCACTTTGAACTTACGAAGGTTGGCAGAAAGCCGGGGGCTCAATTAGCAGAGAAGGAATGCTGGTTGAAAATCCAAAAGTCAAACAAGAGAGGTTTCAAGAACGAAGCAAGACCTGGGTTCGAACGAAAGTTGTCTCCAGCGCTGAAGCGTGGCGTGGCTAAGGCTTAAATAGTCTAAGGGCATGGCCAATTAGCCTGCAGCTCTACTCACGAGGAGGCCTCCTCCTACGTAGCCAGTCTTGCCTGCTAGCAGTCCTGCGTGCCCTAGCATCAAGAAGAGGCTCCTCCTGAAAAGAAGGCGTGTCTAACACCGCGGCGCCACGGACCTGGACCGAACGGGTCCAGGTCAGATCCACCCTGAAGGGGTGGTGAAGAAGGGAGCACCCACTGGCGGACTGGGGGGTGGCAAACCCCCCAGGGAGCCAGCTTTGCCCCTTGACCAGCGGCGTGTGGAAGACGGCACTGCAGCTGTCCCTAGCCGTGGCAGTCACATTGCAGGCAAGACTAAATAGGTGAGGCTGGAGTCATCTGGGAAGCAGAAATTTTAAGTTAAGTGCTGGAGGAGACGAAGTAGAAGAAGACGGAGGTAAAACAAATTATCTAATAAACTTTTTAGTAATGATATAACAATTGTCCTATTGCTCTCTAGCCATCCCTATTCCTAAGCTTTTGTTAATGAATGCTCCAGGAGTTATCTAATACACATTGTATTTGCTCCAGGCCATCCCTATTCCTAACTTCTAGCTGAGGTATGCAGGATGTCTAACTCTTTGTTACTGTTATCAGTCCTCTAACCACCTAGAATTGATACAAGTGTTACACTTGCATATTCTTTGTGCTTCCTTTTAACAGACAGTCCATCACTACTGCCTAGCAACAAGAAAGTTACAAGAGAGTTACAAGTTAAAAGGACACTTAGAAGGATGCTAGCTAAGGGGCACATAGCTATATAACCTTTGGTAACCTCTAGCTTGTTATAATAGTAAATCACACACCCCTTTTGATAAGAAAGCTTATTAGCATAAACCTGCAATGTGTGAAGAAGGAGGGTAAAGTAGAAGAATCCAATCAAAAGAAACATGTATCAAGGAACCAGTGTGTGATTCTTAGGTTGTTAAGGGTGTTCTTTAATCATAACTGTATAAAATTTGTGCTCATGCATTGTTCCAGGTCTTGGCTCCTTTAGTTGCTGGAGTACTCCAATAAAAGACGCTGAAAATGCCATTCCTCGTGTCTGGTGGTCTTTATTTGCTTTGGTGCCAGGCTAGGACCCATTTTGGGAACAACAGGCTGTGGGGGCAATTGTGTATGCGCCTTGTGGAACTTCAGGCCTAGCCTCAGTGCTATTGCCAAATGCCGTTATGCAGGGTGACCTAGATGTGGGGGGAGATTAAAAAATTGTTTCTCTTGTGTGTGAGTGTGAGTGTGAGTGTGGGAGGGAGGGAGGGAGGGAGGGAGAGAGAGAGAGAGAGAGAGAGAGAGAGAGAGAGAGAGAGAGAGATGCCAGCAGAGTGAAACTAGGCATTTGGTGAATTTTTGACACACCAAGCCCAAAAGGTTCACCTACATTTTGCAGTATGGAAAAGGGTGCCACATCTCCAAGAGCCTCACTTCTTCCTGAGTAAAATTTTTGCCACCGATCACAGATGAAGAGTAAGGTGGCTAAGCACCACCCATGATCTTGGGGACTGATCTCCTCAGGCAAAATATACAAAGTTATATGCATGTGTGGAGCAATTAGAAATGTTTCTCTTACGCTGATGCAGAAATATGCATCAAAATCATATGCATATACCTCTGTTGAGACTCAGAACAATTTATTAATTTAACTTCCCTGCCCACCCGTCCCAACACCACCTTTGATTTTAAAGCCACAATTCTGAAAATCAATTGCTTGTTAGAAATGCATTTCATCTTCTCTCTCCCATGTCTGCATTGTGCATACACAGAGTGTGTAATGTTATTTTTAGCAAGAGTTTCTTGTTTAATTGTCTAACTTATTTTCCCAGTTCATCCCCACTTCCTTTTCAACTCCTGTTGCTTCCATGAATGAAAAACTTTGTTTGGAAGCTTCTCAGAAATCCATTTGTTGCATCTCTGAAAAAAGTCATGGCTATTGATGATAACCCCAAACTGGCTAAGTTTCCCAGGAATTACATTTTACACTGTTCCAATTGCATTCTGTTTTCTCTGTCCCTTTTAGCCCATTATAAATTCATCCATTGCCCATGGCTGGGAACATTTAGAGTTATCAACTCAGTAAAACCGAGGGCACCAGGCTGATAAAGACTGTTTTGTTGTACAGGTAGTCCTACACTTACAACAGTTCATTTAGTGACCTTTCGAAGTTACAACGGGACTGAAAAAAGTGACTTATGATCATTTTTCACACTTACAACCATTGCCGCATCCCCATGGTCATGTGATTTACATTTGGATGCTTGACAACTGACTCACATTTATGACGGTTGCAGTTTCCCGGAGTCATATGATTCCCTTTTGCAACCTTCTGATCAGCAAAGTCAATGGGGAAGCCCAGATTCACTTAACAACCGTGTTACTAATTTAACAACTGCAGTGATTCACTTAACAAATGTGGCAAGAAAAGTCGTAAAATGGGACAAAACTCACTTAACAAATTTCTCACTTAGGCTCAATTGTGGTCGTAAGTCAAGGATTACCTATATACCCATGAAGATCTGTGATTTGCATTCCTCTTCCAACATTGCAATTATAAGGAAGAACTGGGTGATCTCTGATCATTGCCCAAAACCAAAACAGCAAGAAGGAAAAGCAAGGAAAGGCATAATTAGTCTCCAGCTGAGGTAGCAGTGCTTTTCAGTTGGGTTGCAAGGTAAAACCAAAGGGAGTTATTACTACAAAACTGTTATTTTTTTTCCTGTTTTGCTGACTAAGAATAGAACCCCATTCTGGAGCAATAAGACCTCTTCAAGATATTCTGCTGCAATTGGTTTTTTTCCCCAATAAATTTTATTTATTTTTGGTCTTTATACATCTCATGTCGTGAGTGTTTACTTTCTGGGTTTCATACATCCGTACAATAGTCTTAACAATATTTTTCTTAATAAATACAATTCATTATCATTTCCTTTTTGATACATAGCTTCTATTATCATCCTTCCATTTCTAAACCTTCCAGCCCTTCTCTCACATTTCTTTTCATCTTAATATCTATCTTTTAGTCTTTTCCCCCTCTTATTTTATCTCTGTTTTAATTCTCTTTTCTTTCCCCCTTTTTTTTCCTATTCTTCTCCTTCCATTCTAATAGTCAAATATGTGGTCTTTCTCCACTTTATACATTTCTAGTACTGGTAATAATAATAATAATAATAATAATAATAATAATAATAATAATAATAATAATAATAATAATAATAATAATAATAATAATAACAACAACAACAACAACAACAACAACAACAACAACAACAACAACAACAGAGTTGGAAGGGACCTTGGAGGTCTTCTAGTCCAACCCCCTGCCTAGACAGGAAACCCTACACTACTTCAGACAAATGGTTATCCAACATCTTCTTAAAAACTTCCAGTGTTGGAGCATTCACAACTTCTGGAGGCAAGCTGTTCCACGGATTAATTGTTCTAACTGTCAGGAAATTTCTCCTTAGTTCTAAGTTGCTTCTCTCCTTGTTTAGTTTCCACCCATTGCTTCTTGTTCTACCCTCAGGTGCTTTGGAGAATAGTTTGACTCCCTCTTCTTTGTGGCAACCCCTGAGATATTGGAACACTGCTATCATGTCTCCCCTAGTCCTTCTTTTCATTAAACTAGACATACCCAGTTCCTGCAAACGTTCTTCATATGTTTTAGCCTCCAGTCCCCTAATCATCTTTGTTGCTCTTCTCTGCACTCTTTCTAGAATCTCAACATACCAAAACTGAATGCAGTATCCAAGTGTGGCCTTACCAAGGCATTATAAAGTGGTATTAACACTTCGCGTGATCTTGTTTCTATCCCTCTGTTAATGCAGCCTAGAACTGTGTTGGCTTTTTTGGCAGCTGCTGCACACTGCTGGCTCATATTTAAATGGTTGTCCACTAGGACTTCAAGATCACAGTTACTACTGTTGAGCAAGGTACCACATATACTGTACCTGTGCATTTTGTTTTTCTTGCCTAAATGTAGAACCTTACTTTTTTCACCATTGAATTTCATTTTGTTTGATAGCGCCCAATGTTCAAGTCTGTCAAGATCCTTCTGTATCTTGAGCCTATCTTCTGGAGAGTTGGCTATTCCTGCCAGTTTGGTGTCATCTGCAAATTTGATGAGTTCCCCATCTATCCCCTCGTCCAAGTCATTGATGAAGATGTTGAAGAGTACTGGGCCTAAAACAGAGCCTTGGGGTACTCCACTGCATACTTCCCTCCATGTAGATGCAGTTCCATTGAGCACTACACGTTGAGTGCGGTTGGTTAGCCAGTTTTGAATCCATCTGGTGGTGTTGCTGTCCATCCCACATTTTTCTACTTTATCTAGTAGTAGGTTATGGTCTACTTTATCAAATGCCTTACTGAAGTCCAAGTAAACCACATCGACAGCATTCCTCTGGTCCACTAATTTTGTCACTTTGTCAAAGAATGAAATAAGATTAGTCTGGCATGATCTGTTTTTGACAAACCCATGTTGGCTTTTGGTTATTACTTTGTTTGCTTCTAGGTGTTCATTGATTTGTTGCTTGATTATCTTTTCCAAAATCTTCCCTGGTATTGAGGTCAGGCTGATAGGTCTGTAGTTTCCTGGATCTGTTTTTTCCCCTTTTTTGAAGATGGGAACTGCATCAGCTCTTTTCCAGTCCTTTGGCAGTTCCCCGGTGCTCCAGGATCTTTAAAAGATATAGTTCAGTGGTTCTGAGATCTCGTCTGCCAGTTCCTTCAGAACCTTGGGGTGTAATCCATCTGGTCCTGGTGATTTGAATTCGTCTAGGGTAGACAGGTGTTCACTTACCATTTTCTTCCCTATTTTAACTTGTGTTCCTAATATGTTTTTTGTGATGTTGTTTTTGATAGGTTGGACTGTTTTTACCCTTTGTGTAAAGACAGATGCAAAAAACGAGTTAAATAGCTCTGCTTTCTCCCTGTTGCTTGTCACCTTCTTGCCACTTTCTCCCTGCAATGGACCAATTGTTTCCTTGACTTTTTTCTTGTTTTTAATATGTTGGAAGAAGCTTTTTTTGTTACTTTGTTACTTTTGTCTTTTTTTACTTTTTAAGATAGTGCTCCGCCACTTGTTTGTTGGACCCGTGTCCCTCCTGGCTGGTTTCAGCCAGCAGGGAGGTTTCACGCAGCTGGCTCCAGGCGTTGGTCAACGCTTCTTTGAGAGAGCGGTCCGTCCCGCAGCCCTTAAAAGTTGCGGTGGTGAGGCCCCTCCTCAAGAAGCCTTCCCTGGACCCAGCGGATTTAAAGAACTTTCGTCCAGTCTCCAACCTACCCTTTGTGGGGAAGGTGGTGGAGAAAGTGGTGGCCCTCCAGCTCCTGCGGTTATTGGATGACACTGATTATCTGGATCCCTTTCAATCGAGTTTCAGGCCCGGCTACAGTACGGAAACGGCTTTGGTCACCCTGATGGATGATCTCTGGTGGGCCCGGGATGGAGGTCATTCCTCCATCTTGGTGCTTCTTGACCTCTCAGCGGCTTTCGATACCATTGACCATGGTATCCTTCTGCGTCGTCTCGGCGAGGTGGGAGTGAGCGGCACTGTACTATGGTGGTTCTCCTCCTACCTCTCCGATAGGACGCAGTCGGTGTTGGCAGGAGGACAGAGGTCGACCCCTAGGCCCCTGATTTGTGGGGTGTCTCAGGGCTCGGTCCTCTCACCCATCCTGTTTAACATCTACATGAAACCGCTGGGTGAGATCATCTGTCGACACGGGGTGAGGTTCCAGCAATATGCTGATGACACCCAGTTATACATCTCCACCCCGTCTCAGTTCAGGGAAGCAGTGGATGTGATGTGCCGGTGCCTGGACGATGTTAGGGTCTGGATGGGTAGGAATAGGCTCAAACTCAACCCTGACAAGACCGAGTGGCTGTGGATATTGCCCCCCAAGGACTATGTCGATCGTCCCTCCTTGATTCTTGGGGGAGAGAAATTAACTCCCTTGGAACGTGTCCGCAATTTGGGTGTCCTCCTAGATCCACAGCTTAAATTGGATCAACACCTTACAGCTGTGGCTAGGGGGACCTTTGCACAGATTCGCCTGGTGCACCAATTGCGACTCTACTTGGAGAGGGAGGCCTTACTCACGGTCACTCACGCCCTCATCACCTCACGGCTGGACTACTGTAATGCGCTCTACATGGGGCTACCCTTAAAGAGTATCCGGAGACTGCAATTGGTGCAAAATGCAGCTGCGCGAGCTGTAGTGGGTGTTCCTAGATACACCCACATAACACCTATCTTCCACCAGCTGCATTGGTTGCCCATTAGTCTCCGGACGCAATTTAAGGTGTTGGTTTTAATCTTTAAAGCCCTACATGGCTCAGGGCCTGGTTACCTGCGGGACCGCATCCTACCGCATACCTCCCTACGACCGGTTAGGTCCCACAGAGTTGGTCTCCTCCAGGTCCCATCAACCAAGCAATGCCAGTTGGTGGGACCGCGTGAAAACATGGCTCTTCAAGCAGGCGGGCTAAAACTAGACCAATGAAAACACCAGTGGTCTGCCCACGTATGAATGATGACAATGTTTTTTAAATCTTTTATAATTATTTTTAATTAATATTATTATGGTTTTTTATTGATTGTTCCTCTTACATGTTGTACGCCGCCCTGAGTCCCTTGGGAGTTGGGTGGCTTATAAGAAGGAATAAATGAATGAATAAATAAATAAATAAATGAATAAATAAACAAACAAACAAACAAACAATAATAAATAAATAAATAAATAAATATTTTAATATATCTTACTTCACTTCTTTCCTAAACAATAATCAAAAAATGGTTATTACCTCTTTTTCCTCTTTTTCATATCATTCTTACTCTTTAATAAAAGCTGGTTTTGTCTTTTTAACAGTTCTAATAATTCCATCACTTTATCACATTTCTAACAATCATTCAAAACTAGTTTCTATCTCTTATTCCACATACAAAACATTTTTCAAAGTTACCAACTTTCAATATTCTAATTAACATATACATTCTTCATATATTTTCTTATACTATTTCAATAACTCCATTTCTACAGAGTGTTCATGCATATATTTGATACAAGTTATTTTACTCACTTATACTATTCTGATATTGTCACTGTAAATCCCAGTGTAATCATTATAAGTCCCTGTATAATCATCAATCTGTCTTTTGTTTTCAATTTCCTTTACATCCTTCTTGTCACTACAAATCCCAGTACACTCATCAATCTGAGTTTTCTCTTCCATTCTCTTTCCATCTTTACCGTCGTCTTGTCCTTCCTTGTCTCCATTTTCATCTCTTACCATTATTATTTCTAAAAGTTCTTTATTGTCCAGCTCTTTTTCTGTTTTCTTTCCATCCATTTTTAACAAAAAATCCTTTAAATCTTGAAAAATATATTGTAATATTCCAACCAATTCCTCATAATCACTCGCCTCCATATTGTCCAATTCACAATTTCTTTAAGTCAAAGTCAGTTCCAGCCGTTAGCACAAATATGCTTCCACAGCCTACTGCAGTGTCTCTTTTAAGCAACAAATGGCATTGTCAATTCCCAATATAATCCTGTTCCTTTAAGTCTCTCTATGGTCTTTCAAATTGCTAGATAGCTGTTCACTTCATTTTCAAGCCTCTTTTGTTCACTTTATTACAGTATTTTCTTTTAACCAGCAGATGGCACTGTCAACTTCCAATATAGCAAAACAGTTCCTTTTAAAAAAAACCAGTAGATTTCTATATTGCTGTACTTCTGTATGTTAAATCCACTTTGCACTTGTTGATTATTTTCTTCAAATTCTTATTAATCCAGCATTTTAATTTCTATCCAATCTATTGTAAAAACACGTTCAAAATTGGACTTTTAAACCTGTTCCTTGGTCTTCCGGTTTGGCTCCGTGCCCTTCGAAGACGCTTCTCGCCGAGTGCCGGTCCCCGGCACCGTTTAAGCCGCCAGAACAGCCGAAAAACATCTGACTGGTGGTCGAAAATCCCCTCCCCGAGCAAAGGGGCATGAGAAGAGCAGACAGGTACAGGTAGAGTCCCCCAAGTGTCCCAGGAGAAATCCTGGGGCGCAAAGGGCGAGGGCTCCCTAGAATCCTGTCAACTGCTCCGGACCTGGGACATCTCCGCTTTTTAGCGGAGCAAGAAAGTCGCGACCAACCCTGCTTTTTTTTTTTTTTTTTTTCCAAAAAGTTTTATTAGTACAAAATTACATAGATAATAGCTAAACATTAAATAGAAAGTACAAACATTTTTTTTAATTTTTCTCCCCCCTAACCCACCCCTTTCCCTCCCCCCTCCCCCCCGGACTTCCCAGAGAGAGTACAGGGCATAATATCAATAAAATAAATTTAAATTAAATTAAAAATTTTTGACTTCCACCTTATTTTTTTAAAACTTCAACTCCAAATTGTACACTAATAAAAATTCCTTCCTCCTCCTTTCAATCATCTACCCTTCACAACATTTCTTCACTGTTAACTAAGAATTAAATGATTATTACATAAATGATGACTAAGTATTAAATACAAAAACCTTAAACTTCATCATAAAATCAATCAGTATATAAATAACTTACTATTACTATATATCAGATTATAAGCACTAATTCCAAACTTTAAATAACCTTCCTCCCCAAAAAAAAATGTTAAATCTAATTGTAATATTTTATAACTGGATAGATAACAATTCCAAATCTTTCTCACAATTAAATAAAACTTAAATTGATATTACACAAAAAATAACTAAATAATAATACAAAAACCTTAAACTTCATCATAAATTCTACCACTCTATTAGTAACAAAATGTTACTATGTATTAAATTATTAGGTTCAAAAAAGTTCTAAATCTTTAAAAAGAATTAATAATACTTTGAATAAGCCCCCCCAAAAAAACAAAAGAAAAAAAAAAGAATGCAAGAAGTAAAGAAAAGAAAAAAAAATTAAGGAAAGAAGGGAAAAAGAAAAGTACAGTCATAATGGCAACCATCTGTCCAATAAACTTCAACACTGCATCTTGTTGTATCTTGATGATGGTTGCATCTTTTTGTAACTTGATAATTTTGTAGTTGTCAGCTCGCCTCCCATCTGACCCCGATCTTCCATCTCCTTTTCCAGACTGTAGACATCTGTCTGGCTCTGCCAATCATTTAAATTTTGTAAATCTGTTTCGATTTGAAGAGGAAGGGATGGCTTTCCCTCCTCCTCCTCTTTTGTTTTCATACATCTTTCCTCTGGAATCTTGGATATATCAGCCTTTAAGACGTTGACATAAAATTCAGTAGCTTTCTTTGTTGTATTAAGCCGATATCTTTTTCCCAGAAATTTCACTGCAACTCCTGTTGGTGCTTCCCATTTGTAATGTAAATTTAACCTTTTAAATTCATCAATCAGAAAGGTATAATCTTTTCTGGCTTTGAGCATTTTAGAGGGAATTTCTTTCCATATCATCAGTTCCTGGCCATTCACCTGCAGGTTATTTTTAAACGTCGCCTGTATAATCCTATTCCGTAAGGCTCTTGTAGTAAAGTATATTACAATATCCCTTGGTAGGTGTTTTTGTTTTGCATACCAGGAGTTGATTCTATATATTTTATCAATTTGCCTGGCTAGTTCTTCTTTAGACAGTCCAGACACCTGCTCCAAAGCTTCCACCATCCTTCCTTTCAAATCTTCATATAATCCTTCTTTCAACCCCCTGACCCTTATGGCAAATTCCATGGATCTGAATTGCGTCATTAACACCTCTGTTTCAAAATTTGCAATGTCATTTTGTATTTTATCTATATATTCTAGTGAAGTTGTCAAAACTTGTTTGTTTTCTTCAATGCGGTTTGCCAAAACTTCAATATTTGTTGCTAGACCTTTACATACCTCCAACACATCATTTCTAATTTGTTGGTCAATATTCTTTAAAGCAGCCTGCATTTTATTATCTATTTCACTAATTTTTTGGTTAAATTCAACAATAAGTTCATCTTTCATAATCTTTAAGGTACTTATTAAATTTTCAGGTGTTAAAGACTTTGGGGGTGTTAACTCAGTGGTAAGTTGCATTTTAGAAATATAACCAGATGAATAATCCATTCTTTTATTCAAAACAATCTTTCCAGATTTTGAAGCCATTTTAGTATTTCCAGTGGTGAACAAAGAAAAAGCCAAGCCTCTAGTTAAAGTTCTTTTAAATTTCTTTTAAAATTCTTTCAAATTCCAAAGCCAGATAGAATTTTATTTTTAAAAAATTGTCAGTTATTATTTAATCCAGAATCGGGAGACAGAGAGAGTAAAGCCAACTTTCAAAATCAAAAATTTCCATAAGAAAAAAAGCTGCTAGGGAAACGAAAGTTACTTTCACTTCTCCTCCCACTTTCTCCGATCGCCATGTTGTAGCCTAATAACTGTTACTTAGTTTCTTCCGAAGTGAAAATCAGCAGTGGAGTTGAAAGAAAAAAAAAATCTGTACTTGCCCTTTAAAATCCTGTCTCTCTCTGTCTGCTTGTTTAAACAATTAAGTAGTTGTAATCCCATTCACGAAGCAGCGGGTGGTCACAGCATCTTGCTCCGCAAAAGCGGAGGTTTCCAAGTCCCCGGAGCAAGAGACAGGCTGGCTGGGGAGCCCTCACCTTTCGCGCCCCTAGCTGACACTTGGGGCACTAGGGGGGGCTCTACCCCACCTGTCCGGCTCTCATCTCTCCCCTTTGCCCGGGGCAGAGACTTTCAAGCCGCCAGACAGCTGTTCTGGCGGCTTTAACGGGGAAAAGGAAAGGCGCTCAACGAGGAGCGTCCGCGATGCAGCGATCCGGAACCGATCAGCGATCTCTTTTAAGCAACAAATGGCATTGTCAATTCCCAATATAATCCTGTTCCTTTAAGTCTCTCTATGGTCTTTCAAATTGCTAGATAGCTGTTCACTTCATTTTCAAGCCTCTTTTGTTCACTTTATTACAGTATTTTCTTTTAACCAGCAGATGGCACTGTCAACTTCCAATATAGCAAAACAGTTCCTTTTAAAAAAAACCAGTAGATTTCTATTTTGCTGTACTTCTGTATGTTAAATCCACTTTGCACTTGTTGATTATTTTCTTCAAATTCTTATTAATCCAGCATTTTAATTTCTATCCAATCTATTGTAAAAACACGTTCAAAATTGGACTTTTAAACCTGTTCCTTGGTCTTCCGGTTTGGCTCCGTGCCCTTCGAAGACGCTTCTCGCCGAGTGCCGGTCCCCGGCACCGTTTAAGCCGCCAGAACAGCCGAAAAACATCTGACTGGTGGCCGAAAATCCCCTCCCCGAGCAAAGGGGCGTGAGAAGAGCAGACAGGTACAGGTAGAGTCCCCCAAGTGTCCCAGGAGAAATCCTGGGGCGCAAAGGGTGAGGGCTCCCTAGAATCCTGTCAACTGCTCCGGACCTGGGACATCTCCGCTTTTTAGCAGAGCAAGAAAGTCGCGACCAACCCTGCTTTTAACAACAGCATTTCAATATTGGAACTGTAGCAGTGGAAAAAGCCAGGAGACACACTGGGCAAGTATCCATACTTAACTCCTATGCTGACTCTTATATCGGAAGCTACAAATTAGCAAGTTGTATCAAAATGGCGATTGAAGTCCGAAAGGGCGTGGAAAAGTGAAAGTTAGAAGGAAAGTTTCATTTTGCTAGCAGGCTTATGCAGGAGAACCTCTGACTTTAATTCTGATTTGGATTTTGACTTTGCGGAATTCTTCTTTTTGGTATTTGAATAAAAGTAATTTGGAACAACATAAAAATCTGTTTAAATTCAAATGGCTTCTAAATCTGGGAAGACGGCTCCTTCTAAAGGAGCGGGTAGCGCTGAGAGCTCACCCATCCATACTTCTAGACTGCAATCCCTCTCAACACAAACCCAGCCTCTAACTCTGGGGATGTTACAAGAAACTCTTAAAGTTATGCAGGCTGAAATGGCCATTACCTTTAATGCAAAAATTGATGAAACTAATGAGAAAATTAATGAAAAGATACAAGATGTTTCTGATCAAATTGGAGTTCACAATAATCAAATTAGGGCAGATATTTTAATGGCATTTAAAGGTTTGGCAAACAATTTGGAGATTTTGGACCAGCAAGTGGAAAAAATTAAACAGTCCACAGCAGTTTTGAGTGGAAAAGTAGAAGAAATTGAGAACAAAAGGGAAAAGGATGCAGATGAAATTACAATGATCCAATATAGAAATATGGAATTTGCAATTAGAGTTAGAGGTGTAAAGGAGGATAAACATGAAAATTTGAGAGATTTGATGTTGGAGGCATTTGCTCAAGCGTTGGGGATAAAGAAGGAAGATTTGGGATGGCAGATGGATAAAATATATCGTGTCAATTCTTGGGTGGCCAGACAGAGAAACCTGCCAAGAGGTATTGTAATATATTTTACTAACAGAACACTGCGTAACGATATCCTACAGGCAACTTTTCAAAACAAGCTTCAGGTTGATGGACAAGAAGTGATGACAATGAAAGAGATTCCTCCAAAAATTTTGAGAGCTAGAAAGGATTATACCTTTCTGGTGGAAGAACTCAAAAAACAACAAATACAGTTCATGTGGGAGGTCCCAGCTGGAATATCATTGATTTATGCTGGAGAAAGACATCGGCTCAACACGGTACAGAAAGCAAGAGATTTTTATACATATGTTTTAAAGGCTGGGACACCAAGATCACCAGAAATGAAGAGAAAGGAGGATGTTAGGGTAAGAGAAAGAGAGGAATTACTGAAAGAAGTTCAGGAAGAAGGAGCCTCGTCTGGTCAAAGTGATTTGGTTATAACTCATTCGGATCAAAATTTGGATCTATTTGAACAAGAACTGATAAAGAACAAAGACAGACTAGAGCAACAACGGCCAAGCGTAAACAAGAAATGATTCAACAGCAACTTCAGTTGGCACCTAAAGAAACTACTAAAACAGAAGCGGTGGGAGGAGCGAGACCAAAGGAATTAAAGAAGCTAGACCTTCAGACAATGCTCCAGACGCTTCAGAAGCCTCTAGATGGGAATTAGATTCCTAACTTGGAATGTCAATGGCTTAAATTCTCCACAGAAAAGAAGAAAAATATTTCATTACCTTAAACAATTTAACAACGACTTGGTTTGTCTACAAGAAACACATATTAGAACACAAGACCAAAAATATTTGATAAATACAAGAATAGGAACACATTTTGTAACAGCAGCATCAGAGAAGAAAAATGGCATTGTCATATATGTGAAAAGACATTTGATTGCTAAGTTAATCGAAGCAGATGATCAAGGAAGATTTCTAGCTATTGAACTTTTAATTAAAGGAGAGAAAATACTTGTGATTGGTGTATGTGCCCCGAATCAACAACAAGAAAAATTTTACAATCTTCTACATTCAAAGTTGATACAATGGGATTATAAAACCTGCATCCTTTTAGGAGATTGGAATGGCGTATTGGACGTGAAAAAAGACAAGAAGGGTCCTAAGCAAAATATTTTTTCAAGAGCAAGACTGCCTAAATCCTTTTTTGAGATGATGGAGGATTTGGAGCTGAGGGATATATGGCGTGAAAGAAATGCAGAAGAAAAGGATTTTACTTTTTTCTCTGATAGACACCAATCCTTTTCAAGGATTGATTTTATACTAATTACTAATAACCTTCTTGATAGGGTAAAGAAGGCGAAGATATGTTCAAGAACATTGACAGATCATAGCCCGGTTTGGTTGGAATTGGAGTATGGAAATGGACCTAGAAGGTCATGGAGGTTAAATGATAATTTGTTTAGATACGAAGATAATGTGAAGGAGTGTAAAAAATTAATGAAAGAATTTTTTGTTAATAATATGCAGAAGGGCACTTCTATGGAGATGGTTTGGGATGCAAGTAAAGCTTATATGAGAGGTATTTTGATATATTTGAATAATAAATATAGAAGGCAAAAAGGCAAAAAAAGGAAAGAATTAGAAGAGGAGATTAAAAGACAAGAGAGGGCTTTAATTTCTAATCCAACAGACAAGAAAATTAAGGAGACAATCAATTTATTAAAAGGTCAATTTAACATGTTAATGGCAGATCAAGCGGCAACTAATTTACAATATGCTAAATTTAATACTTTTAGCAATGCTAATAAACCAGGTAGATGGCTAGCATACACGCTAAGAAAGAAGCAGAAATCAAGAATTATTGAAAGAATAAAATATAAGGGTAAAGAAGTTTATGAACAAGAACTTATTAAAAAATCTTTTTTAGAATTTTATTCAGGATTATACACTGGTGGCAAAGTTAAAGAAGAGGATATAGATAATTATTTGCAGAAACAGAATATTTATATAACTTCTAAGGAGCAGAGGGATACTTTAAATCAACTGATAACTTCACAGGAGATTTTATCGGTCATCAAACAGTTAAAAGTGGGTAAAGCCCCGGGGACAGATGGTTTAACAGCTGTTTATTATAAGAAACTGCAGGAAGAAATGGTGGAACCGCTTAAGGAATTGTTTAATAACATTCAACAGGGAGGTAATGTACCTCCAACATGGAAGACTGCTTTTATTTCTCTGATCCCAAAAGAGGGTCAAGACCATACAGATCCAAAAAATTATAGGCCGATCTCACTTTTAAATATAGATTATAAATTTTTTGCTAAAATCTTAGCAAATAGATTAATGATAGTTATGCAACAGATGATTCATCATGATCAAACGGGGTTTTTAATTGGTAGACAGATGAAGACTAATGTTAGACAAATTGTTAATTTATTAGAGTACTTGGGAAGCAACAACCAGGTACCCGCAGTATTAGTATTTTTGGATGCTGAGAAAGCTTTTGATAGATTGAATTGGCAGTTTTTATTAAAATTAATAGAAAAGTTACAACTTGGAGACTATTTTGCACAATCCATTAGGGCGATATATCAAAAACAAACAGCGCAAATAATAATTAATGGTGGACTAACAGATACTTTTAATATAGAAAAGGGAACAAGACAAGGTTGTCCCTTGTCTCCCTTATTGTTTATTTTGAGTTTGGAAATATTACTTAGTAAAATAAGAGAGCTTGATACAATTGTCTTTGCTGGGTAGGATAGCTGCAGTCAAAATGAATGTTTTACCAAGATTTTTATTTCTCTTTCAAATGATACCAATACTTTAAAAAGATGAAAATTTGAAGGAATGGCAAAAGGGTATAAATAAATTTATTTGGGCAGGGAAGAAGCCGAGGGTAAATCAGAAGATAATGCAAGATACACGTGAAAGAGGTGGTCTTAAAATGCCTAATTTAAGATTGTATTATGAAGCAGCAGTTCTCTCAGCAATTACTGATTGGATTAATTTGACAGAAGACAGGGTATTAAATATTGAAGGATATGGTTTGATTTATGGGTGGCATGCCTATTTAGTGTATGATAAAAAAGTAGATAAAGCTTTTAAGAGTCATATATTAAGAAATGCTTTATTGCGTGTCTGGAAAAAGTACCAATGCAAATTAAATGATAAGTTACCTTTATGGACAGTACCCAGACACGCGATAGAAAATATAAATTTAGAGCAAAAATTAGATAAGATTACATACAAAGAACTTCTTCATGAAGAAGGAATTACATTACAATTAAAACCAATGGAGAAATTAAGAGAAGAAGGAATAATCAGAACTTGGTTTCAATATGGACAATTACAGGCTAGATGGAGAGATGATCAAAAAACTGGTATCTTGAAGAATGATGATAATTTGATACTACAAATAAAAAATAAGGGCCCAATGCACATAAAAAGATTGTACAATATTTTACTGGAATTAGATTCAGAAACAGTATTAGTTAAGGATTGCATGATAAAATGGGCTCAAAATATTGGAGAACCAATAATGATGGAAACATGGGAAAAGATATGGGTTAGAAATGTTAAATTTACACAGGCTCAAAATTTAAGAGAAAATTTTTATAAAATGTTTTACAGATGGCATCTAGACCCAAAAAAACTAGCTTGTATGTACCCAACTTTACAACCTAAATGTTGGAGATGTGAATGTGATGATGCTACATATTTTCATATATGGTGGACTTGTAAAAAAATCAAGGCTTTTTGGATAAAAATATGGTGGATTATACAAAATATTTTAAAGAAAAAGATCAAGTTCACACCACAGTTCTTTTTGTTGGGAATAATCACGGATTGTTCTGTCACAGAGACTAACTTGGTTTTGAATCTAATAACAGCTGCCAGGTTACTGGTGGCACAGTATTGGAAGAAGGAAGATATGCCTACTATTGAAGAATGGACATTAAAAGTTACACATTTGGCTGAAATGGCAAAAATTTCATCATATCCCATATGAAAGATATATATTGGAATGGAACAGGTGGACTGATTATATTCAAAAAAAGTATCAGATTAAGAAGATCCAAATAGTTTATTAATGATAAATGTTTAATTTTTAGATTATGTTTTAAAGTTTTTGAGTAATAAGGAGTTAAGAATTAGAAAAATTTTCGAATTAATAATTTTTTAGCATTTTTTAGCTCTATGTTGTTTTGAAATTATACCTTGTGCTTTTTCTGGGAAGTCAGGAGGGGGGCGGAGGGGAGGGTAAGAGGGGTGGGAAGGGTGGAGGGGGGAAGGGGGGGAGAAAAGAAAAAAAATATTTGTACTTTGTACTATTAAAACTTTTTAATAATAATAAAAAACCCTGTTCCTTTAAGTCTCTCTATGGTCTTTCAAATTGCTAGATATTTATTTATTATTATTATTTATTATTCGCACTTGTATGCCGCCCACTCCACAGAGACTCTGGGCAGCTCACAACAATAAGAAATCTACATGCAAACAATAAACATCAAAAAAATAAAATTAAATTAAATTAAAAAAATTAAAAACACTAATTATTTAAAAAGCATTAAAAAACATTAAAAACAACAATTTTAAAAACCCCATGCAATTCCTACATTCACGGGACCAAGAGTTCTCAATGTTGTATTGAATTCATTGGCCCCAGGCCTGTCGACATAGCCAGGTTTTCAATGCTTTTCTGAAGGCTGGCAGGGTGGGAATAATGCGGATCTTAGGGGGTAGTGTATTCCAGAGAGCCGGTGCTGCCACAGAGAAGGCCCTCGCCCGTGGGCCTGCCAGCCGACATTGTTTGGCTGACGGGACCATTAGCAGACCAACTCTGTGGACTCTGATCGGTCTTAGGGAGGTATGCTGAAGAAGGCGGTCCCGGAGGTATATTGGTCCTAAGCCATGTAGGGCTTTAAAGGTGATCACCAACACCTTGAATTGCGTTCGGAGACCTACGGGCAGCCAGTGCAGCTCGCGAAGGATGGGTGTCACATGGGTGTATCTAGGGACACCCATCACCACACACGCCGCCGCATTCTGCACTAGCTGCAGTCTCCGGACGTTCTTCAAGGGTAGCCCCATGTAGAGCGCGTTGCAGTAGTCAAGACGTGAGGTAACAAGGGCGTGAGTGAGTGTGAGTAGTGCCTCCTGGTCCAAAAAAGGGTGCAACTGGCGCACAAGATGAACTTGTGCAAAGGTCCCTCTGGCCACAGCTGTTAGATGTTGGTCAAATTTTAGCTGTGGATCCAGAAGGACCCCCAAGTTGCGAGCCCGTTCCGAGGGGATCAGTTCCCCCCCCCCCAGAACCAAGAAGGGACTGATGTCAAAGTCCTTGGGAGGCAACATCGAGAGCCACTCGGTCTTGTCCGTGTTGAGTTTAAGCCTGTTCACCCCCATCCAGACCCTTACAGCGTCCAGACACTGGCACATCACATCAACTGCCTCACTGAACTGGCATGGGGTGGATATGTACAGCTGAGTGTCATCAGCGTACTGTTGGAACCTCACGCCATGCCTACGGATGATCTCACCCAGCGGTTTCATGTAGATATTAAAAAGCATAGGGGAAAGAATCGACCCCTGAGGAACCCCACATACAAGGGGCCTCGGGGTCAACCTCTGTCCCCCAGCCAACACCGACTGCGACCGGTCAGAGAGATAGGAGGAGAACCACTGCAGTACGGTGCCTCCCACTCCCAGCTCCCCGAGCCGGCGCAGAAGGATACCATGGTCAATGGTATCGAAAGCCACTGAGCGGTCAAGTAACACCAAGATGGAGGAATAACCTCCATCTCGGGCTCGCCAGAGATCATCCATCAGTGTGACCAAGGCAGTTTCTGTGCTATGGCCGGGCCTGAAACCTGACTGAAAAGGGTCAAGGTAATCCGTTTCATCCAACAGCCGTTGGAGTTGCAGCGCCACCACTTTCTCCACCACCTTCCCCACAAAGGGGAGGTTGGAGACTGGTTTAGAAATGGAAGGATGATAATAGAAGCTATGTATCAACAAGGAAATGATAATGAATTGTATTTATTAAGAAAAATATTGTTAAGACTATTGTACGGATGTATGAAACCCAGAAAGTAAACACGACATGAGATGTATAAAGACCAAAAATAAATAAAGGCTTCTTGAGGAGGGGCCTCACAACTGCCACCTTTAATGGTTGTGGGACATACCCCTCCCTCAAAGAAGCATTGACCAAAACCTGGAGCCGGCCTCATGTCACCTCCCTGCTGGACAAAACCAGCCAGGAGGGGCACAGGTCCAACAAACAAGTGGAGGAGCTCATCGCTCCCATAGCCTTGTCCACTTCCTCAGGTGTCGCAGGCTCAAATTCATCCCACACAATAGGACTAAGATCTGCCCCTGTCATCTCGGTCTGAATTGCCCAATCAGAGTCCAGGTCCGTCCGAATCTGAGCGACTTTATCCGACAGAAACTGTACAAATTCCTCAGCTCTACCTTGCAAGGGCTCCTCCGGCCCCTCCACCTTGAGGAGGGAACGGGTCACCCTAAAAAGGGTGGCTGTGCGCGAATCAGCGGATGCAATAAGTGCAGAAAAATGCAAACATTTTGCCGCCCGTATCGCCACTAAATAAGTCCTAATAAAGGCTCTTAGAAACCTCTGTTGTTCACCTTATTACGATATTTTCTTTAAACCAGCAGATGATTAAGTCCACTTAGCACTTGTAAGTTGTTTTCTTCAAATTCTTGTTTATCCAGCATTTAAATTCCACCAAATCTATTGTAAGTCTATTATAAAAACGTCCCCAAAATTGGACTTTTACTCCCATTCCTTTGAGTCTCTCTATGATCTTTCAAATTGCTAGATAGCTGCTTTCTCCATTTTGAAGCCTCTTTTGTTCCCCTTAAAATCTTAATTTTCTTCTTTTAATCGTTAAATCGGCCAAACACTCACCAGTCTCAGTTCTTCTTCCCCTCTCTCCAGCACAGACGCTTAGATCTTATCACCCAGGGAATCCACGATCTCTTCAAACAATCCGTTCATTTGTGACGGTCTCAGCTAATGACGACACAGGTCATCTTCTTCAGCTGCTGGCCGAGAGGCTGGTGCCGGCTCCCTAGGGGGTTTGCAAGCCCCCCCCAGGTCCCAGACAGGTGCCTCTCTTCTTCACTGCCCCTCCAGGGCAGATCTGACCTGGAACAAATTGGTTCCAAGGTCTCCAGGCAGCTGAGATTTGGGACTCCCCAGCGGAGCGCAGGGAACTCCGTGCCGCCAGGACATTGGCCACGCCCCCTTCCTACTATTCTGATATTAATATACATTACTCTTCTATATTCATAGCCTATATTCAAGAATGATTTTTTATTTCTTACACCACAAATAAACAGTTATTCAGATTGTTTAGTTCTAATATACTAATTTTCATACACATTCTTATTCTTTTTTTATCCCTTGTCTTTCACCCTACTCCATATTTTTAATCCTCTTTTTTTTGGGGGGGGGGTGTTGTCTCCCATGTATTTCTTTTACCTCTCTCATTTCATCCACTCTTAAATCCATTTTTTTTGCTATACTCTCCAGCTTTCTCTCCCCTCTTTTTTCCCCTTCGTTGTTTTGTTTTGCTTTTATCTTTTCCAGCCTTTTCTTCTTTTCCCTTTCTGGCTTTCTTTTTCTCCCATATCTTTTCCTTTTTTTTAATTGAATCATTAAAACATTAAATACAAAACATACATATACATTTACGTTCTTCATTCCTGAGACATCGGTTTAACGTCAATCTACATACATATTTTTCTATATAATTCTATATATAATATTTACAATCATTCAGACATTTTCTTATTCTTTCTAATTTCTAACCAATTGTAAAATTTATCCCACACTGTGTAAAATTCTTTGTCATCTCGATTTTGTAATTCTAGTGTTAGTTTTGACATTTCTGCACAATCCATTATTTTTTTTAATATCATATTCTCCGTTGGGGGGTTTTTCATCTTTCCAAGTTTGGGCGTAAGTTATTCTGGCAGCGGTCAGGACATGTATTATCAAATATTGATTCTCTTTCGTCTGTTGCCCTCTAATAATACCCAATAAAAATGTTTCGGGTTTAAATTCCATTACAGTATCTGTTATCTCTTGTAACCATGTCCTGATCATGCTCCAGTATCCTCTTGCTATCGGACACGACCACCACATGTGGTAATATGTGCTGTGTACTTGTTTACACTTCCAGCATCTTGGGTTCATATTAGCAAATATTTTGACGATTCTAGCTGGCGCTAGATGCCAGCGATAGAACATTTTGTGTAAGTTTTCTTTATATGATGTTGAGAGGGTTAATTTATAATTTATCTTCCATAATTTTTCCCAATCATCTAATTGGATATTGTAGCCAAAGTTTTTCATCCATGCGATCATATTTTCTTTAACTGTTTCTTCAAAATTTTGCAATTTTAGTTAGTGATTGTACATTTTAGTTATAAATTTATTTTCAGATCCCACTAATATTTTATCCATTGTGTTTTGTTCTTTGTTTATACCAAATTCTTCCATGTCCTTTTTGTATCTGTTTTGCATTTGGAGGTATGGCCACCAATCTATGTCAATTCCTTCTTCCTTTAGTTTTTCCCTGGACTTTAAGTTACCATCTTTGTCTAATAGTTCATTATAATTGTAATGATCTCCCATATCTTTTCCATACCATCTGAAATCTTCCCCTTCTGCTCTGTTCCCTGCTGCAATTGTGTGAGAGCTACGTATATGCTTCAAATGTCTTTTTTTTTTGTAAGTTTCCATCAAGTCATGTTTGATGTCTGGTAGACGATTAGACCATGTTTTTGTTTTTTTGTTTTTGGCAACCATGCAGAAATACTGTAATACGTCATTTATTTATTTATTTTTATTTAGTTAGTTTGTCAAACATGTACGAGATAATAGGTATAAGAACACAGCAAAAGGGTACGAATAAATGGCAACAGTAGGACAGGGACGGTAGGCACGCTGGTGCGCTTATGCATGCTCCTTACAGACCTCTTAGGAATGGGGTGAGGTCCATGGTAGACAGTTTAAGGTTGAAGCTATGGGGGTTTGATGAAGTAACAACAGAGTCAGGTAGAGCATTCCAGGCATTGACCACTCTATTGCTGAAGTTGTATTTTCTACAATCGAGTTTGGAGCAGTTTACCTTGAGTTTGTATCTATTGGGTGAGATCAATGGGAGACCGTGGGAGAGTTTTCATCGTCATGGTTGCCGTTGTGGCCGCGAGGCCTTTTTTGGCTGACACAGCCCCGGCTTCATGGTTGTTTTTGGCCACATTGGGGGAACCACTGAACGGATTGAGAAGAGGGTTGTCAGATGATACTGCGGGTTTGAGCCCTATTATTACCAGCATTGCGGGAGAGAGCAGTGGACAAATACGGACTATTTTGGAAGCGTCTAATGACCACTGTGGACCTTGGGGTGAAAGGCAAGGACTAAGAACTAGTCTTGACTGGCTTGGAGGTTGCACATATGCACTCACTTTTGGCGCTAGTATTGACTATTAACTATCTTCTAATTTTTATCCCGGAAGTGGTGTGGCTGATGTGGATTGTGTTTGGTTATGATTGGGTGAACGACTGTGTAGATTGTAGAAGAATGGTTTGTCAGAATGAGTGAGCCGGGGACTGGGGTTCGGACCCCCTCTGCTGAGTGTGGAAACAGAAGTGGAGGGGGGCCTGACTCTGTTACCTGGCTCAGTGAGGAAGGTATGCATGGCCTGCATGGAGGAAGGAGGACCAGCGGGGGGGAGGGAATCTCTGGGGTGGGGGAGAGTAGGAGCATCTTGGTCATTATGAGGAGAGGTAGGTATGGCGGGAGCAGAGGGGTAGGCCGCTCTCGGGGAACCAGAACTCGCTGGTTAAAAGCGATCTCTGGTTCTGGCCCCTCGGTGGTTCCAACTAGCTCAGCCCGGGTACTGGGTGACCGGGGATGTCAGGGCCCTGGGCTCAAGCTGCTGCTGTTGAATGCCAGGTCAATTGTCAACAAAGCCCCCCTCGTACGGGATTTAATCTCTAGCAAGGGGGCGGACCTGGCATGTATAACTGAGACCTGGCTGGGCCAGGAGGGGGGAGTTGCCCTCTCTGAGATATGCCCAGACGGGTACTCAGTTCAGCATCAGCTACGACCCCAGGGAAGGGGGGGGAGGAGTGGCTATTATAGCTCACCAAAGTCTTCGTCCTTGTAGGAGCCCTGCCCCGGAGATTGTTGGGTGTGAGACGCTCCTTCTGAAGTTGGACTTAGGGGTTTAGGTGGGCCTTTTGCTAACGTACCTACCTCCCAACTGTGTTGCAAAGGCCCTGCCTGTACTGCTCAAGGCGATAGCCGGGTTGGCGATTGAGTTCCCCAGGCTTATGGTGCTGGGGGGACTTTAATCTGCCTTCACCCGGAGAAACCTCGGACGCAGCCCAGGAGTTCATGGCTTCCATGACAACCATGGACCTGACCCAGGTAGTTCAGGGTCCGACTCATGAGGGAGGTCACACGCTTCACCTAGTGTTTCTCTCGGGGCAGTGGAGAGGTGATCTGAAGTTGAGGGGTTTAGTCATTTCACCCTTGTCGTGGTCAGATCATTTCCTACTGAGGTTAGACTTCATGGCACCACTCCTCCTTCATAGGGAGGAGGGACCGATTAAGTGGTTCCGCCCCAGGCACCTAATGGAACCGGAAGGATTCCAGAGGGAACTTGGGGAGATACCTGAATCTGTGGTACACAATTCATCTGAGTCCCTGGTGGCTGCCTGGGATAAGGCGGCGTCAGGGGAGCTGGATCGGATTGTGCCTTTGCGACCTCTCCGTGGCAGTGGATCCCGGAAGGCTCCATGGTTCACTGAGGAGCTCTGGGAGATGAAACGCCATAAGAGACGTCTAGAGCGACGCTGGCGAGCCAGTAAAGCTGAATCTGATCGAACACTACTAAGAACCTTTATTAGGTCTTATTTAGTGGCGATATGGGTGGCAAAATGCTCGCATTTTTCTGCTCTTATTGCATCTGCCGATTCACGCCCAGCCGCCCTGTTTAGGGTGACTCACTCCCTCCTCAATGTGGAGGGAAAGGAGGAAGCCTTGCAGGGCAGAGCTGAGGAATTTGTACAGTTCCTGGCAGATAAAGTCACTTAGATCCGGACGAACCTGGACTCCGATTGGACAGGGCCAGCCGAGGTGACAGGGATGGGTCTTAGTCTGGTTTTATGGGATGAATTTGAGCTTGTCACTCCTAATGATGTAGACAAGGCCATAGGAGCGATGAGCGATAATCCCAGGGATTATGTCGACTGCCCCTCCTTGGTTCTTGGGGGAGAGAAATTAACTCCCTTGGAACAGGTTAGCAATTTGGGTGTTCTCGTAGATCCACAGCTAAAATTGGATCAACACCTTACAGCTGTGGCTAGGGGGACCTTTGCACAGGTTCGCCTGGTGCACCAATTGCGACTCTATTTGGAGAGGGAAGCCTTACTCACGGTCACTCACGCCCTCATCACCTCACGGCTGGACTACTGTAATGCGCTCTACATGGGGCTACCCTTAAAGAGTATCCGGAGACTGCAATTGGTGCAAAATGCAGCTGCGCGAGCTGTAGTGGGTGTTCCTAGATACACCCACATAACACCTATCTTCCACCAGCTGCATTGGTTGCCCATTAGTCTCCGGATGCAATTTAAGGTGTTGGTTTTAATCTTTAAAGCCCTACATGGCTCAGGGCCTGGTTACCTGCGGGACCGCATCCTACCGCATACCTCCCTACGACCGGTTAGGTCCCACAGAGTTGGTCTCCTCCAGGTCCCATCAACCAAGCAATGCCAGTTGGTGGGACCGCGGGGGAGAGCCTTCTCTGTGGGAGCCCCCTCTCTCTGGAACCAACTCCCCCCAGAGATCAGGACTATCCCCACCCTGCTGGCCTTCCGTAAAGCAGTACAAACATGGCTCTTCCGGCAGGCGGGGTGAAAGTGAGACCAATTAGATCACCTCTGGTCCCCCCCATGTATGAATGTTGGATGGTTTTAATTTTTTTAAATTTTTAACTGTTGTTATGATGTTTGTTATATATTGTTTTTATGAATTGTTCTTTCCCTGTATTGTACACCACCCTGAGTCCCACGGGAGTTGGGCGGCCTATAAGAACGTTCAATCATCCAAAGACACGGGGTGAGGTTTCAGCAATATGCTGATGACACCCAGCTTTACATCTCCACCCCGCATCAATTCAGTGAGACGGTGTATGTGATGTGCCGGTGCCTGGACGACGTGAGGATCTGGATGGGAGTCAACAGGCTCAAACTGAACCCGGACAAGACCGAGTAGCTATGGATACTGCCCCCCAAGGACTTTGTCGACTGTCCCTCCTTGGTTCTGGGGGGAGAGAAATTAACCCCCTCAGAACAGGTTCGCAATTTGGGTGTCCTCCTAGATCCGCAGCTTAAATTGGATCAACATCTGTCAGATGTGGCTAGGGGGGCCTTTGCACAGGTTCGGCTTGTGCACCAATTGCGACCCTACTTGGAGCAGGAGGCACTTCTCACGGTCACTCACGCCCTTGTCACCTCACGGCTTGATTACTGCAACACGCTCTACATGGGGCTACCCTTGAAGAGTGTTCAGAGACTTCAGCTGGTGCAAAATGCAGCTGCGCGTGCTGTGGTGGGTGTGCCTAGATACACCCACACTTCTGCCATCTTGCGCGAGCTGCATTGGTTGCCCATTGGTCTCCGGATGCAATTTAAGATGTTGGTGATTACCTTTAAAGCCCTATATGATTCTGGGCCAGAGTATCTTCGGGACCGTCTTCTACCGCATACCTCCCTGCGCCCGATTAGATCTCACAGGGTGGGCCTGCTCCGGGTCCCGTCAGCTAAACAATGTCGGCTGGTGGGCCAACGAGCGAGGGCCTTCTCTGTGGCTGCTCCGGCTCTTTGGAATCAACTACCCCCCGAGATCCAGACTGTCCCCACCTTATTGGCCTTCAGGAAAGCTGTGAAGACCTGGCTTTTTCGGCAAGCCTGGGGCCAATGAACCATCGATGTTGGCCCATGTAGTGACTGGATGATTGAATGGTTTTTAAAATTGTTATATAGTTTTTTAATCTGTTTTTAATGTTTATTTTTACCTGTATTCCTGTGAGCCGCTCAAAGTCCTCGCAGATCGAGCGGCATATAAATACAAATAAACTAAACTAAACTAAACTATTGTGTGCTCGTGTATTATTGCGGTTGAAGCTGAAGTAGTCATTGACAGTTAGGACGTTGTAGCAGATAATTTTGTGTACTACGCTAAGGTCAAACCGTAGGCGGCGTAGTTGTAGGTTGTCCAAGCCCAAAATTTCAAGCCTAGTGGCATAAGGTATTCTGTTGTGAGCAGAGGAGTGGAGTACTCTTCTTGTGAAATACCTCTGGACTCGTTCAATTGTATTAATGTCCCATATACAGTGCGGATTCCAGGCAGACAAGCTGTATTTGAGAATTGGTCTAATGAAGGTTTTGTATGCCCTAGTTTGCAGTACAATATTACCGGAGAAGAAGCTTTGCAAGATTAGGTTAACAACTCTTAATGCCTTTTTGGCAATGCTGTTACAGTGAGCTCTGGCGCTTAGATCATTTGAGATGAGTACTCCAAGGTCCTTGACAGAGTGAGGGTCGTCTACAAGGTTGTATCCGCTCAGCTTGTATTTGGTGTTCTGGTTTTTTTTTTTTTGCCAATGTGTAAGACAGAGCATTTATTGGTTGAGATTTAGTCAAGGTCGCTTTGTAGGGCAGCAGCATTGTCGGTGGTGTTGAATAGTTTTACGTCATCAGAGAAGAGGACGCAGTTGCTTATAATATGATCGCAAAAGTCATTTATATAAATACCTGGCATGTATTACTGAAACATGGCTGGGCCCAGATTTGGGTGTGCCCCTCTCAGAGATGTGACCAGACGGGTTTCAAGTATTGCATCAGCCACGACCCCAGGGAAGGGGTGGAAGAGTGGCAATTATAGCGTGCAAGAGTCTTCTTCCTCGCAGGATCCCTGCCCCGGAGATTGTTGGGTGTGAGTCTCTCCTTTTTAAGTTGGACTCAGGGGTTCAGCTGGGCCTATTGCTGATGTACCTGCCTCCCAGCTGCGTTACAATGGCCCTGCCTGCACTGCTAGAGGCGGTAGCCGGACTGGCGGTGGAGTTCCCCAGGCTCATGGTACTGGGGGACTTTAACCTGCCTTCGCTCGACGAAGCCTCGGATACAGCTCAGGAGTTCATGGCTTCCATGACAACCATGGACCTGACCCAAGTAATTCAGGGTCCAACTCATAGGGGAGGGTACACGCTCGACCTAGTATTTATCTCAGGACAGTGGAGGGATGATCTGAAATTAAGGGGTATAGTCGTTTCTCCCTTGTCATGGTCAGATCATTTCCTGCTGAGGTTGGACTTCAATGCACCACTCCTTCACTGCAGGGAGGCGGAACCGATTAAGTGGTTCCGCCCCAGATGCCTGATGGACCCAGAAGAGTTCCAAAAAGAGCTTGGGGAGATACTTGAATCCCTTGTCCACAATCCATCTGAGTCCCTAGTGGCTGCTTGGAATAAGGCAGCTTCTGGGGCATTGGATCGGATTGCACCTTTGCGACCTCTCCGCGGCAGTGGATCCAGGAAAGCTCCCTGGTTTACCGAGGAGCTCCAGGAGATGAAATGCCAAAAGAGATGTCTAGAGCGATGCTGGAGATCCGGTAAATCCGAAGCTGACCGAACACTTCTAAGAGCCTTTATTAGGACTTATTTGGTGGCGATACGGGCAGCAAAATGTTCGCATTTTTCTGCACTTATTGCATCCGCTGAGTCTCACCCAGCCGCTATGTTTAGGGTGACTCACTCCCTCCTCAATGTGGAGGGAAAGGAGGAAGTCTTGCAGGGCAGAGCTGAGGAATTTGTACAGTTCCTGGCGGATAAAGTCGCTCATATTCGGATGGACCTGGACTCTAATTGGGCAATTCAATCCGAGGTGACAGGGGTGGATCTTAGTCCGGTTATCTGGGAAGAATTTGAGCCTGCGACTCCTGATGAAGTGGACAAGGCAATTGGAGCAATGAGCTCCTCCACTTGTTTGTTGGACCCGTGCCCCTCCTGGCTGGTTTCGTCCAGCAGATAGGTGACACGAGGCTGGCTCCAGGCTTTGGTCAACGCTTCTTTGATGGAGGGGTCTATTCCTCAACCACTGAAAGTGGCAGTGGTGAAGCCCCTCCTCAAGAAGCCTTCCCTGGATCCAGCAGAATTAAAAAACTTTTGTCCAGTCTCCAACCTACCCTTTGTGGGAAAGGTTGTTGAGAAAGTGGTGGCGCTCCAACTCCAACAGTTATTGGATGAAACGGATTATCTAGACCAGTGGTTCCCAACCTTTCTAATGCCGTGACCCCTTAATATAGTTCCTTATGTTGTGGTGACCCCCAACCATAAAATTATTTTTGTTGCTACTTCATAACTGTAATTTTGCTACTGTTATGAATCGTAATGTAAATATCTAATATGCAGGATGTATTTTCATTGTTACAAATTGAACATAATTAAAGCATAGCGATTAATCACAAAAACCATATGTAATTATGCCAGATCAGAAATTCTCGGGCCAGACTTTGCAAGAGCACAAGGAATATCATCTTCCACAACAAGTCTACTTCTGTATTTAGACTTGATAACCAACAAGTGTACAGCAATATTTCTCAATCTCAGCAACTTTTAAGGTGCCTGGACTTCAACTCCCAGAATTCAAAGCAAAGCTGGCTAGGGAATTTTGGGAGTTGAAGTCCAGGTATATTCAAGTTGTTGAGGTTGAGAAATTGTGGCCTGCAGTGTCGAAAAACTAGAAATCAGATAAGTTTCCAGCAAAGTAATCCCTGTTTAGTAGCTTTCTCCCAGGACTCCAAAGTTTCAGGAGGCAAACGGGGCAAAAAAACCCCATGATTGGTCCAAAAACATTGCCAGGGTCCCCAAAGCCAATTTCCTCTTTTAAGCTTGCTCTTCTTAAAACAGCCCCATATTCCTTTCTTCCCCATGGGGCCTGCTCACCCACCCTTTACAAAACCCCTGCAAAGACAACAATTTTAATTTGCAAGGCTCTTCTTTCAACAGTTTCCTTCTTTCTTTCTTTCTTTCTTTCTTTCCCTCTCTCTTTTTTCCCTTCCTTCCTTCCTTCCTTCCTCCCAACCTTCCTCTTCTTTCTTTTTCTTTCTTTCCCTCTCTTTTTTCTCTTCCTTCCTTCCTCGCTCCCAACCTTCATCTTCTTTCTTTCTTTCTTTCTTTCTTTCTTTCTTTCTTTCTTTCTTTCTTTCTTTCTTTCTTTCTTTCTTTCTTTCTTTCTTTCTTTCTTTCTTTCTTTCTTTCTTTCTTTCTTTCTTCCCTCTCCTAGCCCTCAGCACCGCAAGATCCACACGTGCCAAACTCTGGCAACCCGGACAAATAAGCGCATTGTGGTTATTCAGTCACTCCAGGAAAGCGGAGCGAGCAGGGAGGGGATCCTGCCTGCCCTGCCTACACTTGTAGCAAAGCCAGCCTGCCCCACAGAGCAGACCTTGTCCGGGGAACCATCCAGCCAGCCCAGCCCACCCTCGCCTCGCCTTCTCCAAAAGGCACCCTCCGCTTGGGGGCAACCCTTTGGAGAAAGCTCTCGGTGCAAAAAACAACAACAACGGCTGGCCCCAAGAGACCCGGACACGCTCCGGAGAGAGCAGCCCTGGAAACCCGGCCATAATTTCCTGCTTATCCCCCACCCCTCTGCACCCCTTCCCCAGTCCGATCCATACCCCACCCGGGAGATGGGGGGCTGCAAATCCCCACCACCGCGCAGCGATCCTGTCCACGACTCCTTGCTCCCCATTGTGCATCTCCAAAAGTGCGCTTTGGAGAAGTTGCCCAACAGGAGGAGGGTAGAGCTGGAAGAAAAAGGGGGGGCTGCCAGTCATAGGGACCCCCAATTAGAAACCCCCTCCACCTGCTCTCTCTCCTCCCTCCTGGAGACCGCCAGCTGCAGAGCCCGCCTCTCCATTGCGTTGCTGGCCGTCCTTTTCTGTGGCGGAGGAAGAGCACGGGCGGGCTTGCAAGGTGGGGCTTGGGCGGCTCGGGATCCTCCTGCCTTCCTTCCTGCTCGCTCGGCCGCCTCTGCGGCTCCTCTCCGGCCCGGTGGCGGTGCCTTTCCTTCCCCAAGCGCGCCCGGGGGGACCCTCTCCAAAGCCGGCCGTGCGCCCTGGGCGCGCTGTTGTGCACCTTGTAAATATCGCTGTAAGTGCCGGAGCCGATGCGCTGGATGAGCTCGTAGCGCAGCCACGGGTCCTGCAGTGAGACGTCCCGCAAGGCACTTATGGCCCCCTCACCCAGCCGCCTTTTCAAAGATTCCCCTTTGCGGCTGGAGGACAATTCCTTCAAACTCTTCTGTTCCTCTTTCATTCTTTGCAAATTTGATTCATGAGAAGCATCAAACTCTCTCCTTCCTTACACCCATTTGTCCTCTTGGGTTTATATGTCTTCTGCTTTAAGAACTATATTTTATATTTTATTAAATCCTCCCGCCCAGACACTCCCTGCTACCCCCTCTGGCATCCCTGTCTCCTCGCTTGCCACATCCCACATCTCCGACTACAGCCGGGACTCGCAAACCGGGCCGGCCGGGGCTCGCAGCGGCAATTTCTTCCCAATTTCTTCGGGCGAGTTGAGCCGATATGGCCAGGCTTGTGGCAGTGTGGGGGGGAGCTGAGGATGCCGGGGCGACCCCTGGGAAATGGTCCTTCGACCCTCAAAGGGGTCGCGACCACTGTTCCCTCTAAGGTGTGCGGCCACGCAGCCGCGCACGTGATGGGAGAACGCCGCGCGGAGGTTTCTAACTTCCGCCTGGCGTTTTCTAATTGCAGAGTCTGGGCACCTGCGCAGCCGCGCACATGAAAGGGGGACGCTGCACGGCAATTTTTAACTGCCGCGCACCGCTTTTTACAGGGAACATTGGTCGTGACCCCCAGGTTGGGAACCGCTGATCTAGGAGAACACCCAAATTGCGAACCTGTTCCGAGGGAGTTAATTTCTCTCCCCCAAGAACCAAGGAGGGGCAGTCGACATAATCCCTGGGAGGCAGTATCCATAGCCACTTGGTCTTGTCAGGGTTGAGTTTGAGCTTATTCATTCCCATCCAGACCCTAACATCGTCCAGGCATCGGCACATCACGTCTGCTGCTTTCCTGAATTGAGACGGGGTGGAGATGTACAACTGGGTATCATCAGCATATTGCTGGAACCTCACCCCATGTCGTCGGATGATCTCACCATCATCAGGAGTGACAAGCTCAAATTCGTCCCATAAAACCGGACTAAGACCCATCCCTATCACCTCGGCTGGCCCTGTCCAATCGGAGTCCAGCTTCGTCCAGATCTGAGTGACTTTATCCGCCAGAAACTGAGCAAATTCCTCAGCTCTGCCCTGCAAGTGTTCCTTGTCACCCTAAACAGGGCGGCTGGGTGTGAATCGGCGGATGCAATAAGAGCGGGAAAATGCGAGCATTTTGCCGCCCGTATCGCCACTAAATAAGACCTAATAAAGGTTCTTAGTAGTGTTCGATCAGATTCAGCTTTACTGGCTCTCCAGCGTCGCTCTAGATGGTTCTTATGGCGTTTCATCTCCCGGAGCTCCTCAGTGAACCATGGAGCCTTCCGGGATCCACTGCCATGGAGAGGTCACAAAGGCGCTTATCCCAGGCAGCCACCAGGGACTCAGATGAATTGTGTACCAGGGATTCAGGTATCTCCCCAAGTTCCCTCTGGAATCCTTCCAGTTCCATTAGGCGCCTGGGACGGAACCACTTAATCGGTCACGCCTCCCTACGGAGGAGGAGTGGTGCCATGAAGTCTAACCTCAGTAGGAAATGATCTGACCACGACAAGGGTGAAATGGCTAAACCCCTCAACTTCAGATCATCTCTCCACTGCCCCAAGAGAAATACTAGGTCAAGCTTGTGACCTCCCTCATGAGTCGGACCCTGAACTAACTGGGTCAGGTCCATGGTTGTCATGGAAGCCATGAACTCCTGGGCTGCGTCCGAGGTTTCGCCAGATGAAGGCAGATTAAAGTCCCCCAGCACCATAAGCCTGGGGAACTCAATCGCCAACCCGGCTATCGCCTTGAGCAGTACAGGCAGGGCCTTTGCAACGCAGTTGGGAGGTAGGTATGTTAGCAAAAGGCCCACCTGAACCCCTAAGTCCAACTTCAGAAGGAGTGTCTCACACCCAACAATCTCCGGGGCAGGGCTCCTACCAGGACAAAGACTTTGGCGAGCTATAATAGCCACTCCTCCCCCCCTTCCCTGGGGTCGTGGCTGATGCTGAACTGAGTACCCATCTGGGCATATCTCAGAGTGGGCAACTCCCCCCTCCTGGTCCAGCCAGGTCTCAGTTATACATGCCAGGTCCGCCCCCTCGCTAGAGATTAAATCCCGTACGACGGGGGCTTTGTTGACAATTGACCTGGCATTCAACAGCAGCAGCTTGAGCCCAGGGCCCTGACATCCCCAGTCACCCAGTTCCCGGGCTGAGCTAGTTGGAACCACCGAGGGGCCAGAACCAGAGATCGCTTTTAACCAGCGAGTTCTGGTTCCCCGAGAGCTGCCTACCCCTCTGCTCCCGCCATACCTACCTCTCCCCATAATGACCGAGATGCTCCTATTCTCCCCCACCCCAGAGATTCCCTCCCCCCGCTCGTCCTCCTTCCTCCCTGCAGGCCATGCATACCTTCCTCATTGAGCCAGGTAACAGAGTCAGGCCCCCCTCCGCTTCTGTTTCCACACTCAGCAGAGGGGGTCCGAACCCCAGTCCCCGGCTCACTCATTCTGACAAACCATTCTTCTACAATCTACACAGTTGTTCACTCAATCATAACCAAACACATACGTTTGACTTACAAGATGTGATGGACTCGAATTTCCATCCTCATACTGGACATGGGAATCTGTCATAGTCCTCTCTCCAGTCTGGAGAGAATGGGAATTGACTGTCAATTTTTCTGCCATCTAAAATCCATGCTTGTCTGGATGCATACAGCCCGGGTCTGCTCCCCATATCTGAGATCCTGTGCCCCAATATGCAGTACATGGACTTTGGTAAGACTACGCTTGGATACTGTATCTAGTTTTGATCACCGCAATATAAAAGAGATGTTGTCAGCCTCCATGCTGCTTGCTTGCTATCAGCTGCCATAGAAATGGGGGGAGGGGGGATGCTTAGGTATTTGAGAGGGGGGGAAGCAGTGCTGGAGATGTCTCCGTATATGTCTGATTAGAGAGCCGAGGGAGGGAAGTTCTCATCATCTACTGCGTTGCTGAATGGACATGTTTACAGCCAGCTCAAGGTCAACCGTCTCAGCATACCAGATGCGATGGCTCCACCTGAAGATGCGCCCCACATGACACCTTGGGGGAATGGGGATTGGATGGTCAGCCCAGGTCTTTGGGGGGAGGGGTTTGGGATTGCTTTCAATATGTAATTTTTGCACCTTTAGTCTCAGATCTTGCTTTCAACTTGTTGCTATCAGTTCTTATCCAGTAAAAGTACCTTTCTCTACAAACATGGAGTTGGGGGTTTTCTTTTTTGGGTTTTGAATGGAGGCACATCTGACATTAAGCAAGATCTGCTTTATCAGCCAACCCGGAGAGAACTCTACCGTGAGGGCTGAGCAAAAATATGTCTAGCCTAGGCAGTGACCAGGAGGACTTGGGAGCTGCTGGGTCGACTCCCCACCAGTCCCGCCGTGGCTGGGAAAAGTCAGAGTGGACGTGTGAGCCACAGATTGAAGAGAAGCCGGTCAGAGCTAAATGGTCATTGGACATGGGTCAGATGGAGGCTCTGGAGGAGATTCCCCAGGGAGTAACTGCGGCCAGACGTCGGAGGGGAGAGGCTGCCTGGCAGGAAGAGGACAAAGAGGACCTCCTGCTGACTCAGGCCCTGCATCTTCTGAAAGAAGCTCTCGAAAGTTGGAGAGCATGTGAAAGGTATGCCTTGCCTGCGGGGAGGGAAGCTGAAGAAATCGTGGGAGATGCGGAAGTCTTAGCCACCCCTGAAACATTTCCTAGAGCCCAGCTAGAGCTAGCAGGGGCTGCAGGAACTTAAGCAGCTGCGGCAGCCCAAGCCCCCCATGTGGGGGGGTAATCCCCCGGAGGCGCCGAATTCCAAAGGTTCCTCAGCTAGGAGTAAAATACGGAGGGGATCCCAAGGCTTTGGGATTCTTCTTAACCCAAGTTTGGAATCATATGCAGGAATATGGGGAGGATTTTCCCTCAGACGCAGCTAAAGTCAGGTGTGTCACCATGGCCCTGGAGGGAACCACGGCTGAGTGGATGGTGGCCCTCCATAATGAGGATTCTCCACTGATGAGGGATTATGACTCATTTATGGCTGCTCTCCGAGTGCGCTTTGATGACCCCCTGGCTGAACAAAAGGCTAGAACCAGGATGAAAACCCTGACCCAGGGGAGGAAATCGGTGGCCAAGTAGACCCAGGAATTTTGCCAGCTGGTGGTCCACATGCGGGGGTGGTCCGCAGAGGCCCTGATGGAATGCTATAAGGACGGCCTCAATGAGGACGTTTACCAAGGCTGTTGTTCTCGAGCCCCCCCCCCCAAGACCTGCAACGCTGGTATGTGATGGTGGCTGAGGTGGAAATTGACCAGGCCAGAGATTGGTACAGGGGAGGTCGCAGGTGGAGCAAGCCTTCCCCCTCCACACCGAAAGAGACCCCTGGAGTGGCAAGAGGGGGGTCAGCATCAAAGCCCAGATCATCAGCCTGCTTCAAATGTGGGAAGGAGGGGCACTGAGCTGCTGAATGTTTCTCCAAGCCTGTCTCTAGGATGACCTCAGCCGGAGGGAAAAAAGGTGACAAGCCGGCAGCAAAGAACTGTGAAACGGCTTTGAAAGGCATGGAAGTCGTTGAGTTCGCTCCTCCAGGACTGGAGGAGTTGGGAGCTCCAACCACCCCAGGGGACAGCGACACCGACTCTGACGATAACCCCCTGGTAAGTCAGCACACGGGCCCCCTGACCATTCCAGTAGACCTAAGGGTGCCATCATCCGGTGCCCAGGGAAAGATGCTAGCCCTCTTGGATTCTGGGTGCATGAGGTGTGTAATCAGCCCAGAGGTGGTGGAAATGATGGGACTGAGACTGAGGACCATGAAAGTGCCCATTGCATTTTGCCAGTTGAATGGGTCAGTAGCTAGGGGGGGCAGCCCATTTTGTGACTGAGCCAGTTGAGATGAGGATGGGGGACCACCGAGATACATTGAATTTTTTTTTATTAAAAAAGTTTTATTAGTACAAAGTACAAACAATTTTTCTTTTTTTTCTCCCCCCCCTTCCCCCCATGGCCCTCCCACCCCCCCACCCCCCCGACTTCCCAGAGAAAGTACAGGGCATAATATTCAATAAAATTAATTTAAATTAAACTAAAAAAATTCTTAATTTCCACATTTCTTTGAGTCTTTAACTCCTTGTTATTCAAAACTTTTTAAGCATAGTCTAAAAATCAAGCATATTGTTAATCAGACACCATTCAGTATCTCAGGCTGATAATTTGCTCCACTAAATATCTTTCCTTTATATAATCTTTATATGATCTAATAATAAAAAGGAAAAAGAGAAAGGAAAAAAAGAAAAAAGAGTCTTTCTTTCCCCATTTCATTCAGTTGCAACATCACATCATTTCCTCAGTATTAAAAAAAACTTAAGTAAATATTACATAAATATTAAGTAAATATTAAGTAGAACTTCCTTATTCTCTATACCTGTTCAAAATACATAAATATTTAAAAATATTCTATCAAATTGTTAATTCCAATGTTTTTAGATTTCTTTAACCCCTTGTAACTCAAAAAATTTGAACTTAATCGTAAAGTCAAACACATTGTTAATAACCTAATATTACAGTATATCAAATTGTTAATTTCACAAAAATTCTAGATCTTTAATTGTTTTAAAATATATTGATAAAAAAAGGAAGAAGGGAAAACCAGAACAAGACAAGAAGAAAAAAAGAACACAAAACCATCAAAGTAATTTCCTCAATAGTCTTCTTGCTGCAAAATATCAGTTCCCGTTAATCTCTCCATCTGTCCTGTGAATTCCCACGCTAACACCAAACTCTGACCATTCCTTCCTCTCGATCGAATTTTGGATCTGGTTCTTGCAGCCTTTTGTAGCTTGGCAATTTTTGATTTGTCAGCTCTCCTCTTGTCTGACTCTGATCCTTTGTCTCCTTTTCCACATTATAAACATCTTTCTGGCTCTGTAAATCACCTTGAATCTTCAAAGCTGTTTCCGTTTGGACAGATATGGATGGCTTTCCCTTCTCCTCTTCTGTTGCTTTCATGCTTCTTCCTTCTGGAATTTTGGATATGTCGGCCTTTAAAACTTTAACATAAAAATCAGTAGCTTTCATTATCGTATTAAGCCGGTATCTTTTTTCCAAATATCTCACCACTATCCCTGTTGGGGCATCCCATTTGTACTGTAGGTTCTGTCTTTTAAGCTCTTCCACTAGAAAGGTATAATCTTTTCTAGCTTTAAGCATTTTAGGAGGAATTTCTTTCAGTGTCATTACTTCCTGGCCATTTACCTGAAGCTTATTCTTAAAAGTCGCCTGTAGGATTTTATTCCGTAGCGCCCTTGTGGTAAAATATATTACAATATCCCTTGGCAGATGTTTTTGTTTGGCAATCCAAGAGTTAACACGGTATATCTTATCAATTTGCGTAGCCAGTTCCTCTTTAGTCATTCCGGACACCTGCACCAAAGCCTCCAACATCCTTCCTTTCAAATCTTCATATTTTTCCTCTTTCAAGCCCCTTACCCTTATAGCAAATTCCATACTTCTGAATTGAGTCATTAGCACCTCTGTTTCAAGATTTACAATATTGTTTTGAGTTTTATCTATATTTTCCCCCAAGGTTGTCAGGGATTGTTTAGTTATTTCCACATCATTCTCCAAAATTTCCATATTTCCTGCTAATCCTTTAAAAACACATAGCACATCCTTCCTCACTTGTTGATCCATCTCCTCTAGAGCAGCCTGCATTTTTTATTAATTTCATTAATTTTTAAGTTAAATTCCATAACCAATTCATTTTTCATAACTTTTAAGGTGTTAAATAAGTTTTCAGGTGTTAAAGTCTGTGGGGGTATTAAGTCAGAAGTGAGTTGCATTCTTGAAGTATAGACAGAGGGATATTCAGTTCTTTTATTTAAAACAGTCTTTCCAGGTTTAGAAGCCATTTGAAGTATTAAATAAAAAAAAATAGAAGGGTTCCTCAAAGTCCAACGTTTTCAGAAGAATACAAAGAGAAAGCCAAATCCCTGATTGACAAAGTTCTTTCCAGATACTGAAACCAGTTAGTTTTTAAAAATTTAAGTTGTTATTTTAGTCCAAAATCAGGAAAAGAAAAAAAAACAATTCTCAGAATCAAAGGTTTCCATAAAAGGAGCTGCTGGCGAAACGAAACTTAATCACTTTCACTTCCACACCCTTGTTCTCCGATCACCATTTTGTTGCTTGTTACTTTGTAACTTCCCGAAGTGAAAGTCAGCAGTGGAGTTAAAGATTAGGATACTTGCCGTTCTGGTCTCCTGCCTTTCTCTGTCTGCTTTCTTTAATGCATCAGATTATTGTAAATCCCATTGTAAAAGCAGCAGTGGTCGCGGCATCTTGCTCCACATAAGCGGAGGCATCTGAGGTCCTGGAGCAAGAGACAGGCTACCTGGGGAGCCCTCACCCTTTGCGCCCCTGATTGTCTCCTGGGGTACTAGGGGGGCTGTGCCCCACCTGTCAGGCTCTCATCTCTCCCCTAATCCCAGGGAAAAGATTTTCAAGGCGCCAGACAGCTGTTCTGGTGGCTTTTACGGGACTTCAGAAGAGGCGCTCGACAAGGAGCGTCCTCGATGTCTGCGGAGCCAAACCAGAAGTCCGAGATACATTGAATTTTATCGTAGCCCCTGGGATGGAACGACCCCTCCTGCTTGGGCTACCCTGGCTCCAAAAATGGAGCCCTCATGTGAATTGGAGAACGGGGTTATTGCACATCCACTCTACCCAGCAGGGAAGACCCTTCCACATGGCCAAAGCCGCAGAGGAGCTGGCAGCGATGGGGAGCGAATGCATGGTAGGGGAGGAAAAAATCCCTAAGGAATATGGGGACCTCAGGGAGGCCTTCAATGAGAGGGCATCAGACGTGCTCCCACCCCATCGACCCACGGACTGCAGCATAGAAATCCTGCCAGGGTAAAACTCCCTAAACCAAAGATCTACTCTATGACCCCTCATGAGCTTGAGGAGCTGCAGAACTTTATTGATAAAAACCTGAAACAGGGTTTCATCCAAACTGCTAGTCCACGAGTGGCCGCCCCAGTGCTGTTCCGGGAGAAAAAAGATGGCTCTCTTTGTTTATGTGTGGACTATAAAAACTTAAACACCATTTGCATAGAAAATGTTTACCCTCTGCCCATCTGGCCAAGGGGAAGATTTTCACTAAGCTGGATTAAAGAGAGGCCTACTACAGAGTTCGAATTAAGGAAGGGGACGAATGGAAAACTGCCTTCAATTGCCCATTGGGTTGTTTCCAGTTTTGGGTGCTCACGTTCGGATTACAGGAGGTGCCAGCGGTGTTCATGCAATTGATTAATGAGGTGCTTCATGAATATCTTTACAAGGGGGTCCTGGTCTACCTGTATGACATTCTCATTTACACGGAGACCATGGAAGAACATGTGAGATTGGTGCGATCAGTCTTGAAAAAACTCATGGCTGCTGAACTGTATGCTAAATTGTCAAAATGCGAGTTTCATCAGAGTAAAATTGACTATTTGGGCTACCGCATATCGCAAGAGGGCATTGAAATGGATCCAGAGAAAGTCTGGCCAGTCATGGAGTGGGCGCCCCCATGCACCCGTAAGCAGCTGCAAAGTTTCCTAGGCTTTGCTAACTTTTATCAGCAATTCATTCCCTCTTTTGCTAAGATTGCACTGCCCATTACCAATCTCCTAAAAACAAAAGGAGAGGCAAAGCCAAAGCCTAGTCGCCCCCTGGAGTGGACCATGGAGTGCCAGGCAGCTTTTGAGAAACTTAAATGATTTTTTGCGGCCGAACCCATACTTAAGCACCCCAACATGGACACCCCTTTTGTAGTCCAGGCCAATGCCAGTGACGTGGCTGTCAGGGCGGTACTACTTCAAGCGAACGCTGATGGAACTCTACAACCCTGCACCTACACCTCCCGTAAATTAACTGAAACCGAAAGGAGGTGGGCAATATGGGAAAAGGAAGCTTTTTAGAAATATTTATTAAAATAAACAAATCTGAAGAGATCTCACCCCAAATTCTTTGGGACACAACAAAAGCATACACTCGAGGTATAATAATAGCATATACAGCAAAAAAGAAAAAGGAAAAAACCGCTTATTTGAATTCCCTCTATCAAGATCTAAAAACAAAAGAATTAGAATTACAGAAAGACCCTCAAAACAAATACACAAAAGAACAACGAGATATAATAAAACATAGAATAAACTTAAATACTCAAGAAGAATTGGCTTTAAATATAAGAATGGCCAAACAAAATTATTTTGAGAGTGCAAACAAGCCTAGTAGATGGCATGTTTAGAGATTAAGAAAACAAAAAGAAGCAAAAATAATAGATAAACTACTAGATGATGAGGGAAAGATTCACTATGATAGAGAGGAAAAAAAGAACATAGTATTAAAATTCCATAAAAAACTCTATTCCCGAGAAGAGATAGGCGATGGAAAAATCAAGGCATACTTAGACTCCGCAAATGTTAAACAAATTACCGAAGACCAAAGACAATTATTGAACAGACCCATTACAAAGGCAGAACTTCAAACTGTTATAAAACAACAGAAAAATAATAAAACCCCGGGGCCAGATGGCTTATCCATTGAAATATATAAGGATACACAAAATACTTTTGGAAAAATTATGTTGGAGTTATTTAATGAGGTGCTAGAGAAAGCACAAATACCACCGTCCTGGTCCGAAGCCCTAATAACATTGATCCCCAAAGAAGAGTCAGATCATGAGTTAATTCAAAACTATAGACCAATATCCCTTCTCAATGCAGATTATAAAATATTTATAGCCATAATATCAGAAAGAATTAAGAAAATTTTAAATGAATCAAGACCAAAACGGGTTCCTGCCAAAACATCAAATCAAAAACAACTTAAGAACAATAATAAATGTTCTAGAATATTATGAGGAACACCCCGGTAAGCAGCTTGCACTGGTTTTCCTTGATGCCCAGAAGGCATTTGATAATGTCAACTGGAAATTTATCATTCACCAATTGGAAAGGATGAACTTCGGGACTAAATTTAAATATATAATTAATCAATTTACTCAAAACAATCGGCTAGTATTATAGTAAATGGTGAATGTACAGACAAATTTGAAATTGAAAAAGGAGTTAGACAGGGATGTCCACTATCTCCTCTTCTATTTATATTAACACTGGAAACTTTATTGACAAAAGTAAGAGAAGAACAAGAAATCAAAGGACTGATCATCAGGAAGGAAGAATACAAGATTCAAGCCTTTGCCAATGATTTGGCTTTTATAATAGAAGAACCACTTGACTCAGGACCAAAATTAATAGAATTAATTGAAGAATTCGGAGAAGTTGCGGGACTCAAAATAAACAAAAATAAAATGAAAATTATAACTAAAAATCTTACAAAAATTCAGAAGAACCAATTGGAAGAAATTACAGGTATGCAAGTGGTCAAAAAAGTAAAGTATTTAGGAATTTGGCTAACAGCAAAGTGCTCAACAATAAAAGAAGAAAATTATAACAAAATATTAATACAAATTAAAAAGGATTTAGAAAATTGGAAAAACCTACAACTATCATTAATAGGAAGAATTTCTTCCATTAAAATGAATATCCTACCAAAGTTGCTATTCCTATTTCAGGTAATCCAGATTAACCCAGGAAGATCCTTTTTCCTAGATTTGACAAAGGCAATCTCAAAATATATCTGGCAAGGGAAAAAACCGAGGATAAGACAAAGCTCACTACAAGATGTTAAGGAAAGAGTTGGATTTGGAGTCCCAAATTGGCAAATATAGTATTATTTGGCAGCTTTAACATGGATAAGAGAGTGGATAGAACTCAAAAATAGTAGAATTTTGATGATTGAAGGTCATGACCTCCTTTTAGGATGGCACACATTTATTTGGGACGATAAATATAAATCACATACATATTTTAAAAAACATTTGTTAAGAAATTCACTTCTTCAAATTTGGCTAAATATTAAAAGTCAACACTATCTAAAAACACCAATTTGGATTTCCCCAGTAGAGACAATAAAACACCCAAGTCTGATGACCCCTGATAAGGCAACAAAATACAAAGAATTAATAAATGAACAAGGAATACTGAATAGTAGAGAGGAATTGTTGGAATGTGGCATAAAATTAGACTGGTGGACATATACCCAAGTCCAAGCAAAATTTCAAAAAGATAGTAAGACACACGGACTCCAGAAGGGTTATAGCAACTTTGATAGGATATTACTGGGTACCGAGGAAAAACTAATTGGGAAAATCTATAAGTTCTTAATAAGTTATAAAATGGAAGAGGAGATAGTGAAAGAACCAATGATTAGATGGGCAAGAAACTTTGGACACCCGATAGAATTAGAAAAATGGGAAAAAATTTGGACGACAAATTGGCAGATGACAAAGTCGGTGGCATTCAAGGAAAACCAGTGCAAGATGTTTTATAGGTGGCATTTACCACCAATAAGAATTGCGAAAATGTTCCCAAATACATCAGCATATTGCTGGAAATGTAAAAAAGAAATTGGCACTTACTACCATATTTGGTGGACTTGTACAAAAGCTAAGAAATATTGGAATAATATAGGAAACTGGTTAAAAGAAATAATACAGGAAGATATTGTCAATAAACCCAATTTTTTTTTTGTTAGGCATTATTGAGCCAAGATTTTAAAAAGACACACAATACCTTATTATACACATCCTGACAGCAGCGAGAATCATACATGCACAATTCTGGAGAAATATGGAAACACCCAAAGAAGAAAATGTAATTAAAAAGATAATGGATTGTGCCGAGATGGATAAATTAACGAAGGAATTAAAGGAAAAAGAGGAAACAGAATACTATAAAATATGGAATAAATTTTATGATTGGCTGAGAGTGAGAATGAATAAACAAAATAAAACGTGTAACTGCTAACCCCGAATAACCCTGAATAACCTGAGAAAATATAGTATAAATGGTTTTTTATCTCTTAGAAATAGTAACAATATTGTATATATGTAAAGATTTTGTATGTAAAGACCATGTAGACTTAATTGAATACCAATATATTGTCTTATGGAAAAAGTTAAATTTCTGATTATATCCGATGAATGCTTATTTCATATAGGGGCCAAAAAGAAAAGCCCCAATTGTTTGTATAGTGTTGTTAATGTTGAATGTTGTATTGTTATGTGTGTTCAATTTTTTTTTAAAAGGAAGCTTTTGTGATCCGATGGGCCCTGTTAACCTGGAGGCATTTCGTTGAAGGGGCAAAATATCCTTTTGAAGTGTGGACGGACCATAAGAACCTAGAGGCCCTAAAAACCCCAAGGAAGTTGTCGCCCAAGCAAGTCCGTTGGGCACAACATTTTAATCGATTTAATTTTTCCTTGTGCTACCTTCCTGGGGGAAAGAACTTTATGGCTGATGACCTATCCAGATTGCCCCAATATAATAGCACATGGCCAGAAGTAATCCGCCCAGTAATCCCTTCCAAACAACTGGCGGCTCCCGTGGTCACCAGGTCCCAAGGGAAGGTGGACCTGGATCTTACCACAAACTTAAACTCACACCTCAAAGACGCACTAAAAACTGATGAATGGTTCTTGTCTCACTCGAATGAGTGTACTGTTCGTGATGGCCTCGCCTGGGTGGGGGCTAAGCTCTACATCCGTTCTCGTCTTAGGGAGCTGGTACTGCGACAGACCCATGATTCAAAGGCCGCGGGTCATTTTGGGTTTGTGAAAACGTTACACTTAGATAAGCAACAGTTTTGGTGGCCATCTTTGAAGAAGGACATAGAAGCTTATGTGGCTAGTTGTCCCATGTGTGCTTCCGCAAAGAGGCCACCTGGAAAACCGCAAGGGTTACTTCAGAATGTTGCAAGACCGGGGGCTCCTTGGAAAGAAATATCCATGGACTTCATTGTTGAACTGCCTGAGAGTGAGGGTAATATGTGTTGTGGTCCGCCAGCGGCCTGTGGAGCTGGCAGCAGAGTCAGACAGTGAGGAGGCTGGGGAGGAACATGGGCCAGGCCTGGAGTCTGGAGAAGGCTCTGTGCCAGAGGCAGGAATCCAGCCTGGGCCATCTGGGAGGTCTGTCCTGACTCCAGAGGCTGACATGAGCGAGGCAGAGGAACAGGGAGAGCCTGTTCTCAATGCACGCATGCACAGAGCTGCCAGAAAGCAAGAATAGTTACAGAGGAGAAGGACTACTCGGGAGTAAGGCTTGGAGATAATTGGCCCTCCCATAGGCTATATAAGTGGAGCACACGGAAGTGCTCGTCGCAGGAAGCAACTTCATTCAACTCGTGTCATTCTAGCTCGGACTCCGTGTTTCTGTTTGGCCTTACCAAGTTTCTTGCTAATTGGTCTTTGGCAGCTTGTCAAGAAAGATCAAGGTTCGTGTGATTATCTGCCTTTCCCCAAAAGACTGTTGTCGGACTTGTTATCATTGTTTGGGACTTTTTATGGCTGGGAATCAGTGGTGGGTTCCTACCAGTGCGGTCCACTCTATAGCACCGGTAGCGGCCCCCTGGTGACCTCACAGTACCGGTGCGGTCAGTTGCCAGTGCCTGGGCACCGCCATTTTTTAAAAAAAAAATGTTTTCTAATTTAAAAGAAAAATTCTTCTGCGCATTCCCAGAAGCCGAGCTTCCGGCACTGCGCATGCGCTGCCTTCCTCCCCCTCAGTGAGTCCAAGCAGGGGAGGATGGCTGAGGGAGCGCGTGAGACACTGAAAGAACGGGCGGCAGGAGCTATCTCCATATCCCCCCGTCAGCAATCCGAGAAGCCACGAACGCGCGGTGATGATCCTAGGCATTTTTGCATGTTTGAGGCTTCTCGAGCTGCTGAGGGGAGGGGGAATGGGTGGCAGGACCTATCTCAGTTCCCCTCCCTTCAGCAGTCCGAGAAGCCACGAACACGCGGTGATGATCCCAGGCATTTTCGCATGTTCCAGGCTTCTCGAGCTGCTGAGGGGAGGGGGAACGTGCGGCAGGAGCCTAGGATCATCGAATGGGGAGAAGCACTCAGGCCGGACGGAGCCTCCTAGAAGAACCGCTGCTGCGGTCTTGCTGCTCCCGCTGCGGGGGGCTGCATTGCGGGTGGGCAATGCCCCCCCCCCATTTCTCCAGCCGCTGCCAAGCTCCCAAGGCCCACGCCCACCCAGTCACATGGCTGGCAAGCCACACCCACAAAATAAGCCACACCCACAGAGTGGTAGTAAAAAAATTAGGGACCTGCCCCTGCTGGGAATGATAATAATTCGCAGCTGTTAAAATAAAAGAGGTGTTTGGGCCGCCGTTTGTGCTGTGTTATTTGATCAGGAAGCCTAGGTCAGAACAATACGGTCATTTGGGTAATCACGGACTTGTTCTCCAAGCAGGTCCATTTTGTGCCCTGCTCCAAGATTCCATCAGCAAAAACGTTGGCTAAACTGTTTATTCAGCATGTGTATAGGTTACACGGTGTCCCTGAATGGATAATTTCAGACAGGGGGGGCCAGTTCACCTCCCACTTTTGGAAGGAGTTCCTAAAGTTGTTAGGCTCTGCCCAAGGCTTAAGCTCTGGCCATCATCCGCAGACAAATGGGGCTTGTAAATGTACTAACTCAGTTCTAGAGCAATACCTCAGGTGTTATGTAAATTACCAACAAGATAATTGGGTTGACTTACTGCCATTCGCAGAGGTGGCTTATAATAACTCCATCCATAGCAGTATGGGTTTTACCCCATTCAGGGTGGTTTCCGGTCAAAACTTTGTACCCATTCCGGAACTGCCACAAGAAAAGCCTCAAATCCCCTCTTTAGTGGAGTGGATTGAGCAACTTCAATTGACCTGGTCCATTACTCGCAAGGTGTTAGATTAAGCTCACCAAGCACATAAAAGACAAGTTGACAAGAAAAGGATTAGACCGAAGGAATACCAAGTAGGAGATAGGGTTTTCCTGTCAACTAACTACCTACAGACTACACAGAAGTTGAAGAAATTAGGGCCTAAGTATGTGGGCCCTTTTCCTATTCTGAGAAATATAAACCCAGTCACCGTTCAATTAGAACTGCCCAAAACCCTTAGGAGAATTCACCCTGTGTTTCACGTTAGCTTACTGAAACCTGAACAAACCTCCTCACTTAGACCAGATCAGACACCCCCTCCTGTTCCTTTGCTTATCGAAGGGGAACAGCATTTCGAGGTTAAGGAAATTCTTGATTCTAGAAAACATAGGGGCAAGATACAATACTTGGTGACCTGGAAACACTTCCCCTCCTCCCATTCTGAATGGGTGAACGAACGGGATGTCAGAGCCCCGAAACTATTACAACTGTTCCATTCCAAATACCCCGATAAACCCTAAATTTATTTCTGTCAATGTTTTTCTCTAGGACTAACGTCCCTACTGCAGGAGGGCTGAATGTCAGCCTCCATGCTGCTTGCTTGCTATTGGCTGCCATAGAAATGGGGGAAGGGGGGAGGCTTAGGTATTTGGGAGGGAGGGAAAGCAGTGCTGGAGATGTCTCCGTATATGTCTGATTAGAGAGCTGAGGGAGGGAAGTTCTCATCATCTACTGCGCTGCTGAATGGACAAGTTTACAGCCAGCTCAAGGTCAACCATCTCAGCATACCAGATGCGATGGCTCCACCTGAAGATGCGCCCCACATGACATCTTGGGGGAATGGGGATTGGATGGTCAGCCCGGGTCTTTGGGGGGAGGGATTTGGGATTGCTTTCAATATGTAATTTTTGCCCCTTTAGCCTCAAATCTTGCTTTCAACTTGTAGCTATCAGTTCTTATCCAGTAAAAGTACATTTCTCTACAAACATGGAGTTGGGGGTTTTCTTTCTTAGGTTTTGAACGGAGGCACATCTGACAGATGTTGAGATTCTGGAAAGAAGGCAGAGAAGAGCAAGAAAGACGATTAGGGGGCTGGAGGCTAATACATATGAAGAATGGTTACAAGAACTGGGTATGTCTAATCTAGTGAAAAGAAAGACTAGGGTCGACATGATAGCAATATTCCAATATTTGCCGGGCTGCCACAAAGAAGAGGGGGTCAACCTATTTTGCAAGGCACCAGAAGGCAAGACAAGAAGCAATGGTTAGAAACTAACCAAGGAGAGAACCAACCTAGAACCAAGGAGAACATTGCTTGACAGTGAGAACACTAAACCAGTGGATTGGATTGCCTTCAGAAATTGTGGGTGCTCCAACACTAGAGGTTTTTAAGAAGAAATTGGACAACCACTTGTCTGAAATGGTATAGGGTCTCCTGCTTGAGCAGCGGGTTGGACAAGAAGACCTTCAAGATCCCTTCCAACTCTGTTAACAGGTAGTCCTCGAATTATGGCCACAATTGAGCACAAAACTTGTTGGACTTAGGGGCTCAGGTGGGCCTTTTGTTAACGTACCTGCCCCCCAGCTGCATTACAAAGGCCCTGCCTGTGCTGCTCGAGGCAGTAGCAGGGTTGGCGGTTGAGTTCCCCAGGCTTATGGTGCTGGGGGACTTTAACCTGCCTTCACCCGGTGAAGCCTCGGATGCAGCCCAGGAATTCATGTCTACCATGACAACCATGGACCTGACCCAAGTAATCCAGGATCCGACTCATGAGGGAGGTCACAAGCTTGACCTAGTATTTCTCTCGGGGCAGTGGAGAGATGATCTGAAGTTGAGGGGTTTAGTCATCTCCCCTTTGTCGTGGTCAGATCATTTCCTACTGAGGTTGGATTTCATGGCTCCACTCCTCCTCCGCAGGGAGGCGTGACCGATTAAGTGGTTCCGCCCCAGGCGCCTAATGGAACCGGAAGGATTCCAGAGGGAACTTGGGGAGATACCTGAATCCCTAGTACACAATTCATCTGAGTCCCTGGTGGCTGCCTGGAACAGAGCAGCATCAGGGGCGTTGGATTGGATTGAGCCTTTGCAACCTCTCCGTGTCAGTGGATCCTGGAAGGCTCCCTGGTTTACTGAGGAGCTCCGGGAGATGAAACGCCATAAGAGACGTCTAGAGCAACGCTGGAGAGCCAGTAAAGCTGAATCTGATCGAACACTACTAAGAACCTATATTAGGTCTTATTTAGTGGCGATACGGGTGGCCAAATGCTTGCATTTCTCCACTCTTATTGCATCCGCCGATTGACGCCCAGCCGCCCTGTTTAGGGTGACTCATTCTCTCCTTGCTAAAGGGGGAGGCGAGGAACACTTGCAGGGCAGAGCTGAGGAATTTGCTCAGTTTCTGGCAGATAAAGTCACTCAGATCCGGACGAACCTGGACTCCGATTGGACAGGGCCAGCTGAGTTGACAGGGACTGGTCTTAGTCCGGTTTTATGGGACGAATTTGAGTCAGTCACTCCTGAGGATGTAGACAAGGCCATGGGAGCGATGAGCGCCTCCACTTGTTTGTTGGACCCGTGCCCCTCCTGGCTGGTTTCGGCCAGCAGGGAGGTTTCACGTGGCTGGCTCCTGGTGGTTGTGAATGCTTCTTTGAGAGAGGGATACATGCCGCAACCCTTAAAAGTTGCGGTGGTGCGGCCCCTCCTCAAGAAGCCTTCCCTGGACACAGCGGATTTAAAGAACTTCCATCCGGTCTCCAACCTGCCCTTTGTGGGTAAGGTTGTAGAGAAAGTGATGGCGCTCCAGCTCCTACGGTTATTGGATGACACTGATTATCTAGATCCCTTTCAATCGGGTTTCAGGCTCGGCTACAGCATGGAAACTGCTTTGGTCACCCTGATGGATGATCTCTGGCGAGCCCGGGATGGTGGTCATTCCTCCATCCTGGTGCTACTTGACCTCTCAGCGGCTTTCGATACCATTGACCATGGTATCCTTCTGCGCTGACTCGGCGGGTTAGGAGTGGGAGGCACCATTTTACAGTGGTTCTCCTCCTACCTCTCTGATAGGACACAGTCAGTGTTGACAGGGGGACAGAGATCAAGCCCTAGGCCGCTGATTTGCGGTGTGTCTCAGGGCTCGGTCCTCTTGCCCATCCTGTTTAACATCTACATGAAACCGCTGGGTGAGATCATCCGACAACACGGGGTGAGGTTCCAGCAATATGCTGATGATACCCAGTTGTACATCTCCACCCCGTCTCAATTTAGGGAAGCAGTGGATGTAATGTGCCAATGCCTGGACGATGTTAGGATCTGGATGGGAATGAACAGGCTCAAGCTCAACCCTGACAAGACCGAGTGGCTATGGATATTGCCTCCCAGGGATTATGTCGATTGCCCCTCCTTGGTTCTTGGGGGAGAGAAATTAACTCCCTCGGAATGGGTTCACAATTTGGGTGTTCTCCTAGATCCACAGCTAAAATTGGATCAACATCTGTCAGCTGTGGCTAGGGGGACCTTTGCACAGGTTCACCTGGTGCACCAATTGCGACCCTACCTTGAGAGGGAGGCCTTACTCACGGTCACTCACGCCCTCATCACCTCACGGCTGGACTTCTGTACGCGCTCTACATGGGGCTACCCTTAAAGAGTATCCGGAGACTGCAACTGGTACAAAATGCAGCTGCGCGAGCTGTAGTGGGTGTTCCAAGATACACCCACGTAACACCTATTCTCTTCCAGCTGCATTGGTTGCCCATTAGTCTCCGGACACAATTTAAGGTGTTGGTTTTAACCTTTAAAGCCCTACATGGCTCAGGGCCAGGTTACCTGTGGGACCGCATCCTACCGCATGCCTCCCTATGACCGGTTAGGTCCCACAGAGTTGGTCTCCTCCAGGTCCCATCAACCAAGCAATGTCGGTTGACGGGACCGCGGGGGAGAGCCTTCTCTGTGGGAGCTCCATCTCCCTTCAACCAACTTCCCCCAGAGATCCGGACTATCCCCACCCTACTGGTCTTCCGTAAAGCCATTAAAACATGGCTCTTCCTGCAGGCGGGGTGAAATAGAGATCAATCCCCCATGTATGAATGATGATTTGTTTTAATTTTTGTAATTTTTTAAAATATTATTATCGTTTTTTATAAATTGTTCTTTCATTATGTTGTAAGCCGCCCTGAGTCCCACGGGAGTCGGGCGGCCTATAAGAACGATTAATAAATAAACAAACAAATAAATAAATAAATAAATAAATAAATAAACCTATGTTGCTAAGTGAGAAATTTGTTACGTGAGTTTTGCCCCATTTTACAATTTTTCTTGCCACCTTGTTAAGTGAATCACTGCAGTTGTTAAATTAGTAACAGTAACAATTAGTAACAGCCAGGACACACACTCAAACACGGCAAAACTCAGCTTTAATCCCCACAAACAGGCCGGAGCGTCAGAACGCTATGAGTAGGAAATATGTCCCTTGTAAAGTCAATGCTGGGAGCGTCTGCCTCCAAGCGCCTTTTCAAGTCTGTGGTCCCCACCCCATGTCCATCCGGCTGCCCATGCCCACTGGTAATCATCAGTAACCACCATCCGGCAGTCGGCGGTGTTGGGGCTGTGCATGTCCGGCCACCACGGTAGCTGCCTGGGCCGATACCCATCTGGCAACAATGGTTCTCCTTGCTGCCCGGAATGACCCGCCGGGTGGCGCGAGGCCACTGTGGAAGGCTGCCGGGACCGATCAGCTGCATGGCGCGGTTTTGGTGGGGAATGCCTTGGCCGTTTGACGCCGTTAGATTTCAGGGGGCCGCCATCTTGCTCATTGCTCCCACTGCATCCCCCCCAGGTATGGTGAGCCCAGGTCAGGGCTCTACAGGCAGGTCCCCCCTAACAGGGGTCCACCTGGAAGACAGGAGACAGAGGTGTTAGATATGGCACTACGACATGCATCCCCCCTCCCAGTTTGTGGGGATACCGTTGGTGGAACCACTGCAGCAATCATGCAGCCCTTACGTCTCACTCTGCTACCCATGACGCCTCAGTGGAGGGGTATCCCTTCCACCGTACCAGGTATTGGAGTTTACCTCTATGTAACTGTGAGTCTAATACCCCATCTATCTCATATTGATCTGTTGCCACCGGGCCTGGTGGCTCGGGAAGCGGCCGAATGTTAGTGGATTCCACAGGTTTCAGCAGGCTGCTGTGGAACACAGGATTAACCCTCCCCAGCAAGGGTGGGAGCTTCAGTTCCACTGTCACGGGGTTGATTACCCGAACGATAGGGAAAGGCCCTAGGTATTTCGGGCCCAGCTTCCTGCATAGCACTCTCAATTTAAGGTATTTAGTAGAGAGATATACCCAGTCCCCTACCCTAAAGGGTTTGTGGGCTGCTCGTTTTTTGTCAGCCTGAACCGTAAAGGTCTCGGCCGCTTTCTGTAATGCTGTTTTTACAGCCCCCCAGACATCTTGTATCTTGTCTGCCCACTCTTTCGGGGTTCCTGGGGTCTGGGGATCCTGGGTCCATTCTGGAATGGGCACAAACTCCATCCCGTTCACAGGATGGCCCCCAAGGCCACGTCTCTGGCATTGGCCTGCACAACAAATGGTCGTCCGAGGTCGGGATGTTTCAGGACTGGCTCCCTAGTATACCAAGATTCGGTATTCGCCCAAAATTATGCCGAGGGCCCCCTGTGGCTACCTAGAGTCATAGAAACAATCTTGGGTCCACTAACATACGAAGTCCACCTCCAGGACAGACGCCTCTGGAAGAGGCACATAGATCAGTTATGCAACCGAGTAAAAGGAAAAGCTAACGAACCACAAAAGGTAACACCCTGTGTTCTTCCCCTAGCTACCTCAAGCCCGAGTGTCTTGGAAGGCCTACCTGAGGAAGTTGAAGTCCAGCAGCGTCCTCAATTAGAACCGGTTCCACCAGTCGCAGAGGCCACGCCCGATACATTCCAGGAGCTTCCATGCTCCAACCCAAGAGCGACAGCAGACCTGTCCGAACAGGCTGCTGCCTCACCTGAGACTGAGCTGCGCAGGTCAGGGAGAGTTCCCAAACGCCCCGCCTACCTGCGCGACTATGTCTGTCAGACTGTTCCATCTAGAAGGGGAGGGGTGTTGTGTTCTGACTGACCTCTAACTGAACCCTAAACTTGTTTTGACTAGACGACCTCTGACTGAACTGTAAGTTGTTATGTTTTTAGTTGAACTCTACCTGAACTGTTGTTGCCACCCAGGTCATGTGTTTGAATGCTCATACGCTATTGGTTGTTATGTCTGACAGCCCTCTAAAAAGGAGCTAGCTGTCAGACCATGTTTTGCTGGTTACTTGAGTGAGCTGAGTAAAAGAGCTGTTATGAAGTCTGTCTCCTGTGATCCTTGCCCACAATCTAACAGTAATTTTAAATTGATGGGTTTTTCATGGTTTTACATGTATAAAATCAAATCAAAGGCTTGTTTTTGTTTTATTTCTGAGAAATTGCACTTTGCAATTGGGCAATTTATTGCCAATTTGGGGCAATATAATCTGAGTGGGCTTCAAAGGACTTTGGGATGGGTGCTGTTCATTGACTGGCAGGTATAATCCTTAATATGCAAAATATGTTAGTGGAAATTACTGGAGAATCACAAAAGTATTGTTATTTGAACTTCAGAATCCCAGAATTCTCAGCATGGGCATATTTACTGTGGAATTCTGGGAGTTGAAGTTCACATATCTGGAGGTCATTCAAGTTGAGAAAGCAGTTGTATCCTTACTCCTTGAGCTACAACAGAGTGAGTAGGGCCAGGAGAAGTTAACAGGGATTCTGCTAGTATCACTGTTTTCTTTGTCAAACAGGCATTTCTCGAATTATGACTGTAATCAGGCTCGGAATTACTGTTATAAGTCATGTTGTCATGTTGAATTACTGTTATAAGTCAGCTCATGTAAGCAACTGACCTGATTTTACAACTTTTTTGTGTCAGTTGTTAAGTGAATCACTGGTTGTTCAGCAAATCTGAGGTTATTAAACAAATCCATTGTCTGCAATGGCTGCTTTTTGTTAAAAACTGGAAGAAAACAGCAATTTCTGGCAAAAAAGCAGTGCAAAACAGTGCACACGAGCTTCAGACGCTGCAAATGGCCATAAATGCAGTCTGGTTGCCGAACACCAAAATGCAATTATGTGGCTGCGGTGTGTGTGTGTCAGAACGTTGTATTTAGGTCATAAGTAAATTTTGGTAGACCATCATAACTGAACTGTTGCTAAGTGATTGGTTGTAAGTTAAGGACTACCTGTACTGCTTTCAATCATCTTCCAGTTTTCTGCAAACTGGAGGGCATGCGGCTGTTGGCCCACTGATACTTGGAACATGAAGAGCAGGAAATGCGATGGCAAGCTGCCCATCTGGTGGGCACCTGTGCCCAGAATGTGCCCAAGGTTCAAGAGCAGGCCCTGGCGCTGGGCTGCATGAGGAAGTTGCTGTGGCTGCTGGATCATGACCCCAGTGACGCAGTTCAAGGTGCCCTTTGCCATTTCTTGTGAGTGGGGAACAGTGGCTGCTTAGTGAACGGAGAGCAAAGCTGAAAGCGATACAGGAGATTTCTCCCAGTATTGCTGTTAGCTGTGCAACAGAGAAAAAAGAAATCTAGTCTTTTTATTTTCTTAGACAACAATAAAGCAGGGAGGTGGGCGGTTAAGAAATATGAAGTATGTGTGTATGTTATGCATGCATGTAGACCACTACATATACCTTGGCCAACTGATCTCAATGGAAGGTGATACAATGAAGGAAATTGAACAGCGTGTTAAATGTGGTTGGCAGGCATTCGGCAAGCTAAGCATAATTTTCAAGAACAACCTCCCCCTATGCCCAAAAAAATGACAAAAGCAGCTAGCAGCATTCTAAAACCAGGCAGCAAAAATCAAAGCAGCCCACATTCGGTGAGAATGCTTTTGTTTTTTGTTTTTTTTTACAAAATGTTTTATTTTATTCACATCTTTACATCACAAATATACAATTTCATTTTCTCAATAATAATACAATACTCTTATACATATTTTCTGTTTCATTAAAACAATTGTTATTAGACTTCCGGCGCTGACGTCACACCGGTGCGAGCAAGCCGACGGAGCTCCGTCTGGTGCGCCGGGCATTTCTTGTTTTTGTGGCCGCTCAAGGCAAGGTCGGCTCTGGGAAAGAGCACCGATAGAGAGGGGCGACTTTGGAGTTTCTGGAGAAGAAAGACAATCTTCGAACAGAACGAGAGGTACCCTCAGATCAAGCAAGAAAGAGATTGGCCATTCAATGGCCGACCCGAAGACGTGGCTGTCAGCCTGACGAGGAGGAAGGCGGAAATAGAACAGCGAGTCGTATCGTGAATCCAAATTACAATTTGCAATAAGAAAGCTTCTTTATCAAGAGAAGTGAACCGAAAAGAAAGAATAATTTAAAAGAGATCTGGAGTGGACTGAATAGCGGCGAATTTGCGACAGGAACGGAGAAAGAAAGTAAAGTAAGTGACGAGATGGGCTAGAGGAAGTGTGTTGAAGGAAGTGGAGACAAGAGTGACTTTTTTGAATCACGAAAGCACGAAGATGAGAGGGAGATCCTCGAAAGGAAAGTGAGTGAGGTTGATTGAAAGTCAGGAGACAGACAGAAGGCAAAAGACGGAGAAAAACTGTAAAAGGGATCTTGAATATAAGTAATATTGCAAAAATAAATAAATAAATAAATAAAGAGACACCATCTTGGAAAATTGGGAAAATCAGAATGAAGAAAAAAAAAAGGGAAAGTTGGACTTAGATTTGTGAAACAGTGAACAAAAGGTTGGACTCTAAGCTTAAGAACTATTTTTTTTCCTTTTTGTGCTGCAAACTTTTCCTTTTTCCTTAATTTCTCCCTTTTCTCCTTTCATTCTTTTCTCTTAATAATTTAAGATATTCCAATATACTCTATCATATAGAATTCCAATATTAATAGTCAACTAACTGATTGAGTTATACTTATAACTATATTTATAACTATATTCATATTTAAACATTATACCATAACTATATATTTATATTTATATTTAAATACTAGATCATACCTATATTTATATTGATACGTACATTTACTCTATTTACTCTTTGAAAAATATTGATACATTGATAAATACTGTAAAATTAACTGTTAAAATTATTATTAGATAATAGTATTACTGCAAATTGTGATAATAACGGTTATTGATTTCTCCTTTAATATATATTACTATTAATATTATAGATAAGATACTAAAACAAAAATAGGGATAACTTACAAATGTAATTTGATGGTAAAGTAGAACAATATATTTAAGGTAATCCAAATGTCTACCATGACGACAACACTAACAAAAGGGGGTAAAAAACAATTGACTGCAACACCATCCCCAGCAGGTCAAAGATCACAGGAAAGTGCTGCAAGCAGTGCTGCAAGTAGTGAAAAGACAAACTCAAGTGTAGAGATGCAAGGCATACAATCCTCTATAAACTCTCTGCAAGAAATAATAGTAAAGATGCAGGAGAATCTATCAAATAGAATGGACGGGGTAAAAAATGAAATGACTGAGGTAAAAAATAATATGACAAAACTTGACGACAGAGTGGGTGTGATTCAAACAGCAGTGGCAATGAGTCAACAACAAATCAAAGAAGTGGTAGAAAGAACAGATAAGGTTGAGAAAAGACAGGATAAAACAGATAACAAACTAGAAGAGATAAATAAAAATCTCGAGGACGCCATTTCCCATTTAGAAATGGAGAAATCTATGTTCTATTTAAGATTTCAAAATATCATTGAAACAAAGGATGAAAACTTACTGGAAATAATGGTTGAAATATTGGGGAAAATACTGGATAGAAGCAGGGAAGACATAATGAAAGAAATTGATGAAATATATAGAATTAATACTAGCTATGCCAGGAAACACAAACACCCAAGGGAAGTACACATCAGATTTTTGAGAAGAGCAATGAGGGATGGAATCCTCAATACTGTAAGGAATGATACACTAACATATATGGGAAAATAAATTTTAATTCTCAAACAAATACCCCAAAGGATAATAGATAAAAGATAAATCTATAATTTTCTGTCAACTCAGCTCTTTAAGCAAAGGATAATGTTTAGATGGCTCATCCCGGAGGGGATGTTAATTACCTGGAGGGACAGGAAATTTAAGATAGATAATGTAGAGAAGGCACAGGAATTCTATGATCAATTAGTAGATGGAGAAGAAGATCAAAACAATAGAGAAATAAGAACAACCAGAAGCTTGGAGGAATTAGGAACTAGATACCAACAGGAAGAGCAAGAAAGAAGAGATAGTAATGGGATAGAGAAACATGAAAGAGAACGAGCAAGAACGAGACCGCAAACGGAAATGATTTCAAAGGAAAATACAAAGTCAAATATTAAGTAATAAGGAGGATGAACAAGAGCTTAACTTATTATCTGTAAACATTAATGGATTAAACTCACCCATAAAGAGAAAACGTGTACTGCTAGATCTCAAAAAACAGAACATGGACATAATCTGTATTCAAGAGGTGCATATTAAAAAAAATCTGAAAAACTACTAACCTACCCAAAATTAGGAAAATTATACTGTGCATTACCACAAAAAAAAAAAGAGGAATTGCAATATATGTAAAAAAAAACATTTAAATTCAAAATTAATATATGCAGATGAGGAAGGCAGGATTCTCATTGTGGAGATAATAATAGGGAAAAAACAAATATTGTTAGTAGTAATATATGCACCAAATAAACAACAACAAAAATTCTATTCAAAACTGCATAAAATAGTAACAGAAACAGAATGGAAAAATATATGTATCATAGGAGATTTTAATGCCATAGTAGACAGTAAAATGGATTACAATTGCATAAATTAAAATAAATCAGAAGACAGTTACCCAATACATTCCTAAATATGATTAAGGAATTAGACATAGAAGATGCATGGAGGAAATTAAACCCTCAAAAAAAGCACCAATCCTGGTCACGCATAGACATGGCCTGGATGAATAGTGAGTTGATAATGGACATTGAACATATTGACATTTTATCCAACAAATGGGCTGACCATCAACCAGTTGCAATAAAATGGAAAGGACGAAGGAAAAAAACAATTCGATGATCTCTGAATCAAAGTATTTTATTGGAAAAATAATATCAAAAAATTGAAAGAGAATTAGGATTTTTCTTTAAAGAAAATATTAAAGAGCAAACATCAACCCAAAATACATGGGATACAATGAAAGCATATTTGAGAGGGCTAACTATAGCATATACAATAAAGAAAAACAAAAGAAAATTAAATTAGAAGATCTGAATACTAAACTCAGAGAACAAGAAATACTATTACAAAAAGATCCATCTAATAATAAATACAAAGAGGCAAGAGACCTAATAAAACACAAGATTAATTTGGAAACTCAAGACGAGATAAGTCAAAACATTAAAAAAATGAAGCAAAATTACTTCGAGCATGCAAATAAACCTGGGAGATGGTTAGCCCATAAATTAAAAAAACAAAAAACACCAGGGCCAGATGGGCTTCCAGCGGAGATATATAAAAAATTTCAAGATATTTTGGAAGTAGAAATGTTAGGGCTATACAATGAAGCATTAAATCAGGCTAAAATACCAAAATCATGGGAGGAGACATATATAACACTCATACCCAAAGAAGAAACAAATAAGACATCAATTAAAAACTACAGACCAATCTTGCTATTAAATTCGGATTTCAAAATTTTTACAACAATATTGGCAGAAAGATTAAAATTAATATTAAATCAAATGATACATTCGGACCAAAATGGCTTTCTTCCAAAAAGACAAATTCAGAATAATACAAGAATAATAATGAATGTGTTAGAATATTATGAAATTCATTCAAATCAACAATTGGCACTAATATTTATTGATGCACAGAAAGCCTTTGATAATTTAGATTGGAAATTTTTTGTAACACAACTAAAATATATGCAATTCGGCGACAAATTTATTAAAACAATAGAAACCATATACTCAATACAGACGGCGAGAATTCTAATTAATGGTGATATGAGTGAGACAATAGAAATAAGGAAAGGTGTAAGACAAGGATGCCCCCTATCCCCCCTGTGGTTTATATTCGCACTAGAAACTTTGCTAAACCAAATCAGGAAAAACCCGAACATCGAAGGATTGAAAATCAAGAAAGAAGAATACAAAACACAAGCATTTGCGGATGATATGGTTTTCATTATGGAAAATCCCCAAAACTCCGGGCTCGAAATTATGAAGGAAATCAAAAAATTTGGAAAAGTGGCTGGTTTAAAAGTCAATAAAGATAAGACAAAAATAATAACTAAAAACTGTACGCAGAAACAAGATAAGAAATTAGAGGAATTATTAGGAATTCAAATAACCCAAAAAATAAAATATTTGGGAATTTGGATAACAGCCAATTGCGCAACAATAAAAGAAGATAACTATACAAAATTAATGCATAAAATTCAAAAAGATTTGGAATCATGGTCAAAATTACAAATCTCTCTAATTGGAAAAATAGCCACGATCAAAATGAACATATTACCAAAAATTCTCTATTTATTTCAAACAGCTCCAACAAAACTGGGGGAAAATTTTTATATGGATTTAGACAAATTAATTTTGAAATTTATTTGGACAGGAAAAAAGCAAGAATCAAAAAAAATTATTGCAAGACAAAAGAACGAGAGGTGGTTTTGGATTGCAGGATTGGAAATTATATCATCAAGCAGCAACAATAACATGGATAAAGGAATGGGTGACACTCACAAACAAAAGAATTCTAACAATTGAAGGACACAACTTACAAATTGGCTGGCATAATTTCATCTGGGAGGGAAAACATCAAATACACAAATATTTCCAGAGACATCACATTAGAGGGACACTATTAGATGATTGGTTAGAAATTAAATATAAACAATTTGGAACATTGACAACTGAAAACGGAGAACTATACCTAGTGGATTATAACTAAAAGCGGAAATTGGAGTTGGAGCTGGAAAAGACATCCTTGAGGCTAGACTCCATATTGACTGAACTTTTGCTGACTAATAGCTTCTAAAGACTAAGAAACTTTGGGGAGAAAATCTTCTGTGCTAAGTTTAACTGGACATAATTAAGGTGAAAACATAAAACAAAAATAATAATAACAACTGTTCCTATTAATAACGAACTGGGGAAAAAATTATTTACTTATATATTTTTAAACATAATTAATAAGAACTTGTCTCTATTGATCTAACCCCAGCTCCTTAAACTTACTCTTTTCTGACTTCTGACTTTCATCTTTTTCTTTTGCTACCTTCACTAACTTTATCTATTTTATCTCTACGTTATACACAATTATCAATTGTTTACCCTCTTCTTCCAATTCTACCTTTCCTTTCTGTAAAATTACTTGTTAATACGTATTGCATTTAATATAATAGAATTATAGTTAGAAATAGAATTATATAGAAATTTAAAGTGATTTAATATCGATATTATAGGATTGTACTCTCAGACAGATTTATCAGTTTCATTTTAGGATTAAGAGTTCTTTGTAACAGATTGTGGTAATAGATTATATCTTTAATATATATAGAAAATTATAAGACTTTAGAGTATAAGATTAGATGTTAAACAATTGAAAAGAAACATTTCATTTTGTTGGACAATATAGATTATCATTTATTAATATTATTGAATGAGAATTTGGAGTAGAATAACACAAATACTAGGGGAACAAAGTAAGATAATTAACGAAATGTCGACTATAACCACCACATCCTTAAAAGCAGGAAGAAAAGCAGCTTCGAATCCAACGGTATCAACACCTTCTTCAGCAAGTCAACGCTCCATAGACGAAATGCTGACTAGCGAAAAGAGTAACAGTGCATCTTTGATGCAATTCATGAACACCACTTTAAATATGGTGCAAGAGACAATGTTAAAATTCCAGGAAACGATGTCAGCAAACCAGAAAGAAACAAATATGAACTTTCAAAAATTAGAAGGAAAAATAGAAACTATACAAGGTGCAATTCAAAAAAATGAAATACGAATACAATCAGTAGAAGTTAGATCTGATAAGATGGAAAAAAAGGTAGAAAATTTAGATTTGAATTTTATGAAAACAAAAAAGGAGTTAGAGAATACAATTATTAATTTGGAAATGGACCGTTCAGCATTTTACCTGCGCTTTCAAAATGTTATAGAAACTAAGGATGAAGATTTAGAAGAACTGATGAATGGAATAATTGCAAAGATTTTACAGAAAGATAAAAATGATGTGATAAATGAAATTGATGAAACTTACCGGGTAATTACAAGCTATGCTAAACGACATCAACTCCCTAGGGAAATTCATGTGAGGCTTGCAAGGAAAAAAATTAGAGACTTGGTATATATGGAAACAAGGGAGGGAACGATTACATATAAAGCAGGGGTCTCAAACTCGCGGCCCGCGGGCCAACTGCGGCCCGCGGGACAATATTTTGCGGCCCCCCGCCTGGAAAAGCACTTAACCACCTTCCCTCCGGTACTTGAAGAAGATGAAGTCGCCGCTCTGAACGCACTTGGTGCAGGTCAGCCTCCGGCGGTGTTACACAGCGGGCAGCGCTCCACCGCCAAGTACAGTACCTCGGCGTCTCACCAGGGGGAGTAAGTGGCGGTGGAGCGCTGCCCGCTGTGTAACACCGCCGGACGCTGACCTGCACCAAGTGCGTTCAGAGCGGCGACTTCATCTTCTTCGATGGGAGGGACACGGAGAGGCAAGTACCAGCCTGTCAGTCACGCTCTCCACGCCTCACTTTTTTTCTTCTCTTTCCCGTTCAGGCGACAGGACGTTCTGCCATTGGAGGCCCTGCATGGGAGGAGGAGACGCAGGGGTTTCTCAATGGGCGTCTCCTTCTCCCTGGCTGTGTTGTGATCCAATCACATCAAAGAGTGTCACAGACAAGGAGTTTTTTCTTCCTGGCTGTGACTCTCACTGTGATTGGATTGAGGCACATGGAGAAGGAGACGCCCATTGAGAAACCCCGGCGTCTCTTCCTCCTTGATGCTCAGTATTAGCATACAGGGCAAGAAATATACAGGGGGGCACAGCAGAGTGGAGGAGTGCTATTTTTATAAACCAGACAGGTGCGTGCCCACCCTAAAGGCATTTGGCTACTCCTGTGAGTAAAAATCAGGTCCTCTTTAATGTTGCCGAAGGTCATGCTAGGCAGCTAGGGGGACTAGGAAACTCTATTTCCGCTCATCCAGAGCACCTTGTGCTGAAGTGGGTATCTCAAGGCACCATAGGCCTAAGTTTTTGGTACGCAGCCCCAAATATGTCTTGCTCAAAGCCTGCAGTGAAGAGAAAGGTTGATGATGAGCACAGACAATTTCAGGAAAAGTGGGAAAAGCAATATTTCTTTATTGAGCACAAGGGCATCCCAACTTGTCTTATTTGCACAGAGAAAGTTGCAGTGCCCAAAGAATACAATTTGAAGCGTCATTACACAACTAGACATGCTGAGGAGTATGCAAAGTACCAGGAAGATGAGAGAGCCAACCAGGTTGCTAAACTTAAGACATGTCTGCTGAGGCAACAAGATTTCTTTAAGAAAGCAACCAAAGAGAATGATGCAGCAGTCGAAGCCAGCTACGTAGTTAGTATGATGATTGCTAAAGCAGGAAAGTCATTTAAAGAAGGGGAATTTATAAAAAAGTGCATGTTACAGGCTGCAAGTATTATCTCTCCAGAAAAGAAAGGTCAGTTTAGCAACATCAGCCTTTCTTCCAACACCGTGGCAGAGCGCATTTCTGACCTTTCAAGTGACATTTATGATCAACTGTGTGAGAAAATAAAATGTTTCAGTGTATACTCAGTCGCTCTTGATGAGACCACAGACATCACCGACACTGCCCAGCTTGCAATCTATGTCCGGGGTGTTGATGACAATTTTGAAGTCACAGAGGAGTTGCTCTCACTAGTTCCAATGCATGGCCAGACCACCGCCCAAGAGATATTTCACCAGCTGTGTGATGCTTTTCAGAATGCTGGTTTGCCTTGGAGGAAGTTTGTCGGAATAACAACTGATGGAGCGCCATCAATGATCGGGAGGAAAAAAGGACTGGTGGCACTTGTTAATAAAAAAAAGAAAGAGGAAGGTTTAGAGGAGGTCATTGCTCTGCACTGCATTATTCATCAGCAGGCCCTTTGCAGCAAATGCCTGAAGTTTGACAACGTGATGTCTTTCGTTGTGAAATGCATCAACCAAATCAGATCCAGGGGCTTAAAACACAGAATGTTTCGTGCTTTTTTAGAGGAAATAGAGTCAGAATATGGGGATGTGCTCTACTTTACCGAGGTGCGTTGGCTCAGCAGGGGAAACGTATTGAAGAGATTTTTTGAGTTGAGAGTGGAAGTGAAAGCTTTTATGGAGAAAGATGGGGCTTCTGTTCCTTTGCTAAGTGATCCAAAATGGCTCATGGACTTAGCTTTTTTGGTTGATATCACACATGAGCTTAATGTACTGAATAAGAGGTTACAAGGCCAGGGGCAACTTGTCAGTGCTGCCTATGACAGCGTGAGAGCGTTCTCTACAAAACTTATATTGTGGAAAGACCAGCTTTCTCAAACAAACCTTTGCCATTTCCCAGCATGCAAGTCACTCATTGATTCAGGCACACTATTCAGTCATGAGGAGTATGTGGATGTCATTTTGAGGCTACAGGAGGAATTTGATCATAGATTTGCAGACTTCAAGAGACACAGAGCCACATTTCAAATTTTTGCAGACCCCTTCTCCTTTGATGTGCAAGATGCCCCTCCAGTGTTTCAAATAGAGCTCATTGACCTGCAGTGTAACTCTGAACTCAAAGCCAAGTTTAGGGATGTGAGTGGAAAAGCAGCCAAACTTGGGCAATTTTTAAGAGAATTGCCCCCCAGCTTCCCTGAGCTTTCCCGAATGTTCAAGCAGACCATGTGTCTTTTTGGGAGCACATACTTGTGCGAAAAGCTCTTCTCTACCTTGAACTTCAATAAGTCAAAGTACAGGTCTAGAATTACTGATGCTCATCTTCAAGCTGTGCTGAGGGTCTCAACTGCTTCCTCACTTACGCCAAATGTGGCTCGGCTATGCAAGAGTAAGCGCTGTCAGATCTCTAGCAGCAAGAAGTAGGCAGATAAAGCCATGTTCAAACAGTTTATGTCCATTCATGTTCTAAAAGTTAAATGTTAAAGAACTGTTAATAAAGACATTTGAATCTGAATAATGATATTTTGTAAGCGCATTTTTTGTGGAAAACTTGATGCGGCCCAGCCTTACTCAGAATCTACCTCCAGCGGCCCCCAGGTAAATTGAGTTTGAGACCCCTGATATAAAGAGAAAGAAATAATAGTTCTGAAACAAATACCAAGAAGCGTAAGGGAATTGAGAAAAGAATATAGATTCTTGGCTAACCTACTGAACAGAAAAAATATTCCCTTCCGTTGGTTAACCCCAGAAGGAATGTCTATTTCCTGGGAGGGGAAAAGAATCAAAGTAGAAACAATAGATAGTGCAATGGAAATCTTTGAACAGATAGGAGAAGCAGAGGGGGACTCCCAGGCAAGTGTAAGATCTGAACCAAACATTCAGGAGGGAAGACAGGATCTAAGAGAGGAAGAGGAAGGGGATAAAGCCAAAGAAGTAGAACAACCGAAACTAAGGGAAGCCCGAACTAGAGCGCAGAAAGCAAATAAAGTAAACTAGTACCAGGAGCAGAAAGAAGAAATAAGAGAACTTAAGGAAAATGCAGTTAATATCTCTTAACATCCAGGGATTAAACGATACTATTAAAAGGAGGAAAACACTAGCAAAACTACTTAAGCAAAAAAAAGATATTGTATGTTTACAAGAAACACATATTAAAGTAAAAGATAGAAAACTTTTAGAATACTTGAAACTTGGCGAGGTACAGCATATGTGGTACCTTGCTCAACAGTAGTAACTGTGAGAGGGATCTTGGAGTCCTAGTGGACAACCGTTTAAATATGAGCCAGCAGTGTGCAGCAGCTGCCAAAAAAGCCAACACAGTTCTAGGCTGCATTAACAGAGGGATAGAATCAAGATCACGTGAAGTAATAATACCACTTTACAATGCCTTGGTAAGGCCACACTTGGAATACTGTATTCAGTTTTGGTCGCCACGATGTAGAAAGGATGTTGAGACTCTGGAAAGAGTGCAGAGAAGAGCAACAAAGATGATTAGGGGACTGGAGGCTAAAACATATGAAGAACGGTTGCAGCAACTGGGAATGTCTAGCTTAATGAAAAGAAGGACTAGGGGAGATATGATAGCAGTGTTCCAATATCTCAGGGGTTGCCACAAAGAAGAGGGAGTCAAACTATTCTTCAAAGCACCTGAGGGTAGAACAAGACGCAATGGGTGGAAACTAAACAAGGAGAGAAGCAACTTAGAACTAAGGAGAAATTTCCTGACAGTTAGAACAATTAATCAGTGGAACAGCTTGCCTCCAGAAGTTGTGAATACTCCAACACTGGATGTTTTCAAGAAGATGTTGGATAACCATTTGTCTGAAGTAGTGTAGGGTTTCCTGCCTAAGCAGGGGGTTGGACTAGAAGACCTCCAAGGTCCCTTCCAACTCTGTTGTTGTTGTTGTTGTTGTTGTTGTTATTATTATTATTATTATTATTATTATTATTATTATTATTATTATTATTATTATTATTATTATTATTATTATTATTATTATTATTATTATTATTATTATTATTATTATTATTATTATTATTATTATATACTGCATCAACAGACAAAAAGAAAAGGGGAGTTGCAATATATATTAAAAAGGAATTTAAAAGCAGAGAAATATATAGTGACCCTAAGGCAGGGGTCTCAAACTCAATTTACCTGGGGGCCGCTGGAGGTAGATTCTGAGTAAGGCTGGGCCGCATCAAGTTTTCCACAAAAAATGCGCTTACAAAATATCATTATTCAGATTCAAATGTCTTTATTAACAGTTCTTTAACATTTAACTTTTAGAACATGAATGGACATAAACTGTTTGAACATGGCTTTATCTGCCTACTTCTTGCTGCTAGAGATCTGACAGCGCTTACTCTTGCATAGCCGAGCCACATTTGGCGTAAGTGAGGAAGCAGTTGAGACCCTCAGCACAGCTTGAAGATGAGCATCAGTAATTCTAGACCTGTACTTTGACTTATTGAAGTTCAAGGTAGAGAAGAGCTTTTCGCACAAGTATGTGCTCCCAAAAAGACACATGGTCTGCTTGAACATTCGGGAAAGCTCAGGGAAGCTGGGGGGCAATTCTCTTAAAAATTGCCCAAGTTTGGCTGCTTTTCCACTCACATCCCTAAACTTGGCTTTGAGTTCAGAGTTACACTGCAGGTCAATGAGCTCTATTTGAAACACTGGAGGGGCATCTTGCACATCAAAGGAGAAGGGGTCTGCAAAAATTTGAAATGTGGCTCTGTGTCTCTTGAAGTCTGCAAATCTATGATCAAATTCCTCCTGTAGCCTCAAAATGACATCCACATACTCCTCATGACTGAATAGTGTGCCTGAATCAATGAGTGACTTGCATGCTGGGAAATGGCAAAGGTTTGTTTGAGAAAGCTGGTCTTTCCACAATATAAGTTTTGTAGAGAACGCTCTCACGCTGTCATAGGCAGCACTGACAAGTTGCCCCTGGCCTTGTAACCTCTTATTCAGTACATTAAGCTCATGTGTGATATCAACCAAAAAAGCTAAGTCCATGAGCCATTTTGGATCACTTAGCAAAGGAACAGAAGCCCCATCTTTCTCCATAAAAGCTTTCACTTCCACTCTCAACTCAAAAAATCTCTTCAATACGTTTCCCCTGCTGAGCCAACGCACCTCGGTAAAGTAGAGCACATCCCCATATTCTGACTCTATTTCCTCTAAAAAAGCACGAAACATTCTGTGTTTTAAGCCCCTGGATCTGATTTGGTTGATGCATTTCACAACGAAAGACATCACGTTGTCAAACTTCAAGCATTTGCTGCAAAGGGCCTGCTGATGAATAATGCAGTGCAGAGCAATGACCTCCTCTAAACCTTCCTCTTTCTTTTTTTTATTAACAAGTGCCACCAGTCCTTTTTTCCTCCCGATCATTGATGGCGCTCCATCAGTTGTTATTCCGACAAACTTCCTCCAAGGCAAACCAGCATTCTGAAAAGCATCACACAGCTGGTGAAATATCTCTTGGGCGGTGGTCTGGCCATGCATTGGAACTAGTGAGAGCAACTCCTCTGTGACTTCAAAATTGTCATCAACACCCCGGACATAGATTGCAAGCTGGGCAGTGTCGGTGATGTCTGTGGTCTCATCAAGAGCGACTGAGTATACACTGAAACATTTTATTTTCTCACACAGTTGATCATAAATGTCACTTGAAAGGTCAGAAATGCGCTCTGCCACGGTGTTGGAAGAAAGGCTGATGTTGCTAAACTGACCTTTCTTTTCTGGAGAGATAATACTTGCAGCCTGTAACATGCACTTTTTTATAAATTCCCCTTCTTTAAATGACTTTCCTGCTTTAGCAATCATCATACTAACTACGTAGCTGGCTTCGACTGCTGCATCATTCTCTTTGGTTGCTTTCTTAAAGAAATCTTGTTGCCTCAGCAGACATGTCTTAAGTTTAGCAACCTGGTTGGCTCTCTCATCTTCCTGGTACTTTGCATACTCCTCAGCATGTCTAGTTGTGTAATGACGCTTCAAATTGTATTCTTTGGGCACTGCAACTTTCTCTGTGCAAATAAGACAAGTTGGGATGCCCTTGTGCTCAATAAAGAAATATTGCTTTTCCCACTTTTCCTGAAATTGTCTGTGCTCATCATCAACCTTTCTCTTCACTGCAGGCTTTGAGCAAGACATATTTGGGGCTGCGTACCAAAAACTTAGGCCTATGGTGCCTTGAGATACCCACTTCAGCACAAGGTGCTCTGGATGAGCGGAAATAGAGTTTCCTAGTCCCCCTAGCTGCCTAGCATGACCTTCGGCAACATTAAAGAGGACCTGATTTTTACTCACAGGAGTAGCCAAATGCCTTTAGGGTGGGCACGCACCTGTCTGGTTTATAAAAATAGCACTCCTCCACTCTGCTGTGCCCCCCTGTATATTTCTTGCCCTGTATGCTAATACTGAGCATCAAGGAGGAAGAGACGCCGGGGTTTCTCAATGGGCGTCTCCTTCTCCATGTGCCTCAATCCAATCACAGTGAGAGTCACAGCCAGGAAGAAAAAACTCCTTGTCTGTGACACTCTTTGATGTGATTGGATCACAACACAGCCAGGGAGAAGGAGACGCCCATTGAGAAACCCCTGCGTCTCCTCCTCCCATGCAGGGCCTCCAATGGCAGAACGTCCTGTCGCCTGAACGGGAAAGAGAAGAAAAAAAGTGAGGCGTGGAGAGCGTGACTGACAGGCTGGTACTTGCCTCTCCGTGTCCCTCCCATCGAAGAAGATGAAGTCACCGCTCTGAACGCACTTGGTGCAGGTCAGCGTCCGGCGGTGTTACACAGCGGGCAGCGCTCCACCGCCACTTACTCCCCCTGGTGAGACGCCGAGGTACTGTACTTGGCGGTGGAGCGCTGCCCGCTGTGTAACACCGCCGGAGGCTGACCTGCACCAAGTGCGTTCAGAGCGGCGACTTCATCTTCTTCAAGTACCGGAGGGAAGGTGGTTAAGTGCTTTTCCAGGCGGGGGGCCGCAAAATATTGTCCCGCGGGCCGCAGTTGGCCCGCGGGCCGCGAGTTTGAGACCCCTGCCCTAAGGGAAGGGTATTAATGGTGGAAGTAGAAGTAGAAAATACAAATATTTTGATTATAAACATATATGCCCCTAACAAAAAGCAAAAATAATTTTACAAAAAACTACATACAAAAATTTTACAAACGGAGCACAAAAATATATGTATATTTGGGGATTTTAATGGAATAATTGATGGGGTTAAAGATCATGCCGGGGATAAAAAGAAGAAAAAATCTACACTACCTAAAACCTTTTTCGAAATGATGGAGGAACTAAATCTCATTGATATTTGGAGAACCCACAATCCAAGGGAAAGACAATTTACCTTTTATTCACACCCACATAAAACATACACGAGAATAGATATGGCCCTGTTATCAAGTGAACTTAACAAATCAGTACAAAAAGTAGAGATAACACCTAATATCTGGGCCGACCATAGTCGCATCAATATAATATGGAAACACACAAGGCAAATCAATAGAAGATGGACATTCGATACTCAATTAATACAAGATAGATATTTTACAAAAATGATAGAAAAAGAATTAGAATTATTTTTATTAGAAAATAAAAAACAACCAACATCTCCACAAAATCTGTGGGACACTTTGAAAGCATACACGAGAGGTCTAATAATATCATATACAGCAAAAAAAAAATAAAGAAAGAAAGAAAGAATATAATAACATATTAAGAGAACTTAAACAACTAGAAGAGGAAGCACAGGAAAAGCCAGGAAATAAAAAGATAGAAGAATTACTAATGCAATCCAAACATAAATTAAATCTTATAGAACAAAGAGAATATGTAAGGAATCTTAAATTTGCAAAACAATCTTACTTTGAGAACGCAAATAAATCTGGCAGGTGTCTTTCATATAAAATCAGAAAAGAGAGAGGGAATAGAATAATTCATCAACTAAAAGATAAAACAGGAAACTTACAAAACTCGGAAGAAAAAATGAGAGAGATAGCAGTAGATTTTTTCGAACAACTCTATAAAAAGGAGGAAACAGAGATAAATAAGATTGAAGAATATCTCAATCAAACATCTATTTCAATTATAAGTGAAGAAGATAAACAAATATTAAACAATGAAATAACCCCAGAAGAATTAAAAACCGCAACTCAGAAACAAAAAAATAACAAAACTCCTGGACCAGACGGTCTTCCAGTAGAGTTCTACAAGATAGTTAATGAAACCACTCAACAATTACAATTAGAGTTATACAACGAAGTCTTGACTAAAGGGAAGATTCCAGAGTCATGGAAAGAGTCATATATCGCCACATTGCTGAAAGAAGGTACCGAAACAGATTTGATCCAAAATTATAGGCCAATCGCGTTGTTAAACGCTGACTACAAAATTTTCATGTGTATAATGGCAGAAAGAACGAAAAAAGTATTAAATAAAATTATTCATCTTGACCAAAATGGTTTTTTACCCACGAGGCAAATTAAGACAAATTTGAGAATTGTATTAAACATTTTGGAATATTACGAAGCGCATCCAGAAAGGCAAATGGCCCTTGTCTTTCTGGATGCGCAGAAAGCATTTGACAACGTTGATTGGCAGTACATGAAATTACTAATAAAAAAAATGGAATTCGGCGACAAATTTTTAAAAATGATAGAAACAATATACTCTTCCCAATCTGCCAAGGTAATAATGAATGGAAGTGTAACCAAAACCTTTCAGATAAATAAGGGAGTAAGACAGGGATGTCCATTGTCGCCTCTACTTTTTATACTGTCTTTGGAAATACTACTAAATGAAATTAGGGACAATTTGGACATTAAAGGAACGAAAATCAAAAGAGAAAATTAAAAATTACAAGCATTTGCGGATGACTTAATATTTTTTTTGGAAGATCCGCATGAATCTGGAATAGCCTTACTTAACGAAATAGAAACATATGGAGTAGTAGCCGGACTAAAAATAAACAAACAAAAAACTAAATTATTGACTAAAAATATGACAAGGAAACAAGAGGAACGATTAGGAAAAGAATTAGGCCTACAAGTAGTGAAGAAAATCAAATATTTAGGTATTAATTTAACAAACAAATGGTCATCTATAAAAGATAATAATTATAAAAAATTGGTATATCAAATAGAATTAGATCTTAAAAAATGGGAAAAACTACAAATTTCGTTTCTAGGCCGAATAGCTATCATTAAAATGAATATTTTGCCCAAACTATTATATTTATTTCAGACAGTTCCAATCAAATTAAACTCAAAATTTTTCGTAAATCTGAATAGGATAACCACCAAATTTATTTGGCAACACAAAAAATCAAGAATTAAAATTATCGACCTACAAGACAGTAAAAGTAGAGGCGGCTTTGGATTCCCGGACTGGAAATTATACTACACCGCAGCATCTTTGATATGGATAAGAGACTGGATTAATCTAAATAACAACCGTATTCTAACTTTAGAAGGCCACAATTTACTTATGGGGTGGCATTCATGCCTATGGAATAAAGGGAATACCGTATTTTTCGGAGTATAAGACGCACCGGAATATAAGACGCACCTTAATTTTGGGGGAGGAAAAAAAGAATTCTGCCTCTGCCTACCAGCATCAGGATTAGCGGGGTCCTCACTTCCACACGGATTTTGATAATGAGCAGCACAGATCTTTTTATCTGTTCTAACAATAAAAATGAATTTTGCTTTCTAAGATTACAGAAATATGAAGTGAATAAGGAATTACAAGTAGTCATATATGATTGTATAATCATCTGTGTTTTTGTATTATTAATAAAACATATTAGTAGCAGATATTCCTTGATTTTTCAGAATCCACTTTTGTTGCATAAGGTAAATCTCAGATTTCTGCTATGGAAGTGGTCAGTTTACTTGTATAAGGTGACTAACTAAATTTCCCAAGAAAAGCCTCCTCAAGTAATACTAGGAAAACTTAGAAGAATAATGAGATTTCTTTAAAGCACATATTCTTCAAATCTTTAATCAGACTTTCTGTTTTATCATGCATCTTTTGACATTTTTTTCTGCAGAAATTGGGGTGGAATTTAACTAGAGTGGGTGGGGTGGGGTATGATTTTCATGGGGGTAGAAGACAGACTTGGTTCCATTCCCAAAATGCCCTGGTCTTCTTACCTATAGCCGTAGGCATTGAAAGGCAGGCTTTCTCTCAGAGAGGCAGCACACCAGTTCTCCTGGACCTGCCATTTCGTAAACATGCTACCAGGCTTCCCAGCAAGCCCCTGCGCCTTTGCTGCCTCTGTCAACAAAGCAGCCGAAGCAGCCCAGGGAACTGCATTGAAAGCCTTTTAAACAAAAGCAGTTTCTGGTGGCAGATTCCCCTCCGTTTTGGGGGAGGGGGAATCTGCCACTCTTCTTGCAATCGGCGAAGGGGATCTGGTGCCTGAAACACGAGGAGGAGGATGTGGAGGAGAAAGTTTCCAGGTGGCAGATTCCCCTCCGTTTTGGGGGAGGGGGAATCTGCCACTCTTCTTGCATTCGGCGAAGGGGATCTGGTGCCTGAAACGCAAGGAGGAGGATGTGGAGGAGAAAGTTTCCAGGTGGCAGATTCCCCTCCGTTTTGGGGGAGAGGGAATCTGCCACCTGGAAACTCTTTCCTCCAAGATCCTCGCGTTTCAGGCACTCTTCTTGCAATCGGCGAAGGGGATCTGATGCCTGAAACGCGAGAAGGATCATGGAGAAAAACATTTCCAGGTGGCAGATTACCCTCCGTTTTTGGGGAGGGGGAATCTGCCACCTGGAAACTTTTTCCTCCACAATCCTCCTCGCGTTTCAGGCACTAGATCCCCTTCTCTGATTGCAAAAAGAGCAGCAGCGGCTCCTCAGGCTTCAGGCGGTGGGCAGTATCGGCAGTGGTGGCTTCAGGCGGTGGGGGGTGGGCAGTACCGGTGGTGGTGGCTCGCTTCGGGCAGCGGCTATGGCGGCGGCGGGGACAGCAGCGGCGGTGGCTGGGACAGTCGCGGCTGGGGCAGCGGCGGTGGAGGCAGGGACACCGGTGGGGAGAGCGGCAGCGGCGGCAGGGAGAGCGGGGACGCCGGCAGGGATAGTCACGGCGGCGGCAGAGGCAGGGACAGCGGCGGGGAGAGCGGCATGGCGGCGGGGACAGTGTCGGCATCGGCGGGGACAGTTGCGGCGGGGACAGTGGCTCCGGGCAGCAACAGCTGCGGCAGCGGTGGCCAGCAACCTCCGAAGGGTGGGGGCTGGTGGGTGGGGGGGTGACTACATTCGGTGTATAAGACGCACCCAAATTTTCACCCTCTTTTTGGGGGTAAAAAGGTGCGTCTTATACTCCGAAAAATACGGTATATCAAAAATTTTCTGGAGACATGCAATTAGAGACGCGCTTATTACAACCTGGCAAGAAATAAAAAGAAAACACTACATTAAAATTCCAAACTGGCTTTCTATAACAGAAGCAATTATATACCCAAACACAACTGATAAGAGTAAAAAGGTAAAATACAAAGACATATTGGATGGAACCGGTAAATTAAAAGACAGAGATGAACTACAAAGACTAAATATAAACATAGACTGGTGGCCTTACTTACAGATAAAATCTAGATATAAGACAGATATAGAAGAATACGGAATTGAATTGGAATCCAAACCATTAGATAAAATATTGATTGGCCCAGAAAACAAAATTATCTCAAAATTATATAACTATTTACTACAGCAGGAAAGATTTGAAGATATCGTAAAAGGTCCTATGATAGCATGGGCCCAGAACATAGGACACAACATCCACTTGTCAGATTGGGAACAGATATGGAACAGAAATCTTAAAATATCTAGGTCAGTAGCATACAAAGAATTTTTTTACAAAATGAGTTATAGATGGCATTTAGCCCCAATTAGACTTGCAAAAATTTATCCAAATTTGAATCCTATATGCTGGAAGTGCAAAAAAACACAGGGTACCTTCTTTCACATGTGGTGGTTGTGCTCAGAAACAAAAAAAATTTGGAACATAATTCATAAATGGTTATCAGAAATATTCAATGAGATATTAGAATTCACTCCAGAATTATTTCTCCTCGGCATATTTAAAAAAGATTATCACAAAGATATCAAGTACTTAGTCCTCCATATCACAACTGCAGCTAGGATAACCTTCGCACAATTTTGGAAGAATACAGAAATACCTCCGGAAAATGTAATAGTTAAAAAAATCTATGAGTGTGCAGAAATAGAAAGATTAACAATGTACTTAAGGGGCCAATGTGATTCGGATTACTACAATATCTGGGAAAAATGGTACAAATGGATTAAATTAAGAAGGGAAGAAAAGAAACAGTGAAATTATAGACTGTAAAATGTAAATATGTAAATTAAATTATATGTGTAATTAAGATAAGTGATATAGAATCTAACTTCTGGTGGTGACGTTGGGCGTAGCAGCTGGAGAAGGACGATCTCCATCCCTTGAAACTGCTTTTTCTTTCATTTTTCTGGAGACCCTTTGAGGCACGGAGGTTCGTAGGACCGAGTGGAAAGAGGGGAATCCCGGGCATCAGCGGAGCAGAGGCGTTCGCCCACTGGGGCGGAGGGCACCCTCCCTATCCAGAACGAAAGTGCCCGTGACAGCTGATTCAGCATGGCGGGCCCGAAGCTATAGCGTACCACGATCGGATTAGGAAGCAATTTATTTGACAGACTGCAACAGACCTAAAAGAGAAGACTCCCACAGACATCGGGGAGAAAACTGCTAAATAGAGTGATCCAACTTATCTCGGCATAAAGGAAGCTCTAAAAGAAACGAGCGGTGATTGTAAAGTGTGAGTGAAAGTTTAAAGGGAAAGTGAAAGCCGAATCTTGAATGAGACCAAGTTGAGAAGGATCCGAAAGAAGAAAAGTTTCCAGTGAACGTTCGTGAGAGAGAGATCGGAAAAGCGGAGCCCTAGAAGCGGATAAAAATAGATCGCTCTCTAACACTTCAACGGACCAGCTGGATACAAAGTTAACACTTCAGCAAAGATCAAACAGAGAGAACCAAAAATGGCGGTGACAGTGCAAAACTGTTAAGAGCGAGGCAGCAATTGATAGCCTGAAGCCTCTGGGACTTAGATCAAACTTTCACTTAAAGAAAACAAAAAGACTACTAAAGATCAAGTAAACATAAAATTAAGAAACTACCAATTCAATTATAGTGAAAGTAATAGAAGGGAATATATACCTTCTTTTGAATGTTTTTCTTCCACCCCCTTCTTCACCTTCTTTTTGAAATTAGCTTTTTTTTTGCTTTTCTTTTTTGCTTTTCTTGTATCTTTATTAGTATTATTATTATTATACATTTATGATTAGACATAGTAAATTTATTGTATAAAAATAACTATTATAATTATTATATTAAAAAATTAAAAAAATATTTTAAAAAACTTATAACTATTATTAGCCAGAAATGTTCATATTTATAATTAAACCTTATAGTGATAATAATAGATTCAACATATAGAAAATAGATTGTATAGATTGTATTAATTGTTATTGAATAGAAATTAACTTATTGAATCCATTAAGGGAAAACAATACAATATTATAATTATTATATAGGTGCAATATTATTACTGTACTGTACTATCATTTTATTCCATATGATATAATTAGAAGTAGAGAAAAATTATCATATATTACTGTATTTCATTTTTATAGTTACATTTTAGTAATTTTTATATAACTTGTTTAAAAACGTTAATGAATTTATAGTGCATAGTATAAAATATAAAATTATAGAGAAGATATTAGTAGATGTTAGTAGATTGACTGAGAAAGTATTAAACATTGGATGGTGATTTGGAATAGAATATATAACATATTGGAGAGCAAAATAAAATCTTAAAAGAAATGACAACCCTAACTGCGGCAGCTGCGAAGGGAGGGAAACGGACGTCCACTAATACTGTGGCAGGGACAGCATCCCCAGCCAGTCAAAGATCAATCGATGAGATTATGTCGGTCGATAAATCTGGTACTGCATTGGCTATACAAAATGTTAACACCACTCTTATAGCAATGCAGGAAAATATGTTAGCACTAAAAGAAGTTATGACTCAGAACCATGCCGAGTTAAAAGCAGATATATTTAAAATAGATAATAGAATGGAAATGTTTCAAGAGGCTATACAGAGAAATGAACAAAATATCAAAAGGGTAGAGACAAAAACAGATCAAAATTTATGTATTTATTTATTTAAATAGATTTGTATGCCGCCCAACTCCCAGGGGACTCTGGGCGGCTAACAACATGTCAAATCCATTATTGAAATATAAAATCACATAGCAGTTAAAAATTATCAAAGTTAAAAAAACAACCAACATTCATGACCAGGGGGAAGACCCAAATATAATCTGATTGGTCTCACTTTCACCCCGCCTGCCGGAAGAGCCAAGTTTTTATTGCTTTACGGAAGGCCAGCAGGGTGGGCATAGTCCTGATCTCTGGAGGGAGTTGGTTCCAAAGGGAGGGAGCTCCCACAGAGAAGGCTCTCCCCCTCGGCCCCGCCAACCGGCATTGCTTGGTCGATGGGACCTGGAGGAGACCAACTCTGTGGGATCTAACCGGTCATAGGGAGGTATGCGGCAGGATGCGGTCCCGAAGGTAGCCTGGCCCTGAGCCATGTAGGGCTTTAAAGGTTAAAACCAACACCTTAAATTGGATCCGGAGACTAATGAGCAGCCAATGCAGCTGGCGGAGGATAGGTGTTACATGGGTGTATCTAGGCACACTCACCACAGCTCGCGCAGCTGCATTTTGCACCAATTGTAGTCTCCGGATACTCTTCAAGGGTAGCCCCATGTAGAGCGCGTTGCAGTAATCCAGCCGGGAGGTGATAAGGGCGTGAGTGACTGTGAGTAGAGCCTCCCTCTCCAAGTAGGGTCGCAATTGGTGCACCAGGCGAACCTGTGCAAAGGTCCCCCTAGCCACAGCTGAAAGATGTTGCTCCAATTTTAGCTGTGGATCTAGGAGGACACCCAAATTGCGAACCCGTTCTGAGGGAGTTAATTTCTCCCCCCCCCCCAAGAACCAAGGAGGGACAATTGATAGAATCCTTGGGAGGCAATATCCATAGCCACTCGGTCTTGTCAGGGTTGAGTTTTAGCTGGTTCATCCCCATCCAGACCCTAACATCGTCCAGGCAGCGGCCCATTATGTCCACAGCTTCCCTGAATTGAGACGGGGTGGAGATGTACAACTGGGTATCATCAGCATACTGCTGATACCTCACCCCGTGTCGTCGGATGATCTCACCCAGCGGTTTCATGTAGATGTTGAACAGGATGGGTGAGAGGACCGAGCCCTGAGGCACCCCACAAAGTAGGGGCCTAGGGCTCGACCTCTGCCCCCCTGTCAACACCGACTGCGTCCTGTCAGAGGTAGGAGGAGAACCACTGTAAAACAGTGCCACCCACTCCCACCTCGCCGAGACGACGCAGAAGGATACCATGGTCAATGGTATCGAAAGCCGCTGACAGGTCAAGTAGCACCAGGATGGAGGAATGACCACCATCCCGGGCTCGCCAGAGATCATCCATCAGGGTGACCAAAGCCGTTTCCGTACTGTAGCCGTGCCTGAAACCCGATTGAAAGGGATCCAGAAAATCAGTGTCATCCAACAGCCGTAGGAGCTGGAGCGCCACCACTTTCTCTACAACCTTCCCCGCAAAGGGAAGGTTGGAGACCGGACGGAAGTTCTTTAAATCCGCCGGGTCCAGGGAAGGCTTCTTGAGGAGGGGCCTCACCACCACAACTTTTAAGGGCTGCGGGACGGACCCCTCTCTCAAAGAAGCGTTGATCAACGCCTGGAGCCAGCCACGTGAGACCTCCCTGGAGGCCGAAACCAACCAGGAGGGACACGGGTCCAATAAACAAGTGGCAGAGCTCATCGCTCCTATGGCCTTGTCTACATCATCAGGAGTCACTGGTTCAAACTCCTCCCATATTACAGGACTAAGGCCTGTCCCTGTCATCTCAGCCTGTACTGCCCAATCGGAGTCCAGGTCTGTCCGAATATGGATGACTTTGTCCGCCAGAAACTGAGAAAATTCCTCAGCTCTGCCCTGCAAGGGATCTTTGCCTCCCTCCTTGGCAAGAAGGGAGTGAGTCACCCTAAACAGGGTGGCTGGGCGGGAGTCGGCGGACGCAATAAGGGTGGAAAAATGCGAACATTTTGCCGCCTGTATCGCCACTAAGTAAGACTTAATGAAAGTTCTTAAAAGTTTCCGGTCAGACTCAGCTTTACTAGCTCTCCATCGTCGCTCTAGGCGTCTCTTTTGGCGCTTCATCTCCCGGAGTTCCTCGATAAACCAAGGAGCCCTCCTGGATCCGCTGGCATGGAGAGGCCGCAAAGGCGCAATCCGATCTAAAGCCCCCGTTGCCACCCGGTTCCAGGCAGCCACTAGAGCCTCAGATGAATTGTGTACCAGGGATTCCGGTATTTCCCCAAGTTCCCTCTGGAATCCCTCAGGTTCCATTAGGCGCCTGGGGCGGAACCACTTAATCGGTCCTGCCTCCTTGTGGTGGAGGAGTGGTGCCATGAAATCCAACCTCAGAAGGAAATGATCTGACCACGACAAGGGTGCTGTGACTAAACCCCTCAGCCTCAGATCATCTCTCCACTGCCCCGAAAGAAACACAAGGTCAAGCGTGTGACCTCCCTCATGAGTCGGACCTTGAACTACTTGGGTCAGGTCCATGGTTGTCATGGAAGCCATGAACTCCTGGACTGCCTCCGAGGTTTTGCCAGGCGATGGCAAATTGAAGTCCCCCAGCACCATCAACCTGGGGAACTCAATTGCCAGCCCCACTACCGCCTCGAGCAGAACAGGCAGGGCCTTTGCAACGCAGCTAGGAGGCAAGTACGTTAGCAAAAGGCCCACCTGAACCCCTAAGTCCAACTTCAGAAGGAGCGTCTCACACCCAACAATCTCTGGGGCAGGGCTCCTTCGAGGACATAGATTCTGGCGAGCTATAATAGCCACTCCTCCACCCCTTCCCTGGGGTCGCGGCTGATGCTGAACTGAGAACCCGTCCGGGCACATCTCGGAAAGGGGAACCCCCCCTCCTGGCCCAGCCAGGTCTCAGTAATGCATACCAGGTCAGCCCCCTCTTCCAGGATTAAATCCCGTACAAGGGGGGCCTTGTTCATGATCGACCTGGCATTCAACAGCAGCAGCTTGAGCCCGGGGCCCTGACATCCCTGGTTACCAGGTACTCGGGTTGAGCTAGATGGAACCAAACCAGAGGGGCCAGAACAAGGAATCTCTTGCAAACAGCGAGTTCTCATTCCCCGAGAGCGGCCTACCCCTCTGCTCCCGCCATACCTACCTCTCCCCATTATGACCGTAATGCTCCGACCCTCCCCCCACCCAGAGATCCCCTCCCCATCCCCGCTGGTCCTCCTCTCTCCCTGCAGGCCATACATACCATTCATACTGAGCCAGGGGTCAGAATCAAGGCCCCCTCTGCTTCTGTTTCCACACTCAGCAGAGGGGGGCCAAATCCTTGTCCCTGACTCACTCATTCTACCAAGCTAATCAGTTAACTAATTTAAACATTTCATCCATACAAACATATCCTCACACATTCACACATACACACCTCTTCCGGGGTAAATTTAAAATTTAGTATATAAATTTATATTATGAAAAAAAACTGGAAACATTGGACCAAAAAATGATAAAAAGCAATAAAGAATTAGAACACGCCCTCATAAATCTCGAAATGGATAGATCTTCTTATTACCTACGGTTTCAAAACATACCTGAAACTAAAGATGAAGAACTAGGGAACAAATGGCAGGTATGATAGCGGAAATACTACAAAAAGATAAAAATGAAATAATAAAGGAAATAGATGAAGTATACCGCATACAAACTAACTATGCAAAGCGCCACTGTTTGCCTAGAGAGGTCCATATTAGATTTGCACGGAAAAAAATCAGAGACGCTATATATATAAGTACAAGAGAGGAACCATGGGTATACAAAGAAACAGAGATAACTATACCAAAGCAAATACCAAAGTGTGTAAGGCAGCGGTTCCCAACCTGGGGGTCGGGACCCCTTTGGGGGTCGAATGACCATTTCCCAGGGGTCGCCCTGGCATCCTCAGCTCCCCCCCCCCACTGCCACAAGCCTGGCCATATCGGCTCAACTCGCCCGAGCCCTCCAATTGGTTGGGAGAGGTGCCATTCGGCGAGAGGCGTTTGTGACGCCTGGTGGCCGAGCTTTGAAGGCATCAGCTAAGGGGCGGGGCATCACAAGATTGTGCGCTAAAGAGTGCAAGGCACTCTCTTAAGACATCTGTGGCCACCCCTGTCTCCTGCTTGCAGCGACAGTTTCTTCCTGCTGGTGTCGAAGGGAAAGGGAGTCACGGGAGGGAACGGCCAGCCAATGACCACTTAAGTTTAACAGCGCACGACGGAGGGAAGGAGGAAAGCTGGGTCGGGCTCGTCTGTCTGCCCTCTCGCCCTCAGCTGGCGCGGAGACCCAGCGAACAAAGAGGCAAACAGGGAGGGAGGGAAGAGAGAGACTGAGAGATATTAGCCCAGGGCTAGCCTGATCATACAGCCTCGGTGCTGAGGGAGCCACTACCGGGGGCAGGAGGAGCTAAGCCAGAGGGAACTGGAGAAGGAGGTGGTGCCGGAGCATGGTCCATTGCCGCCGCCCTGCTCCATATGATCAGGCTAGCCCTGTGCTAATATCTCTCAGTCTCTCTCTTCCCTCCCTCCCTGTTGAAAGAAGAGCCTTGCAAATTAAAATTGTTGTCTTTGCAGGGGTTTTGGAAAGGGTGGGTGAGCAGGCCCCATGGGGGAGGAAGGAATATGGGGCTGTTTTAAGAAGAAAGAGCTTAAAAGAGGAAATTGGCTTTGGGGACCCTGGCAATGTTTTTGGACCAATCATGGTTTTTTTTTGCCCCCTGTTTGCCTCCTGAAACTTTGGAGTCCTGGGAGAAAGCTACTAAACAGGGATTACTTTGCTGGAAGCTTATCTGATTTCTAGTTTTTCGACACTGCAGACCACAATTTCTCAACCTCAACAACTTGAATATACCTGGACTTCAACTCCCAAAATTCCCTAGCCAGCTTTGCTTAATTCTGGGAGTTGAAGTCCAGGCACCTTAAAAGTTGCTGAGATTGAGAAATATTGCTGTACACTTGTTGGTTATCAAGTCTAAATACAGAAGTAGACTTGTTGTGGAAGATGATATTCCTTGTGCTCTTGCAAAGACTGGCCTGAGAATTTCTGATCTGGCATAATTACATATTGTTTTTGTGATTAATCGCTATGATTTAATTATGTTCAATTTGTAACAATGAAAATACATCCTGCATATTAGATATTTACATTACGATTCATAACAGTAGCAAAATTACAGTTATGAAGTAGCAACGAAAATAATTTTATGGTTGGGGGTCACCACAACATGAGGAACTATATTAAGGGGTCACGGCATTAGAAAGGTTGGGAACCACTGGTGTAAGGGAACAAAGATATGACTACCGATTCTTGGCTTCGGTCTTAAACAAAAACAATATTCTGTTCAGATGGATTATTCCTGAAGGGATGATAATTACTCTGGAAGGTAGAAAGTTTAAGATAGAGAGCATAGAAAAAGCACAAGAACTGTATAACCAGTTAATGGGTACAGAAGAAGAATCAGACAGTGGGGAGAGATTAGAATCAATTAGTCAGGAAGAAAGACAGGACACGACAGAGGAGGCAAAGGCAGAAGAAGCAAAAGCTCTTAAGGAACCACCTAAGCAGTTAGAAGGAGTAAGAACAAGGACACAAAAAGCCACAAAAACAAAACAGTAAACACCGATAAGGAAATTAAGAGATGCAAAAAGGGATTAAATTAATATCAATAAACATCAAAGGATTAAACAGCCCAGAAAAAAGAAGAAAAATATTTAAGAAACTAATCAATTCAAATGTAGACATTATATGTCTTCAAGAAATACATATTAAACAGACAGATCAAAAATATTTAAAATGTCAAAAATTGGGAACACTATATACATCACTAGTGGGGAAAAAAAAGAGGAGTGGCAATATATGTCAAAACAGATATTAGAAGCAAGGAAATTTATGTAGACCCTAAAGGGAGATTCCTAATACTTGAAATAAGAATAGGTAATACCACAGTAATATTGGTTAATATATATGCCCCGAATAAATACCAAAAAGATTTTTATAAGAAGATCCACGAAAAACTATTATCAATAGAACACCAAAAAGTATGTGTGATAGGAGATTATAATGGAATAATAGACCCCAAATTAGACTACACCACTGGAAAAGGAAAACAAATAAAAAGAAACCTGTGAGAAAAATAATTAAGCAGGAATCCAGATTCAGAACAATATATACAGATTTATTATTATTGCACTTTGATCAAAGGGCCTCTACATGGTCAGAATCCATGACACAAAATAGAGACCCCGTCACTATCCAGAAACATGGATTTATACAAAATATGACTCCACCTTACTCCTCCCATTCTCCTCACATCATATCGTCCAACCTCCATTATGTAACATCCTAACACAGTATCCACAACATAGGAAAAATACCCAGCATAGGAAAAGAACAGATTCATCATTCTGACAGCTCCACACTTCCTCTCTTTCTGTGTGAACGTGTGCATTCCCATTATCTCATTCCCTGCAAAAGAGAAAAACATTTCCTCTCTCTCTGTTCCCACAAAATTGGTACAAACATATCCTGTTAACAGTGAAAATGAGCTGACATCCATAAAATACATTTTGTCCATTACAAATATCTTTCAAAATGGTTGCACTGTGGTTCTTTTTACATGTCTAATTTTAACAAAAATAAATTCATTTCTCACAATCCACCCTTTCACTTTTGATCAATACTTACTATTGATCCTAATTGATCAACTTCTTATTTTTGTAACAATACGCACATCCTTCTTAGTCAGGGCCCACATCCCCAACTTCTTAAGGTTTCTCATCTTACAACAAGACTTCACACACATACAACAAGACACTTCACACACATACAGGCATACAGTACATCTAATACAAACACAAGATATACAGCCTATAACTATAATGATTATAGTGTCTACATATGGTTTTCCAACCATGCAAAACTTGACAACCAAGAGTTAATACATTCCATAACCCATGGAATGCAGAATTCTCAGTTTTATGTTGTAGGTGGTAGCAAAGCTCTTAATTATGATTTATTTCCTATACCAAAGCAGCATAATCCTTGGAATTCTTCGCAACCATGGCCCATCCTTAATAATATGATCAATAGCAATACAGTTCTGCAATAAAGACTTCCTTATCTCTCCCATTAGCCAGAGCTGCTATGGCAGACGAAGTTTCATTAATACTTCTTGCCAAAGCACAAGCAAGATATCCTATCTGCTTATGGTTCTATTGTGTTGCAAACCAAGGAAATATGCCTAGAAGTCGAGCTTCTACATCAGATAATATCACCACCTCATCACTACCTCCAGCATCATATGCTTTCTTTATGTACCTTTTACCTCTATAACTCCTTCTGACAGTATTTTCAGTTTTCTTATACTGCACTAGAGATATAGATCTTTGTATATATATGATATGCAAATTATGTATTACCAGGTGAGGTGCACCTGCTCTCTTAGATGTTTCTTCATGTTCAGATTTCTGATCATGTGTCTCACCTGTAGTGTACTTTTCACTACCTTTCCAATCGTGGTCTTCTTGCTGGTATGCAATTACTATGATGCAGTGTAGCATTCATCAGAAAAAAAAAATAAACCTTTGTTCAGGCATCCTATAGGATAAGATCCTCCCACTGCATTAGCAGGAATAACTGCATAAGCATATAAGCCATAAAACAGAAACCATCCTTTAGGTAGGTATAACACCTATCCTAATGCATCTATCTCCTCACTCTCAGTTCAAGTAAACACATTCTTGTTTATACTTGTCTATATATATATCTTACACAATCACAGGCTGGCAAAATGTTCTTCACCACAATTACCAGTTTCTTCTGATTAGTCCATTCACTGGGCTTCACTCACTTATTCACTGACCAAGCAAAGTAATCACTTTTGATAGATCATAGATGTTATGTTCCATAACAATCTTTCCGTCTTTAAACGAAAATTTCCCAGGAACTGGTACACCCACAAAACATATAGACATGATATCCGAGACTGTTGTCTCTCCTTTCACACAAAAGGATATACTATTCAAAGCCACTGTCATCAGGTCAAGGAAAATATTTCCTCCTCCTTCTTCATAGGCTTCTCTCACATGTCATATGTACCTAAGTGGTGTTTTCTAATTGTACATCTACCCTTCAACCAAAGGGCAGACCTGACAATGCCATATTGCCATATAAAAACATAAGCTTGGATGGGGTTTTTATTTCTTCATATAGTAAAATCAATCCTTCCTCTATTCTGGACTTTCTTATAGGAAGGTGTATAATTGCCACATCTCTCATAGCAATGATTATGTATAGCTTCCATCCTATTGGACACATCTCTATTATGAACAGCTATCTCATATGTATGGTTACACTTTTGATATGTGCCAAGTGGTGTTCCATCACTAAAGGTAGATCTAATACAAATTCCTAAAATTTCCGGCTCAATCAGTGTCAGTGATTTATGTATCTGGGAAAATCGTTGTTCAAGTTCAGCATGGAAACACAACCGCTGCCACATTATGAAATAACACGACAAAACAGCAAACGTTCTCATCCCTACTTGAAGATACGTCCATATTCCCCAGAAGACAATAATCACCCTTACTGTCGAATTCATGCTTCCAGTGGACTGGCTCCCCTGTGTATGTATATGTAATGTAATACAAACTCAAACTTCAATACAATCACTCCAGGGACTTACATCCACATACTTTCACAACATGTAACCATACCACCCTACTATGTCTCTTCCCTATAGAAAACAGTAACACAATACAAATGTTTATTACCCCCAACCAAATAAGCAACTCAACCTCCCAAAGTGCTATCAATTAGTCCTAAAAGTCAATGTAAAAGGATCTATTGTCTTAGCAGTCACTGTCCATCCATGGGGTGCAGTCCCCAGTCCTTTCACACGCGAATAATGGACTCAGCCTGTCTCTTTAGTCCGCTCATCCCGACTCGGTAGTCAACTCGGTAGTCAACAGCACTTGGAACGGTCCTTCTCACATTGGCTTTAGTTCATGTCTCTTTAGAGCTTAGATCAGGACGCAGTCACCACTCTTAAAGTCACGTATTGGAAAATCAAGGGAAGGAATCTGTGCCAAAAGTCCTTCAAATCTTAAAAGAGAAAAACACTGGGACAGTCCCTGTATATTTTTTCAAAAACAAACAACTTCACATTTTATCTGTGACATTCCCACATTTCTAGTATAAGAAATACCAAACATCATTTCATATAACAAAATTCTAATGTCTTTTCTTGTATTTATCTTAATAAGCAATATTGCTAAAGGTAAACATTTCATCCAAGGTAGCAGCAATTCTAAAATTAACTTCTTTGAGGTATTTTCCAAGATTTGAATCATTTTCCGAACTTTGCCTAACAAAATCGGACAAAATGATAAATGTAATTGCCAATTAATACCTAATTGGTCTATTACCTATTACACTACCTGGGCTAGAAAATGCATACCTCTATCACTTTCAATAGTTTTCTCCAACCCATTTCTTGGAACTATCTGCTCCAATATTATTCTCATAGTATCTGAGCATTTACCATTCCTCATGGAAATCCTCATGGAAAACTTCCACCCAACCATTTAAATGAACCACTATCACCAGCAGATTTCTCAATATTCCCACAGCTGGCATCCCACCTGGATTCATTGGAATGGCCAAACAGCCATTCACTTTCCCCCGGTCACTTGCATCCTCATGCTCTTTTTGTTTATCTAATGCAATGTATACATTCTGCATAACAATTGCATACATTCCTCTACAAACATACTTTCTTTTCACAAGTCAGTCAACACTTGCATTCTCCAATGCACTCTTCTCATTATGTTTCTCATAATGGGTTCATTCACTATTTGCAATCCATCTCATATCTACTATTTCCACACCTTCTAAACTTAGGCTTGACATCCCATTCCAAAATAGGAATTGTATTTACCATTATCTCTACTTCCTTTCCCTGCCTTGCAGCTTCTTACAGCCTTATTCGCTAGTCTATTTCCACAAATCAACTTCGAGGAACTTTCCTCATGTACTAGCCAGCCTCGCTGGTCTCTGCCAGATCCTACTTATCTTAGTTTCTTTCCCTTGCTTGGTATCAAACCCCGTTCCATCCAAATCCTCTCAAAGGTATGCAAAATACCTAAATACATATTTAGAACCTGTATAGATATCACCCACTTCATTTGCCAATAACTTCAATGCTTGTAACAAAGCAAACACGCTGCTGACCATTCAGACAGCAACCTATTACTCACTGCATATCCAATATCCCTTCTTTCATCCCCCTCTTGGGATGAACCATCAATAAACAAAACAAAAAACAAATAGCCTCTATAGGCTTATCTTCCACATCCTCACGCATTCTTATTTGTAGATCTCTTGCGTCTACACATCATGCTCTACATTTTCCCAATCCTTCCTTTCTCCTGATAAGAAATCAGAAATCAGTACTAAATTATCCTAAGATAACAAAATCACCTCATATTGCAACAATCTAGAATGAGTAAGACCCTTATGAACCTTCTTCATCATAATTGTCCTCACTACTCACTTCCAATGCTCAACCAATAAAGCCACCCTCTCACCACAGGGTCCATCAACTTACCAGCCCATTTTTGAGCTAACACACCCTTAGCCACATCATCCTAATGTGAACTACTCCAATCAAACAAACAAAAGACTTTCCCAAATCAGGCAGACTCATGTCAACTTAACTTTCTCCAACTCTACTAACTTGTCTCTATATCCTTCCTCACTACTCACCTCCATGGTTCTACTTCTGACAACTTCTCATATTGTCAGTACATCCATCGATTCACAATCGGCAATGCATTAAACTCAACAACTTCTTCAAAAGCAGAGCTCTCAGAGCAGGACATCTGTGAAAAACATCAACTTCCGCAATCCACCCATTCGCCCCTCCTCTCTCTCTGCAGACTTCAGAGAAAAAAAAGTGTAAAAGGGAAGCAAGCCGCTTCCCCCCCTTCTCTCTCTCACACTCACACAGCTGAATACTCTGTTCAGAATATTCAATCCTCTTCAAAATCGTTTCAACAAAGAAACTCACAAAAAAGAATCACAACTAACTCTTCTAACTTCTATCTTCCAGACACCTCTCTTCACATTCTCCATAGAATGTCGCACTAATCAGTATTTTCTGTCAAATACTTTCCCAAGGAAAAATCCTTGCTACTTACTATAACTAGTAAAGGAGATCTCTCTCATCCCCTTGTAAACTAGCAGATGTTTACAAACATCCCCATGTTTGCAAACAAACATTTACAGGTCTCCAGACCACCTCCGTTTGAGAACTCTCTCACTTCCATTGAACAAAAAAAACTTTTGTGCAAACTAACATGAACAAAAAAAATCAGCCTCCCTATCAACTGATCTACCAGGGAGTGAATGCCCTTTGCATCTTGTAGCATCTTGATCTTACAAGCAGTGGGAAACGGCTTTAAGGTTTTTTAATCAAACATATGATTTTGGGCCCTAACCACAGCCCATTTCCCAAAGCTCCAAGGACAAGCCTATTCTCAAATGTCCTAAATACATCTTAACACTCTCAAACCTTCCAAAGAAAAAATCTTTATCTGCAAAAAAAATCAACAACCCATTGGTTCCATTCTTTACCTACAATAACAAATCATCTCTCAGATCGGCTGAACTTTTCCAGCACCTTAAACAATTCCAAATCAGAATATTCCAAAACCCCAATGTATCTCACACACTGCCAGTGTCATATAAAAACACTGTCCTGCCTGCAAAATAATTCTTAACATCTGTGTTATCTTTCAGGTACAATTACCATTGATTTATATTCCTTTAAGTCAGAGAGGCAAAGAAAAACAACAACACATTAACACATTAACAAATGTAACTGAATTCCCCAGCAGCCATCAAGCCATTTGGCTCTCTCTCTGAAGGAACTCAAAGACACCAAACATACATAAAAGGGTCACATTCCCATGTTTCCCCATAAATTACCAAAGAGGGGAGAAAGGTCATCCAAAAAACTGGAACAAACATACAGCAGGTAAGCTTTACACTTTGTCTTGCCAAGCACACTCTTTAAAGCAATGTAGATTAGAGTTACCACACTCATTCCAATGACAATCATGGCCACATTCTAGCACAACTTAGTCATCACAACTTAGTTTAGCCTACCCCCATTCCACTGTATTTTCAGCTCCCCCAAATGTAGGAGGTAAAAGGGATTTGAAGGAATCTCATTCCTTTTGCTAGCATTTCTAGTTAACCGGGCCCCATTTCCCCCCGAGACTTGTTCTCTTTGATTCCTCCTGAATACTCTAACAGATGTGCCCTTGTACATAGGGACAAAAACGTCATAGCACAAACACAGAGACTGATCAATCTCCCAGAACTTCTCGTATTTACTTACAACCTAAGTAAACACATCACCCTCTATTCAAGGAATCCACTTAAGGAGTCTAAACAGAAACACCCTGTGTCTCATTACTCACCTAAGCCAAGTAGTCGCCGGCTGGCCTTCATTCACTCAGGGCTGTTTATATTGTCACTGGATCCTGCAGTCTCAGTCCGTCTGAGGAGCAAATTCCCCTGGATAAGTGAAACCCTCACCCCGGTCACCCAAAGATAGGGCATGTGCGCGCATTCCTGGTCAAGGTATTTCCCAAATCCAGAAAGAATGTCCATGGCCTCATTGGGCGCCAATTGTGAGAAAAATAATTAAGCAGGAATCCAGATTCAGAACAATATATACAGATTTATTATTATTGCACTTTGATCAAAGGGCCTCTACATGGTCAGAATCCATGACACAAAATAGAGACCCCATCACTATCCAGAAACATGGATTTATACAAAACATGACTCCACCTTACTCCTCCCATTCTCCTCACATCATATCGTCCAACCTCCATTATGTAACATCCTAACACAGTATCCACAACATAGGAAAAATACCCAGCATAGGAAAAGAACAGATTCATCATTCTGACAGCTCCACACTTCCTCTCTTTCTGTGTGAACGTGTGCATTCCCATTATCTCATTCCCTGCAAAAGAGAAAAACATTTCCTCTCTCTCTGTTCCCACAAAATTGGTACAAACATATCCTGTTAACAGTGAAAATGAGCTGACATCCATCAAATACATTTTGTCCATTACAAATATCTTTCAAAATGGTTGCACTATGGTTCTTTTTACATGTCTAATTTTAACAAAAATAAATTCATTTCTCACATTACCAAAAACATTTTTTGAAATGACAGAGGAACTAAATTTAACAGACATGTGGAGATTACTGCACCCCAAGGAAAACCAATATACTTTCTATTCTAATCCGCATAAATCCGCATAAATCTCTCTCAAGAATAGATATGAAACATGAACTTACTTTGGAATTTAATCAGAAAATAAGTGAGATAGACAAAAAAATGCAGGCTGCTTTGAAGAATATGAATCAACAACTCAGATTTGATGTGTTAGAGGTTTGCAAAGGCTTAGCAACAAATATTGAAGTTTTGGCAGAACGTATTGAAACAAATAAACAAGCTTTGGCAACTTCGGTGAATTACATAGATAAAATCCAAAATGATATTGCAAATTTTGAAAAAGAGGTCTTAATGACTCAGTTCAGATCTATGGAAGTTGCTATAAGGATTAGAGGTTTGAAAGAAGGATTATATGAAAATCTAAAAGGCAGGATGGTTGACATATTGGATCAGGTGTCTGGAATTTCTAAAGTGGAATTGGCTACACAAATCGACAAAATTTACAGAATCAATTCGTGGTACGCTAAACAAAAGCATTTACCAAGGGACATTGTCATATATTTTACCACAAGAGCTCTACGGAACAGAATTATACAAGCAACGTTTAACAATAATCTTATGGTGAATGGTCAGGAACTAAAGATTTGGAAAGAAATCCCCTCTAAAATGCTTAAAGCCAGAAAAAGCTATACTTTTTTGATTGATGAATTTAAGAGATTAAATTTACAATATAAATGGGAAGCGCCAGTTGGAGTAGCAGTGAAATTTTCTGGAAAAAGATACCGGCTCAACACGATAAAAAAAGCTACTGAATTTTATGTCAATGTTCTAAAGGCTGATATATCCAAGATTCCAGAGGAAGGATGTATGAAAATAAAAGAGGAGGAGGAGGGGAAGCCACCTTTGATGGATCAAAAGGAAATAGATTCAAAAATCCAAAAGGAGTGCCTGAACCAGATAGCTGGGGAAAAGGAGATGGAGGTTTGGGATCAGACGGGAGACGACTCGACAAATTCGAATTTACTGAACTATTAAAAGATGAACTATCAAGATACAAAACGATGTGATGTTGAAATATATTGGACGGATAGAGACTAATATGATTGTATTTTATCTTTTCCCTATCTAATGATTACTTATGCAATATTTAGTTAAGTTTTATATAATTTTGAGGTTATTTTTAATGTTAATAATATTAGATATATATAGTTTGTTGAAGATTTGTTTATTCTTCTTTTATTTTCTTTTTTTGTTTATTGAAGTTAGTAAGTTAATTTAGAATAATATTATCTTATTAATATCATGACGAAATTTAATATTTGATGATCACTTATGTAACATTTAGTTAAGTTTTATCTTAGAGTTTATTTTTAATGTCAATAATATCAGTTTAAGATTTGTGTATTTTATATTTAGTTATTACTTTTGTAACATTTACCTTGTATAAGATAGAGGACTGAAGGGAGGAGGTAGGAGGTTTGTTTGTTTGTATTGTTAAAGAGTTTTCTCTTTCTTTCTTTCTTTTTTTTTTCTTTTTTGTATCTTTACTATTGTATATAAATGCGATATATTAGTAGTGTATAATCTGGAGTTGAAGTTTTTTTAAAAAACAGTGTTCTTTTTTTTCCCTCTTTTTTTTCTCTTTTTATTAACAATTTAAATTTATTATTATGCCCTGTATTATCTCTGGGAAATCCGGGGGGGAGGTGGGGAGGGAAGGGGGTGGGTTCGGGGGGGGGGAAGAAAAAAACAAAAATGTTTGTACTTTATATTTAATATTTTGCTACTACTTATGTAAGTCTGTACTAATAAAACTTTTTGAATAAAAAAAAGAATAGATATGATGTGGGCAAGTAATGATCTAAGTAAAAACATCGATAGCATAGAAATCACCCCGAACATATGGGCGGATCATAATCCTTTAATGGTAATATGGAAAGGAGAAAGACAAAAAATTAGAAGATGGACATTAAATACACAGTTAATACAAGATAATGAATACTTACAAATGGTCAACAAAGAATTAAAATTATTCCTTCAAGAGAATAAAAAACAACCAACCACTATACAAAATCTGTGGGATACCTTGAAAGCATATACCAGGGGAATTACAATAGCCTATACAACAAAGAAAAATAAAGAAAAATGGCAATCACAAACAAAATATTAGAGGAAATAAAACAATTGGAAAATAAATTTCAAAAACCCCCCGAAGAGGAACAAATAAAAGAGACATTAATCAAATTAAAGCACAATTTAAATATAATAGAACAACAGGAATATGTGAAAAGTGTTAAATTTGCCAAGCAAACATTCTTTGAGAATGCCAACAAGCCTGGCCGATGGTTGGCATATAAAATTAAAAAAGAAAAAGCAAGGAGAATAATACATCAGTTGCAAGACAAAACAGGGGAATTACAGAATAATGAAAACAAAATGAAAGAGATTGTTCTAAAAATTTTTGAGGATTTATACAAAAAGGAGGAAACAAGAATAGATAAAATACAGGAACATTTAGAAAATGTGAATATCCCAGTAATAGAGGAAGAAGATAGGTTAATGTTAAATAGCGAGCTCACACTTATTGAAATGAAGAATGCAATCAAGAAACAAAAAAATAATAAATCACTTGGGCCGGATGGTTTTCCTGGAGAATTCTATAAGAACTTAGAAGAGGCATTAGAACCACTATTGTTAGAGCTATATAATGAAGTATTGATGAAAGCCAAAGTTCCGGAATCGTGGAGGGAGGCGTACATCACCACAATTATGAAAGAAGGTGCCGATGCAACCCAAATTAAAAATTATAGGCCAATTTCATTGTTAAATGGCAATTATAAAATTTTTATGACCATAATTGCGGAAAGAACAAAAAAAATCTTAAGTAAAATAATAAATTCGGATCAAAATGGGTTTTTACCACACAGACAAATTAGAAATAATATAAGAATGGTATTAAATATATTGGAATATTACGAAGCGCATCCAGAAAAACAGGTAACACTTGTTTTTCTGGATGTGCAAAAGGCGTTTGACAATGTAAATTGGCACTATATGATTGAGCAGATTAAAAAAATGAAATTTCGAAATTACTTTGAAAAAATGATAGAAACAATATACACCTCCCAGAAGGCCAGGGTAATCATAAATGGAGAAATGACTAAGCAATTCCAAATAATGAAAGGGGTCAGGCAGGGATGTCCACTGTCACCTCTGCTCTTTATTTTAACCTTAGAAGGCCTATTGAATAAAATTAGAAATAATCCAGATATCAAGGGAGTTAAAATTAGAAATGAAGAGTACAAATTACAGGTGTTCGCCGATGACCTCGTGTTCATCTTGGAAGATCCATTGGAGACAGGGCCAATGTTACTTAAAGAAATAGAAGAATATGGGGAATTGATGGGCCTGAAGATTAATAAACAAAAAACCAAATTATTAAGTAAAAATATGACATTAAATCAAAAGAAAAACTTGGAAGAAAAATTGGAACTACAAAATATTAAAAAAATTAAATACTTGGGAATCATTTTGACTAATAGATGCTCTTCAATTAAAGATGACAATTATACAAAATTAGTATCTCAAATAAAAACAGATTTGGAAATATGGGGGAAACTACAACTATCATTGTTAGGGCGAATAGCTATAATCAAGATGAATATTTTACCAAAACTATTATATCTACTCCAAACAATCCACATAAAACCAGATAAAAAATTCTTTATAGATTTGAACAAAAACACTCTGAAATTTATTTGGCAAGGCAAAAGCCAAGGATAAAATTAATCAATTTGCAGGACAATAAAAGCAGGTGGCTTTGGACTACCTGATTGGCGACTATACTATCAACTTCACTTGTCTGGATAAAAGAATGGATAAATTTGAAAAATAGACGACTATTATTAGAAGGCCATGACCTACAAAAGGGATGGCACTCATTTCTATGGAATACGGAAAAAAAGCCACAACAACATTTCCATAGACATATAATCAGAGACGCATTAATAAAAATCTGGCAAGAAATTAGGAAAAAACATTATATGAAAATTCCCAATTGGCTGTCGACAATAGAAGCTATGTCATACCCAAATCTGATTGACATATCTAAAACAGCTAAATATAAAGATATCCTGGATGGATTAGGGAGATTAAAAAGTAGAGAAGAATTAGAAAAACAAGGAATAAAAATAGAGTGGTGGTCCTATCTTCAAATTAAATCACGTTACAAAAAAGATATCGAAGAAATGGGTATAGATACGATAACTCAACCATTAGACAAATTATTAACAGGCCCAGAAGACAAAATAATATCAAAATTATATGACTACCTATTAAAATTTGATAGATTCGAAGACATAGTGAAGGGACCAATGTCAGCATGGGCGAAGAATATAGGACATAGTATTCACCTGGCCGACTGGGAGAAAATCTGGAATAGAAATTTTAAATTAATGAAATCAGCGGCATATAAAGAAAATTACTATAAAATGTTTTATAGATGGCATTTGGCACCAGCACGATTGGCAAAAATCTACTCCAATTTGAATTCGAATTGCTGGAAATGCAAAAAAGAGCAGGGCACCTTCTTTCATGTGTGGTGGTTGTGTCCCAAAGCGAAAAAATATTGGATAAAGATACACCACTGGTTACAGGAAATAGTGGACTCATCAGTAGAATATACGGCGGAACTTTTTCTACTGGGAATATTCAAAGGACAATATAGCCAAAGCATCAAATACCTAATCCTCCACATCACTACGGCGGCCAGAATTGTGCACGCACAAAACTGGAAGAATTCCAATATACCTACGGACAGTTCGATAATCAAAAAAATATACAACTGTGCTGAAATGGACAAACTAATGATTGAACTCAGAGGACAAAAAAATTCAGATTACTACGACATTTGGGAAAAATGGTACAACTGGACTAATAATAGAAATTTGAAGAAACAGTGTGGGACGAGGACACAGGATTAGAAAATATGATAAAATAATGTATAAATTGTATAAATATAGTAGCGATATATATAAATGGTGGCAGATCTGTCTACAAATATTGTAATATGTAAAATATGAAAATTAATAAAAAAAATTAAAAAAAGAATCTAACTGTAATAAGGAATATGTGAAAATGAAAACACTGTATGATTGTAGAAATGCTTTAGGAAATATGGAAATTGTTATTTTAAAGAAAAATGTTGAAAATCAATAAAATTTAGTAAAAAAAATTAAACATAAACATTATATTCAAATGCCTAAATGGATATCTCCAATGGAAGCCCTAATTTACCCCAATGTGTTAGATTTAAATGAAAAAATCACATACAAGGAATTATTAGATTAACACAATAATCTAAAAACAAGAGAAGAATTGGCACTACAGGGAACAAAAATTGATTGGTGGCCATATCTACAAATTCAAAAGAAACATAAAAAAGATTTATCACAATTTGGCTTCCAAGAAAAAGATCAAGATTTGGATAAAATTTTATTAGGTTCAGAAGAAAAAATAATAACAAAATCCTATAACTGCTTACTTAAGGTAAAAATGGAGGAAGAAACGGTAAAGGAGGTAATGATAATTTGGGCACAAAATTTCGGCTATAATATTGAATTAGATCTTTGGGACAAATTATGGAATCAAAATTACAAAATTACGATGGCCACATCATATAGAGAAAATACATATAAAATGTTCTACAGATGGCACCTACCTCCGGCAAGTTTGGCGAAAATGTTCCCTCATCTATCACCCAAATGCTGGAAATGTAAACAAGAATATGGAACGTACTACCACATGTGGTGGACATGCTCAGAAATAAAGAAATACTGGAAAAAAATACAAAACTGGATAGAGGAAATAACAAAACAAACCATAGAATTTAAACCAGAAATATTTTTATTAGGAATACTGAAAATGAAAGCAAGCAAACAGGTCCAGTATCTCACATTACATATAATTACAGCAGCCAGAATCTTATATGCACAGCATTGGAAAATGGACATAACCCCTTCTAACACGATGATAATAACCAAAATATTGGATTGTGCAGAAATGTGCAAACTAACGATGAAATTACACGATAAAGAACATACAGAATTCTACAAAATCTGGGAAAACTGGTATAAATGGTTGGGAAACAAACGAAAATAGCAAAAAAAAAAAAACACCAAGTAGCAATGTCAATAGGAAAATGAAAACTTAACATGTTAAGGGTGATGAGAAGAATAATAAGCTAGAATAGATTGATGATAAATTAGGAAAATAATAATTTAGATACTGAAACGTGACAACGATTTAATTTAATTAATTTAATTTAATTAATTAAATGGATTTGTATGCCGCCCAACTCCCAGGGCACTCTGGGTGGCTCACAGCATATTCGAATCCATTACAACAAATATAAAATACAATAATTAAAAAACATACAAAAGTTAAAAGAATCTCATATTCACAAAACAAGGGGGGAGACCCATATCTAATCTAGTTGGTCTCACTTTCACCCCGCCTGCCGGAAGAGCCAGGTTTTTATTGCTTTCTGGAAGGCCAGCAGGGTGGGGATGGTCCTGATCTCTGGGGGAAGCTGGTTCCGCAGGGAGAGAGCTCCCACAGAGAAGGCCCTCCCCCTCGGCCCCGCCAACCGACATTGTTTGGTCGATGGGACCTGGAGGAGGCCAACTCTGTGGGCCCTGACCGGTCGTAGGGAGGTATGCGGCAGGATGCGGTCCCGAACGATACGCAAAGCTGTACTATATATATTTTTTCTTTTAATGTATGTATTTTTTTTCTTTTTTTGTTTTTTTATATATATTTCTCTTAGGTTAGGTTATATTGTTTATGTTATTGTATATTTCTATATATGTTTGATTTGTGTATATAGATAGATAGATAGATAGATAGATAGATAGATAGATAGATAGATAGATAGATAGATAGATAGATAGATAGATAGATAGATAGATAGATAGATAGATAGATAGATATACATACGTTTTTCTCTGTTTTTCTCTTTTGTATTATGTGTTTTTTATATTTTAAAACAATTCAATAAAAAAAAATTTTTTAAAAAATAAAACAATTGTTATTTTTTTATACCATCGAGACTGCTTTTTTGCCATCCCTTACTCCCCTTTTTAATTTCCCTCAACCCTTCTAGAATGCTTTTGTTGAATGCAGAATTGCCTGTTGTGCAGAAGCACAGGGTGGTGTGATACTAAGATACCCTGGCCTATTGGAGTTTTCTTGAAACACTATTACTAGATGCCTGGAACAAACTTGGAAAGTACAGCTCAAGAACCCAAATTTGTCATTTGAAAATCATGTTCTCGACAGTGGAATTTATATTAGACATTGGGGGTTAATCCCAATGTTAAAATTGATTGCGGGAAAGTATGGCCTGAAGGTGATAGGTGAGAATTGAGCCAGTGCCTCTCCACTTCAACATCTTTATCAATGACTTGGATGAGGGGATAGATGGGGAACTCATCAAATTTGCAGATGACACCAAACTGGCAGGAATAGCCAACTTTCCAGAAGATAGGCTCAAGATACAGAAGGATGTTGACAGACTTGAACATTGGGCGCTATCAAACAAAATGAAATTCAATGGTGAAAAAAGTAAGGTTCTACATTTAGGCAAGAAAAACAAAATGCACAGGTACAGTATATGTGGTACCTTGCTGTGAGAAATGAATTTATTTTTGTTAAAAATGACATGTAATAAGAACCATAGTGTAACCATTTTGAATGATTTTGTAATGAAATAATGATGTGTGACAAGATGTATTTTATGGATGTCAGCTTATTTTCACTTTTCTCAGAATAACAGGAAATGTTTTGACCAATTTTGTGGGAACAGAGAGAGAGAAAATGTTTGTTTTTCTCTTTTGTTATGCAGGGGATGAGCTAATGGGAATGCACAGGTTCACACAGAAAGAGAGGAAGTGTGGAGCTGTCAGAATGATGAATCTGTTCTTTTCCTATGTTGGGGTTTTTCCTATGTTGTGGATACTGTATTAGGATGTTACATAATGAGGGTTGGACGATATGATGTGAGGAGAATGGGAGGAGTAAGGTGGAGTCATGTTTTGTATAAATCCATGTTTCAGGATAATGGCCTTTGTCTCTATTTTGTGTCATGGATGACCATGTAGGGACCCTTTGATCAAAGATTAAACAACTGTCTATATTGTTCATTAATCTGGATTCCTGCTTAATTATTTTTCTCACACTTGCTCAACAGTAGTAACTGTGAGAGGGATCTTGGAGTCCTAGTGGACAACCATTTAAATATGAGCCATCAGTGTGCAGCAGCTGCCAAAAAAGCCAACACAGTTCTAGGCTACATTAACAGAGGGATAGAATCAAGATCACGTGAAGTGTTAATACCACTTTATAATGCCTTGGTAAGGCCACACTTGGAATACTGCATTCAGTTTTGGTCGCCACGATGTAAAAAGGATGTTGAGACTCTAGAAAGAGTGCAGAGAAGAGCAACAAAGATGATTAGGGGACTGGAGGCTAAAACATATGAAGAACGGTTGCAGGAACTGGGTATGTCTAGTTTAATGAAAAGAAGGACTAGGGGAGACATGATAGCAGTGTTACAATATCTCAGGGGTTGCCACAAAGAAGAGGGAGTCAAACTATTCTCCAAAGCACCTGAGGGTAGAACAAGAAGCAATGGGTGGAAACTAAACAAGGAGAGAAGCAACTTAGAACTAAGGAGAAATTTCCTGACAGTTAGGACAATTAATCAGTGGAACAGCTTGCCTCCAGAAGTTGTGAATGCTCCAACACTGGAAGTTTTTAAGAAGATGTTGGATAACCATTTGTCTGAAGTAGTGTAGGGTTTCCTGCCTAGGCAGGGGGTTGGACTAGAAGACCTCCAAGGTCCCTTCCAACTTTGTTATTATTATTATTATTATTATTATTATTATTATTATTATTATTATTATTATTATTATTATTATTATTATTATTATTATTATTATTATTATTATTATTATTATTATTATTATTATGAGTGGATACCAGGGTTTCGGAAAATTGTATAGTGTCATGGCGGTTCTGGCATTTAATGAATGTTGTAAGATATAGTTATTGAGCCTGCTTCTTGGGTAATAGCATTCTTGTTCTTGGTTATACTATCAGGGGATGAAATAAGTGGATGGGATGTGAATCTTGAACTGGATTGGGAACTGCGTGGGGTCATCCACATCTTGGTCCATCATTGTCCAGTCAACTGATTGTTCAGTCTGCATTTGCTGATTCTCGTCCTTCTTTCTTCATATTTCCTTCTGCTACCAGGCTTAGTAAGAGTCCAACAAGCTGGCCTACAGCAATTCTTATGCCTTGATGGCTTCTCTGTACTCATGAGGGCCATGCAGAGTAACGTACAGACACTGAAGGTGAAATCGGCTTTCCTCCTCCAGAATCTTCTCATAAACCACCCAGAACAGAAAGGTCAGAGTCTTTTTTACAGGGATATGGGTGAAAAAGAGAAAGGAGGGAGTTGCTGTCCTTCACGGTGTTTTGCTGAGTGTCTGGTTGACTTGCTCCCACTTCATTTTAGGAATCATGTCAGTCTAACCAATCTTTAAATATTTAATTCTTTATTGCCTCTTTCGTGATCTCCTTAACCTACCTGTCTGAAAACTCCTGGCTTTGCTGGTCTGTGTGTTTTTTTATGGTCATGACTGTTGAAAGCTTCTTGTTTCTGATCAGGATTGCTCCCAACAATAAAACCAGTCATCACCAGAGAATCAGACCTTCACTCTTGGTGGGAATAATGTTTGTTGTACTTCCTTTGGATCTTGTTACCTATGTTTCTTCCTGGAACACACCGGCTTCTTGGAGGTTACTGGCAGTCCTCATTTAGTAACTGCCTCATTTCGCAACCATCCACAGTTACGACGAAGATGAAAAAGTTATGACCTATCCTCACATTTACAACCTTTGCAGTCTGTAAAGCAAAGGAAAGCTGAAGATCATAAACACAGTCAGGATTTCACTTAGCAACCACTTCACTCAATGACCAAGGTGCTGGTCACAGTTATGATTGCTAAATGAGGACTACCTGTATTTGCATCACACACAGAAACTACCTTGCAAAGACCCTCTAGAGCCCTGCTAGCAGTTGTTGGATGCATTAGAAAGTCCTCCTGCTGTTCCAAACTAATGTGCATCGTTATTGTCAATTTTAATTTAATTTAATAATTTAATTTAATTTAATTTAATTTAATTTAATTTAATTTAATTTAATTTAATTTAATTTAATTTAATTTAATTTAATTTAATTTAATTTAATTTAATTTAATTTAATTTAATTTAATTTAATTTAATTTAATTTAATTTAATTTAATTTAATTTAATTTAATTTTTTAATTTAATTTAATTTGCGTTCTTATAAGCCGCCCAATCCCGTGGGACTCAGGGCGGCGTACAACATGGGTAAGAACAATGCAATAAAAACATAATAGTTTAAAAACAGAACATTATTTTAAAAAAAACATTCATTCATGGGGGAATATGATCTTCTTTTTCACCCCGCCTGCCGGAAGACCCATGTTTTTACGCCTTTACGGAAGGCCAGTAGAGTGGGGATAGTCCGGATCTCTGGTGGGAGTTGGTTCCAGAGGGACGGGGCTCCCACAGAGAAGGCTCTCCCCCGTGGCCCCACCAACCGACATTGTTTGGCCGATGGGACCTGGAGGAGGCCCACTCTGTGGGACCTAACTGGTCGTAGGGAGGTGTGTGGTAGGATGTGTTCCCGAAGGTAGTCTGGTCCTGAGCTGAGTACTCAGAAATTTATCGATGCGGGCCTGCCAGTCCCCTGGGCCCAGTCTACCTAATGCTTCCTTGGCTGACCTTACGAATCGTTCAGCCAGTCCATTGGTCGCCGGATGGAATGGCGAGGACAGGGCATGGCGAATTCCCAGGTCAGCAAGGTACCGCTCGAAATTGGTGGCCGTAAACTGGGGACCATTGTCCGTTACAAGGATGTCTGGGAGGCCGTGTGTGGCAAAAAGGTGTCTGAGCACCTTAATAACCGCCTCAGCGGTGGTAGAACCCATTGGAAATATTTCGAGCCATTTATCAATGCGGGCCTGCCAGTCCCCTGGGCCCAGTCTACCTAATGCTTCCTTGGCTGACCTTACGAATCGTTCAGCCAGTCCATTGGTCGCTGGATGGAATGGCGAGGACAGGGCATGGCGAATTCCCAGGTCAGCAAGGTACCCCTCGAAATTGGTGGCCGTAAACTGGGGACCATTGTCCGTTACAAGGATGTCTGGGAGGCCGTGTGTGGCAAAAGGGTGTCTGAGCACCTTAATAACCGCCTCAGCGGTGGTAGAACCCATTGGAAATATTTCGAGCCACTTTGAGTAGGCATCGACAATTATTAAAAACATTTGGCCGTGGCAGGGGCCTGCAAAATCGGCATGTAGCCACGACCAGGGGCTTTTTGGTTGTTCCCAGTCATGGACTGGTGCTTTGGGCGGAGCAGGCTTAGTGTCCTTTTTAGAGGAGGCTAAACAGTGCAGAGATTCGGCCGCTTTGGATGAGGACTCAGCAGCTCTGGCTTCGTCCAGGGCAGCGACCAGCGTGAGGTTGGGCCGAGCCAGGAGCTGGCGTTGCAGGCGAATGTCCTGCACGCCACAGATGAGCTGGTCAAGCAGGATGTCATCCAGGTCGCGGAACTCGCAGTGGCCGGAGGCTTTATGGAGGGCGGCGATGTATTGGTTGATGGTCTCGCCCTCCTGCTGCAGCCGCTGGCGGAACTCGTAGTGGAACTCGTAACCTTGGATGGGGTGGGCGCGTAGTGTGTCTTCAGCTTTGCCTGGAGTACCTGCCAGGTCACGGTGTGAACTGGGGTTGGGGTGAACTGGGGTTGGGTGAACTGGGGTTGGGGCAGACAACGATTCTGCGGTGTCAAACACCTCTGGCCCGCAGTGACTCAGAAACAAAGCTCTTTTTCTGTTGTCAGCCAACCCCAGCATTGGCTTCGAGGAAGCACTCGAAACGCCGCATGTAGGAGTCCCATTTTTACCGGGCAGGGTCGAAAGGCGCCGGCGGGTGGAAGGTGGACATCCCGATGAAAGAAGGCAGACGTGGCTAGTGCTGCCTGGCTGGTTGCAGCGCTTGAGGGCTGGTCTTCGTTCTCCTGGTCCCAAACCCTCGTCGCCACTGTTTAATTGTGGGCAAAGATCGCAGGAGACAGACTTCAGAACAGCTCTTTTATTAGCTCACTCAAGCAACCAGCAACTTGCAGTCTGACAGATAGCCCTTTTATAGGGAGCTGTCAGACACAACAACCAATAGTGTATGAGCATTCAAACACATGACCAGGGTGGCAACAACAGTTCAGGTAGAGTTCAACTATAAACATAACGACTTGCAGTTCAGTCAGAGGTCGTCTAGTCAAAACAAGTTTATGGTTCAGTTATAGGTCAGTCAGAACACAACAAAAACCAACACCTTAAATTGCAACCGGAGACTAATAGGCAACCAATGCAGCTGGCGGCGAATGGGTGTTACGTGGGTGTATCTCAGCACACCCACCACAGCTCGCGCAGCTGCATTCTGTACCAATTGCAGTCTCCGGATGCTCTTTGAGGGTAGCCCCATGTAGAGCGCGTTACAGTAGTCTAGCCGTGAGGTGACAAGGGCATGAGTGACTCCTCTCCAAGTAGGGTCGCAATTGGTGCACAAGACGGATCTGTGCAAAGGTCCCCCTAGCCACAGCTGAAAGATGTTGCTCCAATTTTAGCTGTGGGTCTAGGAGAACACCCAAATTGCGAACCCGTTCTGAGGGAGTCAATTTTTCTCCCCCAAGAACCAAGGAGGGGAAATCGACATAATCCCTGGGGGGCAATATCCACAGCCACTCAGTCTTGTCAGGGTTGAGTTTGAGCCTATTCACTCCCATCCAGACCCTCACATCGTCCAGGCAGCGGCACATTACATCAACTGCTTCCCTGAACTGACACGGGGTGGAGATGTACAACTGGGTATCATCAGCATACTGCTGATACCTCACCCCGTGTCGTCGGATGATCTCACCCAGCGGTTTCATGTAAATGTTAAACAGGATGGGCGAGAGGACCGAGCCCTGAGGCACCCCACAAATCAGGGGTCTAGGGGCCGACCTCTGCCCTCCTGTCAACACCGACTGTGTCCTATCGGAGAGATAAGAGGAGAACCACCATAAAACGGTGCCTCCCACTCCCACCTCCCCGAGACGACGCAGAAGGATACCATGGTCAATGGTATCGAAAGCCGCTGAGAGGTCAAGTAACACCAGGATGGAGGAATGACCTCCATCCCGGGCTCACCAGAGATCATCCATCAGAGCGACCAAAGCAGTCTCCGTACTGTAGCTGCGCCTGAAACCCGATTGAAAGGGATCCAGATAATCAGTGTCCTCCAATAACCGCAGGAGTTGGAGCAACACCACTTTCTCGACAACTTTACCCACGAAGGGTAAGTTGGAGACTGGACGGAAGTTCTTTAAATCTGCTGGGTCCAGGGAAGGCTTCTTGAGGAGGGGCCTCACCACCGCAGCTTTTAAGGGCTGTGGGATGGACCCCTCTCTCAAAGATGTGATCACAACAGCCTGGAGCCAGCCGCGTGTCACCTCCCTGCTGGCTGAGACCAGCCAGGAGGGGCACGGGTCCAATAAACAAGTGGAGGCGCTCATCGCTCCTATGGCCTTGTCCACATCATCAGGAGTGATAGGCTCAAACTCATCCCATATAACAGGACTAAGACTTGCCCCTGTCGTCTTGGCTTGCCCTGTCCAAATGGAGTCCAGGTCTGTCCGAATCTGAATGACTTTATCCGCCAGAAACTGAGCAAATTCCTCAGCTCTGCCCTGCAAGGGTTCTTCAGCTCCCTCCTTAGCAAGAAGGGAGCGAGTCACCCTAAACAGGGCGGCTGGGCGGGAGTCGGCAGATGCAATAAGGGCGGAAAAATGTGCACATTTTGCCGCCCGTATCGCCACTAAGTAAGACTTAATGAAAGTTCTTAATAGTGTCCGGTCAGATTCAGCTTTACAATTTTCCTTCACATTTTATTCCTTTGCTCCGACATCAGCAAGCGTAGTATACAAAGTTTCAGATATTTCTTTGTGTCCTCGCTGAGATTGGTAGAGTAGTATAGGCTCAGCAATAGAAGGAGACTGGTTCAAGTCAGAGTTGGTGAATTTCATGACTGAGTAGTTTTGAACTCTGTCTCATCAAAGTTTTAATAATCACACTTTGTTTATATGACGCTGATGCCAGTGAACCAGAGAATAAAGTTACTTTTTGATTTGGTTCACTAAGCCGTGACTTACTTAATCCCCTGCTTTCATAGTAATTAGTTAGGATCACACTGAGCTATACACAGTGCTTTACCAAGCATGGTTTCTGTGATGATGCAACCTGCTAAGGCAAATTCAAACTTATTATATTAGAGTTTGTCTTTCTCCTTCAAAATGAAAGAACTTGAGAAGTTGAATAGAACTTGAGAAGTTGAATAGAATAATAACCTCTCTCCAAGACGTTGGACTTTCTCTTGGTCTTGGAGAGACCCTGAGTTTACTTGCATTCCCTAAGTCCTAAAAGCCCCTTCTGTTTCAATGCGCCTTAGGCCCATAGTATGATTGTGGGCACCCACTGAGATGTGTGTGCAGATTGTTTAAATGCCTTCATATTTCATGTGCAGTTTTCACAGTCCGCAAATAATAGAATTATATACAGAGATTGTTAATAAAGAAAGAAATTGGTGGGGGAAACTATGTCTGGATCAATCTTTGGTTGCTCCTAGAATAAATAGAGTTTTGAAATATGAGGCTGAGGATCTTTCCCAGCTCTGAACAAAAAAAAAATGCTCTCCCTTGATGAGCAGGAAACTAAGCCAGCATGAAATGTGCTCATCTGGTTGCCAATTCCTACCCCATTTCTTGTGCTTCTGTTCCCAGTCACTGCAGTCATCAGCCTTTCGTGTTTGGGAATGGGTCATTGAGCCCAATGGATTTTAGATACCTTGAAGTGGCGTGAACATCATGAGACAAATGCTGCTTTCACACTGGTCCAGCTCAGGACTCCTTAGCTCTTCCTCAAGCACTGGGGACACAATAAAGGTGCTGTCATGGGGACGTAACAGGAAAAAATGGCATCCCCAGTGAAAGGGAAGCGCTCAGAATGCAGTCAGCCTGCGGGGCAAGACGGTCACCGGGGACGCCAGCCCCTGTGTGCTTGCCTCCTGTGCATGCATCCAGGAGAGCGCCCGGTTGGGGTGGGCCGGGGCCGAGGCTGAGGCAGGGGATTGCCCCTCGCTGTCTCCAGGGCAGCCCCGCGGGCCAGATCTAAGGCTGACCACATTCCTGCCCAGGTGGCTGCCATGAAGTTGTTGTTGTACATCAGCGTGTAGTAGAGCCCCAGCAGCAGTGCCACGCCCACCACCAGCACCTCCACCACCTCCATGGCCCGCTCACCAGCCTGGCCTTACCCGCTGAGCGCTTCCCTTTCACCTTTCACCAGGGTGGTCCCCGCATCCCGCCTGTTCTGACCTAGGCTTCCTGATAAATAATAAAGCACAAACGGAGTCCCAAAAACCTCTTTTTTTTTTAACGGCTGTGAATTATGTTCATTCCCAGCCGTAAGAAGTCCCAAACAATGTTAATGAGTCCGACAGAAGTCTTTCGGAAGAAGGCTGATATCACCAACCTTTATCTCTCTTGACACACTGCCAAAGACCTAATAGGCAAAGAGCTTTGCAAGGCCAAACAGAAACATGGAGTCAGAACTGAAATGCTGAGACATGAATTGAACAAAGTTGCTTCCTGCAACGAGCACATCCGTTTGCTCCACTTTTATAGCCTATGGGAGGGGCCAATCATCTCCAAGCCTTACTCCCAAGTAGTCCTTTTCCTCCGTAACTGTTCTTGCCTTCTGGCAGCTCTGCACATGCGCGCATTGGGAACAGGCTCCCCCTGTTCCTCTGCCTTGCTCATGTCAGCCTCTGGAGGCTCTGGAGTCAGCACAGACCTCCCAGATGGCCCAGGCCCAGAGCCTTCTCCAGACTCCAGGCCTGGCCCATGTTCTTCCCCAGCCTCCTCACTGTCCGACTCTGCCGCCAGCTCTGCAGGCTGCTGGCGGACCACAACTCCGCCCCCCTGCCCCTATGTGGGAAAGCCACGGCCACCGGCAGCACTGCCACCCTCTTCCCCTCCCCTCGTCCCTTCCTGGGCACGGAGAGATGGGAATGAGAAGGAGGAAGGAAGGAGATGGGAATTGGAGGGAGAGAGGAAGGAAGGAAGGAGGGAGGGAGAAGGGAATAAGAAGGAGGGATGCAGGGAAGGAAGGAGGGAGGGAGGAAGGAAGGAAGGAAGGAAATGGGAATGAGAAGGAGGGAGGCAGGGAAGGAGGGAGGGAGGAAGATTGGAATGGGAGGGAGGGTCTGAGGGAAGTCCTACCTTAGCACTTGGCCACCAGCAGCCCTGCTGCCCATTCTCCAAACCACTCCCCTTTCCTCCTATTTATTCCCCAGCCAGGGAGGGGCCAGTCAACATCCACATTTGTTTTGCTTCCCGAGCCGGCTCATTGTCCTCCGTTGTTCACCTCTCCTATCTGCTCTGCGCATGCGCACATCTGGAACAGGCCCCAGCTGTTCCTCCTCGTCACTCATATCTGACTCCAAAGGCAGCTGCCTCTCTAGCTGGGAAATGCTGGACGGCCCTGGCTCTATCTCTGTGTCCAATGCTGAGCATCCATCAGAGCATTCCCCAGGCTCCAGAACTGGCCCAAGTTCTTCCCCAACCTCCTCATCGTATGAGTCTGCCGCCAGCTCCACTGGCGGCTGGCGGGCCACAACACCTGCCTCCTTCTCTTGCTCTCTAGAGATCTGTCAAGGCAGATTGGAGGAAATTGCTTCCACACACAGCAGCGGTGTCCTCCACCTCCTGCTTTGCTGGGAGGGGGCACCAGACAGGGAAATTTTAACGATGTCTGGGATTGGGAGAAGAACGTCTACTTAGTATACTGTGCACACACACCATTCCAAGCTTGGAGACTTATGCACATCTGAGCTTACAAACTGCCAATCATGCCTGGGATTGGGGAGAAGGCCCTCTCCTTTCTCTGTGGATAAAAGTCCCCAAACTTGGAATGCAGTGTGTGTGTGCATGCACGTGCTTGGCTGCCAGCAGTTTGGGGCGGCAAGCTTGTGGGGCATCGAATTGCACCCATGTCAAGTTAGCTGGTGTGACTTGTTCCATCCCAACCCAGCCACCCTGAGTCAGCCGCACCCAGTTAGCGGCATTGAGCCACGGCCACCCAGCCACGCCCACCTAGTCGTGGCGACCTGGCTGTGACCACCCAGGCACACCTACCTGGCCACTGTGAATCATCATAGTCTTACATGCAACTGGCCCTTTTTGAGGTTTATTGGGTTTTTATTTTTAATCATATATCAACATCAATACATGAACCCACCCTTGGTTATGAATGTCAGATGTTTTTTAATTTTTATAATTTTTAATTATATGTTTTTATATGTAACAATGATTTTATATGTTGTCAGCCGCCCAGAGTCCCTCGGGAGTTGGGCGGCATACAAATCTATTAAATTAAATTACATTAAATTAAATTGAACAGTGTGGCCTCTGGGTATGGTTCATGTCAGGGGTGAAATGCTCCCGGTTCGGGCGTGCCTGTCGGTCGTCATAGAGCCAGAAGCGATCGCAGTGCGAGGCTTCGCCCGGACGCCACCATTTGGGTTCTTTTACCCTCTGCGCATGCGCAAAGCGTTCTGCGCATGCGCAGAGGGTAAAAGAACCCAAATGGCGGCATCTGGGCGGGTGGGCAAAGCCTCGCGCTGCGATCGCTTCCAGCTCTATGACGACCGGCAGGCACGCCCAAACCGGGAGCATTTCACCCCTGGTTCATGTTAATACAAATAACAACAGTCAATTGTTACATTAATCAAAATTATATAATCCTAATATTAATGTACTTGATTGTTTTAAAGTAGTTATTCAATATTTCAATGTTCCATTCTAATGTCAATAATCTTCTTGAACATACATAGTAATAACATCTTTCAACCTCTCATCTGTCCATCTAATTATTACTTATATTCAATTTATATAGAAATTATAACTACTAATATTCCCCTTAATTCTTATTTCTACCTCTATTCTGGCTTCTAGTCAGGCCACTCTTACTAATCCTAATGTTAATATACATATTTTTTTATTTCCAAAAAGTTTTATTAGTACAAAATTACATAGATAATAGCTAAACATTAAATAGAAAGTACAAACATTTTTTTTAATTTTTCTCCCCCCTAACCCACCCCTTTCCCTCCCCCCCTCCCCCCCGGACTTCCCAGAGAGAGTACAGGGCATAATATCAATAAAATAAATTTAAATTAAATTAAAAATTTTTGACTTCCACCTTATTTTTTTAAAACTTCAACTCCAAATTGTACACTAATAAAAATTTCCTTCCTCCTCCTTTCAATCATCTACCCTTCACAACATTTCTTCACTGTTAACTAAGAATTAAATGATTATTACATAAATGATGACTAAGTATTAAATACAAAAACCTTAAACTTCATCATAAAATCAATCAGTATATAAATAACATACTATTACTATATATCAGATTATAAGCACTAATTACAAACTTTAAATAACCTTCCTCCCAAAAAAAAAAAAGTTAAATCTAATTGTAATATTTTATAACTGGATAGATAACAATTCCAAATCTTTCTCACAATTAAATAAAACTTAAATTGATATTACACAAAAAATAACTAAATAATAATACAAAAACCTTAAACTTCATCATAAATTCTACCACTCTATTAGTAACATAATGTTACTATGTATTAAATTATTAGGTTCAAAAAAGTTCTAAATCTTTAAAAAGAATTAATAATACTTTGAATAAGCCCCCCAAAAAAAACAAAAGAAAAAAAAAGAATGCAAAAAGTAAAGAAAAGAAAAAAAAATTAAGGAAAGAAGGGAAAAAGAAAAGTACAGTCATAATGGCAACCATCTGTCCAATAAACTTCAACACTGCATCTTGTTGTATCTTGATGATGGTTGCATCTTTTTGTAACTTGATAATTTTGTAGTTGTCAGCTCGCCTCCCATCTGACCCCGATCTTCCATCTCCTTTTCCACACTGTAGACATCTGTCTGGCTCTGCCAATCATTTAAATTTTGTAAATCTGTTTCGATTTGAAGAGGAAGGGATGGCTTTCCCTCCTCCTCCTCTTTTGTTTTCATACATCTTTCCTCTGGAATCTTGGATATATCAGCCTTTAAGACGTTGACATAAAATTCAGTAGCTTTCTTTGTTGTATTAAGCCGATATCTTTTTCCCAGAAATTTCACTGCAACTCCTGTTGGTGCTTCCCATTTGTAATGTAAATTTAACCTTTTAAATTCATCAATCAGAAAGGTATAATCTTTTCTGGCTTTGAGCATTTTAGAGGGAATTTCTTTCCATATCATCAGTTCCTGGCCATTCACCTGCAGGTTATTCTTAAACGTCGCCTGTATAATCCTATTCCGTAAGGCTCTTGTAGTAAAGTATATTACAATATCCCTTGGTAGGTGTTTTTGTTTTGCATACCAGGAGTTGATTCTATATATTTTATCAATTTGCCTGGCTAGTTCTTCTTTAGACAGTCCAGACACCTGCTCCAAAGCTTCCACCATCCTTCCTTTCAAATCTTCATATAATCCTTCTTTCAACCCCCTGACCCTTATGGCAAATTCCATGGATCTGAATTGCGTCATTAACACCTCTGTTTCAAAATTTGCAATGTCATTTTGTATTTTATCTATGTATTCTACTGAAGTTGTCAAAACTTGTTTGTTTTCTTCAATGCGGTTTGCCAAAACTTCAATATTTGTTGCTAGACCTTTACATACCTCCAACACATCATTTCTAATTTGTTGGTCAATATTCTTTAAAGCAGCCTGCATTTTATTATCTATTTCACTAATTTTTTGGTTAAATTCAACAATAAGTTCATCTTTCATAATCTTTAAGGTACTTATTAAATTTTCAGGTGTTAAAGACTTTGGGGGTGTTAACTCAGTGGTAAGTTGCATTTTAGAAATATAACCAGATGAATAATCCATTCTTTTATTCAAAACCATCTTTCCAGATTTTGAAGCCATTTTAGTATTTCCAGTGGTGAACAAAGAAAAAGCCAAGCCTCTAGTTAAAGTTCTTTTAAATTTCTTTTAAAATTCTTTCAAATTCCAAAGCCAGATAGAATTTTATTTTTAAAAAATTGTCAGTTATTATTTCATCCAAAATCGGGAGACAGAGAGAGTAAAGCCAACTTTCAAAATCAAAAATTTCCATAAGAAAAAAAGCTGCTAGGGAAACGAAAGTTACTTTCACTTCTCCTCCCACTTTCTCCGATCGCCATGTTGTAGCCTAATAACTGTTACTTAGTTTCTTCCGAAGTGAAAATCAGCAGTGGAGTTGAAAGAAAAAAAAAATCTGTACTTGCCCTTTAAAATCCTGTCTCTCTCTGTCTGCTTGTTTAAACAATTAAGTAGTTGTAATCCCATTCACGAAGCAGCGGGTGGTCACAGCATCTTGCTCCGCAAAAGCGGAGGTTTCCAAGTCCCCGGAGCAAGAGACAGGCTGGCTGGGGAGCCCTCACCTTTCGCGCCCCTGGCTGACACTTGGGGCACTAGGGGGGGCTCTACCCCACCTGTCCGGCTCTCATCTCTCCCCTTTGCCCGGGGCAGAGACTTTCAAGCCGCCAGACAGCTGTTCTGGCGGCTTTAACGGGGAAAAGGAAAGGCGCTCAACGAGGAGCGTCCGCGATGCAGCGATCCGGAACCGGAAGTCCAATATACATATTTATGTTAAGACATAGTCCTTTATATAAAGGTGTACATTCTTATTTCTACCTCTATTTCTAGGTTTTAATCAGGCCATCATTATATTAGAAAAAAGAAGAAAGAAAAAAAGGGGAAAATAGCTCTATTCTATCCATCAGCTATTATTTATTTATTTATTTATTTTAGTGTTCTTATATGCCGCCCTACTCCCTGGGGACTCAGGGTGGCGTACAACATGTCAAGAACAACTAAACAATATAAAAGTTTAATAACAATTTAAAAAAAGAATTTAAAAAACAAAACCATACAAAACTTTGGTTCTTGGGGGGGAGAAATTAGCTCCCTCAGAACGGGTCCGCAATTTGGGTGTCCTCCTAGACCCATGATGGCGAATCTATGGCACGGGTGCCACAAGTGGCACGCGGAGCCATATCGGTGGGCACGCGAGCTCAGGTCCGGCGTGCATGTGTGCACCAGCCGGCTGATTTTCGGGCCTTCTGGGCCCACTGGGAGTCGGGAAACAGGCTGTTTCCAGCCTCCAGAGGGGGTGGGGAAGGCCGTTTTCGCCCTCCCCAGGCTCCTAGAAAGGCTCTGGAGCCTGGGGAGAGCGAAAAATGGGCGTGCCATTGCATGCTGGGAGCAGGGGGGTCATGCGTGCATGTGCGGGGGTGCATGGAATTATGAGTGTGGGCACGCACACACATGATCCCCCACATTCCCCCCCCTTTTGGCACGCGAACCAAAAAAGGTTCGCCATTACTGTCTTAGACCCACAACTAAAATTGGAACAACATCTTTCAGCTGTGGCTAGGGGGACCTTTGCACAAGTACGTCTTGTGCACCAATTGCAACCCTACTTGGAGAAGGAGGCACTTCTCACAGTCACTCACGCCCTTATCACCTCACGGCTGGATTACTGCAATGCGTTCTACATGGGGCTACCCTTGAAGAGTGTCCGGCGACTGCAATTGGTGCAAAATGCAGCTGCGCGAGCTGTGGTGGGTGTACCCAGATGCACCCACGTAACACCGATCCTCCGCCAGCTGCATTGGCTGCCCATTAGTCTCCGGATCCAATTTAAGGTGTTGGTCATTACCTTTAAAGCCCCACATGGCTCAGGGCCAGGTTACCTTTGGGACCGCATCCTGCCGCATACCTCCCTACGACCGGTCAGGGCCCACAGAGTCGGCCTCCTCCAGGTCCCATCGACCAAACAATGTCGGCTGGTGGGGCCGAGGGGGAGGGCCTTCTCTGTGGGAGCTCCCTCCCTGTGGAACCAGCTTCCCCCGGAGATCAGGACCATCCCCACCCTACTGGCCTTCCGGAAAGCAATAAAAACTTGGCTCTTCCGGCAGGCGGGGTGAAAGTGAGACCAACTAGATTAAATATGGGTCTCCCCCCTTGATTGTAAATATGAGATACTCTTTTTAACTTTTGTATTTTGTATTTTTTTTAACTACTGTATTTTATATTGTAATGGAATCTAACATGTTGTGAGCCGCCCAGAGTCCTCAGGGAGTTGGGCGGCATAGAAATCCATTAAATTAAATTAAATTAAATTAAATTAAATTAAATTAAATTAAATTAAATTAAATTAAATTAAATTAAATTAAATTAAATTAAATTAAATTAAATTAAATTAAATTAAATTAAATTAAATAATTAAATTAAATTAAATTAAATTAAATTAAATTAAATTAAATTAATTAAATTAAATTAATTAAATTAATTAAATTAAATTAAATTAAATTAAATTAAATTAAATTAAATTAAATTAAATTAAATTAAATTAAATTAAATTAAATTAAATTAAATTAAATTAAATTAAATTAAATTATTAAAACCATACATACATACGTGGGGGAGACCTAAGATGTGAAATTGTCTCAAAACCCCGCCTGCAGGAAGAGCCATGTCTTAATGGCTTTTCGGAAGGCCAGCAAGGTGGGGATAATTCGGATCTCTGGGGGTAGTTGGTTCCAGAGAACAGCCCCCCCCACAAAGAAGGCCCTACCCCTAGGCCCCGCCAGCCAACATTGTTTGGTTGACGGGACCTGGAGGAGAATGGCGGTGGTGGAATGAAGCTCTGTAAAATCATCCCTCACCCTTGTTGTGAGAGGGTGGGCTCGACAGCTTTTTGCCCGGACGCCCCCACGGACAGGGGAGAACCCCTGGGTGATACTATGAACAGTGGGGCTGGCGCTGGGAGCTGGAATCCGCCGCGTTAAGATCCGCCGCGTTGGGGAAACGACGTGCTCGGAGAAAGAGCTTGGAGAAGGAGGTCTGTGTTTTTGCTTGTTCTGGCGTGCTGGAAGGAGAGAGAAGGACTGTGTGTTTGGACTGAGGAAGGAGGAAGGAGGGCGGCGTGCTCGGAGGAGAAGGGATGCGCTGTGCTTTGCCCAAGGACGGAATGTTTTCGGAGACCCGGGGATGCCTAGAACCCCCTATTGTCCGTTTTAATATTTCAATTCTTATTCGCTTTTTGGCTTTCCTCCCATACTACTCTCTTGGATCTTTGTCTCTGTCAGCATCTGTATCTTCATTATTCCATCTAAATATTTCTCCAATCTCTATCCTCCTAAACTGCCAAATCTCCAGAATATCCACCCATACTCTTATCTCCCTTTCAAAAACATCTTCCAGATTATCCAATTCCAATTCCATTTTTACATCTCTCAAAAAGTTTTTCTCATCCTCTTGTTTTATTTAGTGATTTGTCTGTTCTATCTTTTCCTCCATTCTTTCCGCCGCCGCCTCTCTTTCCTGGACTCTTTGATATTCATTCATTGCCAGTTGTATCACATTTTCTATTTTGTCACTTATGCCTTGGATTAAGTCTTTTATCTCTCTTTGGTTCTTTGTCATGGTATCTGTTAAGGAGTTATTGTGCTGTTGAGCACATGCACAGTGAAATGTGATTGTAGTTGTGGTGTTGCAGTTCGATATGAATGCTATTCAGTCAATAAACAGAATACATTTAGTATTTACAAATAGTTTACTTAAAATAGTAGCAAAGTTCAATAGGAAGTCCAAGTCATACACAGTAAATCAGTCCATATGAAGAATCTTCTTCTTGCCTATCTTTGTTTAACTAACAAACAAAGTTTACAGCTAACAAATCAATTCTACACTATCACAGATAGTTACTCTTTCGCAGCAGCTCTTCACAGCACTTTCACACAGTCACAAAGCAATTACTCATCAGTAAAGCAGTAGAGTTAATCAGCAGAGAGTCAGCAATCCGGAACACACCGTCCTCAATCATCAAACACCATCAGAGACATTCTGAGCATGCTCTCTTGCTGCCTTATATAGTAATCAGACTACAAGCATTTAAAGTGATACACACATAACATTGATTTGTGGCTTGTTCATATATTAGCAAACCCAATCATTTGAACAGGGTTCTAACAGTATCCCTAATGCTTTGAAACATCCATGCTATTTCTCTTGAAATCTCACTCATTTCCCCCTGAAAGGGCATCTTGTCTTAGTTTAATAAGTCCACTTTTAGTCAGGGCCACAAACAATATATTCTGTTCCAGTTTTGCTCAGCAAAGAGTTCAATAATTATAGCTCTTTACATCTCAGGGTTATTAATCAATTCCATTTAAATAGTCCAGACAGTTTCCGCACAACAAAAGTCACTTTATTTCACTTAAAAGTCTTCCTTATTCTCACAATAGTAAAGTAATTAATTATAGGACAGTTAGTATCACCACAATCCTTCAAAAAGACATTGCTTGTTTCTTTTGTCAAGGTTTTCCTAGATTTGTAGGGGTGTAGTATATTCCATTCACCAGTAGATGGCAGCATCAACAGAGGTTTCAAAGTTGTTTCAAACGTGGTAAATTAAAATCCAAATTTAATTCAGTTTATAGAGACAAAATTAAATACTCAAACCAATTCAGGTACATAGTTCCAGCATATTATAATGCCTTTCCATAACAACACCTACCCAGTTTAAAATCCAATTGTCAGCCTCCATGATGCTTGCTTGCTATCGGCTGCCATAGAAATGGGGGGGGAGAGAGATTAGGTATTTGGGTGGGGAAGCAAGGTGGTGGAGATGTCTCGTTGTGTGACCAAGAAGGGAGGAAAAGGGAGGTACGCTGTCATTGTCTACTGCGCAGCTGAATGGACTTATTTATAGCCAGTCAAGGTCAACCGTCCCGGCGTACCAGATGGATGGCACCACATGAAGATGCTCCCCACATGACACCATGGGGGCTAGGTATTGGACATTCAGCCAGGGTCCTTGGGGGGAGGGATTTGGTAATGCTTTCAATATGTATTTGAAGTTTCCGAAAGATGCCCTAATTAATTCATGAGCCACGAGCCAAACTCCAAAAGAAATATAGCGATTTATTAGGAGCAACATTTCGGCAATACTCCGATGCAGTCAGAACTGAGCTCATCTAGGTACATGCCCTCATGACCCTGTTTCCCCCCTCCTCACTGGACATGTCATAAATCACATTCTCCAATGAATCATGTTGGCGGGCTGTGAACCCCCACACCCCCTCCTGCTGACTCCGGTAACCCAGGACACAATCAGTAAAAGAAACATTTGTGGAATGCAGTTTCAGTTAGTACAATCAGCCACTCCGTCAGCTTCCCCCCCCCCCCGCTCATGGCAACTTGAAAGCTTTGCAAGTTGACAATGTAATTTTCGCGCCTTTAGCCTCAGATCTTGCTTTTCTTTTGTTGCTATCAGTTCATACTCAGTAAAAGTACCTTTCTCTATAAACACGGAGTTGGGGTTTTTCTTTCTTCAGTTTTGAATGGAGGCACACCTGACACCAATTTTCTTTGATTAAAAGGTCTTTAGCTTTTCTCCCCTCAGTTCCTTTCATTCAGGTCTAGGATTTTTCTCTCTATGGTTGTTCGCTGCTTTAAAAAAGGTAATTCTAAGAGTCTCTTTTCCTGGATTTTCTTCTTTTTTCCTTTAAGTTTAGGGACTAAATGCAAAAGAAAAAGAATCTTCTCACCCAGCTCCAATCACTGTTCACTAACTCCGCTCCAGCACCAGTCTTAGGTGTTCCTCAGCTGTCCCAGCTTCATGGCAGCCATGTTTAGGCTTCCTCTTCTCGTCGTGGCTGAGAGGGAAAGAAAAACCTCGGGTCAGGCAGGAGGGTTGCGGCTTTCCGTGACTTTGCAGGGCGCCCCTCTTTGCTTCACCGCCCCTACAGGGCAGTTTTGGCTCCTTTCGGAGCCCACCGATGGAGAGAACTCGGCACGGGAGCATGGAGACAAACTCCGCGTGTCCGATCCCGCCGCAACGTCAACCGGAAGTCATGCAAATGGCCCTTTGGGGGCAACCATAATGCTGATGCAGCCCTCAGTGAAATTGAGTTTGACACCCCTGCGCTAGTATGGTTCCCAACCTCTAAACCGTGGTGCTAGAAGCTCAACAGTTGCAATGAATGAGGATGTTAAATCAACTAAGCTACCCAACTTCTTCCCTGAGAAATTATGTGGGCTTTGGTTTTTAATCTGTATTTTTACTTCATTTCTCTTGAATGTAAGGGTTTTCTCTGGTTGGGTGCTGAAATGCCTTCGTGCAAAAATAACTCATTCTACAAGAATCTGGGTTCTCATACCCATGTATTCTTAAATCTCCCAACAGAGGAGTCTTCTAAAAGTTCTGGACTTTAATTCCCCAAACCCTGAGGACCCATAGCCAGTGACCATATTGACTGAGGATTGCAGTGGTTGCTCCAGCTTATATAGAATCTACCAGTACAGAGAGGGATCCTCCTGAAAGAATTTAATGAACTGACTCTTACAGGAGCACCCAGGGCTTAAATTTTGCTTTTGCTGTCAGTTACATACATAATGAAGCTTTTGCTAGGACAAAAGTCTCAGGTTGATAGCACTGTCAGTGCCCTTTGCCCCAACTGAGGATCCCAGAGTTGGTTGTGGTGATTAGAAAACAACCTGGCATACTTTCATTCCTTCTGCAAGAGAGTTCTGATCCTGAACAGGGGGGAAAAAAACCTGAACACTACAGCAAGCAGATAATTCCAGGGTAAGGAAATTCTCCATACTCCTTAAATCCAAAGTTTCAAACAAGAAACCAAGGCCAGAATCTCTGATTCCTTCTGTATCTTTTGGCTAATCAAGTATAGTATCCTCTTGCTCTCCAGAGATCTGTCAAGGCAGAAGTTGGACTTGGTGGAAACTGCTTCCTGCAAACTTTCTCCTCTGTGCTTCCACATGCAGCAGCATCGTCCTCCGCCTCCAGGGCACCGGACAGAGAAACGCCAATGATGTCTGGGATTGGGAGAAGAACGTCTCCTTTGGCGTGCTGTGCACACACACACACACCATTCCAAGCTTGGAGACTTTTATCCACATCTGAGCTTGCAAACTGCCAATCATGCCTGGGCTTGGGGAGAAGCACAGAGGTGGGATTCAGCAGGGTCTGACCAGTTCTGGAGAACTGGTAGCGGAAATTTTCAGTAGTTCAGAGAACCGGTAAATACCACGTCTGACTGGCCCCACCCCCATCTATTCACTGCCTCCCGAGTCCCAGCTGATCGGGAGGAAATGAGGATTTTGCAGTAACCTTCCCCTGGAGTGGGGATGGAATGGAGATTTTGCAGTATCCTTCCCCTGCCACACCCACCAAGCTACGCCCACCAAGCCACGGCCACAGAACAGGTAGTAAAAAAATTTGAATCCCACCACTGGAGAAGCACCTCCCTTTCTCTGTGGATAAAAGTCCCCAAACTTAGAATGCGGGTTGTGGGTGTGCGCGTGCATGCACTTGGCTGCCAGCAGTTTGGGGAGGCAAAGAGCTTGTGGGGCACTGAATTTTCCCCATGTCAATTTAGCTGGTGCGAGTTGTTCCATCCCAACCCAGCCGTCCCGAGTCAGCCGCACCCAGTGAGTGGTTTTGAGCTGGCCATGCCCACCTAGTTGCAGCGACCCAGCTGTGACCACCCAGCCATGCCTACCCAGCCACGCCCACCTGGCCGCTGTGAGTTGTCATAGTCTTACATGCAACTGGCCCTTTGAGGGCAACCATAATGCTGATGTGGCCCTCAATGAAATTCAGTTTGACACCCCTGGGGTAGCACATCTTCACATAAAGCAAGGATCAGCAAGTTGTTTTTAAAGGGCCAGATAACAATAGCACTTAGACTTATATACCCCTTCACAGTGCTTTACAGCCCTCTCTAAGTGGTTTACAGGGACAGCATATTGCCCCCAACAATCTTGGTCCTCATTTTACCTATTTGGAAGGGTGGAAGACCGGGTCAACCTTGAGCCGGTGGGGATTGAACTGCTGGCAGTCGGCATAGTTAGCCTGCAATACTGAATTCTAACCACTGCACCACCACGGTTCATTCCACCACTCCTCTGCCTTTGCAGGCACAGCTGGTAGTTCTGCAAACCAGAAACACGGTAGCCATTAGACGGCACCAGCCGACCAACAAGAAGGCTTCTGATAGGCTTCCGTTGCCCAGGGCACCACAACCCCGCCGCTTGCCCTAAGAGTGACTGCAACTCAGACCTGGTGGTCTGACACCTACCTGTCCATTGTTGGCTTGTGAGCCATATAAAAAGAGGTACAGATAGACCTCGACTTATAACCACAGGGTTTTTTTCAGAAAAGTTTTTTTATTTTTTCCTCCATCATAAAAACATAATTACAGCGTCATATACCTTCAATACAACTTAAAAAGCATATATCATCTTTTGATTTTTTTTTTGAAAAAGATCATACATCCATTCTGTTATATCTTAACCTTCAGTATATGTTATTCAATTCTTACTACCTCCTTTCTAGTTTTGTCATCCGGATACCCAAATTATCTTCAAAAAAAATTATCACTGTTATTTAATTCATCTATTAAATCATATACAGTATCTCTAACTTCTTAAATCTAGGCCGTAGTTTTTCATTTTTCCTCCACTATGTAGCTACAGAGCTACAAGTAACCAAGGAAGAAACACATTAGAATGCATATGGGTCAACATAAAAGAAAAAAAGAACGACACAACAATAGGAGTATACTACAGACCACCAAATCAAACAGAAACAATGGACACCCTTTTTACCAACCAGCTAAAGAACATATGCAAGAAAAACAACATTGTAATAATGGGAGACTTCAACTACCCAGATATCAACTGGAAAACCAACTCAGCACCAAGTGAGAAATCTAACAGATTCCTGACCAGCCTAGCTGACAACTTCATTGTCCAAAAAGTGGAGGAGGGAACTAGAGGGGGAGCCATACTGGATTTAATACTTACAAACAGAGAAGAAACAATAGAAGGAGTTGAAGCTGCAGGAACACTGGGCGAGAGTGACCACATAATACTAAAATTCACCATAAAGCAAACAAAAATAACTGAACATAACAACACCTATATCCCAGACTTTAAAAAAGCCGACTTCAATAAACTCAGAGAAAACTTGGGGAAGATCCCTTGGATGAAAGTACTAAAGGGTAAAACAACTCAAGAAGCCTGGGAGATCCTAAAAAACACGATCATAAAAGCCCAGAACACCACAATACCGATGAGGAAGAAAAACAAGAAATCCAAAAGGAAACCAGCATGGCTAAACAAAGACCTCACCGGTAAACTGAATGAAAAAAAAGATAAATACAAAAAATGGAAAGATGGGCACATAACCAAGGCAGAGTACCAACAGACAGCCAGAATCTGTAAAGAAAAAATCAGGACAGCAAAGGCCCAGAATGAACAAAGACTCGCAACAAAAGTCAAAGACAACAAAAAAAGCTTCTTCCAACACATAAACAACAAGAAAAAAATCAAAGAAACAGTTGGTCCACTAAAGAGAGAAGATGGCAAAGAAGTAACAGACAACACAGACAAAGCAGAGCTACTGAACACGTTCTTCGCATCAGTCTTCACACAAAAGGAAACTGCAGCTCAACTACCCAGCAACACAAATATAAAAAACAGATTTGAAGCAAGACTCAACCTAAGCAAAAATACAGTAAGAGATCACCTATCTGAACTTAACGAATACAAAGCACCAGGACCAGACGGATTACACCCCAGAGTCCTAAAAGAACTAGCAGAAGTCATTTCGGAACCACTGCACCACATCTTCCACAAATCCTGGAATGCAGAAGAACTCCCTGAGGACTGGAAAAGAGCAGATGTGGTCCCCATCTACAAAAAAGGTAAAAAAACAGACCCAGGAAACTACAGACCAATCAGCCTAACATCAATACCTGGGAAAATACTGGAAAAAATAATTAAAAACCAGATCTCACATCATCTAGAAACAAACCAAGTAATAACCAACAGCCAACACGGATTTGTTAAGAACAAGTCATGCCAAACCAACCTCATTTCATTCTTCAACACTGTGACCAAATTAGTAGACCAGCGAAATGCAGTAGACATAATATACCTGGACTTCAGCAAAGCATTTGACAAAGTAGACCACAACCTACTTCTTCATAAGTTAGAAAAAAGCGGGATAGACAAGTACACAACCAGATGGATTAACAACTGGCTGACCAACCGTACCCAGCGAGTAGTCCTCAATGTCTCTAAGTCCACATGGAGAGAAGTAAGCAGTGGCGTACCACAAGGTTCCGTCCTAGGCCCAGTACTCTTTAATATCTTCATAAATGACCTAGATGAGGGAATAGCAGGAGAACTAACCAAATTTGCAGATGATACCAAGCTGGCGGGAGTAGCAAACACCCCAGAGGACAGACTCAAAATCCAGAGGGACCTTGACAGACTCGAACACTGGGCCCAAACCAATAAAATGAAATTTAACACGGAAAAAAGTAAAATTCTACACCTAGGTAAGAAGAATCAAAAATACACATACAAATTGGGTGAAACCACACTCAATAGCAGCGATTGCGAGAGGGATCTTGGAGTCTTGGTAGACAGCCAACTAAATATGAGCCAGCAGTGTGCAGCAGCAGCCAAAAAGGCCAACACAATCCTGAGCTGCATAAATAGAGGGATACAATCAAGGACCAGAGAGGTACTAGTACCACTCTATAAAGCCTTGGTCAGACCACACCTAGAGTACTGCATCCAGTTTTGGTCACCACACTACAAAAAAGACATTGAAACCCTAGAGAAAGTGCAGAAGAGAGCAACCAGGATGATAAAGGGTCTGGAAAATAAAACATACAAAGAGCGGTTGCAGGAACTGAGCTTGGACAGTCTGGCGAAGAGAAGGACCAGGGGTGACATGATAGCAGTGTACCAATACTTGAGGGGATGCCACAGAGAGGAGGGGGTCAGGCTGTTCTCTATGGCACCAGAAAGTCAAACAAGGAATAATGAATGGAAGCTGACCAAGGAGAGATTCAACCTGGAAGTGAGGAGAAACTTTCTGACGGTGAGAGCGATCAACCAGTGGAACAGCTTGCCAGCGGAGGTTGTGAGAGCCCCAACACTTGCGACCTTCAAGGGGAGACTGGACTGCCATCTGTCTCAAATGGTGTAGGAACTCCTGCTTGAGCAGGGGGTTGGACTAGATGACCTACAAGGTCCCTTCCAACTCTAATAATAAATCTAAATCTAAATTTCCATCCTTATTATATTATTTATCATTCCTTTTTTTGCATAATTATCCCTTATCTACTAAAAGTCACACAATTACTTATACTCTCAATATATTTTAAATTAATAACATATAAAATAAGGAAGAAGATACAGTTAGTCAAATTCAAGTTTCAAAGTTCTACATATTCAATCATTTCATTCATTTTACATTATGATTTATCTTCCCACAGGTGGTACAAGTACATCACTATACTTTTATCAGTAATTTATATTCAAATATTTAAATTCTAATTATTAAATTAGCAAACATATTCATCATTCATATTAATCAATTGGTATATTTAAAAATAGATTAAAAAAGAAAAATAACAATAAATTTCTTTTTTTTATTTCAAAAAGTTTTATTAGTACAAAGTACAAACATTTTCTCTTTTTCTCCCCCCCTTCCCCCCTTCCCCCTCCCACCCCCCCGACTTCCCAGAAAAAGCACAGGGCATAATATTCATTAAAATAAATTTACATTATACTAAAAAATTCTTAATTTCCACATTTCTTTGAATCTTTAACTCCTTGTTATTCAAACCTTTTTAAGCATAATCTAAGAATCAAGCATATTATTAATCAAACATCATTGCAATATCTCAGGCTGCTAATTTACTCCATTAAATACCTCTCCTTTATATAATCTTTATATAATCTAATATCATAGAAAGAAAAAGGAAAAAGGAAAAAAAATTAAGTATTAAGTAAAACTTCCTTCTTCATTATACTTCTTCAATATACATAAGGATTTAAAATATTCTAACAAATTATTAATTTGAATATTTCTAGATTTCTAATTTACTCCACTAAATATCTTTCCTTTATATAATCTAGTATAATAATAAAAAGAAAGAAAAAAAGGGGGAAAAAAAGAAAATCTTTCTTTCACCATTACCTTCAATTACAACCATCAACATCGTTTCCTCAATATTAAATAAAAATTTAATAAATTTTTAATAAGTATTAAATAAAGCTTCCTTCTTCATTATACCTCTTCAATATGCATAAAAATTTAAAATATTCTAGCAAAATGTTGATACCCATATTTCTAGATTTCTTTAACCCCTTATAACTCAGAAAATTTTTAACTTGATCTTAAAGTCAAAACACCTTATTAATAACCTAACATTACAATATATCAAATTCTTAATTTCACAAAAATTCTAAATCTTTAATTATTTTAAAATATAATAATAGAAAGAAGAAGAGGGAAAGACAAAGACAAAGCAAAGCAAAAAAGAAAGACACAACCATCAAAGTCATTTCCTCGATAATCTTCTTACTGCAGAGTGTCAATTTTCGTTCATCTCTCCATCTATCCTATGACGTCCCACACTAACACCAAACTCTAGTCATTCCTTGCTCTCGATCAAATATTAGATCTGGTTCTTGCAGCCTTTTGTAACTTAGCAATTTTTGATTTGTCAGCTCGACTCTTGTCTGACTCTGATCCTATATCTCCTTTTCCACTTTATAAACATCTCTCTGGCTCTGTAGATCACCTTGAATCATCAAGGTTTTTTCCGTTTGAACAGCTATCAATGACTCTCCTTTCTCCTCTTCTGTTACTTCCATGCTTCTTCCTTCTGGAATTTTGGATATATCGGCCTTTAAAACTTCAACATCTATTTATTTATTTATTTATTTCTTGGTTCTTATATGCCGCCCTACTCCCGAGGGACTCAGGGCGGTGTACAGCAATATACAAGAACACTAGAAAATAAACAATAATTAAAAACCCAGTTAAAAAGTTAAAAAATAAAGAGTTAAAAAATATTCACCAACCAGACATACCCGGGGGAGAGCTCAGATGGACTAGTCTCTACCCCCTGCCTGCAGGAAAAGCCATGTCTTGACGGCTTTTCGGAAGGCCAGCAGGGTGGGGATGGTTCGGGTCTCTGGGGGAAGTTGGTTCCAGAGCACGGGACCCCCCACAGACAAAGCTCTCCCCCTAGGGCCTGCCAGCCGGCATTGTTTGGCTGACGGGACCTGGAGGAGACCCACTCTGTGGGCCCTAACCGGTCAAAGGGAAGTATGAGGCAAAATGCGGTCCCGAAGGTAACCTGGTCCTAGGCCATGTAGGGCTTTAAAGATGGTGATCAACACCTTGAATTGTACCCGGAGACCGATGGGCAACCAATGCAGCTGGCGGAGTAAAGGTGTAATGTGGGTGTACCTTGGCACACCCACCACAGCACGCGCAGCCGCATTTTGCACCAACTGAAGTCTCCGGATACTCTTCAAGGGTAGCCCCATGTAGAGCGCATTGCAGTAGTCCAAACGCGAGGTGACAAGGGCATGAGTGACCGTGAGTAGAGCCTCCTTCTCCAAGTATGGCCGCAACTGGTGCACCAGGCGGACCTGTGCAAAGGCCCCCCTAGCCACAGCAGAAAGATGATGATCCAATATTAGCTGTGGATCTAGGAGGACCCCCAAATTGCGGACCTGCTCCGAGGGAGTTAATTTCCCTCCCTCGAGAACCAAGGAGGGACAGTTGTCATGGTCCTTAGGAGGCAATATCCAAAGCCACTCAGTCTTGTCGGAGTTGAGTCTGAGTCTGTTCCTCCCCATCCAGGTCCTAACGTCGTCCAGGCACCAGCACATTACATCAACTGCCTCACTGAATTGAGACGGGGTGGTGATGTACAGCTGGGTGTCGTCAGCGTACTGATGAAAACTCACCCCGTGTCTGCGGATTATCTCCCCCAGCGGTTTCATGTAAATGTTGAACAGGATGGGCGAGAGGACCGAACCCTGAGGCACCCCGCATAACAGGGGCCTAGGAGACGATCTCTGCCCTCCTGTTAACACCGACTGCATCCTATCGGCGAGATAAGAGGAGAACCACCGTAAAACGGTGCCTCCCACTCCCAACTCGCCGAGACGATGCAGAAGGATACCATGGTCGATGGTATCGAAAGCCGCAGAGAGGTCAAGTAGCACCAGGATGGAGGAATTTCCCCCATCCTGGGCTCGCCAGAGATCATCTATCAGAGCGACCAAGGCAGTTTCTGTACTGTAGCCGCGCCTGAAGCCCGACTGATAGGAGTCTAGATGATCTGTTTTTTCCAATAGCTGCAGAAGCTGAGCAGCCACCACCTTCTCCACAACTTTACCTAAGAAAGGTAAGTTGGAGACCAGACGAAAGTTCTTCAAGTCCGCTGGATCCAGGGAAGACTTCTTCAGGAGGGGTCTCACCACTGCAACTTTTAACGGCTGCGGTACGGGTCCCTCCCTCAGAGAAGCGATGACCACCACCTGGATCCAGCCGTGTGCCACCTCCCTGCTGGCCGAGACCAACCAGGAGGGGCACGGGTCCAATAAACAGGTGGAAGCACCCATCGCCCCCACGGAAAAGGAGAAACAGGCTCAAACTCCTCCCACAATGGTGGACTAAGACTTGCCCCTGTCAACTCAATGGACTCTGCCCAGCCGGAGTCCAGGTTCGACCGGATCTAAGCGACTTTATCCGACAGAAACTCTGCAAATTCCTCAGCTCTACCTTGCAAGTGTTCCTCGCTCCCCCCTTTAGCAAGGAGGGAGTGAGTCACCCTAAACAAGGCGGCTGGGCGAGAATCTGCGGACGCAATAAGAGCGGAAAAATGAGACCGTTTTGCCGCCCTTATTGCCACTAAATAAGACTTGATGTAGGTTCTTAATAGTGTTCGATCACACTCGGTTTTACTGGTCCTCCAGCGGCGCTCCAGACGTCTCTTGTGGCGTTTCATCTCCCGGAGCTCCTCGGTAAACCAGGGAGCTTTCTGGGATCCACTGCCGTGGAGAGGTCGCAAAGGCGCAATCCGGTCTAATGCCCCTGATGCTGCGGTGTTCCAAGCAGCCACCAGGGAATCAGCCGAATTGTGTACCAGGGTTTCAGGTATTTCCCCAAGTTCCCTCTGGAATGCTTCTGGCTCCATTAGGCGCCTGGGGCGGAACCACCTAGTTGGTCCCGCCTCCCTGTGGGGGAGGAATGGGGCTGCGAAATCCAACCTCAGTAGGAAATGATCTGACCATGACAGTGGGGTGATGACTATGTCCCTTATCTTCAGATCATCTCTCCACTGCCCCGAAAGAAACACTAGGTCTAGCGTGTGGCCACCCTCATGAGTCGGACCCTGGATTACTTGGGTCAGGTCCATGGTTGTCATGGAATCCATGAACTCCTGAGCTACCCCAGAGGTTTCACCAGCAGAAGGAAGGTTAAAGTCCCCCAGCACCATAAGCCTAGGGAACTCAACCGCCAACCCGGCTACTGCCTCGAGCAGCTCGGGCAGGGCCTTACTAACGTAGCTGGGAGGCAAGTACGTTAAGAGAAGGCCCACCTGAACCCCTAAGTCCAACTTCAGAAGGAGCGTCTCACACCCAACAATCTCCGGGGCAGGGATCCTACGAGGATGCAGATTTCGGAGCGTTATTATTGCCACTCCTCCCCCCCTTTCCTGGGGTCGAGAATGATGCTGCACTGAGAACCCATCTGGGCATATCTCGGAGAGAGCTACTCTCCCCTCCTGGCCCAGCCAGGTCTCAGTTATACATACCAGGTCTGCCCCCTCTTCTGTGATTAAATTACGTATCGGGGGGGTTTGTTGACGATTGACCTGGCATTAAGCAGCAGCATCCTGAGCCCGGGGCCCTGAAAACCCTGGTTGCCAGGTACTCGGGTTGAGCAAGATGGAACCACATCGGAGGGGCCGGAACAAGGGATCACTTGTAAACAGCGATGTCTTATTCCCTGACAGCGGCCCACCCCTCTGCTCCCGCCATATCTGCCTCTTCCCATTATGACCGAGATGTTCCGGCTCTCGTCCCCACCAGAGACCCCCTCCCCCCCGCTGGTCCCCCTCCATCCCTGCAGGCCATACATACCATTCACACTGAGCTGGGGCACAGAGTCAGACCCCCCCCACTTCTGTTTCCACACTCAGCAAAAGGGGGGCGAAACCTAGTCCCCAGCTCGCTCATACTCTCATATCCAATCATTCTAATTTACGCATTCATCCCCCACACCATCAACACATCCACCCTACAAGCACTCCCCCCTCCCAAGGTAGAGATTAAGTAAAGTGCAATAAAAGAGTTAATTAAGGACAGGCAGATGCAATAAGCACGGTAGTCTCTAAAACTGCTAGTCATGGTCCAATTCATTAGTCACTCCCCCCCACCATAATCGTTCTCAGGGGGATAGTGTCCATTGTTCTCATAAAAAACTTTCACCACCAATCGACTCTCGGCTTTGAAATGGTGTCGTGGTTCTTCTCTTCTCTCTACGTGACAGAAATGGACCTCCGGGGAACCAATAAAACAGAGTCCAGTGATGCCCCCCCCATGGGGTAGTCCTGAGGCATCAAAGGCCCCCTCCCTGAGGGAATGTCGCTGTCCTTTCGACCAGGGCTCCGCCCAGAAATAGCATCGGTCGCGGGCTTTAATCCCCGTGCTCTGTTTCCTTGTGCTGTCAATCACTATATCTAAAGTGCTCATGCAAATGATGATGGTCAATAAGGTCAAAAAAACCACTCCACACCGCAGGGCTAAAACAGATCTCATAAGCCTCACGGTGGAGTCCATAGCACTCACTGCGGCAGAAGTAACAATGGCCGCAATGATGACGCTCTCCCCAGCTGTAATAACAAGGGCAGTCCTTGTTTCCGGAGGTATAACAGTCACAAACGCCGAATTCAGAGTCTCAAAAGCAGGCTGTATAGAGAGCTGCCCAGGGCACCAGGTCCAATCATAGGGAGGTTGTTTGGGGAAGTTGTTTAATATGTTGTTCCAGGTGTGATATGCCGGGGGGGGGTCTGGGAGGAGTCTGTAAGGAATCCGTCTCCTCCGTCTCATCTCACAGACCGCTCCGTCCGACCGAGATTAAATTCTGGCTAAGTCCACCTTCACACAAACTTCCAAGTAAGACCATATCAAGGGCTATCTCCACACATATTAGTCCCGATGCCCTACTGTCCTGTTCCACTCTATTTGTTCGATAAATGCACTGACTCTCACGGTGACGCTGTTACTGAATGCTGCTGAATATCTCTAAAAATGGCGGCTTCCTTCTCTCCCGCTTCGCACCAGCGATATTGAAGGCTCCCCGGTCCACAAATCAGGCAAGATTAAACTCACCAAGCTGTTCTTCGGGTGCCTAGCTGGTTCCGGAATGACCCTATGTTAAAGATATCTTCTTGGGGGTCTCCGGATTAGCACGAAAACGGTGGAGGCTTTAAGTTTGAAGCGGAGTTTGCAGTCCGCCCGTCCGCCCATCCGCCGTGTCTCCTCCCCAACATAAAAATCAGTAGCTTTCATTATCGTGTTGAGCCGGTATCTCTTTTCCATGTATCTCACCACTATCCCCGTTGGGGCATCCCATTTGTACTGTAAGTTCTGTTTTTTAAGTTCTTCAACAAGAAAGTTATAACCCTTTCTGGCTCTGAGCATTTTAGGAGGAATTTCTTTCAGTGTCATCACTTCCTGTCCATCTACCTGAAGCTTATTCTTGAAGGTCACCTGTAAGATTTTATAATGTAGCGCCCTTGTAGTAAAATATATTACAATGTCCCTTGGTAGATGTTTTTGTCTAGCAGTCCAAGAGTTAACACGGTATATCTTATCAATTTGCATGGCCAATTCTTCTTTAGTCATTCCTGACACCTGCACCAGAGCCTCCAGCATCCTCCCTTTCAGATCTTCATGTTTTTTCTCTTTTAAACCTCTTATTCTTAAGGCAAATTCCATATTTCTAAATTGAGTCATTAACACCTCTGTTTGAGTCATTAACACCTCTGTTTCAAAATTTTCAATGTTGTTTTGAGTTTTGCCTATATTTTCCCCCAAAGTTATCATAGACTGTTTAATTACGTCCACATCCTTCTCCAAAATTTCCATATTTACTGCTATTGCTTGAAGTATCATTAGAATATCCTTCCTCTGTTGTTGTTGTCTAATGTCCATCTCCTCCAGGGCAGCCTGCATTTTTTTATTAATTTCGTTAATTTTTGAATTAAATTCCATGACCAGTTCCTTCTTCATAACTTTTAAAGTATTAAATAAATTTTCAGGTGTTAAAGTCTGTGGGGGTGTTAAGTGAGAAGTGGATTGCATTTTTGAAGTATAAACAGAGGGATGCTCAAAACTTTTATTAAAAACAGTCTTTCCAGGTTTAGAAGCCATTTAGAGTTTAAGGTGAAGCTTTTGGTTTTAGTCCAAAATCAGAGAGAGAAAAGAGTTCATCAAAAATCAGTGTTTTCAAAAATGTACAAAAAAAGACCAAATCCATAATTAAAAAGATTCTATCCAGATGCTTTCCAGATGGTAAAACCATTTAAATTTTAAAATTGGAATTATTCTTTTGATCCAAAGTCAGAGATAGAAGAAAAATAAATTTCCCAGAATCAGAGATTTCCATGAGAAGGGCTGCAAAACGAACTTTCTTTATAACTTTCACTTTTCCACGCCCTTTCAGACTTCAATCGCCATTTTAAGACAGCTTGCTATTTTGTAGCTTCCAAAGTAGGAATCATGATAGAGTTAAGTATGGTTACTTGCCCAGCTTGTCTCCTGGCTTTTTCTGCTGCTACTGTTGCAAAAAGTTGAAATCAGTCATTTGAAGCAGGATTGGTCGCGATCTTTTTGCTCCGCAAAAAGCGGAGATGTCCCAGATCTGGAGCTTTGGGCAGGTTTCCAGGGAGCCCTCACCCTTCGCGCCCCAGGATTTTCTCCTGGGACACTTGGGGGTCTCTACCTGTGCCTGCCTGCTCTTCACCCTCCCCTTTGCCCGGGGAGGGGGTTTTCGGCCTCCAGTCAGCTGTTTGTCGGCTGTCCTGGCGGCTTAAACGGAACCGGGGACCGGCGCTCGACGAGGAGCGTCTTCGAAGATCGCGGAGCCAACCGGAAGTCCAATAATAAATTTCAAATTGCATAAATTTATACAACTTAAAAAATTTCACCCATTTGCTCTACATTTGATTTTCTTTCTACTCCCACATTTACAAATTTTAAAAAATTCATTCCTCAGATCCAATTTATATCAAATTATAAGATATTAACACATTTCAATCATTCTACTTATGTTTTCTTTTCACTAATAATACAAATACATATTTAACAGTCTTAAAGTTTTTATTAGTAATTATCTTTACTTTTTAATCATCAATTCTCAATCAGCCTTTTTCTTTAAATTTCCATTCTCTCTTTCTAACTTTCCCCAATTTCTTCCTTATCATTTTGTACCCCCAATTTCCTTTCTTGTTCTTTCCTCTTTTTCTCCTCTTTATAAATATCATTTGTCTGATTTCTCTTCCTGTTCTTCCTAGTACCTCTCCTCCTTCCTTTTTATTTTGCCAAATCCAATACCTCTGCCCATGCCCTATTTTTCGCTTAACACTGTTTACCCCAATAAAATCATCATGATATATAAAATAACCATTTATTTGTGCATCTTCAAAATCTTCTTTCTTTATATCTATATAGTTCGTTATATCTTCTTGTATTTGATTTTCATCTTTCAGCTTTTCTTCTTCATCTGTTCTTTGCATTATGTTTTCTGTTATCATATTTTCAAAGTCCTTAATATTTTTCTTATTATTATCCTTAATAGAAATCTCATTTTTGTTCAGTGCTTTCTGTGTATTATTATCTTTATTCAAAATCTCCTTGGTTATTTGTATTTGCTTCTTGAATTCATCTTCAAACGCCATAAAATCTCTCCTCAGGTCTTGACAATAATCTTTTAAAAAGGCTGCAAAATCTTCAAACTCACTCATCTCCATAGCTCCAATATCATAATTTTTTTAGTAAATCCAGCTGTCTGAGAGTATCTATCCAACAGCCTATTACAAATTTTAGCTTTCTGAGTTCATTCAAAGTACATGCAGCCAACAGATGAAAAACTCTTTTTTTTGTAGTAAGTAGAAGAAAAAGAACAAAGTGCCCGTTACTCCAAGATAAGCTCTTACTTCAAGGTCCCAGCTGTGTAAATAGCCACTGGTGAACAGTTAAAAAATAAACAAGATCCTCCAACCAGCAGATGGCACACTTATTTTCAGTCCCATAGATCTTTTTCTTATATTCAATATCTTTATATATTTTAAGTCAGTATAAGCCAATATCTCGCAAGTCCATAGTTAATTCAAAGTTCTCAAAAATTCCAAACCACTCAAAAATCTTCTAATAGCCAATTAGCCGCTTTCAAAATCCTTTCCATGCTTTGTTCCCTTTTTAAATGTAAAGAAAAAAAATCCCAGCTTTTCCTCCGGCAAAAATACTCAATAATTAGTCTTCTATTTTACTTCTTTTCCTCCAGCCGTTCGCTTAAGTTACCTTCCTTTCCAGATGACTTCCAAACTTCTAGTAAATCAATCAGTCTGTTTGTGGCCACCGCGGCTTGGACGCCGAATCATTTTCCGATGCCGCCGGTCAAGGGCTCTATGTCAGCTCTCTGGGGGGTTTGCAGCCCCCTTCCAGATCGCCGGCGGTGTCCCACTTCTTCCCCGCCACTAAAGGGCAGTTCTGACCTGGTTCTATCAGAACCAGGTCCCCAGGCGACACGGATACCGGGGTTCCCCTCCAGAGGGAGGGGAACTCTGTGTCGCCGCAGAGCTTGGCCACGCCCCCTTTCCTCCTCTTATAACCACAGTTGAGTCCAAAATTTCCATTACTAAGGAAGGCAGTTGTTAAGTCAGTTGCACCCCATTTTATAACCTTTTTTGCCACAGATTTTAGGCGAATTACTGCAGTTGTTAAGCAAATCATGTGGTCATTAATCGAATCTGGCTTGCACCATTGACTTTGCTTGTCTGAAGCCGGCTGGGAAGGTTACAAATGGTGATCACATGACCTGGGATAGTGCAGCCGTCATACATACATGCCAGATGCCAAGTGCCTGAATTTTGATCATGTGACCATGATCAACAGTTGTGTGAAAGAATAAGTCATTTTTTTCAGTGCCGTTGTAACTTTGAACAGTCACTAAACAAATGGTTGTATGTTGAGGACTACCTATATTGGACCGGATTTGGCCCTTGTCCATAGTGTGCTGACCCTTGCTATAAAGCATGGCTGTCAAACTAGCAGCCCACGGGCCGGATGCATCACGTGCTGTCCATGCCAACGCCCGGTTTCGTGAAGGGGAAAAAAGTCCCGATACGTCACGTGATGCCGCCGTGACGACGCAAGTTTGACAGCCCTGCTATAAGGGAACCTTTACTTTCATTTGATGAGCTACACCTTCTGCATTTTTCTCCGTGCAGAGACTCTCTAGTCCACGGGCATGGTTCAGCAGCTGGTGGCTCTGGTCCAATCTGAACACAGTATTATTTATTTATTTATTTATTTATTTATTTATTTATTTATTTATTTATTTATTTATTTATTTATTTATTTATTTATTTATTTATTTATTTATTTATTTATTTATTTATTTATTTATTTATTTATTTATTTATTTATTTATATTTTTTACATTTCTATGCCGCCCAACTCCCGAAGAACTCTGGGCGGCTCACATCAAAAAGAAACATAAATTAAAAAATTTAAAAGTTAAAAAACAGAATTAAAAATACAATTAAAAATTACAATCGTACACCATTCGTGGGCCGGCCTCGTCTATCCTCACCTGAGGTCAATGGTCCCAAGCCTGTCAGAAAAGCCAGGTCATGACAGCTTTACGAAAGGCCAGTAGGGTGGGGGTAGTACGGATCTCGGGAGGTAGCTGGTTCCAGAGAGCGGGGGCCGCCACAGAGAAGGATCTCACCCAGTGGTTTCATGTAGATGTTAAATAGGAGGGGGGAGAGTACCGATCCCTGAGACACCCCCGCAGACGAGGGGTCTAGGGGTCGGCCTCTGTCCCCCAACCAACACCGACTGCGACCGATCAGAGAGATAGGAGGAGGACCACCGCAATACGGTGCCTCCCACTCCCAGCTCCCATAATCGGCGCAGAAGGATACCATGGTCAATGGTATCAAAAGCAGCTGAGAGGTCAAGCAGCACCAAGATAGAGGAGTGACCTCTATCTCGGGCTCGCCAGAGATCATCTATCAGAGTGACCAAAGCAGTTTCTGTGCTGTAACCGGGCCTGAAACCCGATTGAAAAGGGTCTAGATCAGTGGTTGCCAACCTTTCTAATGCCGCGACCCCTTAATATAGTTCCTTATGTTGTGGTCACCCCCAACCATAAAATTATTTTCATTGCTACTTCATAACTGTAATTTTGCTACTGTTATGAATCGTAATGTAAATATCTAATATGCAGGATGTATTTTCATTGTTACAAATTGAACATAATTAAAGCATAGCGATTAATCACAAAAACCATATGTAATTATGCCAGATCAGAAATTCTCGGGCCAGTCTTTGCAAGAGCACAATGAATATCATCTTCCACAACAAGTCTACTTCTGTATTTAGACTTGATAACCAACAAGTGTACAGCAATATTTCTCAATCTCAGCAACTTTTAAGGTGCCTGGACTTCAACTCCCAGAATTCAAAGCAAAGCTGGCTAGGGAATTTTGGGAGTTGAAGTCCAGGTATATTCAAGTTGTTGAGGTTGAGAAATTGTGGCCTGCAGTGTCGAAAAACTAGAAATCAGATAAGCTTCCAGCAAAGTAATCCCTGTTTAGTAGCTTTCTCCCAGGACTCCAAAGTTTCAGGAGGCAAAAGGGGCAAAAAAAAACATGATTGGTCCAAAAACATTGCCAGGGTCCCCAAAGCCAATTTCCTCTTTTAAGCTTGCTCTTCTTAAAACAGCCCCATATTCCTTTCTTCCCCATGGGGCCTGCTCACCCACCCTTTACAAAACCCCTGCAAAGACAACAATTTTAATTTGCAAGGCTCTTCTTTCAACAGTTTCCTTCTTTCTTTCTTTCTTTCCCTCTCACTTTTTTCTCTTCCTTCCTTCCTTCCAACCTTCCTCTTCTTTCTTTTTCTTTCTTTCCCTCTCTTTTTTCTCTTCCTTCCTCCCTCCCAACCTTCCTCTTCTTTCTTTCTTTCTTTCTTTCTTTTTTCTTTCTTTCCCTCTCACTTTTTTCTCTTCCTTGCTTCCTTCCTCCCACCCTCCCACCTAACATTCTTCTTCCCTTCCTTCCTCTCCTTTCCTTCCTTCCTTCCTTCCTTCCTTCCTTCCTTCCTTCCTTCCTTCCTTCCTTCCTTCCTTCCTTCCTTCCTTCCTTCCTTCTCTTTTCTCTTCTTCCCTCTCCTAGCCCTCAGCACCGCAAGATCCACGTGTGCCAAACTCTGGCAACCCGGACAAATAAGCGCATTGTGGTTATTCAGTCACTCCAGGAAAGTGGAGCGAGCAGGGAGGGGATCCTGCCTGCCCTGCCTACACTTGTAGCAAAGCCAGCCTGCCCCACAGAGCAGACCTTGTCCGGGGAACCAGCCAGCCAGCCAGCCCACCCCACCCTTGCCTCGCCTTCTCCAAAAGGCACCCTCCGCTTGGGGGAAACCCTTTGGAGAAAGCTCCCGGTGCAAAAAAAAAAGAGGCTGGCCCCAAGAGACCCGGACATGCTCTGGAGAGAGCAGCCCTGGAAACCCGGCCATAATTTCCTGCTTCTCCCCCACCCCTCTGCACCCCTTCCCCAGTCCGATCCATACCCCACCCAGGAGATGGGGGGCTGCAAATCCCCACCACCGTGCAGCGATCCCATCCACGACTCCTTGCTCCCCATTGCGCGTCTCCAAAAGCGCGCTTTGGAGAAGTTGCCCAACAGGAGGAGGGTAGAGCTGGAAGAAAAAGGGGGGCTGCCAGTCATAGGGACCCCCAATTAGAAACCCCTTCCACCTGCTCTCTCTCCTCCCTCCTGGAGACCACCAGCTGCAGAGCCCACCTCTCCATTGCGTTGCTGGCCGTCCTTTTCTGTGGCGGAGGAAGAGCCCGGGTGGGCTTGCAAGGCGGGGCTTGGGCGGCTCGGGATCCTCCTGCCTTCCTTCCTGCTCGCTTGGCCGCCTCTGCGGCTCCTCTCCACCCTGGTGGCGGTGCCTTTCCCTCCCCAAGCGCGCCCGGGGGGACCCTCTCCAAAGCCGGCCGTGCTCCCTGGGCGCGACATTGTGCACCTTGTAAATATCGCTGTAAGTGCTGGAGCCGATGTGCTGGATGAGCTCGTAGCGCAGCCACGGGTCCTGCAGCGAGACGTCCCGCAAGGCGCTTATGGCCCCCTCACCCAGCCACCTTTTCAAAGATTCCCCTTTGTGGCTGGAGGACAATTCCTTCAAACTCTTCTGTTCCTCCTTCATTCTTTGCAAATTTGATTCATGAGAAGCGTCAAACTCTCTCCTTCCTTACATCCGTTTGTCCTCTTGGGTTTATATGTCTTCTGCTTTAAGAACTATATTTTATATTTTATTAAATCCTCCCACCCAGACACTCCCTGCTACCCCCTCCGGCATCCCCGTCTCCTCGCTTGCCACATCCCACATCTCCGACTACAGCCGGGACTCGCAAACCGGGCCGGCTGGGGCTCGCAGCGGCAATTACTTCCCGCTGGTGTCGAAGGGAAAGGGAGTCACAGGGGGAACAGCCAGCTAACAACCACTTAAGTTTAACAGCGCACAACGGCAGGAAGGAGGACAGCTGGGTCGGGCTCGTCTGTCTGCCCTCTCACCCTCGGCTGGCACGGAGACCCAGCGAACAAAGAGGCAAACAGGGAGGATGGGAAGAGAGAGACTGGGAGATATTAGCACAGGGCTAGCCTGATCATACGGAGCAGGGGGGCGGCGATGGACCATGCTCCGGCACCACCTCCTTCTCCAGTTCCCTCTGGCTTAGCTCCTCCTGTCCCCAGCAGTGGCGCCCTGAGCACCGAGGCTGTATGATCAGGCTAGCCCTGCGCTAATATCTCTCAGTCTCTCTGTTCCCTCCCTCCCTGTTTGCCTCTTTGTTCGCTGGGTCTCCGCGTCAGCCGAGGGCGAGAGGGCTGACAGACAAGCCCGACCCAGCTGTCCTCCTTCCCACCGTCATGCGCTGTTAAACTTAAGTGGTCGTTGGCTGGCCGTTCCCTCCCATAACTCCCTTTCCCTTTGACACCAGCGGGAAGAAACTGCCGCTGCAAGCAGGAGACAGGGGCAGCCACAGATGTCTTAAGCACCGCCTTGCACTCTCCAGCGTGCAATCTTGTGATGCCCCGCCCCTTAGCTGATGCCTTCAAAGCTCGGCCGCCAGGCATCACAAACGCCTCTCGCCGAATGGCACCTCTCCCGACCAATCGGAGGGCTCGGGCGAGTTGAGCCGATATGGCCAGGCTTGTGGCAGTGTGGGGGGGAGCTGAGGATGCCGGGGCGACCCATGGGAAATGGTTGTTCGACCCCCAAAGGGGTCGCGACCCCCAGGTTGGGAACCGCTGGTCTAGATAATCCGTTTCATCCAATAACCATTGGAGTTGGAGCGCCACCACATTCTCAACAACCTTTCCTACAAAGGATAGGTTGGAGACTGGATGAAAGTTTTTTAATTCTGCTGGATCCAGGGAAGGCTTCTTGAGGAGGGGCCTCACCATCGTCACTTTCAGTGGTTGAGGAACAGACCCCTCCATCAAAGAAGCGTTGACCAAAGCCTGGAGCCAGCCTCGTGTCACCACCCTGCTGGATGAGACCAGCCAGGAGGGGCACAGGTCCAACAAACAAGTGGAGGAGCTCATCGCTCCAATAGCCTTGTCCACTTCATCAGGAGTCGCGGGCTCAAATTCTTCCCAGATAACCGGACTAAGACCCGCCCCTGACACCTCGGATTGAATTGCCCAAGTAGAGTCCAGGTCCATCCGAATATGAGCGACTTTATCCGCCAGGAATTGTACAAATTCCTCAGCTTTGCCCTGCATGGGTTCCTCCCTTCCCTCCACGTTAAGGAGGGAACGAGTCACCCTAAACAGGGCAGCTGGGCGAGACTCAGCGGATGCAATAAGTGCGGAAAAATGTGAACATTTTGCCGCCCGTATCACCACCAAATAAGTCCTAATAAAGGCTCTTAAAAGTGTTCGGTCAGTTTCGGATTTACTGGATCTTCCAGTGAGCACATCCTGGGAGCCCTGTGCAGGTATCAACAGGAGTGAAGTTCAGAGAACTAGAAGCGGGATTTGGATGTGGGGGAAAATGTACCTGGCAGAACAGGTGAAGGACTGTGTGTGTAAAAGAGGTAGCTCAAAGAAGAGGAGGAAAACATTTGCTTATCTCCCAGCTAACAAAAAGTATGGCTTCTTATCCATGTCTGTACCATATATGATCAATATGTCTTGCATATGATCAATATACACCATGATATAATATGCTGTATTCCTTTCTCTGTTTTTCTTCTGTTTCTTTTACTCTTTTTTTCTTTGTTATCTTTTATGAAATAAATAAAGGACACCCAAATTTCTTTTCTTTTCATTTTTAGAAATTGTTAACTTCCCATTTGCCCACCTCTAAACTTTGCTTATTTCTTTCTCTCTGTTTGACTGGTATGCCACCTCGAACTTTCCAGTCTGGTAACAGATTTCCACCAAGGTGTGCGATAGTGTCAAGAGCCAGAATTAGCACCGGAGGAACTGTTACAGGAACGCTGTCAGCTGCTTAAGAATCAAGAAGAATTCCAGGTAGGCCTGGATCTAGTTACTTCTACTGTGCCCTCCACTTCTTCAGTTACCTGATGCTGTTCTTATGCTCAAGAAAGACTTGTCTCCGTTATTTTTTAGTATCTTGAGAAACATTATGATAAGAGTGGGATAAGTGTGACATGGGCCAGAAAGACGGTTTTTCAAGAAATGGGGAGGGGGTAGACTGAGAACATCTAAGAAAAATAAAGGGGGAGAAAACATAAACATCTATACCAGATTGAAAATTATGAAGGCACAAGTTCGAGGGGAAGTATAATGAAAATGGAACTGACAACTGCACCAAAGACAGTGAAATGGGGTGGAATATATATTTAATAAATATTTTTTTAGACTGAAGAACAGGTGAATCGGAACCTTGGAACCTCTTTGGATAAGGATAGGACAGGAACAGAACAGAACAGAATAGAATAACAGAGTTGGAAGGAATCTTGGAGGTCTTCTAATCCAACCCCCAGCTCAGGCAGGAAATCCTGTAGTATTTCAGAAAAATGTTTGTCCAATCTCTTAAAAACTTCCAGTGTTGGAGCACCCTTCTTGGAGGCAAGTTGTTCCATGGAGTAATTGTTCTAACTGTCAGGAAATTTTCTAGGTTGCTTCTCTCCTTTATTAGTTTTCATCCATTGCTTCTTGTCCTGCCTTCAGGTGCTTTGGAGAATAGACATGTGAGCCCAGAGCCCACATGTCCTCTGGATGGTTGCTTCCTGTGAGGGAACTGCAGGACAACAGTTTTCTGTGGGTGTTGAGAGACAAAGGGATCAGCCAGCTTGTTCATAACTGTCACAAAGCCTTTTAAAAAACACCAAGTTTGCAAGCCTCACTTTCTAATCTCTTTTACAAATTGGTTATTAACCATTTTAAAACTGTTGGAGACCTTTGGAATAACAGGTTTGAAAAGTTATAAACGTGGAGAGGCGGGTATGACATCGCGGCGATACAACGCATCTCCATGGAGCTCCATGGAATCACACCAAATTCAACCTGCTAGGAGGTTCCAAGGGATCCAAGTCACCCTGGAGGGGTGATGAAGACAGAGAAGACACTCCGTTTATCACAAGGAGACTGCAAACTCCTTGTTTGATTCAGAGGAAGCTCTCAATCGGGCGGGAAGAAAAAGATGGCCATTGCGTGCCTGGCCGAAGCTGTGACAGCCGACCGATGAAGCAAGCATAGAAACTGAGGAACAGTGTGATCGATCTGGGTGAGATTTTTCCAACTTCTGTTGAGGAATTTGCCCCCTTAAAGTAAGCCTGGGTGAAAGTGGGACTCAAAGAAGAGGAGGTGGAATTGTTTGTTTTCCACCCCCCAAGAATAGCAGTGAGCAAGCTTGAGACTTATCTATAGAATTGGAAATAGAGAAAAGAGAATCTTTCAGGAAGAGAAAGAAGTCTAAAAGCTAGGAAAGTCAGACTGGGGATTTTATCTACAATATAGACTAAGTTTAAAACTTTTTGGAATATGAAATTCTGACCCCTGGGACTTTTAAAAAGCTTTGGATCAGATAATATAACTTAAGTTAACGGGAGAGAAAGGAGAGAAATAGAGCAACAACGACATCTACAGGTGGAGAAAAATGCAGAGAAGTGAAAGTAGTGAAAGCATGACCTTGAATGTCTGCTGAAGATTAGCTTGTTTGCTACAAATAACACCTGCACCAGCAAATTGTTTATATGGGACAGCAGAGACAGAGAGTGAAAGACTGTAACTTTTTAAAATAGTGTAGCTCTTTGAACTTATATGAAAACTAAACAGACAAAGTAAACAGAAGCTGGGAAATAGCAAGCAATTACTTTTTTCTCCTTCTTTTTTGTACTTTCCTTTTGGTGACTTATGAGCCTGTGTGGTTGAACTCTGGGGCTTGGTGGGCCTATGTGGATTACAAATTTATCAAAAGAAGAGAGTTTTTTTAAGAACTTGGGGACTAACAAACAATCTTTTTTGGACTACAATAACAGAAAGTGTGAAATTGCTTGGAGACTGAGAACAAGAAGAGGGGAAAAAGAAAAAGGGATCTTGTGGTGGTTTGACTTTTGAAAATACTTCTTAAAAGTGGGACGTTGGTTGGGGACTGTGGAAACGCTGGTATAATATTTGAGTTATTATTGATTATCTCTTTTAAATCCCTTAAATTATCTAAGACCATCCAAAATGACAAGTACTTCAAATTTAAGTAAATTAGGGGGGGGGGGATACATCTGCACCATCAGCAGCAGCAGCATCCAGTCCAGCAAGTCAAAGATCATTGGATAGCATGTTGCAACAGGAAAAAATGAATACGATGCAAGCAGAAATGAAATCAATGCTCCAAACACGTCAAGAAGCTACAACAAAAAATTTTAAAGACATGAAGGAAAGAATGGAAAAGATGGATGATAAAATGGAGAACATTCAACAAATAATAACTAAAAATGAACAACGGATCCAGAAAGTAGAAGAGAAATCAGAATAAACAGAGAAAAAAGTGGAAGAGATGGACAATAGACTTACACAGGCAGATAAGAATCTTGAGAGAACAGTAATTACTTTGGAGATGGATAAAGCTGAATATTTCTGGAGATTCCAGAACATTGAGGAAGAAAAAGGGGAAACTCTTGCAGAGATAATGGCAGAACTGTTGGCGGATGCCTTGGAGGTGAATAAACAGGAGATGCTTGCTGGGATAGATGAAATATTCAGAGTATATACAAGATATGCGTCAAGAAACAAACTTCCCAGAGAGGTACATGTGAGATTTACTAAGAAGGCAATAAGAGTGCATATACTTCAAAGAGTAAGAGATGACCCATTCAAATGCAAAGGGAGAGAAATAGTAGCTTTGAAACAGATCCCTAGAAGAGTAAGAGATACGAGAAAACAATACCAATTTCTGACAAGACAGTTCATTAAATATGAAGTAAATTTCAGGTGGCTGATACTGGGGGGAATACTGGTGACCTGGATGGAACAAAGACATAGACTGGATTCTATAGAAAAAGCAAAGCAATTTTATGACGAGCAATTTGGATCATATGAGGAAAAAAGAAAGAGAGAGGAAATAGATGATAAAAAACAAGAGGAAGCATCAGGAAGGGGAAACACACAACAAAAAGAAGACGAAATAGAACTAATGGAAAGAGCAGAATGAGAAGGTGCAAGGGTAAAAGAACAGAGAGAAATAAGAGCGACTATAACAGGGGTCGGCAACCTTAAAAACTCAAAGAGCCATTTGGACCCGTTTCCCAAAGAAAACAAAACACCCGGAGCCACAAAACCTGGGTTGGCGTGGCCAACTCGATGTCACTCCCACTGAGTCACATGACACCCCCCCAACTACACCTACCCAGGTTTTGTGGCTCTATGTTTTCTTTTCTATGAGAAACAGGTATCTCTCTCTCTTTTCCCTCTCTCTTTCTCTCTCTCTCCATCTCTCTTTCTCCCTCTCCTATCTCTCTCCCTCCCTCTCATCTTTCTTTCTCTCTTTCCCTCTCCCCATCTCTCTCTATCTCTCCCTCTCCCTTCCTCCCCACCCATCTCTCTCCCTCTCTCCCGCCCTCATCTCTCTTTCTCCCATCTCTCTCTTTCTCCCTCTCTCTCCCCTTCTGTCTCTGTGTGCTGAGGAACGATCGCCACCCCCAGCAGAGGCTTCTCTTTGGACGACCCTCCTCTCCCTCTTGCGACTCCCTGGCTGGCTGTGGCGTGCGCGGGGAGACCCTCCTCAAGCGAGTGCCAAAGCACAGCAAAGGCACACGCGGAGGGCGGGCGGCTGCTCGCTGAAGGAGGGTCTTTGGACGTGGCTTCTCTCCTGCCCTAAGGATCTGGCCATTGCCTTGCCGTGTCCCATCCCATCCCCCCTCCCTGCAGCTCTTCGGCCGAGCGGGGAGGGCGTGAGCTCCAGGCCAAAGCAGCAGGAAGCGAAGGCTGCCTTACACGCAAATGTGGCGTGAAGGCAGCTACAGGGCCACTTCTCTCCTGTCCTAAGGATCTGGCAATTGCCTTGCCATGCCCCCCCACCCCACATGAGAGAAGGAGGGGGAGGAGGGTCGCCGGAGCGAAGGCAGCCTTCGCTTCCTGCCGCTTCGGGCTGGAGCTTACGCCTACCCCGCTCGGCCGAAGAGCTGCGTGGAGGGGGGACGGGACGGGACATGGCAAGGCAAGGCAATGGCCAGATCTCCCCATGCATGCGCACCCTCCTGGCCCCACCGCAGCCAGCCAGGGATTCGCAAGAGGGGGAGGAGGGTTGCCCAAAGGGAAGCCTCCGCCGGGGGTGGCTATGTTCCTCAACCAGCGCCAGAGAATCAGCCCTGGCCGCTTCTCCATTCCCACCGTCGCCCTTACTGTCTCAGGCCAGGTGAGGGAGGGGAGGGCGAGGCCAGCCAGTGATGGGACAGGGAGCCACAGCAGGGGGCCCAAAGAGCCACATGCGGCTCCAGAGCCGTGGGTTGCCGACTCCTGGACTAGAACAACAAGACCTATCTACAAGTAAAACTATGGAAGAAGAAATAAAACTGCTGTCAATTAACATAAATGGACTGAATTCTCCTATGAAAAGGAAAAGGACTTTTAACAAACTAGGAAAGCTAAAGTTAAATTTAATTTGTATTCAAGAGGTCCACATCAAAAAACAACATAATAAACTACTGGAATATCCTAAAATTTGGAAATTATACTCTTCATTAGCACAGCAAAAGAAAAGCGGTGTGGCATTATATATTAAAGAAACAATAAATGCTAGACAAATTTTTGCAGGTGAAGAGGGGAGAATTTTGACGGTGGAGGTAACAATGAATTATAAGCAGATACTTTTGGTAGAAATATATGCACCAAATAATAAACAAGAAGATTTCTATGAAAAACTTCACAAGAAAATTATAGAATTGGAATATGAAAATATTTGTGTGGTAGGAGATTTCAATGCAATTGTAGATGCAGAACTTGATTATAATGACACAATGACAGTATGGGCTAAAAACTTTGGCTATCCGATTGAGTTAGATAAATGACAGAAACTATGGGATAGAAATTATAAATTAACAATGTCTACTGCATACAAAGAAAATATTTATAAAATGTTTTATAGATGGCATTTTCCGCCCTCAATGTTAGCAAAGATGTTTAAGGATAAGTCTGCAAAATGTTGGAAATGCCATCAGACACCTGGTTCGTACTATCATATGTGGTGGACATGCCCAAAAGCAAAAAAAAAATGGACAAAAATACATACATGGTTGGAAAAAATGATAAAACAACATATTGATTTGAAACCAGAAATATTCTTGTTGGGCATTTTACCAGATACTGTAAGTATAATAAAGGGAATGCATATTTGATTTTACATGTACTGACTGCAGCTAGAATTGTATTTGCACAACAATGGAAAAGTGAAGAGATCCCAACGGATGAAAATGTGATTAAAAAAATACTAGAATGTGCAGAAATGGATAGGCTAACACTTACAATTAAGGAAAAGAAAGAAACTGAATACTTTTTGACCTGGGACCTATTTTTTCAATGGTTAGCTGACAAAAACAGGAGCTAGAAACAGGGAAATATATGGAAAGGATCAATGATATAAGGAAGGTATGTTAAAATGGTTAAGTAAACATTATTATTATTAATATTATTATAATCACTACTAATGTAATGAATACTGTTGTAAACATTTTGATTATTATTTCCTAAAACTATTTGTACCCAGACAACACACTGTTTAATTGAAAATGGAATTTTTATATGTTATAAAATAAAAAACTTGAAGCAAAAAAGAAAAGAAAAGATATAAACATAAGAACTTTATTTTTTTAATGAACAGTAAACAGTAAAAGACTAAGAGTTTGATCTAAGAAAGTTATAAATGGATTAAGGATTTAGATAAATTTGGAATATTACTAAGATTTTGGAATTAACTATAAAAATAGTTTCTTGTGGGAAACAAACTTATTTTGGCTATTCTGGCTATTGTAAGTCATAACAAAGGTAAATTACTTTAGGATTTTAGAAGCTGGATATCAGTTTAAAGGGGGATTAGAGATTCTGAGCAGAAAGAAAAAAATACCAGCCTGTTATTGATGTCAGTTAATACTGGGACTTACAAAATGAAAAAAAACCCCATAACATTGGAAACATTAAAGGAGATCTTTAAAGAATGAAGCCAGAAGTTAGCAACAATGTCAGTAATGATGTTCGATTCTGTGGATAGATTATGTCCAGAAGATGTCAATGAGGAAATGACAGATTGATAGCAAATGTTATCTGACAAGACAGAGAAAGTACCAGAAGTGGAACCAGAAATGACAGGTCAAGAGAATAATCTGAAAAAGGACCCTTTTCGGATATACTGGGGGTCTGCAACCTGCGGCTCTGGAGCCGCATGCGGCACTTTGGGCCCTCTGCTGTGGCTCCCTGTAGGGTGATCCCATCACTGACAGTCCCGCCCCTTGCCCTCCCCTCCCAGTCACTCCTTGCCTAGCCCGAGAAGCTAAGGGCAATGGCAGGGGATGGAGAAGTGACTGGGGCTAATTCTCTGATGCCTCATTCTTGCTGGAGCTTCTTTCAGCCCTTGTTGGTGATGGGCATGCCTCGGTTGCTTGGGGAGATGCGCAACCTGCTCACCGACCCGAGACACTGGCCCGACCCAGTCATGACTGACACTGGCCTCACTATGGTGAGGGCTGGCGGGGTGGGAATGGGATCCAGGAGGATGGGACAGAAAGGGTGAGGGGCCCACAGCACCCAGCTGCAGCTTTAAAGCATGCATCGGGAACTTTTGCCGCCCGGAGGACGCTTTTCAATTAAAGCCGTGTGTTTGTGTGTGTGTATCTCTTTATCTTTCTCTGTCTCTGTGTCTCTTCTCTCTCAGAAACCCAGCGAGCTCTCCTTGGGGCTCTTCGCTACTCCTTTTGGGGCAAGTCTTAGTCCTGTTATGTGGGATGAGTTTGAGCCTATCACTCCTGATGATGTGGACAAGGCCATAGGAGCGATGAGCGCCTCCACTTGTTTATTGGACCCATGCCCCTCCTGGCTGGTCTCAGTCAGCAGGGAGGTGACACACGGCTGGCTCCAGGCTGTTGTGATCGCATCTTTGAGAGAGGGGTCCATCCCGCAGCCATTAAAAGCTGCGGTGGTGAGGCCCCTCCTCAAGAAGCCTTCCCTGGACCCAGCGGATTTAAAGAACTTCCGTCCAGTCTCCAACTTACCCTTCGTGGGTAAAGTTGTCGAGAAAGTGGTGTCGCTCCAACTCCTGCGGTTATTGGAGGACACTGATTATCTGGATCCCTTTCAATCGGGTTTCAGGCGCGGCTACAGTACGGAGACTGCTTTGGTCGCTCTGATGGATGATCTCTGGCGAGCCCGGGATGGAGGTCATTCCTCCATCCTGGTGCTACTTGACCTCTCAACGGCTTTCGATACCATTGACCATGGTATCCTTCTGCGTCGTCTTGGGGAGGTGGGAGTGGGAGGCACTGTTTTACGGTGGTTCTCCTCCTACCTCTCCGATAGGACACAGTCAGTGTTGACAGGAGGGCAGAGGTCGGCCCCTAGGCCCCTGATTTGTGGGGTGCCGCAGGGCTTGGTCCTCTCGCCCATCCTGTTTAATATTTACATGAAACCGCTGGGTGAGATCATCCGATGACACGGGGTGAGGTATCAGCAGTATGCTGATGATACCCAGTTGTACATCTCCACCCCGTGTCAGTTCAGTGAAGCAGTTGATGTAATGTGCCAATGCCTGGACGATGTGAGGGTCTGGATGGGAGTGAATAGGCTCAAACTCAACCCTGACAAGACTGAGTGGCTGTGGATATTGCCCCCCAGGGATTATGTCGACTGTCCCTCCTTGGTTCTTGGGGGACAAAAATTGACTCCCTCAGAACAGGTTTGCAATTTGGGTGTTCTCCTAGACCCACAGCTAAAATTGGAGCAACATCTTTCAGCTGTGGCTAGGGGGACCTTTGCACAGATCCGTCTTGTGCATCAATTGCGACCCTACCTGGAGAGGGAGGCTTTGCTCACAGTCACTCATGCCCTTGTCACCTCACGGCTGGACTACTGTAATGCGCTCTACATGGGGCTACCCTCAAAGAGCATCCGGAGACTGCAATTGGTACAGAATGCAGCTGCGCGAGCTGTGGTGGGTGTGCCGAGATACACCCATGTAACACACATTCTCCGCCAGCTGCATTGGTTACCTATTAGTCTCCGGTCGCAATTTAAGGTGTTGGTTTTGACCTTTAAAGCCCTACATGGCTCAGGACCAGGTTACCTTCGGGACCGCATCCTACCACATACCTCCCTATGACCAGTTAGGTCCCACAGAGTGGGCCTCCTCCGGGTCCCATCAGCCAAACAATGTCGATTGGCGGGTCCATGGGGGAAAGCCTTCTCTGTGGGAGCCCCATCTATCTGGAACCAACTCCCACCAGAGATCCGGACTATCCCCACTCTACTGGCCTTCCGCAAAGCCGTAAAAACATGGCTCTTCCGGCAGGCGGGGTGAAGAAGATCGGATTCCTCCATGAATGAATGTTTTTTTTTAATTATGAAATGTTTTTTAAATTTATGTATTATGTATATTGTTCTTGTTCATGTTGTACGCCGCCTAAAAGTCCTAGAACTTTTAATTAAATTAAATTAAATTAAATTAAATTTATTTCTTCTTGGCAGCTTTTTGGAAATCCGGGCTGGCTGAGGAACGAGTGCAAGCCATGGTGGAGGCTTCCCTTCAGGTGACCCTCCTCCTCCCCCTCCTCCTCCTCCTCTCACGATCCCCTGGCCAGCTGTGGTGGGGCCGGGAGGGTGCGCACAAGCGGGGAGACCCTCCTCAAGCGAGCGGGCGCTTTTCTGCACTTTCACCAAGCCTGGCCGCTCGCTTGAGAAGGGTCTTCCCGCTCGTACGCACCCTCCCAGCCGCGCCACAGCTGGCAAGGGGGTCGCGAGAGGAGAAAGGAGGGGAGGAGGAGGGTCGCCGGAGCCTTAGTGCAGGAGCGAAGTGGCCCTGTACTTGCCTTCGTGCCACAGTTGTGCTCAAGGCAGCCTTTGCCTCCTGCCACATGAGGCTGGAGCTCACACCCACTACGCTCAGCCGAAGAGCTGCTGGGGGGGGAAGGGGACACGGCAAGACGATGGCCGGAGCCTTAGCGCAGGAGCGAAGTGGCTCTATATTTGCCTTCGGGCCACATTTGGCTCAAGGCAGCCCTCCCGCCGCTTTGGGCTCAGAGCTGTAAGCTGCATGCTGTTGCTAGGGGCAAGTGGGACAGGGTTGCTTTGTGGCTCCATGTAGTAATGGGTTCCAGGAGGAGGGGGAGGGACCCCATTGTGAAGCGTGCTAAAGTTCACTGTGCTGCAGAAGGCACTGCGAGAGTGCCTCATGGCCTGCTTAACGCCTCATATCAGAATTAGAGAGGGGGGAGAGAGAGGGGGAGAGAGACATACAGAGAGAAAGACACACAGAGAGATACAGAGGGGGGGAGAGACAGGGGAGAGAGATAGACAGAGAGATACAGAGAGGGGGGAGAGAGAGACAGAGAGGAGGAGATAAAGAGGGGGAGACACACACACACAGAGATATATAGAGAGAGGGGAGGGGGGAGATAGAGGGGAGGGGGAGATATACACAGAGAGATACAGAGAGAGGGGAGAGGTGGGGAGAGAGAGACATAGATAGATAGATAGATAGATAGATAGATAGATAGATAGAGAGAGAGAGAGAGAGAGAGAGAGAGAGAGAGAGAGAGAGAGAGAGCGATGTCAAAAGGGTTTTGTAGCTCCTGGTGTTTTTAAACAACCAGTTGTCTGCCCTAATGACCAGCTGGGTAGGCGTGGCTAGGAGGGGGTCATGTGACTGGATGGGAGGGAGTGACATCGAGTTGGCCACGCCCACCCAGGTTTTGTGGCTCCTGATGTTATCTTTTCTGTGGGAAATGGGTCCAAATGGCTCTTTGAGTGTTTAAGGTTGCAGACCCCTGGGATATACAAAAGAAACTCCCTGATGTTTTAAAACTTCAAAGGAAAATATAAATAGAGAATCACCTGGAAAGTATTTTTCTTATTAGGCTTGTTAAAGCCTTAAAGTAATTTTGTGCAATGGGATAAAGAAAAATCAAAGAGAATTTAAATCCTATAACAATATTTGTTAGAAGTAAATACTGTTAGAAGTAAAATACTTCTTGAGCGTCTTTGGCGAGGGCTAAATTGAGCTGAATCTGTCTCCCCCCCCTTCTCTCTCTCTCTCTCTCTCGCTGCCTGACTGGCGGGAAACGGCGGGCGGCTATTTCTGGGTTTGAAGAGAGAGAGAGAGAGAGAGGGAGGGAGGGAGGGAGGGAGGGAGGGAGGGAGGGAGAGAGAGAGAGAGAGAGAGAGAGAGAGAGAGAGAGAGAGAGAGAGAGAGAGAGAGAGAGAGAGAGAGAGAGAGAGAGAGAGAGAGAGAGAGAGAGAGAGCGATGTCAAAAGGGTTTTGTAGCTCCTGGTGTTTTTAAACAACCAGTTGTCTGCCCTAATGACCAGCTGGGTAGGCGTGGCTAGGAGGGGGTCATGTGACTGGATGGGAGGGAGTGACATCGAGTTGGCCACGCCCACCCAGGTTTTGTGGCTCCTGATGTTATCTTTTCTGTGGGAAATGGGTCCAAATGGCTCTTTGAGTGTTTAAGGTTGCAGACCCCTGGGATATACAAAAGAAACTCCCTGATGTTTTAAAACTTCAAAGGAAAATATAAATAGAGAATCACCTGGAAAGTATTTTTCTTATTAGGCTTGTTAAAGCCTTAAAGTAATTTTGTGCAATGGGATAAAGAAAAATCAAAGAGAATTTAAATCCTATAACAATATTTGTTAGAAGTAAATACTGTTAGAAGTAAAATACTTCTTGAGCGTCTTTGGCGAGGGCTAAATTGAGCTGAATCTGTCTCCCCCCCCTTCTCTCTCTCTCTCTCTCTCGCTGCCTGACTGGCGGGAAACGGCGGGCGGCTATTTCTGGGTTTGAAGAGAGAGAGAGAGAGAGAGGGAGGGAGGGAGGGAGGGAGGGAGGGAGGGAGGGAGGGAGGGAGAGAGAGAGAGAGAGAGAGAGAGAGAGAGAGAGAGAGAGAGAGAGAGAGAGAGAGAGAGAGAGGGAGATGCCAGGGGCGAGTGGGGCAGGGAATGGGCTCCAGGAGGAGGAGGGGACCCAGTCTTCCCCATTGTAAAGTGTGCTTTCGCGGCAGGCCATGGAGGGGGTATTGGGTCTTTCCCCCACCCCACGCCAAAGGAAAGCCAGCCGGGCTTCTCCTTCCCTTTTCCCTTCCCCCTGCTCCCTGCTCAATCCTATCTCAGGACAGAGGAGCGCGCGCTGGAAATGCATGTTGGGGCGACGTCGGAGCATGTCTTCTGACCCTCCGGCGCTCGCCCGCAACTCTCTGTGCTCCTCCAGGCCCGTCTTGCTGAGGGGAGGGGGGAGCATCCCTGATGCCTCTGCTCCCCCCCATGACCCCAGCCATTGCTGCCCAGGGAAACAAAAGCAAACAGAAATATAGCTCTTGCTGAAAGAGCTGAGATCGGGGAAGGCACAGGAAACAGAAAGCGGCGCGTTCCACTGTGAGAGCCGGACCACTCCTCTCCACCGTCCAACTCGCCAATGGGGGCACTTCTGCTGGGCCATCTCCCCCCCCAGCTCGGCTGTTGTGCTCAGCAGGGCAGGGAAGCGCTTCCCCACGCCGCCCCCTTCTTTCTCTTGGCCTCGCCGACAAGGGAGGAGGAAGGCCAGGCTTGGGGGATGGCCCCCACCCCGCAAGATCCGCTGGTTCTCTCCCAGCAGTCTTTGCTGGTGGCAACAGCAAATATATCAGGGGGAATGCTGTTGCCGCGCAAAGGCAAGTGCAGGGGCGCTTTGCTCCTGCACTAAGGCTCTGACCATGCCAGTGCCGCGACAGGATGACAGGGAGCTACGGCAGAGGGCCCAAAGAGCTGTATGCGGCTCCGGAGCTGCAGGTTGCCGACCCCTGTTCTACAGTGGCATTCAGTTTACTACCATGTTTCCCTGAAAATAAGACCCTGTCTTATATTTTTTTGAACCCTGAAATAAGCGCTTGGCCTTATTGCCATGCACTCAAAAGCCCGATTGGGCTTATTATCAGGGGATGTCTCATTTTGGGGGAAACAGGGTACAATGATTTTTGCAAAATGCACTAAAGCTTGAAGAATACATCTCTGCTTATACTGATAAAGATTATTCTTTTTGAACATTAAAGCATATAGTCAAGCAAATATTTCCAATCCATTGTAAATGAAAACACATTTGAAAGGCATTTTCAAAGCAGTCAGTTAGTGGATGTCTTACCATTCTTTCTCTTCTCTTTTAATTAAATTTTTCTGCTTTATTTTTTTTTCCTTGGGCCTTATTGCAATATTCCAAAACTTTCATAGATCCTTCACAAAGAACCAGTTCTAATTTAACTGGAATACATTGTTTTCATTCTCAGTTTTTCTGGTTACAGAACTTCCCTTCTCGTTCACTCATCATTTCTCCCTTTAATGATGTTTGTACGTACTTGCAAGAAAAGGAAGCATTTAATTTTGGAGCCGCACGGGCGAGGGCAGCCCGCCGTATCCAGGCCCGGCTTCATCCCGAGCGGCGATCCCAGCACTGGTCTGGCAGCCACCACCACCTTGCCAGCCAGCCAGCCTGCCTGCCTAGCCCGAGCCCACTCCTGGCCAGTCTCCCGGGGACCGGGCGCAAAGGGACGATCGCACCTGGTCCTGTGTTGCCCAGAAAGGCCGGCAGGCAAGGCTTCAGGGTCCAACAAAGGGGCCGGGGGTGGGACTTCCTCCCCTCCCTCTTTTGGGGAGATTTTTAAACAAAGGGCTGGGAACTTCAAGCAAGGTGTGTGCTGCAGACTCGCCCACCCCACCAGCAGCTCTGGGCTAGGCAGCAGTTCGGCTTTCCTGTCTGGCTGAGACCTTACCTTCCTCCCGCGGCTGGTGGCAGAGGAGAAGGTGAGCCAGTCAGGGCCTCTTGGCTCTTGGCTCGCCTCTTGGCTCCCCCCTAGCTTGCATCTTGCCCCCCGCCCAGATTCTCCGCAGTTGCTGGGCCTTGCTTGCTGGGGGGGGGTGACCAAGGAGCACTACAACACCCGCATCGCCCGTCTGCCAGCTGCCCCTCCCTTGCCCGCCTGCCGGCCCGCGTGCTTCAACTGAGCGCGGGCCACCGCTGTGAGAACAATGCAAGCCCCATGGGCTGGAAGGTAAGGCTGATGGCAGGGAAGGAAGAGCCACTCCGGGCTTGCTGTGCTCAGCCGAAGGGCCGCCTTGGTGGGGGGACATGGCGAGGCGAGGCTGCCTTTCGGGCCCTGCTCTGGGCTGCCCCCTGCTCGACCTCCACTCTGCCTTGGGTCCCGCATCCAGCCCGCGACAAGGGGACATGCCGCTTCCAGGCCAGCACGGCCGGTGGATGGCTGAGCGGGCAACCCACGGGGAGGAATTTTCTCTCAGGCCTCCCACCCGGAAGGCCCCGCGGAAGCTCTCTGGCTCCTTCACTCACTCGCCCAGACCACGCGGCCAGCTGATTTCTTTTTTTTTCTATTTTAAAAAGTTTTTATTTATAAAACAGTTAAAAACAAACATACAAACAACAAGACAAAACAAAGACCAAAATACATAAAATTATGTACATGACGGATTATCCAGTTAAACTTTTTACATAGTCATTTCTTTGTCTGTATTTTCCTTATCAAATAGTATCAAATTTTAATACATTTTTAAAATATTTCCAATCTTTCCAATATCACTTAATCTTGGCTTTCCTTTTTTCCCATCATTCATATAATTTGTTCCAGGTTTCATAATATTCCGTAGCGGCCCAGCTGATTTCTGCGCCTCGCCTGCTTGCCTGTTGTGCTCAACACAGGGGAGTGGTGGCAGAGTTCCTCAGTGGCTGTTGGGTCTGGGACCCCATTGCCTCCCTTCCCCACGCTTACTCCCTCTGGGAGCCATTTCACACAGTGGCAGGAGCAACGAATCTCGGGGGATGATGAAGGGGAATGGAGTTACTCCACAGCAGTTGGCAGCCAGACAATGAAATGGTTGCGAGAGAGGTTCAGAGAGGCCAGCTTCCGGGAGCCGGAGCCTTGGAGTGGCTGGGAGGCAGGGCAGGTGGGCCGGCCTCCTCCTGAGACCCAGCACTCAGCAACAGCATCCAACCGCTTTTGGTTGGCCAGCCAAAAACTGCACTATGATAGGCAGGGACAGACCAGGCAGGAGGGGCCAGGGCCGACGCCGGCCCAGGCCCCTGCCACCCGGCGTCCCTACGGAGAATGAGGGGAGTTGGGGAGACCTGTGGGATATGAGAGTTGAACCCCAATCCCTGGCTGGGGTGTGATGGGGCATGGCCAGGGGCTATGGGGGCCCTGGGATCCTCCAACCTTACGAGCGTCCTTTGACGGTAGCCTGGACAAGGTAGCCCACTTTTTGGGACAGGTGCTCAACCACATGGACCGGTATGCACACCTCTACACTTCTCAATGGGCCATGGTGATGGCGGTGGCAGCAGTGATGGAAGGCGAGGCTGCCGACTGGGTCGCAGATCTATACAGCAAACATAGTAGGGACTTGGGGGATACTGGCCTGTTCCTAGCAGCCCTTCAGGAGAGGTTTGAGGACAACATACTGGCCCAGAGAGCAGAAGGGGAGTTGCTGGCGGCACGGCAACGTGGTAGGCCTGTCGCTTATTACGTACGAGAGTTCAGACGGCTGTCCGGCAAGTTGCAGGGTTGGCCGGAACGGTTGTTGGTACACCATTTTAAGACTGGCCTGGACTGTACGTTGCGGCAGGCTTGTGTGTACCAGGGCTTGCCTCCCCATCTGGTGGCCTGGTTCCAAGCAGCCATGGAGTTGGAAGTGGAGCTACGGGACGATAGGCCGAGAGGGGAGTTGACCATGCGACCCAGGAAAGCTCCGGATCGACCGGCCAGCTTCGCCCTGAGGGCCCAACCAACCCAGGTAAAAACCGCCCGAGAATACCACACCCATCCGGCCACCGATGATATGCTTTCATTGTGGGAAGCCAGGTCACCAGGCAGTGGAATGCCCAGAAGCAGGTCCCAAAGAACCCATGAGCTCCTCGGGAACGCGGCCAGGAACGGCGAGGAAAACGGCCAAGAAAACCCCTGAGAAGTCACAGGGGGCTCAACAAACAGGATCACCAACCCCGGTCGGGGACGTGGCTGACACGAGGGCCTGAGTGGATGAGGGCCTCGACACCAGCGGGTGCGGCGGCGACGGAGAGGCTGACCCTATGGTGAGTATGGCCATCAAACCCTTTTGGGTTCCGGTGGTATTGACTGCTCGTAGGTGCCAAGAGTGCAAAGCCCTGATAGACTCGGACTGCACCCGATGCCTCATGAGTACAGCCATAGCAACCAGCTTAGGGGTGAGAGCCCAGAAGTTGTCATGCCCCATGCGCTTTGAGCAAATGGACGGCTCCGTTAGGTGGCCAGCCGGTGACACGTGTTACTGAAAGGATTACATTAGAAATAGGGCCGCACCGAGAGCTCATATGCTTCATCGTGGTCCCAAAAATGACGGAGGACGTCATCCTGGGCCTGGCATGGCTCAACAAATGGGGTCCAACTATAAGGTGGTAGGGGGGTTGCTGGCACCTGCGGATAGGATTTGGGCCTAACCCACCACCGCACAAAACACACATCCATACTCCGGGAGAGGGGTGGGCCGAAGGAGGTACTATGGTGGAGGCTAAGGCAGTGGGTGAGCCAGCTGCTTTCCCTGCCAAATACAAAGACCTGGAGGAGGTGATTAGTGAAAAGAAGTGTGACACTCTGCCGCCCCACCATCCCATGGACTGCGATAGAGATACTCCCATGGGCTAGGTTGCCGAAACCTAAAATGTACTCTATGACTCCTCAGGAGTTAGTGGAGATGAGGAAGTATATAGATAAAAACCTGAAGCGGGGGTTCATACAACCGGCTAGATCCTGAATAGCGGCCCCAGTCCTCTTCAGGGAGAAGAAGGATGGGGGCTTGCGCTTATGTGTTCATTTCCGTGGAATCAATGCGGTCTGCGTAGAACACATGTACCCCCTTCCACCCATAAAGGATATGCTGGTGCGCCTGGCGGAGGGCCATGTCTTTACCAAATTGGACCTACGGGAGGCTTATTATCGAGTGAGAATCAAAGCCGGGGACGAATGGAAGACTGCCTTCAATTGTCCATTGGGGAGTTACCAGTTCAAGGTCATGCCTTTCGGGTTGCAAGGGGCCCCACTGTGTTCATGCAGCTCATCAATGAGGTCCTGCAGGAACACTTGTATAATGGAGTGCTCGTCTACTTAGACGATATTCTTATTTACACCTGAACCCTAGATGAGCATGTCCACTTGGTACGTCAGGTACTACGCAAACTTTTGGCAGCGAACCTGTACGTAAAGTTATCCAAGTGTGAATTTCACAAAACGCTGTTGGACTATCTAGGGTTCTGGATCTCTCCTGAGGGCATGGAAATGGACCCCGCTAAGGTGAAGGCGGTGCTGGACTGGCAGGCCCCAAAAACCTGTAAACAGTTGCAAAGTTTTCTGGGGTTTGCTAATTTCTATCGCCAGTTCATCCCATCCTTCGCCCGAGTGGCTCTCCCATTAACAGACCTCCTACGGACTAAACATTTGGCTGGGAAGCCGCGCCCGGGACATCCTGTGCAGTGGACATTGGCATGTCAACAAGCTTTTGAACACCTTAAAACGTTGTTTGCCAAGGAACCGGTACTAAAACACCAAGATCCCAGCAAACCATTCATAGTACAAGCGGACGCTAGTGATGTGGCAGTGGGGGCTGTTCTGTTGCAAACAAATGAGGGGCGGGCCTTACAACTGTGTGCTTATATGTCCCGTAAGTTAAATGACACCAAATGCAAATGGGCGATATGGGAGAAGGAGGCCTGTTGGAATATTCATGAGCTGGAAGAGTCATGTGGTAACTCCGTCAGCCAATGAGAGTAAAGTGCTACTGAGAATGTGCAAAAGAATTAAGCTAGGAGCTGGATGTGTTCTCCAGTCTCGGTCTGCATCTGTATCTCTCTGTGTAAAGTTTTCATTGTGCTATGATGTCTGTAAGAAGTATGCTTTCTACTTGCTGTAAAGAAGAATGTATGGTACTGTAAATATTTTGATATGATTATAAAGAAGTTATTTAATTCAGCTAAAGGCAGTCAACTGTGTGAGCTTCTGATTTATTCATCAATGGAGAAAATCTCCAACAGGTTATGGGCCCAGAGCTTACTGAAGACTACATAGTAATTTAAAGCTGGAAAAACTGCCTGTGTTTAAAAGGAGAAACAAGGCAGAGTTAGCAGGATGGCTGCTGCTGAATTTAAGGAAAGTTCTGTGCCTCATTTGGGGCAGAAGAATTATATAATTTGGGCTGCGAAAATGGAATGTTTCCTGAAAGCTAAGGAGCTGTGGTATATCGTAGAAAATCCACCACAGGGAGTTTTTGCAGATGGTGATCAGAAAAGCCATGATCAGGCAATGGCTTATCTTATTTTGAGCTTGGAAGATGAACAATTTCTAAATGTTGCCAATTTAAAGACTGCAAAGGCGATTTGGTTGAAATTTAGAGCTGTGCACGTGAATGTTTCTGCATGTAATATCGTGCAATTGTCGAGAAAACTTTACAGGGCCTGTTTGCAACCAGGCGAATCTGTGGAACAGCATTTAAATAAAATGCAAAGTTTATTTTTGGACTTAAAACAACATGGGATTAAATTCCCTGAGTCCCAGAAGGTTTTATTGGTGTTGAACAGTTTAGATAAAACCTGGGACACAGTTTCTGCAATATTTGAGTGTAAAGAAGAGCAGGACTTGAGTTTTGAGGCTCTAAAAGCATGCTTGCTTAATGAGGAAGAAAAGCACCATTTTAGGAGCAGCCACAAGGAGGTGAAATTCCTGAGGAGGGGGTCCAGACTGCAAGTCTCCGGAGAAGGAACAAGCAGCAGATGGGACCAAGTTACAACACAGGAAAGATTGTGCAAGCAGAGAGCTCAGCAAGAGAGAAATTGCTACATTTGCGATGCAAGCACACATCTGAAGAAAGACTGCTTGCAGAGGAAAAGTTTTTTTGCAAAGAAGAAATATGCAAGAAAAGAAGACTGATTTGCAAAAGGAACATTTTGGTGTTGCAAAAGTTTGCTATAGCAATAACAGAGACAAGTGGCTAATAGACAGTGGGGCAAGTCAAACAATTGTTAATGACTCTGAATTATTTTACAGGTTTGTTCCAGTAGCTCAAGAAGCTGTAGCCTTGGCAAATGGCCAGAAGGCGAAAGTCATTGGAAGAGGCGGTGTGAAAATTCCATATCTGGAATCAAGGTTTACCGATGTGTTATGTGTACCTGACATGGAACATAATTTGTTAAGTGTGTCTAATTTAGACAAACAAGGTTTTGAGACCACTTTTGTAAATGGGAAGTGTCTCATCAAAAGACATGGGAATGTTTGTGCACAAGGCATAAAGGAAGATAATCTTTATGTATTGCAGGGACAAAAGGTTCGATGTTCCCACATATTTAAGAATGTTGCAGAGCACGATTCGTGCGTTCATCTTCTGCACAGAAGACTTGGCCATGCTAGTTTTAAGGTTTTGCAGCAAATGCAAGAGTTTGCAGAAGGGCTAAATTTGAAGGGATGCAAGGCTGTGCAGTATGCAAAGCATCAAAGTCCAAGACATTCCCAGTTAGCAAATATAGCACAAGACAAACAATGAGAGCTCTAGAGCTGGTTCATGCAGATCTGGTGGGACCTATGCAAGCCAGTTTCGGAGGAGCAAAGTATGCGCTGGTCATTGTCGATGATTACAGCAGGTTTGGGTTTTGCTACTTGCTTAAGAGTAAAACAGAGGTACTACAACAATTTAAACAATGGGTAAGCTTTGTAGAGAGAAGGTACAAACAACAGGTGTGTCAGTTGCAAACTGACAGAGGTACTGAATTTATGTCAACAAAATTTCAACAATGGTTGGGACAGTTGGGAATAAAGCACAGGCGTACAAATCCTTACACAGCAGCAGAGAACGGCGTAGCTGAAAGAAGGAATGGTGTTTTGCAAACAATGAAAGATTCATTACTGGAGGATTCTGGTATGAGCAGGTCATATTGGGGTGAAGCCATATTGACTGCCAATTATTTAGTTAATAGGCTGTGGAGTTCCTCCATCAATAATACTCCATATGCCATTCTATATGGGAGAAAGCCATCTCTGACACATTTAAGAATTTTTGGAAGTACTGCATGGGTACATATTCCGAAGGCAATCAGAAGAAAGGGACAGCAAAAGGCTAGAAAGCTCAGGTTTGTGGGCTATGAGCCAGGGTCAAAAGGATATTGCTTTAGCGATGGAAGTAAAAGGATTGTAATTTCAAGGTCTGCTAATTTTGCAGAACAAAATTGGGACAGAATTAATGCAAATTCTGGGTATGTTTCACTTAGTGATGGTGATCCACTTAGTGACGGTGATCTATTTAATGACAATAACTCATCTAATGATGGAAAATTGCTTATTGAAGATGTCAATGTTCAGGGAGGACAGGCTGAACAAGACATGAAGCCAGAAAGGCTTGAAACACAGGAGCAGTTAATGCCACGTAGGTCAGAGTGATGTAACAAAGGGATTCCGCCTGACAGGTATTCTGCCAGCAAGGTAAAAGTATGTAATGTGTGGTATGAGCCAAGAAGTTATAAAGAAGTGTTGGCATTACCAAAAGCTGAACAAGAAAAATGGAAGGAGGCCATGGACAAAGAGATGAAATCCATGGGAGACCATGAAGTATTTACATCTGTGACTTTACCACAGGGTACCAAACCTGTGGGTTGTAAGTGGGTATATAAGAAAAAGGTATTACCCAATAATGAAGTACAGTATAAGGCAAGGTTAGTGGCACAAGGTTTTTCACAACTAAAGAATGTGCACTATGATGAGGTATTTGCGCCAACTGTGAAAAGTGAGAGTATAAGATTAGCACTGGCATTGGCAGCGGCATATAGGCATAAAATCTGGCATTTTGATATAACCACTGCATTCCTCAATGCTGAGTTAGAGGAAGAAATTTATATGATTCAAGCACCAGGGTATGAAATTGCAAAGCCTAACATGGTGTATAAATTAAACAAGGCTATTTATGGGCTGAAGCAGTCAGCCAGAAATTGGGATATCTGTTTAGATACTGCTTTAAAGGGTCTTGGGTTCAAGAGTTGCAAAGCTGATGGTTGTATATATACTGGACAGTTACAAGGTGGGAATTGTCTACTATTGTCATTTGTGGATGATCTTTGCTTCATCGCAAAGGATGCATCACAAGTAAAGGAATTTGCTGATAAATTAGAAAAGAAATTCGAATTAAAGAATTTGGGAGAAATAAAAAATTATCTCAGTGTAGAGATACAAAAAACTGAAAAAGGTGGTTATATTCTCAGTCAAAGGAGAAAAATTGAGCAGTTATTGGAAAAATATAATATGAAAGATTGCAATACTGCTCCCACACCCATGAGTACGGATTTTTACAATAGTTTAGGTGAGGACAAAGGTGAAACCTGTGATCAGGAGATATATCACTCAGTAATAGGGAGTTTGTTATATCTATCACAGTGGTCCAGACCAGACATAGCTTGTGCAGTAAGCATTTTGAGCCGTTTTACTGCTGCACCTACAAAATTACATTGGATGGGTGTGAAAAGAGTTCTCAGATATGTAAAGGGAACTGTAAATTTGGGTCTTCAAATACAGATCACTGAGGAATTGAAATTAAAATGTTATGTTGATAGTGACTATGCAAATGACGTAAACACAAGAAAATCAAATTCTGGGATTACAGTATTGTTTGGAGGGGCTTTGGTTGGGTGGAAGTCCAGAAAACAAACAACTATTGCTATTTCAACTGCGGAAGCAGAGTTTATTGCTTTGTCTGAGTTGTGTTCTGAAGTAACATGGTATGTACAGTTGTTACAAGATTTGAACATAAAGGTAAATGAATCTGTAACGGTATTTGAAGATAATGCTGCCTGTATAAAAATGGCAACTGGTGACAGGGTGAAGAACAGAAGTAAACATGTAGACATTAAGTATTGTAATGTCAGGGACACCGTAAAAGAAAAATTGATAAATTTGCTTCATTGTTCTTCAGAGGATAATTTGGCAGCTATGATGACCAAGCCATTGGGTGGTGTCCACCATGGAAAGTGTATAAGGTCAATTGGTCTGATGTCTCTTCCAGTCATGAAGGGAGGAGTGTTGGAATATTCATGAGCTGGAAGAGTCATGTGGTAACTCCGTCAGCCAATGAGAGTAAAGTGCTACTGAGAATGTGCAAAAGAATTAAGCTAGGAGCTGGACGTGTTCTCCAGTCTCGGTCTGCATCTGTATCTCTCTGTGTAAAGTTTTCATTGTGCTATGATGTCTGTAAGAAGTATGCTTTCTACTTGCTGTAAAGAAGAATGTATGGTACTGTAAATATTTTGATATGATTATAAAGAAGTTATTTAATTCAGCTAAAGGCAGTCAACTGTGTGAGCTTCTGATTTATTCATCAACAGAGAATTAAAATTCTCTGATAAGGCCTTTGCGGTTCGGTGGGCTTTGATGACCTGGAGACACCTACTGGAAGGGGAGGGGGTTACCGTTTGAGGTCTGGATGGACCATAAAAATTTGGAAGCCCTCCAAACCCCATGGAAACTGTTGCCCAAACAAGTCTGGTGGGCATTGTACTTCAGACACTTCAACTTCACGCTGAAGTACATTCCTGGTGGAAGGAACATCTTAGCAGACGCACTGTCCCGGAAGCCACAGTACGCTGGTGGCCGAGAAGAGGTAGTTCAGGCCATGATACTGACACCACACCACCAGGCAAACGTAGAGCAACAGGCACCCTCAACGTCCCAACAGAAGGTGACGGTTGAGGACTTACCCCGGTCCATCCAAACTGCAGTTCCGGACGATCCATGGTTCCAGGAGAACTGGGACTCCCTCACCCAACGAGGAGGCTTGGCGTGGAAGGGGTCAAAGATCTACGTACCCAGCTCCCATCGTCTAGCCATGCTACAGCGCTGCCACGATTTATTTATTTATTTATTTATTTGGTTTTCTTATATGCCGCCCAACTCCCGAGGGACTCAGGGCGGCGTACAACACAAGGAAAATACAAGAATAACCAATAAACAGTTTAGTTAAAATCATAATATAAAAATTAAAAATTACAGTATAAAAGAACCATTCAACAACCAGACGTACCCGGGGGAGAGTTCAGCTGGAATTAAGCTCTACCCCCTGCCTGCAGGAAAAGCCAAGTCTTAACGGCTTTTCGGAAGGCCAGCAGGGTGGGGATGGTTCGGGTCTCTGGAGGAAGTTGGTTCCAGAGCGCGGGGCCTGCCACAGAGAAGGCCCTCCCCCTAGGGCCCACCAGCCGGCATTGCTTGGTTGACGGGAGCTGGAGGAGGCCAACTCTGTGGGCCCTAACCGGTCGGAGGGAAGTATGAGGCAGAATGCGGTCCCGGAGATAGCCTGGTCCTAAGCCATGAAGGGCTTTAAAGATGATGATCAACACCTTGAATTGGACCCGGAGACTAATGGGCAACCAATGCAGCTGGCGGAGTATAGGTGTCACGTGGGTGTACCTTGGCACACCCACAACAGCATGCGCAGCCGCATTTTGTACCAGTTGGAGTCTCCGGATACTCTTCAAGGGTAGCCCCATGTAGAGCGCGTTGCAGTAGTCCAAGCAGGAGGTGACAAGGGCGTGAGTGACCGTGAGTAGAGCCTCCTTCTCCAAGTATGGCCACAACTGGTGCACCAGGCGAACCTGTGCAAAGGCCCCCCTAGCCACAGCAGTAAGATGATGCTCCAATTTTAGCTGTGGATCTAGGAGGACCCCCAAGTTGCGGACCTGATCCGAGGGAGTCAGTTTCGCTCCCTCGAGAACCAAGGAGGGACAGTTGTCGTAGTCCTTAGGAGGCAATATCCAGAGCCACTCAGTCTTGTCGGGGTTGAGTCTGAGTCTGTTCCTCCCCATCCAGATCCTAACGTCGTCCAGGCACCGGCACATTACATCAACTGCCACACTGAAGTCAGACGGGGTGGTGATGTACAGCTGGGTGTCATCAGTGTACTGGTGGAAACGCACCCCATGTCTGTGGATGATCTCACCCAGCGGTTTCATGTAAATGTTAAACAGGATGGGCGAGAGAACCGACCCCTGAGGCACCCCGCATGACAGGGGCCTAGGGGAGGATCTCTGCCCTCCTGTTAACACCGACTGCATCCTATCGGTGAGATAAGAGGAGAACCACCGTAAAACGGTGCCTCCCACTCCCAACTCGCCGAGACGATGCAGAAGGATACCATGGTCGATGGTATCGAAAGCCGCTGAGAGGTCAAGTAGCACCAGGATAGAGGAATTTCCCCCATCCCGGGCCCACCAGAGATCATCTATCAGAGCGACCAAGGCAGTTTCTGTACTGTAACCGCGCCTGAAACCCGACTGATAGGCATCTAGATGTTCTGTTTCATCCAAAAGTCGCAGAAGCTGAGTAGCCACCACCTTCTCCACAACTTTCCCTAAAAAAGGTAAGTTGGAGACCGGACGATAGTTCTTCAAGTCAGCTGGATCCAGGGAAGGCTTCTTCAGGAGGGGTCTCACCACCGCAGCTTTTAACGACTGCGGTACGGATCCCTCCTCCAAAGAAGCGATGACCACCGCCCGGATCCAGCCACGTGTCACCTCCCTGCTGGCCGAGACCAACCAGGTGGGGCACGGGTCCAATAAACAGGTGGAGGCCCCCATCGCCCCCACGGCTCTGTCCACATCCTCGGGAGAAACAGGCCCAAACTCCTCCCACAACGGTGGACTAAGACTTGCCCCTGTCAACTCCATGGACTCTGCCCAGCCAGAGTCCAGGTTCGACCGGATCCGAGCGACTTTATCCAACAGAAACTCTGCGAATTCCTCAGCTCTACCTTGCAAGTGTTCCTCACTCCCCCCTTTAGCAAGGAGGGAGCGAGTCACCCTAAACAAGGCGGCTGGGCGAGAATCTGCGGACGCAATAAGAGCGGAAAAATAAGATCGTTTTGCCGCCCTTATCGCCACTAAATAAGCTCTGATGTAAATTCTTAATAGTGTTCGGTCGGATTCAGTTTTGCTGGATCTCCAGCGGCGCTTCTGGCGTTTCATCTCCCGGAGCTCCTTGGTAAACCAGGGAGCTTTCCGGGATCCACTGCCGCGGAGAGGTCGCAAAGGCGCAATTCGGTCTAAAGCCCCTGATGCTGCGGTTGTTCCAGGCAGCCACCAGGGAGTCAGCCGAATTGCATACCAGGGTTTCAGGTATTTCCCCAAGTTCCCTCTGGAATCCTTCCGGCTCCATTAGGCGCCTGGGGTGGAACCACCTAGTCGGTCCCGCCTCCCTGTGGGGGAGGAATGGAGCTGCGAAATCCAACCTCAGTAGGAAATGATCTGACCATGACAGAGGGGTGATGACTATGTCCCTTATCTTCAGATCATCTCTCCACTGCCCCGAGAGAAACACTAGGTCGAGCGTGTGACCACCCTCATGAGTCGGACCCTGGATTACTTGGGTCAGGTCCATGGTTGTCATGGAATCCATGAACTCCTGAGCTATCCCCAGAGGTTTCGCCAGCAGAAGGCAAGTTGAAGTCCCCCAGCACCATAAGCCTAGGGAACTCAACTGCCAAGCCGGCTACTGCCTCGAGCAGCTCAGGCAGGGCCTTACTTACGCAGCTGGGAGGCAGGTACGTCAAGAGAAGGCCCACCTGTACCCCTAAGTCCAACTTCAGAAGGAGCGTCTCACACCCAACAATCTCCGGGGCAGGGATCCTACGAGGATGCAGGTTTCTGCATGTTATTATTGCCACTCCTCCCCCCCTTCCCTGGGGTCGGGAATGATGCTGCACTGAGAACCCGTCTGGGCATATCTCGGAGAGAGCTACTCCCCCCTCCTGGCCCAGCCAGGTCTCAGTTACACAAACCAGGTCCGCCCCCTCTTCTGTGATTAAATCACGTATCAGGGGGGCTTTGTTGGTAATTGACCTGGCGTTAAGCAGCAGCATCCTGAGTCCAGGGCCCTGAACACCCTGGTTACCAGGTACTCAGGATGAGCAAGATGGAACCACATCGGAGGGGCCGGAACAAGGGATCGCTTGTACACAGTGAGGTCTCATTCCCCGCGAGCGGCCCACCCCTCTGCTCCCGCCATACCTGCCTCTTCCCATTATGACCGAGATGTTCCGGCTCTCGTCCCTACCAGAGACCCCCTCCCCTCCCCCACTGGTCCCCCTCCCATCCTGCAGGCCATCCATACCATACATACTGGGCTGGGTAAAGGAGCCCGGACCCCCTCCGCTTCTGTTTGTACACTCAGCGAGGGGGGGGCAAGCCTTGGTTCCCAGCTCCCTCATATTATCTTCTAAAATTTCTAAAATTTCATTCTAGTCATTCATACCACAGTCATAACATTCTCAATCATACAACATTCATCACTTCAGGGGTACAGTTTGCAATAGATAGAATAATAAAAGTCATAATAATGGAGCCTATAGGTAGGCGGAGGGTGCACCTCCTGAAGTTAGCTCCCAGTCTTTGGATCCTGTATTCAGGTCCACCGTGGTCATTAAAAAACGTCCGGATTTTTCTGTGATATACCACTGCTCTCTCCCTGATACTGGCATCAGCGAGGCTCAAATCCAAAGTACCACTCCGTAGTGTTCTCCCTGGAGTCCAAGGTCTTACTTTTGCTGCTCGAAAACTCCCCCCGGAGCCCAAAGCGGCAGCCCAGGCCACACCGATCAAAAAAGGCCACGTCGCCACCCAAGTCACAGCAATGGTGGTAATTATCGCATATGAGTAGGGCTGCAATCGGGGGGGGGGGCGAAGTTATCCAAAAGAGTAGCCAAAAGAACAGCCAAAGGGGTCGCCCTGAAACTGCGATGGCACCTGCGTTGGTCACTGCAGATCGGCACATTAGCGAGCGTAGATGAGGAAACTGATTAAAAACTGTCCGGCATACGAGGGAGCCTTTCTCCGGCCAGGCTGATTTCATCATCGGAGAAGGCTGGTTGCATCATCAGAGAAACCTCTCCCGGGAGAAAAGTAATGGCTGGCCCCTCCGTAAGCAGCAGTTGTGGTCTCGACCGGAGCTGAAAATTCCCGGTTCCCGGTCAGCTGCTTTTTAATTTAAGGAGGTCAGTTAGAGTTTTTAAATTGCCAGCCACCTCGAGAAATCGGCTAGAAAGCTAAGGGCTCCAGTGATCAAATCTAGTCTCTGGAAGACGTTCTTCCCAAGGGGCAGCCCGTTATGATAATGAGCAACCCGCGGCATGCAAACTGCGACACACCAGCAGTAAAGATCGTACGGGAAGCACCCAGCCCAGATCTAACGACTGGGCAATAGTTCTGAAACGTTGCCCAAAGTCACAGCCAATCCGTTCGGCATAAATACCTGGGATTGTTCAATGATTCTTGTTCCCCGGGGTTGTTACCCGCCTCCTGGCGATTTTTGGCAAGCTCTAGTGATTACCGACAAGCTCTGCTATTTCACGGATGCCATTTTAACATCAGCGGCGTCTCTCCGAGCTTGGAGATCACTTGCGCTTCTCAATCCTCGTGCCCAGTGTTTTCCTCATCCAAATGGACTGGACTGGTAGGTTCCTGAGGTTTTCCGGTTTTCTATCAACCCACGCTAGTTGGAATAAGTTGGGTCAGGAATCTTTAAATCCTCAGAGAAGTAGGTGGCAGCGACGGAGGGCAGTTCTCTTGCGACCACTCCGCTTGGCTCCACCCCGGAAGCTCCCCACGATGCCCGAGCAGCCGGGCATTTCAGGTTTTGGAAGACTCTACACCTAACGAACCGACAGTTTTGGTGGCCTCGCATGAAAAGGGATGCAGAGGACTACGTGCGGAGTTGTGTCGTGTGCACAACCATGGAAAAGCGGCAAGGAAAACCCCCAGGACTCCTACAGCTCATGGCGGCTCCTGTCAGGCCTTGGGAAGAGCTGGCTATGGACTTTATTGTAGATCTCCCAGAGACCCAGGGCAACACGCTGATTTGGACGGCCATAGACCTTTTTTCCAAGCAAGCCCACTTCGTGGCTTGTTCCGGCCTCCCTTCAGCCAGAAAGCTGGCGAAACTATTCATCGCCCATATATATCGCCTACATGGTGTTCCTCAGAGAATTGTATCTGATAGAGGGGTGCACTTCACAGCTAAATTCTGGTGTAAGTTTCTAACCATGGTAGGTTCCTCCAAAGGCCTCAGTTCGGCATTCCATCCTGCTACTAACGGGGCCGTTGAAAGAGCTAACGCTATGGTAGAGCAGTATCTACGCTGCTATGTGAAGCACCAACAATCCGACTGGGCTGAATTGCTGCCTTTCGCCGAGGTGGCATTTTATATGTGGCCCAAGACAATTCCTGTCAGCCAGCCTGCTGCTTGCTGCCATAGAATAGGGGGGAGGGAATAGGGGGAAGATTACATTGCAGCTTTGCAACTGCTGTTATCTCCAAGGCCAAGTCCGTTGGCTCTGGTATGCGGTTGCCTAGCTACAAGGGGGTTGGGCTGTATACTGTGTTTGAAGTTGATGTGCTCGTGCGTTTTCCCTCATAGCTTGCTTGAAACAGTTTGCTTTCAGTTTGTTCCTAGTAAAAGTACTTTTCTCTAAATCTATGGAGCCAAGGATTTTTCTTTCCTAGGAAATGAACAAAGGCAGCCCTGACAATTCTTCTTTACTCAATGTGGCTCAGGCAAGCCAAAATGTTGAACACCCATACACTAGACCAAACCGGTTCTTGATCAAATAAGCCAACTTTATATTTCTTCCTTTTACTTCTAACAGTATTGTTACTTTTTACTGCCTCTGTGTCTCACTCTCAGAAAGCCCTGCAGCCCTGCGTGCTCTCTGGGGCTTTTGGCCAGCTGTTTTTCTTTCTTCCTTTTGGAAAGCCAGGCTGGTGGAGGAATGCGTGGCAGAGGCTTTCCTCCCCCTCCCCCTCCTCCTCCTCTCGTGCGCACCCTCCAGGCCCCGCCACAGCCGGCCAGGGGGTCATGAGAGGAGGAGGGGGAGGAGGAGGGAAGTCTCTGCCGCAGGTTGCCCTCATTGCTCCGCCAGCCTGGCTTTCCAAAAGCAAGAAAGAAAAACAGCTGGCGAAAAGCCCAAAAGAGCACAGGCAGGGCTGCAGGGCTTTCCGAGAGTGGGAAGAGACACAGGGGTAGAGAGCGAGAGAGAGCGACACACACACTCACACTCACACTCACAGACATAGAGAGAGAGACACACACACAGAGAGAGGGAGATAGACAGAGAGGGAGAAAGATGAGAGGGAGGGAGGGAGGGAGAGAGACAGAGAGGGAGTTACCTGTTTCCCATAGAAAACACAGAGCCACAAAACCTGGGTAGGCTTGGCTGGGGATCATGTGACTGGGTGGGAGTGAGTGACATCGAGTTGGCCATGCCCACCCAAGTATTGTGGCTCCCAGTGTTTTGTTTTCTGTGTGAAATGGGCCCAAGTGGCTCTTTGAGTGTTTAAGGTTGCCGACCCCTGCTGTAGAACATCATTTCTCACCAAAAATGCAATTTAATGGAGAGTAAAGTAAGATTTTACACTTAGGCAAGAAAAAAAACCAAATGCATAGGTGGCTCAACTGGAAGTAACTGTGAGACAGATCTGTGAAATGGAAACTTATCAAACAGATCCAACCTAGAAATAAGAAGAAATTTCCTGACAGAACAATTAATCAGAGGAATGGGGTGCCTTCAGAAGTTGTGGGTATACCATCACTGGAGGTTTTTAAGAAGAAATTTGTCCATAATAGTATAGAGTATCATGCTTGAGCAGGGGTTGGACTAGAAAACCTCCAAGGTCCCTTCCAACTCAGTTATTCTTTATAAATCTCTCCATTCAGTCTTACCAAGAGAATGGTGATAAACAATACTTGGAAATGTACATCAGGTCTTCTGATAGCAAAATCTCATCTTATTGTCTAGTATCAAGGGGAAGATGACTTTGAAAAAGCTTCCTCTCTCAACATAGCATGCAAGACGAGGAGAGGACTGGCTGGGAGGGGAGGGGCGAGGACAGGAGAGGCCAGGCGAGGCGCCCCTCGATGTGAGTGACATCGAGTTGGTCACGCCCACCCAGCCACATGACCACCCAGCCACGCCCACCCAGCAGTCATTAGGGCAGAGAACCGGTTGTTAAATTATTTGAATCCCACCACTGGTGGGTTCTTACTGGTGCGGCCCACTCTATCGCACCGGTAGCAACCGGCTGGTGACGTCACGGTCAGTTACAGGTCCCTGGGCGCTGCCATCTTTTTTTTTCTTTTTTTCAAATTTTTTTTTCTTTTCTTCTGAGCATGTGCAGAAGCCGAGCTTCTGGCCCTGTGCATGTGGTCACTATCTTGTTTTTGGCTTTCTTTTTTTTAAATTTTTTTAAATTTTTTTTTAATTTTATTTTTCTTCTGAGCATGTGCAGAAGCCAAGCTTCCGGTCCTGTGCATGTGGTCGCCATCTTGAGGAAGCCAGCCAACAGAGAGGTAAGTTAGAACCCACTCTGCTTGGGTCCCCTCAACTTTTCAGCCCCAGAAAATGCCTTTCTCCTATTTACAGCTAGGCACCATTTCCCTTGCAAACGGAGGCAAATATAAACAGAGATATTTGGTTTTCCTGAAAGCAAAAGGAAGCGAGGGGGGGAGGGGGGGAAGAAGGGAGCCCTTTTAAACAACGGAGCTAGCTGCTTGCCTGCAATCAGACTCTGTGTGTGAGAGGGGGGGGAGGAAGGTAGGAAGGTAAAATCAGGAGGGAGGGAGGAAGGAGTAAGGATGTGAAGGGGGTTCAACTTCTGTGGAAAATGGGTCCAAATGGCTCTTTGAATGTTTAAGGTGATTAGGGGACTGGACTGGAGGCTAAAACATATGAACCCAAATCCTCTTGTGGTCAAAACACAATTCTTTTAACTAAACAATCAAGGATTTGAACACATGTTGCAGAATTATCAGGACTAAGGAGGGGTTTCCCTTGGCAGTGTCAGAAAATGTTAACAGTCTGCATTTTGGTTATCCAAAAGAAACAAAGCAGAAAATGTTGGTGGGGGAAAGATTCTCCTGCAGTGTGGGTGGAATATCAGAATCTGCCAAGAATGTGGAATGCCCTCTGGCTGACATGATATAGCCTACGTGCCTAACTAGGCAACCCACTCCTTTGATTAGTTTAAAGAAATAATTATTAGTTCAAGCTTCCGTTTACCTAAGGTAATTAAAACCCTCCTGTTTGTCTAAGGTAAAAACTAACTAGATACTCTTCTGTTTATTTAGCAATCATACCTTGATAGGATTTTGTCTGTATACTATGTGTCACATATTAACCATTTATTCATTATAACTATGTTAGTAGAGTTAATCTTTTTTAATTGTACACACAAGAAACTTGTTATAAATAATAAACCAAGTTCTGGGCAAAGAGAGATCTGAACAAGCATACCCAGAGAGACAGATCTGATCTGAACAAGCATACCCAGAGAGAGAAGTCAGATCTCCAAACACCATACTCAGAGGTCTCTGAACAGCAGAGGCTTTGCAGCCCAGAGAGAAGGTCTTCTTAGCCCGGAACTGCTTTGCTCAAGAAACCATGTCTCCGTGTCTATGATTACTACACTGCAAAAATCTCTTTTGAATTCTATGTCCATTTTCCCCACTCCCCCCCACAGTGGGGCTTACATGGATGAAATCCCTAGTGGAATGTCTGATGGCAGAACTCATTAGAATGGAGAGGTCATTATTTAATATCAGACATACAAGTAAGAGATAGTAATATGAATTCAGATTTTTATGGTTTCATTCTCTAGAATAAGAGATATAGTTGACTGCAAAGCATGCAGCTATTGGAGCAGCATTTTGTGCCAAATGAATTTTTTTTAAAGGGGTGAACCATTGCAGCAAATTGTACATTTTAAATTCCTGCAGCAAACCTTCAACTATGCCTAAGTTAATTTAATTTAATATAAATGTCCTTGAAATAGATTTAATTGTTATCCAGTGTTTTTCAACCTTGGCAATTTTAAGATGTATGGCCTTCAACTCCTAGAATTTCCCAGCCAGCATGCTGGCTGGAGAATTTTAAGAGCCAAATGCCATAAAAGTATGAAGTTTGAAAACACTGTTAGTCTATGTAAAAAGGATGTTGAGACTCTAGAAAGAGTGCAGAGAAGAGCAACAAAGATGATTAGGGGACTTGACTCACACGTGAAAGAGATGAGAGAGAGGAAAGAGGAGGAAAAGAGAAAGAAATGAGAAAATGATGGAGGGAGAGAATGAGAGACAGGAAAGAGAGAAACATGAGAGAGAGAAAGGGAGAAAGAGATGAGAGAGGGAGAGAGATGAGAAAGAAAGAGGGGGGAGAAAGAAAAAGAGATGAAAGAGATGAGTGACAGGAGATGAGAGAGAGAAAGATGAGAGAGAGAGAGAGAGAGAGAGAGAGAAGAGAAAGAGAGAGAGATAGGGAGAAAGAAAAAGACACAGAGAGAGATACCTGTTTAAAAGAAAATAGAAAAATGGTTCTTTGAGTGTTTAAGGCTGCAGACCCCTGGGTTAGGCAAACACCATGGTCGTTAAGTGAACCTTGTGGTCATTAAGCAAACACTGGTTGTTAAATGAGTCCATTTTCCCTTATGGGCATTTTTAACTGGAAACCAGAAGAAATTGTTGGGAACTGGCAAAAAACATACTGTAGAAAACCTCAGTCACATTTATTTATTTATTTTATTTATTTAGGATTCTTATATGCCGCCCTACTCCCTGGGGACTCAGGGCGGCGTACAACATTTGAAGAACCACTAAACAATATAATTTAAAACAATTTAAAATGCATTTTAAAAAGCATACAAAATCTTACATACATGGGGGAGACCAAATGAAGTTGTCTCAGAACCCCACCTGCAGGAAGAGCCATGCCTTCACGGCTTTTCGGAAGGCCAGCAAGGTAGGGATAATTCGTATCTCTGGGGGGAGTTGGTTCCAGAGAGCAGGGCCCCCCACAGAGAAGGCCCTCCCCCTAGGCCCCACGAGCCAACATTGTTTGGTTGACGGGACCTGGAGGAGACCCACTCTGTGGGACCTGACCGATCGAAGGGAAGTATGAGGTAGAATGCGGTCCCGGAGGTAACCTGGTCCTAAGCCATGTAGGGCTTTAAAGATGATGATCAACACCTTGAATTGTACCTGGAGACCAGTGGTGGGTTCCTACCAGTGCGGTCCACTCTATAGCACCGGTAGCGGCCCGCTGGTGATGTCACAGTACCGGTGCGGTCGGCTGCCGGTGCCTGGGCGCCGCCATTTTTTAAAAAAATTATTCTGCGCATGCCCAGAAGCCGAGCTTCCAGCACTGCGCATGTGCTGCCTTCCTACCCCACAGTGAGTCCAAGCAGGGGAGGATGGCTGAGGGAGCGCATGAGACGCTGAAAGAACGGGCGGCAGCGCTATCTCCATTCCCCTCCCTTCAGCAGTCCGAGAAGCCACGAACGTGCGGTGATGATCCTAGGCATTTTCACATGTTTGAGGCTTCTCGAGCTGCTGAGGGGAGGGGGAATGGGCAGCAGGACCTATCTCAGTTCCCCTCCCTTCAGCAGTCCAAGAAGCCACGCCCACCCAGTCACATGGCCGGCAAGCCACGCCCACCCAGTCACATGGCTGGCAAGCCACACCCACAAAATAAGCCACGCCCACAGAGTGGTAGTAAAACAATTAGGAACACGCCCCTACTGGAGACCAATGGGCAGCCAATGCAGCTGGCGGAGTATGGGTGTTACATGGGTGTATCTTGAAACACCCACCACAGCACACGCAGCTGCATTTTGCACCAGTTGAAGTCTCCGAATACTCTTCAAGGGTAGCCCCATGTAGAGCGCATTACAGTAGTCCAATCGGGAGGTGACAAGGGCATGAGTGACCGTGAGTAGAGCCTCCTTCTCCAAGTATGGTCCCGCACATGACTGTGTGGGATGTTGTAACTGGTCATAAATGTGTATGTGTGCGCACGTGCGTACATGTGTACATGCATAAGGCTGTCAAAACTCAAAAAATAGGTCAAGTAGCTCTGAGGAGGTCAGTCATAAATTTGAACACTTGCTAAGCAAGTGCTAAGCCATTAAGCGAGGACCACTTATATTTGGTTTGCCTTAAGGGTTCAGAGCTGTATGGAATCTGGTTTCTTTTAATCCTTTGGGGGATTGTAAAAGGTCCGGATACAGGAATCCTTGTAGGGGGAACTAGGATCGTGACCACTTAGCCACACCCGCCCAGTCACATGACCATGAAGCCATGCCCAGCCAGTCACATGACCATGAAGCCACGCCCACCATCACATGACCATCAAGCCACTCCCACCCGGTCACATGACCATGAAGCCACACCCACAAAATTAAGCAACGCCCACAGAGTGGTAGTAAAAAATTTAGGGACCCGCCCCTGAATCCCACCACTGTTAACAGGTATGGAGAACAAAGTTTGGGGGAAAACTCTTTTCTAGCTATAACTGAAAGACAGGTTAGTACACTGCTCTTGAGCACCAAAGTGCTTTCAACACCTCTCAGATAGCATCTGTGGAAAAAAAAGTAAAAATTTAAACACATCTGAAAACATCTGGAAATCACCCACCCCCTCTGGACTCACAAGATTTCTGCATTTTTGTGCAGAACATTAGGAAGTCTGGTGAGAGCCATCTTTTAATCGATTTTAGTTCAGGATTCTGCTTAAAACAATGGCTAACTCTTGGGGAAGTTGGGAAGTAGAGAATCCCCAAATTTCTTCTCCAAATATGTAATCCAATACATTTGTTCAGCAAAATGAGCTTTTGTGCTTATGTAGGAATGTAGGACGGTAGGATCTGTATGATAATTATCTTTAAAAAGTGTTTCAAATATGGGAAAACTGGAAAAAGTATGTCAGATTGGCCAGCTTGAAAGGCAGACAGACTGTTGCTTCAGTAGAGGTGAACACTGGATTACCATACACAGAGGTACAATGAAATTCCATTTTATTTGCAACTCTTAGAGCACTGCCCTTTTTTCACCCTTGGAAATGGTTCTCCTGGTTAGAAATGGAGATTGTAGACCTTTGGATTTTTTTACCCATTGGCTTATCTCATCTGATGTACAGTATTCAAGCACCTTGTATCTTCTATCACCATTCCTTGCTATTGCTGTATAAACTTAGTTTATTTTTTTAACAAGTTTTTCTTTCGGGTGATAAGTCTGGCATGTTTTTGTTTTTCCTATCAGCAGAAGCTTGTAAAACGTTGAACACATCTCTTTCACCTTTCAACATAAACACAGAGGAAGATGCTAGATCCTGCAAAGGAAGGGGCTGCAAACTAGAAGCCCCTTAGTCCTAATTGGCCTCCTTTGTATCAGCTAATGCCTACCTTAGTGCTATCCTAGAGGCAAGACTGGTGGATTATACAGGTAGTCCTCGACTTACGACCATAATTGAGCCCAAAATTTCAATTGCTAAGCAAGACAGTTGTTAAGTGAGTTGTGTCCCATTTTATGACCTTTTGTGCCACAGTTGTTAAACAAATCACTACAGTTTTAAGTGAATCATGCAGCTGTTAAGTGAATCTGGCTTCCCCATTGACTTTGCTTGTCAGAAGGTCACAAAAGGTGATCATATGACCCTGGGACACTGCAACCGTCATAAATATGAGTCAGTAGCCAAGCATCTGAATTGTGATCATTTGTCCATGGGACTGCTGCAATGGTTGTAAGTGTGAAAACCAGTCATAACTCTCTTTTTTCAGTGCTGTTGCAACTTTGAATGGTCACTAAATGAATGACCGCTTAGGAGCTGAGGTGGCGCAGTGGTTAAAAGCAGCACTGCAAGTTCAGCTGACTGCTAGTTCAGCAGTTCAGCTGTTCAAATCTCACCGGCTCAAGGTTGACTCAGCCTTCCATCCTTCCGAGGTCGGTAAAATGAGGACCCAGATTGTTGGGGGCAATATGCTGAACTCTGTAAACCACTTAGAGAGGGCTGTAAAGCACTATGAAGCGGTATATAAGTCTAAGTGCTATTGCTATTGCTAATGGTCATGAGTCGAGGACTTCCTGTATTGGGAATAAAGCAATGAAATTTGCTCCCATGCCTATATATCAGGCGAGAGCAGGGGAAGGAACCATCTGCCCAAAGGTCACATACCCATAAAGTTGACACTAACCACATTTAGGAATGTATGAAACTGAAAAGCAGACAGAACGGCCAAGAACTAAAAAGTGGACATCAAGTAAACAACCCTTTGGCAAGATGGCTTATTTCTTATTTTCCAAAATGCTGAGGATGCTCTTGTAGTACACATCTTCTTCCTTAGATGTTGTGTGATTAATATAGAGTTTTGGGTCCAGGGTCCTGAATAAAAGCCATTCACCACATGTATCATCTTAACTACTGTGATGATTATGTTAGTAGGTATTTCATATTGCGTTACAATCAGCTAAATAAAATATAAACGTAAAAAGAAAACTATACATTTCACTTAATACCTATGGTTAAAACATGTTTAAAAATATAAAAAAACCCTATACATTTCACCCGATACCTATGTTTAAAATATGTTTAAAAATATTTAGCAATTCAAAGTGTTACCTCAGGCCTTTAACCAAATCCGTGGCTGAGGAGGGAACCTGAACTTTGGCATAAGCTTGAAACCAAGCTGCTTCAGCTATACAGTATGTGAATTGGTTTATGCCCCAATTCTGAATGCATTTAACCTTAAAGTAGTTCCATGGTTTTATAAGAGTGAAAACGTTGCACGTTGAAGTGCTGTTATATGTGAGAAAAATGAATTTATTCTTGTTAAATAAGACATGTAATAAGAGCCATAGTTCAACCATTTTGAATCTATTTGTAATGAAAAATCATATTGTGTAACAAAATGTATTTTATGTATGTCAGCTCTTTTCCACTATCCTCATACACAGGATATGTTTGTATCAGAATTATGCTGAGAGAAGCTGAGATTGTACAAAAGGAAATGTTTACAGGATATAAGCTTATGGGAAAGCACAAGTTCACAGAGAGAGAGAGGAAGTGTGCAGCTGTCAGGATGATGGATAGTTTCTAGGATTTTTCGGAGCTAGAAAACACTGTGTTAGGATGTTACATAATGGGAGGTTGGACGATATAATGGGAGGAGAATGGGAGGAGTAAGGTGGAACCATGTTCTGTATTTAAACCATGTGCCTGGATAATGGCCTTGCCTCTATTTGTGTCAGAAGTTCTATCTTCTGTCCAATTTGGAGGACCTTTGCGCAAAGTATGTTAATAAACCTGTTTTTATTGTTAATCTGGACTTCTGATTAATTAGTTTTTCTCACATTATATATATTCTTTGGCAGTGTTTCTCAACCTTCCCCAGCAAGCATGGATTCTGGGAGTTGCATTTTAAAGTTCCCAACGCTGAGGAACACCGCACTATGGGAGTTACTTCTGTAAATTTGTGTATAAAAATAGAGATGTCTGTAAACTTAGCTGCATTGTCAAGAAAGAAGTGCGACTTCCGGTTTCGGCTCGCGGCATCGCGGACGCTCCTCGTTGAGCGCCTTTCCAATTCCCTGTTAAAGCCGCCAGAACAGCTGTCTGGCGGCTTGGAAATCTCTGCCCCGGGCAAAGGGGAGAGATGAGAGCCGGACAGGTGGGGTAGAGCCCCCCTAGTGCCCCAGGAGCCAGCTAGGGGCGCGAAGGGTGAGGGCTCCCCAGCCAGCCTGTCTCCTGCTCCAGGGATTTGGAAACCTCCGCTTTTGCGGAGCAAGATGCCGTGACCACCGCTGCTTCCTGAATGGGATTATAATTACTTTATGGACTAAAGAAGCAGACAGAGAGAAACAGGATTTCAGATGGGCAAGTACTGAATTTTTTTTTCTTCAACTCCACTGCTGACTTTCACTTCGGAAAGAAACAAAGTAACAGTTAATAAGCAACAATATGGTGATCGCAGATCGTGGGCAGAGAAGTGAAAGTAACTTTCGTTTTGCTAGTAGTTTTTTTTTTTTGTGGAAACTTTTGACTTTGAAAACTGGCTTTTCTCTCTCTGTCTCCCGATTTTGGAATAAAATAACAACTGATATTTTTTCTTTTGAAAATAAAAGACTATCTGGCTTCGGAATTGGAAAGAATTTTAATTAGAGGCTTGGCTTTTTCTTTGTTCTCCTCTGGAAATACTAAAATGGCTTCAAAATTTGGAAAGACTGTTCTGAATAAAAGAACTGACCACTCCTCTGGTCATATTTCCAAAATGCAACTTATCACTGAGTTAATACCCCCACAGTCTTTGACATCTGAAAATTTAATAAGTACCTTGAAGGTTATGAGAAATGAACTGATTGCGGAGTTTAACCTAAAAATTAATGAAATAGATAATAAAATGCAGGCTGCTTTAAAGAATATTGACCAACAACTTAGGAACGACGTGTTGGAGGTATGTAAAGGTTTAGCAACAAATTTAACAACAAATATTGAAGTTTTGGCAAATCGTATTGAAGAAAATAAACAAGTTTTGACAACTTCGGTGGAATATATAGATAAAATACAAAATGATATTGCAAATTTTGAAACGGGGCTGAAAGAGGGATTATATGAAGATTTGAAAGGAAGGATGGTGGATGCTCTGGAGCAGGTGTCTGGAATGTCTAAAGAGGAACTGGCTACGCAAATTGATAAGATATATAGAGTCAACTCCTGGTATGCAAAACAAAAACACCTACCAAGGGACATTGTAATATATTTTACTACAAGAGCCTTACGGAATAGAATTACACAGGCGACGTTTAAGAATAACCTTCAGGTGAATGGCCAGGAACTAATGATATGGAAAGAAATTCCCTCTAAAATGCTCAAAGCCAGAAAAGATTATACCTTTCTGATTGATGAATTTAAAAGACTAAACCTACAATATAAATGGGAAGCACCAACAGGAGTCGTGGTGAAATTTCTGGGAAAAAGATACCGGCTTAATATGACAAAGAAAGCTACTGAATTTTATGTCAACGTTTTAAAGGCTGATATATCCAAAATTCCAGAGGAAAGATGTATGAAAGTAAAAGAGGAGGAGGAGGGAAAGCCATCCCTTCCTGTTCAAACTGAAACAGCTTTAAAAAATCAAAGTGATTGGCAGAGCCAGATAGAGGTCTACAGTGTGGAAAAGGAGATGGAAGATCGGGGTCAGATGGGAGGCGAGCTGACAAATTTAAAATCATCAAGTTACAAAAAGATGCAACCACCAAGATACAACAAGATGCAGTGTTGAAATTTATTGGACGGATGGTTGCTAACATGACTATTTTTCCCTTTTCCTTTTTTCCTTATTTTTCTTTCTTTACTTCCTGTATTTTTTCTTTCTTTTTGTTTTCTTTTTCTATCTTATTATTATTATTAATACTCTTTAAAGATTCAGAACTTTTTTGAAGCTAACAATCTGATATATAGTAATATTATGCTATTAATATAGCGGTTGATTTTATGATGAAGTTTAAGATTTCTGTATTTAATATTTAGTTATTATTTGTGCAATATTCATTTAAGTTTTATTTAATTTTGAGAAAGATTTGGAATTTTTATTTAAAATTATTAAGTTATAAAATATTATAATTAGATTTAAAATTTGTTTGAGAGGAAGGCTTATTCAAAGTTTGGAGTTAGTGTTGAATTTATAGGATAGACTGTATTTTTCTTTTTTTCTCTTTGCTTTTATTATTACTATTATTATTAATATTCTTTAGAGATTTAGAATTTTTCTGAAGTTAATAATCTGATATATAGTAATATTATGCTATTTATATAGTGGTTGACTTTATGATGAAGTTTAAGGTTTTTGTATTTAATAATTAGTCATTATTTATCCAATATTCATTTAAGTTTTATTTAACAGTGAAGAAATGTGGTGTAGGGTAGATGATTGAAAGGAGGAGGAAGGAATTTTTATTAGTGTACAATTCGGAGTTGAAGTTTTTTAACAAAAATAAGGTGGAAATCAAATTTTTTTTTAATTTAAGTTAAATTTATTTTATTGATATTATGCCCTGTATTCTCTCTGGGAAGTCCGGGGGGGGGAGAGGGGGGGAGGGGGGGTTAGGGTTAGGGGGGGAGGGGGGAGAAAAATTAAAAAATGTTTGTACTTTGTACTAATAAAACTTTTTGAATTAAAAAAAAGAAAGAAAGAAGTGCTCTGCCGTTATAACATACAGGTAGTCCTTGATTTACCACCTCAATTAAGTGAGTTGTGCCCAATTTTACAACCTTGTTTGCTATAGTTGTTAAGTGAATCACTGCAGGTGTTAAGTGAATCCGGCTTCCCCTATTGACTTTACTTGTTGGAAGCTAGCTGGGAAAGTCAGATGATGATCACATGACCCTGGGATGCTGCAACCAGCATAAATACATGCCGGTTGCAAAGCTCCCAAATTTTGATCATGTGACCATGGGGATGCTGCAACGATTGTGTGAGGACCAATCATAAGTCACTTTTTTCAGTGCTGCTGTAACTTCAGATATTTGCTAAATGAATGGTTGTAAGTCGAGGACTACCTGTACATGTTTTAAGAAAGGAGAATTATAGTAAGATAGGTTCTGTTTATGGAACTTTCTAGTCATTATTTTGTACTTAATGGAATACTTTGAGACTAAATATGACAATGGTTTAACAGCAGCAGTTTCAGTGGATCTTATGTTCAAAGTAAAGTTGCCACCATGTTTGTATATATAGGTCTCAGCCATGATGTAGCTTGTTGGCTCTTGGCTTAGAGCAAGTTGTATGAACTCAGTTATTTTGGTTCTTAAACCATGATTCATGGCTTAGTACAAAATAATAACTTGCTGTAGAATTTGCAGGTCTTTAAATCAATAACCATTTTTTATCCCTTATTCAAACCATCCACCCTGACAAATGTACCAATTATTAGGGGAAGGGTTCCTAAGCTTAATCCATCAACTCCCAGTTTTGATTGTTGCAAATTGCAACCCTTGCAGGCAGACATCCAGTTATGGTTGGGGCTCTTATCTCAGGTGATCCGCAAAACACTGGCCTACTTCTCTTTGACAATGAGATGCCTCAGATTCCTGAAATCACAGCTGGCTCAGTATCCTGGATGCAGTGTTATGCTTGCACCAACAACCAGAGAATTGCTTACATTCATGACAGAGCTGTTAGGTTGGTGTAATCCCTGATTAAGAAATGTCCCCTGCTGTGTCTTGAACCCTTCAACTGGAAGAAAAACAATTTGCAATACATGATCATTTTTTAAAATGCACCAAGAACCTGGTTTAAGTCACGTAGGAAGTTAGCACCCACCCCTCTCCTAGGAAAATGAAATATTCTAGGAAATATTAAAAAGGCAGAACATTATACCTCCCTGGATGAGAAATGGAGAAACATGTTTTTTTAGGCAGGAAGCAGACTCACTCTTAATAACCCCTACCCTCCTCAATAGCCCACAGCAGATGTCAGCACTTAAGAGATAAAGAGATAGCTAGGTCTATTCATAAGCAAATACCCTCATCCAAGATCCAACAAAGGTAGGATTAGCCCTCAGCCATAATAGTGTTGGAAATGAATTCAACCAACAAAACAACTTGGATCGTTGAAAACAAAGAGATTTTATTAAAAAGAAATAATAATAGCAGTTTGCAAAGTGCGGTGGGTCTTTCAGCCTAACCTCAAAATTAGAAGTTTGAGCCAAAAGCCACACCTTTTAGTTTCAAAAACATACTTTTATATACAGTTCTATCTCAACAGCCCATTTCCCTCCTCCTTTGGACCCATTGGATAGGCCCTCAGGGGTTTCAGCTAATCCCAGATGCCTCAGGAGGAATACTGTTAGATCGTGGATTCAACACAGGAGACCGACTTTGACAACACTCTTTATTTGAGATAAGAAGCACAACCAGCAAAAAGCCTCTGACAGCTTGCCTTTTTATAGGGGCTGTCAGCAACACTTGTAACCAATTCAAAATGTAGCAACCAATGGAGGTTCAGCATTTTCCCTCCATAATACTGGACCTGGGTGAAACCAGTTATTCCTAGCCAGAACATAACATCCCTCCCCCTCTAGATGGGCTCGTCCGGCAAACGTAATCGCTTAGGTAGGTGGGGCGTTTACGCTCCCACTCGGACCTGTGCACTTCAGTCAAGGGGAAGACAGCAGCCCGATCGGACTGGTCTGCTGCAATTCCGGGAGCTGTGCTTGGAAGCTCCTGGAATGTCTCGCTCTCAGTTCTCTCTGCTTGTGGACTTAATTGGACTGAGGGACGCTGCTGGACTGTGGCTTCACCAGGTAGGCCTTCTGAGACATCCGGGTGCGATTCAGCTAGGGAAGGAATGTAGGGAGTTATTTCACTTGGGTTTATTAGGTCTCCTTTAATTCTACTTCTTAACTGATCAATGTGTCTTTTCCATAGGCGGCCGTCTTGCAGCCGGACCGCTTAAGACACAGGCCCTATGACAGTTTCTATTACCCCTGGCAGCCATAGGGGCCCCTCAGCATAATTGCGGGCAAACACTGTGTCCGCTGTGGCGAGTGACCTTGTTTTCTTTGTGCTTTCTTGTTTTGCGCCAGTTGCGTAGTTTGGATGTAAGCGGTCCAGGAGTGACCGGAGCCGGCGGCTCATTAGGAGCTCTGCTGGGCTGCGGCCAGTTGTGGCGCTGGGAGTTATGTGCTGGGTTAGGAGGAACCTGTCTATCCTATCCTGCCAATCTCTGGGCCCCAGTCTGGCTAACGCTTCCTTGGCAGATCTCACAAATCGTTCCGCTAGGCCGTTCGTGGCTGGGTGGAATGGAGCAGATAAAGCGTAGCGGATTCCTTGGCTAGCCAGATACCCCTCAAAAGGTGTGGCTGTGAATTGCGGGCTGTTGTCTGTTACTAACGTGTCCGGAATGCCATGGGTTGTGAATAAATGCCTTAGAACCTTAATGACAGACTCAGCAGTGGTCGACTTCATAGGGAAGATCTCAAGCCACTTGGAATATGCATCCACGATAATTAGGAACATTTGGCCATGGCATGGACCCGCAAAATTGGCATGAAGCCGTGACCATGGGGTTTTTGGTAGCTCCCAATCATGCACCGGGGCTTTGGGAGGCGCCGGCCGTGACTCCTGACAGGGTAGGCATTGGGCAACCCACTCCTGGACCTCCGCGTCCATCTTGGGCCACCACACGTACCCTCTAGCTAAGGCCTTCATTTGCACAATTCCCGGATGGCCTTCATGTAATGTTTGAAGTATTCCAGCATGCAGGCTGGTGGGTATCACCACCCTGTCTCCCCATAGGAGGCATCCCCCTTGCTCTGACAGTTCATGCTGTCTTAGCTCGTACAGCTTGAACTCAGGCCTGACAGGGTCTCTCGGCCACCCCCTCCACCCCCAGTTCAGGACAGTCCTGAGAGCGGGGTCTCTGGCCGTGTGCTTGGCCACCTCGGCCGAGGTGATCAGGCCTGAATCCTCTAGGTCAATTAAGAGCACAGGGGCCTCTGGGACGATATCCGACAGTACCTCGGGCAACGGGCACCTGCTTAATGTGTCTGCATTTCCCATTTCTCTCCCAGGCCGGTGTACCAGGCAATAGGAATATGCAGATAGGAAAATGGCCCAGCAGGCAAAATGGGGGGACAAAGCAGCCGGGGTGGAGCAATCCCTGGCGAGTAACCCCAATAGAGGCTTGTGGTCTGTTACCAGCATGAAGTCTCGCCCGAACAAGTATTCATGGAATTTTTTAACCCCCGCTACTAGGGCCAAGGCTTCCTTGTCCAGCTGACTATAATTCCTTTCCGCGCTGGACAAGGTTCTTGAATAATAGGCTATTGGAGCCTCAAGCCCATTGGGGAGCCAATGAATTAGGACAGCCCCGACCCCTACTGGGGACGCATCACAAGCTAGGACCACCGGCAAGGTGATGTTGTACTGAATCAGAAAGCTTTCGCTGGTCAGCAATTTTTTTACAGCTCTGAAAGCGGCATTTTCTTTATGGCCCCACACCCACGGAGCATTCTTAGCAAGCAACCTATGGAGGGGCTCCGCAACAGTTGCTTTATCTCTTAAAAATAGGCTATAAAAATTAAGAAGGCCTAGGAAAGCCTGCAGCTCCGCCTGATTTTTAGGGGCTGGAGCTTCCTGAATGGCCTTCAGTTTACTCTCTGTGGGGTGGATGCCTCCACCATCAATTCTGTACCCGAGGAACTCAACTTCTGGGACCCCCAATACACATTTGTTGCGTTTGGCTTTCAAACCCACAGCACGTAACTTCTCAAGGACCATTGTGACTCGACAGCGTAGCTGGTCACTATCGTTCGCCGAAATAAGAACATCGTCGAAGTAGGGCACGACCCCGGGGATGTTCTGCAACAGACATTCCATCACACTCTGGAACAACCCCGGGGCCACACTAACCCCGAATTGCAATCTATGACATTTAAATGCCCCCCCCTGTGAGTCACAATGGTCTGAGCCTCTGCCGTGGCTCCATCTACTGGTAGCTGCTGGTACGCCTGTGCCAGATCTAACTTGGCGAACAGGCATCCAGACCCCAACGAGTGCAGCAATTGATGTACGATTGGCACGGGGTAGGCACTCTGTTGCAATGCCCTGTTTACCGTGCACTTGTAGTCAGCGCATATCCTGATGCTTCCGTCCCCTTTAAGGGGCGTGACAATGGGCGTCTCCCACCGTGCATGGTCCACTGGTTCTAGAACACCCTGCTTGATCAGTTTATCTAATTCAATATCTATTTTGGCTCGCAATGGTAAGGGAACCCTGCGGGGCTTTAAATGAATGGGGGCAACCTTAGGATCAAGATTAAACGAAATTGGGGTCCCCACATACTTGCCCAACCCGTCACTGAAAACGTCCTGAAATTCCTCAAACAGATCGTCCAAATTTGAAGTTTTGACATTGTTGACGCCTGTTGCATATATCTCCCCCCACCTTTTGGGGTTGGACTAGATGACCTGCAAGATCCCTTCCAACTCTGTTAAACTCCTCTAGAGAAAAGTGCATATGTAGAGCCTAATGGCTTGGAACATATCCATGGAACTTGCAAGAGGAAATGGTTAACCACAAAAGCTTATGCTAGAAGCTTGCTAGCTCGTAAACAACAGAAGAAACATAAGTAGGTCAAACATGGCTACGGCAACCTGCATAGGTGCACAGGATGTAGGAGGTTGGGCAAAGCTTGGCTATGGCGCAGCAAGGAATTCATTGTATGGCTTATAAGTAATCACATGTACCCTTTATGCACTGCCTTCTGATTACCATATGTGTGTCAATAAAAGGGACCCTTGGGCCCCGGCTCAGGGCAAATCCCATCTCGTGGAAGTCTCTGTGTCCAGGAGCGTCTTTCCTAGATTCGGCATTCATGTGATTTGTCCACCAGAGAAAACCTCAAATCCACCCTCCAGGAGAGGTGGTTTTCCCACACCTGGTGACCCCGACGTGATCGTCGCAACGCTCTTCACCGAAGGCGTTCCTGACTCCTCCATTTCACCCCGCGCACTCAGGAAGACCCGTCCGGTCAACCTTCTCCGTGAGTATGGGGGCGGATTTCTCTAAGGATCAGGTAGCTCACCTCCACGAACTTAGAGAAATAGTCAGAGATTCCAAAACTTCAGGGGAGAAACCCCCTACAAAAAAGGATCTGGTTACCCTTTTGACATATATTTGGCAACAATGTCCCTCATATCCCGAAAAGGGATCCATCAAATTGTCAGTATGGACTAAATTGGGAACTTATTTCCATGCTGCACCACGTGCCCCAATTTCCATCATTATGACTTGGAGGTTTATTCTCAAATGCTTGCAACGTCATTATGATTCCTTTTCTTCCACTTCAAGTGGATCTCTGTTGTTGCCAGAGGATGGCTGTGCAATTCCTGCCAAGCCTCCTCCTTATGAAGCCTCTCCTGAAGCCAATGTTGCACCAAGTGCGCCGGCTAATCATAAGGACAACCCCAAATTGTATCCAGTCCTGCCAGCCACTTGTTCTCCTTCCCCTTGTGTCAGTGCCATCGAACAGGGCTTGGCAGCAGCCCGACAATCTGGACAACTTGATGACCTGGAGATTATTGCGGCTTTTCCGGTCACCTTTGATGCCAACAATGTTCCCACCATTACCACAGTTCCCTTCTTTATGGTTAAGGACCTGAAAAAGGCAGTAATTGAATATGGTCTTCGTAGTCCTTATTGCTCAGGTATTGTCCATAGCATTCCAAATGCGTATACCATGTTACCCACTGATTGGTTTTGCCTATTTCGAATGATTTTAAACACCACTCAATACATCACATGGGAGGCAGAATATCGGCGTGAGTGCCAGCGCCTCCTCCCCACCCTTCAAGGTCTGACTTTGGACCACCTTATGGGAAAGGGGGCATTCAATACTTCTGCTTTACAGGCAGCCATGCCTGCTGCAGCTTTCACTGCTTCCGCCCAGTGCGCTGTGTCTGCTTATGACCGTTTGGACGACCCTCAGTCGACGGTTCGTGCTTCCTTTGTGGCTGGTCGTCAGGGTCCGACTGAATCTTATGATGAATTTGTGGGGAAGTTAAAAATGGCAATTGAACGGGAGGTTCAAAACAAAACAGCCCAGAAGGAATTATTGTTGAAATTGGCTTACCAAAATGCAAATGAAGATTGCAAAAGAATTTTGCAACCTCTTCAAGGCTCCCCTACCCGCCCGGACATAGCAGATTATTTGCAGGCATGTCGCATAGTGGGTACTACTGCTTTTGCTATGCAGTCTCTTGCAGCTGCAATTGCCCCGGCTACTAACTTGCCCAGGACCACCCCAAAATTTGGGAATTGCTTTAATTGTGGGAAACCGGGACATTTCAAATCGCAGTGTCGTGCACCGGGAGGGGGGGCAATGCCCAATCCTGTGGCATGCCCCAAAACCCCATGTCCCAGATGCAAAAAAGGCTACCATTGGTCTTCTCAATGTCGCTCTAACCCTCCCCCCCAGCAGTTGGTTCAGGGAAACTTCTAAAGGGGCACTCAGCTAGCCCCTCCCAAAAGGCTGAGACATGTGCCAATGAACCTCTTTTGATGCGCAATGAACCTTTTTTAATGTCTATCAATGCTGTTGCTTCTGAAACTGTTTCTATGCACACCCCCGGCCTCACTTATTTTCTGCCACTTTCACTGCATAATCATGTTTTCCCCACTTCCCTCCCTTTGCTTTGTTATCCCAACCGCGATCTCATTCTCCGCGGGATGCTTGCTTCCCCTTTTTTGACCGATGCTTCAGACTTTGCATCGCTTGCTTTGATTTGTATTGTGGACACTCCCATGGTTGTTAATGAAGGGGATTTTGCTGCCACTGTCATCCCAGTTGCTTTGGAGGTTGATCCCTCCGATTATGATGACATTGAGCCTTCTAAGCCTCCTGTCTCCCCACTTCCTGTTTCTCTTGCTTACGCCTCTACCTTAAAGATTCACAAGCCATTTGTCACCTTTCTGCTTAATGGCCGCTCCTTTTCCGGTATTCTAGATACCAGAGCTGACGTCTCTGTCATCAGGACCTCTGAGTGGCCCTCCACCTGGCCAACCACCTCATCTCCTGCAGTTCGAGGAGTGGGAGGCATACAACAGGCACGCGTCAGCACCGCCCTCCTTACTGTGAAGTCCCTTAACTCCGACAAACAGGCATGTATTCGACCTGTTGTTCTCCCCTTGCAAGTTAATTTGTGGGGCCGGGATCTTTTGTCACAGTTGGGGGCGGTGATGACATTTTGAGATGCCTCCTCCTTCCACCCCTGCTCCTTTGTCCCTGACGCTGCTGAGTTCCACCCCAGTCTGGGTGGATCAATGGCCCCTCCCCCTGGAAAAGCTAAATGCATTGCATTCTTTGATTGAAACTCAGCTTCAGCAGGGGCATTTGGAACCTTCCTTGAGCCCATATAACACCCCTGTATTTGTCATTAAGAAAAAATCTGGCTCTTGGCGCTTTCTTCAGGATTTACGTGCCATTAACAAGATTATTCAGCCAATGGGGGCTCTTCAGTTGGGTCTCCCTAACCCAAATTTAATTCCTCGCACATTTTCTCTTGTGGTTATGGACATAAAAGATGCCTTTTTTTCTATTCCTCTCGCTCATGGTGATAGGCAGCTCTTTGCTTTTACAGTTCCTGTTTTGAATAATGCTTTTCCTTCTAAGAGATATCAATGGACTGTCTTGCCGCAAGGGATGTTGAATAGTCCTACAATGTGTCAGTATTTTGTTGACCTTTTGCTGCAGCCTTTCCGGTTGCAGTATCCTTCTGTTTTGTTATATCATTACATGGATGACATTCTTTTAGCAGCCGAAATGTCAGCAAATGACCTTTTTTCAATTGCATCTCGGCTGATTTCCCACATGGCCTCTCATGGCATGATGATGGCACCTGAAAAGATACAGGTCAAGGAACCCTTTTCATATCTTGGCCATAAATTGTTAGCCTCTACTTCTCAGCCATTTTTGCCAAAATTGACCTTGCCAAACCCCCTGACACTTGTAAAGCTTCAGCAGTTTTTGGGCACTATTAACTGGGCCCGTCCTTATATGGGCCTCACCACTGCCCAACTAGCCCCTCTTTTTTCTGCATTGCATGGGCCCACTTCTCCTTCGGACCTCATTCAACTTAATGACCAGCAGATGGCGGTGTTGTCACTCATCACAGACTCCTTGTCTGTGAAATGGGTAGACCGCATCCAACCTGACACCCCTTTTTCTTTAATCTTACTTAACACCCTGTCTTTGCCTACTTTGTTGATTTGTCAAATAACTTCTACTCCCTCTTTATTGATTACTGAGTGGCTCCACTTGCCTCACACACCTCGTAAGACCATTTCTTCTAGGTCTTCTCTGTTTTCCACACTTTTGTTTAAAGGCCGTGGTCGTTGTCGCCACCTCACAGGCACAGAGCCCATTTCCCTTTTTGTTCCCATTTGCCTTCCATTCTGGGACTTGTTCTTTCGTGAGTCGGAAGAACTCCAAATGGCTCTTGCCGACTGGCATGGTGACATTCAATATCACCTTCCAGCTGACCCACAATTAACTTTAGTGCAGACCATGCCTCTTTCATGGCACTCACCTTGCGCTTCGTTTCCTATTTCATCAGCGGTCACTGTTTTGCTGACGGCAGCGCCACCCAGGGCGCTTGCACCTATTTTCAGGATGGTGCCTGGCAATCCCACACAACGCAAGGCCACTCCTCGGCCCAGAGGGCGGAATTAGCCGCTTCTCTGCTGGCTTTTTCTCTTTTTCCCAATGAACATGTTAACCTTATTGTGGACTCTTTGTATGTTGCTAATGTTATTTCCCATATTTTTCAGGCCTACCTCTCCCCCTCCTTGGATCCTTCTCTAATGGCTCTTTTTTCTTCATTGCAGCGTTATATTCATGATAGGACACACCCATTTTTTGTGGCCCACATTCGAAGTCACCAGCCATTCCCAGGGATGTTAACAGAGGGCAATGATCGTGCCGATCAGGCCGCACGTTCTCTTTTCTTTTCTGCCCCACTTACTCCCTGGGAAAGTCATGACTATTTTCACCAGAACAAAAGGGCTCTTATGAGACAATTTTCCCTTTCTGCTGCTGAAGCTTCTGCCATTGTTCAGCAATCTCCTACCTGCAGTTTGCAGTCTAATTCCCTCCCTATGGGAGTAAATCCCAGAGGTTTGAATGCATGCACCTTGTGGCAAATGGATGTCACCCAATATCCTCCTTTTGCCCCATGGAAATATTTGCATGTCACTATTGACACTTTTTCAAATTTTATCATGGCCTCCCCGCAAAGAGGAGAAGCCACCAAGCATGTTATCAATCATTGTCTTCGCACATTTGCTACGATGGGATGCCCCCAAGAAATAAAAACCGACAATGGCCCTGCCTACATCAGCGCTGTCTTTGCAACGTTTTGTAAAAAATGGGGAATAGTACACAAGTTTGGCATTCCGTACAACAGCAAAGGCCAATCGATTTCTGAACGTGCTAACCAGACCCTAAAACAAACGCTTAAACGATTTGAGCGGGAAAAACACCCCCCCGGCCTCCCATCGAAGCAAGACATCCTTAACAGAGCTTTACATACTATAAACTTCTTAAACTTAACTGGAACTCCACCATCATCTGCAGCAGAACGGCATTTCTCCACCTCTGTCGGACCACCAGTACGACCACCCGTTTACTATCGAGAACTTCCGGATCCCACTTGGAAGGGCCCGGCCGGCCTCATCACGTGGGGAAGAGGTTACGCTGCCATCGAGCTCCCTGATCGCGTTCTTTGGGTCCCGGGACGACAAGTAAGACCTTTTCTTCCCAAAACAGCACCCTTGCCAAAGGTCTCGGACAAAGATGCCTCAGGAGAACCAGGACTTGGAGGTTGCCAACCATCCCAACCCGGGGCCCAGCCTGGAGCAACCCCCTCTCTTCAACCAACCACCGCTCGAGCTTCCCCCGCCCTACCAGGAAAACGGTCGGGGGCACCTCGAGGAAGATGATGACATCCCACCTCCCTATGAGCCACCATCTCGATGTCCCTTTATTCGCTGCACTTATCCTAACCAGCTCTTTTCCTTTTCCAAAATGTGTATGGTACCTATGTCTTGCAAACATCTTCTGTATCACCTTGTTATATTGTTTTTGCTTTTAACATACATGTTTTTGGCAATGTGGGTGGGATTTGCAGAATACAATCACCCTCCACAGGTCCCTCACGCCACCTTGCCCACCTTTACCAATCCAGAAGGACGCCAAGCCCCTTTGCACAGGCGCAAGCGGGCTGTTTCTGCTGGAACGGTAAAGGATTGCTCAGGATGCATAACTCAGGTGCAACAAGGGACTACCATCATCAGTACCTTACTTTTTGCCAATATCCCCCCGGCTACTTGCAAGGGTCAAGCCACCTGCATCCATAATGAGACTCAATACACAACTTGCACCCAGGGCATTTCAACTACCTGCCATAGTCCCACCATCCCCACCCAATACAATATCACCCTTTGGGCGGGGGTGGGAATAGTAACTGACCATCCAGAGGCAGCACTTTTAAAGTATGTGACTCACATAGTACGTACCAAACAACAGCCCTGGGTGCTCACCTTTGATGTTTGTGCAGCCATGGATTTAATCGCCTACCGCAAATGTGGCTCTCAATCATGGAGGGACTCATACAAGCAAAATGACAAGTACCTTTGTAACCGCAACAAGCCCCTTCCAGCAGCAACCCCCTGGGGGATCGAGATGCACCCTTGCTTTAAATCGGACCCTAAGGCACACAACCAATTTTTCGCTATTTGTTTGCACACAGCGGGAGGTTATGGGGGCTGCTATAATCGTCTTGATTACAGGTACCGCCTGGTTAAATCTTTCAAGCGGTTCCAAAACAGCAATAAGGTTAGTATAGAGCTAGAACACACTCATCCCAGCATAGACTGCTATGGTATAGGGATTGATGGAAAAGGGAGAGACCCTCTAACCTTCATCACAGTCAAAGTTCAAAGCCTTGCGGAGGTACAAAGAATTCAGTGGTCTGTATATGATACCCTTGCCCAGCTAGAGGAAAAGGCCTCTCCCCTCATTTCTGACAAGGCCCGTAATCTGTTCATGGAATTTGCCACCCAGGTAGCCACCACGCTTGGGGTAATGAATTGTTTTGTATGTGGAGGTACCAACATGGGAGAACAATGGCCTTGGGAAGTGCATGAGGCCGATCCAGATTACATCAACAATCAAACCAAATTGTCCAATTTCACTCTTCGGTCATCGCCATCTCCAGCCACTTGGACATTGACCACCAACGTCATAGGTAACATTTGTTTTTTCAGGAATGGATCTCACCCTGTCGACATGCTACTCTGCCGAGGGCAATGGGCCAATAACACTTGGATCTCCCCAGCCAACGCCTCCCAGCCCATTTCACTGAATGCCACTTTCTTTTCCTACATATCCAAAACAACACACAAGTGGATAGCACCAGTAGGAATGTATTGGGTTTGTGGTTCCTTTGCTTATGAATACCTTCCCCCAAACTGGGGGGGGGCATGTGTTTTGGGATGGATCAAACCCTCCTTCTTCCTTCTCCCTTTAAGAGTCAAGCAAACTCTTGGGGTCCAGGTATATGATACCTGGGCGAGAAAAAAGAAGGAAGCAATAAGTTCAGATGGCTATGCAGGCATTCAGGTGGGCAGATGGAAGGATGATGAATGGCCACCAGAACGCATCATTGCTTATTATGATCCTGCCACTTGGGCAGAGGATGGTTCTTGGGGATATCGCACACCTATTTACATGCTTAATCGTATTATTCGCTTACAAGCAGTATTAGAATTAGGCAGCCGACGCATTTCGGCTGCATTGAATATATTGGCAAAAGCCCAGGATAAATTGCGCACAGCTGTATATCAAAACCGATTAGCACTTGATTATTTGCTTGCAAGAGAAGGGGGAGTATGTGGAAAGTTCAACCTAACCAACTGTTGCCTAGAAATTGATGAAACAGGAAAAGTGGTTGCTGACCTTACTGCTGACCTTCGAAAACTGGTCCATGTCCCTGTTCAAACATGGACAGGTGTCTTGGACGATAATGGTTTCTTGGGAGGCATTTTCAGAAATTGGAAGCAAGCAGCATTTATGTTAGGATTGGTACTGTTAGGATTGCTTTTGTTACCTTGCATAATTCCCCTCCTCCGAAATCTCATTCAGTTTACTGTGGAAGGGATGGCACAAAACAAAGCCATCCATCTCACAAAATATGCTGAAATTCCACTTTCAGACAAAGACCCATTTTCAATGACCACTGACGAAGAAGATTCAGCATAATTAAAGAAAAACAGGGGAGATGTTGCATATATCTCCCCCCACCTTTTGGGGTTGGACTAGATGACCTGCAAGATCCCTTCCAACTCTGTTAAACTCCTCTAGAGAAAAGTGCATATGTAGAGCCTAACGGCTTGGAACATATGCATGGAACTTGCAAGAGGAAATGGTTAACCACAAAAGCTTATGCTAGAAGCTTGCTAGCTCGTAAACAACAGAAGAAACATAAGTAGGTCAAACATGGCTACAGCAACATGCATAGGTGCACAGGATGTAGGAGGTTGGGCAAAGCTTGGCTATGGCGCAGCAAGGAATTCATTGTATGGCTTATAAGTAATCACATGTACCCTTTATGCACTGCCTTCTGATTACCATATGTGTGTCAATAAAAGGGACCCTTGGGCCCCGGCTCAGGGCAAATCCCATCTCGTGGAAGTCTCTGTGTCCAGGAGCGTCTTTCCTAGATTCGGCATTCATGTGATTTGTCCACCAGAGAAAACCTCAAATCCACCCTCCAGGAGAGGTGGTTTTCCCACAGACGCCGGAGACCTCTAAACTGAGGGATTCGAACCAGCTCAGTCCTAAGAGGCTCGGGAGGTCGCCGTTCACGATGATGAGTTGGAGTGGTCCTGCAAAGTTGTTGAACTGGACTTGCACATTGGCCTGACTGAGGACTGGAATCCGGTTCCCCTGGTAGTCTGACAGGTGGAATCCGGTGTCCTGGATTCGGTTAGAGTAGAAGCTTGGCACAGCTCTTTTGAGAGTCTTCCAGGCGATGATAGACACCGCTGAGCCCGTGTCTATCTCCATCTGCATCGGTGCTCCCTCGATGAGGATGGTCACCATCAGCTTCTTTCCGCCCAGAGAGCTGGCTCTATCAATTCGTGTGTTGTTGGTAGCCAGTTGCATTCTTGGGTATCTTTGGTGCGGCTTTGGATTTTCACGCCAAGATCTCAGTGACAGCTCAGCTCGTGGAGTATTGCGCGCCTGCGCATCCCTGTTCGGCAGCGTTGCGTGGCAAACTCGTGCTAGATGGCCCCTCCTCTCGCACCTCTGGCATGTAACGTCTCTGAATCTACATGAAAATCTCGGGTGTCGCCCCCCACAGCTGGAACACCCATGGGGGAAATCTCCAGGCGGCGGTGGTGGAGGCGGGTGTCACAGCTCAGTACGGCAAACGTCGTCATCGCTGCTCCCGTCGTCGTCCAGCGTTCCCTTATGGACGGTCGGTACAATGGGTGGCATAGGCTTCGCTTCCTTCTTAGACGAGGCAAAACAGTGGAGAGATTCAGCCGCTTTGGTGGATGACTCAGCTGCCCTGGCTTCGTCCAGCATGGCAGCCAAAGTGAGGTTAGGACGAACTAGGAGGCGGCACTGCAGGCGGATATCCTGAACACCGCAGATCAATTGGTCTAGCATTATGTCGTCCAAGTCGCGAAATTCACAGTGTCCAGATGCCTTATGGAGAGCAGCAATATATTGATTTATAGTCTCTCCTTCCATTTGCATGCGCTGCCGAAATTCGTAACACCGCACAACCTTAGAAGGGGTTGGCGCATAGTGCGTCTTCAGTGTCCCCTTCAGCACGTCCCATTGCACCGTGTGGACAGGCGTCGGGGCAGAGAGAGACTCTGCGGTGTCAAAAACCTCTGGGCCACAGTGACTCAAAAATAATGCCCTTTTTCTATTGTCCGCCAGGCCCAGCAGGTCATTAGGCTCGAGGAAACACTCGAAACGCCGCATGTACGAGTCCCACTTCTCCCGGGCAGGATCGAATGGCGGAGGTGGATGAAAGGCAGACATGATGCCGAAAACAAGGCAGGCGAGGTGCGAGCTGCCTGGCTGGTTGTGAAGCCCGTGGGGCTTGTCGTTGTTCTCCTGGTCCCAAATTCTTCGTCGCCACTGTTAGATCGTGGATTCAACACAGGAGACCGACTTTGACAACAGCTCTTTATTTGAGATAAGAAGCACAACCAGCAAAAAGCCTCTGACAGCTTGCCTTTTTATAGGGGCTGTCAGCAACACTTGTAACCAATTCAAAATGTAGCAACCAATGGAGGTTCCATTCATTTATTACCAACCCTAACCCTAACCCTAACCCTAACCCTAACCCTAACCATAACCCTAACCCTAACCCTAACCCTAACCCTAACCCTAACCCTAACCCTAACCCTAACCCTAACCCTAACCCTAACCCTAACCCTAACCCTAACCCTAACCCTAACCCTTCATTACTATTTTATTTTTGAATTTTCTTATTTCCTGCAAATCCACCCTTTCTATTTTATTACACTTGTTCATAAAATAAAACATTACTTCTGGAATCCCTTTAAACTTTGTCTTATTTCTTTGATATTGTCAAATTGTATAAAGGCAGTGTGTTCATTTATATCATTCAACATCATCATCATGTGTTTGTGTGGAAATATGAGGATATGATTGCGGGGATGAATGTGTAGATTGTAATTTAGATTTATTATTAGAGTTGGAAGGGACCTTGTAGGTCATCTAGTCCAACCCCCTGCTCAAGCAGGAGTTCCTACACCATTTGAGACAGATGGCAGTCCAGTCTCCTCTTGAAGGTCGCAAGTGTTGGGGCTCTCACAACCTCCGCTGGCAAGCTGTTCCACTGGTTGATCGCTCTCACTGTCAGAAAGTTTCTCCTCACTTCCAGGTTGAATCTCTCCTTGGTCAGCTTCCATCCGTTATTCCTTGTTTGGCTTTCTGGTGCCATAGAGAACAGCCTGACCCCCTCCTCTCTGTGGCATCCCCTCAAGTATTGGAACACTGCTATCATGTCACCCCTGGTCCTTCTCTTCGCTAGACTGGCCAAGCTCAGTTCCTGCAACCGCTCTTCGTATGTTTTATTTTCCAGACCCTTTATCATCCTGGTTGCTCTCTTCTGCACTTTCTCTAGAGTTTCAATGTCTTTTTTGTAATGTGGTGACCAAAACTGGATGCAGTACTCTAGGTGTGGTCTGACCAAGGCTTTATAGAGTGGTACTAGTATCTCTCTGGTCCTTGATTGTATCCCTCTATTTATGCAGCTCAGGACTGTGTTGGCCTTTTTGGCTGCTGCTGCACACTGCTGGCTCATATTTAGTTGGCTGTCTACCAGGACTCCGAGATCCCTTTCGCAATCACTGCTATTGAGTGTGGTTTCGCCCAGTTTGTATGTGTATTTTTGATTCTTCTTGCCTAGGTGCAGAATTTTACTTTTCTCTGTGTTAAATTTCATTTTATTGGTTTGGGCCCAGTGTTCGAGTCTGTCGAGGTCCCTCTGGATTTTGAGTCTGTCCTCTGGGGTGTTTGCTACTCCCGCCAGCTTGGTGTCATCTGCAAATTTGGTTAGTTCTCCTGCTATTCCCTCATCTAGGTCATTTATAAAGATATTGAAGAGTACTGGGCCTAGGACGGAACCTTGTGGCACCCCACTGCTTACTTCTCTCCATGTGGACTTAGAGCCATTGAGGACTACTCGCTGGGTACGGTTGGTCAGCCAATTGTTAATCCATCTGGTTGTGTAGCTGTCTATCCCTCTTTTTTCTAGCTTATGAAGGAGTAGGTTGTGGTCTACTTTGTCAAATGCTTTGCTAAAGTCCAGGTATATTATGTCTACTGCATTTCGCTGGTCTACTAATTTGGTCACAGTGTTGAAAAATGAAATGAGGTTGGTTTGGCATGACTTGTTCTTAACAAATCCGTGTTGGCTGTTGGTTATTACTTGGTTTGTTTCTAGATGATGTGAGATCTGGTTTTTAATTATTTTTTCCAGTATTTTCCCAGGTATTGATGTTAGGCTGATTGGTCTGTAGTTTCCTGGGTCTGTTTTTTTACCTTTTTTGTAGATGGGGACCACATCAGCTCTTTTCCAGTCCTCAGGGAGTTCTCCTGTGTTCCAGGATTTGTGGAAGATGTGGTGCAGTGGTTCCGAAATGACTTCTGCTAGTTCTTTTAGGACTCTGGGGTGTAATCCATCAGGTCCTGGTGCTTTGTATTCGTTAAGTTCAGATAGGTGATCTCTTACTGTATTTTTGCTTAGATTGAGTCTTGCTTCAAATCTGTTTTTTATATTTGTGTTGCTGGGTAGTTGAGCTGCAGTTTCCTTTTGTGTGAAGACTGATGCGAAGAATGTGTTCAGTAGCTCTGCTTTGTCTGTGTTGTCTGTTACTTCTTTGCCGTCTTCTCTCTTTAGTGGACCAACTGTTTCTTTGATTTTTTTCTTGTTGTTAATGTGTTGGAAGAAGCTTTTTTTGTTGTCTTTGACTTTTGTTGCAAGTCTTTGTTCATTCTGGGCCTTTGCTGTCCTGATTTTTTCTTTACAGATTCTGGCTGTCTGTTGGTACTCTGCCTTGGTTATGTGCCCATCTTTCCATTTTTTGTATTTATCTTTTTTTTCATTCAGTTTATCGGTGAGGTCTTTGTTTAGCCATGCTGGTTTCCTTTTGGATTTCTTGTTTTTCTTCCTCATTGGTATTGTGGTGTTCTGGGCTTTTAAGATCATGTTCTTTAGGATCTCCCAGGCTTCTTGAGTTGTTTTACCCTTTAGTACTTTCATCCAAGGGATCTTCCCCAAGTTTTCTCTGAGTTTATTGAAGTCGGCTTTTTTAAAGTCTGGGATATAGGTGTTGTTTTGTTCAGTTATTTGTGTTTGCTTTATGGTGAATTTTAGTATTACGTGGTCACTCTCGCCAAGTGTTCCTGCAGCTTCAACTCCTTCTATTGTTTCTTCTCTGTTTGTAAGTATTAAATCCAGTATGGCTGCCCCTCTAGTTCCCTCCTCCACTTTTTGGACAATGAAGTTGTCAGCTAGGCTGGTTAGGAATCTGTTAGATTTCTCACTTGGTGCTGAGTTGGTTTTCCAGTTGATATCCGGGTAGTTGAAGTCTCCCATTATTACAATGTTGTTTTTCTTGCATATGTTCTTTAGCTGGTTGGTAAAAAGGGTGTCCATTGTTTCTGTTTGGTTTGGTGGTCTGTAGTATACTCCTATTGTTGTGTCGTTCTTTTTTTCTTTTATGTTGACCCATATGCATTCTAATGGGTTTTCTTCCTTGGTTACTTGTAGCTCTGTAGCTACATAGTGGTCCTTTATATACAGTGCAACACCACCTCCTTTTTTATGTGATCTGGTTTTTTTGAAGAGTTTGTATCCTTTTATCTGTGTGTTCCAATCGTGTGATTCATCCCACCAAGTTTCTGTTATTCCGACTATGTCATGTGTACCTTCGTGCATTAATATTTCAAGTTCACCTTGTTTATTCCCTAGGCTTTGTGCATTTGTGTAGAGGCATTTGAGTTCTTTGTGCCTGGTTGTGGGTATTCTTTCTTTGTCTCTTATTTGTCGTTTGAGTTTGTTTTCTTCCCCATCCCCAAGCCCCCCTCTGCTGAGTGAGGAAAAAGAAGCAGAGGGGGGCTTGTTTTTGACCCCCGGCTCAGTTCGAATGGAATGTATGGCCTGCAGCGGGGGAGGAGGTCCAGCGGGGATGGGGAGGGGATCTCTGCACGGGAGGAGAGTCGGAGCATTGCGGTCATAATGGGGAGAGGTAGGTATGGTGGGAGCCAAGGGGTAGGCCGCTCTCGGGGAACTAAAACTCGCTGTCTCCAAGTAATTTCCTGTTCCGGCCCCTCTGATTTGGTTCCATCTAGCTCAGCCTGAGTACCTGGTGACCAGGGATCTCAGGGCCCTGGACTCAAGCTGCTGCTGTTGAATGCCAGGTCAATTGCCAACAAAGCCCCCCTCGTGCGGGATTTAATCTCTGACGAGGGGGCCAACCTGGCATGCATAACCAAGACCTGGCTGGGCCCGGAGGGGGGGTTCCCCTCTCGGAGATGTGCCCGGACGGGTTCTTAGTTCTGCATCAGCCGCGGCCCCAGGGAAGGGGGGGAGGAGTGGCCATCATAGCTCACCAGAATCTATGTCCTCGTAGGAGCCCTGCCCCGGAGATTGTTGGGTGTGAGACTGTTAGAACCCTGTTCAAACGATTGGGTGTAGTAATATATGATTAAGCCACAAATCATTGTTATGTGTATATTGCTTTAAATGCATTGTGGATGATTACTATATAAGTAAGCAAGAGGGCATGCTCAGTGTGGTTCAGTGTGGTTCAGTGTGGTGAGTGGTGTTTGACGGTGTGTTCCGGATTGAAGACTCTCTGCTGCTTTACTGATGAGTAGATTACTTTATGGCTGTGTGGAATCGCTGTGAAGAAAAGAGTAACTATCTGTGATAGTATAGAATAGATGATAGCTGTAATCTTTGTTTGTGAGTTAAAACAAAGATAGGCAAGAAGAAGAAACTTCGCATTGACTGAATAACTGTGTATGACTTGGACTTCCTATTTAACTTTGCTACTAATCAAGTAAAACTATTTTGTACATACTAAAAATATTCTGTTTATTGACTGAATAGCATTCATATCAAACTGCAACACCATTACTACAACACATTTTGCTGTGTATGTGCTTAACAGCACAATAACTCCTTAACAGAGACGCTCCTTCTGAAGTTGGACTTAGGGGTTCAGGTGGGCCTTTTGCTAATGTACCTGTCACACAGTGATTTTATATTGCCTGTTACCTGCCTCCCAGCTGCATTGCAAAGGCCCTGCCTGTGCTGCTCGAGGCGATAGCGGGGTTGGCGGTTGAGTTCCCCAGGCCTATGGTGCTGGGGGACTTTAACCTGCCTTCACCTGGCGAAACCTCGGATGCAGCCCAGGAGTTCATGGCTTCCATGACAACCATGGACCTGACACAGCTAGTTCAGGGTCCGACTCATGAGGGAGGTCACACGCTTGACCTAGTGTTTCTCTCAGGGCAGTGGAGAGATGATCTGAAGCTGAGGGGTTTAGTCATTTCACCCTTGTCGTGGTCAGATCATTTCCTTCTGAGGTTAGATTTCTTGGCACCACTCCTCCACCGCAGGGAGGCGGGACCGATTAAGTGGTTCCGCCCCAGGCGCCTAATGGAACCAGAAGGATTCCAGAGGGAACTTGGGTAAGGTGACCAGATTTTAACTTTGGTAAAGCGGGACACCATTGACGAGGGGGGGGGGTGTTTCTTGATTAAAAAATTTAAAACCCCCCACACACAAATACCTGTCTGTGACAGTCTACTGATTTACACCGAGTCCGAGCAGAAGAGCCTTTGAAAGGGGCAGTCCGGACTTCAAAAAAGGACTCACCACAACTTAAGACCAAGTTGTCATTTTCTTTTAAAACACTCTTCGCTATAGAAAAAGACAAGGCAGTCCAGGGGTGAAATACTCCCGGTTCGCTCTTACCTGTCGGTCGCCGCAGAGCCGATGGAGCTGGTGGCGTTTGCGGCACGGGGCTGCCCCCGCCCGCTTCCCCCGCCCGCCTGGACGCCGCCATTTGAGTTCTTTTGCCCTCTGCGCATGCGCAAAGCGTTCTGCATGCGCAGAGGGCAAAAGAACTCAAATGGCGGCGTCCAGGTGGGCGGGGGAAGCGGGCGGGGGCAGCCCCGTGCCGTGACCGCCACTGGCTCCATCGGCTCTGCGGCGACCGACAGGTAAGAGCGAACCGGGAGGATTTCACCCGTGCAAGGCACCCGTAACCCATAGCCTTAAGGGATAACTGCTGAAGCCCACAGAGAGATGCGGCGGCCGTCGCCGTCACTCTAGTTTTCTGCAGCTCCACAGCCCGCCTCTTTTTTTTAATTAAAAAGTTTTAAAAGTACAAAGTACATACATTTTTCTCTTTTCTCCCCCCCTTCCCCCCTCCCCCTCCCACCCGTCTTACCCTCCCTTCCACCACCACCCCAACTTCCCAGAAAAAGCACAAGGTATAATTTCAAAAAAAAAACACCTAAAGCTAAAATATGCTAAAACAATTATTAATTCAAAAAATTTTCTAGTTCTTAACTCCTTATTAGTCAAAAACTTAACAACATAATCTAAAAATTTAAACATTTATCATTAATAAACTATTTGGGTTTTCTTAATCTGATACTTTTTTTGAATATAATCAGTCCACCTATTCCATTCCAATATATATCTTTCATTTGAGTGATCCTTAAGGTATGATGAAATTTTTGCCATTTCAGCCAAGTGTGTAACTTTTAGTGTCCATTCTTCAATAGTAGGCATATCTTCCTTCTTCCAATACTGTGCCACCAGTAACCTGGCAGCTGTTATTAATTTCAAAACCAAGTTAGTCTCTGTAACAGAACAATCCGTGATTATTCCCAACAAAAAGAACTGTGGTGTGAACTTGATCTTTTTCTTTAAAATATTTTGTATAATCCACCATATTTTTATCCAAAAAGCCTTAATTTTTTTACAAGTCCACCATATATGGAAATATGTAGCATCATCACATTCACATCTCCAACATTTAGGTTGTAAAGTTGGGTACATACAAGCTAGTTTTTTTGGGTCTAGGTGCCATCTGTAAAACATTTTATAAAAATTTTCTCTTAAATTTTGAGCCTGTGTAAATTTAACATTTCTAACCCATATCTTTTCCCATGTTTTCATCATTATAGATTCTCCAATGTTTTGAGCCCATTTTATCATGCAGTCCTTGACTAATTCTGTTTCTGAATCTAGTTCCAGTAAAATATTGTACAATCTTTTTATGTGCATTGGGCCCTTATTTTTTATTTGTGTTATCAAATTATCATCATTCTTCCTAATACCAGTTTTTTGGTCGTCTCTCCATCTAGCCTGTAATTGTCCATATTGAAACCAAGTTCTGATTATTCCTTCTTCTCTTAATTTCTCCATTGGTTTTAATTGTAATGTAATTCCTTCTTCATGAAGAAGTTCTTTGTATGTAATCTTATCTAATTTTTGCTCTAAATTTATATTTTCTATTGCGTTTCTGGGTACTGTCCATAAAGGTAACTTATCATTTAATTTACATTGGTACTTTTTCCAGACACGCAATAAAGCATTTCTTAATATATGACTCTTAAAAGCTTTATCTACTTTTTTATCATACACTAAATAGGCATGCCACCCATAAATCAAACCATATCCTTCAATATTTAATACCCTGTCTTCTGTTAAATTAATCCAATCAGTAATTGCTGAGAGAACTGCTGCTTCATAATACAATCTTAAATTAGGCATTTTAAGACCACCTCTTTCGCGTGTATCTTGCATTATCTTCTGATTTACCCTCGGCTTCTTCCCTGCCCAAATAAATTTATTTATACCCTTTTGCCATTCCTTCAAATTTTCATCTTTTTTAAGTATTGGTATCATTTGAAAGAGAAATAAAAATCTTGGTAAAACATTCATTTTGACTGCAGCTATCCTACCCAGCAAAGACAATTGCAATTTTTTCCAGTTTTCCATATCTTTCTGTATTTTTAGCCATAGTGGTTCATAATTATGTTGATATAATTTCATGTTTGTGGACATAATATAAACCCCTAAGTATTTAATCTTTTTGACTATCTCAAAACCTGTTACCCTTTCTATTTCTTCTTCTTGGCTTCTTGTCATGTTTTTAGCTATTATTTTTGTTTTGGCTATATTTATTTTAAAACCAGATACTTGTCCATATGAGTTAATTGTGTCCATCAGAGTTCTAGTGGATTGTAATGGTTGGGTTAACGTAACAAACAGGTCGTCCGCAAACGCTCGTAACTTGTATTCTTCCTATCTGATTTTTATTCCCTTTATTGTATCAAGCTCTCTTATTTGACTAAGTAATATTTCCAAACTCAAAATAAACAATAAGGGAGACAAGGAACAACCTTGTCTTGTTCCCTTTTCTATATTAAAAGTATCTGTTAGTCCACCATTAATTATTATTTGCGCTGTTTGTTTTTGATATATCGCCCTAATGGATTGTGCAAAATAGTCTCCAAGTTGTAACTTTTCTATTAATTTTAATAAAAACTGCCAATTCAATCTATCAAAAGCTTTCTCAGCATCCAAAAATACTAATACTGCGGGTACCTGGTTGTTGCTTCCCAAGTACTCTAATAAATTAACAATTTGTCTAACATTAGTCTTCATCTGTCTACCAATTAAAAACCCCGTTTGATCATGATGAATCATCTGTTGCATAACTATCATTAATCTATTTGCTAAGATTTTAGCAAAAATTTTATAATCTATATTTAAAAGTGAGATCGGCCTATAATTTTTTGGATCTGTATGGTCTTGACCCTCTTTTGGGATCAGAGAAATATAAGCAGTCTTCCATGTTGGAGGTACATTACCTCCCTGTTGAATGTTATTAAACAATTCCTTAAGCGGTTCCACCATTTCTTCCTGCAGTTTCTTATAATAAACAGCTGTTAAACCATCTGTCCCCGGGGCTTTACCCACTTTTAACTGTTTGATGACCGATAAAATATCCTGTGAAGTTATCAGTTGATTTAAAGTATCCCTCTGCTCCTTAGAAGTTATATAAATATTCTGTTTCTGCAAATAATTATCTATATCCTCTTCTTTAACTTTACCACCAGTGTATAATTCTGAATAAAATTCTAAAAAAGATTTTTTAATAAGTTCTTGTTCATAAACTTCTTTACCCTTATATTTTATTCTTTCAATAATTCTTGATTTCTGCTTCTTTCTTAGCGTGTATGCTAACCATCTACCTGGTTTATTAGCATTGCTAAAAGTATTAAATTTAGCATATTGTAAATTAGTTGCCGCTTGATCTGCCATTAACATGTTAAATTGATTGTCTCCTTAATTTTCTTGTCCGTTGGATTTGAAATTAAAGCCCTCTCTTGTCTTTTAATCTCCTCTTCTAATTCTTTCCTTTTTTTGCCTTTTTGCCTTCTATATTTATTATTCAAATATATCAAAATACCTCTCATATAAGCTTTACTTGCATCCCAAACCATCTCCATAGAAGTGCCCTTCTGCATGTTATTAACAAAAAAGTCTTTCATTAATTTTTTACATTCCTTCACATTATCTTCGTATCTAAACAAATTATCATTTAACCTCCATGACCTTCTAGATCCATTTCCATACTCCAATTCCAAACAGACCGGGCTATGATCTGTCAGTGTTCTTGAACATATCTTCATCTTCTTTACCCTATCAAGAAGGTTATTAGTAATTAGTATAAAATCAATCCTTGAGAAGGATTGGTGTCTATCGGAAAAAAATGTAAAATCCTTTTCTTCTGCATTTCTTTCACGCCATATATCCCTCAGCTCCCAATCCTCCATCATCTCAAAAAAGGGTTTAGGCAGTCTTGCTCTTGAAAAAATATTTTGCTTAGGACCCTTCTTGTCTTTTTTCACGTCCAGTACACCATTCCAATCTCCTAAAAGGATGCAGGTTTTATAATCCCATTGTATCAACTTTGCATGTAGAAGATGATAAAATTTTTCTTGTTGTTGATTCGGGGCATATACACCGATCACAAGTATTTTCTCTCCTTTAATTAAAAGTTCAATAGCTAGAAATCTTCCTTGGTCATCTGCTTCAATTAACTTAGCGATCAAATGTCTTTTCACGTAAATAATAATAATAATAATAATAATAATAATAATAATAATAATAATAATAATAATAATAATAATAATAATAATAATAATAATAATAATAACAACAACAACAACAACAGAGTTGGAAGGGACCTTGGAGGTCTTCTAGTCCAACCCCCTGCTTACGCAGGAAACTCTACACTACTTCAGACAGATGGTTATCCAACATCTTCTTAAAAATGTCTAGTGTTGGAGCATTCACAACTTCTGGAGGTAAGCTATTCCACTCATTAATTGTTCTAACTGTCAGGAAATTTCTCCTTAGTTCTAAGTTGCTTCTCTCCTTGATTAGTTTCCACCCATTGCTTCTTTTTTCTACCCCCAGGTGCCTTGGAGAAAAGTTTGACTCCCTCTTCTTTGTGGCGACCCCTGAGATATTGGAACACTGCTATCATGTCACCCCTGGTCCTTCTTTTCATTAAACTAGACATACCCAGTTCCTGCAACCGTTCTTCATATGTTTTAGCCTCCAGTCCCCTAATCATCTCTGTTGCTCTTCTCTGCACTCTTTCTAGAGTCTCGACATCCTTTTTACATTGTGGCGACCAAAACTGTATGCAGTATTCCAAATGTGGCCTTACCAAGGCATTATAAAGTGGTATTAACACTTCGCGTGATCTTGATTCTATCCCTCTGTTAATGCAGCCTAGAACTGTGTTGGCTTTTTTGGCAGCTGCTGCACACTGCTGGCTCATATTTAGATGGTTGTCCACTAGGACTCCAAGATCCCTCTCACAGTTACTACTGTTGAGCAAGGTACCACATATACTGTACCTGTGCATTTTGTTTTTCTTGCCTAAATGTAGAACCTTACTTTTTTCACCATTGAATTTCATTTTGTTTGATAGCGCCCAATGTTCAAGTCTGTCAAGATCCTTCTGTATCTTGAGCCTATCTTCTGGAGAGTTGGCTATTCCTGCCAGTTTGGTGTCATCTGCAAATTTGATGAGTTCCCCATCTATCCCCTCGTCCAAGTCATTGATGAAGATGTTGAAGAGTACTGGGCCTAAAACAGAGCCTTGGGGTACTCCACTGCATACTTCCCTCCATGTAGATGTAGTTCCATTGAGCACTACACGTTGAGTGCGGTTGGTTAGCCAGTTTCGAATCCATCTGGTGGTGATGCTGTCTAACCCACATTTTTCTACTTTATCTAGTAGTAGGTTATGATCTACTTTGTCAAATGCCTTACTGAAGTCCAAGTAAACCACATTGACAGCATTCCTCTGGTCCACTAATTTTGTCACTTTATCAAAGAATGCAATAAGATTAGTCTGGCATGATCTGTTTTTGACAAACCCATGTTGGCTTTTGGTTATTACTTTGTTTGCTTCTAGGTGTTCATTGATTCGTTGCTTGATTATCTTTTCCAAAATCTTCCCTGGTATTGAGGTCAGGCTGATAGGTCTGTAGTTTCCTGGATCTGTTTTTTTTTCCTTTTTTGAAGATGGGAACTACATCAACTCTTTTCCAGTCCTCTGGCAGTTCCCCAGTGCTCCAGGGTCTTTGAAAGATATAGTTCAGTGGTTCTGAGATCTCGTCTGCCAGTTCCTTCAGAACCTTGGGGTGTAATCCATCTGGTCCTGGTGATTTGAATTCGTCTAGGGTAGACAGGTGTTCACTTACCATTTTCTTCCCTATTTTAACTTGTGTTCCTAATATGTTTTTTGTGATGCTGTTTTTGATAGGTTGGACTGTTTTTACTCTTTGTGTAAAGACAGATGCAAAAAACGTGTTGAGTAGCTCTGCTTTCTCCCTGTTGCTTGTCACCTTCTTGCCACTTTCTCCATGTAATGGACCAATTGTTTCCTTGACTTTTTTCTTGTTTTTAATATGTTGGAAGAAGCTTTTTTTGTTACTTTGTACTTTTGTCGCAAGCCTTTGTTCATTGTGAGCCTTAGCTTTCCTCACTTCATCTTTACAGGCTCCAGCTATTTGCTGATATTCTACCTTAGTTATTTCCCCTTCTTTCCACTTTTTATACTTGTCCTTTTTGTCTTTCAATTTGTCAGAGAGTTCTTTATGCAGCCCATCCTGGTTTCTTTTGAGACCTATTATTTTTCTTCTTCATTGGTATTGTGCTAGTCTGGGCTTTTATAATCTCACTTTTCAAAATTTCCCAAGCTTCTTGAGTTGTTTTCCCCTTGAGGATTCTCATCCATGGAATATTTCCCAAGTTCTCTCTGAGTTTATTGAAATTAGCACTCTTAAAATCCAAGACTCTAGTTTGACTTTGTTCTACTGTTTGTGTTTGCATAATGTTGAATTCCAATATTGCATGATCACTTGCCCCCAAGGTTCCTGTAGCTTCAACACCTTCTATCATTTCATCTCTGTTAGTGAGAATTAAGTCCAATATGGCTGATCCCCTTGTTCCCTTCTCTACTTTTTAGGTAACAAAATTGTCTGCTAGGTTTGTTAGGAACCTGTTGGCTCTTCCACTTGGTGCAGAGTTTGTCTCCCAGTTGATGTCAGGGTAGTTAAAATCCCCCATTACTATTGTGATGTGCTTCCTACATACCTTAGTTAGCTGACTAGCAAAAAGTTCATCTACTTCCTCTGTTTGGTTGGGTGGCCTGTAGTATAGACCTATGGCAATGTCATTTCGCCCCCCTTTAATATTGACCCAAATGCATTCGAGGTGATTTTCATTATTGTTGTGCTCTATTTCTGTAGAGATGTAGTTATTTCTTATATATAGTGCAACTCCACCTCCTCTTTTATTTGTTCTGTTTTTTTTAAATAATTTAAATCCCTCTAGCTGTATATTCCATTTGTCAGTTTCATCCCACCAAGTTTCCGTAATGGCAACTATATCATATCTTCCGTCATTTACTTGAATTTCTAATTCACCCTGTTTATTCCTCATACTCTGTGCATTGGTGTATAGACATTTAAGTCCGTTTAGATTGACCCTGTGTTTACTGTCTACATAACCTGTGTTGTGCCTGACTGCCCCTACTTTCTTGCCACCTGTTTGATTAGTGCACATATCTATGTTGTGTGCACTGTTAACCCTATTAGTTTTAGATTGCTGGGGACAGAAATGATCTGTATCAATTAATTCTCTGTCCCCGCTGTTCAGTTTAAATGTTTATCCAGGAAATCTCTGAATTTAATACCAAGTAGCTCAGTCCCTTTCTTTGATGGATGCAAACCATCTCTTTTGTACAGTTTTTCATTGGACCAGCTGCTGATATCATGACTAATAAAACCAAAGCCTTCCCTTTTACACCACTCCTTTAGCCACACATTAAACTCTGCTACACGTTGGCCTTTTCCTTTTTGTTCCTTATATACTGGTAAAACCTCTGAAAAGATAAGCCTACAACCTATACTACTAAGTTCGTACCCCAAGCTCTGGAAGTCATTCTGCACAGAAAGTACATCTTTTTGGGACAGATCATTTGTGCCTAGATTTATTTATTTATTTATTTATTTATTTATTTATTTATTTATTTATTTATTTTGCTATTCTTATATGCCGCCCAACTCCCGGAGGACTCAGGGCGGCGTACAACAAAGAAAAATACAAGAATAACCAAATTACATATAATTAAAAACAAATACAAAATTTAAAAAACAGTATAAAAAACAACAACATCCATTCAGCACCATACATACTTGGGGGGTGAGCTCGAGTGGATTAAGCTCTCCCCCCCACCTGCAGGAAAAGCCATGTCTTAACGGCTTTGCGGAAGGCCAGCAGAGTGGGGATGGTTCGGGTCTCTGGGGGTAGTTGGTTCCAGAGCACAGAGCCGGCCACAGAGAAGGCTCTCCCCCTAGGGCCCGCCAGCCGGCATTGCTTGGCCGACGGGACCTGGAGGAGGCCAACTCTGTGGGCCCTAACCGGTCGGAGGGAAGTATGAGGCAGAATGCGGTCCCGAAGCTATCCTGGTCCCAAGCCATGAAGGGCTTTAAAGATGGTGATCAACACCTTGAATTGGACCCGGAGACCGATGGGCAACCAATGCAGCTGGCGGAGTATCGGTGTCACGTGGGTGTACCTTGGCACACCCACCACAGCACGCGCAGCCGCATTTTGCACCAACTGAAGTCTCCGGATACTCTTCAAGGGTAGCCCCATGTAGAGCGCATTGCAGTAGTCCAAACACGAGGTGACAAGGGCATGAGTGACCGTGAGTAGAGCCTTCTTCTCCAAGTATGGCCGCAGCTGGTGCACCAGGCGAACCTGTGCAAAGGCCCCACTAGCCACAGCAGAAAGATGATGGTCCAATTTTAGCTGTGGATCTAGGAGGACCCCCAAGTTGCGGGCCTGGTCTGAGGGAGTCAGTTTTGCACCCTCGAAGACCAAGGAGGGACAGTTGTCATGGTCCTTAGGAGGCAATACCCACAGCCACTCAGTCTTGTCGGGATTAAGTCTGAGTCTGTTCCTCCCCATCCAGATCTTAACGTCGTCCAGGCATCGGCACATTACATCAACTGCCTCCCTGAAGTCAGACGGGGTGGTGATGTACAGCTGGGTGTCATCAGCATACTGATGGAAACACACCCCATGTCTGCGAATGATCTCACCCAACGGGTTCATGTAGATGTTAAACAGGATGGGCGAGATAACCGACCCCTGGGGCACCCCACATGATAGGGGCCTGGGGGACGATCTCTGCCCTCCTGCCAACACCGACTGCATCCGATCGGCGAGATAAGAGGAGAACCACCGCAAAACGGTGCCTCCCACTCCCAACTCACCGAGCTGATGCAGAAGGATACCATGGTCGATGGTATCGAAAGCCGCTGAGAGGTCAAGTAGCACCAGGATGGAGGAGTTCCCCCCATCCCGGGCCCGCCAGAGATCATCCATCAGAGCGACCAAGGCAGTTTCTGTACTGTAGCCGCGCCTGAAACCCGACTGATAAGGATCTAGATGATCTGTTTCATCCAGGAGCTGCAGAAGCTGAGTCACCACCACCTTCTCCACAACTTTCCCTAAAAAAGGTAAGTTGGAGACTGGACGATAGTTCTTCAAGTCAGCTGGATCCAGGGAAGGCTTCTTCAGGAGGGGTCGCACCACTGCAGCTTTTAACGACTGCGGTACGGATCCCTCCCTCAAAGAAGCGGTGATTACCGCCTGGATCCAGCCACGTGCCACCTCCCTGCTGGCCGAGACCAGCCAGGAGGGGCATGGGTCCAATAAACAGGTGGAGGTACCCATCGCTCCCATAGCCCTGTCCACATCCTCGGGAGAAACAGGCCCAAACTCTTCCCATAATGGTGGACTAAGACTTGCCCCTGTCAACTCTATGGACTCTGCCCTGCCAGAGCATCAACATCACAGTCCTTACTGGCATTCTTGACTATCTTAAGAATACGCCTCTTGTCTGTGCTGGCAGTAGCACCTGGCAGACACCTGACCTCTTTCAAAACCTCCATATCCTTTCCTAAATTTACATCCCTTACAATTGAATCACCAACCAGAAGGTGGCTTCTCTTTTTGGATATCTTGCTGCTCTTGTGTGACTGATGTGTAATACGTGATTCACACTTTCCACTTTCCAAATTAAGTTCTTCATCTCAGACCACGTTCCCCTGCTTATTTGAGTTATTGTTATCACAAGTACCTTGACCTGTCACGTTAGTGTCTCTGTTAAGGTCAGCAAGGGCACTATATCTGTTATGCTGGGACACAGTAAAAGCTCTGTGCTTCTGGTTCACAGCTCTCACCCTGCCAGATCCCACAGTTGTCCATACTGCCCTTCTCCTGCAGGATCTTTGTGGTAGAGGGGGCTGATAGTGTGGCAGCTCATTAGAGTGGAATGGCTGAATTTGGCACCTTATTTCTGCTTGCAGAGCACAGATTAGAGATTCTAGATAGATAATCTGTCCACATAGACTAGTAATTTGTTTACAGAGAGGACAGTATCCAAATTTGAAAAGAGTACTTCGAAACACAACTGAAAAACAAGTATTACACTGAACTAAGCCAGTCATTTTGAAATAAAATAAAATCACAGTCTCAAGGGCACTAACCCTGATTGTATTATTACTATTTTTTGTTTATAGTTATATGATTCGCGCGCCATTAGGCACGCGGGCTGCTACCTTTCCCCCTCCTTCTCTCACTCAGACTCAAAAGTTGCAGCCAGGAGCACCTCCCCCAGGCTCTTTGAATTCAAACTGCAATGGAAGGGCTTTTACCCACCTTTCCCCCTCCTTCTCTCACTCAGACTCAATAGTTGCAGCCAGGAGCACCTCCCCCAGGCTCTGTGAATTCAAACTGCAATGGAAGGGCTTTTACCCACCTTTCCCTCTCCTTCTCTCACTCAGACTCAAAAGTTGCAGCCAGGAGCACCTCCCCCAGGCTCTGTGAATTCAAACTCAAATATGACAATACCATTTTTCTTGTCTAATGCTGCTGTTACAAAATGTGTTCCTATTCTTGTATTTATCAAATATTTTTGATCTTGTGTTCTGATATGTGTTTCTTGTAGACAAACCAAGTCGTTGTTAAATTGTTTAAGGTAATGAAATATTTTTCTTCTTTTCTGTGGAGAATTTAAACCATTGACATTCCAAGTTAGGAATCTAATTCCCATCTAGGGGCTTCTTAAGTGTCTGGAGCATTGTCTGAAGGTCTAGCTTCTTTAATTCCTTTGGTCTCGCTCCTCCCACCGCTTCTGTTTTAGTAGTTTCTTTAGATGCCAGCTGAAGTTGCAGTTGTGTCATTTCTTGTTTGCGCTTGGCCGTTGTCACTCTAGTCTGTCTTTGTTCTTTTATCTGTTCTTGTTCAAATAGATCCAAATTTTGATCCAAATGAATTATAGCCAAATCACTTTGACCAGACGAGGCTCCTTCTTGCTGAACTTCTTTCAGTAATTCCTCTCTTTCTCTTCTACCATCCTCCTTTCTCTTCATTTCTGGTAATCTTGGTGTCCCAGCCTTTAAAACATATGTATAAAAATCTCTTGCTTTCTGTACCGTGTTGAGCCGATGTCTTTCTCCAGCATAAATCAATGATATTCCAGCTGGGACCTCCCACCTGAACTGTAATTGTTGTTTTTTGAGTTCTTCCACCAGAAAGGTATAATCCTTTCTGGCTCTCAAAATTTTTGGAGGAATCTCTTTCATTGTCATCACTTCTTGTCCATCAACCTGAAGCTTGTTTTGATAAGTTGCCTGTAGGATATCATTACGCAGTGTTCTGTTAGTAATATATATTATAATATCTCTTGGCAGGATTCTCTGTCTGGCCACCCACGAATTGACATGATATATTTTATCCATCTGCCATCCCAACTCTTCCTTCTTTATCCCCAACGCTTGAGCAAACGCCTCCATCATCAAATATCTCAGATTTTCACGTTTATCCTCCTTTACACCTCTAACTCTGATTGCAAATTCCATATTTCTGTAATGGATCATTGTGATTTCATCTGCATCCTTTTCCCTTTTGTTCTCAACTTCTTCTACTTTTCCACTCAAAACTACTGTAGTCTGTTTAATTTCTTCCACTTGCTGGTCCAAAAGCTCCAAATTATTTGCCAAACCTTCAAATGCCATTAAGATATCTGCCCTGATTTGGTTATTACGAGCTCCAATTTGATCAGAAATATCTTGTATTTTGTCATTAATTTTCTCATTAGTTTCATCAATTTTTGCATTAAAAGTAATGGCCATTTCAGCCTGCATAACTTTAAGAGTTTCTTGTAACATCCCCAGAGTTAGAGGCTGGGCTTGTGTTGAGAGAGATTGCAGTTTAGAAGTGTGAATGGGTGAGCTCTCAGCTCTTCCCGCTCCTTTAGAAGAAACCGTCTTCACAGATTTAGAAGCCATTTGAATTTAAACAGATCTTTATGTTGTTCCAAATTACTTTAATCAAATACCAAAAAGAAGAATTCCTCAAAGTCAAAATCCAAATCCAAATTAAAGTCAGAGGCTCTCCTGCATAAGCCTGCTAGCAAAATGAAACTTTCTTTCTAACTTTCACTTTTCCACGCCCTTTCGGACTTCAATCGCCATTTTGATACAACTTGCTAATTTGTAGCTTCCGATATAAAAGTCAGCATAGGAGTTAAGTATGGATACTTGCCCAGCATGTCTCCAGGCTTTTTCCACTGCTACAGTTCCAATATTGAAATGCTGTTGTTAAAAGCAGGGTTGGTCGCGACTTTCTTGCTCCGCTAAAAAGCGGAGATGTCCCAGGTCCGGAGCAGTTGACAGGATTCTAGGAAGCCCTCGCCCTTTGCGCCCCAGGATTTCTCCTGGGACACTTGGGGGACTCTACCTGTACCTGTCTGCTCTTCTCACTCCCCTTTGCCCGGGGAGGGGATTTTCGGCCGCCAGTCAGCTGTTTTTCGGCTGTTCTGGTGGCTTAAACGATGCCGGGGACCGGCGCTCGGCAAGGAGCGTCTTCGAAGGGCGCGGAGCCAAACCGGAAGTCCACAGCCCGCCTCTTGATAGAAACCCTGGCGCGTGACAGCGCGAGCTCTCTCTTTTTCTTTCTCTTTCCTCCTGCCCAAGACCGCCTCCTCCGCCGCCGCCGAGACCCACATCATTTTGCAGCAGCCCCCCTTCTCGCATCACGTGACCGCAGTACGTTTGCCCTCCCCTCGCTGTTTTCCTCCCCCCCTCTTCGAACCCTGGCTCAGACAGGATCCCCCTCCCCCCCTCAGTGAGGCGCCGGCAACCGAGAATGGATCCATCCATCCACCCATCCGATGTACGCAGAGAAGGAAGAGGTTTGGGAAGAAAAGCAAGGAAAGGCATCTGTTTAGCGGGAATTTTTAAAAACGCCGCGGGACACGGGACAAATTGTTCAAAAGCGGGACTGTCCCGCCAAAAGCGGGACGTCTGGTCACCTTAAACTTGGGGAGATACCTGAATCCCTAGTACACAATTCGTCTGAGTCCCTGGTGGCTGCCTGGAACAGGGCAGCATCAGGGGTGATGGATCGGATTGCACCTTTGTGACCTCTCCGTGGCAGTGGATCCAGGAAAGCTCCCTGGTTTACTGAGGAGCTCCGAGAGATGAAACGCCATAAGAGACGTCTAGAACGACGCTGGAGAACCAGTAAAGCTGAATCAGATAGAACACTACTAAGAACTTTTATTAAGTCTTATTTAGTGGCGATACAGGCAGCAAAATGCTCGCATTTTTCCGCTCTTATTGCATCCGCCGATTCATGCCCGGCCGCCCTGTTTAGGGTGACTCCCTCCCTCCTTGCTAAGGGGGGAGTTGAGGAGCCCTTGCAGGGCAGAGCTGAGGAATTTGCTCAGTTTCTGGTTGATAAAGTCACTCAGATTCGGACGGACCTGGACTCCGATTGGACAGGGCAGGCTGAGATGACAGGGACAGGTCTTAGTCCTGTTATATGGGACAAATTTGAGCCTCTCACTCCTGAGGATGTAGACAAGGCCATAGGAGCGATGAGCTCCTCCACTTTTTTGTTGGACCCGTGTCCCTCCTGTCTAGTTTCGGCCAGCAGGGAGGTGTCACGTGGCTGGCTCCAGGTGTTGGTCAACGCTTCTTTGAGAGAGGGATCCATTCCACAACCCTTAAAAGTTGTGGTGGTGAGGCCCCTCCTCAAGAAGCCTTCCCCGGACCCAGTGGACTTAAAGAACTTCCGTCTGGTCACCAACCTCTACATGAAACCGTTGGGTGAGGTCATCCGTAGGCATGGGGTGAGGTTCCAACAGTACGCTGACGATACTCAGCTGTACATGTCCACCCTATGCCAATTCAGTGAGGCAGTTGATGTGATGTGCCAGTGTCTGGACGCTGTAAGGGTCTGGATGGGGGTTAACAGGCTCAAACTCAACCCGGACAAGACTGAGTGGCTTTAGATGCTGCCTCCCAAGGACTGCGACATCTGTCCCTCCTTGGTTCTGGGGGGGGAAATTTGATCCATTCAGAACGGGCTCGCAACTTGGGGGTCCTTCTGGATCCACAGCTAAAATTGGACCAACATCTAACAGCTGTGGCCAGAGGGACCTTTGCACAAGTTCGTCTTGTGCACCAGTTGCGTCCCTTCTTGGACCGGGAGGCACTACTTACAGTCCCTTGGATGATCTCTGGCGAGCCCGGGATGGGGGTCACTCCTCTATCCTGGTGCTACTTGAACTCTCAGCAGCCTTCGATACCATTGACCATGGTATCCTTCTGCGTCGTCTCGGAGAGGTGGGGGTGGGCGGCACTGTTTTGCAGTGGTTCTCCTCCTTCCTCTCTGACAGGACGCAGTCGGTGTTGACAGGGGGGCAGAGGTTGAGCCCTAGGCCCCTACTATGTGGGGTACCGCAGGGCTCGGTCCTCTCGCCCATCCTGTTTAACATCTACATGAAGCCACTGGGTGAGATCATCCGACGACACGGGGTGAGGTATCAGCAATATGCTGATGATACCCAGTTGTACATCTCCACCCCGTCTCAATTCGGGGAAGCCGTAGACGTAATGGGCCGCTGCCTGGACGATGTTAGGGTCTGGATGGGGAAGAACCGGCTAAAACTTAACCTATGTCGACTGCCCCTCCTTGGTTCTTGGGGGAGAGAAATTAACTCCCTCGGAACGGGTCCTCAATTTGGGTGTTCTCCTAGATCCACAGCTAATTGGATCAACATCTGTCAGCTGTGGCTAGGGGGACCTTTGCACAGGTTCACCTTGTGCACCAATTGTGACCCTTCTTGGAGAGGGAGGCCTTGCTTACGGTCACTCACGCTTTCATCACCTCCTGGCTGGACTACTGTAATGCGCTCTACATGGGGCTACCATTGAAGAGTGTCCGGAGACTGCAACTGGTGCAAAATGCAGTTGCGCGAGCTGTGGTGGGTACACCAAGATACACCCACGTAACATCCATTTTCCGCCAGCTGCATTGGCTGCCCATTAGTCTCCAGACGCAATTTAAGGTGTTGGTTACAACCTTTAAAGCCCTACATGGCTCAGGGCCAGGATATCTCCGGGACCGCATCCTATTGCATACCTCCCTACGACCGGTTAGATTCCACAGAGTTGGTCTCCTCCAGGTCCCATCAACCAAGCAATGCTGGTTGGCGGGGCCGCGGGGGAGAGCCTTCTCTGTGGGAGCTCCCTCTCTATGGAACCAACTCCCACCAGAGATCCAGATTATCCCCACCTTGCTGGCCTTCCGTAAGGCCGTGAAAACATGGCTCTTCCGGCAGGCATGGGAATAGAGACCAGTGAGATGAGATATGGTCTCCCCATGTATGAATGTTGGTGATATTTTTAATTTTTATATGCATTTTTAATTTTCTTATTGCTGCTTTTAATTAATTGTTCTTCTATTATGTTGTACGCCGCCCAGAGTCCCACGGGAGTTGGGCGACCTATAAGAACGATTAATAAATAAATAAATAAATAAATAAAATAAATCATGTGTTTGTCTTTATTTTGTGTTACAGTTATCATACCTTCAATAGTACTTTGTACCACATTCTTTATAAGGGGTATAAGACATGGTAAACAGATTAATCCCAACATAACCATACCTGCCATAAATAAGGCTTGCTTCCAATTAATTTCTTGGTAAATGTGCATAAGCAGTCTTACCACAAATCCAGTAAAGCCCATCCGGTGCTACCCATTCTAAACTTTTATTACAGATGTCTTTTATTCCCTGCATTTTCTTCCAGGTCTTAGGACAGCGGTTCTCAACCTGTGGGTCACAACCCCTTTGGTCATATATTTCCGATGGTCTTAGGAACCGAGACACCGCTCCTCTATCCGTCTCCAGGCGGGTCCACCCACATGCAAATAGACTACTGCAAAAAAGAAATCTGTACCATGGGAACTTCTGAGCATGCACAGAAACCGAATTTCCGGCAGTGCGCATGCGTTGCCATCTTGTTTTTGGCTTTTTTTGTGCAATTTTTTTTAAAAAAATTCGGCACTGCGCATGCATGTGCGCACAAAGCGCATGCACGCCCACGAGGCGCAGCCACACAGCGCAGGAGGAAGCGAACCGGCAGCAAGGTACGTTAGAACCCACCCCTGAATTTCCTAATAATTTTATTATTTTATGGTTGGGGGGGTCACCACAACATGAGGAACTGTATTAAAGGGTCACATTAGGAAGGTTGAGAACCACTGTCTTAGGAGGACTAATGTACCATCCCATTAAATTCCTCCTGTCTCCAGCCCACCATTCTTGTTTGCTCTGATTACATGATAGAATTCCTTCACACACCACTTCTCCAACTTGTTCTCCTAAATCATTTCTTTTAAAACAAGTTTTTCCAATTATCTCATTCTCCAATATCCAAGCTCCTATCCTAGTCTGGGTAAAGTTAAAATCCCAATTCCAGCTGGAGTTACTCAAATCCATTTGCTTCCCAAGGCCATCTGCCATTTTTATTAGCATCTGCTATTTCAGCCATTATTTCATCTCCTTCTATTACCTTCTCATAAAAGGAGTGAAATACTGATTTAGGAGAATCAGGTTCTAAAGGTTTCTTTATTATCCATACCTGGATCTCAGATATCGGGTCTCTTCCCCCTGCATCTATTCCGATTCCAAATCTCCAATCCTTCTTTTCCTACTCCTTTTTCTGAATAAACTGAGTACCGTTGATAACTGTAAGGTTTACTTGGTTACAATTTTCTTGCCCACAACTAGTACCATAGTTTTGTATTCTTTTTAAAGTTATTAATGGTTCTTGTTCCTCTCCGGTTATCCATCCTACACAACTGCACCACTTACACCTTACATTACTTATTGTGCAGGAATCGGGCGCACACATATACTTTTCATTCTCTATATACAGTAGGCTTGAATCCAACCAATATCTCCACATCTATCTACTGCTGCATAAGTATTTGCTGTTTTACATACATCAAAAATTTCAGAGAAAGAAGATTCCAAATCATGTTTTCACTCTGACTGTCCTAACCATTTCTGATTTATTCTCCCCCCCCCACTCCTTATTTGATAAGCCCATTGCCTAGGATCCTTGAGAGGGTCATAACAGAATGTTTCCTTTTCTTCTGTACACTTAGAGTACTGTGTTCCGTCATAACAACATGGAACACTCTTTCCTTGACATTTACGGGCTGTATGATATTTCAATGTTTTTGTGATTTTACCTTTTGTGTTGGTAATAGTTATGCATTTTTCACACTCTTGTCCCTCTAAAACTCCAATAATTTCCCAGAACATTAAAATCTGAAAAATGTTAATCCAACATATTAAAAACAAGAAAAAAGTCAAGGAAACAATTGGTCCATTGCAGGGAGAAAGTGGCAAGAAGGTGACAAGCAACAGGGAGAAAGCAGAGCTACTTAACACGTTTTTTGCATCTGTCTTTACACAAAATATTCCTAAAAGGGCAACAACTTGTGCTGTTAACAAACAAACAAACAAAATGCCATAGGATGGAACACTTTGACTCCTAAGCAGACATAAAAACATTATAAAAAATGGAGGTAAGAAAAACAGCTTCAAAAATAAAACAATCTAAATAAGGTATTTTGGGTCAATACTCTGGAATATATTTGGGTCAAACTTTAGTATCAACTCTTTGCTTTTAGTAAAATGAGTCAGATTCAAATTCCATTCAGATGGAAGCAAATTCTCAAAATCATTTCTTTTATATAGGTTTAATTAAGCATTTTAAACTTAATTTTTTTTCCAAAAAAAAAAATCAAAATTGTATTCAGAGCAGAAAAGAAAATATATCTGCATAGCTTTTATATGCGGATGAAAGAGACCAAAACAGTGAAAGGCCATTTGCCCCGCCTTTCTCAGACAGGCTCAGCAGAGAGAGGGGTAAGAGAAAGGAAAAAAATGTTTAAAACGAGCAGAAAAACCACACGGGGTGGGGGGTCCTGCTTCTCTCGCTCTTCCAAGGCAAAAAAAAATCCTTCAGTTTACAACCAGCGAGGACAAAAAAATTAAAAGACCACACAGAAATCTCACTCCTTCCCCCCCCCCAGCATTCTCTCAACAAAATAATTTTCTCCGTTTCTCCCCTTCTCCTAGCTCTAGTAAATACTGTTTCTTTATACATACAAAAGGGAATCAAAGTACATTCACACCAACTTTTATCCCCAACATACTCACATTTGCACTACAATCAGACTGCTTGTATAAACCAATTTCACATGCAAAAATCCCATTTCATGCAAACCAATCATTACAATTATTCCAGGGAGCTTTTTCACAAGCCAATGAGCTCCATTTTACACACAAACACATACACACACACATATACCATTAAACATCATTTCCAGACCTATGGAGGTTTTGTTAAATCTCCACTTTTTCTTTCCTTGGTCAATCTGTAGCTCATTCTTCAAGCAGTGGGAAAACTCAGGAAGTAGTTTAAATCATAAATGTTATTTTTGGGCCCTAACCACTGCCAGTTTCCCCACAGCTCCAAGCCCAAGCCGAGAAATTTACTTAGTTTGCCGGTCGGCCAAACATATCACAATCAATTCAATCCCATTCAATTCTATACACTATTATTATAGATGCACATCTAAGAATTTTTAACAGAAATCACATCAAATTGATCAAGTCAAATTATCAGAGTCTTCCCATTTAGACAGGCTTTACCTTTTTTATTACCTACTAAACCCCAGGTGGGAAAAACAATAAACATTTTCTTCTTTATTCTTAGTTCTTTCAAAGTTTTCTGGCTCTTTTGAAAATGGTAAATTCTTGAGATCTTTATAACTCTGCAGTATTTCTTTGCCACCCATTGATCTCTCTTTAAGCACTAGATTGTTACCACTTGTCTCTACCCTGGGGGTGTTCTGTGTGTTCTCATTCTAGCTTGGATCTCCCAGCAATCACTGGGCCATTTTAAAGATCAAGATGTATAAGAGGTATAGAGACCTATGTTCGCACATCATTTGCATTTACACACAAGGCAACACTTCCCTCCCCACCCAAAGGGAAAAAAATCTACTTACCGTATTTTTCGGAGTATAAGACACACCTTTTTACCCCCCAAGAGAGGGACTTATACACCGAATGTAGCCCCACTCAGCCACCCCCACCCTTTGGCCTCTGCCTCCCAGCAATTTACCTCCTTGCAGCAAACAGAACAGAGCCTGTTAAGCCAAGCAACTGATTATCAGCTTCCCGACTCTCAGCTGAGTGAGGCTGCAGGCCGGCCACGTGCTAAACTGAAAGTGAAACTAAAGCTGCAAGGAGGCAAATTGCTGGGAGGTAGAGGCAGAGGCAGAATTTTATTTTCTTGTGCTAATCAGACTGCTGAAACTGGATGCAAGGAGGTAAGTCAATAACTATAAATGTCTGTAGAATGTTCAAATTATTAGACTTATTTTTTAAAGACTGCTTTATTATTGTTCTAGACAACTTAACAAAATGAAGAAGCTTTTTAAAATAAATGCTTGCTCTGAAGAGGCCCAGTGCTTTTGTATCTTCTTTTAAATAGCAGAGAATAATGTATACTTCCAGAAAGTTATTATTATTACAGCCACATCAATTTTAACAGTATCTGTACAAGTATAGTCTGAAATGTAAGTGTCCTGTTTTAATATTAAGATAAGGCAGCTGAGTTAAACCCTGACTTAGTCATGTTTGGGGTAGTTCTATTTAAATAATTGGGAGGAGTTACTACATTTAAGAAAACTTTCTGGCATTAATATACTGCCATAATGTACATTTCTCCAATTCTTTGCTATTTCTATGGGTCAGGTACACATGCACAGAAATACACAGCAAACAGTGTATATCATCTGTACTGTTTGCTGGGAGGCAAATTGCTGGGAGGCAGAGGCAGCATTTCTCCCCTTGTTTTCCTCCCCCAAAACTAAGGTGCGTCTTATACTCCGGTGCGTCTTATACTCCGAAAAATACGGTACCTAGCAGAGTACAACCTTCCCCAATTATCTAATATGTTCCCTAGGGGACATTGAGGGTCTATCTTTAACTTCAGATTTTTCCAAATTTTCTTTACACATTTCTCTTGGGACCCACCTGAATTGCCCATGGTTAGTTACCAGACTTGAGAAATCCTTACCAACTTGATCTAGTGAGACCTTTATTACACCTTTTGGACGCATGTCTCCAGCCAACGTGGATCAAGGCTCCTCTTTTCAATTAGTTCTTTTCCACGGCCCAAGGACCACTAGGGATGTTTCATCCACACACCTTTCACACAAGTCTCAGATTCTCACAGTCCTACCCAACCCCCAACTGCCTAGGGATTGTGTTCTTATTTCACCAGAACTACTTACCCCTAGGTTCGTGCACGAAAGTTGCCCGGTCTGTTTCCGGCAATTCCTTAAACCTGGTCCCTTCCCTCTTTTTCTGTTTTTAATTGATCTCTATTTAAGGGTGTTTTGTTCCGCGCTCCAGAACAGCTGAGCCGACCTTGGACTGTTGAAATCAACAGGGCATGCTTTCCTCACTCGACCCCACTATTCATGGGATCAGAACAAAAGATTGCCCGCATTCTCCACCAATTTGTTGGAAATGAATTCAACCAACAAAACAACTTGGATCGTTGAAAACAAAGAGATTTTATTAAAAAGAAATAATAATAGCAGTTTGCAAAGTGCGGTGGGTCTTTCAGCCTAACCTCAAATCAGAAGTTTGAGCCAAAAGCCACACCTTTTAGTTTCAAAAGCATACTTTTATATACAGTTCTATCTCGACAGCCCATTTCCCTCCTCCTTTGGACCCATTGGATAGGCCCTCAGGGGTTTCAGCTAATTCCAGACGCCTCAGGAGGAATGCATTATTTCTTTGTTTACTCATGTTACTTTCTTCAGCATCTCCTGTACCTATCCGTGCCTATCTGTTATACATTAACCAGTGGTGGGTTCCTACCAGTGCGGTCCACTCTATAGCACCGGTAGCGGCCCGCTGGTGACGTCACAGTACCGGTGAGGTCGGTGGCCGGTGCCTGGGCGCCGCCATTTTTTTTTAAAAAATTTTTTACATTTTCTTCTGCGCATGCCCAGAAGCATGCGCTACCTTCCTACCCCACAGTGAGTCCAAGCAGGGGAGGATGGCTGAGGGAGCGTGTGAGATGCTGAAAGAACGGGCGGCAGGAGCTATCTCCATTCCCCTCCCTTCAGCAGTCCGAGAAGCCACGAACGTGCGGTGATGATCCTAGGCATTTTCGAATGTTTGAGGCTTCTCGAGCTGCTGAGGGGAGGGGGAATGGGTGGCAGGACCTATCTCAGTTCCCCTCCCTTCAGCAGTCCAAGAAGCCATGAACGCGCGGTGATGATCCCAGGCATTTTTGCACGTTCTAGGCTTCTCGAGCTGCTGAGGGGAGGGGGAACGTGCGGCAGGAGCCTAGGATCATCGAATGGGGAGAAGCATTCAGGCTGGACAGAGCCTCCTAGAAGAACTGCTGCCGCGGTCTTGCTGCTCCCGCTGCGGGGGCTGCGTTGCGGGTGGGCAATGCCCCCCCGCTTCTCCGGCCACTGCCAAGCTCCCGAGGCCCACGCCCACCCAGTCACATGGCTGGCAAGCCACACCCACAAAATAAGCCACGCCCACAGAGTGGTAGTAAAAAAATTAGGAACCCGCCCCTGACATTAACCTTAAAAATAGTTTGTCTATGTAGCATCTCTTAGCTTCCCAGCATTAAGGAATGTGCACAAAATAGATGGGAGGAAAATTCTTACCAAGCATGAATGGCATCTTATTTGTACAAAAGTCTTAATTCTTAGTATCTTAATTACTCTAGTTATATATATTTTCTAACTACATTATAAAAATCAATCATATACCTTAACTTATTTATTTATTTATTTTATTTGGAGGTTCTTCTATGCCGCCCTACTCCCTGAGGACTCAGGGCGGCGTACAACATTTTAATAAAACAACCAACCAAATCATTAAAAAGCAATTTTAAAAAAATTTATAACATCTATATCACACAAACATACATGGGGGAGACATCCGATGTAATATTGTCTCAAAATTACCCCGCCTGCAGGAAGAGCCATGTCTTAATGGCTTTTCGGAAGGCCAGCAGGGTGGGGATAATCCAGATCTCCGGGGGGAGTTGGTTCCAGAGAACAGGGGCCCTTACAGAGAAGGCCCTCCCACTAGGCCCCGCCAGTCGGCATTGTTTGGCTGATGGGACCTGGAGGAGGCCCACTCTGTGGGACCTCACTGGTCAAAGGGAAGTGTGTGGGAGGATGCGGTCCCAGAGGTAGCCTGGTCCTAAGCCATGTAGGGCTTTAAAGATGATGATCAACACCTTGAATTGCACCCGGAGACCGATGGGCAGCCAATGCAGCTGACGGAGTATCGGTGTTACGTGGGTGTATCGTGAAACACTCACCACAGCACGCACAGCCACATTTTACACCAATTGGAGTCTCCGGATACTCTTCAAGGGTAGCCCCATGTAGAGCGCGTTACAGTAATCCAGTCTAGAGGTGACAAGGGCATGAGTGACCGTGAGTAGAGCCTCCTTCTCTAAGTATGGTCGCAATTGGTGCACCAGGCAAACCTGTGCAAAACCTGTGCAAAAGCTCCCCTAGCCACAGCTGTAAGATGTTGGTCTAATTTTAGCTGTGGGTCTAGAACTCCCAAATTGTGAACCCGTTCTGAGGGGGTTAAATTTTCTCCCCCAAGAACCAAAGAGGGACAGTCGGAATAGTCCTTAGGGGGCAATATCCAGAGCCACTCAGTCTTGTCGGGGTTAAGCTTGAGTCTGTTCCTCCCCATCCAGATCCTGACATCGTCAAGGCATCGGCACATTACGTCCACTGCCTCCCTGAATTGACATGGGGTGGAAATGTACAGCTGGGTGTCATCAGCGTACTGTTGAAAACTCACCCCGTGTCGACGGATGATCTCCCCCAGCGGTTTCATGTAAATGTTAAACAGGATGGGCAAGAGGACCGAACCCTGCGGCACCCCGCAATTCAGGGGCCTGGAAGACGACCTCTGCCCTCCTGCTAACACTGACTGCGCCCTATCGCAGTCTACATCTCCCTTCAACAGACAGATTCCTTTCTTGACAGTATTTATCTTTTGTTGAGGGATTTAAATCTTAATGCAGGACGAATACAACTGATTATAGGCATTTATTTCTTTATTTCTTTATTTATTTATTTATTTATTTATTTATTTATTTATTATTTATTTATTTATTTATTCAATCTTATAGGCCACCCAACTCCCAGGGGACTCAGGGCAGCATACAACATAAAGATGAACAATTAATAGAAAACAACAATAGAAAAAAAATAAAAAATACATATAAAAATTAAAAACATTTCCCATCATTCATACGCCTGCCAGAAGAGCCAGGTTTTAACGGCTTTACGAAAGGCCAGTAAGGAGGGGATAGTCCGGATCTCCAACGGTAGTTGGTTCCACAGAGACGGAGCCGCCACAGAGAAGGCTCTCCCCGTGGACCCGCCAACCGGCATTGCTTGGTTGACGGGACCTGGAGGAGGCCGACTCTGTGGGACCTAACCGGTCATAGGGAGGTATGTGGTAGGATGCGGTCCCGGAGATATCCTGACCCTGAGCCATGTAGGGCTTTAAAGGTCATAACCAACACCTTAAATTGCAACCGGAGACTAATCGGCAGCCAATGCAGCTGGCGGAAAATGGGTGTTACGTGGGTGTATCTTGGTGTACCCACCACAGCTCGCGCAGCTGCATTTTGCACCAGTTGCAGTCTCCGGACACTCTTCAATGGTAGCCCCATGTAGAGCGCATTACAGTAGTCCAGCCGGGAGGTGATAAAGGCATGAGTGACCATAAGCAAGGCCTCCCTCTCCAAGAAGGGTCGCAATTGGTGCACAAGGCGAACCTGTGCAAAGGTCCCCCTAGCCACAGCTGACAGATGTTGATCCAATTTTAGCTGTGGATCTAGGAGAACACCCAAATTGCGGACCCGTTCCGAGGGAGTTAATTTCTCTCCCCCAAGAACCAAGGAGGGGCAGTCGACATAGTCCTTAGGAGGCAATATCCATAGCCACTCGGTCTTGTCAGGGTTGAGCTTGAGCCTGTTCATTCCCATCCAGACCCTAACATCGTCCAGGCAACGGCACATTACATCCACTGCTTCCCTGAACTGAGACGGGGTGATGTAAAACTGGGTATCATCAGCATATTGCTGGAACCTCACCCCGTGTCGTCGGATGATCTCACCCAGCGGTTTCATGTAGATGTTAAACAGGATAGGTGAGAGGACCGAGCCCTGCAGAACCCCGCAAATCAGGGGCCTAGGGGCCGACCTCTGTCTTCCTGCCAACACCGACTGCGTCCTATCGGAGAGGTAGGAGGAGAACCACCGTAATACGGTGCCCCCCACTCCCAACTCGCCGAGTCGGCGCAGGATACCATGGTCAATGGTATCGAAAGCCACTGAGAGGTCAAGTAGCACCAAGATGGAGGAATAACCTCCATCCTGGGCTCGCCAGAGATCATCCATCAGGGTGACCAAAGCAGTTTCCGTGCTGTAACCATGCCTGAAACCCGATTGAAAGGGATCTAGATAATCAGTGTCATCCAATAACCGTAGGAGCTGGAGCGCCACCACTTTCTCAACAACCTTACCCACAAAAGGCAGGTTGGAGACTGGACGGAAGTTCTTTAAATCCGCTGGGTCCAGGGAAGGCTTCTTGAGGAGGGGCCTCACCACCGCAACTTTTAAGGGTTGCGGCATGGATCCCCCTCTCAAAGAAGCGATCACTACCACCTGGAGCCAGCCACGTGACACCTCCCTGCTGGCCAAAACCAGCCAGGAGGGACACGGGTCCAACAAACAAGTGGAGGAGCTCATCGCTCCTATGGCCTTGTCTACATCCTCAGGAGTGACAGGCTCAAATTCGTCCCATATAACAGGACTAGGACCTGTATATTCTTACAGTGACATATATGTTTTACATACTTAACAATTACATGCTTAAAAGGAAAATACTTGTATTAAAACCTAACATATATTACAATAGTACAAATGTCTATAACAAGTTTCCATTCATTCATTACCATTCCCTTCATTACTTATTTTATTTTTGAATTTTCTTATTTCCTGCAATAGGAATTGCCCAAAGCCCTTTCATTACATCATCACCCAGCAAGATTCAACCAAGCTTTGGACACAAGACACTACAAAGTTACCCCTGCATGGCCCCATGGGAGTCTGACAACCAATCAGAATACATTTGTCACACAGGAACAGTGTAGGACGTTAGTACCCACCCCCTCCTAGAAAAATGAAATATCCTAGGAAACATTGAAAAAGGAAAGAATGTTTCCCTGAATGAGGAAAAGAGAAACATGTTTTAAATACAAAGCAGCTTCCTGCAGCTCCCTGCCCCCACCCTTGCCACATTCCTCCCACCTAGCCTGGAACAGTCTTCTACATAACAAAGGACCATAATAGGATTTGCCCAAGGCCCTTTCATTCAGCCAAGCCTGGGACAGACAAAAGCCTATAGAGTTGCCACTGCATGGCCTCCTGGGAGCCTGACCACCAATCAGTGCATTATATACACAGGAACAGGAAACTAAGAGGTGGGACCCAACAGAGGTTATAAAACCAAGCGACTCAGCATCTTCCCTCCCCTCTTTTCTCTTCACCCACATCTGGAAGCATGTGATCTACCTTTTCTGTACAGGGGCTCATGCCATGTGCTCCTGTCCACCATTAAACCTTCTTTCCAAGCAACTTCCATGAATCCAGTGTCTTTTTCCCCACTTGGAACTGATTTCCACAGTATATGGAACTATATTTCCACAGCCATGGTTTACCTTGAAATCACAGGCTGCCCATTTCCAAGGGATGGTTCTTGAACCTGCCCTAGCTCTTACTTTAGTGCATCTAGGATTTGTGAGTCCAAATTGAGGTTAGCCAGTGTGCAATCCAGGCTTTTCCTTTCCTTTCCTTTCTTTTCTTTTCTTTTCTTTTCTTTTTCAAAATTACACACAATGAGCCCTGGGACTCCTACTCCTGAGTCCACCAGTGCAACATACCCTGCTTTACTGGGCAGCAGTCAGGGCTTGGGTTTTGAAGATCCTTTCTGCTAGCTCTTCAAGTGGGGAAATTGCCTGAGGGGACCTGTCCCCTTCCCCCATGGAATTAGCAGGGAGATATGACTGCCTGGGCTTTAATGCCACAAAGCAGAAGCAACAACAACAACAACAAAACAACAACAACAAAAACCAGCAAGCTAAAAGCAGCTTTGGGTGGAGGTAGGTGAAAAAGGATAACCTCAGTCTAATTCTGAATGGCGTGTCTCTGTGCGTTTGTGTATGCAGCTACAAATTTCCCTCCCACTAGACAGAAATCTAAAGTGTACAGAACTCGCTGTGGCAACCACTCCCAATACAATTCTTACATGAGTACATTAAACTGATTACAATATAGATGAGACGAGAAAGAAAACTTTACAATGAATTTCTGTGAATGAAGCAAAGAAAGAAAGGAAAACTTTACAATGAATTTCCGTGAATGAAGCAAAGAAAGAAAGAAAAACTTTACAATGAATTTCCCCCCCTCCCCCCCTAGTCTTTTCAGCTGTCTTCTGGGGATTGAAAATAGACTTCTGGTCTTTATTTGTCCATCTCAGGGTCCTTTCATTCATGTCTACTGGGTGGCCTTAGGCTTGGTGGTAAGGCTGGTCAGTCAGGCTTGGAAAGATCTGCTCCACTCTGGTTGCTGTGATGACTAGAGGACTAGATTCAAACCCAATTCTGGCTCAAATGGATGGAATGTCTCTACTGGAGGCAGTATCTGAGCCCATTTGCTCTGCTTCCATAGGCTTCAGGATCATGTGTGCAGGGCTGAAAGTCATAAGAACAGGGTCCCTTCCCCCTTTTGCTGGTAATTCTACCACGAAAGGCATTATAAAAGGATTAGAGATTTGGGGGGTGGGTTTGTAGATAGCTTGCAGGCAGGGTTTGAGGAAAACAAACAACACATCAGTATTGACGTTAAATCAATTATAACAAAATGGAGACACCACCGGGAAAAAAAATGAACAGACATTTCCATCTCAGCATAGAATTGGAATCCATTAAACATCACAGAAGAGCAATATTAAAAACTGTTTGCATGTACATACAGTAAATGTAAGAATGAAATTTTCCTGTAAATTAACTTAAAACATTCTCTACTAAACTTGGGCTTTTCTTAAAAACACAGAGAGGAATAAGAAAATTGAACTCTGTTCCTTGTCCCAGACTAGGTTGGCCAGACCTAACTGGGCAAAGACATTTTCTTTTCTTTTCAGTGCTTTTAATTCTTTTCTAACAATTTGAAATTCATATCTCTAGGGAACAGAGACATTTTACAGTTGTAATTACCTCGAGGGCGCACAAGACTTAAGACAAAGACGTACACATACACAAAAAACAGGGACAAAGAGGATGACAGGACTGATGACACACACACAAGTCATTCCTGCCATAAATCTCAGTTAAATTAGGGAAGGCACAAATCTTAACAAACAAACCACGTGCTTACATATAAGAGAGAGAGAAGAAAAGAGAGAGACAAACAAACAAAAACCTCAACATTTTTCCTTTTCTTTTTTTTCTTAAGTACCTTTATTTAGCCAAATTGGGTGGGTTTTTTGTTTTTTTTTCTCTGTGTCATCCCTCAGCAAAGCCCATTTCCTACACAATTTCTCTGCTTTACTTTTGCACATTCCTGTCATACAGGCATATTCCTGGCGTCCCAGGCTCCAAGCCCCAACTCTCAAATGGTTCCCGCCACTCTCGAACTAGAGCTTCCCATGATCCTTTAAATGTAAGGTTCACTTTGGCTTAGCTAGTGACACACTCACAATTTTCAGAGGCTAAAAAACTCTGGGAAGGACTTCCGATTCCCTCATGGAAGTAAGGGCCCCTTCCTTGGGGAGTCGTCCACAGTTTTCAGAGGAGAAAAAACTCTGGGAAGGACTTCTGCTACCCCACAGAAGTATGGGCCCCTTCCTCGGGGAATCTCCTTAGGTTTATCAGATCCAAAAAGGGGATCTGCGAGGACGTAGCCGCCCCTGTGCGACTAGTACTAGGACCTCCACTTTCTATTCACGGGCTTCACATTTTAGAACGGAAAAATTCTGGGGTTTGCTTTTGGGATGTGCACATAAAAACAACAACAAGAACAACAACAAAATTTGCTTTCCCACCCTTCAATCACACACGCACACACATTCTTCCTCCTTCCCTAACAGAAGGTCCTGTGCTCTGTAAACGCTAAACAGAACTTACACAAATCAAAAACAGAGAAAGAGAAGACATTGACACATAGGCTGGTAGATGAGAAAGAAACTCTATACTACCAAAATGAGGATAAACAAAAATAATTCAATATTATGAAAAGCTGTATGAGCAAGAAGTTTCAGAAAATAAAATTAAAGAATATTTGGAAAAAAATGGAATTGCCTAAAGTACCAGAAAAGGAAAAAAAACTATATTAAATGAATGAATATCAATGATGGAATTATCAGAAGCAGATCAAGAGACAAAAGAACAACCAAACACCAGGACCAGGTGGGCCAGTGACAGAATTTTACAAAGGTTTTACATAATGAAGTATTGATTGATGCAAAGGTACCAAATTCGTGAATGGAAGCAAATATTACTTTGATTCCAAAAGAAGATTCAGATTTAATGCAGATAAAACTATAGGCCCATCTCTTTACTGAACGCTGACTATAAAATATATACTTCAATAATGGCAGCAAAACTACAAGGTTCCTAAATGAATTTATACATTCAGATCTCTTTAGCTTTTTCTAAAAGAAAGATTGAAAACAAAATGAGAATGATTTTAAATACATAAAAAAGGCACAAGAAAAGGATGTCCACTATATCCCATGCTATTCATATTGATACTGGAATTGCTAAATATAAATATTATGGCAGACACAGAAATTAAAGGCATGGAAACTTGAAAACTAATTTTGCACCAAGTGAGAAATAAAATAGGTTAATAACCAACCTTGCTGACAATTTTGTTGTCCTAAAGGTAGAGAAGAGAACTAGAGGAGATAATTAAGTCCATACTGGACTTAATACTTACAAACAAAGAAGAAGTTGTAGAAGGATTTGAAACTGCATCATCAACATAACACAAACAATTGAACACAATTGAACACACTAAAGTCTTAGATTTTAAAAAAGCTGACCTTAATAAACTCAGAGAAAACTCTAGAAAGATTCCTTGGATGAAAGTCCTAAAGGGAAAAGCAACTCAAGAAGCTTGGTAAACATGATTATAAAAGCCAATTGCACAATACCAATGAGAAAGAAAAACCATAAATCCAAGAAGAAAACCAGCATGGCTGCACAAAGACCTCACTGACAAATTTAATGAATAAAGGACAAATAGAAAAAATGGAAAGAGGGACACAAAACTAAGGCAGAATATCAGCAGACAGCAAGAATCTGTAAAGAAAAGTCAGGAAACAAAGGCCCTGAATGAACAAAGACTTGCAACAAAAGTGAAAGATAATATAAAAGGTTCTTCCAACACATAAATAACAAGAAAAAAATCAAGGAAACAGTTGGACCACTAAGGAGAGAAGGAAACACAGAGAAAGCCATGAGTTGCTTAACTCATTCTTTGCATCGGTCTTCATGCAAAAAGAAATGCAGCCCAACTAACCAGAAATATAACTGGAAAGGGAAAAAAACAGACTGGGGAAAAAAACAGACTGTAAACTAAAGTTAAAATAAGCAAAAACAGTAAGAGAATGGGCGTTTACTTACCTTGATACGCCCTTTCTCGTTGGTTGAAGCTAGCATTCAGATAGGGTTGTCCACAGCCAATCACATCAAGGACTGAGTCTGTCAATCAAAACTGAGCCTCTGTCCGCCATCTTGGTTATAGGCCCAGTTTAGATGAAGCTGGAATACAGACTCGACGTGGAGAAAAAATGTTAATATAATCGAGTAAGGAATAGTTGGATGAGGCAGATAAAAGGAACACACTAGGCCATATAAGAATGAATAGAACTTATTTATTAACATAACCTGAAAAAACAGTATATCACACCAGAACAGAAAACATTGAATTAACCTTAGGTATGAACGAAGGATCTAGTCTAAGCACTACCCTGTCCGGGTGAAAAACACATAAATCTTTACGTACGGACAGAGCAGATAATTCCGAAATACGTCTGGCTGACGTGATAGCCAGCAAGAATGCCACCTTATAAGTCAATGCACTAAGAGGAGCCTCCTGCAGGGGTTCGTAAGGAGGGCCAGTTAGTGACTCCAATACCAAGGGGAGGTCCCAAGTAGGAAAATGGTGTACCGTCAGAGGGCTGATATTGGAGGCACCCTTGAGAAACCTGTTAATTGTAGGAATGTGAGCCAATGAAGAAAAACCGGGACAGGACAGAACTGTAGACAGGGCAGCCAACTGGCGTTTAAGAGTGTTTGGCGACAGGCCCTGTGAGAGTCCTTTTTTGAGAAATCTGAGGAGGAGTGGTATGGGGACATGGAGGGGAGGGATCCCCTCTGAGGCACACCACTCGCAAAAGACTTTCCAAGTGGTCTGGTAAACCCGATTGGTTGAAGGTTTTCTGGAGGCCAGAATGACATCGATGATGTCCCTGTCATAGTTTTGTCGCCTCAGGACCTCCCGCTCAACCGCCAGACGGTTAAGTGTAACCAGTGAGAGTCCGGGTGAACCACCTCCCCTTGGCGCAGGAGGTCTGGCAATGGCAGAAGTCTCCAGGGTGGAGCTCGGGACAAGAGTTGAAGATCCCCGAACCAAACTCTTCGAGGCCAGTGGGGAGCTATCAAGATGACCTCCGCTTCGTGCTTCAACACCTTCTGGATGACCCTGGACATTAAAGGAAGGGGAGGGAAGGCGTACAGGAGGACCTGAGGCCATGGAGTGCGGAGAGCGTCGACGGCTTCTGCTCCCTTGGACGGGAAGCGGGAGTAAAACCGGCTGAGCTGGGCGTTCTGTGGGGTAGCAAATAAATCTATTAAGGGTTGCCCAAACCTATTAACTATTTGTTGAAAAACCCCCGGATGCAACTGCCACTCTGATTGGTCCAGCTCTGTGCGGCTAAGCCAGTCTGCCTGTTTGTTAGCTTCCCCTGATATGTATTCTGCGGAAAGAGACAAGAGATGTCTCTCTGCCCAGAGCCCTAGGCGTAAAGCTTCCTGTAGTAAGACCGCAGAGCGGGTGCCCCCTTGCCTGTTGACGTGTGCTTTCGCAGTTATGTTATCAGTAAGGACCAACACGTGGGACCCCGATAATCTACCTCTGAAGTGTTTCAGTGCCAAGAATATTGTTCGAAGTTCTAGCACATTGATAGGATAGTTGGCCTCTGTACTGGACCAGGAGCCCTGAGCCAATTGCCCCTGGACATGCCCCCCCCAGCCTGAGAGACTGGCATCTGTGGTAACTATAACTCTGTCTGGGGGAAGAAAAGAGGAACCCTGTGAAAGGGCAGGAGACAGCCACCAACTGAGGGAATGTCGGACCTGAGGGGACAGGTGAACCCGGAGGGAAGGGGGACTTCTGCCTGGAGGGAGTAGAGGTAGGAGGAACTACTGAAGTTCCCTGGAGTGCAAGCGCACCCACGGAACCATATCTATACATGAAATCATTTTCCCTAGAAGGGTAGCCAAGAGGGCTATGGATACCTTAGGGCAGTGATGGCGAACCTATGGCACGCGTGCCACAGGTGGCACGCGGAGCCATATCTGCCAGCACGCGAGCCATTGCCTAGCTCAACTCCAGCGCGCATGTGTTCACCGGCCAGTTGATTTTTGGCTCGCACAGATGCTCTGGGAGGGTGTTTTCAGCTTCTGGGGGCATGGGAGAGGGCGTTTTTGCCCTCCCCAGGCTCCAGGGAAGCCTCTGAAGCCTGGGGAGGATGAAAAATGGGCCTACCGGGCCCACCAGAAGTTGGGAAATGGGCCATTTCCGGCCTCCAGAGGGCCTCCGGTGGGTCAGGGGAGGCCGTTTTCTCCCTCTCCAGGCATTGAATTATGGGTGTGGGCACTTGCGCATGTGCGACAGCGTGCGCACATGCACTTTTGGCACCCGAGGAAAAAAAGGTTCGCCATCACTGCCTTAGTGCATCTGAAGATGTTATGGATAATATCTCTAATGCTGTTTTGGCGTTCCGGAGAGAGGAAGACCTTGCACTCCAGGGAATCTATCACCGAACCTAGGTGGAGGATAGAAGTATTAGGAATTAAACAACTTTTGGAATGGTTAACTGAAAAACCATGTCGGTGGAGTTCATCCAGTACTACTTGGAGATGGCGGTTTGCAAGAGACTTGGAAGACGCCTGTAGTAAGATATCATCCAAGTAGCACTGAATCCGAACCCCTAGCGACCGTAGGTGGGCTTCCAAGGCTGCCAGGATCTTTGTGAAGACCCGGAGAGCGGAGGAAAGGCCAAAGGGGAGGGCTCGGTATTGATAATGTTTACCGGCAAAACAAAAACGTAAGTATTGTCTGTCTGAGAACCTAATGGGAACATGTAGATAGGCTTCAGAAAAGTCTAGAGAAATCAGATAGTCACCCCAATGAATCCCCCTTAAAATAGAGTGAAGTGATTGCATTTTAAACCTGCGGTATTTAACAAACAAATTTAGTCGTTTGAGATCAAGGATGGGACGCCAGTCACCAGATGTCTTAGGAACTAGGAAAAGGATAGAATAAACTCCAGAACCCCGTTGCACCCTGGGAACCGGCTCAATGGCCCTAATATCTAATAAATGTCGAATGGCCTGCTCCATAAGAAGACGTTTTTCAGGGGCCCTAGAGACTGAACAAGGGATGAACCCCGGGGTGGGTGGAGACATAAACTCTAGGGAAAGACCAAAATGAACTGTATTTCTGACCCAGAGATCCTGAGTCATCAGGTCCCAGGTGTCCGCAAACATAGCCAATCTCCGACTTCCGGTTTGGCTCCGCAGGCATCGAGGATGCTCCTCGTTGAGCGCCTGTTCCGAGGTCCCGTAAAGCCGCCAGAACAGCTGTCTGGCAGCTTGAAAATCTTCTCCCCGGGATAAGGGGAGGGATGAGAGCTGACGAGTGAGGGTAGAGCCCCCCTAGTGCCCCAGGAGACAATCTGGGGCGCAAAGGGTGGGGGCTCTCCAGGCAGCCTGTCACTTGCTCCAGGACTTCGGACGCCTCCGCTTATGCGGAGCAAGATGCCGTGACCACCTCTGCTTGCAAGATGGGATTTATAATATTTTGATTCAATACAGACAGCAGACAGAAAAAGGCAGGAGACCCGATGGCAAGTACCTTAACTTTAACTCCATTGCTAACTTTCACTTCGGAAGTTACAAATTAACTGAGCTAACAAGCAACAAAATGGCGATTGAAGATACAGAGGGTGTGGAAGTGAAAGTTAGAAAGTTCCGTTTCGTTAGCAGCCCTTTGGAAATGCCTGACTCTGAGGAATTTTTTTTCTTTCTCTCTGACTTTGGAATAAAATAACAAATCTAATTTTTAAAACCTACATGGCTTCAAAACTTGGAAAGACTGTTTTTAATAAAGGATTTGGCTTTTTTTTTTTGAAAATGTTTGAAAATGCCTGACTTTGATGAATTCTCTTCCATCTCTGATCTTGGATTAAAATCAAAAGTTTAACCTAAAATTTTAAATGGCTTTTAAACCTGGAAAGACTGTTTTTAATAAAGGATTTGAGCACCCCCGTTTATACTTTAAGAATGCAATCCACTCCTTATTCAACACCCTCACAGACTTTAACACTTGAAAAGTTATTTGATACTTTAAAAGTCATGAAGAATGAACTTGTTATGGAATTTAACTCAAAAATTAATGAAATTAATGAAAAAATACAGGCTGTTTTAGAGGAGATTGATACTCGACACCAGCAATTGAGGAAGGATATGATAGTTGTATTTAAAGGACAGGTAGGAAATATGGAAATTTTGGAGCAGGATGTGGAAGAAATTAAACAGTCTGTGATAACCTTGGGTGAAGATATAGATAAGACCCAAAATAATATGGAAAACTTTGAAGCTGAGGTGCTAATGATTCAATATAGAAGTATGGAGTTTGCTTTAAGACTAAGAGGTGTAAAAGAAAAAAAACAAGAAGATTTAAAAGAAAGGATGGGGGAGGCACTTGTGCACACGCTAGGAATCACAAAAGAGGAATTGGTTATGCAAATTGATAAAATATATCGTGTTAATTCTTGGATTGCTAAACAAAAACATCTGCCAAGAGATATCGTAATATATTTTACCACAAGGGCATTACGGAATGAAATTCTACAGGCGACTTTCAAGAATAAGCTTCAGGTAGATGGACAGGAAGTAATGACATTGAAAGAAATTCCTCCTAAAATGTTGAGAGCCAGAAAAGATTATGCCTTTCTGGTTGAAGAACTCAAAAAACAGCAAGTACTGTATAGCTGGGAGCCTTCGGGACCGCATTCTGCCTCATACTTCCCTTCGACCGGTTAGGGCCCACAGAGTGGGCCGCCTCCAGGTCCCGTCAGCTAAACAATGCCGGCTGGCGGGCCCTAGGGGGAGGGCCTTCTCTGTGGGGGGCCCCGTGCTCTGGAACCAACTTCCCCCAGAGACCCGAACCATCCCCACCCTGCTGGCCTTCCGAAAAGCCGTCAAGACATGGCTCTTCCTGCAGGCAGGTGGTGAGCCTAGTTCCACCTGAGCTCTCGCCCGGTATGGCTGATGCTGAACATTTTTAATCTTTTTGTAATTTTTAATTGTTGTTTTTAACTGTTGTTTATTATTAGTGTTCTTGTATAATTTGCTGTACGCCGCCCTGAGTCCCTCAGGAGTAGGGCGGCATAGAAGAACCAATAATAAATAAATAAATAAAATTGTGGTGAGACACCTGGAAGAGATATCGGCTCAATACGATATTGAAAGCTACTGATTTTTATGTAAAAGTGTTAAAGGACGACATATCCAAAATTCCAGAAGGAAGAAGAATGAAGGAAGCAATAGAAGACGAGAGAGGAGAATCATCGATAGTTGTTCAAATGGAAGGAGTTTTGATGAATCAAGGTGATTTACAGAACCAGAGAGATGTTCATGATGTGGAAGGGGAGACAGAAGATCAGAGTCAGACAAGAGCAGAGTTGACAACTCAAAAAATTACCAAGTCACAAAAGGCTGTAAGAGTCAGATCTAAAGTTCGACCGAGAAGAAGGAACGACTAGATTTGATCTTAGTATGGGAAGTTATAGGCCAGATGGAGAGATGAATGAAAACTGACACTTTGCAGTAAAGAAGATCCAATTACTATTGAGGATTGACGCTGATGGTTGTGTCTTCTCTTTGTCTTCTATTTTTTTCTTTTTACTACTATATTTTAAAGATTATATAAATGAAAGACACTTAAAGGATTGGTTTAAGAGGGGTTTAATAATTCTTTTGATTATTTTTAAAAGGTTTTGAGTTATATGGAATTAAAGATTTAGAATTATTGTGAAATTGGTAATTTGATATATTGGAATGTTAGGTTATTAATAATGTGTTTGATTTTTAGATCATGCTTAAAAGGTTTTGAGTTATAAGGGGTTAAAGAATTAGAGAAATATTGGAATTAACAATTTGTTAGTATATTTTACTTTTTATGTTTATTGAAGAGGTATATTGTCGGAAGAAGGAAGATCTATCCAGCATTGAGGAAATGATGTTGATGGTTGTGTAATTGAATGAAATGGTGAAAGAAAGACTTTTTCTTTCTCTTCTTTTTATTATTATATTTTAAAGATTATATAAATGAAGGATATATAGTGGAGTAAATTAATAGCCTGAGATATTGCTATGTTGATTGATTAATAATATGCTTGATTTTTAGATTATGCTTAAAAGGTTTTGAGTAACAAGGAGTTAAAGATTTAGAGAAATTTTGAAATTAAGAATTTGTTAGTATAATTTAATCTTATTTTTATTGAATATTACACCCTGTGCTTTTTCTGGGAAGTCGGGGGGGGCGAGAGGGGGGGAAGATGGGGGGAAGGGGGGATGGGGGGAAGGGGGGGGAGAAAAAGAGAAAAATGTTTGTACTTTGTACTAATAAAACTTTTTGAAATAAAAAAAAAACATAGCCAATCTCCCACCGATAGGTAATTCCCTGTCACCTTCACTTGGAGCGGCGGGGAAACTTAGCCCCCCATCCTCTGAAGGGTCGTTTGAAGGGCCTTCCCCTGGCAGATCTATCTGCGTAATAAGACCTCTGCCCGTACTGACCTGGGGTTCGGGGCAGGCTGGAGCCCTGGTCAGCTGAACGAAAGGGCCGCCTGGGATAGGGAGATTGGCGAGAGAACCCTTTCTTACTATATGTTGGTAAAACCTTCCTGCGGTCCTTAGATTCTACTAGGATCAGATCCAAAACCTCTCCAAAGAGGGACTGGCCCGAGATAGGTTTGGTCACTAAACGCCACTTTTGGCGTGCGTCCGCAGACCAGTTACGAAGCCAGTTCACCCGGCGGCTGACAGTTGAAGCCGCGATGGACTTGGATGAAAATCTTGCAGCTTGGAGCATGGCGTCTGCGGTGAACTGAGTCGCAGCGATGACCTTGTTAAGGTCCTGGTGGGCCCGGAGTTCTGAAGGTGGAATGAGTTCTTGCAGTTGACATAGCCATAGCAAGGATGATCTGGCGAAAAAGGAAGCAGATGAAGACGCACGAACTGCCCAAGCCGATGCGTGATGGGATTTTAACAACAGCTGTTCTAATTGGCGATCTTCCGGCTTCAACAATTCCTCTGCTTCACCCAGAATGGGATTAGGAGAATGGAGAGCCGCCACTGGAACGTCCACAGTCGGAGGGGATAGAAGAGATGCCAATTCAGCAGCGATGTTGAAGAATTTTTTGTCTTGAGCAGATGGCATAGGCCCAGAGGCAGGAGCCGAAAATTGGCGTTGGACATTGTCCAAGAAAATCTTTGGTGCTGGAATTACATCTAATTCAGCTACCTGTTCCACGAAGACTGGCACCTTAGTGGAGGTGGCCGTGGTGTCAGGCGCTGCTGGAGTGGTAGGCAAGCCGGCAACGTTTCTAGCTTTGTGAAGTAAAGATTTAAAGAGGGCTGGAGGAAAAAGGCCCATGGAAGGTGGTTGTTCAGGCAAGAGGCCTTCATCTTCTGAGAGGGCCGTGGGATCATATTCACCTTCTTCCAAGGCCGCAGGGCGGCTATGATCACTGGAATCATCAGAATAATCACCTGTCATGTCAGCCTCAGTGACTGGTTGAGAAGGAGCTCGACTGGGACCGCTGGAAGATGACGCTTGAGGGGGATGCTGCATTTGCTGAAAACCAGCCAGGCATTGTTGAACTGTAGTGGCGATTAGCATTTGCCAGCTAGGCTGTTCTTGCTGGTTAGCCGGGCCAATCTGAGGTGCCTGGGAGCCAGGGCCTAGGTCAATTGTGGCTTGCCTTCCTGTCTGGGCCCAATCCATAGGGGGAGCTATGGCCGTTGAAGAGCTAGGCCCAAAGGCAGTTAGGGGTTCCTGAGGAGTCCCTTGTGCCGAGGCCACCAAGCCACCCTCTCCCCACACATTGGGGTCCAAAAGCCCTGCTGCTGGGACATCCAGGTTATGTACCTGCGCCTGAACCTCCACCAAGTGTGATTGTGTGGAGACCATGGCCTCCAAGCGTCTGTCTGCCTTTTCTGTGATTTTTTTGTAGCGCGCGATCGCATCTCCGCTTGTCCCGCTCTACCGCTCTCGAGGTTGCAGCTGACTTAGATTGCTTTTCCTCGGTGGGAGCAGGACTGATCCGATCAGCTTGGTTGGAGGCCTTAGCGTTTTTTTGTTGTCGTTTATTTGGTTTATTCGCAGGAGCAGGAGTAACGTCTGCCATCGTGTGCGAGTGAGTCAGCGAGGGCGAACAGGGCGTGCTCCGATGACGTCAATGCGAAAAAATAATTCGGGGAAAAAAATGGCGCCGTGGAGCCGGGAGAGAAAGCGCGAGAAGGCTCAAGGTTTGAAAATGCTTTTGGCGCGATTCCTGAGCGGCTTGCTTGCTCCTTCCCGCGGCAAGCTGCCGAAAACTTGATAAGTGAGCTACAGCTCAGTCTTCTCCCGCCCGCTCAACTGAGCCTCTACGGACCCTCGGGACTGGAGCGTTTCGCCCAATTTTGATCGGAGGTGCAAGCACCGCACCGATCTTAGAAACTGCCATCGTATATGCTCACCGTGGGGCGCTAAATAGCAATCGAGGCAGATTCTAAGGCATCTAGCAGCCACAAGTGGCGATTTGCTAGAGCCGGGAGAATAATTTCCACTTCTCTTTTTTTTTTAACTCCCAATTTGAAGAAAGCAGTCAGATAGGAAAATCCACGTCTAGCCTTGTGAAGGACTGAGTCTAAACTGGGCCTATAACCAAGATGGCGGACAGAGGCTCAGTTTTGATTGACAGACTCAGTCCTTGATGTGATTGGCTGTGGACAACCCTATCTGAATGCTAGCTTCAACCTCCAATGGAGAACACCAGGTCCCAGAGTCCTAAAGGAGCTGGTAAATGAAATCTCAGAACCACTGCACCACATCTTAAAAAAAAAAATCTTGGGACACGGGAACTACCTGAGAACTGGGAAAGAGCTAATGTGGTTCCCATCTTCAAAAAGAAAGAAAAAAACTAAACACTGAGCCCTGTCTAACAAAATGAAATTCAATGCAGAGAAAAGTAAAATCCTACACTTAGGTAAGGAAAACCAAAAATATACATAACTATTATAAATTGGTGCAACAAATTAAAACAGATTTGGAGAAGTGGAAAAGTAGCCACCATAAAATGAATATCCTGCAATGGCTAGCAGACAAAAAAGGGCTAAGGGGGGGGAGAAGAGGGGGGAAGGAAATATCAAAGGATTAAGGAAGATACATTAACTTGGTTAAACAAATAGCATGATTATTATTTCCTAAAATGATTTGTACCCAGACAACACACTATTCAATTGAAATTGGAATTTTCATATGCCATAAAGTAAAATAAAAAACAAAAAATTACCCCCCCACACACATACACACAGGCATACACACATTTCCCAGTTTTCTATGGTTTAGAGGTAGGTACTCACCTTCCTTCCAAGCAGCCTTTGAATTGAAACTCAAAACCCCTTTAAAACCTACTTTCCAATGGCCCAGGTCAAATAAATTTACTTAGGCCAGGATCATTGGAGAGGTTAGCTTGGAGTCCCATCTGTTTGGGTGCCAAATTGTTGTAAGGAATATCCTTCTGGGTTCAGTTCCAAGTGGGGGAAAAGACACTGGATTCATGAAAGTTGCTTGGAAAGAAGGTTTTAATGGTGGACAGGAGCACATGGCAGGAGCCCCTGTACAGAAAAGGTAGATTACATGCTTCCAGATGTGGGTGAAGTGGAAAAAAAGGGAAGAGAGATGCTGAGTCCCTTGGTTTTATAATCTCTGTTGGGCCCCACCTTAGTTTCCTGTTCCTGTGTATATAATGCACTGATTGGTGGTCAGGCTCCCAGGAGGCCATGCAGTGGCAACTCTATAGGCTTTTGTCTGTCCCAGGCTTGGCTGAATGAAAGGGCCTTGGGCAAATCCTATTATGGTTAGAAGACTGCTCCAGGCTAGGTGGGAGGAATGTGGCAAGGGTGGGGGCAGGGAGCTGCAGGAAGCTGCTTTGTATTTAAAACCTGTTTCTCTTTTCCTCATTCAGGGAAACATATTCTTTCCTTTTTCAATATTTCCTAGGATATTTCATTTTTCTAGGAGGGGGTGGGTACTAACGTCCTACACTGTTCCTGTGTGACAAATGTATGTAAAAGAACATGTAAAAATCCGATGGGAGGTATGCATATTTTAGTAAAAAATATAGGTTGGAAACGTGGAAGAGGCCTTCATCCTGCAGAGGATAGACAATAGATAGAATGATAAAATGTGAAGTATTTCAGTGGCTCACCAATAAAACTTGCTTAAAAGAAATAGCAATAAGAATAAAACTAGTGAACGCAGATGTGCCAACTTGGGAGTCAAATTTAAACCAAATCGAACAGAGCTTCGAAAAAATGCGCAGCACCGTCTCACTTCCCCGCATTCGCAGTGTAGGCAGGCTTCAGGCTTGCGTTTTTCCTTCCCTCCCTTGAAGCCAAGTGGGTGGAGTCGGGGAAGCGAGTACGACCTTGCGCGGGGGCCAGGGAGGAGGAGCAGCGGCAGGAGGAGCAGCAGGAGCGGCAGCGGCGAAGGGCCAAGCGGAAGGAAAGGACCCCGGGTATAAGGGGCGGGGTTTAGCCGGAGGCGGAGAAGGAAATGACAACTCGTCAGCTGGAGCCGCGTGCGGTGGCTCCTGGGATCATGGCGGTGAAGGCAAGGGAAGAAAAAAAAAAGCGGCGAGTGAGCGAGCTTTCCCATTTCCTCCGCCAGCTAAGAGAAAGGGCAGGAAGGATTGGGGCTCATGCCCAGTGAGCGCGGTGGACCTTGAGGGTGAGAAGGGAAGGGGAAGAGGGACTACGTCTAAGAGAGAGAGAAAAGTGGGAGCCCTGTGGGAAAGGAAGCTGCCGCCATTTTAGAGAACCCTGTGGGAGACCCCCTCTTCTTGCCCTCCTCAGTATCTTCTCCCCACACTCCGTTTGTGCGCTGCCTTTCCTCTTCCCGCCTGAGGAGTCCTTGCTGGGCCCTCCTGCCTTCGCTCCCTCAGGTAACAATCCGGCTTTCCTTTCGCTGCTTCCCCGCAAGCAACCCCCCCCCCTTTCCATGCCTCCCCCACCAGAATCGCGATGCTTCAACAATAATAAAGCAGTCTTTAAAAAGTAAGTCTAATAATTTGAACATTCTACAGACATTTAGTTATTCACTTACCCCCTTCCATCCAGTTCAGCAAAAAGTAAAATTTTGCCTGTCTCTGCCAGCTATTTGCCTTTGTAGTTAGTTTCACTTTCATTTTTCCACGTGGCTAATCAGCTGTAGATTGGGGAAACTGCTACTGACTTGCTTGGCTTTGCAGGCTCTTCCCTCTTTCCTGCAAGCAGGTAAATTGCTGGAAGACAGAGGCCAAAGGGTGGCTGGGTGGGTGGGGCTGCATTCGGTGTATAAGACGCACCCAAGTTTTCACCCTCTTTTTGGGGGTAAAAGTGTGCGTCTTATACTCCGAAAAATACGGTAGTTGGAAAGGTAGGGAGACTGCCCCCTTCCCGACCGCCACCCCAGTCCATTTCCTCCGAAAGTTCTGGGGACGCAAGTCTGAAAACTATAAATTTGAATTTATGCGCCTGCACGAATAGCGTATCCTGTTGACAGAATTGAAATGGACTTGACCCGGGTGGTAGGACTTAAAAGAACAACTAGGAAAGTGATGCCTAAATGGTGTGCGTGTATCTATACTTAAATAAATGAAGCTTGCAACTAAAAGGAACAGAGAAAGAGTGCTCCTTTGAATTCAGTGCCCAGCATGCACAGTTCACATTTTCATATGCATTTTTCTTCCAAATTCTTTCTCCTTAATTCCTAATTAAAATATTCACCAGGGACACATTGTAGATGTTCCCCATGTTGTATAAAATAATTGATGCCTTGTATACTCCTCAGAATCACTCACACAGCTTAGAATTGTCACATGCCAGCGTAGAAGGAAACATCCACCTTTGTTATATAACATGCTTTAACCACCTTTTGTACACAGCAGAAAAGTTAAATTGTATTAATGGATAAATTGAGCTCTGATCAAACTGCATACACAATATTTGCTTGGTGACTCTGAATAATGGCAATCATTAATTGTGATATGTGGCTAGTAATATTCAGTACTGTATTTGGTAAGTCAGATAAATAACAATTCATCTTATTTGTGGATAGAAGCTGTCTTCTGTCCCTTTTAAGAGTTGGGCCTTTTCAATTAAGATTAAAGATAATAAAAGTTTGAACATTTGTCCAAGTTTCTTCCCCCTCCCGCTTCACTCGAGAGCCAGAGGCGGGGGAGGGTCAGTGGACACAACGCCGAGGAACGCGACGGAGCTACAAGTGTCAGGTAGCATGCGCGTCTCACGGTGGGGCGCAATTTGGGGGTGGCAGGTGAGGCTTGGTGGGTGGGCCGCAAGACGCGTGTCCTACCTGACACTTGTAGCTGCGTCACGTTCCTCGGCGTTGTGTCCAGGGAAGGAAGCCCATTGTAAAAGAAAACTTCTCACGAGTTCAATCAAACTTCTTGAACTTGCGAGAAGTTTTCTTTTACAATGGGCTTCCTTCCCTGGACACAACGCCGAGGAACGCGACGGAGTTACAAGTGTCAGGTAGGACCCACGTCTAGCGGTGGGGCACAATTTGGGGGTGGTAGGTGAGGCGGGGTGGGGTGGGCCGCCAGACGCGCATCCTACATGGGACTTGTAGCTCTGTCGCGTTCCTCGGTGTTGTGTCCACTGATCCTTCCCCGCCTCTGGCTCTCGAGAGAAGCGGGAGGGGGAAGAAACTCTCGCGGGCTGCCTGAAGAAGCCAAGCTGACAGCCAAACTTCTAGCCGGGCTCAGCGGCAGAAGCAGCCAGGCACACGCTTCCTTGTCTCTTCCAAACATGCTCCTCTCTCTCTCGGCGGGGAGGGGAACAGTGCACGTAAGAGACAGCACCAGGAGAAAGGAACCTTTGGCTGCACGCTGAACACAAGAAATCATTCTCTCTTCAAAACTCCGCTAGAAATGAGTCTTTGTGAGACTCATCGCGCCTGCGCAGCCTCTTGGAGTGAAAGGGGAGAAAGATTTCTTGCGTTCAGCGTGCAGCCAAATGGTTCCTTCTCCTGGTTTGGCTGTCAGCTCGGCTTCCTCAGGCAGCCCGCGAGAGTTTCTTCCCCCTCCCGCTTCTCTCGAGAGCCAGAGGCGGGGGAGAATCAGTGGACACAACAGTGGCTACGCGCACACCCCGCGGGACTGGATCGGCTGCTCTGGGCTGCCTCCGGCAGCGTTTTGAAATGTGCTCCTGCCTGCGCGGAGGCAGGGATCGATGCTCGCCTCCTCTTCCTTGCAGGCAGAAGTGCATTTCAAATTGCCGTAGGTAGAGCCCAGAGGAGCCGAGCTAATCCCGCGTGGTGTGTGCGCACCCGCCTCTCGCTTGCTCTCGCTCTCCCGGCCAAAAGAGTGCCTGCCGCAAAAAGAGCGGCTCCCGGCATGTCCCCCCCTTTCCACGGAAAGTAGTTGGGGCCTTATTTTCGGGTGTGTGTGATTTCAACGCATGTCCTGAAAAGCCCTGTTGGCCTTATTGTTCTGCGTTTGAAATGAAGGGTCTTCTTTTTTCTCCTTTATATGTAATACTTGAGTACTTTTTAAAGTTAGTAAAATATCAAAACTAAAAAAAGTGTTTTCTCCCTTTAGGGTTAAAAAATATATATAATAGAGATTTTCTTAATATAAATTATGATAAAGATTAATGAGTTAACAAGCGTATATTTCTCCCCACAGCAAAGAGAAGCAGAGATGGTCAAATTGATTCTTTTATCCAAAGAAGAGAATATATCTAACCTTGTTTCTACTGTATTCTGAAATTACTTCCGGATTTTGTGCTTGCAGTGGGAAAAAAATGAAATTTTGATTTTGTTAACTAGATAGGCTTATTGTTACAGAAATGACTTGTACATACTGTTGTGTAAAAGAAAAAGTTGTGTTTGTAATGTTATCTTCTACTGTGCTAAAGAGAGTCGGAAGTTGGTGCCTTTTTCTTTCCTTTTCTCCCTTTACACCAGGGGTGTCAAACTCAATTTCATTGAGGGCCACATCAGGGTTTTGCTTGACCTCGGAGGGCCGGGGGCAGGGCATGTCCAGGGGGTGTGGCCATGGTGGGCGTGGCATGGGACTTGGGGGGCACCTGTGGGGTGGCCAAGTGCTAAGGCAGGACTTCCCTGAGACCCTCCTTCACTCTCATTATACATGTAATCCTGGAGTTATGAATGTAATAGAACCTGCCAATTACATTCATAACCCGAGGATTCATTTGATTGAATCATGTTAAATGAATGTGATTGTTAGGACTCTGTCCAAACGGTTGGGTTTGCTAATATATAAACAAGCCACAAATCAATGTTTATGTGAATATAGGTAATATTGTTTTAAATGCATTGCAAGCTTTCTGATTACTATAAAAGGGAGCGAGAGAACAGGCTGGCTCTCCCTGCTGACTCTCTCTGCTGATTGTCTCTGCTGATTCACTGCTGATTTATTAAGTAATTGACTTCGTGTCTGTGAAAGTACTGTGAAGAGCTGCTGTGTATAGCGTAACTATCTGTGATAGTATAGATTTGTTTGTTAGCTGTAATCTTTGCTAATTAAGACAAAGACAGGCTTGTAAGAAGATTCTTCGTATTGACTGACTTAACGTGTATGACTTGGACTTCTTATTTGGACTTTGCTAATTCTTTGAGTAAACTATTTGTATATACAGTACTTTAAACGTATCTGTTTATTGACTGAATCATATCAACTCATATCAACTGCAACATCATGTTTCGCTGTTCACGAGCTTAAGAGCACAAATTCCTTAACAGTGAACACTCCCTGCTTTCCCCAATGCATTTGTTAATCGAATGCACAGGTCATTAAATGCACATGAGGTATCTCAGAGTGGGGAAGAGCATGCAGGGCCTAGTAGACTCACTGGAGAAGAGCCTCATGCTGGGAAAGATTGTGGGCAAAAGAAGAAGGGGACGACAGAGAATGAGGTGGCTGGATGGAGTTACTGAAGCAGTAGGCGTGAGCTTAAATGGACTCCAGAGGATTGTAGAGAACAGGAAGCCCTGGAGGAACATTGTCCATGGGATCGCAATGCGTCGGACACGACTTCGCAACTAACAACAACAACAAATATAATATGGCAGTGGGAGATATTTATTTTGAACCTTATCATTCATAAAATAGTAAAGATTCTTTCTAGATGAGCTGAAGACCTGATAAGAATATTAACTCATCTCATACAGTTTTCTTCACAATAATTACAAAATGATTTGGGATTGTCTTCTTCTATCATGTGTTTTGACATCTCATTCCATTTCCTGGTGGACTTTCATCTAAGTACTATTCAGATTCAGCCTCCCCAAGTTAACTAAGTGCCACTTATCTGCTGTGACATATTCCCCAATCTCATCAATGAGATTTAAAGTCATATAATGCAAAAAAAAAACCTACCATTTATTTTTAAAATTTACTGTATTTTTCGGAGTATAAGACGCACCGAAGTATAAGACACACCTTAGTTTTGGGGGAGGAAAACAAGGAAAAAAGGCCTCTGCCTCCAAGCAATTTGCCAAACAGCAAATAGCACAGATGATATATACTGTTTGCTGTGTATTTCTGTGCATGTGTGCCTGACCCATAGAAATAGCAAAGAATTGGAGAAATGTACATTATGCCAGAAAGTTTTCTTAAATGTAGTCACACTAACTCCTCCCAATTATTTAAATAGATCTACTCCAAGGTAACTAAACTCTAATACTAAACAGGACACTGTTACATTTCAGACTATACTTGTACAGAGCTGTTAAAATTAATTAAAATTTCTGGAAGTATACATTATTCTCTATTATTTAAAAGAAGATACAATAGCACTGGGCCTCTTCAGAGCAAGCATTTATTTTAAAAAGCTTCTTTATTTTGTTAAGTTGTCTAGATTTACAGGGGTCTCCAACCTTGGCAACTTTAAGACTTGTGGACTTCAACTCCCAGAATTCCACAGCCAGCAAAGCTAAAAAAGCTGGCTGTGGAATTCTGGGAGTTGAAGTCCACAAGTCTTAAAATTGCCAAGGTTGGAGACCCCTGGCTCTAGAACAATAATAAAGCAGTCTTTAAAAAATAAGTCTAATAATTTGAACATTCTACAGACATTTATAGTTATTCACTTACCCCTTTGCAGCCAGTTCAGCAGAAAATAAAAATCTGCGTGTCTCTCCCAGCTATTTGCCTCTTTGCAGTTTCAGTTTCAGTTTCATTTTAGCACGTGGAAAATCAGCTGGGGATCGGGAAGCTGCTAAGGACTTGCTTGTCTTAACAGGCTCTTCTCTGTTTGCTGCAAACAGGAAGACAGAGGCCAAAGGGTGGGGGTGGGTGGGTGGGGCTACATTCGGTGTATAAGACGCACCCAAGTTTTCACCCTCTTTTGGGGGGTAAAAAGGTGCGTCTTATACTCCGAAAAATACGGTATATGCTGCTCGTCTCACTGTCAAGCAACTCTTTTAGATGGGTTTATAATTTTTCCTTAGAAATTAAAAAGTTGAAATTTAATTTGGCAGTTTGTAAACAAATAAAAAGCTATGCATGTCATCTGCTATAGAATTGGATCTAGATTGTTTCACACTAAACCATTTGAGACCATCATTAAAATATTGCTGTTTTCAGTGAGAAAGTAAAGTTAGAATTTTGTCATTTGAATTCATCAAATTCCTTATGTCTATGCATTTACATAATTGAAGGGAAATGTGTTGATTGTGCTACAGGTAGTCCTCGATTTGCGAATGTAATGGAGCCTGCCCATTCCATTCGTAACCCGAGGATTTGTGGGAGTGAATCTCGTACCTTGAATGAGATCACTCCCTCCTTTCGCCCACGTATTCGCTAATCGAATACGAGGCTCGTTAAATGCGCATGAGGTATTTCAGGGTGGGGAAGGCCATGGGGGGGGGGCTAGTGATGGAACCTACTGATGTCTAAGACCACCCAAGGCCTCCCCGACCCACTGAAATACCTCATGCTCCCCAAATTACTTCCCCCCCAACCTGCCACGCCTTGTGAAGATCTAGCAAGCAGTCTCCTCTGCAGCCTCGTGCGCCCTGCTGACACTCCATTTGGCCTTCCGCGGACCTCCCCCGGCTCGTTGCAGGCCAAAATGGAGCCTCCGGGGGCTGGAGGCTCCATTTCGGCCTGCAACAGACCGGGGAAGGCCTCTGGAGGGCCGAACGGGGCTTCTGAGGGGCGGATCTGGCCCCCGGAGGCTCCATTTCAGCCTGCAATTGGCCGGGTGAGGCCTCTGGATGGCCAAACGGGGCTTCTGAGGGGCGGATCTGCCCCTCAGATGCTCCATTTCGGCCGGCAATGTGCAGGCCAAATGTTGCAGAGCCTCTGCGGTTGTTCGTAAGGGCGAACAACTGCTGTGGTGCTGCAAGATTCGTAGTTTCGGGCCTTGTTCAGAAATGCTAGGGGCAGGGGTGGGTTCCTACCGGTGCGGTCTTGCCTGTTCGTCGCCACAGAGCCGAAGAAGCTGTTGGCGTTCGCGGCGCAGGGCTTCCCCCGCCCGCTTTCCTCGGCCGCCGGGACGCCGCCGTTTGTGTTCTTTTGCCCTCTGCGCATGCGCAAAGCGTTCTGCTTGCGCAGAGGGCAAAAGAACGCAAATGGCGGTGTCCTGGCAGCCGGCGAAAGCGGGCGGGGGAAGCCCCGTGCCGCGAACGCCAACAGCTTCTTCGGCTCTGCGGCGACGAACCCACCCCTGGCTAGGGGGCGCTGATCGCATAACTTCAAACGTTCGCTAAGGGAACGCTCGTAACCAGGAGATTACCTGTATATGAATGTTAATGGTGTATATTAGTGACACATTATTGTTGCTACAGATTTTGTTTTACTGTATCATAATGACTTTGGTGGTGGAAACTATTTTGGTAGGAGAGAAGTAGCATTGGTTGCACTTATGGATGATCTCTGGCAAGAGCAGAATGTGGGTAGTGCATCCATCCTTGCTCTCCTTGACTTCTCAGTTGACCATTGACCATTGTATCCTTTAGGGACATCTGCAGGGTTTGGGGCTGGGTGGCACAATATGATGTTGGTTCAGCTCTTTTCTCCAAGGCCAGTCCCAATCGGTATTAATAGGGCTTAGTACTCTCTGCTCCTTTTTAACATCTACTCGAAACCACTGGGCAAGATCATCTGACACCATGAGATGAGATGTCATCAATATGCTGATGATACACAGCTTTACATCTCCATCCTGGTGATCCAAGCAACACTGTGGCTGCCTTTTCCCAGTGCCTGGCGGCTGTAGGTGTCTGGATGGGTCCCAACAGGCTTCAGCTGAAATCTGGCAAGACAGAAATCATGAAGCTGCGGAGAAAAATCTGAGACTGAATCTGGATGGGTATGTCTAGTTTAATGAAAAGAAGGACTAGATTGTAAATTACTACAAAGCAGCATCCTTGGCGTGGATAAAAGAATGGATAAATTTAACTAACAAAAGAATACTAACGCTAGAGGGCCACGACCTACAAATGGGATGGCATGCTTACATATGGAGAGATGGAACTAAGCCACAACTTAACTTCAACCAACACCTAATTAGAAAATCTTTGCTAAAAACATGGTACGAAATCAAAAAGAAGAACTACATGAAAATCCCCAAATGGCTTTCAATTATAGAAGCCATGATCTACCCGAACCTAATTGATATAACCAAAGCAGCAAAATATAGCGACATATTAGATCCGACAGGGAAATTAAAAAGTAGAGAACAATTGGCGGAACAAAACATAAATATTGATTGGTTGACTTACAATTAAAAACTCGACACAAAAAAGATACTGAGGGTATGGGTATAGACATGGAAGTGCAAAAACTGGATAAAATTTTGATTGGCCCGGACAAAAAAATAATATCAAAACTATATAAATATCTGCTGGAATTTGATAAAATGGAGGAAATTGTCAAAGAACCCATGATAGCATGGGCAAAAAACGTAGGTCACAACATACACTTGGCTGACTGGGAGAGAACATGGAATATAAACTGCAAAATAACTAAGTCAACAGCATACAAAGAGAATTATTATAAAATGTTTTATAGATGGCATTTAGCTCCATCAAGATTAGCCAAAATATACCCAAAAATGAATTCGGCTTGCTGGAAATGTAAAAAAGGCGTAGGTACCTTCTTTCATGCGTGGTGGTTGTGTCCCGAAGCAAAGGGCTATTGGAAAAAGGTGCATGCTTGGTTACAAGAAATTACAGAGAGAACAATGGAATTCACCCCAGAATTTTTCCTGCTGGGGATAATGGAAAAACAACATCCAAAAAACATACAATATTTAATACTACATATTACAACTGCGGCAAGAATAACATATGCACAATATTGGAAAGACAATCAAACCCCACCAGAAAATATACTAATGGACAAAATATATAGATGTGCTGAAATGGACATGCTGACTATTCAACTCAAAGGACAATGCAACTCAGAATACTACAAAACATGGACTAGATGGTACAACTGGACTAAAAAAAGAGGAAAGACTGTGTGTCAATGTGAGAAGAAAACGAAGACAGAAGAGACTAAATTTATGATTTATTGTGCATAATTGAGATATAACAATGTTGTAAAAACGGGTGTAGATCTGTATCAAAATATTCAGATGTTTGACTTCCGGTTTTGGCTCCGACGGCGTCGCTGGCGCTCCTCGCAGGGCGTCCTTCTAACCTCCTGTAAAAGCTGCCAGAACAGCTGTCTGGCGGCTTGAAAATCTCTCCCCAGGCGAAGGGGAGAGATGAGAGCGAGATAGGTGGGGTAGAGCCCCCCTAGTGCCCTAAAAGCTAACTTAGGGCGCGTAGGGTGAGGGCTCCCCAGGTAGCCTGTCTGCTGCTCCGGGATGTTGGAAGCCTCCGCTTAAAGCGGAGCAAGATGCCGCGACCACCGCTGCTGCTGCAAAGGAAAGTACAATTATTTTAAATTTATAGAGAGCAGCCAGAGAAAGGCAGGAGTCCAGAAGGGCATTAGTTTGATCTTTAACTCCACTGCTGGATTTTACTTTGGAAGCAACAAAGTAGCTTAACAAGGAAGAAGTAACAATATGGCGATTGGAGATGTTGGGTGTGGAAGAGAAAGTTATTTTTGCTTTGTTACCAGCCCTTTCCTCTGGAAACCTTTGATCTGAAGAATGATTTTTTCTCCTTTTTTCTTCTGAATTAATTTATAGCTTTATAAAAGATAAAATTTAACTGGCTTTGGACTTGGAAAGAATTTTTTAAGTAAAGATCTGGGCTTTTTTTCCTCTCTTCTTTGTCTTTCTTTTTTGAAAACATTGAAATGGCTTCTAAACTTGAAAAGACTGTAGTGAATAAAAGAACTGAGTACTCCTTTGATCATATTTTAAAGAAGCAATCTATGCCTGATTTAACATCATCAAAGTCTTTAACACTTGAGAGTTTTCTTAATACTTTGAAAGTAATGAAAAATGAGCTGATTTTGGAATTTAATTCAAAAATTGCTGAAATAGATAAAAAAATGCAGGCTGCTATGGAGAAGATGAATTTACAACTGAGAGCGGATGTGGTGAAAGTTTGTAAAGGATTAGCAGTAAATATGGAGATTTTGGAGAAGGATTTGGAAAAAAATAAGCAAGACTTGACAATTTCAGAGGAATACATAACCAAGGTTCAAAATGATATACTAAATTTGGAAACAGAGGTGATGATGTCCCAATTTAGAGAGATGAAATTTGCCATAAGAGTGAGGGGCTTGAAGGAGGAAAAATTTGAAAATTTGAAAGGAAGAATGACAGAGGCACTGGAGCAGGTGTCTGGATTGTCTAAAGATGAATTGGCTATGCAAATTGATAAGATATATAGAGCTAATTCTTGGTATGCAAAACAAAACCACTTGCCAAGGGACATTGTAATATATTTTACTACTAGAGCTCTGCGGAACAGAATTACACAGGCGACTTTTAAGAATAATCTTCAGGTAAATGGTCAAGAAATAAGGATATGGAAAGAAATTCCTTCCAAGATGCTTAAAGCTAGAAGAGAATATTCCTTCTTGGTCGAGGAACTAAAAACATGAAATTTACAATACAAATGGAATGCACCAACAGGAGTAATCGTGAAATTTTTGGGAAAAAGATATGGACTTAACACAATAAAGAAAGCTACAGAATTCTACATCAATGTTTTAAAGGCTGATATTTCTAAAATTCCAGTAGAAAGAAGCATGGAAATAATGGAGGAGGAGAAGAAAAATCCAGACATACGTGGTCAAGAGGAAATAATTCCAAAGATTCAAAGTGATTGGCAGAGCCAGATAGATGTTTGCGACGTGGAAAAGGAGACGGAGGATTGGGATTAGATGAGAGCTGAATCGACAGATTTGAAATTGCCAAAGGACAGATGGTGTTGAAACTTATAGGATGGTTGGAAAGATGAACAAGATTGTAAACATTTTTTTTCCTCTTCTTTTACTAATATTGTCTTTTGATGGTATTTTATTTTTAGATTATTTTATATATATATATCATATATTTTGGAGTTATAAATTTGATATAGTGTAATATTATGTTATTAATATTTTGAGGATTTTGGGATTAAGTTTAAGGTTTTTGAGGCATAAGGGGTTGGTTCTTACTCTTTTTTATTATTATTACTATATACTTTGATTATTATTATTATTATATATAATATATATTTTGAAGTTGATACCTCAAGGTATAGAAATATTGTTATTAATGTGTTTGATTTTATGGTTTTATGTTTAGAAGAAATGTTAGGTTGACTGAAAGGGGGTTTATTTTTGTCCCTCTTTTATTTTTATTTCTTATTTTTTCTTATTTTTTTTCTTTCCTTTTTATTATTATTAGTTTATAGGTAATTTTAGGATTAAGTTTAAGGTTTTTGTTTTATTACTAACATTATAATTATATATCTTGATTATTATTAAGTTAATAATATGATATAGTGTAATATGTTATTAATACTTTGTGGGACTTTAGGATAATTTAAGGTTTTTGAAGTATGAGGGGTTAGGTTTTACCCTTTTTTATTGTTATTATTATTATATATATTATATATTTTGAAGTTGACATATTGTAATATTGATATTTATATTGTGTTTAATTTTATGATTTTAGGATTAAGTTTAAAGTTTTAGAGGTATAAGGGGTTACTTTTTAAATATTCTTCTTCTGTTCATGTTTTGAATTTTTTTTAAAAAAATTCGGAGTTAAAGATTTTTTTATAAAAAAGTGGAAATTAAGAATTTGCTTTAATTTAATTTAAATTTATTTTATTTAATTTTATGCCCTGTACTTTCTCTGGGAAGTCCGGGGGGGGAGGGGGGAAGGGAAGGGGGTGGGTTGTGGGTAGGGGGGAAGGGGGGGAGAAAAATGAAAAAAAAATGTACTTTGTACTTATAAAACTTTTTGAATAAAAAAAAATATTCAGATGTTTAATGAAGAAAAATAATTTAAAAAATTAAAAAGAAAAGAAAAGAAGGACTAGGGGTGACATGATAGCAGTGTTCCAATATCTCAGGGATTGCCACAAAGAAGATGGAGTCAAGCTATTCTCCAAAGCACCTGAGGGCAGGACAAGAAGCAATGAATGGAAACTAATCAAGGAGAGAAGCAACCTAGAACTAAGGAGAAATTTCCTGACAGAACAATCAGTGGAACCACTTGCCTCCAGAAGTTGTGAATGCTCCCAACACTGGAAGTTTTTAAGAAGAGATTGGACAACCATTTGTCTGAAATGGTATAGGGCAGGGGTCAGCAACCTGTGGCTCTGGAGCCGCATGCGGCTCTTTCAGCCTTCTGCTGCGGCTCCCTGTCGACTGATCCCACCACTGGCTGGCCCCTCCCAGTCACTCCTCGCCTGGCCTGTGAAGGTAAAGGTGATGGCGGGGGATGGAGACTCACTCCATATTCCAGAGAGGGAATGAAGCACCCCTGTACTTGCCTTTGCTCAGCAACAGCATTCTGCCTTCATCGCGGTACATTTGTGCTCAAGGCAGCCCTCACCTCCCGCTGCTTTGGGCTCGGAGCTGTAAGCCGCTTCAGGCTAGGAGCTGTTGCCGCCTCCATAGCCTGCCCGCTGCTCTTGCAGCACCTTGCGCAGCACAGTGAAATTTAGCATGCTTCACAATGGTGGAGATATGGTCCCCTCCTCCTCCTGGAGCCCATTACAATGCGAAGCCACAATGTGACCCTGTCCCACTCGCCCCTGGCAACGGCAGCAGTGTCAGAGAGTGAGAGAGACAAGAGACAGACAGAGACACACAGTGAGAGACAGAGAGAGAGAGACAGAGACAGAGGCAGAGGCACAGAGGCAGAGAGGCAGAGAGAGAGACAGACATAGAGAAAGAGAAAAAGTGAACAACACACCCAAGGCCGGGTGTGGCAAGAGGTGGCTGGGAGGGGAGGGGTGAGGCAGGGCCGGGCGGGGCAAATAATTTAACAACCAGTTCTCTACCCTAATGACCGGCTAAGTAGGTGTGGCTTGGGGTCATGTGATTGGGTGGAAGTGAGTGATGTCAAGTTGGCCACACCCATCCAGTCACCAGTTTTTAAATTATTGATCCCACTGTTTTCTTTTCAGTGGGAAATGCGTCCAAATGGCTCTTTGAGTATTTAAGGTTGCAGACCCCTGGTATAGGGTTTCCTGCCTGAGCATGGGGTTGGACTAGAGGACCTCCAAGGAACCTTCCAACTCTGATATTCTGTTCTGTTCTGGTTTGGATCTAATTGCCTATACCAGGGGTGTCAAACTCAAGGTGCTTAAATCTGGCCCGCGGGGCCAGCCTGGAAATATCAAAGGACTGGCCCGCGGTGCCTCTGCCAGCCAAAAACGGGCCATGCGGAGGCCCCGTGAGGCTCCCACACGGCCCGTTTTCAGCCTCCACGGCCTCCTGCAGCACTCTGCTGGCCATAGAAGACTTATAGGCAAATTCAATTGTACTGTTCTTCTGCTACATTTATTCTCATCTTCTTGATTAAGCTTGCAGTTTGTAATGTGACTGAGGACCCGGTTTTGTCATAAGCATGGTTTGAGAAAAGGGCGGAAAGTTGCCCAATCTGCTGTTCTTTAACTACTCTGTCATGATGGATTGCACTAAATCTACAGATAGAGTGACATGCCAAAAATTGCTAAGTCCTGAGGCAAGTACTGTATTTTTCGGAGTATAAGACGCACCTTCCCCCCCTAAAAGAGGCTGAAAATTTGGGTTCGTCTTATACTCCGAATGTAGCTTTTACTAAGCTTTTTTTCAGCCCTAACTAGGTGCTAACGAGTGAAGTGATCTTCTGTGCTTTGCTAGCTAAGTGATCTTCCCTTTGCCTGCTTTTCTCATTGTTTCTCTCTCTGAAGAGAGAGAGAAGTGAAGTGTTTTAGAAACTCTTTTTTTATCCCCAACTAGGGGATAAAAAGCAAGCACACGTGCTCAAAACCAGCAAACCAATGTGCTGAAGCTGACCAGACTAAGGACTAGCCAGATGAATACCTGGTAGGATTATTTTTTCCCTATTTTTCTCCCCAAAAACTAAGGTGCGTCTTATACTCCGGTGCGTCTTATACTCCAAAAATACGGTAGTACTTTCAACAACAACGGCTAAGTTCTGGGTAGATTGATCAGTTCCTGGCAACTTCAAGAATGAACTGGTTTCCTAGTGTGATTTGGGAATAGCAGCTCTCAAAAACCATTGCTGCATGATTTATATACCCCTTCTTGTGGCTTTAAACATGTGAGAAGAACTCTGCTTATTTCAAGACCCATGCGAGATTGCTACACCAGTCTATATATCTTCACATATGAACCATGCAGATATTCCACCTACCTTCAGTACTAGAACCTCTGTAGATTTTCTTGTGGAAAGATACCAAATGAACAGTATCCTAAAGCAGAATCAGACTACATCAACTGCAAGAGGTACATTGTTGTATAAATTCCAGTGTGTTTTGTGTACTAAATTCTTCTAATTAGGAGCTTATTGTTTAGAACACATTGGAATTTTTGCTACTGGAATTAATGCATTTCCTATCATCTCCTTAGGATAGTTATTTTGTGGAGGTTAAGAGGGTTATGTTAGGGTAAGTTTTGGAGCATTGAACTAAGCTGGACAACTCAATTATGGAATAATTTGTGCAAATAACCATATAATTAATCTGTACAAATAGCCTCTCTAGAACAGGGGTGTCAAACTCAATTTCATTGAGGGCCGCATCAGGGTTGTGTTTGACCTCTGGGGGCCGGGGGGGGGCATGGCCAGCTTGACGTAACTCGTGTCGGGGGCGCCTGTGACCCGAGCACTCTGCCAGTGAAAATGGGTTCCCGAGCTCCGTTTTCGGCTGTGACGGCCTCCTGCAACCCTCTGCCAGCGAAAACAGAGCTCGCAAGGGGTCCTCCTGAGGTTTGTTTTTGCTGGCAGAGGCACTGCGGGCCAGTCCTTTGCTGTTCCAGGGCGGCCCCGTGGGCCAGATCTAAGCACCCCGCAGGCGGGATCCGGCCTGCGGGCCTTGAGTTTGACACCCCTGCTCTAGAATGATCAGTCTCAATAAAGTAATTTCACATTGATTGTAAACTTGTATGCAAATTTCTGATAACAGCTTTCCAGACCAGTGCTACCTAACTTTACTAACGTCCTTGTTAAAATAATCAGATTACAACTCTCCAAAAGCTTGCCATTCCTTACATACATCCTATTGATCCTCCTACACCTACAGTAGCTTAGTTCTAGTCTGCAGGAATGTTTTCATCACTCTTGATAGGATTGCTTTCCTTCTTGTGTAACTGATGAAGTTACTTTTGCCATTTGAGATTGGTGTGTGGATTATATTAGTATTTAATCAAACTTGGGTTTGATGATACTTTTCTGGGGTCTACTAAGTTTGTGAAACTCATAATTCCTAAAATTCTTATTACTTACCTTTACACCATCACTGCTTAGTTCTGGATATGGTGACCATTTGTTTCATGTCTTAATTTTTCCTAAATAATCCTAAACTCCCCCCCCCTTTATAGCAAGCTCATAATCCCGCAATATTAGCTAGTATTTTCAGTTTTGGCCTTTTGTTCTTCCTCTTAGTCTCGATCCATTATATAGTTTTTAAACAGAAGAAACTTTGTACTTGGCCCTTTGTACAAATACTCTTTGTAGCTAAAAAAGCTGTTGTACAATTTTATGTGGAAAGACTTAGTGTGGATGAAAACGTACGTAATTATAATTGAATAATTATAATATCTATACACATCTATCTACTCTTCTCCTTTTAGTGACTGGACTTTTGCTCTTTTCTTACTTTCTTTAGAAAGCCATGTTCTGGAAGTTTGATCTCCACACAACTTCTCATATTGACACACTTTTGGAGCGTGGGAATGTGAGCCTTTTTGAACTTTTGGATGAGGAAGATGTATTGCAGGAATGCAAGGTGGTCAACCGAAAGCTTGTAGACTTCCTGGTACAGCCAGAACATATGGAAGCTCTAGTCACCTGTGTGACTGAGGACCCCCCTGGAGATGTGGATGAAAGAGTGCGCTACAAGTAAGTAGATCTTCAGACCTCAAGGAGAGGCATGAATATATGAGACTTCTGTCGATAGAATTCAGATCTTCAAAGTGTCCAGAACCAGGGAGATTTATATGTCGGACTCATCTTTCCCAATTCTACTGTGAAGAGTCATATTTTTGCATCCCCTCCACACAAATACTTAGCTAATGGGCACGAAGAGGGGGAGGTAGCATGTTTAACTGGAGAATTATCCTAAGAGCTGCCTGTAAAAATGGGGCTGTTCTAAGCGCCAACTGTTCTGGTTTTCATCTCCACATCATGATCATGCAGGAAGGTATAAAAGGAGCATAAACAAGTGGGGATTGTAGTATTGATCTCAGTGATACTACTCTAGACTACTCCCCTCCCACCTGTAACATGCCATGAAGTGGCAGTGAAGTGATAGCTGGAAAAACAATAAATTTCTACTGAACTAATTGAATTACCTGCAGTCATTTGCTACTAGCATATGGAGATAGGTCAGTTGGCTGGAGGGGCAGTTTATTCAGCTGTAACTTGTGAACAAAGCCAGTGTGGAAAATAACAGGTCAGTGCTCAAACCACCTGCTTAACCATGTTCTGTGTAAATTGAGGGAATTCTATGTGCAATAGTTAACAAACCAAACCAATGGTGTTTGATATGCTTTTGAATGTACAAAAAGAGTGTAACATAGCAGCAATCTGGAAAACATAATATGAATTTAAATTAAATTGGTCTGAGTGAGAAAAAGATCCCAGATGCTGTAGATAGAGTGCTTAGTACTCAGTAATCAGTAATCAACTCAGTAATCCTAGAAGTACAGTATACAGAATAACTGTACATAATTCTAGAAATCATGGACAGTTGCTTGGGTTGTGTAAGACCTCCATCAGCCTTTCTACCCATGGTTGTTCTAACCGTGCCTTGAATGATTAAGCAGTAAAATAAACATACCGTATTTTTCGGAGTATAAGACACACCTTTTTACCCTCAAAAAGAGGGTGAAAACTTGGGTGCGTCTCATACACCGAATGTAGCCCCAGCCACCCCCACCCTTTGGCCTCTGTCTTCCAGCAATTTACCTGTTTGCAGCAAACAGGGAAGAGCCTGTTAAGACAAGCAAGTCCTTAGCAGCTTCCCGATGCCCAGCTGATTTGCCACGTGCTAAAATGAAACTGAAACTGAAACTGCAAAGAGGCAAATAGCTGGGAGAGACATGCAGATTTTTATTTTCTGCTGAACTGGATGAAAGGGGGTAAGTGAATAACTATAAATGTCTGTAGAATGTTCAAATTATTAAACTTATTTTTTAAAGACTGCTTTATTATTGTTCTAGAGCCAGGGGACTCCAACCTTGGCAATTTTAAGACTTGTGGACTTCAACTCCCAGAATTCCACAGCCAGCTTTTTTAGCTTTGCTGGCTGTGGAATTCTGGGAGTTGAAGTCCACAAGTCTTAAAGTTGCCAAGGTTGGAGACCCCTGTAAATCTAGACAACTTAACAAAATAAAGAAGCTTTTTAAAATAAATGCTTGCTCTGAAGAGGCCCAGTGCTATTGTATCTTCTTTTAAATAATAGAGAATAATATATACTTCCAGAAATTTTAATTAATTTTAACAGCTCTGTACAAGTATAGTCTGAAATGTAACAGTGTCCTGTTTAGTATTAGAGTTAAATCCTGACTTACCTTGGAGTAGATCTATTTAAATAATTGGGAGGAGTTAGTGTGACTACATTTAAGAAAACTTTCTGGCATAATGTACATTTCTCCAATTCTTTGCTATTTCTACGGGTCAGGCACACATGCACAGAAATACACAGCAAACAGTGTATATCATCTGTGCTATTTGCTGTTTGCTGTTTGGCAAATTGCTTGGAGGCAGAGGCCTTTTTTCCTTGTTTTCCTCCCCCAAAACTAAGGTGTGTCTTATACTCCGGTGCGTCTTATACTCCGAAAAATATGGTAGTTCCTTAATTTAACAGCAAAATTATGTATTAATCCTATGTTTGTTATACAGTATACTCTTTGGCTTTTCATGACAGTGTCTTTCCGAATCAGGTGGCATACAAGTTTAATACATTATGGTTGGTTCCATAGTCAGCCAGATGTTTAGATTGGATTTGGCATTTTTATCCACCTAGCAATTATTATATACATAACAATGTAAAGCCACATTTGCCAGCTCTTTAGCTGATGTTGGCTTTCATATGCATTAAGTTTTTCCCAAGATCCTAGGATGTTGTAATGTATTGACATAGTATATGTGCAGATCCAAGCAGCCTTTTGTAATTGACAGGTGGAAATTTTGTCAACACTCAGATTTTTTAAGTGTCATACAAGATTTCTTGGTATGGCATCAATTATTATTATGATTGGTTGCACAGCCAGATGGTTAGACTGGATTTGGTATTTTTACCCACCTATTGAGTCCTTCCCAAGGACCTGAGATAGGCAGGCGTTGTGGTTCACAGGATGTAGGCAGCTCCACGTAAAGTGGCCTTTTGCAATTGACTGATGGTGATTTGTCAATGCTGATGGTGTTTAAGTGATGCTCCAGTTGTTCTGGGATTGCACCAAAGGCAATTATTACAACCTATTACTATTGGTACTATTTTTGCTTTCTTGTGCCACAGTCTTTCTACTTCTACTTTGTATTTTCTTATTCTCCATAGTGGGTGGAGATAGCATCCAGGAATGGGTTAACTCCGTCTAGGATCTCATTGGACTGATTCTGCAACTTTAAAGTCATGACTCCTCCGCCATCTTCCCCAGTTTTTGAGTCAGTCAATCTCAGTGACTAGATGTGTGGAAAAAGAGTTCCCATTCTTGAATGCTATCCTCACAACATCAGTGGTTGAAACATCTACAAAGCAGCTTATTCCAGTGAGAAGGGAATACCGCTGAAGCCGCGTAAGGCGGATTGGGGGGATTCCCCCTCCGGCGAGAAGGGCTTTTGCCCGACACCGCTGTGAGCCGCATGGTGGCGAATTCCTTGATTGACGGGACCGGCGAGAAGGGCTTTGGCCTGATACCGCCGAAGGCCGCGTGACGGCATTGAGCAATCTGTCGGAGGGAAGTTCGTCTGATCCCATTGGAGGACGTTGCCAGTTCTCTCGGAGGTTCCTTGCCAGCGCAAAGGGCGGCTGCCCGACTCCACTGAAGGCGGCGTGGCGGCGATCCGGCATTGCTCCGTCAGTTCAGGGCAGCACCATGAGATTGCTCCGGTGCCTGATCCCTTGTACTTTCTGGCAAGCCGCTAGCCTCCTGGGTCCAGGAGCGAGGGAGACCGCATAGGCACACGTGCATGGCGCCGCGGTGTCTGATCCGCCATTTTCGATTGATCACCTTTTCGGAGGCCTTCAGAGGGGTGAGTTATCTCCTGCAGAGCCTCTCCAGCAGTTCTTGACTTCATTCTCCCCCTCCTGCCTTCTTTGGGGGCTGTTTTAACCAGCTGGGTGGGCCCATTTTAGGCACCAAACTGGCGGACGCCACTAGGGGATCTCCTCCCAGGACTGGAAAGTCAAGGCCATACCATTAGTGACTCAGCAGGTTTCTGAACCTCGTGACTGTGGGGTTCAAAGAAGGCCTCTAAAACCTCTAAGAAGGATGAAGAGATGAGGCAAAGAGCCCTGGACAGGGCCATAGCAAAGGCCCAGAGGGAGGCAGAGAGAAGGGAAAAAGCTCAACCCCTCATGGCCCAGCTGGAGGTTCAGGAGAGTCCCTCAGTCCTTGAGGCCCCTTTGGACCACAATACCGAAGCATGCTCCCTAGATGAAGAGGAGGTTTTGCCATCTGCCTCTGCTCCTCTCATGCCCAATGTGGCTGAATTCTTCCAAAGCCTTCCAGGATATGGAGATCCTCAGATTGTAAATGAGCAGCCTTCTAGGCAAATGGCCTCTGCCACTTTCACTCCCACGGCCGCTGGGTTATGCCCCAATGAGCAATCTGAACCCCCTATCCTGGCTGGGTTGGGGGCATATATCTCTCAGGCCATCAGGCGGGAATTTGAGGCCTGCTTTTGCCACATGACGACTCCTATGATGCAGGAAGCCTCAGGGGCCCGTTCTTAGCTGGTCAGATGCTCCCTCACCGGGGCATCTACCCTACAGATCACTCTAGCTATTCCTCCTCTGCGGCTGAGGAGCTGTACAGGGAGCAGCAAGATTCTGCAGGAGAAGTTTTTAAAGACCAGGAATTTTCGGAAGATGAGGATTTAATTCCGGATCAACCTGCCTTTTTAGGTTTGTTCCGTCCCTCAGTATTCAGGTCCCTGCTATATAAGGCCACGAAGGCGGCCAATATGGGACTCAGCCAGCCACAAGAGGTGTTGGACCCTCAGGATCCTTCTGATCCTTTATGTTCTGAACCCACTATTGAAAAGGAGGTTATTCCCTCCCCCAAGCTCTTCCGGGATGTCGTTCAGCGACAATGGGCTTCTCCAGGCATAGGCCCCAATCCCAATTCCCTGGATAGGCACTACTACCAGATGAGTCCAGACTTTTCTCAAATTCTGGAGGTCCCCTCAATTGACACTCCTGTGGCGGCCCTTTCATCGCCTTCGGTGCTGGCAGATTCCCCTATGGACGCTTTCCGGCCGGAGGACAAGAGGTTAGAGCAGTCCTTAGTCAGGTCTCACCAGGCATCTGCCTGGGCTGTTAAGGCCTCTTCTGCGGCCTCCTTTTTTAATCGGACCTCTCTCATTTGGCTGAAACAACTACAGGGCAGGCTCCCTCCTGAGGACTCTAGGTCTCATCGGGACGTTAACAAAATCATAGCAGCCTTAGAATTTTCGGCGGATGCCACACTAAATGCGGCCTTCTTCGCCTCTAAGTCCATTTCATCCTCAGTGGCTTCAAGACGGCTCCTATGGCTCCGCCAATGGCAAGCGGATGCCAAACATAAGTGGAAGCTGGCTTCTGCCCCGTATTCAGGGGGCAGACTGTTCGGGGATTCCCTTGACCCCATTTTGGCTGAAACAAGGGATAAAAGAAAATTTTTATCGTCCATCTCCAGAAGGACGGAATTTCGATCCCCTTCTTATTTTCGATGCCAGTCCTTTCGAGGGCAGGAAGGGGGTTCAACCTTCACTAGAACATCAAGGCCATTTCATTCCAGACAGGGAGCCCCGCAGGACAGGACAGGGAAAGGAGGACAGCGCTTTCCCACGAGGAAGTCCTTCCGGGGTGGAGGAAGTCACCCCTTCCGGCGTCAGCGATGAGTATTTAACAGACAGTCCCATTGGGGGGGTCGACTGGCCCTTTTTGCCAGCCAATGGGAAGCAGTCACCACCAACTTATGGGTCAGAGAGATGGTAAAATTCGGCCCCTCCCTGGAATTCCTCTACACCCCCCCGAGGTCCTTCACCAGGTGCCCTCTCTCACGAGATCCGGTAAAGCGGCTCCTCATGGATAAGCCATAAATCATCTCCTGGAGATCCAGGCGATCCAACCAGTTCCAGGGGAGCAATGCGGACAGGGGTTTTATTCCCTCCTGTTCATAGTACCCAAGACCTTGGGGGGATGGAGGGCAATTCTCGACCTCAAGCGTCTGAACCACCATATTGTCTACCGGCGGTTCAAAATGCACACGCTCCAGACCATCCTAATGAGCATACGGAAGGGCCATTTCCTCGCGTTGGTGGACCTCACGGAGGCATATTTACACGTGCCCATTCATCAGGACCACCAACAGTACCTCCGCTTCTCCTATGGGGGGAAGTATTACCAATATCAAGCCCTCCCATTTGGCCTCTCCTCCGCTCCACAAGTTTTTACCAAAATATTAGCAGTAATTGCAGCTTACCTAAGGTCAGTTCCCATCAGAATTCAGAGTTACCTGGACAACGTCCTCATCCAGTCCCGGTCAGAATCACAGGCAGTTCAAGACTTAACACTCACCATCAGGGTCCTTCAAGACCATGGCTTTTCCATCAATCTGGCGAAAAACCACCTGGCCCCAACAACGTGATTACTCCATCTGGGGGCCATCATAGACTCGGTGGAGGGCACAGTTTACCTGTCCCAAGAGAGACAAACCAACTTGGCTCAGCTGGCAGATCATGTGAGAGTGGCGCAAGCAGTGCCTCTGCTCCTGCTTTCCCAACTTTTAGGCAAGATGGTCTCCACCTTTTCCATTGTGCCGTGGGCTCGACTACACAGCAGAGAGCTTCAGTGGTTCCTCCTACCTCATCAGAGGGACGGCTCCAGCACTTCACCGAGGACAGTTCATCTGCTGCCCGCTGTCATCCTGTCGCTGGCCTGGTGGTCTTCCCAGGCAATCACTCGGGGCTCTCCCTTCGGGGATCCTTCTCGACTCACATTAATGACCGACGCCAGCCTGACCGGCTGGGGAGCACACCTGCAGAATCTCATGGCGCAGGGAAGGTGGTCCCTACAGGAGCTGAGCCACAATATAAATTGCCTCGAATTAAGGGCCATTTGTCTGGCGCTCCTGAACTTCGAAGCAGAGGTGACCAACAAGCACATTCTTGTCCTCACGGACAACGTAGCGGCCAAGGCCCACGTGAATTGGCAGGGGGGCACCCGTTCCCATCCCCTGATGCGGGAGGCAGAACATCTGGGTCTTTGGGTGGAATCACATCTGTTGTCCCTGCGAGCGGAACACATTTCCGGGAGAGCAAATGTGCGGGTGGACCACCTGAGTCGCACCATCATCGACCACTTGGAATGGCGCCTGCACCCCTCCCTCTTCCAGGAGCTGACAGTACGATTTGGGTGTCCAACAGTAGACTTATTCACTACCCCAAACAACACCCAGGTCCCCCGTTACTTCTCCAGGTTCGAGACTCCGGGGGTGGAGGGGGTGGACGCTCTCCACAGCCCGTGGCCGGGGGGGTTTGCTTTATGCCTTCTGATCATAGAGACCTGTCTGATCATAGCTTGTTCCCTGACTCTTGTTTTGGAATTCTCTGCATTGGCTTGGATTATCAAGGACAAATTTCTAGGAACTTTGCCAACTCTTGGAAACTCCGTAAGATAAACAGACTCAATTGCTCGTCATTGTCTTCGAACTCTTTGAACTGATACCAGCTATTAATGAAGCTTAATTGATAGCTGGTTGCTTGCTGATAACAGTTTGTTTGTAAATTGGTGTGTGCATCTTGAGTACTACTAAGACGTTTTATTAGTAGCCTTTGTTTCATTAAATTGGTGTGTATGAACTGCTTGTGTGGTTGTGTGCTTCGTGGGGACAGAACAAGGGGCAATTAACTTCAAGCCCCCTGTAATTCATAGGTATCCGACCTGGGACCTCTCTAAGGTGCTAAATGCCCTCACTGGAGCTCCCTTTGAGCCTTTACAGTCAGCTAGTCTCAGGTTCCTCTCCTTTAAGGTGGCCTTTTTAGTTGCAGTGACCTCAGCTAGGAGGGTGTCGGAGTTAGCCACCCTATCTGTCCGACAGGCTCTCTGTATATTTCATCGCGACAGAGTAGTTTTGAGATTAGACCTGTCCTTCGTTCCAAAAGTTAATACCCGGTTCCACCGGGCCCAAGAGTTGGTGTTGCCAAACTTTTGCCCTCACCCAGTTCACTGTCTTGAACGGAAATGGCACACACTGGATGTTTGAAGGGCACTTCGTATTTATATAAACCGGACTACAACCTTCAGACGTACTGAGTCCCTGTTTGTGTCTGTTAAGGAGTTATTGTGCTGTTAAGCACATACACAGCAAAATGTGTTGTAGTAATGGTGTTGCAGTTTGATATGAATGCTATTCAGTCAATAAACAGAATATCTTTAGTATGTACAAAATAGTTTTACTTGAATAGTAGCAAAGTTAAATAGGAAGTCCAAGTCATACACAGTTATTCAGTCAATGCGAAGTTTCTTCTTCTTGCCTATCTTTGTTTTAACTCACAAACAAAGAAGCTATGCTACTTGAACTACAAAATGTAGCCTACTTTTGAAAAATGAAGGCTTATGGTCTTTGATAACAAATCCACCGGATACAAGAGGTTGATTGAAAATGGATAGATTAGAAAATGGTCTATATATACTGCATGAAAAACCAATAGAAAAAGCAAATTCGGTTTTTGAGAACAAACAACCTCATAACAATTGTATACATTTACTCCACAGAAGAATGGGACATTTGAATTTTAAATTGTTACAGAAAACTGTAGAATTGGCTAAAGGAATTAAAATAAAACCATGTTCTAAGTATCTGAATTGCAATGCCTGTAATCAAGAAAAAAGCAAGGTTACTCCTGCAAATAGGTATAATGGTTATGATAAAAATCATAAAAGTTTTAGATTCTGGGATAGAGGCACCAGAAATACTTATAAAAGTGCAAGTGCCAAATTCATGGAACATGTGGGATGGAAGAAATTGGAGCAGGAAGATAGTATTGTGGTAGAAACTCCATTGTTCCAACAAGAAATTACTCCTAAGAAGTATTTGGAGAGTAATATAGAAGAGAGAGAATCACCAGAAGAGGAGGATTTAGTAGATGAAGAGAGATCTCCGATAGGGGAGGTAAAGTTAGCAGTTAAAGATGAGGCTATTGCTACTAATAGTATTCCTTTGCCTAGAAGAGGGACTAGATTAAGAAGGTCACCTGATAGGTATCAGGCAAATGTTGTTTGTGAAATAAGTCTAGAACCTTCTAGCTATGATGAGATTAAGTTATATTCCAAGAAGGAACAAATTGCTTGGAAAGAAGCAATAAATAAGGAATTAAAGTCTTTGAAGGATCTTAATGTTTATGAGGATGCTAGTTTGCCACAAGGAAATAAAGCTATAGGCTGCAGATGGGTTTTTAAGTTAAAGACAGCCGGTGATGGCACTATAACCCACAAGGCAAGATTGGTTGCTCAGGGATTCGGTCAGAGTACAACAGACTACGATGAAGTTTTCGCTCCTAGTCTGAAGGCGAGCACGTTGAGGGCAGCATTGGTGTGGGCAGCTAGAAATAATAGTGTGGTACATCATATTGATGTTGAGATGGCATATTTACATGCTAAGTTACAGCATGAGATATATATGAGAAAACCACAAGGATTAAATAGTAATGGTAAAGGTTATTGGAAATTAAATAAAAGCTTGTATGGTTTGAAGCAGGATGGTTTTGAATGGAACTGTAGGAAGTTAGCACCCACCCCTCTCCTAGGAAATGCGATATCCTAGGAGATATTAAAATGTAGGAAATATTCTGTGGAACACATCTGGAAACATGCTTTTAAACAAACAAAAGACTCCTCTTGGAAACCCCCACGCCTTGCAAATGGGTCATTAAGGACTGGGCCCAGCACACACATTCCTCTCACCTGTCTGAAAGTCTTCTGCATAACAAAACCATAATAGGATTTGCCCAAGGCCCTTTCATTTCAGCCAAAGCTGGATTAGACAAAAGCCAAGAGCCACCCCAGCACGCCCCTGGGGGGTCTGAGAGCCAATGGGATACATTTCTATACAGGAAAAGGAAATCTAAGAGGTGGGACCCAACTTAGACTATAAAAACCAGGAACTCAGCATTCCTCTCTCTCTTTTTCTCTTCACCACACCTGGAACCATGTAAGTTACCTTTTCTGTACAGGGGCTCCTGCCATGTGCTCCTGTCCACCATTAAACCTTCCTTCCAAGCAACCTTCATGAATCCAGTGTCTTTTTCCCCACTTGGAACTGAACCTAAAAGGATATTTCCTTATAACAATTGGCGAGCCAGATGGATTCCAAGTAACCTCTTCAATGATCCTGGCCTAAATAAATTTATTAGGCCTTGGCCATTGGGAAGTAGGTTTTAAAGGGGTTTTGATTCAAGGGCTGCTTGGAAAGAAGGTGAGTACCTACCTCTAAATTTTACTTTAAACCATAGAAAACTGGGAAATGTGTGTTTGCATGTGTGTATGTGTGTGTGGGGGTAATTTTTGCTTTTTAATTTTACTTTATGGCATATATAAATTCCAATTTCAATTGAATAGTGTGTTGTCTGGGTACAAATCATTTTAGGGAAAAAATAATCATGCTTTTTGTTTAACCAAGTTAATGTATCTTCCTAAATCCTTTGATATTTCCTTCCCCCCCTTCTCCCCCCCTTCTCCCCCCCCCCAGCCCTGTTTTGTCTGCTAGCCATTGCAGGATACTCATTTTATGGTGGTTCTTTTCCACTTCTCCAAATCTGTTTTAATTTGTTGCACCAATTTATAATAGTTATCTATATTTTTGGTTTTCCTTACCTAGGGGTAGGATTTTACTTTTCTTTGCATTAGATAGGGCTCAGTCTAGTTGTTTTTTTTTCTTTCTTTTTGAAGATGGGAACCACATTAGCTTTTTCCCAGTTTCTCAGGTGGTCCCCGTGTCCCAAGATTTTTTTTAAAAGATGTGCAGTGGTTCTGAGATTTCATTTACCAGCTCCTTTAGGACTCTGGGACCTGGTGTTCTCTTACTGTTTTTGCTTATTTTAACTTTAGTTTACAGTCTGTTTTATTTTTCCTTTCCAGTTATATTTCTGGTTAGTTGGGTTGCATTTCTTTTTTGCAAGAAGACATGCAAAGAATGAGTTAAGCAACTCATGGCTTTCTCTGTGTTGCCTTCTCTCCTTAGTGGTCCAACTGTTTCCTTGATTTTTCTTCTTGTTTTTTTTTATGTATTGGAAGAATCTTTTATATTATCTTTCACTTTGTTGCAAGTCGTTGTTCATTCAAGGCTTTTGTTTCCTGATTTTTCTTTACAGATTCTTGCTATCTGCTGATGTTCTGCTTTAGTTATGTGTCCCTGTTTCCATTTTTGTATCTGTCCTTCATTCATTCAATTTGTCAGTGAGGTCTTTGTGCAGCCATGCTGGTTTCTTGGATTTCTGGTTTTTTTTTCCTGATTGCTTTTGTGCAATTGGCTTTTATAATCAAGTTTTTTCAGAGTTTACAAAGCTTCTTGAGTTGCTTCTTTCCTTTAGGACTTTCATCCAAGGAATCTTTCTCAAGTTTCTCTTGAGTTTATTAAGGTCAGCTTTATTTTAAAATCTAAGACTTTAGTGTGTTCAATTGTGTTGAATCGTTTTTGTTATGTTAATGATGCAGTTTCAAATCCTTCTACAACTTCTTCTTTGTTTGTAAGTATTAAGTCAAGTATGGACTTAATTATCTCCTCTAGTTCTCTTCTCTACCTTTTGGACAACAAAATTGTCAGTAAGGTTGGTTATTAACATATTTTATTTCTCACTTGGTGCAAAATTAGTTTTCAAAGTTTCCATGCCTTTAATTTCTGTGTCTGCCATAATATTTATATTTAGCACTTCCAGTATCAAAATGAATAGCATCCTTTTCTTGTGCCTTTTTTATGTATTTAAAATCATTCTCATTTTGTTTTTAATCTGTCTCTTAGAAAAAGCTTAAGAGAGCTGAATGTATAAATTCATTTAGGAACCTTTTAGTTTGCTGCCATTATTGAAGTATATATTTTATAGTCAGCATTCAGTGAAGAGATGGGCCTATAGTTTTATCTGCATTAAATCTGAATCTTATTTTGGAATCAAAGTAATATTTGCTCCCATTCAGGAATGTGGTACCTTTTACATCAATCAATACCTCATTATGTAAAATCTTTGTAAAATTCTGCCACTGGCCCACCTGGTCCTGGTGTTTGGTTGTTCTTTTGTCTCTTGATCTGCTTCTGATAATTCCATCATTGATATTCATTCATTTAATAGTTTTTGTCCTTTTCTGGTACTTTAGGCAATTCCATTTTTTTCCAAATATTCTTTAATTTTATTTTTCTGAAACTTCTTGCTCATACAGCTTTTCATAATATTGAATTATTTTTGTTTATCCTCATTTGGTAGTATAGAGTTTCTTTCTCATCTACCAGCCTATGTGTCAATGTCTTCTCTTTCTCTGTTTTGATTTGTGTAAGTTCTGTTTAGCGTTTACAGAGCACAGGACCTTCTGTTAGGGAAGGAGGAAGAATGTCTGTGTGTGTGTGTGTGTGTGTGTGTGTGTGTGTGTGTGTGTGTGTATGTGATTGAAGGGTGGGAAAGCAAATTTTGTTGTTGTTGTTGTCGTTTTTATGTGCACATCCCAAAAGCAAACCCCAGAATTTTTCAGTTCTAAATGTGAAGCCCGTGAGTGTGGAGGTCCTAGTACTAGCTGTACAGGGGCGGCTAGTCCTCGCAGATCCCCTTTTTGGATCTGATAAACCTAGAGAGATTCCCTACAGGAAGGGGGCCTTACTTCTACGAGAGAATCGGAAGTCCTTCCCAGAGTTTTTTTTAGTCTCTGAAACTGTTGAGCGCGTCACTAGCTAAGCCAAAGTGAACCTTACATTTAAAGGATCATGGGAAGCTCTAGTTCGAGGGTGGCGGAGACCCTTGTGTGGGCTTGGAACCTGGGACGCCAGGAATATATCTGTATGACAGGAATGTGCAAAAGTAAAAGCAGGAAACTTGTGTAGAAAATGGGCTTTGCTGAGGGATGACACAGAGAAACAAAACAAAACAAAACAGCCAATTTGGCTAAATAAAGGTACTTAAGAAAACAGAAAAGGAAAAATGTTGAGGTGTTTGTTGTTTCTTCTCTCTCTCTTCTTCTCTCTCTCTTATATGTAACCACGTGGTTTGTTTGTTAAGACTTGTGCCTTCCCTAATTTTAACTGAGATTTATGGCAGGAAGGACTTGTGTGTGTGTCCTGTCATCCTCTTTGTCCATGTTTTGTGTCTGTGTACGTCTTTGTCTTGTCTTGTGCGCACTCGAGGTAATTGCAACTGTAAAATATCTCTGTTTCCTAGAGATATGAATTTCAAATTGTTAGAAAATTAAAAGCACTGAAAAGAAAGGAAAATGTCTTTGCCCAGTTAGGACTGGCCAACCTGATCTGGGACAAGGAACAGAGTTCAATTTTCCTATTCCTCTCGGTGTTTTTAAGAAAAGCCAAAATTTAAGGGACAATGTTTTAAGTTAATTTACAGGAAAATTTCATTTTTACATTTACTGTATGTACATGCAAACAGTTTTAATATTGCTCTTCTGTGATGTTTAATGGATGCCAATTCTCTGCTAAGATGGAAATGTCTGTTCATTTTTTCCCCCCGGTGATGTCTCCATTTTGTTATAATTGATTTAACTGCGATACTGATGTGTTGATTGTTTTCCTCAAACCCTGCCTGCAAGCTATCTACCCCCCCCCCATCTCTAATCCTTTTACAATGCCTCTCGTGGTAGAATTACCAGCAAAAGGGGGAAGGGACCCTGTTCTTATGTCTTTCAGCCCTGCACACATGATCCTGAAGCCTATGGAAGCAGAGCAAATGGGCTCAGACACTGCCTCCAGTAAAGACATTCCATCCATTTGAGCCAGAAGTGGGTTTGAATCTAGTCCTCTAGTCATCACAGCAACCAGAGTGGAGCAGATCTTTCCAAGCCTGACTGACCAGCCTTACCACCAACACCTAAGGCCACCCAGCAGACATGAATGAAAGGACCCTGAGATGGACAAATAAAGACCAAACATCTATTTTCAATCCCCAGCAGACAGCTGAAAAGACTAGGGGGGAGGGGGGAACTTCATTGTAAAGTTTTTCTTTCCTTCTTTGCTTCAGTCACAGAAATTCATTGTAAAGTTTTTCTTTCTTTCTTTGCTTCAGTCACAGAAATTCATTGTAAAGTTTTTTCTTTGTTTTCTTTCTTTCCTTGCTTCATTCACTGAAATTCATTGTAACGTTTCTCTTTCTTGTCTCATCTATATTGTAATCAGTTTAATGTACTCATGTAAGAATTGTATTGGGAGTGGTTGCCACAGTGAGTTCTGTACACTTTAGATTTCTGTCTAGTGGGAGGTAAATTTGTAGCTGCATACACAAACACACAGAGACACGCCATTCAGAATTAGACTGAGGTTATCCCTTTTTCACCTACCTCCACCCAAAGCTGCTTTTAGCTTGCTGTTTTTTTTTTGTTGTTGTTGTTTTGACTCCTGCTTTGTGGCATTAAAGCCCAGGCAGTCATATCTCCCTGCTAATTCCATGGGGGAAGGGGACAGGTCCCCTCAGGCAATTTCCCCACTTGAAGAGCTAGCAGAAAGGATCTTCGAAAACCCAAGGCCTGACTGCTGCCCAGTAAAGCAGGGTATTTTGCACTGGTGGTCTCAGGAGTAAGAGTCCCAGGGCTCATTCTAAAAAAAAAATAAATAAAGGAAAAGCCTAGATTGCACACTGGCTAATTTCAATTTGGACTCACAAATCCTAGATGCACTAAAGTAAGAGCTAGGGCAGATTCAAGAACCATCCCTTGGAAATGGGCAGCCTGTGATTTCAAGGTAAACCATGGCTGTGGGAATATTGTGGGGCCTGTGCTTGCTTGAAACCTGTCTGGGAGCTCATCGAAAGTGTTATCAAACATCTGAACATAATTGGCATGGAAAATTGGATACTGTAAATTTATTGCCAGAACTTTTGCCCTGGCCATTGACCATCATGGTTGAAAGCTCTCCTTTTGGGAGCCACTGAAGGAATCCTGCTGCTGCCTCTTTCAACTGCCTCTTTCAACGTCTTCCCCTCTGCATCAGAGAAAATTGAAAGCACCCATAAAATCTCCCTGACCTGATCAATTTGAAGCTTGTGTCAAAACATGTGTTGCACTCACATGTTTTGAAAAAAAAAAGAGGGATTGTAGGAAGTTAGCACCCACCCCTCTCCTAGGAAATGAGATATCCTAGGAGATATTAAAATGTAGGAAATATTCTGTGGAACACATCTGGAAACATGCTTTTAAACAAACAAAAGACTCCTCTTGGAAAACCCCCACGCCTTGCAAATGGGTCATTAAGGACTGGGCCCAGCACACACATTCCTCTCACCTGGCTGAAAGTCTTCTGCATAACAAAACCATAATAGGATTTGCCCAAGGCCCTTTCATTTCAGCCAAAGCTGGATTAGACAAAAGCCAAGAGCCACCCCAGCACGCCCCTGGGGGGTCTGAGAGCCAATGGGATACATTTCTATACAGGAAAAGGAAATCTAAGAGGTGGGACCCAACTTAGACTATAAAAACCAGGAACTCAGCATTCCTCTCTCTCTTTTTCTCTTCACCACACCTGGAACCATGTAAGTTACCTTTTCTGTACAGGGGCTCCTGCCATGTGCTCCTGTCCACCATTAAACCTTCCTTCCAAGCAACCTTCATGAATCCAGTGTCTTTTTCCCCACTTGGAACTGAACCTAAAAGGATATTTCCTTATAACAGAACCAATGCATTACCAGAGAATTGGAAAGATTAGGGTTTAATGCAGGTTTGGCTGATCCATGTCTATTTAAGAAGGAACAGGATGGTGATATTATTTTGTTATTATTGTTTACTGATGATATTGCAATTATTGCTAAATCAGAAGATATAGTAAAGGATATTGTAGATAAACTGAAAGATAAATTTAGGATCAGATATTTGGGTGAAATAAAGCATTATTTAGGTCTAGATGTTACTAGAACCAGTAAAGGATTTAAAATTTAAGAACATGAGGTGCCTGATATCCACTACGGCATTGGAACGGCATTGGAACGGAGATGACTGGAACGGCTGGAAAGGCGGCGATTCGAACGGCAGCTGAAATGAGAGGTTAGCTGGGTTATCATCTGCCAGCACTCCTTCTCAAGCCGAGAAACCGAAGAGGAAGCCAAATGCTAGCTGGGAGAGAGTGGGCGAAAGGACAGCTATATTGCCGATTGTAAAGACTCTGTTGTGTGGAGGACAGGCTGTAAAGTTTTCTCCTCGAGCCGGGAAGCTAAAGGAAGAACTCAGCACAGACCGGGAATTATATTACTCCCACGGCTTTGAGAAGTGCGAGAGAGAGGGAGAGAAGCCGAAGGGGAAACTACACGACACCTGGGAATCCCAATATCACAGTGATCGTGAGGAGCCGGTGAGAGAGTGAGAGAGGCCCATGACGGGGGGAGTGAGTTCGGGCGGCTGGAATAGGAGGACAGTTGGACCGCCATTTGTTAGTACTCCTCCCCGCACTGTGAGTGTATTGGCTATAATGAACAGCAGCTGGGAGGAATTTTCAACTGAAGCTGAGCGTGTCTCCTCTTGGCTAATGAATAGACTGAGTTTGATTATATGGTTCCTTGTGTCAATTGAATTAACATTTGGACTAACATTTGGACTAATATCTTTGTCAGGACTGAGCTTTTATGGACCGGCCTTTGTTTTTATAGTGCCTCCTACTTGTTGGATCTTAATTATCATCAGGCTCTCTCTAAAACAAAAACTTTGCCTTGAAAGAACTACGGAACATAATAGATATTTAGGCTATCTTTTAAGTAATTTTAATGTGAAGGGAGGGTGTTTGTGTATGTATGGGGGTATTATCTCCCTTATTATCTCCCTGTACCATTGCTGCTTTTAATTCTTACCCCTGGGGTAGTGTGTATGTTGGTGTGTCTGGAGTTTTGATGCTTTTTTTAAAGGAATGTAATTGAATGAAATTGACTGATGTATGGGTTATGTGTATGGGTTGTATATGGGTTGATTGGACTAATGTGAATGAATTTTGTAGATGTTTATGATTTTCGAGGGAATGAGTGAGTCAGGGGCTAGGATTCTGCCCCACTCTGCTGAGTGTGGAAACAGCACAATAACTCCTTAACAGGAGTATAATAACAGCACAATAACTCCTTAACATTGGTTATGGGCCCAGTGAATTTCTAAGGAGTAGAGATAGTGGTTTGTTGCAAGTAAAAAGATATTGAATGTGAAAATTCAGTTTCAATATTAACAGAAAGTTTAAGAAGTATTACAGCAAAAATGGCTCAAGCAAAGTCAACGTATCTATCGATGATAACCCAGCTGGATGGCACTAACTATGCTACTTGGTCTACAAAATGTAGCCTACTTTTGAAAAATGAAGGCTTATGGTCTTTGATAACAAATCCACCGGATACAAGAGGTTGATTGAAAATGGATAGATTAGAAAATGGTCTATATATACTGCATGAAAAACCAATAGAAAAATCGCTGGGCAGCACTATCTCTACTCCTTAGAAACTCACTGGGCCCATAACCAATGTTAAGGAGTTATTGTGCTGTTAAGCACATACACAGCAAAATGTGTTGTAGTAATGGTGTTGCAGTTTGATATGAATGCTATTCAGTCAATAAACAGAATATCTTTAGTATGTACAAAATAGTTTTACTTGAATAGTAGCAAAGTTAAATAGGAAGTCCAAGTCATACACAGTTATTCAGTCAATGCGAAGTTTCTTCTTCTTGCCTATCTTTGTTTTAACTCACAAACAAAGATTACAGCTATCACTTAATTCTATACTATCACAGATAGTTACTCTTCTTCTTTTCACAGCAATTTCACACAGCCATAAAGTAATCTACTCATCAGTAAAGCAGCATAGAGTCTTCAATCCGGAACACACCATCAAACACCACTCACTACACCAAACCATAAACCACCAACCATAAACCACCAACCACATTGAGCACGCTCTCTTGCTTGCTTATATAGTAATCATCCACAATGCATTTAAAGCAATATACACATAACAATGATTTGTGGCTTAATCATATATTAACACACCCAATCGTTTGAACAGGATTCTAACTGTCGTTTCAATCCGGCACACTGGGAGATAGAGTGACTCCATCCACCGTTTCTAGGTGGCTTAAAGCCTGTATAGCTAAGGCATATGACTTGCAATGTTTGCCAATTCCCAGACATATAACGGCCCATTCCACAAGGAGTGCGGCTACTTCAGTGGCCTGGACCACTCAGGCCTCGATTGAGGAGGTGTGCAGAGCCGCGACCTGGTCTTCATTGACTCCCTTCATTTGCCACTACAAACTGGATACCTTTGCCTCCGCTGAGGCTGCCTTTGGCAGAAGGGTCTTACAGAGAGTGCATGCGGATGGAGGAGCCCAGGACCAGACGACGGCCCACTCGTGAGGACTGCCAGGCTTGGGTATGTCCCATTCCTGGATGCTATCTCCACCCACTATGGAGAAAGGGCGTTGGTCTTACCTGACAAGCCTTTTTTCTGGGTGGTGGAGATAGCATCCAGCCCCACCTGGATGTCGGTCCGGCCCTGGGACAGCTTGGACTCTCGTAATCGAGGGCCACACGTCTGTCTGCAGCAATCCCTTCATCACAAGCTGGGGAAGATGGCGGAGGAGGCGTGACTTTAAAGTTGCAGACTCAGTCCAATGAGATCCTAGACGGAGTTAACCCATTCCTGGATGCTCTCTCCACCACCCAGAGAAAAGGCGTGTCAGGTAAGACCAACGCCCTTTTTCTCTTGTTCGTTCTCTTTTATTCTGCTTTCTCCAGCTACTGCTTTGTCCACTATCCAGACGTTTTTGTCTTATTTATCAACAGTTGTTAAGTTTGGGATGTTATGTGTGACGGAGTGAGAATAAATCTCACAGAGGTGAAATAGATCGTTCTCCCGGAATTCAGACATTAGAAATAAAGCCGGAGTTTAAAAGTCTAATTAAAATATTTATTTCGGTACAAAAACAATAAAATCTCATTTGTTTACATCTCTGCTATAAAATGCGACTTCCTCAGTCGGAAGCCAGAAGAAGAAGAATAGAATGGAGATTCAGGAATGCACACATGTGTACAAGAACATATCAATCACGTGCTCAGGAATGAACCATTATATTAAATAGGGATGCAGCTCCCTGCATATACATACAACAGACAATAATCACACCATGACAATGTGGCAGGCACTTATCTGTTTTGAGTTCTAAAATCCCAGAGCACTTTAGTTTCTTCATTTTCTATTACTTTGTCTATGTTGTGAGCCCACCAATTCGTATACAGGTAGTTCTCTATTACCACAATTGAGCCCAAAATTTCTGTTAAGTGAGACATTTGTTAAGTGAGTTTTGCCCCAATTTACAACTTTTCTTGCCACAGTTGTTAAGTGAATCATTGCAGTTGTTAAATTAGTAACATGGTTGTTAAGTGAATCTGGCTTCCCCATTGACTTTGCTTGTCAGAAGGTCACAAAAGGTGATCACATGACCCCGGGACACTGCAACCGTCATAAATACGTGTCATTAGCCAAGCATCTGAATTGCGATCATGTGTCCATGGGAGTGCTGCAGTGGTCGTAAGTGTGAAAAATGGTCATAACTTACTTTTTTTAGTGCTGTTGTAACTTTGCATGGTCATTAAATGAATTGTTGTTAGTGAAGGACTACCTGTAGATTTGTTCTTAAGGCTTGGTCTTGTGCAGCCAGAATTTGCCCCTCTGTCTCTTTCTTTAACTTTCCTGCTTTTAGCCGTTGCCAGGTCTGGCTGTTATTTGCTTTGCCTACTGTTTTTTAATGCACTGGCCATGTAATACTTTGCTTTGCCATATCTCATTTCTACAGGTAGTCCTCAACTTACAACAGTTCATTTAGTGATGGTTCAAAGTTACAACGGCACTGAAAAAGTGACTTATGACTGTTTTTCACACTTATGACCATTGCAACATCCCCATGGTCATGTGATCAAAATTCGGATGCTTGGCAATTGACTCATATTTATGACAGCTGCAGTGTCCTGGAGTCATGCAATCTGCTTTTGTGACCTCCGACAAGCAAAGTCAATGGGGAAGCAAGGTTCACTTAACCGTGTTACTAATTTAACAACTGCAGTGATTCACTTAAGTGTGGCAAGAAAGGTCGCAAAATGGGGCAAAACTCACTTAACAAATTTCTCACTTAGCAACATAAATTTTGGGCTCCATTGTGGTTGTCAGTTAAGGACTACCTGTATTTTGCATTTGGTTTTTATTATTATTATTATTATTATTATTATTATTATTATTATTATTATTATTATTATTATTATTATTATTATTATTATTATTATTATTATTATTATTATTATTATTATTATTATTATTATTATTATTATTATTATTACAGTCAGCCAGATGTTCAGACTGGGTTTGGCCTATCGAGTCCTTACCAGGGACCTGAGATAGGCAAATCTGGATGTTTGATGGTGTTACAAATATCGTCACAGGATGGAAGCTGTTCCAAGTAAAGCCGCCTTCTGCAATTGACTGATGCAAATTTGTCACTGCCAATGGTGTTCAAGTGGTGCTCCAGTTGTTTTGGGATTGCCCCCAAGGCGCCTATTGCTGTTGGTGCTACCTTTGCTTGCCTTTGCCACAGTTGGTCTATTTCTATTTAATAATAATAATAATAATAATAATAATAATAATAACAGAGTTGGAAGGGACCTTGGAGGTCTTCTAGTCCAACCCCCTGCTTAGGCAGGAAACCCTACACTACTTCAAATGGTTATCCAACATCTTCTTAAAAATGTCCAGTGTTGGAGCATTCACAACCTCTGGAGGCAAGCTGTTCCACTGATTAATTGTTCTAACTGTCAGGAAATTTCTCCTTAGTTCTAAGTTGCTTCTCTCCTTGTTTAGTTTCCACCCATTGCTTCTTGTTCTACCCTCAGGTGCTTTGAAGAATAGTTTGACTCCCTCTTCTTTGTGGCAACCCCTGAGATATTGGAACACTGCTATCATATCTCCCCTAGTCCTTCTTTTCATTAAGCTAGACATACCCAGTTGCTGCAACCGTTCTTCATATGTTTTAGTCTCCAGTCCCCTAATCATCTTTGTTGCTCTTCTCTGCACTCTTTCCAGAGTCTCAACATCCTTTCTACATCGTGGCGACCAAAACTGAATGCAGTATTCCAAGTGTGGCCTTACCAAGGCATTGTAAAGTGGTATTAACACTTCGCGTGATCTTGATTCTATCCCTCTGTTAATGCAGCCTAGAACTGTGTTGGCTTTTTTGGCAGCTGCTGCACACTGCTGGCTCATATTTAAATGGTTGTCCACTAGGACTCCAAGATCCCTCTCACAGTTACTACTGTTGAGCAAGGTACCACATATGCTGTACCTGTGCATTTTGTTTTTCTTGCCTAAATGTAGAACCTTACTTTTTTCACCATTGAATTTCATTTTGTTTGATAGCGCCCAATGTTCAAGTCTGTCAAGATCCTTCTGAATCTTGAACCTATCTTCTGGAGAGTTGGCTATTTCTGCCAGTTTGGTGTCATCTGCAAATTTGATGAGTTCCCCATCTATCCCCTCGTCCAAGTCATTGATGAAGATGTTGAAGAGTACTGGGCCTAAAACAGAGCCTTGGGGTACTCCACTGCATACTTCCCTCCATGTAGATGCAGTTCCATTGAGCACTACTCGTTGAGTGCGGTTGGTCAGCCAGTTTTGAATCCATCTGGTGGTGTTGCTGTCTAATTTGTAGGTCTTTGTATTTTGTTATCTTCTCCAGTTCTTTCTCTTCTATTCTGCTGTCTCCAGGCACTGCCACATCCACTGTCTAGACTTTTTTTGTCTTTCTTATCGACAATTGTTAAGTCCGGGGTGTTATGTGGCAGGTGCAGAGCAATTTAACTTCTTCATTTTCTATGACTTTTTCTATTTTATGGTCCCACCAGTTCTTGCTTGCAGGCAAATGATATCTCTTGCAGATCTTCCAGTGCACCATTGCTGCTACTTTGTCATGCTGCTGCTTGTAGTCAGTCTGTGCGATGATCTTGCAGCAGATTACCAGGTGGTCCACTGTTTCTTCAGCTTCTTCTTTTTTAGGTTTTATTTATATAACATTCAATTTTCATCAAACAGTGTGTATTCTGGGTACAAGGAAGGAGGGAGGAAGGAGGAAGGAGGAAGAAGGAGGAAGGAGGAAAGAAAGAAAGAAGGAAAGAAAGAAGAAAGAAGAAAGAAAGAAAGAAAGAGAAAGAAAGAAAGAAAGAAAGAATGAAAGAAAGAAAGAAAGAAAGAAAGAAAGAAAGAAAGAAAGAAAGAACGATGGTAGAAAGGAAGGAAGACAGACAGAAAAAGAAAGGAGGGAGGGAAGAAGGAAAGAAAGAAAAAGAAAGAAAGAAAGATGGTAGAAAGGAAGGAGGACAGACAAAAAGAAAGGAGGGAGGGAAGGGAAGGGAGGGAAGAAGGAAAGAAAAAGGAAAAAGAGGGAGGGAGGGAGGAAGAAAGAAAAGATGGTAGGAAGGAAGGAAGACAGAAAGAAAGAAAAAGATGGTAGGTAGGAAGGAAGACAGACAGACAGAAAGAAAGAAGAGATGGTAGGAAGGAAGGAAGACAGACCGAAAGAAAGAAAAGAAAAGAAAGAAAGAAAAAGAAAGATGGTAGGAAGAAAGACAGAAAGAAAAAGAAAGAAAGAAGGGGGAAGGTAGAGAAGAAAGAAAGAACGAAAGAAAGACTTATGACCACAATTGAGCCTAACATTTTGGTTGCTAAGCAAGAGCGTTGTTAAGTGAGTTTCACCACACTTTACAAGTTGGCCACGCCCACCCGGTCACCTGACCACTAAGCCACGCCCACCTGAGGGGGTGGGGTGGGGACGGTGAGGATGAGTTTGTAGCACCAAGGGGGCGGTGGACTGAAAATATTTGGGAACCACTGATTTATATCTCCTCCTTTCTAACTTCTGTTTCTATTATCTAGCCATTGATAAAATATGTCCCATATCAAAAAAATATTCAGTTTCTTCTTTATCCTTAATAGCAAGTGTTTATCCATTTCTGCACAATCTAATAATTTTTAATTACATTCCCCTCAGCCGGGATCTCATCACTTTTCCATTGTTGCGCGAATACAATTCTAGTTGCAGTTAGTATATGCAGAATCAAATATGCAGTCTTTTTATCATATTTTTCTGGTAGAATGCCCAACAAAAATATCTCTGGTTTCAGGTCTATATGTTGTTTTGTCATTTTTTCTAGCCATGTGTGTATTTTTGTCCAATATTTTCTTACTCTTGGGCATGTCCACCACATGTGATAATATGAACCAGATGCTTGATTACATTTCCAACATTTGTCCGATCTATCTTAAAACATTTTTGCCAATCTTGCCAGTGCAAAATGCTATCTATAAAACATGTGACACCCATCCTTCGCAAACTGCACTGGCTGCCCATAGGTCTCCGAGCGCAATTCAAAGTGTTGGTGATTACCTTTAAAGCCCTACATGGCTTAGGACCAGTTTACCTCCGAGACTGCCTTCTTCAACATACCTCCCTAAGACCGATTAGAGCCCACAGAGTTGGTCTGCTGGTGGTCCCGTCAGCCAAACAATGTCGGCTGGCGGGCCCACAAGCAAGGGCCTTCTCTGTGGCAGCACCGGCTCTCTGGAATACACTCCCCCCAGATATCCGCACTATTCCCACCCTGCCAGCCTTCAGAAAAGCGCTAAAAACCTGGCTTTGTCGGCAAGCCTGGGGCCAATGATTTCAATATAACATTGAGCACTCTTGGCCCCATGAATGAATTAATTGTATGGGGTTTTTAAATTGTTGTTTTTTAACATTTTTAAATGTTTTTAATAATTATTGTTTTTAATGTTTTTTTCTATATTTATTGTTTGCATGTAGATTTCTTATTGTTGTGAGCCGCCCAGAGTCTCTGTGGAGTGGGCGGCATACAAGTGCGAATAATAAATAAATAATAAATAAATTTTGCACAAATTTTCCTTATAAGCAGTCGACATCGTCAATTTAATATTTCTATCCCACAGTTTCTGCCACTTATCTAATTCTATTGCGTATCCAAAGTTTTTAGCCCAGACAATAATTGTCTCCTTTACTTGCTCACTTTCAAGTTTAATACTTAATAAATAACAATATAGTTTCTTTATCAATTTATCATCTGTTCCAATCAATATCTGATCTAGTTCTGTTAGCTCTTTGTTAAACCCATACATTTTAGCATCTTTCTCATAACAAGATTGTATCTGCATAGAAGGCCACCATGCTATATCTATCCCATGACTACTAAGTTCCTGTTTTGTTTTTAACTCCCCTTTATCATTCAATATATCCTTATAGCTTACAATTTTTTCCATGTTGATAACATTAGGATGTACCAATGCCTCCATAGTAGAAAGCCAGATTGGTATTTTCAAATAATGTTGTTCTTTTATCTTAGTCCAGACTAATGAAAGTAACTATGTATCTTATTCTTCCCATACCATAAGAAAGCGTGCCAGCCTAGTTGGAGATCATGTCCTCCTAATGTTAGTAGTCTTACATGTCTCAAACTTATCCATTCTTTCACCCATGTAAGTACCGAGGACTGGTAGTACAATTCCCAATCTGGTAGTCCAAAACCTCCTCTTTTCTTTGATTCCTGCAACATTTTCATTTTCTTGCTTTCTTTCCTAGCCATATACCGTATTTTTCGGAGTATAAGACGCACCTTTTTCCTCCCTAAAAGTGGCTGAAAATTTGGGTGCGTCTTATACTTTGAATGTAGCTTTTTTTTCCAGCCCTAACTAGGTGCTAACAGATCTTCCCAGCTCTTACATTGCAGGCTTTTTCATTGTTACTCTCTCCAAAGAATGTTTTTCCAACCCTAAGTCTTTGCAGAATTTTTTTTTCATTGCTCTACTTGCTCCGAATAAGGTTTTTTCTAGCCCTAACCAGGTGCTAACTATCTTCCCAGCTCTTACCGGCTTGCAGGCTCTTTCATTGTTATTCTCTCAGAAGAAGGTTTTTTTAAGTCCTAACCAGGGGATAAAATAATGTGCTGAAGCTGCTCCGAATAAGTTTTTTTTTTAGCCCTAACCAGGTGCTAACGATCTTCCCAGCTCTTACTGGCTTGCAGGTTCTTTCATTGTTATTCTCTCAGAAGAAGGTTTTTTTAAGTCCTAACCAGGAGATAAAATAATGTGCTGAAGCTGCTCCGAATAAGTTTTTTTCTAGCCCTAACCAGGTGCTAACTATCTTCCCAGCTCTTACCGGCTTGCAGGCTCTTTCATTGTTATTCTCTCAGAAGAAGGTTTCTTTAAGTCCTAACCAGGGGATAAAATAATGTGCTGAAGCTGCTCCGAATAAGTTTTTTTTTTAGCCCTAACTAGGTGCTAACGATCTTCCCAGCTCTTACTGGCTTGCATGCTCATTCATTGTTACTCTCTCAGAAGAAGGTTTTTTTAAGTCCTAACCAGGGGATAAAATAATGTGCTGAAGCTGACCAGACTAAGGATGCTAGCCAGATGAATACCTGGTAGGCAGATTGTTTTCCCCTATTTTCCTCCCCAAAAACTAAGGTGCGTCTTATACTCCGGTGCGTCTTATACTCCGAAAAATACGGTATATCTTGATATTTTATTTAATTCCTCAAAATATTTTTTCTCCAGTTTTATTGGTATTATTTGAAATAAGTATAGCAGTCTTGGCAGGATATTCATTTTTATAGTAGCTATTCTTCACCAAATTGTAATCCACAAGGCCCACCAAGATCCCCCCAAAATATATCCAACAAATTGTAAATCCCCTGGGAAAAGAGTTGAAGGTTAACGTATAAAATTTTTCTTCTATTTAAAAGCAACCTCTATTATTTCCCAGTTCCAGTTGCTCAGATGTTCAGCTGCTAAAAGCCATATCCATTCAGAGGGCTGCAATGTTTTCAACTTCCACTGTTTCCACTCTCTGTATACTGTATTTTTCGGAGTATAAGATGCACCAGAATATAAGACACACCTTAGTTTTTGGGGAGGAAAATAGGGGGGGGGAATCTGCCTACCAGGTATTCATCTGGCTAATGTCCTTAGTCTGGTCAGCTTCAGCACATTATTTTATCCCCTGGTTAGGACTTAAAAAAAACCTTCTTCGAAGACAGTAACAATGAAAGAGCCTGCAAGCCGGTAAGAGCTGGAAAGATCATTAGCACCTGGTTAGGGCTAGAAAAAAACTTATTCGGAGCAAGTAGAGCAATGAAAAAAACCCTGCAAAGACTTAGGGCTGGAAAAACATTCTTCGGAGAGAGTAACAATGAAAAAGCCTGCAAGGTAAGAGCTGGGAAGATCGTTAGCACCTAGTTAGGGCTGGGAAAAAAAGCTCCGAAAAAGCTACATTCGGAGTATAAGACGCACCCAAATTTTCAGCCACTTTTAGGGAGGAAAAAGGTGCATCTTATACTCCAAAAATACAGTAATTTTCTCTATAAACAATTACCAGGTGCAGGCAGCTTATCTAAGTCTCCTAGTAATCTTGCAACAACGTTTCCAATAAGCTGCTCAGGGTCAAGCTTGTTATTCACACTTTCAATTCTTCACTTTCACTCACTTTCACTCTGGGTCTTTTTTCGGCCAGAAGATGTCGCTGTTGTTGTCAGTGTTCCAATAAACACCCCCAACGAAATAAGACTCCGAGGCTAGAAGTTCCTCAAAGTTCCAATTTATTAGAGATGCCATGTTGGCAATATCTGGGAAAACCCGAATCTGAAAGCTTCCAGGTTTTCTCCACCCAAATGAAAGTTCAAGTCCCTGCCCAGCACCCACATGTCCATCACATGATCCAATCAGGCGCCATCCAAACTGAAGATGCCTCCCCGTCACTTCCACGCAGCTGCTGGGCACAGCGGCCTTGACTTTCTGGAAAGAATGTTATTTCGACTGCTACATATCACCTACTCCATATAATCCCCCCTCCCATTTTCCCACAGTCGAAAATGTGGCAGGCCTGAATACAAAAAGGTAAAAGGGTCAGGTCCAACCATGGACCTGACCCAAGTAGTTCAGGGTCCGACTCATGAGGGGGGGTCACACGCTTGACCTTGTGTTTCTCTCGGGGCAGTGGAGAGATGATCTGAGGTTGAGGGGTTTAGTCACAGTACCCTTGTCGTGGTCAGATCATTTCCTTCTGAGGTTGGATTTCATGGCACCACCCCTCCACCACAAGGAGGTGGGACCGATGAAGTGGTTCCACCCCAGGCGCCTAATGGAACCCGACGGATTCCAGAGGGAACTTGGGGAAATACCTGAATCCCTGGTACACAGTTCATCCGAGTCTCTGGTTGCAGCCTGGAATCAGGCAGCAGCGGGGGCTCTGGATCGGATTGCGCCTTTGCGACCTCTCCGTGGAAGTGGATCCAGGAGGGCTCCTTGGTTTACCGAGGAACTCCGGGAGATGAAGCGCCACAAGAGACGCCTAGAGCGACGATGGAGATCTAGTAAAGCTGAGTCTGACCGGACACTTTTAAGAACTTTCATTAAGTCTTACTTAGTGGCGATAAGGGCGGCAAAATGTTTGCATTTTTCCACTCTTATTGCGTCCGCTGACTCCCGCCCAGCTGCCCTGTTTAGGGTGACCCGCACCCTTCTTGCTAAGGAGGAAGGCGGAGATCCCTTGAAGGGTAGAGCTGAGGAATTTTCTCGGTTTCTGGCGGATAAAGTCATTCAGATTCGGACAGACCTGGACTCCGATTGGGCAGTACAGGCCGAGACGACTGGGGCAGGTCTTAGTCCGGTTATATGGGATAGGTTTGAACCGGTGACTCCTGAGGATGTAGACAAGGCCATAGGAGCTATGAGCTCCGCCACTTGTTTATTGGACCCGTGCCCTTCCTGGTTGGTTTCGGCCACCAGGGAGGTTTCACGTGTCTGGCTCCAGGCGTTGGTCAATGCTTCTTTGAGAGAGGGGTCCATCCCGCAGCCCTTAAAAGCTGCGGTGGTGAGACCCCTCCTCAAGAAGCCTTCCCTGGACCCGGCGGATTTAAAGAACTTCTGTCCAGTCTCCAACCTTCCCTTCGCGGGGAAGGTTGTCGAGAAAGTGGTGGCGCTCCAGCTCCTATGGCTGTTGGATGACACTGATTTTCTGGATCCCTTTCAATCTGGTTTCAGGCGCGGCTACAGTACGGAAACGGCTTTGGTCACCCTGATGGATGATCTCTGGTGAGCCCGGGATGGTGGTCACTCCTCCATCCTGGTGCTACTTGACCTCTCAGCGGCCTTCGATACCATTGACCATGGTATCCTTCTGCGTCGTCTTGGAGAGGTGGGGGTGGGCGGCACTGTTTTGCAGTGGTTCTCCTCCTTCCTCTCTGACAGGACGCAGTCGGTGTTGACAGGGGGGCAGAGGTCGAGCCCTAGGCCCCTACTATGTGGGGTGCCGCAGGGCTCGGTCCTCTCACCCATCCTGTTTAACATCTACATGAAGCCACTGGGTGAGATCATCCGACGACACGGGGTGAGGTATCAGCAATATGCTGATGATACCCAGTTGTACATCTCCACCCCGTCTCAATTCGGGGAAGCCGTAGACGTAATGGGCCGCTGCCTGGACGATGTTAGGGTCTGGATGGGGATGAACCGGCTAAAACTTAACCCTGACAAGACTGAGTGGCTGTGGATATTGCCTCCTAAGGACTCGACCAATTGTCCCTCCTTGGTTCTTGGGGGGGAGAAATTAGCTCCCTCAGAACGGGTCCGCAATTTGGGTGTCCTCCTAGACCCACAACTAAGATTGGAACAACATCTTTCAGCTGTGGCTAGGGGGACCTTTGCACAAGTACGTCTTGTGCACCAGTTGCGACCCTACTTGGAGAAGGAGGCACTTCTCACAGTCACTCATGCCCTTATCACCTCACGGCTGGATTACTGCAATGCGCTCCACATGGGACTACCCTTGAAGAGAGTCTGGCGACTGCAATTGGTGCAAAATGCAGCTGCGCGAGCTGTGGTGGGTGTACCCAGATGCACCCACGTAACACCGATCCTCCGCCAGCTGCATTGGCTGCCCATTAGTCTCCGGATCCAATTTAAGGTGTTGGTCATTACCTTTAAAGCCCTACATGGCTCAGGGCCAGGTTACCTTCGGGACCGCATCCTGCTGCATACCTCCCTACGACCAGACAGGGCCCACAGAGTCGGCCTCCTCCAGGTCCCGTCGACCAAACAATGTCGGCTGGCGGGGCCGAGGGGGAGGGCCTTCTCTGTGGGAGCTCCCTCCCTGTGGAACCAGCTTCCCCCGGAGATCAGGACCATCCCCACCCTACTGGCCTTCCGGAAAGCAATAAAAACTTGGCTCTTCCGGCAGGCGGGGTGAAAGTGAGACCAACTAGATTAAATATGGGTCTCCCCCCTTGATTGTAAATATGAGATACTCTTTTTAACTTGTGTATTTTGTATTTTTTTTAACTACTGTATTTTATATTGTAATGGAATCTAACATGTTGTGAGCCACCCAGAGTCCCCAGGGAGTTGGGCGGCATAGAAATCCATTAAATTAAAATCCATTAAATTAAAAGGTGGCTTCCAGGCCTGACAGGCTCCCCCCCCTCAGGAAAGGAACGAATCGTGGAATGAAATAAAAGTCGTGTTAATACAAGTATCACATTAACCACTCCCCCCCCAGATGACCCTTAGGCTTATCAGGGAATTTATCATGAAACTGTTTGACTAAGGCGTCTGCATGAATATCCCAGCTTTTCACCCAAGTAGCGTCAGACAAAGGGTATCCCTTCCTATGCACTAAATAATGCAAACACCCTCTTTGCAGTCTGGAGTCCACATTTTTTTTCACCTCATAATGAGTCTCACCCTGCACCACAATCGGTTTTGGGGGGGCAGCAGGTTGAGGTCTCAATCTAGATCCTACAGCAGGCTTTAACAGGCTGCAATGGAAAACAGGATGAATTTTTCCCAGTATTTGGGGAAGATTTAATTGGATGGTTACTGGGTTAATCACCTTCACTATGGGGAAGGGACCTAAGTATTTTGGCCCTAACTTTTTACTCTTCAGACTCAAGCGTATATATTTAGTGCAAAGGTACATGTGATCTCCCACCCGGAAGGGGGGTTGGAGAGATTGGTGCTTGTCAGCTTGTTTTTTGTAAGCTTCGGCCGCTTCAGTCAGGACTTTTTTTGCATTCTCCCAGCCTTTCTTCAATGACTCCATCCACTCATTTAGAGTCATGGAAGAAGGCTGTTCTTTCGGTAGTTCTGGCATAGGAACAAATTTCATGCTGCTTGTAATCTGAAAAGGTGTCAGTCCCGTACTGCTGTGCACTGCATTATTGTAAGCCACTTCAGCGAAAGGTCAGCCCAATTATCTTGTTGGTAATCCACATAACATCTGATGTATTGCTCCACCATGGCATTGGCTCGTTCTGAGGCCCCGTTGGTACTCGGATGAAATGCCGAGCTAAGCCCCTGTGACGACCCAATGGATTTCAGGAACTCTTTCCAGAACTTAGCGGTGAACTGAACTCCTTGGTCGGATATGACCCACCACGGGACTCCATGTAGCCGGTAGATTTGTTTGACGAACATCTTGGCCAATTTCTTGGCTGAGGGGAGCCCAGAACAAGGGATAAAATGGGCCTGTTTGGAAAACAGGTCTATCACAGTCCAGATCACAGTGTTGCCACCACTTTCCGGGAGTTCTACTACAAAGTCCATAGCTATTTCCTCCCATGGCCAGCTAGGCTCAGGTACCTGTTGAAGCAAACCGGGAGGCTTCCCCAGTCTTGTTTTGTTTGTAGCACACGTGGCACAACTTTTCACATAGTCCTCCACGTCAGCTTTCATCTTGGGCCACCAAAACTGCCGTCTAGTCAGATGAAGAGTCTTTAGAAATCCGAAGTGGCCAGCCAACCGAGAATCATGGCTGCGTTTGAGTACCAGAAGTCTCATGCTGTTGGGGACGTAAATCTTCGAACCTTTCCAGGCTATTCCGTCTCGGATCGTCAATGTATCTCGATTGTTGGCTAGTCATGGGTCGGTAGACAACACTGCTTTCAAACCCTCAGTTAGTTTTCCATCAAGGGGGTCAGGCCGCCTGCTGGCCTGGCCCCTGGTAGTGACTTGTGCCACACTCTGTGTGTCCGGGACGATGGCGTGGACAACTTCCTCCCACTGGCTGTCATATTGGGGTTTCCTTGACAGGGAGTCTGCAAGCAGGTTCTTCCCCCCTGGGATATATTTCATCTTGTAATCAAATCGCTTGAAGTACTGCGCCCAATGGACTTGTTTGGGGGAGAGCTTTCGCGGGGTCTTTAAGGCCTCAAGGCTGTTATGGTCGGACGAGACCTCGAAGGGGATCTTGGCCCCTTCCAGAAAGTGTCACCATGATAGAAGAGCCCAACGAATGGCAAAGGCCGCCTTCTCCCATACTGCCCACCTCCGTTCGGTGTCTGTGAGCTTTTTGGACACGTATGCGCAGGGCAGCAGCCGTCCCTGGGGGTCTTTCTGGAGGAGCACGGCCGCCACCGCCACATCACTGGCGTCGGCCTGGACTATGAACTGCCTGTCTGGGTCCCGGTGCTGAAGAATGGGTTCTTCGGCAAACAACCATTTTAGGCCTTCAAACGCCTTTTGACAGTTTAGCGTCCAGGCCAGGGGCTGCGTTGGCAGTGGCTTCGCGGGGAAGGACCCTGTTTTTAGTAGTTCTGTGAGCGGCAGAGCCATTTCTGTGAAGGCTGGGATTAATTGCTGATAGAAGTTAGTGAACCCCAGGAAGCTCTGCAGTTGTTTCCGGGTGCGAGGGGGTTGCCAGTCAAGTACGGCTCGCACTTTCCCGGGATTCATTTCTATGACTTCGTTTGACACTCGGTAGCCCAGGTAGTCAAGAGAAGTCTTATGAAATTCACACTTGGACAGCTTTGCATACAGCTTTGCAGCTAAGAGTTTCTTTAGCACTTGTCGGACTTGTTTCACATGTTCCTCTAATGTCTCACTGAATATGAGAATGTCGGCCAAGTAGACAAGGACCCCCTTATATAAGTGCTCATGCAGCACCTTGTTAATCAATTGCATGAATACTGTGGGGGATCCTTGGAGACCAAAGGGCATAACTTTGAACTGGAAGCTACCCAAAGGGCAGTTGACAGCCATCTTCCACTCATCCCCCTCCCTTATGCGCACCTGGTAATAGGCTTCTCTCAAGTCCAGTTTTGTGAACACCTTCCCTTTTCAAAGGTAGTTCAGTATGTCCTTCATGAGGGGGAGGGGGTGTTTTCCACGCACACCGCATTAATTCCACAAAAATCAACACAGAGCCTCATCCCCCCATCCTTCTTCTCTTTAAATAGCACCGGGGCGGCCACTCTGGATTTTGCAGGTTGGATGAACCCCCGGGCTAAGTTGGTGTCGATGTACTTCCTCAGCTCAGCCACTTTTTTTATTTTTTATTTTTTTATTTTCAAACATCACAATATTTTGACATACGTCCACATCCGTTATAATACATTGATAATATCAAATAATATACAATCCTTTTTAGATTTACATATCTTCCTCTTTTTTCTCACGTCGTCTCACGATTTTTTATTTTTCCTTTTTTGTTCTTCATTTTCTCTTCTCCTTTTTGTCCAGTTATACCATTTAGTCCATATCTCGTAATAGTCCGAATTACTTTGTCCTTTAAGATCCATCGTTAGTTTGTCCATTTCTGCACATCTGTAAATTTTGTCGATCAATATATTTTCACGTGGTATTTGACAATTTTTCCAGTACTGGGCATAGGCTATTCTCGCTGCCGTAATGATATGCAAAGCTAGGTATTGTATATTTTTAGGGTATTGTTTCTTCATTATTCCTAGCAGAAAAAATTCCAGATTGAATTCTATTGTTCTTTCCATGATTTCCTGTAACCATTTATGAACCTTATTCCAAAAACCTTTAGCTTCGGGACACGTCCACCACATATGAAAGAAGGTGCCTATCTCTTTGTTGCACTTCCAACAAGCCGAATTTGCATTTGGGTAAATTTTCGCCAATCTTGATGGTGCTAAATACCATCTGTAAAACATTTTATAATAGTTCTCTTTGTATGCCACAGATTTAGTTATTTTACAGTTTATATTCCATGTCTTCTCCCAATCAGCCAGGTGGATATTATGTCCTACGTTTTTGGCCCACACTATCATTGATTCTTTGACAATTTCTTCCATTTTTTCAGATTCTAATAAGTAATTATATAATTTCGATATCATTTTTTCATCTGGACCCATTAAGATTTTATCCAATTGTCGCAGGTGCGTATCTATGCCCATTCCTTCTTTATCCTTATTATATTTTGATTTTATTTGTAGGTAGGGCCACCAGTCAATTCTAATATTTTGTTCCGATAATTGTTCCCTGCTCTAGCTGTCCTGTCATATCCAATAAATAACTATATCTTACAATTCTAATTGTATCAATTAAATTCGGATATACCGTGGCTTCTATGGGTGAAAGCCATCTGGGAATTTTTATATAATTTTGCTTTTTGATTTCATACCATGTTTTTATGAGAGATTTTCTAATTAAATGTTGGTTGAAGTTGGATTGTAGTTTAAGTCCATCTTTCCATATATAGGCATGCCACCCCATCAAAAGGTCATGGCCTTCCAGAATTAATAGTCTCTTATTTGATAAATTTATCCAGTCTTTAATCCATGTCAAAGATGCTGCCTTGTAGTAAATTTTCCAATCCGGGAGTCCGAGGCCGCCTCTGCTCTTATTATCCTGTAGATTTGTTAATTTAATTCTTGGTTTTTTGTTTAGCCAAATAAATTTAGTTGCAATGTTGTTCATTTCATTACAAAATTTAGTCTCTAATTTTATAGGAATCGTTTGGAATAAATATAAAAATTTAGGTAGAAAACTCATTTTAATTACAGCAATACGCCCTAATAGTGAAATTTGTAATTTTTTCCATTTCTCTAGATCTAACTTTATTTGATTTACTAATTTGTCATAGTTGTCTTTTTTAATAGATGAATTTTTATTTGTTAGTATTATACCTAAATATTTATTTATTTTTGTTATTTGCAAACCTAATGTTCTTTCCAATTCTTCATTCTGCTTTTTTGTCATTTTTTTGTTAAAATTTTAGTTTTTTGTTTATTAATTTTCAAACCCGCCGATTCTCCATATTCTTCTATTTCTCTAATTAATTTCTCTCCGGATTCCAAAGGTTCTTCCAAAATAAATACAAGATCATCGGCAAATGCCTATAATTTGTATGTTTCATTTTTTATTCTTGTTCCCTTAATTTCTTGATTATTTCGAATTCTATTTAATAATGTTTCTAATGTTAGAATAAAGAGCAGGGGAGACATCGGACATCCCTGACGTACTCCTTTAGATATCGAAAATGATTGTGTCATATCACCATTAATTATAACCTTGGCTGACTGGGAGGTATAAATTGTTTCCATAATTTTCTCGAATTTGTCGCCAAATTTCATTTTTTTAATTCATCCTAACATATATTGCCAATTTACATTGTCGAATGCTTTTTGCGGATCCAGGAAGACAAGGGCTGCTTGCCTTTCTGGATGCGCTTCATAATATTCCAAAATATCCAAAACAAATCTTGTATTATTTCTAATTTGCCGTTTTGGTAAAAATCCATTTTGATCCGAATTAATAATTTTATTTAAAATTTTCTTTATCCTTTCTGCCATAATTGTCATGAAAATTTTGTAGTCAGCGTTTAACAACGAAATTGGCCTGTAATTTTGAATTTGGTTTTTCTCAGCACCTTCTTTCATAATTGTGGTTATATATGTCTCCCTCCACGTATTTGGTATCCTGGCTCCCTTAAGGGCATCGTCTAATTCTAGTAGAATATTTTTGAATGTATCTCCTAGTTTTTTATAAAATTCTCCTGGTAGACCGTCGGGTCCTGGAGATTTATTGTTATTTTGTCTTTTTAATGCGTTCTGAATTTCTTGTACTGTGATATCCTTATTCAACATTTCGTTATCTACCGGTATGTCTTCTATTTGTGGTGTATTTATTGTTTCTAAATAGTTAATTATTTTATTTACATCAACTGGATCCTGTTTATACAACTTCCCATAATAATCTGTAACTATTTCTTTTATCTTTTCTTCTGTACTTTGTATTTTCCCAGCTGTATCTGTTAATTGGTATATACTTCGGTTTTCTTTCTTTTTTTATTTTATGGGCTAGCCACCTACTTGGTTTGTTTGCTGATTCAAAATATGTTTGTTTGACAAATCTAATATCCTTTGCGTACTCCTGTTGTTCTATTAAATTTGTTTTGTGTCTGGCCTCCAATAATAATTTGTATATATTGTCATTTTCTGTTTCTGTTTGGAGTTTATCTTCTAATTCTTTGATTTCCTTTAAATGTTTATTATAATCTGCCCATTTATCCTTATTTTTCTTTGCCATATATGCAATTGTTATTCCCCTTAGATATGCTTTTAGTGTATCCCACAATTTCTGAATAGTAGTAGGTTGTTTTTTATTCTCCGTCATAAATAAATTTATTTCTTTGGTTATTGTTTTTATGTATTCTTCTTCTTGTAATATTCTTGTATTTAGAGTCCATCTCCTTATTCCTCTTTCCTTTCCTTTCCATATCACTAATAGTGGATTGTGGTCTGCCCATATGTTAGGTGTTATTTCTACCGAATCTATATTTTTACATATTTCCTTACTTGTCCAAATCATATCAATTCTAGAAAAAGATGTATGGGGAATCGAATAAAATGTATACTGTTTATTTTTGAGATGTAATAATCTCCAGACATCTATCAAATTTAACTCATCTGTCATTTCATTGAAGGATTCTGGTAGTGTACTTTTTTTGATTTTCCCTTTTCCCTTAGAAGTGTAGTCCATTCTAGGGTCGACTATACCATTATAATCTCCTACTATACATATATTTTTATAGCCAACTGATAGTAATTTCTCATATAATTGTTGATAGAATTTTTTCTGTTTTGTATTGGGTGCATATATATTTACTAATAATATTTTTTCCCCTCCAATTTCTATTTCCACCATTATATATCTACCTTTTAAATCTGATCCTATTTCCTTTGATTTAACCTCATTTTGTATATATATAGCTACCCCTCTCTTTTTTTTCTCCCTAGAGATGTTTATAATTCCCCTAGCTTTGCATATTCTAAGTACTTTTTTGCATTTGTTTGATATGGACCTCTTGTAAACAAATTATCTCTACTTTTTGTTTGATTAATTTAGAGAATATTTTTCTTCTTTTTTGTATATTATTCAATCCTTTAATGTTTAATGATAGAAGTTTGATTTCTTTTTGCATTCTCTATTATTTTATGTATGGATTTCTTCAAAGTGTTTTTGTTTCTGCTGCGGTCTGTGTTCTTGTTTTAATTCTTTCTACCTTTGGGTTTTGGTCTATCTTATCCCTAGTTCCTTCTTCTCTCGTCTCCTCCCCTGTCTCCTGTCTTTCCGCCTGGCTAGCCGACTCCAGCTTTTCTCCACTTTCCAGCTCTTCCTCTATTCCTGTAAGTTGTTTGTAGACCTCCTGCGCCCGTTCCAAAGTATCTACTTTTACCTTCCTTCCCTCCAGACAGATTATCATCCCCTCTGGAATGATCCATCTAAATTGAATATTTTTTTTGTTGAGTATTGCTGCCAGAGACCTGTAGTCTCTCCTGAGTTCCCTCATCCTTCTCGGGATTTGTCTCAGAATATTAATCTCTCTTCCTTTATACGTTAACGTCTCACCTCGAGTAGCTGCATATACCTTGTCCCTAATCTTCCTCCTGGCAAATCGAATATGTATTTCCTGCGGGAGATGGTGGCGTCTCGCATAATTCGTCTGCAGTCTGTAAATTTCATCTATTTCTCTCCTAATCTCATTCTTATCTTGTTGTAAAATTTCTGCCACTACTCCCGTCATCACTTCTCCTAAATCCTCTTCCCTTTCTTCGACAATATTTTGAAACCTCAAAAAATAGGAGGACCTATCCATCTCTAGATGGATCAGTGAGGTTCCCATTTCCTTAACAGATTCTGTCAATTTCTGATCCACCCTTTCTATTTTCTTTTCATTCTGTTCAGTCCTTTTTTCCACCGTACTTATTCTCTATTCATTTTTTTGAATCTCAGCCTGTAATATGTCCATTTTTGTATCAAGCTTATGTATATCTGATTTTAACTCTGTATGATTATTTGTAATCAGTTCTTGTAGTTTTATCATAGTTTCCTGAACAGTGTTTAAGGTAATATTCATATTTTGTATTAATGTTGATCCCACTTTTTCTGTTATTAGCATTTCATCGATTTGCCTTTGAGTAGCTGGTGCAGGTGAGCTTGCAGCTGGGGCTGATGCTCCTTTTTTCCCCCAGGCTCAGCCATTTCTTTTGGGGTCATCGAGTACATCTTTGGCTTAGGGAGTTTAGCCCCGGGTTCAATCTCAATCGCACAGTCGGTCTGGTGATGGGGGGGAAGGATATTGCACTCTTCCTCACTGAATGCTTCAGCCAGGTCCCTGTATTCCCGGGGGACCTGGGCAGTCCCAGGCAGGACCTCAATGGCCGCCTTGACCGCCTCTTGTTGGGGTGGGGGCCCCTGTGGGCTCGCTTCGGTGAGTCCTGCCTCAGGTGGGACGGGTGGCAAGGGCCCCACACCTATCATGATTTTTTGGTAGCCGCCCTCCCATTTAATTGGGGCCCATTTGTCTAGCCAGGCGAGCCCCAGAAGGATTGACTCTGCCATTTTGGGGTTGACCACGAACCTGATGAGTTCTGTGTGGATCCCCAGCTCCATTTTGACAAGCTCAGTGACTCGGGTAGCAGGGGTGCCCCCTATTAAGGTCCCATCTACTTGCTCAAAGCGTATGGGGTGGTTTAAAAGGTGTGTTCTTATGCCTAGCTGCTCAACAATGGAGGAGCTAATCAGGCACCGGGTGCAGCCGGTGTCTATTACTGCTGCTACCTCCCCTTGCACCCCTGTCTCTGGCACTACCAGTTTGACCTTGACTGCAAATGGGCGGATGGTTCCACTTAACATCGGGTCATCTTCACCACTGCTACAGTTGGCCTGCCCAGGCGGACGGTCTTTGGCCGTGGTCTCCTTACTCTCTTCGGGGGAAGATAGGACCTCGACTGCCGGCTGGGTGAATCGGCTGGCATTCGGAGGCTTTCGTGGAGCCCTTCGGCCCCGGTCAGCCGTGGCTGGATGTTGCTGTGGAACTGGCGCAGGTGCTAGGCATTTGGAGGCCCAATGACCCCCTTGTCCACACCGGTAGCATTTGATAGCTCCTGTCGGCTGAGCAGAGGGGGCCTCCGCAGGTTTAGTCAGAGGACGCCTTGCCAAGGTCCTCTCAGCAGGGGGTCTGCGGCGTGGGTGGATTTCTCGGTCCAGAGCAATTGACATGGTATACCAATGTTGTAGTCGCTCACATACCCCTCTGATGGCACAGGTGGTTCTGACCTCTGGATCAATGAAATCTTTAAAATAGTGCAGAAGTATTCTGTCTGGCCAATGCATTAGGTTTCCTGCGACCCGTCTAAAGTCCCATACAAAGTCCTTTATTGGTCGGCTACCTTGTTTCATCACCTTTATTGTGGCTGTTGGAACGTAAAAAAAAAAGTTCCGCAGCCCCCCCTTTCTGAGAGGCTGTAAATCAGAGAAGGATAGACCATGTTTCTTCATGGCTGCTAACTCAAATAAAAATAAACCAAGGTATAAAGTCTAATAAATGCTTTTATTATAAAAAAATACAAAAGATATGTGATTACATCCTTACCGGTAGATATACGTCCAGCCGGACGGAATGAAAGCAAGGAAGAGAACCAAAGAAACAGAAACTACACATGCGCAGTAAATCAACACATCACAAGACACTTATAGATAAGGATTCACTGACTACCGTACAGTCCAGAATATAGATGTTCAGCTCAGCTGACAAACCAGAAAGAACTCGGTGACAGTGGCCTCATTTTCATTGATTCGATCAAGGTCGTGAAACCTGGCCCGGAGCAGCTCAACAAAGCCATTGGCATCATCTAGCTCAGCAGCCCCCTCGTTGTGCAGCTGGGCCACCCAGGCAGCCACGTCTCCTTCATTCATCCCATCCGCAATAGCAGATACCAAGTCACGCTTTGTTTCGTACAGTTCTCCATACTGATCTATATGAGCCCAGACTTGGCTGAGAAAGTACACTAGCTTGGCAGGCTGGCCATAAAAGGTTGCCCTGAACCTAGGCTGCGATGACCTCGCTGGTGGAATCGCCATGGCAACCTGCTGTTGGGCAGGGGCCTGTGGAGCCGCTGTGGCGGGCGGTGCTGCTGACTGCTGGAATGCGGCCGGCATTGGGACTGGGTCCGACTGTTGAGCTGCCATGGGGGGGTGCCCTCCAGCCGGCTGCTGGCCCAGCACTCACTGCTGTGCTGGGATCATTGGGGCTGGGCCAGGAAGGGGGAGTAGCCCTCTCCGAGATATGCCCAGATGGGTTCTCAGTGCAGCATCATTCACGACCCCAGGGAAGGGGAGGAGGAGTGGCTATTATAACGCGCCGGAATCTGCATCCTTGTAGGATCCCTGGCCCAGAGATTGTCGGGTGTGAGACGCTCCTTCTGAAGTTGGTTTCAGGTGGGCCTTCTGTTAGCGTACCTGCCTCCCAGCTACGTTACTAAGGCCCTGCCTGAGCTGCTTGAGGCGATAGCTAGCCTGGCGGTGGAGTTCCCCAGGCTTATGGTGCTGGGGGACTTTAACCTGCCCTCGGCGGGTGAAACTTCTGGTGCAGCTCAGGAGTTCATGGATTCCATGACAACCATGGACCTGACCCAAGTAATCCAGGGTCCGACTCATGAGGGAGGCCACACGCTTGACCTAGTGTTTCTTTCGGGGCAGTGGAGAGATGATCTGAATGTAGGGGATATAGTCACCACCCCGTTGTCATGGTCAGATCATTTCCTATTGAGGTTGGATTTCACAGCCCCACTCCTCCCCCGCAGGGAGGCGGGACCGACTAGGTGGTTCCGCCCCAGGCGTCTAATGGAGCCGGAAGGATTCCAGAGGGAACTTGGGGAAATACCTGAAACCCTGGTACACAATTCGTCTGAGTCCCTGGTGGCTGCCTGGAACACCGCAGCATCAGGGGCATTAGATCGGATTGCGCCTTTGCAACCTCTCCGTGGCAGTGGATCCCAGAAAGCTCCCTGGTTTACCGAGGAGCTCCGGGAGATGAAACACCACAAGAGACGTCTGGAGCGACGCTGGAGAGCCAGTAAAACCGAATCTGACCGAACACTTCTAAGAACTTTTATTAAGTCTTATCTAGTGGCGATAGGGGCGGCAAAACAATCTCATTTTTCCGCTCTCATTGCATCCGCAGATTCTCGCCCAGCCGCCTTGTTTAGGGTGACTCGCTCCCTCCTTGCTAAAGGGGGGGAGCGAGGAACACTTGCAAGGTAGAGCTGAGGAATTCACGCAGTTTCTGACGGATAAAGTTGCTCAGATCCGGTCGAATCTGGACTCCGGCTGGACAGAGTCCATTGAGTTGACAGGGGCAAGTCTTAGTCCAGCGTTGTGGGAGGAGTTTGAGCCTGTTTCTCCTGATGATGTGGACAAGGCCGTGGGTGCGATGAGCTCTTCCACCTGTTTATTGGACCCGTGCCCCTCCTGGCTGGTTTCGGCCAGCAGAGAGGTGGCACGCAGCTGGATCCAGGCGGTGATCAACGCTTCTTTTAGGGAGGGATCCGTACCGCAACCTTTAAAGGTTGCGGTGGTGAGACCCCTCCTTAAGAAGCCTTCCCTGGATCCAGCGGACTTGAAGAACTTTTGTCCAGTCTCCAACTTACGTTTTCTAGGTAAAGTTGTGGAGAAGGTGGTAGCTTTTCAGCTTCTTCGGCTATTGGAGGAAACTGATCATCTAGATTCCTATCAGTCGGGTTTCAGGCGTGGCTACAGTATAGAAACTGCCTTGGTCGCCCTGATGGATGATCTCTGGCGAGCCCGGGATGGGGGAAATTCCTCCATCCTGGTGCTACTTGACCTCTCAGCAGCTTTCGATACCATCGACCATGGTATCCTTCTGCATCGTCTCGGTGAGTTGGGAGTGGGAGGCACCGTTTTATGGTGGTTCTCCTCTTACCTCGCTGATAGGATGCAGTCTGTGTTAACAGGAGGGCAGAGATCGTCCCCTAGGCCCCTTTCATGTGGGGTGCCTCAGGGTTCAGTTCTCTCACCCATCCTGTTTAACATTTACATGAAACCGCTTGGGAAGATCATCCGTAGACACGGGGTGAGTTTTCAACAGTACGCTGATGACACCCAGCTGTACATCACCACCCCTTCTCAATTCAGGGAGGCAGTCGATGTAATGTGCCGCTGCCTGGACTATGTTAGGACCTGGATGGGGAGCAACAGACTCAAACTCAACCCCGACAAGACTGAGTGGCTCTGGATATTGCCTCCTAAGGACTATGTCGACTGTCCCTCCTTGGTTCTTGAGGGAGAAAAATTAACTCCCTCGGAACGGGTTCGCAATTGGGGAGTTCTCCTAGATCCACAGTTAAAATTACACCAACAGCTTACAGCTGTGGCTAGGGGGGCTTTTGCACAGGTTCGCCTGGTGCACCAATTGCAACCATACTTGGAAAAGGAGGCTCTACTCATGGTCACTCATGCCCTTGTCACCTCCCGATTGGACTACTGTAATGCGCTCTACATGGGGCTACCCTTGAAGAGTATTTGGAGACTTCAACTGGTGCAAAATGCGGCTGCACGTGCTGTGGTGGGTGTTTCAAGATACACCCACATAACACCTATACTCCGCCAGTTGCATTGGCTGCCCATTGGTCTCCGGGTACAATTCAAGGTGTTGATCATCATCTTTAAAGCCCTACATGGCTTAGGACCAGGTTACGAGGTCCAAGGTGGCGCAGTGGTTAAAATGCAGCACTGCAGTTCAGCAGTTCAGCTGTTCAAATCTCACCGGCTCAAGGTTGACTCAGCCTTCCATCCTTCCAAGGTGGGTAAAATGAGGACCCAGATTGTTGGGGGCAATATGCTGAACTCTGTAAACCGCTTAGAGAGGGCTGTAAAGCACTATGAAGCGGTATATAAGTCTAAGTGCTATTGCTATTGCTATTACCTCCAGGACCGCATTCTACCTCATACTTCCCTTCGACCGGTTAGGTCCCACAGAGTGGGTCTCCTCCAGGTCCCGTCAACCAAACAATGTCGGCTGGCGGGGCCTAGGGGGAGGGCCTTCTCTGTGGGGGGCCCTGCTCTCTGGAACCAACTCCCCCCAGACATACGAATTGTCCCCATCTTGCTGGCCTTCCGAAAAGCCGTGAAGACATGGCTATTCCGGCAGGCGGGGTTTTGAGACAATTTCATCTTGGTCTCCCCTATGTATGTAAGATTGTGTATGCCTTTTAAATCTATTTTAAACTGTTTTAAACTGTATTGTTTAGTGGTTCTTCAAATGTTGTACGCCGCCCTGAGTCCCCAGGGAGTAGGGCGGCATATAAGAATCCTAAATAAAATAAATAAAAATAAATAAATAAATAAATATTGGGCCCAGGGGGATCCCGGAAAAAACGGAGTGGGGGGCTGGCCAGTAAACATCACATTCATAACCATTATCCTCCAAGTCATAGTGTTTACTTATCCTAATTATTCAATATTCATTATTTAATTACAATTACTTCATCTTTGTTTACATATCCTCCTTGATTCTAAATTTCTAACTTCTGCTTCTATTTTCTAACCATTAATAAAATAGTTCCCAAGTTAAAGAGTAATATTTTCCCCATTTCTAGTTTCTACCTCTATACTAATTTTTAATAGAACAACTCTTATATTAGACTCTATTCTACATCTATCTCCCATACTCCTCCCTTGGGGTCTTATATTTTCTTATATCATTCATGTTTAATCTAAGTATTTCATCTGTCTCTATCACTTCACTCTGTTGAACCTTCAGTAGACCTTTCTATGATCCTTTCCTCACCTCAGGGATGTCTTTCCATGTATCCTTTTCTGTTTTGTGATCTCTTAAAGTGTAATTTACCTTTTCTATTTCATCAGCTTTTACTATCTCTTCTTTTTCTTTTTATATCCTTTGTCGTTTTTCCTCCCCTGTCCTTTCCCCTGTCCTTTCTATTTTCTCCTCTACTTCCTGGATTTCATATTCATTATTCAGTGTCATTTGCTCATAATTTTTTGGTCTCACAACTACGTCATGTATTAATTCCTTTATCTCCTTATGATTCCTTGTCATCATTTCCTGCGTATCTTGGAGCAACAATAATATTTCTTTTAATAATACATTTATTTCCCCCTGTTGTACCATTTTGTCTTATTTTAATGAATTAAAAAGTTACTCGGTAATCTATCCAGATGCCAATGTCCCAATTATTCATCACACCAAGAAAGCCAATATTAGAGCAGATCACAAAATCACTCCCTTAAACAGTCCATTAGCAACCTTCACTTAGTTTCAAAACAAATCCAAGCTGTTTCCCACTCTCACACTGTCCAGCATATATGTAATCCTCAAGGTTCTAAGATTTTAATGTTTTCACAGTCTCCAAACACCAAGTACAATCAATTTGCCGGTGTTGTTTAGTGTATTCCAGCTAATTTGTAGACTAAACAACTTCTTCCGCCTTCCACTTTTTTCAGCTCTATGATGTCTTCCCCGGCCAGTAGGTGTCACTGTTACTCTTTTTCTCCACTTTTGCTGCGAATAAAATATCTCCAAAAATATTTTCCAATAATTTTCCAAAGTCCTTCAAATCAAGGTGATTATTTGTCTGAAGTAGTGTAGGGTTTCCTGCCTAGGCAGGGGGTTGGACTAGAAGACCTCCAAGGTCCCTTCCAACTCTGTTGTTGTTATTATTATTATTATTATTATTAAGGTGGCAATAAAAGTATAATCCAATATTTTGAAATGGTTTAAATTGCTAAAAACTAGCCAATCCAGTCTATCCTTTATCTTTAAGGTTGCTCTGTCTGCAATTTCTTTTCTTTCTTTTCCAAATCTGACAGTAGCTCCAGATCTTAGTCACTGCTATTCACCTCAATTGAGTCCCACTTTCCAAAGGGGGTGTTTTTTAGGGGAAATTCCACGGCAAAAGTTAGGAAGTTCTTACCCAGACTGAATACAGTCAATACACTATTACAGGATCTTTCCTTTCTTCTCTTCCGTTTCAGCTGTCACGGCTTCGGTTCAGCCATAATGGCTGTCTTCTCTTCCGCCGGTTAAAGGGGCTTTCTTTGGGTCAAACGAAACTGCACTCTCCTCACGACCACCGAAGCATCCCCTCTGTCTTCGTCATCCCTACAGGGTGACTTTCAGCCCTGCAGAGCCGCCTAGCTAGAAGAATTCGGCGGGACTTCGCGGAGCTACTGCTTTGCTGCGATGTCGGCTGCCTTCCCCATATGGTCTTTCTTGTAGGCCAGTTTGGTCTCTCCAGTAGTCAGTAAGCCTTCTTGGCATACTGACTTCAGTGCATTTTCTTCATTGTCCTTCAGATATTCTCCCAAAGTCCTTTTTTCTTCTTCAACCATCTGATGTACTTGCAACAATCCACGCCCACCTATTTGCCTTGGTAGGTAGAGTCTGTCAATGTTGCTGCGAGGATGAAGGGCATGATTCATTGTCATTATTTTTCTGGTCTTCCTATCCATTGCTTTTAGTTCTGCTTGAGCCTTGGTGGCACAGTGGTTAGAATGCAATAGTGCAGGGCTAACTCACTGCTTGCAATACTGGGTGGGACAGAGCACTGGTGATGGGGGGGTGTAGGAGAGGCTGCAGCAGCATGCCAATGATCGCTGAGGACCAGCTGGTCGGCAGACGGTGAGCCGGGGATCAGCTGTGCAGTGGGGAGGCATGGCGACATGAGACAAGCAGCCTGCCGGGATTCGGAGCTCCAGCTACCGGGCGACAACCAGCTGATCCGGCCTGACGATCAGCTGTTCTGGGTCAAGGAATGGCCAGACGTCGTCCCACCGGACAGGCCAATGCACAGCTGACAACGGGGCGAGGCCAGCACCAGTGGAAGGGCGTGGCTCGCCTAAATAAAATGTGCTGGGAGGCGGAAGCTCCCAGTGCTGACTTTGCATCTTTGCATGCTGTTTTGCTGCTGCTAGAACTCATTGTGTGCCAGAGTCCGGCAAATAAAGCAAGTTAGGCTCCAAGCGAGTGGCATTTTAATACTGGTTTAGGTCCAGAGCTCGGACCTTTGAGAGGAAGTCAGCGCTCTCTTAATTTCAATTGCCTGCTGCTTTCGGCTGAAAGGTAGGGGAGCGGTAGGGAGGATGGCGGAGGGGACAGCTCCAGCAGCTGCTGTTGGCACGGTAGAGGAGCAGGCGGCGGAGGTGGTCCTCACGCCAGAGCAAGGTGGGGAACCAGCACCGCCAGACATGCATCCGAAGGAGCATGAGGGGCGAGGCAGTGTGCAGCTGCCGCAGGGACAGCCGGCCACGGACATGACCTAGGAGCAAGGCCCCGGGGGGGAATGGTGGCACAGCTCGTCTGTGACCACCATGACTGGACCCCAGCTACCACACCCCAGTTATTCAGGTGCACATTTTACTCTGTGGCATGAACGAAGCTTGACTGGCAACGACGAGGTCAGCTACAACCGCACCCAGCAGCCAAATGATGGAGATAATGCGGGAGTGGTTCTGGGAGGCCAGCTTTTGGGAGGCCTCCATCTGGCAGCCATGGGACCTGGGGGGAGAGGCAGCTACCTGGCCGGCATGGCTGCAGGAGCCGAAGCCGAGTGCTGTACTGCCTCCTAGGGTTCGATTGGACAGTCTGAAGCTTCGCCTGGATGCCGCCCCATGCAGATCACGAGAGGTCCCGCTGCTGAGTGGCCCAGGGTGGGGTTCCTCATCGGGGTCCATGACAGGACGACCAGGGCTATCGACCGGAGAGACCATTAGAGCAGGGGATGGAGTTTCCCAGTACCGGGCCCTGCAACATGCAGCCCCACAGTCGGGCCACCAGGGGCCCCTGCTGACACCTGGGGTCCTGGGTGAACGCCAGGGGCCCGGGTAGCCAATGGGATACTGCCCTTACCCATCGCCCATGGAACCTCCTCTCTTGAAAGCCACGTTCAATGGGGATCCTGAGCGCCTGGCTCTTTTTCTAAACCAGCTGATTAGCCACCTGACCGCTATGACCACTTCTACCCATTTCAATGGGCGATGGTGGTGGCGGTGACGGCAGTCTTGGGGGAGGCAGCCGAGTGGATGGCGACCCTCCATAATGAGCATGCTGGTGAATTGGTGGACATTGGCCTCTTCCTGGAGGCGCTATGGGGTCATTTCGAGGACGGAACCCTAGTTCACCCAGTGGAGGGGGAGCTTCTCACACTGTGACAAAGAGGCCGGTCAGCGGGGGACTACGTCCGGGACTTCCGCTGGGCTGCCAGTAAGGTGAGGTGGTGGCCTGAGCGCCTGCTGGTTCATCATTTTAAGACGAGCCTGGACCAGAATTTACGCCAGGCGTGTGCCTATCGGGGCCTCCCTCACCCGCTGGATGACTGGTAGCGATAGCAATAGCACTTAGACTTTCATACCGCTTCACAGTGCTTTACAGCCCTCTCTAAGCGGTTTACAGAGTCAGCATATTGTCCCCAACAATCTGGATCCTCATTTTACCAACCTCGGAAGGATGGAAGGCTGAGTCAACCTTGAGCCTGGTGAGATTCGATCTTTCAAATTGCTGGCAGCGGGTGATTAGCAGAAGTAGCCTGCAGTACTGCACTCTAACCTCTGCGCCACCGCAGGTCTTCAGGTACCAGGTGGTTGTAGAACTAAACGCTGAATTGCGGGTGTGTCGCCCTTCAGGGGGAGTTCGGTGCTGGAGCATGGACCACGGGGAAGTTCGGTGCTGGACCACAGAGGGTTGGGGAGCGACTGCTCGTTGCCAGTAGGGTGGCCCCGATTCCTGTGGGGGGGGTCCCGTGGGGGGGTCACCCGACCACCAATGAAATGTTTCCGGTGCGGCCAACCAGGTCACTGCACGGCCGAGTGCCCAGTCTCTACCCCGCAGGCCAAAGCAGGTGCTCCTCGGCTGAGCCAGGCTAAGAAGAACCCTCTGAAGACCCTCTGAAGTCCAGAGCAGCGAACCAGGCAGTGGAGGTACCAATGTCCCCAACTGAGGAGGGGGAGGGAGTAGCGGCAGGTGAGTACCAACCCTCCTATGACAGCGAAGACAACGGGGATGGGGACCTGATGGTGAGTGAATCCGTGTACCCCTTTGTCATCCCTGTGACCATAACGGCCCCACAGTTGGGTCGAGGGGGGTAGGTATAAGGCACTAATAGACTCGGGGTATATCTGGTGCCTGATTAGCCAAGTGGTAGCCACAGGCCTGGGGATACGGGTCAAGGCGTTGGCCAAGCACATACAGTTTGAGCAGGTTGATGGGTCCCTGTTGGGGGGAGTCTCGGCCACCCATGTCACTGAGCTGGTGCGATTGGACATGGCCCAGCATTGGGAGATGATATGGTTCATAGTAGTGCCTACGATGACAGAATCCGTAATCCTGGGGTTAGCCTGGTTGGACAAGTGGGGTCCCACTATATGGTGGCAAGGCAGTTACCGCAAGCTGAGGATAGCAACAGGGCCTAGGCCCCCTCCCCACAAACAAGCCCGGGGGGGAGGATCGACCCACTCCAGTCCAGACCCCACCCCGCGGGTCTAGGAGGACTGAGCGGAGGTATTTAGCGAGGAGAGCGACATGCTGCCCCCACACCACCCAACCAACTGCGCTATTGAAATCCTCCCCGGGGCAAAGCTACCAAAGCCCAAAATGTACTCAATGACGCCAAAAGAGATGGAAGACCTGCGGAAGTACATACTGTATATAAGAACCTAGTAGCTCGGGGTTTCATTCAGCTCGCTCGCGGATCGCGGCCCCTGTCCTGTTTAAAGAGGACAGGACGATGCGGTTATGCATGGACTTCAGGGGCATCAACGGGATGTGCGTGGAGAATATGTACACCCTGCCCCTTATGAAAGACATGCTTTCTCACCTGGCTAAGGGGAGGATATTCACAAAATTGCATCTGCGGGAGGCATACTACAGGGTGAGAATCGAGGGGGACGAGTGGAAGACCGCATTCAACTGCCCCTTGGCGAGTTTACAATTCCGGGTGATGCCTTTTGGCCTGCAGGGGGCTCCTGCTGTATTCATGCAGCTGATCAACGAGGTGTTACACAAGCACCTGTATCAAGGGGTGCTGGTGTATATCGACGATATCCTCATTTACACCCGGACTATGGCTGAGCACACCCAGCTGGTTAGGCAGGTCTAGAAGAAGATGTTGGCTGCCAACCTCTATGTTAAGCTGTCAAAGTGCGATTTCCACCAAACCCGATTGGATTATCTGAGGTACCGCATATCCAGTACCGGAGTGGAGATGGATCCAATCAAGGCCCAGGATGTTATGGGGTGGCAGACACCGAAAATGTGCAGACAGTTGCAGTTTCCTGGGCTTCACAAATTTTTATCGGCAATTCATCCCCTCATTCGCCAAGGTGGTGTTGTGACTTGCCCGCGTCCCGCGCAGATGATGGAGGACCCGGATGATGAGTAGCCGCTCATGTTGCAGCAGGACCACCCTGTGTACCTGGCACCTGAGTCTGCCAGCGATGACGACTCAGTGCCAGAGGAGGAAGACCAGCCAGGACCTTCTGCACCTGCTCAGCAAAGTGAGTCGTCAGAGGAAGAGGAGCCTCTGCTGGATGCTAGGGCTCGTAGAGCAGCCAGCAGGCAGGATTGGCTTAGCAAACGGAGGTCTCCTCGGAGGTAGCACTGAGGGCTAATTGGGCCACGCCCTCAGTGCCTATTTAAGTCAGGTGCAGTCAGAGATCCGTGCTGCAAACAACACCAGTGTTTCTCGAGCACCATTGGAGTTTCTTGAAATCAGAGTTCTTGCATTTGGAAGCTAACATCATCTGTCAGCCAGCTCAAGTGAGTTGAAGATAAGGAAGCCTAATTGCCTCTGTATTTGAACTTAACCCACGAAGAGCCCAAGGACATTTGTGACTCTGTTCTTTGCATCTTTTCTGGACATTATACCTGTTGTGCCTTTACTAAGAAGCTTCATTAGTAAAGAGATACTTTTATTTGATTATTACAAACGGTTGTGTGTGTGTTTCTGGTTGGGTTGCGGTGCTGGGACACAACAGTTTGTTTTCAGCCCACACTGACCACACACAAACCGAGATAGCACCATGGAGCAGCTTCAGGATGAGAATGCGCAACTTCGACAGCAGCTGGCAATCATGAATGTTCAGTTGACGCTGCAACAAAATCAGCTGGCAGCAGCTGCTCCTGTTTTGGCTCCCGCCCAAAGGACACGCTGCCCGATAGCCATGCCGGATAAGTTCCATGGAGACGAGGCTATGTTCCCGGCGTTCCTGGGCCAGTGCCAGTTGTTCATGTCTCTGAGGCCAGAGGATTTCCCCCACGACCGGGACAAGGTGGGGTTTGTAATTAGCCTGCTGTCTGGAAATGCAGCACGTTGGGCCACCCCTCTACTGGTCCAAAACAGTCCCCTCCTCCAGGACTTCGGGTGTTTCTGTGCCCATTTGGAGGAGATATTAGCTGACCCAATTAAGGCCCAGACGGCGTGCAGCCAATTAAGGCAGCTGAGGCAAGGCCGGAGATCACTCAGGGAGTACATCAGCGAATTCCGTCTCCTCAGCCAAGACTCGGCCTGGAACGAGGCTGCATTGTTGGATGCCTTCCAGGAGGGCTTGGCAGACAGCATCCAGGACGAGCTGGCACGCGTGGACATTCCTGCAACCACCAACGAACTGGTGAGGCTCTGTCTCAAAATTGATGCCTGATTGCAAGGGAGGAACGCGCGCCGTGCTGCTCCAGCGCCTCTTGCGCCACCTGAAGTCTCAGCTGTTCCGGCTCCACGACGTGCTGCTCAGGCACCTCCTGTTCCCCGTGGACTTCAGTCGGCCCCGGCTCCCCGTGATGAGCCTATGGACCTTGGTGCTGTTCGGCCCCGCTTGACCGGCGCGGAAAAGGACAGATGCAGGGCAGGGGGGTTGTGTCTGTATTGCGGCGAACCGGGCCATTTCGCTCGCTCATGCCCCAGGAAGGGTCGGGGGCCCACCGCTTCTGGTCCTGCTCCACCGTCCCAGCCATCGTCGTCGGGAAATGGCCAGCGCCCGGCCTAGCGGAAATGCTGGGTCGGGCATGCACACGCAAGGACTCTGGCTCGGCTGACGTGGATCCCGGTCCTCTGCGGCATCTGTTATTGGACAGCAAGGTCTTCATTGACCACCGGGCTCGAGGGATCTTCGCACACGCCTTGGTGGACTCCGGGGCAACCACCAATTTCATCGACGAGGCATTCGCCTGGCATCTCGCCGTCCAGGAGGCCATCCAGTTCTATGTGACATTGGGACTCCATTTCCCCCTGGTCCTCGGACTAGCGTGGCTGCGCACCCACGACCCTCGGATTGTATGGTCCCAGAACTTTATCGCTTTTCCTAGTCTACAGTGTGGACCATATGCGCCAGGTTTGCACGGGCGCAGTACCAGACCCTCCGGACATCTCACTCCCGGCCGACTTTTCGGACTTTGCCGATGTGTTTAGTGAAAAGGAGGCGGACCAGTTGCCCCCGCACCGGCCCTATGATTCCCAACACTCCGCTCCCTGTGGGACGCCTCTACTCAATGTCGGAACCCGAACTGGCCACGCTGCGAGACTTTATAGATAAAAACCTGGCCAGGGGTTTCATCCGACCTTCCTCGTCGCCCTTGTCTGCCCCCGTCCTCTTCGTCAAGAAGAAAACCGGGGACTTGCGCCTGTGCTGTGATTATAGGAAACTGAACGCCATCACAGTGCGCAACCCGGAGTTGATGGAACGCCTCCGCTCGGAGACCATTTCTACCAAACTGGACTTACGCGGCGCCTATAACTTGGTGCATGTTCATGAGGGGGACGAATGGAAGACTGCGTTCGGGACTCGGCATGGTCATTTCGAGTATACAGTCATGCCGTTCGGCTTGACCAACGCTCCGGCTGTGTTCCAGCATTTCATGAACGATATCTTTAGGGATTTGCTGGACCAGTTCGTTGTCTGGACGATATCATGATCTACTCCATGTCCCGGAGCAGCCACGTCCAACACATCCGCCAAGTCCTGCAGCGGCTGCGAGACCACCAGTTGTACGCCAAATTGGAGAAATGTCAGTTTTTCCAGACAACCGTGGATTTCCTGGGCCATCGGATTTCACCGGAAGGCATCGCCATGGACCGTGGCAAGGTCGAGGCCCTGAAAACTTGGCAACCCCTGCGCCGGGTGAAGGACGTCCAGCGACTCCTGGGGTTCGCAAACTATTACAGGACCTTCATCCCGGGGTTCGCCACTCTGACCGCACCTCTCACTTGACTGCTGCAAAAACAAGTCCCTTTCCGGTGGGGCGATCCCGAACAACAGGCATTCAAGACCCTCATGGATGCCTTCATGCAGGAGCCAATCCTCAAGCACCCAGACCCTCACTGCCCCTTCGTCGTGGAGGTGGACGCATCCGACATTGCCGTGGGCGCCGTCTTGTTACAGACCCGGGAAGATGGCGGTCATCTATTCCCCTGCACCTATTACTCACGAAAATGAACCCAGTCGGAGCGAAACTATACCATCTGGGAGAAGGAGCTGCTGGCCATCAAGACGGCCTTCGAGACCTGGCAGCACCACCTCGAGGGGGCTCGACATCAAGTTGAGGTGCGCACGGACCACAAGAACCTAGAGTTCTTACAGACGGCCAGGAAGCTCAACCAGCGCCAGATACGCTGGTCGTTCTTTTTCTCCTGCTTCAATTTCCACATCACTTACATCCCGAGCGGCCGGAATCAGCAGGTGGATGCGCTGTCCTGCAAGCTGGAGTACACCCATGCCCAGGACCCGCTGCTGCCCCGGATGGTCCTGCCCGCCAAGTCCTTCGCGGCTACCCAGGATCCCGTGGACCTCCGAGGGCAGATTCGGGAGGCGCAGCGGCAGGACGCCTATGCGGCGCAACGGAGGCAGGAGGTAGGGCCTGAGTCCCCTTGAACGTTTTCGGATGACCTCCTCCGTTTCCGGGACCTGCTCTATGTTCCCGCCGGTCCGCTTCATGGCATGATCCTTCAGCAGTGCCACGACAGCCCTGCGGCCGGCCACTTCGGCCTTTTCAAGACCTTGAATCTGGTGGCTTGGACTTTTTGGTGGCCCAGACTCTGTGACGACGTCCAGGCCTATGTGACGTCCTGTGTCCGCTGTCGCCAGGCCAAGTATGCCCCTGGAGCGCCGCCGGGCCTGCTGCAGCCCCTGCCGACACCAGAGAGACCCTGGGGGGCCGTCTCTATGGACTTCCTAACGGACTTGCCCCCGTCCGCCGGCTTCACGACCGTGTTCGTGGTAGTAGACATGCTGACCAAGATGGCACACTTCATCCCCTGTCGAGGGTTGCCAACAGCTCGCACCACGGCACGCATGTTCATCCAACGTGTTTTCCGGCTGCACGGTCTGCCAGATAGGGTCATGTCGGATCGGGGGCCCCAGTTCAGGGCCCAATTCTGGAAGGGTCTGATGGCGGCTCTGGAGGTCCAAGTCTGCCTGTCGTCGGCGCATCACCCAGAGACTGATGGGGGCACGGAAAAAGTGATCGGCATCCTTGAGCAGTACCTGCGCTGCTTCGTCAACCAGCAGCAGGACAACTGGGCGGAATACCTTGCCGTGTCCGAGTTTGCCTTTAACAACTCCCAACACACCTCAACGCACGCCTCTCCGTTCCTCGCCAACCTTGGTTACCACCCCCGTTTTTTCCCGCTCACGCTCCTAGACTCTCCTGTTCCTGTGGCGGAGGAATTCCTGTCCGAGCTCCAGGCCGTTCAACAGCTGGTGAAAAGATCCTTGAATAAGGCCAAGGAGGACTATAAGAGGGCTGCGGACCGCTCCCGGAGAGCAACACCACCTCTGGCGGTCAGGGATCGTGTCTGGCTGTCCATGAAGCATCTCCCCTCCGACCGACCGGCTCGCAAGCTCAACCACCGGTTCCTGGGTCCGTTCCCGGTGGAAGCAGTCATTAACCCCGTGGCCTACCGGCTGACTTTGCCTCGCTCTCTCAGGATTTGTGACTCTGTTCTTTGCATCTTTTCTGGACATTATACCTGTTGCGCCTTTACTAAGAAGCTTTATTAGTAAAGAGATACTTTTATTTGATTATTACAAACAGTTGTGTGTGTGTTTCTGGTTGGGTTGCGGTGCTGGGACACAAAAGGTGGCCCTGCCATTAACAGACCTCCTGAAGACAAAGCACACAGACACAAAACCCTGACCAGGTCAACTGCTTCACTGGACGGTGGAATGCCAGCGGGTGTTTGAAACCCTAAAAGCCTTGTTTGCTAAAGAGCCGGTACTGAAACATCCGGATCTTGAACAAGCCTTTGTAGTCCAGGAGGATGCCAGCGATGTGGCAGTGGCCGCTGTACTCCTCCAGGCAAGCGAACAGGGCACGTTACAGCCATGTGCATACACCTCCCGCAAACTCACTGAAACCGAAGGGCGGTGGGCCATCTGGCAGAAAGAGGCTTTCGCTGTCCGGTGGGCCCTCATGACATATCCTTATCTCCTGGAGGGTAGTAAAGTGCCATCCGAGGTGTGGACAGAACATAAAAACCTCGAGGCACTCCAAGCCCCACAGCATTTGTCACCCAAACCAGTGCAGTGGGTGCAGTACTTCCAACATTCTCGTTTTACTTTGAAGTACATCCCTGGGGGAAGAAACTTCCTGGCAGACGCATTGTCCAAGATGCCACAATACAACAGTCGCCGGGAGGAGGTGGTGCACGCCATCATTCCCCCTGCATCGCAACGAGCTGTGCGGATTTCAGCCCGGCGGCCGGTTGTAAGCACAGACAAATTGACCCATCGCTTACAGACTACTGTAACTACTATCTACTAACCCTTTGTTCCTGGAGCACCAGACCTTGCTCACACACTGGAACGGGGTGGCATGGAAAGGCAGTAAATTGTACGTGCCCCACTCCCTGAGGCCACAGGTGCTACAGAGGTGCCACTACGTGAAACAGGCAGGACACTTCGGATTCCTAAAAACCCTGCATTTAGCCAAAAGGCAGTTCTGGTGGCCCAGGATGCAACATGACATAGAAGACTACGTCAAATGCTGCCCGGTCAGTGTGACCGCAAAACCCCAAATAGGGAAGCCCCCTGGCCTCTCACAGTCCGTGGCCGACCCAACCCGGCCATGGGAGGAGATAGCCATGGACTTCATTGTGGAGCTACCAGAGAGCAACAGCCAGACCATAATATGGACGGTCATCAATCTATTTTCAAAACAAGCCCATTTTGTACCCTGCCCTGGCTTGCCATCGGCATGGAAGTTGGCTAAACTCTTTCTCTCACATCTATCGCCTCCACAGCATGCCACAGAGGATCATTTTGGATCAGGGGGTCCAATTCACAGCCAAGTTCTGGCGGGATTTTTTCCGGATGCTAGGGTCGTCCCAGGGGTTAAGCTCGGCATATCACCCAAGTACTAATGGGGCAGTAGAGAGAGACAACGCCATAGTGGAATGATATCTTAGGTGCTATGTCACCTATCAGCAATCCACCTGGACAGATCTTCTGCTGTTTGCGGAGGTGGCGTACAATAATTCGGCCCACAGCAGTACAGGGTTTACACCCTTCCAGGTGGTGCATGGAATAGACTTCGTTCCCATACCGGAATATCCTCGAGAAGTCCCTACTCTGGTCAGGCCACAGGAATGGATAGACACCTTGCAGGGGCTGTGGGGAGCTGTGAAAATGTCCTTGCGGAAACCCAGAAGGTGCAGGCTGACAGAAAACGGGTTCTGCAGTTGCTGTTCTAGGTGGGGGAGAGGGTGTACCTGTCGACCAAGTATTTAAAATTAAGGGTCCCCTGTCAGAAATGGCCCGAAATTCCTGGGCCCATTCCCCATCATGAGGGTTATTACCGTATTTTTTGGAGTATAAGGCGCACCCTTTTCCCCCCTAAAAGAGGGTGAAAACTTGGGTGCGTCTTATACACCGAATGTAGCCCTGCCCAGCCACCCCCATCCTTTGGCTTTTGCCTCCCAGCAATTTGCCTCCTTGCAGCAAACAGCGCAGAGCCTGATTAGCACAAGCAACTGATTATCGGCCTCCCGACCATCAGCTGATTCAGGTTGCAGGCAGGCGGCAATAGACTATGACAATTCCTGCAGCCTGAAACTGTTAGCTGCTTGTGCTAAAACTGAAAGTGAAACTAAAACTGCAAGGAGGCAAATTGCTGGGAGGTAGAGGCAGAGGCAGAGGCAGATTTTTATTTTCTTGTGCTAATCAGGCTGTACTGAAACTGGCTTTAGTCAATTACTAAATGCCTATAGAATGTTCAAATTATTAGACTTATTTTTTAAAGACTGCTTTATTATTGTTCTAGACAACTTAACAAAATGAAGAAGCTTTTTAAAATAAATGCTGGCTCTGAAGAGGCCCAGTGCTATTGTATCTTCTTTTAAATAGCAGAGAATAACTATACTTCCAGAAAGCCACATCAATTTTAACAGCATCTGTACAAGTATAGTCTGAAATGTAACAGTGTCCTGTTGTAGTATTAAGATAAGGCAGCTGAGTTAGACCCTGACTTAGTCATGTTTGGAGTAGATCTATTTAAATAATTGGGAGGAGTTAGTGTGATTACATTTAAGAAAACTTTCTGGCATTAATATACTGCCATAATGTACATATCTCCAATTCTTTGCTTAATCTATGGGTCAGGCACACATGCACAGAAATACACAGCAAACAGTGTATATCATCTGTACTGTTTGCTGGGAGGCAAATTGCTGGGAGGCAGAGGCAGAATTTTTTCCCCTTGTTTTCCTCCCCCAAAACGAAGGTGCGTCTTATACTCCGAAAAATACGGTAATCCTGTAATGTTAAAGTTACCCCGATTGCTAGGTAAAGTGCACCCAGTATTTCACAGCAGTCTGTTGAAGCCCAGACTTGGACACCAACAGTACCATTACCTGGCCCTGTGGAGGTGGGGGGGAGATCCATTATGAGATTGACTGGGTGTTATATTCCCGAGTACTTAGGGGTTGGCTGCAATATCTGGTTTGATGGAAGGGGTATCCCCTCACGGAGGCCTCATGGGTGGCGAATAGGGATATACAGGCAGGCCAACTGATTACCAAGTTCCATAAGACACATCCCCACAAACCAGGGGGTGGATGTCAAATGGGTGTCAAATGGGAGGTCAAATGTGATAATTTGTCGCCATAGGTCAGGGGTGGCCAAACCATGGTGCATGCGCCAAACATGGCGCATTGGATGATTACAAGTGGCACATTGCATCCTTGCGCCTACTTATTTTTTAAAAAAATAGGTGTCATAACTGAATCCATCTTAATATTTTCAACACCAAAGTGATCTCAGTTCAATTCGTACAGCCTTCGGTAATGTTCAACTTCTCGGTGTCTGAAACTTAGAATGGAACTTGTGAGATGTTACTTTAGGCGGGTTTACAAACATACGGATATTTTTATTGGTGTTGCCATTGCGCGTTACGATCGCAAACACCGCGCACTAGCAATACATCATGTGTTTGAAGTCACGTGCGAATGAGCGGCGAGCATTCGATATGGTCAGTCAGTTCTGAGTGAGCCATCGTGGCATGGAGTTTGAAGCAGTGTTTTATTGAGTGTACTAGCGTGGTTTTTGTATTGAGAGTGATTGAAAGACAGATTGAAGATTAAATATATATTGCATTTGTCAAAGAAGAGCGCCACTACTTTTTCTTGACACGAACATAGAATTCAAAAGTTTTTGAAAGGAAAGCAGACGAAATTGCTATATCAAGGCAGACAGTTATGAGACGTATCGAGGAACTCTCAGGATGTATCTCAGCAACTGGAAGACCTTGTCCATTCTTGTACTTTCTTTTCTCTATCTTTGGATGAATCAACGGACATATGTGATGTTGCCCAGTTAAACATTTTTATAAGAGGAATTGATGTTAATTTTAATGTCTTTGAAGAACTTGCTTTTGTGCTGTAATAGATATTGTTTTTCATACAATAATTAAACCATTTAAAAATGTTGATTATGTCAATAAGCATACTTTTATTTAAAAGGGCCATCACTGTTATAAATCATATTCCAGGACCCCTTCTAGTGAGTAGAGAGAACAGACAACTCCAAGTTCCAAGCTGATCTCACTCTCAGTGCTTCATCTCGCTCAGAGCTTTCTCTCTCTCTCATCACATCCAACAACTGTGGTCCAGAGTTATCTTCACCAAACGAGACTCTCCGGCAGCTGTAACACCACCAGTGGGGTCCACGACAGCGATCACCCTCTCGTCCAAGAGATTATTTCTAACTATTGTAGATTGGACACATAAACATGTGTCTTTTGAAATGGCATAAATTAATTAATCGAATTGCGTGATTGAGTTATTCCTTTTCCTCTCTTAAGCAAAGCAGATCCTACCCCTATCCCTATTTTACAACCCCAAACGTGAAAGTAAGAAGGTAAAAAACGTGCTTGAGTTGTATGGCGCATCTGAACTCGTCTGTGAAAAAATTGGCGCATGGTATGCTTAAGGTTGGCCACCACTGCCATAGGTACTCACTGACTCTGCTTACTGTCTTCCAGGTGCAGCCCTGGTAGAGGGGAGCCACCTGTGAAACCCTGAAGCCCGGGATTTGCCATACCGAGGCTGTTCTGACCCGGCTTCCTGATCACAGACCCCAGCACAACACAGCGTCTGTACAAACCTTTGTTTAATAATAAAAGCTACTAATTGGCTTGTTTAGCAGTCGTTCTAAAGTCAAATAAATTATAAATCAGTCTTTTCAGAGCACCGGCTGTTAATTAAACTCCTTAACAGCCGGCAAGCCCGGGATGGGGGTCACTCCTCTATCCTGGTGCTACTTGACCTCTCAGCGGCCTTCGATACCATTGACCATGGTATCCTTCTGCGTCGTCTCGGAGAGGTGGGGGTGGGCGGCACTGTTTTGCAGTGGTTCTCCTCCTTCCTCTCTGACAGGATGCAGTCGGTGTTGACAGGGGGTCAGAGGTCGAGCCCTAGGCCCCTACTATGTGGGGTGCCGCAGGGCTCGGTCCTCTCGCCCATCCTGTTTAACATCTACATGAAGCCACTGGGTGAGATCATCCGACGACACGGGGTGAGGTATCAGCAATATGCTGATGATACCCAGTTGTACATCTCCACCCCGTCTCAATTCGGGGAAGCCGTAGACGTAATGGGCCGCTGCCTGGACGATGTTAGGGTCTGGATGGGGAAGAACCGGCTAAAACTTAACCCTGACAAGACTGAGTGGCTGTGGATATTGCCTCCTAAGGACTTGACCAATTGTCCCTCCTTGGTTCTTGGGGGGGAGAAATTAGCTCCCTCAGAACGGGTTCGCAATTTGGGTGTCCTCCTAGACCCACAGCTAAAATTGGAGCAACATCTTTCAGCTGTGGCTAGGGGGACCTTTGCACAAGTACGTCTTGTGCACCAATTGCGACCCTACTTGGAGAAGGAAGCACTTCTCACAGTCACTCATGCCCTTATCACCTCACGGCTGGATTACTGCAATGCGCTCTACATGGGGCTACCCTTGAAGAGTGTCCGGCGACTGCAATTGGTGCAAAATGCAGCTGCGCGAGCTGTGGTGGGTGTACCCAGATGCACCCACGTAACACCGATCCTCAACCAGCTGCATTGGCTGCCCATTAGTCTCCGGATCCAATTTAAGGTGTTGGTCGTTACCTTTAAAGCCCTACATGGCTCAGGGCCAGGTTACCTTCGGGACCGCATCCTGCCGCATACCTCCCTATGACCGGTTAGGTCCCACAGAGTTGGTCTCCTCCAGGTCCCATCGACCAAGCAATGCCGGTTGGCGGGGCCGAGGGGGAGAGCCTTCTCTGTGGGAGCCCCCTCCCTTTGGAACCAACTCCCTCCAGAGATCAGGACTATCCCCACCCTGCTGGCCTTCCGTAAAGCAATAAAAACTTGGCTCTTCCGGCAGGCGGGGTATAAGTGAAAGTTCTTTTTAAAATGATAGCATTTTAACATGTTTTTTTAATTTTTTTTAATTTTTTGTTTTTTAAAAAAATCGCTTTTATGGATATGTTTCTATACCTGTTGTTAGCCGCCCAGAGTCCCCCGGGAGTTGGGCGGCATAGAAATTTTTATTTTTATATATATATATATATATATATATATATATATATATATATATATATATATATATATATATATATATATATATATATATATATATATATATATATATATATATATATATATATATATATATATATATATATATATATATATAAATATAAATATAAATATATAAATATAAATATATAAATAAATAAAATAAATATTTCAAACAAAATAACTTAAGTCAGACGAAGAGTCTTCCAGATAATAGCCGATAAACCACACGAACCTGGCTGTTTGGCAAAACGCCCAGAAGGAATGTGCAGGCAACTTTGACGAGTTCAAACGGGACCAGACACAGAGGCTTGAATTTCACAGACCAGGACTTGGAATGAACTTACTTGCTTCCTGCAAATTCCTTCCTCGATTTCATCCCTTAAATAGGCTATGGGAGTGGCCAATTACCCCAAGCCTTAGTCTCGAGTATTCCTTCTCCTCAAGAGCCATTCCTGCCTTTTGGCAGCTCTGCGCGCACGCGCATTGAGAACGGGCTCCTGTTCTGCCCCAGCACCGAGCCCCAATAATTACGCAACACACAACCATTCAAACATAGTTTGATTTAGTCAGTAAAGCAACATCTCATAATAACTTCTTAAACACGAACAGAACAAGATAGACAGAATTCACTCTATTCAAACCCCCCCAGTTGTTACTTCCCTAACTTAACAGCTGGCCGAAGTCCAAGAGATAATTGCAAGTCTCACTGTACTTGGCACAAGTCCCAAAACTAGCAGATGCTAAGCACAAGACCTGTTCTGGAATTGCAAAGTGGAAACGCCAAAGTCCATATTCAGAAGCCACGTTTGCCAGAAACAAGAACCGGAAACTGGAATGCAAACTGGCCACACTGGAGGACTGGATTCAGAAACCACGATGCCAGAAACAAGATCTGGGCTGGACTGCAAACTGGAACTGCGTAAGCCAAGATTCAGGAACGACGATGCAAACTGGAAACCGAGATCAAGAATTCATTAAAAAGTCATTCTTAGATTTCTACTCAGGATTATATAGTGGGGATAAAGTTAGGGAAGAAGAGATAGATAGGTACTTACAGCAACAAAATATTCATACACTTACTGAAATTCAGAGGGATACCTTAAATCAATTGATAACTTCAGAAGAGATTGCATTGGCAATTAAACAATTAAAAGTGGGCAAGGCTCCGGGGACAGATGGATTAACCACTGTTTATTATAAAAAATTGCAGGAGGAAATGGTGGAACCACTTAAAGATTTGTTTAACTATATCCAAAAGGGAGGCACTGTACCTCCATCTTGGAAAACTGCTTTTATCTCTCTGATCCCAAAAGAGGGTCAAGATCTTACAGACCCAAAAAATTACAGGCCGATTTCACTTCTAAACTGAGATTATAAAATTTTTGCAAAAATTTTAGCAAATAGACTAATGATAGTTTTACAACAGACAATACATCATGATCAAACTGGGTTTATAACAGGTAGACAAATGAAAACTAATGTTAGACAAGTTGTTAACTTATTAGAGTATTTGGGAAAGAACAACCAGGTCCCTGCAACATTGATATTTTTGGATGCTGAGAAAGCTTTTGATAGATTGAATTGGCGATTTTTATTAAAGCTAATAGAAAAATTACAACTTGGAGATTATTTTGTACAATCTATTCTGGCAATATACCAAAAACAAACAGCGCAAATAATAATCAATGGTGGGTTAACAGATAATTTTAATATAGAAAAAGGAACAAGACAAGGATGTCCTTTATCTCCTTTGTTGTTTATCTTGAGTTTGGAAATATTACTCAGCAAAATAAGAGAACTTGACACAATAAAGGGGATTAAGATCAGACAGGAAGAATATAAGTTACGAGCTTTTGCGGATGACCTGGTTGTTACTCTGACCCAACCACTACAATCTATTAAAATTTTGATGGATACAATTAACTTATATGGACAAGTATCTGGTTTTAAGATAAATATAGCCAAAACAAAAATAATAGTTAAAAATGTGACAAGAACTCAAAAAGAAGAAATAGAAAAGGTAACAGGTTTTGAAGTAGTTCAAAAGATCAAATATTTAGGGGTTTATATTATGTCCACAAATACAAAACTATACCAACATAATTATGAACCATTATGGTTAAAAATACAGAAAGATATGGAAAATTGGGAAAAACTGCAATTGTCACTGTTGGGAAGGATAGCTGCTGTTAAAATGAATGTTTAACCAAGGTTTCTATTCCTTTTTCAAATGATACCAATACTTAAAAAAGACGGAACCTTAAGGGAGTGGCAGAAGGGTATAAATAAATTCATTTGGGCAGGGAAGAAGCCGCGGGTAAATCAGAAGATAATGCAGGATACACGTGAAAGAGGGGGCTTAAAAATGCCAAACTTAAAATTGTATTATGAAGCAGCAGCTCTCGCAGCAATTACAGATTGGATTAACTTAACGGAAGAAAGTGTATTAAATATTGAGGGATATGGTTTGCTCTATGGGTGGCATGCCTATTTAATATATGATAAAAAGATAGACAAAGTTTTTAAGAGTCATATATTGAGAAATGCTTTATTGCGTGTCTGGAAAAAGTACCAATGTAAGCTAAATGATAAAATACCTTGGTGGACGGTACCTAGACACGCGATAGAAAATATAAACTTGGAACAAAACATAGATAAGATTACATATAAAGAACTTCTCCTTGAAGATGGAACACTATCTCAATTAAAATCATTTGAGAAATTAAAAGGGGAAGGAATAGTTAGGACCTGGTTCCAATATAGACAATTACAGGCCAGATGGAGAGATGATAGAAAAATTGGTATTGTGCAAAATGAAGAAAACTTGATTGTACAAATTAAAGATAATGGTCCAATGCATATAAAAAGATTATATAATATTTTATTGGAACTGGATTCAGAATCGGAATTGGTTACAGATTGTATGATAAAATGGGCTCAAAACTTTGGAGAACCTATAACGATGGACATATGGGAAAAGATATGGGTTACAAATGTTAAATTTACGCAGGCTCAAAATTTGAGGGAAAATTTTTATAAAATGTTTTACAGATGGCACTTAGACCCAAAAAAATTGGCATGTATGTATCCTAACTTACAGCCTAAATGCTGGAGATGTGAATGTGATGATGCTACATATTTCCATGTATGGTGGACTTGTAAAAAAATTAAGGCTTTCTGGATAAAAATCTGGTGGATTATACAAAATATTTTAAAGAAAAAAATTAAATTTACACCACAGTTCTTTCTACTGGGAATAACAACGGATTGTACACCTATAGAGACTAAGCTGATTTTGAATTTTATAACGGCTGCCAGATTGTTGGTGGCACAATATTGGAAGAAGGAAGATATACCTACAATTGAAGAATGGACATTGAAAGTGACACATCTGGCCGAAATGGCTAAGGTTTCATCTTATCTTAAGGACCATTCTAATGAAAAATATGTGTTGGAATGGAGTAAATGGATGGAATATATTCAGAAAAAGTTTCAGATTAATATAATTTAAATAGCATTTTTTGTTTGCTGTTTGAAGAAATAATAGATTATACTTTCAAGCTTATGCATAACAAAGAGTTAAGAAAGGATAAGATATTTTTGAATCAACAATCTGTTTTAGTATTAGGTAATTTTATACTTTTTGTTTTGAATTTATACCTTGTGTTTTTCTCTGGGAAGTCTGGGAGGGGGGAGGGGGGAGGGGGGGAGGGTGAGGGAGGGGAGAAGGGTAGAGGGTGGATGGGGGGGTAGAAAAGATAAAAACTGTATGTACTTTGTACTTGTAAAACTTTTCAATAAAAAAAAAGAAAAAAAAAAGGAAAAAAAAATAAGATTCAGGAGTCACGATACAAACTGGAAACTGGAGTCATGATGCAAGATTCAGGAGTCACGATACAAACTGGAAACGAGTCAAGATGCAAGATTCAGGATTGGTGTTGCAAACTGGAAACTGGAGTCATGCAAGATTCAAGAGTCATGGAACAAGCTATGATCAGACGGATTTTTTCCAAGTTGTTCTCTGCCGATTCCCAACTGCATCGACTCTTCTTAAATAGACTAGGGGAGTGGCCAATTAGCTCCAAGTCTTACTCTCGAGTAGACCTCCTCTCGAGTAGACCTTTCTGCCTCTTGGCAGACCTGCGTGCTCTTGCATTCAGGAAAGGAGGGGCTACTCCTTTCCTATCACTGCCAAGCGGTGCTGGAGGCTCCAAAGGCCCTGGCTGCACAGGCTGCTAGGCAGGTCACTGCCAAGCGGTGCTGGAGGCTCCAAAGGCCCTGGCTGCACAGGCTGCTAGGCAGGCCACAACAGCTCCTCTTCTTCTTCATCTTCACTTATGGCAGCCTTTGGAGGTTCTGAAGGCCCTGGCTGAATCTTCCTCTGGCACCGAGTCCTCTCCAGCCTCCTCACTGTCCAACTCTGGTACCAGCTGTACAGGCCGCTGGTGAATCACAACATCAGCCTCTTCGCTGTCCGAATCAGCTACCAGCTGCACAGGCCGCTGGCAGGCCACAACAGGGGCGGGACGGTGTTATGGGGTTGTGTTTGCTTTTAATCTTTATCTCTATGTGCCTCTATGAGGTGTTTCCGGTTCCTGGGTGTTTGCTTTGAAGATGCTTTATAAGCGTCGTTAGTTTGTTTTTAGCTCATTAATAAAAGCTTATCTGAAACATGGTGTCAGAAGTGGTTTGGCCTTGAAAAGTGGAGCGTCTGAAGTAAAAAATATAGCACCATGGCAGATAATATACCACTGCCGCAACTCATGCGAGTAAGTGAGGACTCTAGCACTAATTGGGAAAATTTTAGGGCAGAGTTTGAAGATTATTCTTTGGCTACAGGCTTAAATGATAAGCCGGCAGCAGTACAAGCTGCCACATTAAGAAGACTAATGGGTGCAGAATGCCTTCATATTTATAAACATAGTTTAACTCTTACAGAAGAGCAGAGGACTGATACTAAGGCTATTTTGGATGCTTTGGAAGCTTTCTTCAGACCGCATAAGAATGTTATATATGAAAGATATCTTTTTGGGAGCTGCACTCAGGAAGAAGGAGAAATGATTGACGCCTTTGTAACACGCCTAAAGGAAAGGGCTGCAAGTTGTGAGTACGGTTCCTTGAGAGATGAACTTATCCGAGACAAAATAGTTTTGGGTGTTGCCAAGGAAAGTACACGCCGCCATTTATTAAGGGAACATGATTTAACCTTGCAATTAGCCATAGAAATATGTCGGACTATTGAACTTACAGATAAACGGCTGATGGCGTTGGAGCGAGATAAACAGACCAACTGTGTTAATGCAGCTTCCAAGCACCAGCCAAATGTGAGGAATCGTCAGCAACAGCAGCAGTTCAAACAGAAGCCTCGCAATTTGTCAGTAGACAGCCACACACCGTGTAAATACTGTGACAATGAGTATGCACGTGGGAAAGAACGGTGTCCAGCGTATGGTAAAATCTGTAGGGCGTGTGGGAGGCTGAACCATTTTGCTGGGGTGTGTCTGGCAGCAAAGAAATTGCATATGGTCGAGCAAACACCGGATTTAGAGGATGTATCGCTGTTTACCACTGATGTGACCTACACAAAAGAATGCATTGGTGCAGTACATTCAAAGGGTAAAAAGTGGTTTGTTAATCTTAAATTTAATGATATAACTCAATCTTGTCAGTTGGACTCGGGGGCAACATGTGATGTGATGAGCCTAAAGGACAAAAGGAAATTGGCACCTGAGACACCCCTTCAGCCTAGTAGTGCCACATTGAGGTTATATTCGGGGAAACTGATGGAGTCGCTAGGCTTATTTTATACTGAATGTAACATACGTGGGGTTACTCACAAATTGGAATTTGAAATTGTGGATGTAGATCAAAAGCCGTTATTGTCAGGCTCAACATGTGAGCGGTTGGGACTGATGCGATTTACCATTCCAAGGGAGTTACATAATGTCGAAACCTATTCCTCCAAAGTCTTGGGGAGACCATTGATAAAGCACCAGGTCCTCCAAGCTTATAGGGAGGTGTTTGAGGGCCCTATTGCATCTGTTCCAGGAGAGGTTCATTTTCAACTTGATCCCACTGTTCCTCCAGTACAAAGTGCCCCGCGCAATGTCCCTATAGCCATTAAGTCACAGGTTAAAGCACAGTTGGATAAATATGAAGCAGAGGGACATATTGTTTCAGTAGCCGAGCCAACCGACTGGATAAGTAACATGGTGGTGATTAGGAAAGTGGAAAAGATCCGAATTTGTATCAATCCTAAGTTTTTGAATATGGCCTTGAAGCGATCGCATTACCCAATGCCAACGTTAGAGGATGTTTTGCACAAGCTGCCTAAGGCACGGATTTTTACACTTGTTGATGCCAGGGATGCCTTCTTACAGTGTAAACTGGATGAAGAGAGCAGCTATATGACCACGTTTTGGACTCCTTGGGGCAGAAAGAGGTGGCTTAAACTGCCCTTTGGTGTCTCCGTAGCACCAGAGATATATCAAAGGAAGCAGCATGAATTATTGAGTGGTCTCAGTGGAATTGAGCCTATAGCTGATGATATCCTTATAGTTGGGTGTGGCGACACTGATGACGAAGCAGAGCATGATCATGATGGGAAACTAATGGCATTACTGGAGCGGTGTAAGCAGGTGAAGCTGAGGCTCAGTATAAAGAAGTTGCAGTTTAAGGTGCGAGAAGTCCGCTTTCATGGACATATTTTAACATCACAAGGGTTAAAAGCGGACCCAGACAAGATCAGAGCTATTGTGAACATGCCACTGCCTACTGATGCTAAAGCAGTGCAGAGATTCATTGGCTTTGTCACATATTTAGCAAAATTCTTGCCACATTTATCTGAGGTGTGCCAGCCATTGAGACGTCTGGTGGATAAAGATGCAGTTTGGTACTGGCTCCCTAAACATGACCAGGCAGTGCAAGAGATAAAACGCTTGGTTACTACTGCTCCAGTATTAAAATATTATGATGTCACAAAAACGGTCGCTATTCAAAGTGACTCAAGTAAGAACGGTCTGGGATGCTGTCTGTTACAAGAAGGCCAGCCAGTTGCATACGCGTCTAGAGCGCTTTCGCCAGCAGAGTTAAACTATGCTCAGATCAAGAAAGAATGTTTAAGTATTGTATTTGCTTGCCAGTGTTTCCATTATTACCTTTATGGTAGAAATACAATTACAGTTGAAACTGATCACAAACCATTAATAACCATATTCAAAAATGTGCCCCTAAGCGTTTGCAAAGCATGATGCTCAGTTTACAGCATTATAATCTTGACGTCGTTTTCAAGCCAGGACGTGAAATGTATATTAGCGACACTCTGAGTAGAGCCACAGTAGATCAGACAGCTATGGGAGGAGAACATGAATACCAGACGGTTTGTTGGCTGCAACAGGAACAAACATGTTTTGCTGAAATTAACCAAGCAGATTATCTTAATGTTACGAATCAGCGGTTACAGCAGTTGAGGCAACACACAAACGCTGATGTGGCCCTACAGACACTAAAGAATATTGTGCTTAGTGGGTGGCCGGATGTGAAAGAGGCAGTTCCCATGATTGTAAGGGAATACTGGTCCTTCAGAGACGAGATCGATGTACAAGATGGCATTCTGTATAAGGGTCCCAGAGTTATAGTGCCAAAGTTATTGAGACCGGAGATGTTATTGCGCATCCATTCAAGCCATATTGGTGGGGAGGCATGCTATAGACAAGCCCGTGACACATTGTACTGGCCGAATATGCGAGGTGAAATTGAGGATTTTGTCAGTAATTGTTCCATCTGTAATGAATATGCACATCGGCAACAGAAAGAAACCATGATGTCACATGAGATACCATCCCGACCCTGGCAGATCATTAGTATGGACTTGTTTAATTATGCAGGGAAAGAGCACTTGATAATAGTGGACCATTATTCTGACTTTTGGGAAATTGACCTCCTTCCAGATCTTTCAACTGAGACCACCATCAAGAGATGTAAGTCTCAGTTTGCACGTTACGGGCAACCAAATGTAGTGATTACAGATAATGGTCCTCAATTTGTAAGTCTGCAATTTAAAAAATTTGCTGCGGAATGGGAGTTTGATCATATTACTTCATCGCCACGTTATCCGCAAGCGAACGGAAAAGCCGAATCAGCTGTAAAAATTGCTAAGAACTTATGTAGGAAAGCATATGGCGAAGGTAGTGATCCATGGAAGGCTATTTTACATTGGAGGAATACTCCAACCGAAGGTATGGACAGTAGCCCAGCACAAAGATTAATGTCACGGAGATTAAAGACGTCCTTACCCGTGGCAAATAAGTTGCTTGAGCCCGTGGTGATACAAGGGGTCCCGGAAAGGCTATGGCAGAAGAGGCAAGTGGCTAAGGGCAAATATGATAGATCTGCAAGAGACTTGCCAGAGTTGAAGGTGGGAGAACGAATTCGGATGAGACCACTGCCTGGAGATCGGACTGGCCGTTGGGAAAGGGGTACCTGTTTACAACAAGTGGCACCCCGCTCCTATTTGGTGGAGATTGGGGGAACCCGATACCGGCGGAACCGTGTGGACTTGCGTGTGGCTGAGCAACCAGACTCCTCATATCCAGTGGGTGGGTCAGAGACAGTTGCCAAGCCAAACCTTCTTAAGGATAATAAAGAATGCCCGCCGGACATTGATGACAGTCCGGAGCAAGTTGGTGCGTCTGGTGATAGCCAAACATCCAAGGCCTCAGAAAATGGCAAGCAAAGAGATCAAGTCTGTGTGAGGGAGTCAGGTGTGCGAGAGCCAGTCGTTACTCGGAGTGGTAGATGTTCACGCCCCCCTGATAGACTCTGTTATTAGAAAAGGGGAGATGTTATGGGGTTGTGTTTGCTTTTAATCTTTATCTCTATGTGCCTCTATGAGGTGTTTCCGGTTCCTGGGTGTTGTCTTTGAAGATGCTTTATAAGCGTCGTTAGTTTGTTTTTAGCTCGTTAATAAAAGCTTATCTGAAACAGACGGAGCACTGGTGATGGGGGTTGTAGGAGAGCTGGAGGCTGCAGCGACGGAGCACCGGTGATGGGGGATCTAGGAGAGGCTGCAGCGGTGTGCCAATGACTGCCGAGGACGAGCTGTTCAGCAGAGGGCGAGCTGGGGATAAGCTGTACAGCGGGGAGGCATGGCGATGCGAGACAAGCAGCCTGCTGGGATTTGGCACTCCAGCTACCGGGCAACGACCAGCTGTTCCGGGTCAAGGAACAGCCAGGCGGCATTCCACCGGGCAGGCCAACGCACAGCTGACAACAGGGTGAGGCCAGCACCAGCGGAAGGGCGTGGCTTGCCTAAATAAAACGTGCTGGGAGGCAGAAGCTCCCAGCACTGACTTTGCATCTTTGCATGCTGTTTTGCTGCTGCTAGAAATTGTTTGCCAGAGTCCGGCAAATACAGCCAGTTAGCCTCCAAGCGAGTGGCGTTTTAATACTGGTTTAGGTCCGGAGCTCGGACCTTTGAGACTAGCCACTCTTCGATTTTACCTCCTTGTAGTATGTTGTTAAACTGCTTGGCAATGAGTGGGTATAGACCAGTTAGATGTTTCAACCAAAAACCATGCAATTCATCTTCACCTGGTGCTGACCAATTCTTGATCTTCCTTGCTCTTTTCTCTATCATTTCTGTTGTTATTACTAGTTCTTTCATTTCAACTTTTTTTATTATCCACCTCTTTTAATCAAGCTGCATCCTTGTTGCATTTCTTTGGGTTATCCCATATCTGCATCCAGAACTACACTGTTTCTTCCTTGTCAGGTACTGACTGATTCACTGCAGTTTCTCCATTGATGGATTGGTAGAAACGTTTCTGATTGGATTGAAATAGGAGGTTCTGCCTATAATTTGCAATTCGAGCTTTGTATCTGCTAATCATCTTGGCTATAGCTGTTATTTGCTGCTTTATTATTTCCAGTGCTTCCTTGATTTTCCTTGTTTCTAAGTGGTATTTCTTGATTAGGTATTCTTTGGTCTTCTTGTTCTTCAGCTTCTTCTCCATCCTCTGAGGAGCCAGCAGTCAGGATGGGTTTTGTCTCCGCCCACTAGCAGTCAGGACAGAGTTGTTTTAAATATCCGGATCCGCCTCATGGGACCCCAGTTCTAACTTGGTCCTCAGCAGAACAGGACACGGCGAACAAAGCTCATCCCGACTGCTGGTTCCAACATATTTTTTTCTTCTCTTCATCACATTTCAACCTTTGCATCCTCCCTTCGAACTGTGAGTAACAGGTGGGCGTCGGACTCCATGGCATTGACGCAGCGGCTTCTGCCCAGTCTGCCACGTGGGGGGGGGGTAGGGCCCTCGGTCTCCCCCACTCTCCAGAAGTAAATTGGATCGTGCCGCGGCCACTCTAATCAGCTGTTTGGCGCTCCAGCGAGTGCTAGCCGTTTGAGCTGCTGCTCTGGCTTGGCCGTGAGGGAAAGTTTATTTATTTATTTATTTATTTATTTTGTTATTCTTATATGCCGCCCAACTCCCGAAGGACTCAGGGCGGCGTACAACATAAGAGATACAAGAATGAACAAAATTTCAACAATTTAAAAATGGTACAAAATTTAAAAAGGCAGTATAAAAGCAACAACAACATCCATCCATTCAACCACATACATACTTGGGGGGTAAGCTCAAATGATTAAGCTGTCCCCCCCACCTGCAGGAAGAGCCATGTCTTAACGGCCTTTCGGAAGGCCAGCAGAGTGGGGATGGTTCGGGTCTCCGGGGGGAGTTGGTTCCAGAGCACGGGGCCAGCCACAGAGAAGGCCCTCCCCCTGGGGCCCGCCAGCCGGCATTGCTTGGCCGACGGGACCCGGAGGAGGCCAACTCTGTGGGCCCTAACCGGTCGGAGGGAAGTATGCGGCAGAATGCGGTCCCGGAGATATCCTGGTCCTAAGCCATGAAGGGCTTTAAAGATGGTGATCAACACCTTGAATTGGACCCGGAGACCGATGGGCAACCAATGCAGCTGGCGGAAAATCGGTGTCACGTGGGTGTACCTCGGCACACCCACCACAGCACGCGCAGCCGCATTTTGCACCAACTGAAGTCTCCGGATACTCTTCAAGGGTAGCCCCATGTAGAGCGCATTGCAGTAGTCCAAACGCGAGGTGACAAGGGCATGAGTGACCGTGAGTAAAGCCTCCTTCTCCAGATATGGCCGCAGCTGGTGCACCAGGCGAACCTGTGCAAAGGCCCCCCTAGCCACAGCAGAAAGGTGATGATCTAATTTTAGCTGTGGATCTAGGAGGACCCCCAAGTTGCGGACCTGGTCTGAGGGAGTCAGTTTCGCACCCTCGAAGACCAAGGAGGGACAGTTATCATGGTCCTTAGGAGGCATTATCCACAGCCACTCGGTCTTGTCGGGATTAAGTCTGAGTCTGTTCCTCCCCATCCAGATCCTAACGTCGTCCAGGCATCGGCACATTACATCAACTGCCTCCCTGAAGTCAGACGGGGTGGTAATGTACAGCTGGGTGTCGTCAGCGTACTGATGGAAACACACCCCATGCCTGCGGATGATCTCACCCAACGGTTTCATGTAGATGTTAAACAGGATGGGCGAGAGAACCGACCCCTGGGGCACCCCACATAGTAGGGGCCTGGGGGACGATCTCTGCCCTCCTGCCAACACCGACTGCATCCGATCGGCGAGATAAGAGGAGAACCATCGCAAAACGGTGCCTCCCACTCCCAACTCGCCGAGCCGATGCAGAAGGATACCATGGTCGATGGTATCGAAAGCCGCTGAGAGGTCAAGTAGCACCAGGATGGAGGAGTTCCCCCCATCCCGGGCCCGCCAGAGATCATCCATCAGAGCGACCAAGGCAGTTTCTGTACTGTAGCCGCGCCTGAAACCCGACTGATAAGAATCTAGATGATCTGTTTCATCCAGGAGCTGCAGAAGCTGGGTCACCACCACCTTCTCTACAACTTTACCTAGAAAAGGTAAGTTGGAGACTGGACGGTAGTTTTTCAAATCGGCTGGATCCAGGGAAGGCTTCTTCAGGAGGGGTCGCACCACCGCAGCTTTTAATGACTGCGGTACGGATCCCTCTCGCAAAGAAGCGATGATCACCGCCTGGATCCAGCCGCGTGCCACCTCCCTGCTGGCCGAAACCAGCCAGGAGGGGCACGGGTCCAATAAACAGGTGGAGGTACCCATCGCTCCACATCCTCGGGAGAAACAGGCCCAAACTCTTCCCATAATGGTGGACTAAGACTCGCCCCCGTCAACTCTATGGACTCTGCCATGCCGGAGTCCAAATTTGACCGAATCTGAGCGACTTTATCCGACAGAAACTCAGCGAATTCCTCAGCTCTGCCTTGTAAGTGTTCCTCGCTCCCCCCTTTTGCAAGGAGGGAGCGAGTCACCCTAAACAAGGCGGCTGGACGAGAATCTGCGGACGCAATAAGAGCGGAAAGATAAGATCGTCTTGCCGCCCTTATCGCCACTAAATAAGATCTGATGTAAATTCTTAATAGTGTTCGGTCAGACTCGGTCTTCTTTTTCCTCCAGCGGCGCTCCAGACGTCTCTTCTGGCGTTTCATCTCCCGGAGCTCCTCGGTAAACCAGGGAGCTTTCCGGGATCCACTGCCACGGAGAGGTCGCTTAGGCGCAATTCGGTCTAACGCCCCTGATGCTGCGGTGTTCCAAGCATCCACCAGGGAGTCAGCCGAGTTGTGTACCAGGGTTTCAGGTATTTCCCCAAGCTCCCTCTGGAATCCTTCCGGCTCCATTAGGCGCCTGGGGCGGAACCACCTAGTCGGTCCCGCCTCCCTGCGGGGGAGGAGTGGGGTTGTGAAATCCAGCCTCAGAAGGAAATGATCTGACCATGACAGTGGGGTGGTGACTATATCCCTTATCTTCAGATCATCTCTCCACTGCCCCGAGAGAAACACTAGGTCAAGTGTGTGACCACCCTCATGGGTCGGACCTTGAATTACTTGGGTTAGGTCCATGGTTGTCATGGAATCCATGAACTCCTGAGCTGCCCCAGAGGTTTCGCCAGCAGATGGCAGGTTAAAGTCCCCCAGCACCATAAGCCTGGGGAACTCAACCGCCAAGCCGGCTACTGCCTCAAGCAGCTCAGGCAGGGCCTTACTTACGCAGCTGGGAGGTAGGTACGTTAAGAAAAGGCCCACCTGAACCCCTAAGTCCAGCTTCAGAAGGAGCGTCTCACACCCAACAATCTCCGGGGCAGGGATCCTACGAGGATGCAGATTTCCACGCGTTATAATTGCCACTCCTCCCCCCCTTCCCTGGGGTCGGGAATGATGCTGCACCGAGAAACCAGCTGGGCATATCTCAGAGAGGGCTACTCCCCCCTCCTGCCCTAGCCAGGTCTCGGTAACACACACCAGGTCTGCCCCCTCCTCTGTGATTAGATCACGTATCAGGGGGGCTTTGTTGATAATTGACCTGGCGTTGAGCAGCAGCATCCTGAGCCCAGGGCCCTGAAAACCCTGGTTGCCAGGTGTCCGGGTTGAGCACGATGGAACCGGATCAGAGGGGCCGGAACAAGGGATCGCTTGTATACAGCGAGGTCTTATTCCCCGAGAGCGGCCCTCCCCTCTGCTCCCGCAATATCTGCCAAGTTTCCCTCTTGCCGCTCCCGCGCCCACCTCTCTTCCAAATAGGCGCGCAATGATCCCGCGGGGGGGGATCTCTCAATGCTGCCCTTCTCTGAACGGAGGTCTCCTATAGCCGAAGAAAAGTTGGGATACAGCCCCAAATTACCACCAAAATCGGGGCCTGTAGCTTTCATTTTCTCTGCTCGACGATCCTGTAAAAAGGGAACAAAAGTTTTTCCCGGGCGCCTTAATTGCCGGCAATTAACCCCCCCCCCCCCCCGCTGAGGCCAAGCTAAGCTCCGCACAGATCAAGGGACGATCCGCCTCAGGCCTTCACCTCCCCCCCCGACGACTGGGATGGAATTCAGGCCTCCTCTAGGCTTTTCCACCTGCAGTAGGCTTAATTTCAAGGCCCAATTCAGCCTACAGTCCCCATTTAACGCCTCATGCAAATCACCAATGGCGGACAGGAGCTCTTCACTCAGCTCCAAGGCAGGGGGTAAACGCAGCAGAAAGTCAAACAGGTCTAATGATGATGAGGCAGCAGGCCCCTCCACTTGTATTCCTAGTACCAGGGCCTCTACTAAAGCAGAAGAGCACAGAGACCGTGCTCTGAAGAAAATGCATGACAAGGCAGCTAAGGCTAACAACTCTAGGCCTGCTGAAAAGGGCCCAGCAGATAGGCCTTTATCTCTAGACTCTACTGTACTTCCTCCAGTAACTACTAATTTGTGGGGCCCAGGGGGCCTTGGGTCTCCCCCGGATCGCCCACCTTCAAGCCAGGCCATGCCCGTCCCGACCCAGCCCGTCCAGGCCCAGTCCCTTAGCAGTCAGGATATCCTGCCTGGGACCAATCTGGCCTCCCCTTCTACTGCTACCAGGCCTCAGGCTGAGAACCCAGAACCTTCTCTTCCCTCAGCCATGCCCTTTGACCAAGCCGCCATCCATCAATGGATAGCAATGGCAGTCCAAACCAGCATCACGGCTAATCTTCAGTCCTTGGTGGCCTCCTTGCCTGTTCAGAGGTCAGAGTGTTCCACACCCCAGCCTGAAGCACAACCTAGCACCAGCGCTGGCCTCCTAGAGGGAGATCATCTGTGCAACATATCTGAGGAGGACAATTTGGACGACCTACCGGAAGTGGAAGAGGAACCTTATGGTGACCTCTCGGATGATGAGATCCCTACTCAATCCTAGCCCCCATCTTCGGCTCTTTTTCCCCTGGGGCTTTTCAAATCACTCCTAATGAAGGCCAGGGCCGCCGCCGGCCTACCTGCACCAGCCAACCAGGAGTCATCCAAAGACACTCCTCTCGGAACTCTTTTTTCTTCTATTACTCCCGAGATGGAATTTGTACTTGCACCATCCTTATTTCTAGACACGGTGAAACATCAGTGGTCCAACCCAGCTGCTGGGCCTTCGCCATCAGGCCTGGAACGACAATTCTTCAACATGGCCACTGAGTTGGCGGACCTACTGGAGGTCCCGACGGTAGATCCTCCGGTCTTGGCTCTATACACCCAAACCACGCTCCCAGGGGAATCTGACGAAAATCTGAAACCCAAGGATCACAAGGTAGAACAGGCTCTCATCAAGGCCCATCGCTTGGCGGCCTGGGCCATAAAGGCCGCTTCAACCTCATCCTTCTTCGCCAGGGTAGCCCTCCTTTGGCTGAACCAGCTCCAAGAGATCATTCCGAATTCTAACGTGCGGGCCCAACAGGACCTTAACAAGCTTTACGCCACTTGTCAGTTCCTGGCCGATTCCACTCTATACACATCCAGATTCGCCTCCAGGGCTATGGCCTCCACCACCGTCGCCAGGCGGATGCACTGGCTGAAGCAATGGCCGGTGGAAACATGACACAAATGGCGACTGGCGGCCAAGCCCATCAAAGGCAAGCAGCTCTTCGGGGAATCCCTCGAGCCTTTCCTCATTGAATCCCGTGACAAACGTAAGATCCTTCCATCCTTGTCTCGCAGAGGGTTTCCTCGCCAATCTCCCTACTTCCGGCGGACCTTTCACCAGGGTGACCAGGGCTCCAGCCTTCCTCGGGCCCCAGGTCAGTATGGAGTCAGGTTCCGTCCCAATCAGGACAGGGGGAGGCAGTTTAGGAGACCGTTCCGTGCAGGGAACGGGAGTTGTCTCCCCAGACGAGGGAAGTGGTAGTCTCTCCGTCCGAGACAACACCCCTATTGGGGGACGACTAGCCCGTTTCGCTTCTCGCTGGGCCTTGACCACCTCCGATTGATGGGTGCTTGACACCATTCGACATCTATTCGGCTACATGGAGGGCCTTCTGCTCCTGGTGCTCCTCACAGGGTCTGTCACCGCTCAATGTGCCTCTACCCATGATCCTGCATTTTCTCAAACGTGGCCTGGATAAAGGTCTTTCACCCAACACCCTGCGGCGTCAGGTGGCCACGCTGTCATCCATCCTATCGTGCTGCCATTGGGATTCACTCACTCATATTCCTACGGTGCGTCGATTTTTGAAAGGGGTCACGAACTGTCGACCACCAGCGATCCACCGGTACCCAACCTGGTATCTTCCCAAGGTTCTCCAGTCACTCACGGGAGGCCTCCCTCAGACACATGTCTCTCAAGGTTGCCTTCCTACTCGCCATTACCTCCGCTTGTAGGATATCGGAGCTCTCAGCATTGTCGGTTCGAGATGATCTCTGCATCTTCCATCAGGACAGGGTGGTACTTCGTCTAGACCTGTCCTTCATCCTGAAGGTAAATTCCACCTTCCACCGGGCCCAGGAACTTGTGTTACCCTCCTTCTGCCCTCGGCCCTCCCACCCGTCAGAAAGGCTCTGGCATACATTGGATGTAAGGCGAGCCCTGCGTGTGTATATCAACCGTACACGACCCTTTAGGAAGACGGAAGCTCTCCTTGTCACTTTCCTTCCTCAATCTTTGGGTCTTAAGGCTTCACCGACGACCATCGGACGATGGATCAGGGGCGCAATTGCAAAGGCTTACGACCTGGACTCCCTACCACGACCCGCGGGTATCACAGCACACTCTACCCACAGCGCAGCTACTTCTACAGCTTGGTCAACACAATGCCCATTGGAAGATCTCTGCTAGGCCGCGACCTGGGCTTCAACCCAGTTTATTAGGCACTACAGGATAGACAAATATGCATAAGCGGACGCTGCCTTTGGAAGACGAGTGTTACAGAGGGTGGTTGATAATAGAACTTAACTCCGAGGGATCCCACCCTTAGGGACTTGGCTTTGGTATGTCCCATCCTGACTGCTGGCTCCTCAGAGGATGGAGAATGAGCGTTGCCTTACCTGATACGCTCTTTCTCATCAGGAGGAGCCAGCAGTCAGTTCCCCCCCCCTTGTTTACTCCTGGACTGCTGAATCTCGGAGTTAGTTTCTTCCTTTTCTACCTACGTACCTGCACTATGGAGTCTCATCACGTTTTTTTCTTCACTTCCTCTTGATCGCATCTAACCTCACGTCTGGCATATGAACCAGTCAACACACAGTCGGGATGTGACCTTCCTTATTTTGGCCATGGTTTGTCTTTGTTCGCCATATCGAGTTTTTCCTTCGGATTCGTTAGAACTGGGGTCCCAGGAGGCGGATCCGGATATTTAAAACAACTCGGTCCTGACTGCTAGTGGGCGGAGACAAAACCCATCCTGACTGCTGGCTCCTCCTGATGAGAAAGAGCGTATCAGGTAAGGCAACGCTCATTTTCTTTCATCTGCTCTAGCTTGCTTGCATCTGATCTCAACTTGCTGATCTTATTTTCCAATCTAATCTTCCATTTTTGTGGTGCACTGTTTAGTTTTTTTTCTTTGTTGATTTTGCATCCCAGGTATTAAGTTATAACTGCAGCTGTGCTGTACATTAGTTGGTTTGTTTCATGCAGTGAGTTGGTGCTTATACTTGATATTGCAGTGTTTGCATCTTTTAACGCTTGTTCTAGCTGTTTCTTTGGAACAAGCTTTGGAACAGGCAGCCTTATTCTGATGTTTTTGTGCTGTTCTAGATGCTCCATTATTCTTTGTTTCAATTATTTTACTTCTTTCGTTAGAGGGTTTTGTTCTTCCTGAGGCAGAGGAGTAGGTGCCTGGTTTCTAAATGAAAACAATTGTATATCACTGCTGGATTTCTCTACTACCAACTCCCACTGTTTTGCTTCTACATTCTGAGTTACTTTTGGCTAGGATTTGATTTCTTTGCCCTGGGTGAACCTTTGCAGTTCTTCCAATTCTGCTTCTGTGAATACTTTATTTCGTATTATAAATCAACATTGATATTGTTCTTTCCAGAACTGGTGCATTCGTTTCAAATACCCTCTTCTTATTGGACTTGAACTGTAATAACAGATCATTATTTCTTTGTTTTCAATCACTGTATACCGTATTTTTCGGAGTATAAGACGCTGCGGACTATAAGATGCACCCACCTTTTTTGGGGAGGAAAACAAGGAAAAAAAATCTGCCTCTGCCTCTGCCTCCCAGCAATTTGCCTCCTTGCAGCAAACAGAAAACAGCCCATTTCAGCTTCAGCACAGCCTGATTAGCACAAGCAGCTAATTGTCGGTTGGATTGGCCTCCCGACGATCAGCTGTTTCAGGCTGCAAGGAATACCATAGCCAATTGCCGCCTCCACGCACCCCATTTTCGGCGGGTGGGCTACATTCGGGGTATAAGACACACCCAAATTTTCACCCTCTTTTAGGGGGGAAAAGTGCATCTTATACTCTGAAAAATACGGTATTTGTGGCGGGTAAACACCTTTTCTTCCAGTAGTTCTGCAGCTGCTGGCCCTGGTTGCTCAGCCAACATTCCTGAGTCCTGTAGCCCATTTTTCACCAGATATCCAGGAACTCCAACATCTAGCATGAACCTTGTTAACCTGGGCAACATCCAAGCCGGTATGTCTTTCTGAAATTTACGTCTCACCATATTTTTTATGGGAGAGACACTCTTTGTCTGACTCCTGATGAGACCTGTCCAGTATGGTTGAATCTCTGGCATAGCTCTCATCTTCCTCAGAGCACGCAAGCCCCACAACTAGAGATGTGAAGGCCTGGAAAAAAAATGGAAAAATTCAGAAAAAAACTGGTTTTTTTCCATTTTTTCCCTGAAGGCTTTTTTGTTTTTTCCCCAAAAATTGGAAAAATTGAAAAAAGAAAAAAAAAACATTGTGGAATATTTTATTTTAACATGATGAATAAAATATTTTAAGACAGGGTGTTCAAATATTTTCCAAATCATTTCTAAAAAAAAGTATGATATCAGATTATTCTAATTTCTGTGCACTGAGTGAGTCCTAGGTGAGTGAGGACCTAGGTGAGTGAGTTACCAAGCAAGTCCTAGGTAACAAACTGAACCCTCCAATGCAAGAACAGTATGAATTTCTTCCTTTAGGAGGTGCTGCTATTGTAACAAGAAAAAGGTTTCAGTTTTGCTTTTGCATGTTAGTGGGTGTGTTTGGTTTGTTCTGTCCTCTTCACTAGGCCTCAAAAGCATTGGAAGAAAATACAGAGCAACAAAAAGGACCTGTGCTGAATGAAGGGACTTATGAGAATGGGGTTTTTATTTTTATTTAATACTGTGGAGAGGAAATATGAAAAATTGTTACTTTTGGTTTTGAAAATTGTTTTGTGGAGGCTTTTTGGCTGTTCCACATAAACTAGTAAGCAGTTCAGGAGATTGTTGCTCCCTTTGTTACAATTACAAATAAATATTATTAAAAAGTAAATTCTGTTTGTGATAAATCGTTTGGCTACACTATATTTTTAATATGCTAGTTGTGATAATTTTATGCCAAGTCAAATTGTCCATAGTCATATTTTATGTTCCTAAAGTAACAGAATGACTTTCAATCTTAAAAAGACAAAAAAGTGCTAATGTAGCATTTTTTTCAATTTTTCCAAAAATTTCCGTTTCCCCCCCGAAAAAACCGGAAAAAAACCGGGGTTTTTTCCGAGCTTCAAAATTTCCGGAAATTTTACATCTCTACCCACAACCATGTCAAGGTAGTGCTTCACTGGGGAATTGTTGTTGTTGTTGTTGTTTTATTATTATTATTATTATTATTATTATTATTATTATTATTATTATTATTATTATTATTATTATTATTATTATTATTATTATTATTATTATTATTATTATTATTATTATTAATAATAATAATTATTATTATTATTATTATTATTATTATTATTATTATTATTATTATTATTATTATTATTATTATTATTATTATTATTATTATTATTATTATTATTATTATTATTATTATTATTATGTCACACAGTCAGCCAGTTGTTCAGATTGGATTTGCCATTTTTATCTACCTATCGAGTCCATCCCAAGGACCTGGGATAGATAGGCAGATATGGATTTTTGATGGTGTTAAAGATATTGTTGCAGGACATAAGCTGTTCTGAGTAAAGCTGCCTTTTGTAATTGACCGATGGAGATTTTGTCAATGCCAATTGTGTTTATTTATTTTATTTATTTATTTTGGTTTTTTTATATGCCGCCCTACTCCCGAGGGACTCAGGGCGGCGTACAACAAAGAAAATACAAGAAACCAGCAATAAAAATAATTAAAATCAAATACAAAAATTAAAAATTCCAATATTAAAAACATCCATCCACCAAACATACCCGGGGGAGAGCTCAGCTGGATTCGTCTCTAACCCCCTGCCTGCAGGAAAAGCCATGTCTTGACGGCCTTTCGGAAGGCCAGCAGGGTGGGGATGGTTCGGGTCTCTGGGGGAAGTTGGTTCCAGAGCGCGGGGCCCCCCACAGAGAAGGCTCTCCCCCTAGGGCCCGCCAGCCGGCATTGCTTGGCTGACGGGACCTGGAGGAGGCCAACTCTGTGGGCCCTAACCGGTCAAAGGGAAGTATGACGCAGAATGCGGTCCCGGAGATAGCCTGGTCCTAAGCCATGAAGGGCTTTAAAGATGATGATCAACACCTTGAATTGCACCCGGAGACCGATAGGTGTCACGTGGGTGTACCTTGGCACACCCACCACAGCACGCGCAGCCGCATTTTGCACCAACTGAAGTCTCCGGATACTCTTCAAGGGTAGCCCCATGTAGAGCGCATTAAAGTAGTCCAATCGGGAGGTGACAAGGGCATGAGTGACCGTGAGTAGAGCCTCCTTCTCCAAGTATGGCCGCAACTGGTGCACCAGGCGAACGTGTGCAAAGGCCCCCCTAGCCACAGCAGTAAGATGATGATCCAATTTTAGCTGTGGGTATAGGAGGACCCCCAAGTTGCGGACCTGATCTGAGGGAGTTAATTTCGCTCCCTCAAGAACCAAGGAGGGACAGTTGTCATAGTCCTTAGGAGGCAATATCCAAAGCCACTCAGTCTTGTCGGGGTTGAGTCTGAGTCTGTTCCTCCCCATCCAGATCCTAACGTCGTCCAGGCACCGGCACATTACATCAACTGCCACACTGAATTGAGATGGGGTGGTGATGTACAGCTGGGTGTCATCAGCGTACTGATGGAAACACACCCCGTGTCTACGGATGATCTCCCCCAGCGGTCTCATGTAAATGTTAAACAGGATGGGTGAGAGAACCGAACCCTGAGGCACCCCACATGAAAGGGGCCTAGGGGACGATCTCTGCCCTCCTGTTAACACAGACTGCATCCTATCGGCGAGATAAGAGGAGAACCACCGCAAGACGGTGCCTCCCACTCCCAACTCGCCGAGACGATGCAGAAGGATACCATGGTCGATGGTATCGAAAGCCGCTGAGAGGTCAAGTAGCACCAGGATGGAGGACTTCCCCCCATCCCGGGCTCGCCAGAGATCATCCATCAGCGCGACCAAGGCAGTTTCTGTACTGTAGCCACGCCTGAAACCCGACTGATAGGCATCTAGATGATCTGTTTCCTCCAATAGCCGCAGAAGCTGAGTAGCCACCACCTTCTCCACAACTTTCCCTAAGAAAGGTAAGTTGGAGACTGGACGATAGTTCTTCAAGTCAGCTGGGTCCAGGGAAGGCTTCTTCAGGAGGGGTCTCACCACCGCAGTTTTTAACGACTGCGGTACGGATCCCTCCCTCAGAGAAGCGATGACCACCGCCTGGATCCAGCTGCGTGCCACCTCCTTGCTGGCCGAAACCAGCCAGGAGGGGCACGGGTCCAATAAACAGGTGGAGGCACCCATCGCCCCCATGGCTATGTCCACATCTTCGGGAGAAACAGGCGCAAACTCCTCCCACAACGGTGGACTAAGACTTGCCCCTGTCAACTCAATGGACTCTGCCCAGCCGGAGTCCAGGTTCGACCGGATCTGAGCGACTTTATCCGACAGAAACTCTGCAAATTCCTCAGCTCTACCTTGCAAGTGTTCCTCGCTCTCCCCTTTGGCCAGGAGGGAGCGAGTCACCCTAAACAAGGCGGCTGGGCGAGAATCTGCGGACGCGATAAGAGCGGAAAAATGAGATCGTTTTGCCGCCCCTATCGCCACTAAATAAGACCTGATGTAAATTCTTAATAGTGTTTGATCAGATTCGGTTTTGCTGGCCCTCCAGTGGCGCTCCAGACGTCTCTTCTGGCCTTTCATCTCCCAGAGCTCCTCCGTAAACCAGGGAGCTTTCCGGGATCCACTGCCGCGGAGAGGTCGCAAAGGCGCAATTCGGTCTAAAGGTTAAAGTGGTGCTCCAGTTATTTTGAAATTGCATCCAAAAGTGCCTATTACTATTGGTTCTACCTTTGCTTTCTTTTGCCACAGTCATTCTATTTCTATTTGCAGGTTCTATTTTGTTGTCTTCTGTAGTTCTTTGTCTTATATTCTGCTGTCTCTGGGTACTACCATGTCTCCTATCCAGACTTTTTTGTCTTTCTTATGGACAGTTGTTAAGTCTGGGATGTTATGTGGCAGGTGCCTATCAATTTGAATTCTAAAGTCCCAGAACAATTTAGCTGCTTTTATCATTTTTGTTATATATGCAGCAATGTGAAATCATAGCTACCAGTTCTTTAGCTGGCTTTGGCATTCATATGTATCAAGTTCTTCTGAAGAAGCTAGGATGTTATAATCTATCAGTGTAGTACATGTGTGGATCCAAACAGCACAGCCTTTATAATTAACAGATGGAATTTTTTTCAATGTGCAGATCATCTAAGTGCCATCCAAGATTTTTTGGTACGGCACCCAGTGTTCCAGTAACCAGTGTCCTCCTGGCAAGATGGGCAGCAATTAACTTTTATAAATAAATAAACAAGCACTGGGACTACCATAATTGGTTTATGCCATAATCTTTCAACTTTGATTTTCAGATTTTGATACTTTGTGAACTTCTCCAATTCTTTTTTTTTCCTATTCTACTATATTCTACTGTATTGTCACATCAATTATCCACACTTTTCTTTTTTCAACCACAATTAAATTGGTGTGTTATGGACCAAGACTTCATCAGTTTGTGTTTCAAAATCCCACAGTATATTGACTTCCGGTGGCGCTGCAAACCTCGCTGGACGCTCTTTATGGGCACCCGATCCCAGGCTCCGTAAAAGCCGCCAGATAAGCCACATCAGCTGTCTGGTGGCTTGGAAACTCCCATCCCGGGCAAAGGGAGGGGAGAAGAGCAGATGGGCAGAGGTAGAGCCCCCCTAACACCCCAGAAGAAGCTCTGGGGTGCGAAGGGTGAGGGCTCCCTTGAAGCCTGTCATTAGCTCCGGACCTGGAATGCCTCCGCTTATTTTTAGCGGAGCAAGAAGCCGCGGCCATCTCTGCTGGTAACAAATGAATTTTAATACTCTAAACAATGTAGCAGATGGAACATACCAGGAGAATCCAACAGCAAGTATTCTTACTTAACTCCGGTGTTGTTTGGTGGATTTTCTGGAAGCAACAAAGTAGCTAAAGATGGCGCTTGGAATTTCAAAGGGCGTGAAGAAAGTGAAAGCTACTGAAAGCTTGTGAGAGTTCTGTTTCTTAACAGACGCTTGTAAGAAATCTCTTCTATTTCCTACTTGTTACTTTGATGGACTTTGCTTTTGCTTTTCTAATAAATATATAAGAATTAATACAAACTGAAGATGTCTTTAAAACTGGCAAAGACTGTTTCTTTTAAAGGAATAGAAAAAGTTGAAAATCTCTCTACTCAAATTGTTAATCTGCAAGATTTTGCCCCCCCAATACAGACTTTTACGTTTGAGATGTGGCAGCAAGCCATGAAAGAAATGCAGAAGGAAATTGCTTTAGCAGTAAATAAAAAAATTAAAGAAATTAATGGAAAAATTACTGAAATTAATGGAAAAATACAAGCTGTCTCAGAGGAGTTTTCATTTCAGACTCAACAAACCAGAGATAATGTGGAAACTGCACTTAAAACTGTGGTATCTAACATGGAATTATTGAAACAAGATGTGGCTGAAATTAAACAGACCATGATGACTTTGGGTGAAAAAGTAACTGAGATGCAGAAAAAAATTGAAGGAACTGAGGCAGAACTAACGATGGTTCAATATAAAGATATGGAATTTGCTCTACACCTAAGAGGGGTAAAAGAAAATGCACAAGAGGATTTAAAGGATAAGATTGTGGACGTACTGGTGCAGATTTTGGGGGAAACAAAAGTCCAATTGGGAGTGCAGATTGAAAAAATATACTGTGTTAATTCTTGGTTTGCAAGACAAAATCATTTGCCAAGAGACATTGTAATATATTTTACCACAAAAGCATTGCGAAATCGAATCTTACAGGCGACTTATAAAAATAAGCTGAAGGTGGAAGATCAAGAGGTTTTGGTATTTAAGGAAATTCCTTCAAAAATACTGAAAGCATGTAAAGATTATACTTTTCTGGTGGCAGAGTTAAAAAAGCAACAGATAAAATATACATGGGGTATCCCGACTGGATTATCGGTTATTTACAGGGCAGAAAGATATAGACTTAATACGATTGCCAAAGCAAAGGATTTTCTTGCCAACGTATTAAAGGTGGGGATACCAAAACCACCAGAAGACAAAGGAAATGAGAATGTTAAAAGAGAGGGAAAGGAAGATTTGTGTATTCCACAACAGAAAGGAACTCTGAATAGACAAGAACAAACAAACGATTCAGGAAAGATTAGAGAAGTATCTGTTGAAAGTGAAAGTGTTGGAAGGGAAGAAGAATCAAGTTACTCATTCCAGTCCTCAACTCCTCGAAGTGAAGCAAGATTAAATCGGCATATTTTCAGAAGTCAACTTAAAGAAATATTTAACTCCTCTCGCAGATTTGAAAGCGAGGGGAATTAAAAATTGATGTTTTAGTGTTAGTAGGCTAAACTAAGGATAAAGTAAAATAAATAAGAATAAAGTGTAAATGTATATATGAGGATGTATAAGGTTAGAGGAATTAAATTACAAGAGGTTTAATTATAAAAGGTAAAGTGATGTAATAGAGATTAAATTGGTTTTAAATAACAAGATCAAATCAATAATATAGTTTGGGGAATAAGTATAGAAGGTAAGGTAACGTAATAGAGATTAAATTGGTAGAGATTAGAATTAAACTATATTATAGGGTGGGAATAAGTATAGGATGCAATTTAATGTAACTAAATGAGTGAAGTTGTTAAGTATTTTTTAGATATGGTTTAATCTGTTTTTGAACTTAATAATAGTGGATAGGTTGCTGGTGGTACAAAATTGGGAGTGGAAATTTTGGAATATTGTAAAGGCTATTCAAATGACATATTTGATAATGGAGAGGAAGGACGGATTATATTTGAATTAAGTATTAGAATACGAAGATTAAAATAGACGGTGAAGGATATATTTCAATTTAAATTTTTTTGTTTAATTAATAGTATAAGGAGTTAAGATTTTATGATATTTGGAAGTTAATAATTTGTTAGTATATATTAGTTTTATATTGGTGTAGATTATATTATACCCTGTGTATGTTCTGGGAAGTCTAGGGAGGGGGGAGGGGGAGTTGGGGGGAGAGGGGGAGTTGGGGGGGAGGGATGGGGGGAGAAAATAATAAAAAATGCTTGTACTTTGTATGTATAAAACTTTTAAAAAAAATCCAACAGTATATTAACCTGCTTGTTTATGACTACTATTTCAACTATACGTTCCCACTGAATTTTTTATTACTGGCACATGATAATTTTTACAGATGATAATTGTATTTCTATTAATTTATTATTACACATGGTTATTATACAAAGTTTCAAACTAGTTTCTTACTATAATTTTATAGTAACCATCATTGGAATTCAAAGAAAAGTGGTGACACTTGTATTGGGTAATTATGAATATATAGTGCTCTGGAAATAATCCCACTGCTACCCTTTAACACAGTTGCAATGAACTGGACAAATTAAGGAAATACTAATATAGTATGGAATCTACCTCAGAGCAGAATGTAAATTAGAAACACAGAACATCAGTTTCTGCATAGATTCTGTTAATATTTTACTGTGAAGATCATTTGTCATCATCTTCGTCATCTTTCAGTCAGTAGTCAAACTTGGGAGAGATATTTGTGCAGTAGGGTTTGGTCTACATCTGCTTTTAAAAAGCTCCCCTTTTTTAGATATCCAAGTGTTTCTTGTGAGATCTTGACATCAGACGTGTCACAGATAAATAATGCACTGGGTGAGGATGAATCTCTCCTGCGACGTCTCTATGGCTTCCTTCAGACTGGTGGAATCCTCAACCCTCTGTTGGCCAGCTTCTTCAGCAAGGTTATGGGGATTCTTATCAACCGTAAGACTGATCAGGTAATGTCTTAAAAGTCTTTCTGGACCACTAAAGAAATAAAGCTTAATCATAATTGGTAACTCCCTTCATCACTAATCATATGATTTGTCTCAAGGGACTTCTATCATTTTCCTTTCTAGTTTGTTCATTCATACACACAAAAGGCAAAGACTCAATTGAAATAGCATGAGCTCATGGTGACTTCATGGGTGTGTTCACCTAGCTTTCTTGACACAGTATGGAAGCAGTTTGTTATTGCCCTCTTCCAGGATATATTTTTAACTTCTCGGCCTGGTTGAGTTCTTCTTGTGTTCTCCTATCAAATACTAACCAGGTTACAGTGGATTAGCTTTTCAAGTTCATTGAAGGTCAACTAGGGGCAGCTACCTAGCGAAGCTGGTATAGTTACATAGAGCTTTGAAAATAACTTGTAGAAGACCTAGAATATAGCTTGTCATGAATTTATTGAACCAATTATAGTATTTAGTGTATCTTCAGTATAAATACTATAGCTCCTATATGAAAAGATAACATCATGAAATATTACCGTATTTTTCGGAGTATAAGACGCACCGGAGTATAAGACGCACCTTAGTTTTGGGGGAGGAAAACAAGGAAAAAAGGCCTCTGCCTCCAAGCAATTTGCCAAACAGCATACAGCAAACAGCACAGATGATATACACTGTTTGCTGTGTATTTCTGTGCATGTGTGCCTGACCCATAGAAATAGCAAAGAATTGGAGAAATGTACGTTATGCCAGAAAGTTAACATTTCCTGCCCATCAAGGATTAGGGATAAAAGCTTTAAAGTCAGTGAATACCTATTAACCTATCTATCTAGAATAACCACCACTTGATCTTCTGAAATCTTGATAATTATTTTTTACATGTGTATTCCATTTCTTTTGACACTTTTCACTGCTCAAATTGTATTATGAGGTTTTTTAGTGTTACACCAGTAAACATAGCTCAATGATAGACTTTTGGGGAAAGGGTGAAGCATCATTGGAACTGCATTTGTCCCTGAATAAGTTTCAATGTATAAGTGGGGTAGAACTGAGACATGTTTCTTTAGTCTTACCATTCTTTTGTTTACATCATCCAAAGTGGCTTAATGAGGAGAAAATTGTGCAGAGGCTCATTGGGATGATCCACCCTTCAAAAGATGACAATGTAAGTAGCAATTACAACTGTAGAAATACTTGTTTGTATATAAGTTGTGTGCAGTGTTCATCATGCCATTGAATTGTTTTCTACTGGCCGATAACAGTAGATGAAAACTGAAACAAACAGTTGCTTTGCTGTAGTTTTGGTGTGTTGAGGTGCTGTTCCAGATCTTTATGAAGCTTCTTTTTTCTTGTTCCCTTTTCCCAGCAACATTCCAATGCTTCGCAGTCTTTGTGTGACATTATCCGGCTGAGCCGTGAACAGATGATCCAAATCCAGGATAGTCCTGAGCCGGACCAGTTATTGGCCACGCTTGAGAAGTGAGTGCTAATCGCTGGCAGCAGGGAACAAAAGAGGCACCATTGCCCTTAGGTTAGAAATAAGTGTCACTCTCTAACGCTGAAATGAATTTGAAAGAGGAAATGCTTGTTTATCAAAATTCACCTCATTTTTAATAAGACTGCTATCTATATACTACTAAAGCTCTTGTTGTCATGACCTTTAATTGAGTGAAATGGTGCATCATAGGGCAACAGTTTTTGAACCAGGATACCTCAAATGGGCTAATGTACAGAGTATGTCCAAAATCCTGGACCCCTGACTCCCAAGGGAATGTAAATTGGGAAAGTTGTGGCTGTTTCAATACTACTGTGCTGCTACTGAGGTCATATGATCTTCATTTTTAACATTTTGTGTCAGTTTCCCAGCCAATCTCACAATCCCTTGTTCCTTCCCCCACCCAGCAGCAGTCACTTACCTGCCTGCTGGGAGGGGAAGGGAAGATTTCCTATGCTCCCTGCCAGATTCCCACAAGGAAACTTAATGGAGGAGCCGGCAGGAAGTCAGAAGTTGCTCCTACTCCCACTTCTTTTTTGCCCATCCTTGATCATTCTATTTCTCTGCTTAGGTAAGGAAATATCTCTGAAACAATTACCCAACAGGGCACAGGTTGTCTAGTTTCAATTATAAGTGAAAGAGGGAACCTGTATTCAGTGGGGTACATCCTTTTTTTAATTCAAGGCTATATTGGGACTGAGCAATCAGTTTTATCTTTCATTGGGTTGCCAGGGCTGCAATCCCAAAAGTGGACAGTGTTTACCCAACTAAATTTGATTTAATAATATTCCATTAAATATAGTTAATACGATTACTTCCCCTGTATTTAATATCTTCCCCGTCTGTCACATTAACACTTTTAGTTTATTGGCAACTGCAGAAGGACTCTGGGAATTGAACACAAGGCTTTAAAGAAAACATGTTGTATATTCAGGCTTTGAACTAACTCAAATAGTACAATACCATTGTATTTGTCAAATGAAAACAGTGGTGGTGTTTTACTCAGCCAGTGTCATTTCTTAATGAAAAGCTCCCAGCTTTGTGTTTTGACTCTGCACGCTATGCCTCTCTCCTGTTGTTAAAATGCCTCCATTGTTATTGAAATACAACATATCTTGGTCTTAGACCAACGGCCCCCAACCTTTTGGGCACCAAGGACTGGCTCCGTGGAGAGAGGTCTCATCCTGGCAGGGCAGGTCTGGCAGGAAAGAAACGAAGTCAACCACAACTGTGGCAAAACTGCGAATTTAATTCCTATAAACAGGCCCAGCCTCAGAACATGGCGAGATGGCATCTACTAAGTCCATGTAAAGTCAGCGCTGGGATCGTCTGCCTTCCAGCGCTGCTTGTCAACTTTACACCACCACCCCAATCACCCAGCGGCCACACACACCCAGCAGCCAACTTCCGGCTCTGCAGGCTAGGTTCCGGCAGTCAAATGTCCATAGCGCCAGGCCATCGTTGGTTGGAGCAGCCCCATTTGCAAGGAGCCGGCTGACTTCGTGCCGGCTGCATCAGCTGTGAGGCAGCGGCGTGGCGAACACGGGGAACCAGCTGAGAGGCGCAGAAGGAGCACGTCATGTCTCAGGCTCGTCCGCAGCGATCCCGTGGATGCTGGAATGCTGCACCCACCGCCACGTCATTGGCTGCTGTTGCCCTTGTCGCGTTGCCCCCCCCCCCCCCAGGTATGACGAGCCCACGGACTGGGCTTGACAGGTGGCTCCCCTCTACCAGGGTTCCACCTGGAAGACACAATATTAGTCGTCGTAGTATGACATCTGGCCGATTCCCCCCCCCCCCCGGTTTACCCGGATACTGTTGGGTACAAGAGGTTTTTCCATGGATCGGAGGGGGCGTGGTTTCTGGTGCTGCCTGCATCCCGCAGATGGAGCTTCGCTTGTTTGCGCAGCCCAGTTTCTGGCATGCCATGGACCGCTGCCGGTCCACGGACCGGGTGTTGGGGACCCCTGTCTTAGACTGATGGATCCCTGCAGTTGGATTCCATGTTTGGCTGTTAACATTATTTGAGATCTCTCCTTAAGGTTCTTGGTTTCTTTAATATAATTTTTAAAAACTCCTCATCTTCTGAGATAATGAGGCAAGCTATATAGAACAATATCAAATGTTAACAAAAGGCAGAAATAGTCAAAATTACATGAAGTAATCAGATGTGACAAGTTTAATAAATACTGTGAGTTTAAAAATAGTTAATGCTACGGAAATGGATTTTGTAGTTGGTTTGGTGGCATAAAGAAGAGAATGGTGCTAGTTCAATCTTCATCAGGAAGGTGTTTTCATAATTATGACATAGCAATTTTGTCACATAATACACTGAGAAGTTACTTGAAGCTTCTCCCAGCCCATTAAAGCTTGAACTTAAACTTTCAGAGTCATTCTGCAGTTATGGAGGGCTTGTATAGCTGCATGACCCCCCAAAATTCTTTGCTTCATATCTCTTAGTGAAAAAGTAGTGTTTGGAGTGCACAGCCTTTTTCAAGTTGAAGGTCATATATGGCTTTTTACTGGCCACATTCCAAAGAGGGAGTAAGACTAGGCTATAGAAATGGACAAGGCCAAGACAAAAGCTAGATTTAAAGTAACTAATTTTCACAAATTATGTTCAGTTAATTAGATGCATTCCCCTATATTTAAAAATGTCAGATTAGTGGCAAGACACAACAAAGCTTTAATTATAGGGCAGGAGTGCAAGCTTCTGGTTTGCCTTTTGAGCATGCCTGGGAGGGGGAACACGGGGGCGAGAGATGAGCATCAGTTACAAGGAATATCAGTTGACAGGATCATTGGGCCCTTTTTCCATTAGATGTTTCTTTTGCTCACAGTTATGCTCAAGTATAAAGCATCTGCACAGAACATTGTTTCAGAATCTTGGAGCTCAGAAGGGTTTCAAGGTCCCCACTGTAAGTGTGAAAGTTGATGTTGCTACATAGTTCAGAGTCAAGACTAAGGATTACCACATGTCTAGTACTAAAAGGTTCTTTCTCTTGAGCTTCCTCTATTTTTTGGTCAGGTCCTAACAAAATAGAAAAATTAATTTTTGTTGCTTTTTTATTTTCACTCTTTTTATGTGGTATGCCTATATCATTGTGGCATATGCAAAGCTTAAAAATAGAATAGCCAGATCTAAGATCATGGTACAGTTTAGTAAAAACAATTTCCATTCCCCTGCATCCAGACAGGAGACAATTGAGCAGTTGCTAAGCAATATGCTGGATGGAGAACAGAGCGAATCTGTCATAGTCAATGGGATCCAGGTCTTGCTGACCCTGCTGGAACCACGAAGACCCAGGTATACAGTAAATAAGGGCTGTGAGAGCAAAATATTTGTTACATTCAGAGGAGCAAATATAGAGCCAACAAGCTTAGCAGAATTGTATGAAATATTCCTCAACAAATTTATACAGTTTGTAGCAGTGTTATATCCTGATCTTCATGTTTTTCATTTTAAAAATTATTACTACTAATATCTGGTGATTACTATAAGCAGAAGTCCTCAGACAGTACCTTGTGAAGGCTATAGTAACTGGAATAGGGCTCTGCAAACAACCATGACTTTAGAAACTGTTGCTCAGCATTTTGTTTCTCTGCTGTGCAAACAGTTTCTTCTTCATAACATCTGTATCTCCCTCCACATAAGTTAGGACTTTGGCTGTTCCAGGGTTTTCCTTCAAAGTGATTCTTGAACAGGAGTGCAGAATAGTTCCCTTGATACATTTGATTTGCATCAGAGTTTACATTTCCTTAGCAAGAAAGGTGGACAGTGAGGGTGTGTCGCTGTAACGTGCATCCTTTGATCTTCCTTGTAGGAGCGAGTTGGGTGGCATAGGGGGCTTTTATTGCAATATGGCGGAGCATATGGAGATGACTGGTCCCAACTGTGAAGTGGCTTCCAGCCAGGCCAGTATGGGCACTCTGCATGCCATCAAACAGAGTCTCAGGGAGCTTCATCGGCTGCTGCTCGATCCACCAAAGGTTAGTAGGAGTGCATGCACATGGATGTGTACAGGCAAGATTAGAGTACAATTGAAACAGCAAGGAAGTAAGTAGCAGTGCCAATGGCATTTTAAGTGTTCCAGAATGTTGGTTGCAGAAGGATTCCCCTGTCTCCCTCATGGAATCTTCAATGTGTTGCCATAGAAAAGGACTACATAATCCAAGGGCTGGGGATTCAAACTACAAGATAGATTAAGTTGAAAACTTCTTGGAATATTTAAATTTGGAATTTAAAAAGCTTTGCATCAGATAATATAATTTAAGCTAACAAAAGAGAAAGGAGAGAAATAGAGTAACAGTGACATCTACTGGAGAAAACTGCAAAGAAGTGAAAGTAGTGAAAGCATGACCTTGACCTTCTATTGAAGATAAGCTTGTTTGTTACAATAACACCTGCTCTAGTAAATTGCTTATACGGGACAGCAGAGACAGAGAGTGAAACACTGTAACTTTTTAAACTGTGTAGCTCTTTGAACTTAGATGAAAACTAAACAGTTAAAGTACCATAAAGTACCATGAAGTACTTTAGAGGAGGAAAACAAGAAAAAAAAATCTGCCCCTGCCACCACAGCCGATTGCCATGGCCTGTTCGCCACCGCCGCGGCCCATTTGCCGCAGCCTGTTTGCCGCCACTGCGGCCTGGTCGCCGCAGCCTGGTCGCCGCTGCCGCCACGGCCTATTCGCCACCGCCACCGCAAGAAGCCCGCTAGGGTGGGGAGGGAGGAAAGCCATGTACCGCCTGTCCTGGCCAACAGCTCTGCTCCCCTAGGAAGCGACCGCCAGGATCCCCTCTCCGGTTCTTTTGGCACACGCTCCCATTGCTCTTGCTGTTGCTGGTCTTCACGCATCAGAAACCAGAAGACCAAGTGGCCGACGTGTATGCGCACGCTGGAAACAGTAAGATCATCTTCCTAGCATGCGCATGCGCACTGGGCGGCTGCTCTTCAGGTTTCCGGCGCGCCTGTACGCATGACAGCCAGCTGGCTGGCGCCGGAACCCGGAAGAGCAACGGGCGACGGCTCCGTGTGCCCGGAGAGATGGCTCTGCGTGCCACTTCCAGCATGCGTGCCATAGGTTCGCCATCACGGGATTATATTTTTTTTCTTCTTTTCCTCCTTTTTTACTTTGTTTTGGATTACAATAATAGCAAATGTGACTTATTTGGAGACTCTGGTGGTAGATTGATTTGTGAAAATATTCTTTAAGTGGAAGTTGGTGGGGGTTAGGGTTAGAAAATATGAGAACTTTATTTGTGTTATTATTGATCATCTTTTCTAAATTTTTGGAGGATCTCAAAACTTTTCAAAATGACTAGTACTTCAAATTTAAGTAAATTAGGGAGAAAAAAATACATCTGTGTCATCATCATCATCATCGGCAGCATCTAGTCCAGCAATTCAAAGATCTTTGGATAGCATGTTGCAGCAGCAGAAAATGAACACGATGAGTACGATGCAAGCAGAATTGAAATGAATGCTCCAAACATTTCAAGAAGCCACAACAAAACATTTTGAAGACATGAAGGAAAGAATGGAAAAGATGGATGATAAAATGGAGAATATTCAACAAACAATAACTAAAAACGAACAACGGATGCAGAAAATAGAAGAGAAGACAGAACAAACGTGGAAGAGATGGATGATAGACTTATGCAGGCAGACAAAAATCTTGAGAGAACAGTAATCATGTTGGAGATGGATAAAGCTGAATACTTCTTGAGGTTCCAGAATATTGAAGAAAAAGGGGAGAACCTTGCAGAGATAATGGAAGTGTCAGGGTTCCAAATAGCATCCAAAACTAAATCAGAGTCTGAGGCAAAGCATTCCTCAAAGTTCCAATTTATTAACAGAGCCATGTTGGCACATCTGTGAGAAACCCGAATCTAAAGCTATGAGGGTTTCTCCACCCAGTTTAAAGTTCATTCCCGTGTTCCCACACCCACAAGTTCATCACGTTGACCAGTCATCTTTTGCCAAAGTGTCCGTTACTCCCATCAGCTTCTGGCCAGGTGCTGAACAAGGATGACCTTGAAAACCTAAAAGGAATTTGTTATGGCTGCATGTCTACATCGCTCATGCAACAGCCCCTCCCAAATTCCCACAGCAAGAATACATTCTAAAGCATCAAGTGTCGTGCCAAGGCTCGACATATGCACCTTGGTGGGAGGGAGAGACACTGAGACCGGGGATTGATGATTGCCAACACAACAAACTATTCTCAGCAGTTAAAAGCCTGACGCCGGTGAATAACGTCATGTTACATGAGACGCAGAGAAACCCGAGCAAAGTGAAGCTGCAACCGGAAAGAGACAATCTAAGCCATGTGCGGCAGTGGTGGGTTCCTACCAGTGCGGTCCACTCTATAGCACCGGTAGCGGCCCGCTGGTGACATCACAGTACTGGTGCGGTCGGTTGCCGGTGCCTGGGCGCCACCATTTTTTTTTAAAAAAATAATTTTTTTAAATATTTTCTTCTGTGCATGCCCAGAAGCTGAGTTTCTGGCACTGCTCATAAGCTGCCTTCCTACCCCACAGTGAGTCCAAACAGGGGAGGATGGCTGAGGGAGCGGGTGAGAAGCTGAAAGAACGGGCGGCAGGAGCTATCTCCATTCCCCTCCCTTCAGCAGTCCGAGAAGCCACAAACACGCAGTGATGATCCTAGGCATTTTCGCATGTTTGAGGCTTCTTGAGCTGCTGAGGGGAGGGGGAATGGGTGGCAGGACCTATATCAGTTCCCCTCCCTTCAGCAGTCCGAGAAGCCACACCCACCCGGTCACATAGCTGGCAAGCCACACCCACAAAATAAGCCACGCCCACAGAGTGGTAGTAAAAAAAATAGGAACCCGCCCCTGATGTGCGGCTAATGACCAGCTGAGAGGGGAGGGCTTACAGTGCCGGATGGTGGTTTGGGGGGAGGGAATGATGAGGATTTGCATAAATAGTGCTGAGAGGAGGATGATCTCAGCGCTGACTTTGACCTGAATTGGTTCGGCATGGTCTGAGTTCTTACCTGTAGCGTGATTAAAGCTGAGGTCCATACTTTTGAAAGTGTCTTGAAGTCATTAACGCACGGGTTTGGCTTAGCCAGTCCGAGATCAAGTGTGGCAGGACAAAGTCTCTAATAAAATATGGCTTCAGCCTGACAGGCAGGCCCCCCTCAAGAAAAAGCCTGTCCTGGAAGAAGGCGTGGCCAAAGTCATGACGCTACGGAGTTTCCCCGCACTCCGCGGGGAAGCCCTGAATCCGCCCTGTCCGGGGACCTGGTCTGGACAGGACCAGGTCAGAAACCACCCTGAAGGGGTGGTGAAGAAGAGGGCACTTGCTGGCAGACTGGGAGGGGGCTGCAAACCCCCCAGGGATCCAGTTTTGCCCGCGACCGGCGGCGACCGGAAGACGGCTCTTAAATGCCGTCCTAATCGTGGCGGTCACATCGAAAGGATTCTTTTGAAGCTGATTGGAGTCATCTGGGAGGAGAAATTTAAAGCGATGTATTTATTATTTATTATTTATTTATTTATTATGGTGTTCTTATATGCCGCCCAACTCCCGAAGGACTCAGGGAGGCGTACAACAGAAAAAAATACAGGACACCAATTTATAAATAACACATTAAAACGAGATATATAAAAATTAAAAAACACAATATTTAAAATCATCCAATACCCATTCAATAACTATACATACTTGGGGTGAGCTTGAGTGGTTTAGGCTCTACCCCCAGCCTGCAGGAAAAGCCATGTCTTGACAGCTTTTCGGAAGGCCAGCAGAGTGGGGATAGTTCGGGTCTCTGGGGGAAGTTGGTTCCAGAGCGCGGGGCCTGCCACAGAGAAGGCTCTCCCCCTAGGGCCCGCCAGGCGGCATTGCTTGGCCGACGGGACCTGGAGGAGGCCAACTCTGTGGGCCCTAACCCGTCGAAGGGAAGTATGAGGCAGAATGCGGTCCCGGAGATAACCTGGTCCTAAGCCATGAAGGGCTTTAAAGATGGTGATCAACACCTTGAATTGGACCCGGAGACTGATGGGCAACCAATGCAGCTGGCGGAGTATAGGTGTCACGTGGGTGTACCTTGGCACACCCACCACAGCACGCGCAGCCGCATTTTGCACCAGCTGAAGTCTCCGGATACTCTTCAAGGGTAGCCCCATGTAGAGCGCGTTGCAGTAGTCCAAGCGCGAGGTGACAAGGGCATGAGTGACCGTGAGTAGAGCCTCCTTCTCCAAGTATGGCCGCAACTGGTGCACCAGGCGAACCTGTGCAAAGGCCCCCCTAGCCACAGCAGAAAGATGGTGATCCAATTTTAGCTGTGGATCTAGGAGGACCCCCAAGTTGCGGACCTGATCCGAGGGAGTCAGTTTTGCTCCCTCGAACACCAAGGAGGGGCAGTTGACATAGTCCTTAGGAGGCAGTATCCAAAGCCACTCAGTCTTGTCAGGATTAAGTCTGAGTCTGTTCCTCCCCATCCAGATCCTAATGTCATCCAGGCACCGGCACATTACATCAACTGCCTCCCTGAAGTCAGACGGGGTGGTGATGTACAGCTGGGTGTCATCAGCGTACTGGTGGAAACACACCCCATGTCTGCGGATGATCTCCCCCAGCGGTTTCATGTAAATGTTAAACAGGATGGGCGAGAGAACCGACCCCTGAGGCACCCCACATGATAGGGCCCTAGGGGACGATCTCTGTCCTCCTGCTAACACCGACTGCATCCTATCGGCGAGATAAGAGGAGAACCACCGCAAAACGGTGCCTCCCACCCCCAACTCACCGAGACGATGCAGAAGGATACCATGGTCGATGGTATCGAAAGCCGCTGAGAGGTCAAGTAGCACCAGGATGGAGGAATTTCCCCCATCCCGGGCCCGCCAGAGATCATCCATCAGGGCGACCAAGGCAGTTTCTGTACTGTAGCCGCGCCTGAAGCCCGACTGATAAGGATCTAGATGATCTGTTTCATCCAGAAGCTGCAGAAGCTGAGTAACCACCACCTTCTCCACAACTTTCCCCAAAAAGGGTAAGTTGGAGACCGGACGATAGTTCTTCAAATCAGCTGGATCCAGGGAAGGCTTCTTCAGGAGGGGTCTCACCACCGCAGCTTTTAACGACTGCGGTACGATGTACTGGAGAGAGTGGAGAAGAAAAGAAGTTGATGAGTGATTTTGCCTGAAAAGACCTTAAGGAAGCAATTTAAATACATTAAGGGAACAAAAGGACTGGAAATTAAGGAGCGGCTGCTTAGCTAATGGAGAATATGGAGTGGGGAAGAAAAGTTTCTTTTTCTGAATGAAATATAACTAAAGCCCAATATTGAAGACAGGATTGCTATTATAGATTTGGGAATTTGAAGGAGGATAATCTATTTACTGGAAAGGATTTATAAAGATTTATAAAATGGAAGAATGGAATAACAATTTAAAAAAAAGGCAGAGCTGAGAACTGAGATGGGAAGAGCCATCTACTGGATGGATGAAATTACTTCAATGTTGGAATATTACCAGGGATGGTTTTTTTTAATTAAAAAAGTTTTATTAGTACAAAGTACAAACATTTTTTTTCTTTTCTCCCCCCCTTCCCCCCAAACCCCTCCCCACCCCACCCCCCTTACCCTCCCCCCTTTCACCCCCCCCAACTTCCCAGAAAAAACACAGGTTATAGTATTCAATAAACATAATATTAAAATATACTAACAGATTATTACTTTCAAAATTTCTCTAGTTCTTTAACTCCTAATTACTCAAAACTTTTAAAACATAATCTAAAAATTAAGTGTATATCATTAGTAAACTAACATTCCAATATATGAAATTATTACTATATATCTTCCATTTAGATAATCTTTAAAATATAATATAATAATAAAAAAGAGAAAAGGGAAATTTTCTTCACCATCTCGGCCAGATGCACAACCATCAACGTCAATTCCTCAGTAATAAATGATCCTTCTTCCAACACTATACCTCCAATAATCTGGCATTTAGAGTCAACTTGATTACTATTACAGTACAGTCCATAGTTGTTCCCAGCAGGAAAAATTGTGTTATAAACTTGATCTTTTCTGTAAAATATTTTAAATAGTCCACCATATTTTTATCCAAAAAGCCTAAATTTTCTTTTCTTTTTTTAACATAACCATTGTATACAAAAATACATAACATCTTCACATCACCCACATTTAAATTATAGATTTAGTCTTTTCCCATATTTCCATCCTTATAATTTCTCCACTATTTTAACCCGATTTTCATACAATCCTTAAACTCAATTTTTCAAATTAATTCCATTAATACATTATACAACCTTTCTATATGCATTTAACTATTATCTTTTATTTATATTATCAAATTGTCCTCTTACTGCAAGATACCAAATTTTAAATCTTCTCTCCATCTGGCCTTCGATTACCCATACTGAAGCCAAATTCTAGTTGTTCCTTCTTCTCATTCGACCTTTAGATCCAACTCTTCCACCCGCTTGTGGTTTGATAATTTCTTGAGTTGTCAACTTAATTTGTTGCTGTCTTGATTCATCCTTAGATATAGCTGCTGCTCTAGTCTGACTCTGATCCTTTATTTCTTCTTGTATAACAAATAAATCCAAGTTATGAATATCACTCTGGTTCTGTAAATCCCCCATTCTTCTTCCTTCTGGTATTTTAGATATCTCGGCCTCTAACACTTTTTCATAAAAATCTCTTGCTTTCCATATCATATTGAGCCGATATCTCTTTCCCAAATATATCAGCGATAAACCAACTGGAGCTTCCCATCTATACTGTATTTGCTGTTTTTTCATTTCATCCACCAGAAAGGCATAATCCTTTCTGGCTCTCAACATTCTGGGGGGAATTTCTTTCATTGTCATCACCTCCTGTCCATCTATCTGGAGCTTGTTCTTAAAAGTCGCCTGTAGGATTTCATTACGTAATGTCCTTGTAGTAAAATATATTACTATATCTCTTGGCAGATGTTTCTGTTTAGCCACCCAGGAATTGGCCCGATATATCTTGTCAATCTGCATACCCAGTTCCTCTTTTGTTACCCCCAACATTTGCACAAATGCCTCCAACATCATTACTTTTAAGTTTTCTTGTCTGTTCTCCTTTACACCTCTTACTCTTAAAGCAAACTCCATATTTCTGTATTGAATCATTAATGCCTCAGCTCCATACTTTTCAATTTTATTTTGAGCCTCTTCTATGTTGTCACTCAAAGTTGTCACAGATTGTTTAATTTCTTCCACCTCCTCTTCCAAAATTTCCATATTTCCTACCAGTCCTTTAAGTACCAAAAATATATCTTCCCTTAATTGCTGGTTCCGAATTACAATCTCCTCTGAAACAGCCTGTATTTTTTCATTAAATTCATTGATTTTTAAATTAAACTCCATAACAAATTCATCCTTCATAACTTTTAAAGCTTCTTGTAACTTTTCAAATGTTAAAGTCTGTTGGGGTGTTGAATAAACATTAGGTTGCATTCTTGAAATATGAGCAGGAGGACCATAAAATCCTTTGTTAAAAACAATCTTTCCAGATTTTTAAGCCATTTAGAATTTAAAATTAAACTTTTTATTTTACTCCAAAGTCAGAAAGAAAAGAGAAAGTTCATCAAAGTCAGGCATTTTCATACAGAGGGCTGCTAGCAAAGCAAAGCTTTCCTTTTAACTTTCACTTTCATGCCCTTTGAAACTTCGATCGCCATTTTGTAGCTCGTTAACTCAATTAGTTTGTCACTTCCGAAGTGAAAGTTGGAGTTAAGTTTAAATACTTGCCAACCGAGTCTCCTGGCTTTTTCTGTCTGCTTTCTGCTGTAAATCCTGAAGTTAAAATCGCATGTTAGAAGCAGAAATTGGACGCGGCTTCTTGCTCCACAAAAGCGGAGACGTCCCAGGTCCCGGAGCGAATGACAGGCTGCAGCCCTCACCCTTCGCGCCCCAGATTTTCTCCTGGGGCACTAGGGGAGCTCTACCCTCGCCCGCCGGCTCTCATCTGCCCCCTATGCCCGGGGAGAAGATTTTCAAGCCGCCAGACAGCTGATCTGGCGGCTTGACAGAACCTGGGATCGGGCGCCCGACAAGGAGCATCTTCGAAGCTCGCGGCGCCAACCGGAAGTCACCAGGGATGTTTTTAACAGCTGTGGACTTTGAATAGAGCAGCTTGTTATTGTATAAAAGATAACATTTGGATTGAGACGGAGAAAAACAAAAACTGGACTGAATTTTTTAACAACAAATAAAGGAGCGGAAAGACTGTTTGGATTATTTGGATAAGACTGAACTTGAACAAAGATTGATAATAAAGGAGCAGAAGGACTTGGCTTTTTAACTATAAAATGGAAATTTACAATTGAAAAAGGCTGTGGATTACATTTCTTTTAGCAGCTGGATGGACTGTAAAATTAATAATTTGTGACTCTGAAATATGAAGATAAGTGATTACTAAAGACTGGTGGCTCGGTTTGAGGATTTTTGGTAACAGTTTGACTTTGCTGAATTTGTGGACTTGAAATTAATTAGTTTCTAATTAATTAGGACTTCCTGTTTTGGTTCCGGTCTTCGTGGGCACTCCTTTTTTGGAGTGTCGATCCTCGGCACCGTTTAAGCTGCCAGAAAGCTTAAAAATAGCTGACTGGTGGCAGAAAAGCCTCTTCCCGGGCAAAGGGAAGGGCAAAGAGTGCGCAGGCACAGGTAGAGCCCTCCCAACCCCCCCAGGGAAAGATCCAGGGGGGGCGTAAGGAGAAGGCTCCCTGGCAACCAGCTGCTGCTCCGGACCTTGGATATCTCTGCTTTGCAGAGCAAGAAGGCTGTTACCAACACTGCTGTAAACAACAGATTCTGATTGAAGATTATCATCAGCAGCGGAGAAAACCAGGAGGCAAAATCAAATTGGCAAGTAACCTATAATTAACTCTTAACGACTCTCATTTGAACTACAAAGAAACAAGTTGGCTTTTTAAAATGGCGTTGGAAGCTTGAAAGGGGGAGGAAGTGGATTTGAGAACAAAGAGAAAAGTTTCATCTTTGCTGATAGCAATGGCAAGAGAGCTGCTGGATTTGATTTAAATTTGTACTTACATTTGAGACTTTTCTTCTTTTTGGCACCAGATTAAAATAACTGGGAATATCTGACTAAAGATTTACGTTAATCCTGATGGCTTCTAAATCTGTAAAGACGGTTTCTTCCAAAAGTGCGGAGAGCTCCCCAACCCCCACTACTACTAAGCTGCAAACGCTTGTAACACAATCACAACCCCAGCCTCAGCCATTAACTCTTGCAATGCTGCAAGAAAGTCTTAAAGCTATGCAGATTCAAATATCTACCAATTTTAATAAAAAAAATTGATGAATCTAATGAGACAATTAAGGAGTTGATAAATGATCAGATACAAGTTGTGTCCAATAAAATGGAAATTTGCAACAATGAAATTAGAGCTGATATTTTGGAGGCATTTAAAGGATTGGCAAATAACGTGGAATATTTGGATGAGCAAGTTCAATTAATTAAAGATATTACTGCTTCCCTAAGAGAGAGGATAGATGAAGTTGAAGAAAAAACTACAGATGAAATTACATTGATCCATTATCGCAACATGGAATTTGCGATCAGGGTTCGTAGGTTGCGAGAAGAGAAAAGTGAGGATCTAAGAGTGTTGTTGGGAGATGCCCTTGCCCAAGTGTTGGATATCAATAAGGAAGAGCTGATGGGCCAGATTGACAAGGTTTACAGGGTCAATTCTCGAGCTGCCAGAGTAAGAAACCTTCCAAGAGATATTGTAATATATTTTAATAACAGAGCATTGCGTAATGAAATTCTCCAAGCAACGTACCTAAATAAACTACAGGTGGGAGGACAAGAATTGATCATACTGAAAGAGATTCCCCCAAGAATGCTGAGGGCTAGAAGAGATTTTTCCTTTTTGGTTGAGGAGATTAAAAGACAACAATTATCATTTAGATGGGAAGTTCCAAATGGTATCTCCTTGATCTATGCTGGAGAAAGACATCGACTTAACACGGTCCAAAAAGCAAGAGATTTCTATACATATATTTTAAAGGCTGGGACACCGAGTTCACCAGAGGGAAGGAGAGAGAATGACAGAGCAAGACAACAGGAAGTCCAGCAAATAGAGGCCCCATCTGGTCAAGGTGATACTGTTATAACTCGGGACCAAAGTTTGGATTTATTTGGAGAACAACAGATAAAAGAACAGAGACAGACTAGAGCGGCAACCAAACGTATGCAGGAAATGGCACAACAACAATCTCAATTAGTGGTTAAAGAAACTACTAAATCTGAAGCAGTGGGAGGAGCAAGACGAAAGGAACGGCAGTTCTTAGATCATCAGTCAATGTTCCAGAAGCTTCAGAAGCCCGCAGATGGGAAGTAGATTTTTAACCTGGAACATTAATGGATTAAACTCACCACAGAAAAGAAGGAAAATATCTTAAACAATTTAATAATGATGTGGTCTGCCTTCAAGAAACACACATTAGAAAACAAGACCAAAAATATTTGCTAAATTCAAAATTAGGACTACAATTCGTATCATCAGCATCAGAAAAAAGAAATGGTATTGTAATATACGTTAAAAAAAACCTGATTGCCAAATTGATTGAAGCAGACGATCAAGGAAGATTTTTAGCTATAGAACTTTTAATCAAAGGAGAAAGAACACTGGTGATTGGTGTATATGCCCCGAACCAACAACAAGAGAAATTTTATGATTTTTTACATACAAAGTTAATACAATGGGGTTATAATACCTGTATCCTTCTGGGAGATTGGAATGGTGTACCAGACGTTAAAAAGGACAAGAACGGTCCAAGCCAAAATACTTTTTCAAGAGCCAAATTGCCAAAGTCTTTTTTTGAAATGATGGAAGATTGGGAGCTGAGGGACGTCTGGCGTGAAAGAAATATGGAAGAAAAGGACTTTACCTTTTTCTCTGATAGACATCAATCTTTTTCAAGGATTGATTTTATTTTGATTACTAATAATCTTTTTTCTAGGGTAAAGAAGACGAAGATATGTTCAAGAGTATTAACGGATCATAGTCCTGTCTGGCTGGAATTGCAAGATAACAATGGACCCAGAAGGTCATGGAGGTTAAATGATAATTTATTTAGATATGAGAATAATGTGAGGGAATGTAAAAAATTAATGAAAGAATTTTTTGTTAATAATATGCAGAAGGGCACATCTTTGGAAATGGTTTGGGATGCCAGTAAAGCATACATGAGAGGTATTTTGATTTATTTGAATAATAAATTTAGAAGAAAAAAAGAGGAAAAGAGGAAAGAATTGGAAGAAGAGATTAAAAGACAGGAAAGGGCCTTAATTTCTAATCCAATGGATAGGAAAATTAAAGAGGCAATTAACTTATTAAGGGGTCAGTTCAATATGTTAATGGCAGACCAAGTGGCAACCAACTTACAGTATGCAAAATTTAATATTTTTAGTAATGCAAACAAACCAGGGAGGTGGCTGGCATACATGTTAAGAAAGAAGCAAAAATCAAGAACTATTGAAAAAATTAGATATAAGGGTAAAGAAACTTATGAACAAGAATTTATTAAAAAATCATTCTTAGATTTCTACTCAGGATTATATAGTGGGGATAAAGTTAGGGAAGAAGAGATAGATAGGTACTTACAGCAACAAAATATTCATACAGTTACTGAAATTCAGAAGGATACCTTAAATCAATTGATAACTTCAGAAGAGATTGCATTGGCAATTAAACAATTAAAAGTGGGCAGGGCCCCGGGGACAGATGGATTAACCGCTGTTTATTATAAAAAATTGCAGGAGGAAATGGTGGAACCACTTAAAGATTTGTTTAACTATATCCAAAAGGGAGGCATTGTACCTCCATCTTGGAAAACTGCTTTTATCTCTCTGATCCCAAAAGAGGGTCAAGATCTTACAGACCCAAAAAATTACAGGCCGATTTCACTTCTAAACTTAGATTATAAAATTTTTGCAAAAATCTTAGCAAATAGACTAATGATAGTTTTACAACAGACAATACATCATGATCAAACTGGGTTCTTAACAGGTAGACAAATGAAAACTAATGTTAGACAAGTTGTTAACTTATTAGAGTATTTGGGAAAGAACAACCAGGTCCCTGCAACATTGATATTTTTGGATGCTGAGAAAGCCTTTGATAGATTGAATTGGCGATTCTTATTAAAGTTAATAGAAAAATTACAACTTGGAGATTATTTTGTACAATCTATTCAGGCAATATACCAAAAACAAACAGCGCAAATAATAATTAATGGTGGGTTAACAGATAATTTTAATATAGAAAAAGGAACAAGACAAGGATGTCCTTTATCTCCTTTGTTGTTTATCTTGAGTTTGGAAATACTACTCAGCAAAATAAGAGAACTTGACACAATAAAGGGGATTAAGATTAGACAGGAAGAATATAAGTTACGAGCTTTTGCGGATGACCTGGTTGTTACTCTGACCCAACCATTACAATCTATTAAAATTTTGATGGATATAATCAATTTATATGGACAAGTATCTGGTTTTAAGATAAATACAGCCAAAACAAAAATAATAGTTAAAAATGTGACAAGAAGCCAAAAAGAAGAAATAGAAAAGGCAACAGGTTTTGAAGTAGTTCAAAAGATTAAATATTTAGGGGTTTATATTATGTCCACAAATACAAAACTATACCAACATAATTATGAACCATTATGGTTAAAAATACAGAAAGATATGGAAAATTGGGAAAAACTGCAATTGTCACTGCTGGGAAGGATAGCTGCTGTTAAAATGAATGTTCTACCAAGGTTTCTATTCCTTTTTCAAATGATACCAATACTTAAAAAAGATGGAACCTTAAAGGAGTGGCAAAAGGGTATAAATAAATTCATTTGGGCAGGGAAGAAGCCGCGGGTAAATCAGAAGATAATGCAGGATACACGTGAAAGAGGGGGCTTAAAAATGCCAAACTTAAAACTGTATTATGAAGCAGCAGCTCTCTCAGCAATTACAGATTGGATTAACTTAACGGAAGAAAGTGTATTAAATATTGAGGGATATGGTTTGCTCTATGGGTGGCATGCCTATTTAATATATGATAAAAAGATAGACAAAGCTTTTAAGAGTCATATATTGAGAAATGCTTTATTGCGTGTCTGGAAAAAGTACCAATGTAAGTTAAATGATAAAATACCTTGGTGGACGGTACCCAGACACGCGATAGAAAATATAAACTTGGAACAAAACATAGATAAGATTACATATAAAGAACTTCTTCTTGAAGATGGAACATTATCTCAACTAAAATCGTTTGAGAAATTAAAAGAGGAAGGAATAGTTAGGACATGGTTTCAATACAGACAAATACAGGCCAGATGGAGAGATGATAGAAAAATTGGTATTGTGCAAAATGAAGACAACTTGATTGTACAAATTAAAGATAATGGTCCAATGCATATAAAAAGATTGTATAATATTTTATTGGAATTGGATTCAGAATCAGAATTGGTTAAAGATTGTATGATAAAATGGGCTCAAAACTTTGGAGAACCTATAATGATGGACACATGGGAAAAGATATGGGTTACAAATGTTAAATTTACGCAGGCTCAAAATTTGAGGGAAAATTTTTATAAAATGTTTTACAGATGGCACTTAGACCCAAAAAAATTGGCATGTATGTATCCCAACTTACAGCCTAAATGCTGGAGATGTGAATGTGATGATGCTACATATTTCCATGTATGGTGGACTTGTAAAAAAATTAAGGCTTTCTGGATAAAAATCTGGTGGATTATACAAAATATTTTAAAGAAAAAAATTAAATTTACACCACAGTTCTTTCTACTGGGAATAACAACGGATTGTACACCTATAGAGACTAAGCTGATTTTGAATTTTATAACGGCTGCCAGATTGCTGGTGGCACAATATTGGAAGAAGGAAGATATACCTACAATTGAAGAATGGACATTGAAAGTGACACATCTGGCCGAAATGGCTAAGGTTTCATCTTACCTTAAGGACCATTCTAATGAAAAATATGTGTTGGAATGGAGTAAGTGGACGGAATATATTCAGAAAAAGTTTCAGATTAATATAATTTAAATAGTATATTTTGTTTGCTGTTTGAAGAAATAATAGATTATACTTTCAAGCTTATGGATAACAAAGAGTTAAGAAAGGATAAGATATTTTTGATTTAACAATCTGTTTTAGTATTAGGTAATTTTATATTTTTGGTCTTGAATTTATACCCTGTGTTTTTCTCTGGGAAGTCCGGGAGGGGGGAGGGGGGAGGGTGAGGGGGGGGGAGAAGGGTGGAGGGCGGGTGGGGGGGGTAGAAAAGATAAAAACTGTATGTACTTTGTACTTGTAAAACTTTTCAATAAAAAAAAGAAATTAATTAGTTTAAGGAAATGGAGGAAATTGATTATGAAGAGTTGGTTGGACTATTGAAAGATCTCTTTAAAGATTTCAGAAGATCTCTAATTGAAGCAATTGAAGGAAAGAATGAAGCACAAGAGGAAGAAGAAAAGAAGACTGATGAAAATATTATACACGAAGCTATAAAAGGAAAAAATATTGAAAATGAAATACAGATTAATGATTATGTTGATCAATATATTACTTATAACGATTCCACTGGGTTTAACAGTGATAAAGGAGAGAAAGATATTAAAAATGACCATGTTCAGATGGATGATGATTATTCTGAAATGTTTAATGTTAAAAAAGGAATGGAAAAAATTAGAAACATGCAGATAACATATATAAGAAGGAGAAAAAGAGTGTGGGGAAAGAGAATTTATTGGTGTAAAAATAAAAGAAAGAAAGAAAGGGAAGAAGCTAAGGAAATGGGGCTGGAGTAAGGGAAATGAATGATGGGTGTTGAAACATTATAGAAATGTCTTTTTTTTCCCTTTCTATGATTACTATATTAGATTTATTTGAGATAAGAATGTTAATTGTTTAGAATTTGGCATAATATAATTATTTTGTTAAGAATTAATAGTTTTTTGTTCTTTTTATACAGATTAATATTATATATTGGATGGATGAATTGATAATGGTATTAGATTAATGTCTGGATCTAATATAATTAAATATCTGTATCGATATAGAAAACAGAATTAGAGACAGTGGAAACTATGATTGTTTAGTATTTAATACACGAGATCTGTTTAAATCTATTTGAAAAATTTTATTATGTTAAAAGTTGAAGAATTAATTGATTTGGAATAAGGTAGATAGAATGATGATTAATATGAGAAGAATTTTGATGATTAATATAAGAAATTGGAATGTATAATTGGGCATTTAGTTTGAGATAGAATAAAGGATAAAAAAACATAAACGATGAATAAAGAGACAGAAAAGTGGAGGAAGCAATATGGCTTAAAATTAAGTAGTAGGAGAAATAGTAACTATCTTGAAAATTAAATCAATAGCGGTAAACTTGGAAGAAGAATTAAAAAAATTAATTGGTGAATATCCTAGATGACAAAATTAGACTTTCTTTTTTTTCTTTTTTTTTCTTTTTTTTTGGGAGTAAGATGGAATTAGCAGCATATACCTAGAATAAAGTACTACATATAAAGAAATGATAATGATGATAATGATAATGATAATAATAATAATAATAATAATAATAATAATAATAATAATAATAATAATAATAATAATAATAATAATAATAATAATAATAATAATAATAATAATACATTCTTTTTTCTCTAAGAAGAGACACGATGAGTTTAAATTTGAGATTTTATCATCAGGCTGTCAAACATAAGAGGACTTAGTATAAAAGAGTACTCAGGGGAAGGCAAAGAGGGTGTAAGAGGAAGTAGAAGGGGAGGAAGAGAAGGAGTAGAATGAGGTAGAGGAGGAGTGAAGGAGTAAGAAAGTAGGAGGAGACGATGGAGGTAGAGAGAGGGGAGTGCAATGGAAAAAAAAAACCAGAACAGACTGATGATTGATGAAGTAAATGTATAAGATATTGACTTTTGAATGATGGATTATAATGTAAAACTGTGTATCTTATTATAACATTTTAAGGTATATGTGTATTGAATTGTATAAGTGGTGGAGGAAAAAATAAAAAAATGGCAAAAAAAAGAAAAGAAAAAAGCATGTCCTGCAAAAGAGAGAGAGAGAGAAAATAGCATAGGGGGTTAATTCGGCATCCTTAACTGCCCCTCCCCCCTCAGGGGGACCCTTTGGCTTGTCCAGGTTTTTATCATGAAATTGCTTCACTAGTTTATCTGTTTTCATTTTCCAACTTTTTACGCATGTGGCTTCGGACAAAGGGTACCCCTTCCAATGGATTAGGTATTTTAATTGACCTCTAACAATTCTGGAGTCTAAGTTTTTTTTCACTTCATAGTGTGTCTCCCCTTGTATTATTACAGGGGGAAGGTGGTGGTTGGGTGGGTGGCCTTAAATTAGACCTGGTCACTGGTTTTAGTAAGCTGCAATGGAATACTGGGTGGATTTTCCCCAATATTCTTGGCAATGCCAGCTGTGCAGTGACAGGGTTAATAATTTTGATTGAGAAAGGCCCCAAGAATTTTGGCCCTAGCTTTTTGCTGGGCATTCTCAATTGGATGTATTTAGTGGATAGGAAAACTTTATCCCCCACCCGGAGGGGGGGCTGGAGTGATCGGTGCTTGTCTGCTTGCTTCTTATAGGCTTCTGCCGCTTCAGCTAGTGCCTTTTTGGTGTTTTCCCATCCTTTTCTCAATGTTTCCATCCACTCAGCCAGGGACATTGAAGTGGGAGCTTCTGTGGTCGCTTGTGATCTGGAAACGGGTTAGTCCGGTGCTGCTGTGGACAACGTTGTTATACGCTACTTCTGCAAAAGGCAGCAGCTCCGCCCAATTGTCTTGTTGGTAATCTACATAACAACGGATGTATTGTTCCACTGTTGCATTTGTATGTTCCGCTGCTCCATTTGTACTCGGATGAAAAGCCGAGCTGAGTCCTTGTGTGGATCCAATTGAGCGTAGGAATTCTCTCCCGAACTTGGCGGTGAACTGTACACCTCGGTCTGAGATGACCCTTTTCGGGACTACCGTGTAAGTGGTAGATGTGCTTGAGAAATAATTTTGCTAGATGCCTGGCTGACGGTAATCCGGAACAGGCAACGAAATGGGCTTGCTTTGAAAACAAATCAATGACCATCCAGATCACGGTATTCCCTTTGCTGTCTGGGAGTTCAACTATGAAATCCATGGCTATCTCTTCCCAGGGTTTACTGAGATTGGCCACTTGCTTCAACAACAGTCCAGGTGGTTTTCCTGGCTGGTGTTTTCTGGTGGCGCAGGTGGCGCAACTTTTCACGTAGTCCTCCACCTCGGTCTTCATCTTTGGCCACCAAAATTGCCTTCGTGTTAGGTGAAGGGTTTTTAGGAACCCAAAGTGTCCTCCCAGTTTAGAGTCGTGGCTTCGCTGGAGTACTTCCAATCTGAGGTTGGCAGGCACGTATAGTTTGGACCCCTTCCAAGCCAAGCCTTTTCTCATTGTCAGAATCTCCTTGTTGTCAGTGAGCCAGGGGTCGCTAGGCAGGGCTGCCTTCAATTTCGCAGTCCACTCCTCCTGGCTCCGCGTGCTCGGCCATCTGGCTTGGCCTCTGGTGAGAACAGGGGCTGCTAGTTCCCCTTCTGATGGGGGAGGGCCTGCTGATTCTTCTGGTGAGGAGGGAATGACCGAGTGGAATTCTTCTTCTCTTTGGCTGTCGTATTGTGGCTTTCTGGATAAAGCATCAGCCAGTAGATTCTTCCCTGCCGGAATGTATTTCAGTTCGAATTTGAATCACCTAAAGTATTGTGCCCAGCGTACTTGTTTGGGTGAGAGTTTCCTGGGGGTTTTCAGGGCCTCTAGGTTTTTATGATCTGTCCACACTTCGAAGGGTACCTTGCCCCCTTCTAGGAATTGTCTCCAATTAAGCAGCACCCAACGAACGGCATAGGCTTCTTTCTCCCAGATGGCCCATCTCCTCTTGGTTGCTGTGAGCTTTTTCGAAACGTAAGCGCATGGCAGGAGTTGGCCTTTCTCATCTTTCTGTAACAGCACCGCTGCCACGGCTACATCACTGGCGTCTGACTGGATTATGAACTGTCGTTCTGGGTCGGGGTGCTGTAAGATGGGTTCTTGGGCGAAGAGCCGCTTCAGCCTCTCAAATACTTTTTGGCACTCCATCGTCCAGCCAATCGGCTGGTTGGGCTTTGGCTTGGTGGGTGATGGCCCAGTCTTTAGCAGTTTGGTCAGTGGCAGCGCCACCTCGGCGAATGATGGGATGAACTGCCGGTAGAAGTTTGCGAAGCCCAAAAAGCTTTGAAGTTGTTTGCAAGTGCGTGGGGCTGCCAATCAAGCACTGCTTTCACTTTTCCGGGGTCCATTTCTATTCCCTCCTTGGAGATACGGTACCCTAAGTAATCAAGTGAGGTTTTGTGGAATTCACACTTGGAGAGTTTTGCATATAGCTTGGCAGCTAGAAGTTTTTCCAAGACTTGTCGCACTAACTTCACGTGCTCCTCTAGCGTTTAGCTAAAAATAAGAATGCCATCCAAATACACGAGTATCCCTTTGTACAAATAGGGGTGGAGTACTTCGTTAATATATTGCATGAAGACCGCGGGAGCTCCTTGCAGCCCAAAGGGCATCACTCTGAATTGGAAACTCCCCAGTGGGCAGTTGAAAGCGGTCTTCCATTCATCCCCCTCCCTTATTTGTATGCGATAGTAAGCTTCTCTTAAGTCTAGCTTGGTGAATATCTTGCCTTTGGACAAGTGGTTCAGCAAGTCTTTCATGAGAGGGGAGGGGGTAGGTGTTTTGCATGCAGATGGCATTGATCCCACGGAAATCAACGGACAATCTGACCCCGCCATCTTTCTTCTCTTTGAAGAGCACGGAGGCGGCGACCCTTGACTTTGTCGGTTGGATAAACCCCCGTTCCAAATTGGCATCGATGTATCTTCTCAACTCTCCCTGTTCCTTTGGGGTCATGGAGTACATTTTGGGTTTTGGGAGCATAGCTCCCGGCTCGAATTCTATCGCACAGTCCGTAGGCTGGTGTTCTGTTCCAGCGACAAGTCCCCAGAAAATATGCACACACATGCTGATTTTAAAACATTTAAGCTTTACTTCTAATATGTTCTTAGCATTGAGGTTTGTTTTGTAAAAGTTCAGGGAAATCAGAGATAAGTCCTTTCGTGAGCCAGCTTCTAATTAACATCCTAGCACTGGCCAGAGTCCAATCACAATCAAAACAAACAGATCATTACTTTGGTCATACAGATCTTCTTCACTGACTTACTGTGAGTTGGCAGGAAGCCCGGACATCAATTAGTACCAATGGCCAGTTTGAAAGATCATCTTTTAAACAAGAATGTCCAAGAAAGCAGGCCGAGCGAAAGAAATGGAACAGAACTAAAGTTGACTTCCGCACTGAATCATGACGTGACTAAGCCTTAAATACTCTAAGGGCATGGCCAATTGTTCTACAGATCTATTCACGAAGAGACCTCCTCTTGTTTAACCACTCGTGTCTCCTAACAGCCCTGCGTGCCCTAGCATCAAGAAGAGGCTCCTCCTCTTCTTCTGAGTCACTCATGTGCATTTTGGGAGGTGCAGAAGGCCCTGGTTGGCTGTCAGCCTCTGACACCAAATCCTCTCTGACCGCCTCGCTATCGGACTCGGGTGCCAGGTGCATGGGCCTATGGTACCGCGCCACAACTGCCTCTCGATCCTCGGGATCCGTGACCAGCTGCACGGGACGCGGACAGGCCACAACACTATCCCTCACTGCAGGGCCCTTCCCCCGGGTCTGTCGGTCTGGATGCGGTCGTGACGGGAACTGTTCATGGAATGCACGAACCAGATCAGGAGCTTGAACAGAGGTCGCATCCTCCCAAGTGAAGTCTGCCGGCCCATACCCCTTCCACTCGATGAGGTACTGGAACTGGCCCTTCATCCACTGGGAGTCCCGAATGCTGATGACCTCATACTCGGGCGGTTCATCACGAACACTGGGGGGGCTGATCAAGAGGACGGAGCGGACAGGCAGGATGGTCCGGAACAAGAAGGGATCGGTGAAACACTGGATGAACACGGAGAGAGCGAGGCAAGGTCAGGCGATAAGTCACCGGATTGATGATGTCTGTCCTTTTCAGCACTGGACAAGCGAGGTCTGGCTGCACCAAGGTCCATGGGCTCTTCTCGTGGAGCCGGGGCCCACCGAACAACAGGAGGGACAGGAGGGGCCTGAGCAGCACATCGTGGAGCCGGGGCCGGCCAGACGACAGGAGAAACAGGAGGCGTCTGGGCCGCACGACGGGCGTTCCTGCCCTGCAATCTAGCATCGATCCTCAAACAGAGACGCACCAACTCAGACATCGTAGGAGGAATGTCCACTCTCACCAACTTGTCCTGCAAACTTTCTGATAAATTGGGAAATCCAACCAAATCCTCTCCGACCTCCTCGCTATCAGACTCGGGTGCCAGGTGCACGGGCCTATGGTACCGCGCCACAACTGCCTCTCAATCCTCGGGATCCGTGATCAGCTGCACGGGACATGGACGGGCCACAACAGCTGGTGAGGGGGGAGATAGTTGCAGTCTTCCTCACTAAACACCCCCTCTAGGTCTCGGTACTCCCCCGGCACCTGCCGGGGGCTGCCAGCTGGGGACGGCTTTCACCTAGGGGTGTTGACTTTTCCTGGCGGTTTTGGTTTTCTGAGGAGGGTGTAGGCCCGATGTGCAGGGTTAGCTTCCGGTACCCTTTCTCCCATTTTATGGTGGGGGTCCACTTGTCTAGCCACGCAAGCCCCAGGATGATTGCTTCCGACATTTTGGGGGCGACTATAAATCGGACAAGTTCGTGGTTGCAAGTCTACCAATTTAGTGAGGAGAGTGGCGGCCCCCCCAATTAGTGTCCCGTCCACCTGTTGGAAGCGGATGGGGTTTGCTACAGGGCTTGTTGCTGATCCCTAGCTTCTCTACTACTGCCTTGTTGATTAGGCACCTCGAGCAGCCCGTGTCTATCATCACATCTACATCTCCCTCCTTCCCCGTCTCTGGCACCGTGATTTTTGCCTTTAGGAGGAAGGGGTCGTCTTCGCCACCTCCCTCGTCCCATCGCAGGGTTGATTCCACCGCTGATGATGTCTTGATGTCGTCAGAGGGGGGAGGGGACTCCTCTGCTTGCAGGGCCAAGCGCCCCAGCTCCGATGGCTTCGCGGGCTTTTTTCTGGGGCCCGGAGGTGGCCTAGCCCTCGGTGGTGCGATTGGGGCTGGCGCCAGGCACTCAGTAGCCCGGTGGCTGGCTTAGCCACACCAATAGCACTTCACGCCCCTAGTTGGTTCAGGACTTGGGCCCACAGCTTGTCTCGGGGGGGGGGACCCGCCGGCCCAAAGGCCTTCTAGCCGGCCTGTCTGCAGGAGGTTTTTTCCAGTCTCGGTTTACATGATCCAGAGCGATGGCGGTGGTATGCCACTCTTGGATCCTACACGGGACCCCTCGGATCTCACACGCCTTCCTCAATTCGGGATCCAGGGCGTCTCGGAACGTGTGCACCAAGAGCCGTTCGGACCAATCCCGTACCTTTCCAGCTGCTCTTCTGAATTGCCACACTAATTCTTTCACTGGGCGGCCCGCTTGCTTCAACCTCTGAATCTGTTCTTCGGCTTCCATGTGTTGGGCCGCATTGTGGAACTGGGCCCTCATCAATTGGACGAATTCATTCGCATCGTCTACCTTGGGGGCCGCTTTGTCATGGAGCTCCGCTACCCACTCCGCTGCTTCCCCCTCGTTCATCCCCTCGGTTATCTTGTCAATCAGCTGTCTGTCTGACTGGAACTGCGCCCCGTATTCATCAACGTATGCCCACACTCGGTGGAGGAAATAGGCCAGCTTCTTAGGGTTCCCATCAAACGTGGCCTGGAACCAGGGAGGGGGTGGCTGCTGGGCCTGCGGGGCGGTCGCTGGCATGTGCGCAGACGGCGGAGTGTTGGCTTGCTGCGAGGGCCCTCCAATTAGCCCCCATCCCGGCTGCAGCTGTTGGCCAGCTCCTGGTGCGGCCCCGGCTGCGGGGAGGGGTCCCTGTGCTTGCAGCGGGATTTGCGCGACAGGGCCTGGCAACTCGGGGGGGGGGGGGGCTGTTGTGCCGCTCCAAGCTCCGGCACAAGATTGGGTTGCAGTGGGGATCCTGGCATCCATTGGCATTGCGCCCATCCAATTCCGGGGAAGAAAGCCCATCCAGGTGGGGCTTGCCCCGGTGGCACCAGGCCGAGATTTGGCGGCGGGGCTGGAGTTGGCGGTCTCCAAGCTCCCTGCTGCCAAGTTGGTGGGTCCCTAAACCGGCTTGGTGGGTCGCCCACGGTTGGGGGTGAAGGGTGGTCCACGTAAGCTTCGGCCCCGTGGAGAGGTCCCCTGGGGTCCTGCTTGCCGCTGTGTGGAAAGAGGCTGTGTCCCCACTCAATTGGGGTCCCAGGTGCTTCCTCGGAAAGGAGAATGTGGGTTGGGCCAGGTTCCATCTAGTGGCTTCGGGTCCCGATTGGGGATTTGTACAACTTATGCTTAGGCGTCCGAACTGGTCGTGGAGATCCATCAGCGATTGACTGCAAGACAGTGGCTGGGATCCCTCGCCTTCGGAGCGTCCAGTAAGTGTGACCTTCTGTTGCCTCCACTCATGGGCTGAGGCTAACCCGGCACCCAGGTGAGGCTCCCACGCTTGCTGGGGGGGAGGACTCAGCCCCCCAACTGCACCTTGAGAGGTCCGCTCTGGCTGAGAGAGGGGCTCAGGGGCCGGCTGTTTGCGCCGAGCCCCCGACTGGCGTTCTCGCTCTGCGGCATCCATGGCAGCCAGAAACTCCAGGGAAGGAGAGTAGAGGAATCGGAAGCCCCCAATCAGCTCGTCCTCTACCTGTTCCCCGGCGGCTTGCTTCTTCTCTATCTTCCCTGAGTCTTTGTGCCGCCCATTACCGGGTCGGTGCTGGGGCTCAGGACCCCCGACAGTGCCCCGAAGTTCGGGGTAGCTGGATGAGGTTTTTAAGAGAGATTTGGGTTAGTGTCAGGGTTCCAAATAGCATCCAAAACTAAATTAGAGTCTGAGGCAAAGCATTCCTCAAAATTCCAATTTATTAACAGAGCCATGTTGGCACATCTGTGAGAAACCCAAATCTAAAGCTATGAGGGTTTCTCCACCCAGTTTAAAGTTCATTCCCGTGTTCCCATACCCACAAGTTCATCACGTTGACCAGTCGTCTTTTGCCAACGTGTCCATTACTCCCATCAGCTTCCGGCCAGGTGCTGAACGAAGGATGACCTTGAAAACCTAAAAGGAATTTGTTATGGCTACATGTCTACATCGCTCATGCAACAGCCCCTCCCAAATTCCCACAGCAAGAATACATTCTAAAGCATCAAGTGTGGCAGGCCAAAGTCTCTAATAAAATATGGCTTCGGCCTGACAGGCAGAATTGTTGGCGGATGCCTTGGAGGTGGACAAGCAGGAGATGCTTGTTGAGATGGACGAAATATTTAGAGTATATACAAGATATGAGTCAAGAAATAAACTTCCTAGAGAGGTACATGTGAAATTTACTAAGAAGGCATTAAGAACAGAGATATTTCAAAGACCAAGAGATGATCCGTTGAAATACAAAGGAAGAGAAATAATAGTTCTGAAACAGATCCCTAGAAGAGTAAGAGACATGAGAAAACAATACCAATTTTTGACAAGACAATTAAGCATGAAGTAAATTTCAGATGGCTGATACCTGGGGGAATATTTAATTTAATTTTATTTAATTTAATTAATTAATTTAATTTAATTTAATGGATTTGTATGCCGCCCAACTCCCTTGGGACTCTGGGCGGCTCACAACATATTCAGATCCATTACAGCAGTATAAAATACAATAAAATACAATAATTAAAAACATACAAAAGTTAAAAGAGTATCGTCTCGCTTTCACCCTGCCTGCCGGAAGAGCCAGGTTTTTATTGCTTTCCGGAAGGCCAGCAGGGTGGGGATAGTCCTGATCTCCGGGGGAAGCTGGTTCCACAGGGAGGGAGCTCCCACAGAGAAGGCCCTCCCCCTCGGCCCCGCCAACCGACATTGTTTGGTCGATGGGACCTGGAGGAGGCCGACTCTGTGGGCCCTGACCAGTCGTAGGGAGGTATGCGGCAGGATGCGGTCCCTAAGGTAACCTGGCCCTGAGCCATGTAGGGCTTTAAAGGTAACGACCAACACCTTAAATTGGATCCGGAGACTAATGGGCAACCAATGCAGCTGGCGGAGGATCGGTGTTACGTGGGTGCATCTGGGTGCACCCACCACAGCTCGCGCAGCTGCATTTTGCACCAATTGCAGTCGCCGGACACTCTTCAAGGGTAGCCCCATGTAGAGCGCATTGCAGTAATCCAGCCGTGAGGTGATGAGGGCATGAGTGACTGTGAGAAGTGCCCCCCTCTCCAAGTAGAGTCGCAATTGGTGCACAAGACGTACTTGTGCAAAGGTCCCCCTAGCCACAGCTGAAAGATGTTGCTCCAATTTTAGCTGTGGATCTAGGAGGACACCCAAATTGCGGACCCGTTCTGAGGGAGCTAATTTCTCTCCCCCAAGAACCAAGGAGGGACAGTTGGTCAAGTCCTTAGGAGGCAATATCCACAGCCACTCAGTCTTGTCAGGGTTAAGTTTTAGCCGGTTCTTCCCCATCCAGACCCTAACATCATCCAGGCAGCGGCCCATTACGTCTACAGCTTCCCCGAATTGAGACGGGGTGGAGATGTACAACTGGGTATCATCAGCATATTGCTGATACCTCACCCCGTGTCGTCGGATGATCTCACCCAGTGGCTTCATGTAGATGTTAAACAGGATAGGCGAGAGGACCGAGCCCTGTGGCACCCCACATAGTAGGGGCCTAGGGCTCGACCTCTGCCCCACTGTCAGCACCGACTGCGTCCTGTCAGAGAGGAAGGAGGAGAACCACTGCAAAACAGTGCCGCCCACCCCTACCTCTCCGAGACGACGCAGAAGGATACCATGGTCAATGGTATCGAAGGCCACCGAGAGGTCAAGTAGCACCAGGATAGAGGAATAACCTCCATCCCGGGCTCGCCAGAGATCATCCATCAGGGTGACCAAAGCCGTTTCCGTACTGTAGCCGCGCCTGAAACCTGATTGAAAGGGATCCAGAAAATCAGTGTCATCCAACAGCCGTAGGAGCTGGAGCGCCACCACTTTCTCAACAACCTTCCCCGCGAAGGGAAGGTTGGAGACTGGACGGAAGTTCTTTAAATCCGCCGGGTCCAGGGAAGGCTTCTTGAGGAGGGGTCTCACCACCGCAGCTTTTAAGGGCTGCGGGACGGACCCCTCTCTCAAAGAAGCGTTGACCAACGCCTGGAGCCAGCCGCGTGACACCTCCCTGGTGGCCGAGACCAGCCAGGAAGGGCACGGGTCCCATAAACAAGTGGCGGAGCTCATCGCTCCTATGGCCTTGTCTACATCCTCAGGAGTCACCAATATTGGTGACCTGGATGGATCAAAGGCATAGATTGGATACTATAGAGCCGTGATGGCGAACCTATGGCATGCGTGCCACAGCTGGCACACAGAGCCCTCTCTGCAGGCACGTGAGCCGTTGCCCAGCTCAGCTCCACCGCGCATGCGCACCTCCCGCCAGCCAGCTGATTTTCGTGATGCGGGGGGCACATGCAGGAGACGCGTGTGCATGCACGGGGGTCGTGCGTGCATGCGTGGGGGTGGGGGGAGTGTGGGGGTGTGGTGTGTTCCCCACGGCCCGTTTTTGGTCCAAGGAGGCTGCAGGGAGTCTGCTAGGCCCAAAACGGGGCATGGGGGGAGTGGCACGCCCCCCACAGCCCATTTTTGGTCCCAGGAGGCTGCAGGGCGGCCTGCTAGGCTCCAAATGGGGGGGGGGGGTAGCACGCACATGTGTGGGGGTCGCGTGTGCATGGGAGGGGAGCAGGGGGGTCATGCACGCATGTGCAGGGGCACGCACATTGCATTATGGGTGCCGGCACGCCCGTGTGCTGTTGCACGCACATGCACACGCTTTCGGCACACGAGAAAAAGGTTAGCCATCACTGCTATAGAGAAAGCAGCAATTTTATAAAGAGCAATTTGGATCATATGAGGAATAAAAGAAAGAGGAGATAGATGACAAGAAACAAGAAGAAGCATCAGGAGGAGAAAATGTACAACAAAAAGATGAAACAACTTTGATGAGAGATTTATTAACATTTATTAATCTCCTTTACTATTTATATTGACACTGGAAATGTTAAATAGAAATATTAGACAAGATATAGAAATTAAAGGTATGGTAATAAAAAAGGAACAATATAAATTACAGGCATTCACAGATGATTTGGTCTTTATTTTGGAAGACCCAGAAGAAAATGGACCTAAATTAATTAGGAAAATAGAAGAATAAGGTGAAGTTGCAGGACTGAAAGTAAATAAAGAAAAAACCAAAATAATAGTTAAAAATGTTACAGACACACAGAAAAAAGAACTAACAAGGAAAATAGGTATACAGATAGTTGAGAAAGTTAAATATTTAGGAATTCAACTAACGGCAAGGTGTGTAACGACTAAAGAAGATAATTATTATAAATTGGCGCAACAAATTAAAACGGATTTGGAGAAGTGGAAAATCTACAACTATCATTGATGGGAAGAATAGCCACTATGAAAATGAATATCTTGCCAAGATTACTATATTTATTTCAAACAATACCAATAAAATGGAAAAAAATACTTCATGAATCAAATAAAACAATATTACAATATATTTGGCAAGGGAAAAAAGCAAGGATAAGTTTGAAAATGTTGCAAGATTCTAAAAATTGAGGTGGTTTTGGGCTACCAGATTGGGAATTGTATTATCAGGCTTCGATACTTACTTGGGTAAAAGAATGGATTGGCTTGAGGAACAAAATACTATTGACCTTGGAGGGACATGATCTTGAATTAGGTTGGCATGCTTTTTTATCGTATGGAAAAAACAAAATACAATTTCTAAAGACACTATATTAGGAATGCATTATTATTACTATGGGAGAAAGTTAAAGAACAACTTTATTTGAAAATACCGGTCTGGCTCTCCACAATGGAGGCACTGATTTATCCAAATGTTATTGATATAGAGAATGTTACCAGATATAAAGATACTTTAAATGAAAAGGGGAAACTTAAAACTAAGCAGGAACTGAGTGATCAAGGGATTGAGATAACATGGTGGTCATATGTGCAGTACAATCTAGATATGAGAAGGATGTTAAAATGTATGGTTTAAATAAAGAATTAACAGTTCTCCTGTGCGCTGCTTGGAGTGTCCAAGCATGGGTTAACTTCTTGTCTGTTAGCCAGGGACTGAGTAAGAAATATCCGGCCACGCCTCCTCGGCCCCCACTGAGCCAGTTGTTTTACTCAGTCGAGCCAAGAGGGACGCAAAATATATTTCTCTACTCAATTTTTGGACAACAGACAGAACTTTCCCTTGGACCTCCTAATTTACAGGTTTTACTAATTTCTATCTCTCTGGGAAGGGGTGTGTGCATGGGAAGCCTCCCTGCCACCCTGAAATTTATATTACTGCTGGAGGGAGTGCGAGTGTTGCTTTCGAGTTTTCACCGCCTCCATTGAGTTTAATGTGTTTGGGTTTTTTTTTATTACATTCGGGTGTGCTTGTCTGGAGTCCCGGCGAGGCCTGTTCAATTGGAAGAGCTGGCCATCGGTGAGTTGGGTTTCCCGCTCATGTGGCTTGCATATTACGGCGCGCATTTTAAAAATCGCAAGGAGTGTTTGTCCAGAGCTCCGGCGAGGCTCCGGTAATTGGAGACCTGAGGGGACCGGTTAGCTGAGTCGGTCTTTCGCTCCCACGCTAGTTCTGGGTCTGCTTTAGTCGTGCCTGGAAAGGGAGTGCTTGTCCGGAGCTCCGGCGAGACTCCGAGGCACATTTCAAAGGCCGATCAGCTGTGAGTCGGGTCGCTCGCTCACGTGGTTTTGGCAACCGTTCGGCTAGCGGAATTGAGGAAACTTCTGGAGTACTCATCCGGATTCCCGGTGGGGCTCCAGAGAAGAGCGACAAACTGTTACTTGGTGAGCCGGAGCTCCTGCTCACAGGGCTATCCCTTACATTGCTTATTGTCGCGCTCCAGGGGAAGAGCTGGGTGGAGGGAGTCCCCTTAGCCTCCACCTTTGACTGGAACGGCAGCCTCTGTCCGGAGATCCGGCAGGGCTTGTAAGCCGAGCCATTGCCCTTGACTGGGCAGTTTAGCTTGACCACGTGATTCAGCTAGGAGCCGGCAGCTGTTGTGGCCTGCCTGCGTCCCACGCAGCTGGTCATGGATCCCGAGGACCAAGAGGCGGTTGTGGCGCGGTACCATCGGCCCGTGCACCTGGCACCCGAGTCCGATAGCAAGGAGGTTGGAGAGGACTCGGTGCCAGAGGCTGAAAGTCAACCAGGGCCTTCTGCAACTCATGAGGTGCACATGAGTGATGCAGAGGAAGAGGAGGAGCCTCTTCTTCTCGATGCTAGGGCACGCAGGGCTGTTAGAAGGAAGAGTGGCTACGCAGGAGGAGGTCTCCTTGAGAGTAGAGCGGCAGGCTAATTGGCCACGCCCTTAGACTACTTAAGTCCTAACCACGCTGAGCCTCGTTGCAGCGAACAACGTCGCTTCTAAATCTTGACTTCTGTGACTCCAGTTTGCATCCCAGCAAGGATCTTGTTTCTTGCATTTTCTAGTTCCGGGACTTGTGCCAAGTACAGTAAGACTTGCCAATTACCTCTTGGACTTCGGCCAGCTGTTAAGATAGTATATTAACAGCTGGGTTTCTGAACAGAATAACTTCTGCCTTTCTTTTGCTTTTTAAGCTCCTAAGAAATTATTAGGAGACTTTGCTTTAATTACTAAAACAAACTGTGTTTGGACGTTTGTGTGTGTGTATTTATTGGTGGGCTCAGCGCTGGGGCAGAACAGCAGCAAGGGTCTTGGCTCTGGGAGGGCTCGTTCCCCAGGAGGTGGTTGTTGGGCAGGTGTGTTTTCTGCCTCATGGGCCGGCGCAGTGGGGACTTGCTCCTCAATCGCCATTGCTGGAATTGGTCACGTGCTCCTAGCCCTTTAATCGCTGAAGTTGGTTCGGATAGCAAGCAAATTGCTTTGTTCCTCTCCTTACCTTTCTACCGGCTGGTGTTTGGGATCTTTCTTGCTAACCTCCTCTGTGTGACACCGTCTCGTTCCTGGGTGCAGATTCCATTTCAAGCTGAACAGATACAACTAGATCACAGATTACAAAGGGATCTGGTGAACTCTTTATCTCTCCTTTTTGTCTTGTTTTGTGACCGGATTTTTGCATAATGGCAGATAAAGCAAAAAAGGGAAAATCAATTGTTAAAAGTACTCCTTCCAGAGACTTGGAGTCCTCCAAATCTGGCCATAAGTCTCATAGATCTGATAAGGGGACCCCTGGGCAGAGTAAGACTCAAAAAGATTATTCTAAAAAGCATTCTTCTTCTGCTGAAGATAGAGAAGCTCAGAGGCGTCTGAGATCCCTTGAAAAGCATATTTCTAAGGCGTGTCAGCAATCTGCAACTGAAAGATCTTTGTCTCCTGTGCAGGAGGAGGAAAACCCCGGTAGAGAAGGGTCTCCTGAAAATGCTGATTCTATTAGAGAATTGTCTCCAGATGTAGAAACTGAAGCTCCCATCCTGGAAGCAGCAGTTAGCAGGTCTCCAGATAGGTCCTTAGCTAGCATGAGGGCTACTGAATCGGATGAGCCTCGCTTAGTGACCAGATATGCACCATCTGCTACCTTTACCCCAACTGCAGCAGGCCTCAGGGCTGGGGGATCCCAGGAATTTTCTCTGCCCCAGGATATTAGGGATCTCCTTGCATCTGCTATTTCTCAGGGGGATACCGCAGAACTGCAGAACAGGGTTTTTTTACCTGGCCTCCAGGAGCAATCTGCCTGGATTTCAGTTTATCCAGTTTAGTAGACCAGGACCTCTCAGAAGATGAAGGCTTCATTCCTGACCAGCCTTCTTATTCTGGCCTCTTTAAGCCAGCCTTATTTAAATCTCTCTTACACAAGGCCAAAATGACGTCACACATGGGATTAGCTGACATTTCATCAGACCCGGAACTGGGCCTTGATCCCACAGAGGGTGTTTTTTCTGAACCAGTTCTGGAAAAAGAGACTGTCCCAGTGCCCAAGATATTTGTGGACGTGATCCAACGTCAGTGGAGTCAACCTGCTTCTCAAAATGCACCCAGCAACAATGACAAACGATTCTATAACATGGGGTCAGACCTGGAGGATCTTCTCCAGCTCCCAGTAATTGATACTCCAGTGGCCAATCTTGTCTCTTCCTCAGTTCTTCCTGCTGACCTTTAGGAGGGATTGAAGTTGGAGGATCGCAAAGCGGAGATGGCAGCCCGTAAGGCGCACCTGGCTTCGGCCTGGTCCATCAGCGACCACGGCAGCTTCATTTTTAAATAGAAATTCGGTTTTATGGATTAGACAGATGTTGACTAAGGTGTCACCTGAGGATTCGCGTCTATGCCAAGATCTAAACAAACTCCTGGCGGCTGCTGAATTTTCGGCAGATGTGACTCTCAATGCTGCAAAATTTGCTTCTAGAGCTATTGCAGCCAATGTCACATCCCGCAGGCTCTTGTGGCTTTGCCACTGGCAAGTGGATATGAAATCTAAATGGCGCTTGGCTGCTGCACCCTTTAAAGGGGGCAATCTTTTTGGTGACTCATTAGATCCTATTCTAGTGGAAAGCAGGGACAAGAGGAAGGTTTTACCTTCTACTTAGAGAAGGGCAGATCATCGTATGACACCTTATTTTAGGAGACAGCCATTTCGCCAGGACCCAGGGCCTAGTGGTTTCCAATATCAGTGCCCCTCCTATCGGGGGTCATATCGCCCCATGGACAGGTCGGGGTAGAGATAGAGGCAGACAATACTTCCAGAACAGAAAGCCATTTCGAGGGTCTGGTAACCGGCCCTTTCGCAGGTCCCAATGACTCCCACTCCGACGCCCCCATTGGTGGTCGGCTAAATCGATTCAGCCACCAGTGGGAGGCTACTACATCGGATTCCTGGGTGCTACAGACAGTAAGTCTGGGGCTCACTTTAGAGTTCACCGCCATTCCACCAAGGCGGTTTGTTCGGTGCCCAATATCCACCAATCAGGCCAAAACTCATCTCATGGAAATCGAAATCCAACATCTGTTGGATATAGCTGCCATAGAGACAGTACCCCCGGGACAGGAAGGTTGGGGTTTTTTACTCCATTCTCTTCCTAGTTCCCAAGAGTTTGGGATGGGTGAGAGCCATTTTAGATTTAAAACTCCTCAACGCATTTGGCATACAAAAATTTTATTTATTTATTTATTTATTTGGTAGTTTTTCTATGCCGCCCTACTCCCTGAGGACTCAGGGCGGCGTACAACATTTTATAAAAACTCCAAACAAATCATTAAAAAACAGCTTAAAAACAGTTAAGAAATATATAAATACACACCATACATACATGGGGGAGACATCAGATATAGAATCGTCTCAAACTCACCCCGCCTGCAAGAAGAGCCATGTCTTAATGGCTTTTCTGAAGGCCAGCAAGGTGGGGATGATTTGGATCTCTGGAGTAAGTTGGTTCCAGAGAGCGGGGGCCCCTACAGAGAAGGCCCTCCCCCTAGGCCCCGCCAGTCGGCATTGTTTGGCTGACGGGACCTGGAGGAGACCCACTCTGTGGGACCTGACCGGTCGGAGGGAGAAATGCGGCAGAATGCGGTCCCGGAGATAGCCTGGTCCTAAGCCATGTAGGGCTTTAAAGATGATGATCAGAACCTTGAATTGTACCCGAAGACCAATGGGCAGCCAATGCAGCTGGCGGAGTATAGGTGTTACGTGGGTGTACCTTGAAACACCCACCACAGCACGCGCAGCTGCATTTTGCACCAGTTGAAGTCTCCGAATACTCTTCAAGGGCAGCCCCATGTAGAGCGCATTGCAGTAGTCCAGTCGGGAGGTGACAAGGGCGTGAGTGACCGTGAGTAGAGCCTCCTTCTCCAAGTATGGTCGCAATTGGTGCACCAGGCGAACCTGTGCAAAAGCCCCCCTAGCCACAGCTGTAAGGTGTTGGTCTAATTTTAGCTGTGGATCTAGGAGGACTCCCAAATTGCGAACCCGTTCTGAGGGAGTTAATTTTTCTCCCTCAAGAACCAAGGAGGGACAGTCGATATAGTCCTTCGGAAGCAATATCCAGAGCCACTCAGTCTTGTCGGGGTTGAGTCTGAGTCTGTTCCTCCCCATCCAGATCCTAACATCGTCCAGGCACTGGCACATCACATCAACCGCCTCCCTGAATTTAGACGGGGTGGTGATGTACAGCTGGGTGTCGTCAGCGTACTGTTGGAAACTCACCCCATGTCTACGGATGATCTCCCCCAGCGGTTTCATGTAAATGTTAAACAGGATGGGTGAGAGGACCGAACCCTGAGGCACCCCATAGGTCAGGGGCCTAGGAGACGACCTCTGCCCACCTGCTAACACCGACTGCATCCTGTCAGCGAGATAAGAGGAGAACTACCGCAAAACAGTGCCTCCCACTCCCAACTTGCCGAGACGATGCAGAAGGATACCATGGTCGATGGTATCGAAAGCCGCTGAGAGGTCAAGTAGGACCAGGATGGAGGAATTACCCCCATCCCGGGCTCGCCAGAGATCATCCATCAGGGCGACCAAGGCGGTTTCTGTGCTGTAACCACGCCTGAAACCCGACTGGTAAGAATCTAGATGATCAGTTTCCTCCAATAACCGAAGGAGCTGAGAAGCTACCACCTTCTCCACAACTTTACCTATAAAAGGCAAGTTGGAGACCGGACGAAAGTTCTTCAAATCCGCTGGATCCAGGGAAGGCTTCTTAAGGGGGGGTCTCACCACCACAACTTTTAACGGTTGTGGTACGGAACTCTCCCTCAAAGAAGCGTTGACAGCTGCCTGGATCCAGCCATGTGCCACCTCTCTGCTGGCCGAAACCAACCAGGAGGGGCACGGGTCCAATAAACAGGTGGCAGAGCTCATCGCTCCCACAGCCTTGTCCACGTCCTCAGGAGAAACAGAGTCAAACTCCTCCCACAATGCTGGACCGAGACTTGCCCCTGTCAACTCAATGGACTCTGCCCAGCTAGAGTCCAGGTTTGACCGAATCCGAGCGACTTTATCCGTCAGAAACTGCGAGTATTCCTCAGCTCTGCCTTGCAAGTGTTCCTCGCTCCCCCCTTTTGCAAGGAGGGCACGAGTCACCCTAAACAAGGCGGCTGGACGAGAATCTGCAGACGCAATAAGAGCGGAAAAATGAGATCGTTTTGCCGCCCTTATCGCCACTAAATAAGACTTAATAAAAGTTCTTAAAAGTGTTCGATCGAACTCGGGTTTACTGGCTCTCCAGCATCGCTCCAGACGTCTCTTGTGGCGTTTCATCTCCCGGAGCTCCTCAGTAAACCAGGGAGCTTTCCGGGATCCACTGCCACGGAGAGGTTGCATAGGCGCAATCCGGTCTAGTGCCCCTGCTGCCGCGGTGTTCCAGGCAGCCACCAGGGCATCAGACAAATTGTGTACCAGGGTTTCAGGTATCTCCCCAAGTTCCCTCTGGAATCCTTCCGGCTCCATTAGGCGCCTGGGGCGGAACCACCTAGTCGGTCCCGCCTCCCTGCGGAGGAGGAGTGGGGCTGTGAAATCCAACCTCAGTAGGAAATGGTCTGACCATGACAACGGGGTGATGGCTATATCCCCTATATTCAGATCATCTCTCCACTGCCCCGAGAGAAACACTAGGTCGAGCATGTGACCTCCCTCATGAGTCGGACCCTGGATTACTTGGGTCAGGTCCATGGTTGTCACGGAATCCATGAACTCCTGAGCTGCACCAGAGGTTTCACCCACTGAAGGCAGGTTAAAGTCCCCCAGCACCATAAGCCTGGGGAACTCCACCGCCAGGCTAGCTATCGCCTCAAGCAGCTCAGGCAGGGCCTTAGCAACATAGCTGGGAGGCAGGTACGCTAACAAAAGGCCCACCTGAACCCCTAAGTCCAACTTTAGAAGGAGCGTCTCACACCCGACAATCTCCGGGGCAGGGATCCTACGAGGATGCAGATTTCGGCGCGTTATAATAGCCACTCCTCCCCTCTTCCCTGGGGTCGTGAATGGTGCTGCACTGAGAACCCGTCTGGGCATATCTCAGAGAGGGCTACTCCCCCCTCTTGGCCCAGCCAGGTCTCAGTTATACACACCAGGTCCACCCCCTCCTCAGTGATTAGATCACGTATCACGGGGGCTTTGATGATTGACCTGGTGTTCAGAAGCAGCATCCTGAGCCCAGGGCCCTGAGAACCCTGGTTGCCAGGTACTCGGGTTGAGCAAGGTGGAACCACATCGGAGGGGCCGGAACAAGGGATCGCTTGTAAACAGCGAGGTCTTATTCCCCGCGAGCGGCCCACCCCTCTGCTCCCGCTATACCTGCCTCTCCCCATCATGACCGAGATATTCCGGCTCTCCACCCCCCCAGACATCCTCCCCCCCAAGCTGGCCCTCGTCCCTCCCTGCAGGTCATCCATACCATTCATACCAAGCCGGTTAAAATAGTCCAGTCCCCCTCCGCTTCTGTTTCCACACTCAGCGTCGGGGGATCCAGCTACAATCTCCAGCTCACTCTGTCTAATCATACATCATATATAAAAACCTACACACTCCTATTCTTCAATAATCACACCTCCATATTCTGCAATCACAACACATTCATAACCCAAACCATCTTTAAAACAGCCACACCACTTCCGGGGGGAAATCTTAGTTCTTAGTCTTTGATATTTGATGTCCTTGCTGTTTTTGCCAGGGTCCACTGTGGTCATAAAAGCATCCAATTTACTCAATAGATGCCCACTGCTTTTTCTTGCAAGATTAAAACTGCTAAGGCTCAAGTTCAGGATACCCTCCAGATGTCCACTTCTCCAGTCTCTCCATAGATTTCCCAATATAGGTAAAGCCTCTGGTCTAGATGTTATATACTTCTTCTCCCTCAACACCTCGTTGTTTGCCCTCATGGCAGCAGGTAGCCTGTCTGATTGAAAGTTCCTCCAGAGGGCTAGGCGGAAAGACGTGGCTGCATCAGCTGAAGAAGGCCTCGCAGTCACAGCGGCTACATTGTTAGTAGTTATTATATAACAGCATCGCCGTGTTTGAGAGGGAGGAGTTGCCCAGCAGGGGGATCTAGGGGACCTCCCCAGGCCTTGTTGACACTGCGGTGGGGGAGTTAGTCTTAATGTCCGAAGAGAATCGCCGTAGTATAGAGAGGGGGATAAACACCAACCAGAATAAGATCAAGTCTTCTGAGAGCCATGTCGATCCCGCTGCCAAACACAGCTGATGGTAAAAGTCCGGCTGCCATAAAGAAAGGCAGCAATAGCGGCGAGCATAACAAAGCAAGACATGGCCAGCAGGTCTGGGTACTCATCTTAGAGCCCCATTGTTCTAAGCCCTGGGCAGGATGACTCCTGAGAATAAGGGCGGTGTAAACCGCAATACAAAGCAAACAAAGCCTCCACAATAAGCCAGCTGCGTAGGAGCAGCAAACCCCAGCCACGATCTTCTACCGGCCCCTAGCTCCTTGCCAGCGGCAGCATTAGTCCCAAAATGGGGCGTACCTTGCAACAGGCTATATTCTCTTCTTCCAGGTTACCCGGAGTCGCAACAAGTCACTTTGCCTTGGTCTTACTTTTTTTTTATTACAAGAGGCTCTGCGGCTTCCCGGTCGCCATTTCTGTCAGCGGCGTCATTCGAGCCTGGAGCTTCTGGAGTCTCTTGCTCACCTCTCCGGCGGTCTCCTTCGTCCTCGTGGGCTGGGGGGCTTCCTGGTATCTTGTGCTTTCTTCTGACTCACAAAAAGGTGCAAAAATCTGGGTCGGGGGTCTGTATCTGCGCAAATTCAGCAAAGGGGAGCGGAGGGAGTTTTCCTGCTTGCCTCTCCTGTAGCTCCACCCCGGAAGTTCCATGAATGAATGGGTCCACATTTTACTGACCTTGCAATTCAAGATGCAGTCTCCGAAATCAATCCTCAGTTGCATCCAACCAGGCTATTATCTCACCTCCATAGACTTAAAAGAGGCCTACCTTCATGTGCCTATTTCGACCATCACACAGAAGGTTCCTAAGGTTCTGTGTGGCGGGGGTGCATTATCAATACAAGGCCATGCCGTTCGGCCTCTTGTCCGCCCCTCGCACCTTCACCAAGATGTTAGCAGTAGTGGCAGCCTCCCTCAGGGCGAGGCCCATATGGCTGCAATGTTATCTGGACGACATCATCATACAGTTGTCCTCGCCTTTGCAGGCTCAGGAACATCTTCGGATCACCATCCGGGTCTTAAAAAACCATGGGTTCTCCGTGAACTTCACCAAAAGTCATCTGGTTCCGACCACCAGCCTTCTTCATCTCGGGACGGTGATCAACACACGATCTTGTGAGGTGTTCCTGTCCCAGGAGCGACTGGAGAGCATCCGGCTCCTCGTCACTCAGGTGCGGAGACTTCGCTCATTTCCACTGGCCGTTCTTTTCCAGCTTCTGGGGATGATGATCTCATGTATCGACATCGTCCCCTGGGCCAGGCTACACGTGCAGGCCCTACAATGGTTCCTGTTTCCGCATCACAGAGTGAAACGCTGCAATTCCAGGATGACGGTGTGCGTCACGCTGTCCATCCTCAAATCTCTACGTTGGTGGACGTCCAGGGCCATGACAAAGGATTGCCTTTTCATAAAACCTTCCTGCATCACGATCACAACAGATGCCAGTCTCTTCGGATGGGGAGCTCACGCCCAGTCCCTAGTAGCTCAAGGGCGTTGGAGCGCATCGGACTTGACAAACAACATCAATTGGTTAGAGCTGAAGGCGGTTCGTCTCGCTCTACGTCACTTCAAACATTTAGTGGCAGACCAGCACATCTTAATTCTAACCAATAATGTGGCAGTCCGGGCTCACTTCAATCGCCAGGGGTGCACTCGGTCCAACAATCTCATGCAGGAGGCACGGCAGCTGGCCCTTTGGACGGAGCACCACGTCCAATCCATCAAATCAGAACACATCTCCAGCAGAGCGAATCTTCAGGCGGATTGGCTCAGCAGGACCACGATAGATCACGCAGAGTGGCGCCTGCACCCGGATCTGTTTGAGGAGCTGTCCCGGAGGTTTGGTCGACCGGTGGTGGACCTGTTCGCCCATCCATCCAACACTCACCTTCCCAGGTTCTTCTCCAGGTTCGCAGTTCCGAGGGCAGAAGGGGTCAACGCCCTTCGCAGCCCGTGGCCGCAGGGGCTATTGTATGCCTTCCCTCCTCTCCCGATCATTCCGAGAGTGATAGGGAAGTTACTGGCAGAGAGGGCGGAGATTCTCCTCGTCGCTCCTCTTTGGCCCCGTCGCCCTTGGTACGCAGACCTGGTCAGCCTGTCAGTTTCCAGTCCCTGGGGGATTCCCGATCACAGGATATCTCTCAGCCAGGGGGCAGTTCTCCATCCGGATCCCCAGTGGTTACATCTCACCGTATGGCACTTGAACGGCAGATCCTGAGGAGGGATAAGTTTCCGGGAGACGTGATCAGCACCATTCAAGCTTCCAGAAGGGCATCCACCAATCGGCTATACAACACTACCTGGTCGGCATTTTGTCGTTTCTGCAATGCTCATGAGATCATTCCAACTGTGGCGTCAATACCGCAGGTTCTGAGTTTTCTACAGGAAGGGTTGACCAAGGGCCTAGCTCCCAACACCCTTCGTAGGCAGGCAGCTCCTTTATCCACAGTTTTGGTCTTTGAAAGTCTTCAGTCCTTGTCTTTTCATCCTAGGGTTCGTAGTTTCCTCAAGGGGGTAGCCAATCTGAAACCACCAACGGTACACCATTATCCGTCCTGGGACCTCACCCTGGTCTTACAGGCCCTGACTGGACCACCATTTGAGCTGTTGCGATCTACTAGTCTCCAGTTGCTCATCCTTAAGGTAGTTTTCCTGGTGGCTACCGTGTTTCCCCGAAAATAAGACAGGACCTTATATTTCTTTGAACCCTGAAACATGGCCTTGGCCTTATTATCGGGGGGGGGGCTTATTTTGGGGGTGCAGTAGGCAGTGAGTGTGGGACTGGATGTCCCATCGCTGCCGCCTCCCCTCCCTGTTCTTGGCGCCGGCCGAGCGGCTGGCCCGCCGCCACCGCCTCGTGAAGCAGGACTCTGCAAGGCTTGTGCTGTTGCATGCATGAACTGCAGGACTGCCACGAGCTTCATCATACTGGCACAGCTGGGGTTCTGCTGCCATTCGTGCATGCAATGGCACAAGCCTTGCAGAGTCCTGCTCCACAAGGCAGTGGCGGTAGTGTGACGAGTCTCACAGAGACTCATTTCTGGCAGGTGGGATGTGTTGGGCCGCGAGACGCGCATCCTACCTGAGAGTTGTAGCTCCGTCACGTTCCTCGGCGTTGTGTCCAGAGAAGCCCATTGTAAAAGAAAACTGCAGAAGCAGCCGGGCACGCGCTTCCTTGTCTCTTCCAAACGCACCCCTCTCTCTCTCGGTGGTGGGGGGAGAGTGCACTTAACACACAGCACCAGGAGAAGGAACCTTTTGTCTGCACACAATAAATCTTTCTCTCTTCAAAACTCAGCCAGAAATGAGTCTTTGTGAGACTCATCGCGCCTGCGCAGCCTCTTGGAGCGAAAGGGGAGAAAGATTTCTTGCATTCAGCGTGATGCCAAAAGGTTCCTTCTCCTGGTACTGTGTCTTATGTGCACTCTTCCCCCCCCCACCGAGAGAGAGGTGGGGCGTTTGGAAGAGACAAAGAAGCGTTTGCCCGGCTGCTTCTGCCGCTGAGCCTGGCTAGAAGTTTGTCTGTCAGCTCGGCTTCCTCAGGCAGCCTGTGAGAGTTTCTTCCCCCTCCCGCTTCGCTTGAGAGCCGGAGGCGGGGGAGGATCAGTGGACACAACACCGAGGAACGGGTGGCTGTTCCTGCAGGGGATTCCCACGCACCGCCATCACCTGCATTCCCCATCTGAAGGATGCGGGGAGGGCAGGTGGAGGATGAGTGGCCCCAGCCAGCGAGCTAGTGAGGGAGGCGGCAGCGGGAGACAGAGCCGAAGGGGCGGCGAAAGGGACGGGCTGGATGCGCCCGTCTGCTGCTCAAGCCCTGCGCTTGTGGGCTCGCTGTACCCAACCAGCCTTGCCGCCTCCTCGCAGGTAGGAGCATGTTTCAAATTGCCGTAGACAGAGCCTAGAGGAGCCTAGCTAGTCCCACGGGGTGTGTGCGCACCCGCCTCTCGCTTGCTCTCGCTCTCCCGGCCGGGAGCCGCTCTTTCTGCGGCGGGCACTCTTTTGGCGGGGAGAGAGAGCAAGCAAGAGGCGGGTACGCGCACACCCTGCGGGACTGGCTCGGCTTCTCTGGGCTGCCTCCAGCAGCGTTTTGAAACACGCTCCTGCCTGCGAGGAGGCGGCGAGGCAGGGATCGATGCTCGCCTCCTCTTCCTTGCAGGCAGGAGCGCTTTTCAAATTGCCGTAGGCAGAGCCCAGAGGAGCCGAGCTAGTCCCGTGGGGTGTGCACGCACCCGCCTCTCGCTTGCTCTCTCTCTCTCTCTCTCTCTCTCCCCCGGCCAAAAGAGTGCCCGGCTACAGCACGGAAACTGCTTTGGTCACCCTGATGGATGATCTCTGGCGAGCCTGGGATGGAGGTTTTTCCTCCATTTTGGTGCTACTTGACCTCTCAGCGGCTTTCGATACCATTGACCATGGTATCCTTCTGCGCCGTCTCTGTGAGTTGGGAGTGGGAGGCACCGTATTACGGTGGTTCTCCTCCTGTCTCTCCGATAGGATGCAGTCGGTGTTGGCAGGAGGACAGAGATAGACTCCTAGGCCCCTTGTTTGTGGGGTTCCACAGGGCTCGGTTCTCTCACCTCTCTTGTTTAACATCTACATGAAACCACTGGGTGAGATCATCCGCCGACACGGGGTGAAGTTTCATCAATATGCTGATGATACCCAGTTGTACATCTCCACCCCGTCTCAATTCAGGGAAGCAGCGGATGTGATGTGTCGATGCCTGGACGATGTAAGGGTCTGGATGGGAGTGAATAGGCTCAAGCTCAACCCTGACAAGACTGAGTGGCTATGGGTATTGCCCCCTAGGGACTATGTTGACTGCCCCTCCTTGGTTCTTGGGGCAGAGAAATTGGCTCCCTCAGAATGGGTTCGCAATTTGGGTGTTCTCCTAGATCCACAGCTAAAATTGGATCAACATCTTTCAGCTGTGGCTAGGGGGACCTTTGCACAGGTTCGCCTGGTGCACCAATTGCAACCTTTCTTGGAGAGGGAGGCTTTGCTCATGGTCACTCACGCCCTCATCACCTCCCGCCTCGACTACTGCAATGCGCTTTAAATGGGGCTACCCTTGAAGTGTGTCCGGAGACTACAATTGGTGTAAAATGCGGCTGCGCGAGCTGTGGTGGGTGCACCTAGATACACCCACGTAACACCTATCTTCCGCTAGCTGCACTGGTTGCCCATTGGTCTCCGGGCGCAATTTAAAGTATTGGTCATTACCTTTAAAGCCCTATATGGCTCAGGACCTGGTTGCCTTCGGGACCGCATACTACCACATACCTCCCTACGACCGGTTAGGGCCCACAGAGCTGGTCTCCTCCAGGTCCCGTCGACCAAACAATGTTGGCTGGCAGGACCGCGGGGGAGAGCCTTCTCTGTGGTGGCTCCGTCTCTGTGGAACCAACTACCGCCGGAGATCCGGACTACCCCCACCTTGTTGGCCTTCTGTAAAACCGTTAAAACCTGGCTCTTCCGGCAGGCGTGGGGTTAGAGACCAGGGAGAATACATTAACGTGGTCACTCCTTGGATGAATGGTGGTAATGTTTTTAATGTTTTATATGTTTTTTAACTTTTTATCTCTATCATTGTTTTAATTGTATTGTTCATCTTTTTTTTGTTGTACGCCGCCCAGAGTCTTTTGGGAGTTGGGCGGCCTATAAGATCGAACAAATAAATAAATAAATAAATATGTGGTGGACATGTATGAAAGCAAGAAAATATTGGACGAAAATGCACACATGGCTGGAAAAGATTATTAAGCAGCATATAGATTTAAAGCCAGAAATATTTTTGTTAGGTATAATACCAGAAAGTTATGATAAAGGGACTATATACTTAATGCTACATGTATTGACATCAGTGAGAATTGTATTTGCACAATATTGGAAAAATGAGAACACCCCACCAGATGAAAACATAATCCGGAAAATATTGGACTTTGCAGAGATGGATAGATTGACATTGAAAATAAAAGATAAAGGAGATACAGAGTACTATTCAACGTGGAATAGGTTTTATCAATAGTTAGAGAGAAGAGGTAGAAGTTAGAATAGAATAGAATTTGTTAGATAGCGCCCAATGTTCAAGTCTGTCAAGATCCTTCTGTAACTTGAGCCTATCTTCTGGAGTGTTGGCTATTCATGCCAGTTTGGTGTCATCTGCAAATTTGATGAGTTCCCCATCTATCCCCTGGTCCAAGTCATTGATGAAGATGTTGAAGAGTACTGGGCCTAAAACAGAGCCTTGGGGTACTCCATTGCATACTTCCCTCCATGTAGATGCAGAAAGAAAGATGAAGAAAGATTATTATGTGTAAGTAAAATATGAATGTTGTCTATATAAGTATGCTAGTACAATTATTATGATTATAAATAAGTTAATATAATTATAAATATTGCTATAATTATTACGTGTATTATCATCACTATCAGTATATCTGTAATTTTTTTGTTTTATAAAACGAAGTGCATGGACAATACACTGTCTTCAAAATATTTATAAATAAAAAACTTGACTTAAAGAAAAAAAACATCGCACGGACCTCCTGTGACATCCAAGGTTTCTCATTTGCTCGCATGACAAAAGTCTTTTTTTTTTATTCAAAAAGTTTTAAAGTACAAAGTACAAACATTTTTCTTTTTTCTCCCCCCCTTCCCCCTTAGCCCCAGCCCACCCCCTTCCCTTCCCCCCCTCTCCCCCCCCCGGACTTCCCAGAGAAAGTACAGGGCATAATATTCAATAAAATAAGTTTAAATTAAATTAAAGCAAATTCTTAATTTCCACATTTTTTGAAATCTTTAACTCTGAATTATTCAAAACTTTGAACATAATCAGAAAACATAATCAAAAGAAGGATAAAAATAATAAAAAATTAAGAAAATTAAGAAATTAAAAAGAAAAATAAACAAGTAAAAAGAAAGAGAAAACATTATATTAATCAAAATCAAACATCATACAACATCTCATACTATAATTTACATCTCTAAACCTCTATCTTATATATATTCTATATAAAACTAATAATAATAGAAAAAAAATAAAAATAAAAGAGAAGCAAAAGTAGACCTTTCCTCCCCCTTTCAATCAGTTACAACACACAGCATTTCTTCAAAGCAAAATAAAACTTAAGTAAATATTACATAAACAATAACTAAACATTAAATATTTATACCTAGTCAAAATACCTAAATATTTAAAATATTCTATCAAATTGTTAATTCCCGTATTTTAAAAACTAACCCCTTATACCTCAAAGAACTTAAACTTAATCATAAAATCAAACACAATATTAATAACATAATATTACAATATATCAAAGTATTAGCTTCAGAATATATAATATATATATTAATAATAATAAAATAAGAGAATAAAAACCAACCCCTTATACCTCAAAAACCTTAAACTTGATCCTAAAGTCAAACACAATATTAATAATGTAATATTACAATATATCAAATTATTGGCTTCAGAATATATAATATATATATTAATAATAAAAGTAATATATATATATATATATATTTTAAAAAATAGAAAAAAAACTACAATCAAAAAATATTAATAATAATATTAATAATAATAATAATATTAATAATAATATTAATAATAATAATAATAATAATAATAATAATAATAATAATAATAATAATAATAATAATAATAATAATAATAATAATAATAATAATAATAATAATAATAATAATAATAATAAAAAGAGAAAATAAAGAGAAAAAAGTACAATCCTGTTAGTCTCTCCATCCATCCTGTAAATTTCAGCACTGCATCCTTCTGTAGCTTGACAATTTTGGATTTGTCGGTTCGCCTCCCATCTGACCCCGATCCTCCGTCTCCTTTTCCATGTTGTAAACATCTATCTGGCTCTGCCAATCACTTTGGATCTCTGAAGCTGTTTCGGTTTGAGCAAAAATAAATGGCTTTTCCTTCTCCTCCTCTGCTTCTTTCATGCTTCTTTCCTCTGGAATTTTGGATGCATCAGCCTTTAAAACGTTGACATAAAATTCAATAGCTTTCTTTATCGTGTTAAGCTGATATCTCCTTCCCAAAAATTTCACCACTACTCCTGTTGGTACATCCCATTTATATTGTAGGTTTCTTCTTTTAAGTTCATCAACCAAGAAGGTATAATCTTTTCTGGCTTTAAGCATTTTGGGAGGAATTTCTTTCCATATCATTATTTCCTGGCCGTTTACCTGAAGATTATTCTTGAATGTCGCCTGTATAATTTTATTTCGTAAAGCCCTTGTAGTAAAATATATTACAATGTCCCTTGGCAGATGTTTTTGTTTTGCAAACCAGAAATTAACTCTATATATCTTATCAATTTGCATAACCAACTCCTCTTTAGACATTCCAGACACCTGCTCCAGGGCCTCCACCATCCTTCCTTTGAAATCATCATACTTTCCTTCTTTCAGCCCCCTCACCCTTATTGCAAATTCCATGCTTCAGAATTGGGCCGTTAACACCTCTGTTTCAAAATTTGCCATATCATTTTTAATTTTGTCTATATATTCCTTCGAGGTTATCAAAACTTGATTATTTTTTTCCAAGTCATTCGTCCGTCCTCCCACCACTGGGTGTTTGAGCGAGGGTGGGTTTCCCCATTTCTCTGAGAACGACTGCTCTCCTTTGGGGATTGAAAACCCCACCTGGCACCAGAAGAGAGAGAGAGCGCCCACCCCTACACACGCAGAAACACACGCACACACATTGCCACCTGCAACTAGAATTTTGCCCTTAGCTGGGAGAAAGCTTGACAGCTGAAGTAGGAAGGGATGGTAAGAACAGAGAGGGAAACCCAAGGCATCCAGAAAGCATACGGTAATTCTCAATCCGCGCGTGTGTGAGCACCCGAACCCAGAATTTTCTTGGGTGGGTAAAGCGCTAATATTCCGTGGGACAAATGAACCTTAGGCTTCTTGGGACTAATGTCGTCCCCCCCTTCCCCGCGAGCACACACATGTAATCATCCCCCAAATAAAAGCATCAAGTCAGCAAGCTTTAAAGCTCATGAACATTGTTGTATCAATGTTCAGGCTGAATGTAAACCTGGAAATCCCAGGCTGGAGAAGAAGATTACAGTATCCCTGACATGCATCCAAGTTTGAAGACCCTTGAGTTAGGGGTTAGGGGTGCAAGGGTCTTCAAACTTGGCAAGTTTAAGGCTTGCGGACTTCAACTCCCATTCCTGAGCTAGCATGACTAGAGGAGGAATTCTGGGAGTTGAAGTCCACAAGTCTTGAAGTTTGTCAAGTTTGAAGTTTGTAAAAAATGTTGTAAAAATGGTTGTAAAAAGTATACATGGTTGTAAAAATTATTCTGCTACACTGGTATTTTATTAAATAATATATTACTACACCATTTGGTTCAGAATACTTTTTTCCTTGTTTTCCCCCTCTAAAATCTAGGTGTGTCTTATACTTTGGTGCGTCTTATACTCCAAAAAATACGGTAAGTGCTGTGCCCGCACTAGCGTCTCTGGCCTTTCAGGTGGCCCTCCAAGAAACAGGCGTGGCGGCGGTGGCACCAGCGGCGGCGGTGGCACCAGCAGCAGGCAGAGTTGGGGGAGGCATGTGATGCGGACCACCGGATGTGCCTGCTCCATCCCATGTGGCTGGAACCGGCCGGCGGCTGCCTGGTGCATCCAGCAGGCCAGACCGCGTGCCTCTTCCTGCATCTTGCCCTTGGCACACGCGTGGAGCACGTTCCCCTCATGCACCCGATGTACCTCAGCACTGCTGTGGGCTACTGCCACCACCAAGGCCGCCAGCAGCTTGTGCAGTTCCATTAGGCTGCTGCCGTCACTGCCCGGAGCACCAGGCCCGCCCAGCACAAAGGAGGCAAAGTGGCCAGCTAGAAAGGCCGAGTAGAGGTGGTAGAGCACGCCCAGGCCCAGCAGGCAAAAGGTAGCCACCACGACCGGGGGCGGGGATAGCTGGATCCCCATCAGTGCCATGGGCAAGACCTGTGAGGGGGCGAGGAGAAGACCAGTGGCATCCTGTTCTCCCACCGCAAGCCAAAACAGACAGTGGGATGGAGTAAGCGCGTCCAGCGGTCCGCATCACGTGCCTCCCCCCGCCTCCTGCTGCTTGGACAGCCAGCTTGGTGCGCCAGCTGAGGGGCTGGCAGGCTGCAGTTGCAGCTGTAAACCATCACCCCCACCACACAAAGGGCTTGATTAATAAGGGAGACAGAGAGACAGAATGGGAAGAACAGGAGGACTCTGGGCATCTCACAACAGAAAGAAACATAAATAGAAAATTTAAAATTTAAAAACAGATTAAAAATACATTAAAAATTAGATTCATCCACCATTCATGGGCCGTCCTCATCTCTCATCACCAGAGGTCAATGGCCCCAGGCCTGTCGGAAAAGCCAGGTCTTAACGGCTTTACGGAAGGCCAATAAGGTGGGGGTAGTATGGATCTTGGGAGGTAGCTGGTTCCAGAGAGCCGGGGCCACCACAGAGAAGGCCCTCCCCCGAGGGCCCGCCAGCTGACACTGTTTAGCTGACGGGACCTGGAGGAGACCGACCCTGTGGGCTCTCACTGGTCGTTTGGAGGTATGTGGTAGCAGGCGGTCTCGCAGATACTCTGGCCCTGAGCCATATAGGGCTTTAAAGGTGATAACCAACACCTTGAATTGTGTCCAGAGACCAATGGGAAGCCAGTGCAGCTCGCGGAGGATTGGTGTAATGTGGGTGTATCTTGAAACACCCACAACCACTCGTGCGGCTGCATTCTGGATCAACTGCAGTCTCCGAACCGTCTTCAGGGGAAGCCCCATGTACAGCGCATTGCAATAGTCAAGCCGTGAGGTGATAAGGGCATGAGTGACAGTGAGCAGAGCCTCTTGATCCAAGTAGGGTTGCAATTGGTGCACCAGGCGAACCTGTGCAAAGGTCCCCCTAGCTACAGCTGTCAGATGTTGGTCTAATTTCAGCTGTGAGTCTAGGAGGACACCCAAATTGCGAATCCGTTCTGAGGGGGTTAATTTCTCCCCCCCCCCCAGAACCAAGGAAGGACAGTTGGTACAGTCCTTCGGGGGTAATATCCACTGCCACTTGGTCTTGTCAGGGTTGAGTTTGAGTCTGTTTATTCCCATCCAGACCCTCACATTGTACAGGCACCGGCACATCAAGTCTACCGCTTCACTGAAATGATGCGGGGTGGAGATGTACAACTGGGTATCATCAGCATATTGCTGGAACCTCACCCCGTGTTGTCCAATGATCTCACCCAGTGGTTTCATGTAGATGTTAAATAGGAGGGGGGAGAGGACCAATCCCTGAGGCACCCCGCAGACGAAAGGTCTAGGGGTCGACCTCTGCCCACCAGCAAACACCGACCTCTGCCCACCAGCAAACATCCCTGTAAAATGGAAACCTCTTGTGGAAAACCTTCAAGGATCCTGGGAAGGAGGCTGCCTGTATGTGCCTCCCACACCCCCAGCAAGAAAAAACATCTTCCCAGCAAGTCTACAATTTATTATCTTAGCACACACTATTTTGATCTAGTTTGCATCCATCTTTGATTTCATTTTGCATAATTTCTTACCCAGTCTAACCAAAGCCCGAGGAGTGCATGTTGGCTGATGGTTTCCGGCTTCAGCTGCCCTGCCCCCTGCCTCGCCTCGTCCCACGGGACGAGCCTCCCGCCCACCACCCCACCCATTGGATTCCCTCCCCAACCCCACCCAGCTCCCACAGGCACCACCCATGTGAGTGACATCAAACTGGCCACGCCCCCATGCCCAGTCGGCTGCCACCACCGCGGCCACGTCCCTCCTCCCCCCCAGCCCCCAGAGGACAACCACAATGCTGATCCAGCCCTCAATGAAATCGAGTTTGACACCCCTGTTGTAGAGCTTCCATAGCTCCTGCCGGCTACACTCTCACTTGTTTTTTATTGGTCTCTCTCTAGTTAACAAAGGCTTATATGCTGGCATAAGCATTACAGAGAGATGATCTGAGGAGCCAAAATGAGGGGCAGCCTTAAATGCTTTCTCGATGTTAGAGTAAGCTATATCCAGGGTATTCCCACCTCTAGTAGCAAAAGTCCACATATTGATGGAAATTAGGGAGGAGTGCTTTCAAGTCAGTGTGATTGAAATCTTCTACCACAATGAAAACCCCCTCTGGGTGGATAGTTTGCAAGTCATTGATAGTGCTATAAAGATCACTCAGGGCTTCCTTCTTGTTGGCATTGGGTGGAATATACACAGCTATGATTAGGATGACAGTGAATTCTCTTGGCAAATAAAAGGGTCTACATTTAACAGCCAAACACTCAACATCAGGAGAGCACTGGCTGGAGACTACCTTAGCATTAGTACACCATCTGTCATTAATATAAATACATCCCCACCACAGGATTTTCCACTCAAAGCACAGCTCCTGTCCAGCTGAAATGTTGAAAAGCCCATCATAGTGACAGCATTGTCTGGAATAGATGACTTTAACCATGTCTCTGTCAGGATTATAGCACAGCAGTCTCTCACCACCTTGTTCTTGGCCAGCTCAAGTTTCAGATCGTCCATTTTAGTCTCTAGGGAGCGAACATTGGCAAACAAGACAGATGGAAACAGCGCTCCATGTGGATTAGCCCTCAATTTAGCTTGTATCCCTGCAGGACAACCAGTGGCCTCCTTTTCTTTTTCTGATCCTGGCTCTTCCACCTTTTTCTTAAAGGGGCCTCACTTTTAAATTGTTTTAAATTAAAATTAGATTTTAAATTGTGCAAGGCCCTCTACCTCTTAACTGCCCCTGCCTATTTCTCCAAAGAGAAAATTTTTGGCCCTGCCCGCTCAAACTTTGTAACATTAGGGGTTGGGAGGGGTGGCTACATGTGAGATGTTCTTTTAAAAAAATGTACTTTTCCTCTAACAGAAAGAAACCCTGCAGACTACCTGGGGGGTCCTGGACCCTCCTTTAGGAAACACTCGTCTGCATGTAGTGAAGCTGCTGGCCAGCTCATTGGGTACAAATAACACAGCACTGCGGGATGAGATCATTGAACTCGTGGTCCTTGACACTATGTTGGTGAGTATCAATACTGCCTCTGCTGGGATTTCTGTCTGATCAGTGGGTGAACCATTTGGCTGCCTCTTAAAAGCTACAGCGCAGTACAGGGGTGGGTTCTAACTTACCTCGCTGCCGGTTCGCTTCCTCCTGCGCCGCGTGGCTGCGCCTCATGCGCAGTGATGAAATTTTTTTAAAAAATAAAAATAATATTAAAAATAATATTTTTATTTAAAATAATAATAAAAAAGCTGAAAACAAGATGGTGATGCATGCGCAGTGCCGGAAACTCGGCTTCTGCGCATGCTCAGAAGAAAATAAAAAATAAAAAGAATTCCCCCCAAAAAATTCCCCCAAAAATTCAAAAAAAGATGGGGGCGCCCACGGACCGGCACTGACTGAACTGGTTCTGTGATGTCATCGTTACGTCACCAGCGGGTTGCTACTGGTTTGGGTGAACCGGTCCGAACTGAGAGGAACCCACCTCTGGTGCATTAGTATCTATACGTAGTTTGCTGAACTCTTCCTTTCTGAGCAGGCGGAAAAAGGCAAGGCTACCGTATTTTCCGGCGTATAAGATGACTTTTTAACCCAGGAAAATCTTCTCAAAAGTCGGGGGTCATCTTATATGCCCAGTCGTCTTATACGCCGGAAAATACGGTAATTGCCGGTGCTGGAAAGCCGCCCCAAGAAAAAGTTCCTCCCAAAAAAAAGCCTCAAAAAGTTCCGTTAACGCCAGGAGTTAAAAAGTTCGGTAACTCCCTATTCAGCTAAGGGATTGTTCCCCTCCCTCACAGCAGCTGCATTGAAGTTCCAAGGCAGCGAAAGACTGTTTGCCTTTGAAGGGGAAAAAGACCCCCCTCTCCTGCATGAATTTTACAAAGACTTTGTTTGAGTGGAAAGCTGAGGCTTCTTTTGCTTGGAGGGGAGAAGGAATTTGTTATACCAACTGAAGTGCTAAAAGCCGCCCCAAGAAAATGCATGTTTGAGTTTCCTTTGCAAGGATTTTTCAGACAATCGAAGGACAGCCTTCTCTTCTCACAAGTCAAAAAAGTTCCAGCTCAATCTACATTTCAAAGCCCAGGAGGAAAAGCAGCACGGAGGAGAACAAAATTTAAAGGGACCCTGCAATAATAGCCTGACTGTGGAGTGTATCAGAAAAATAAATAAATAAAAAGCCCCATTGACCCGTTTTCTTTAAAAAGGTGGAAAAACTGAGCTTAAAGGAAAGAAGAGAACGGTGAAATATAAAGTGGATTTGGAATGGTTTTGCCTTTGATTAATTATAGATTGATTATATTACTAGGTAATTTGATAAGCCTGATTTATCATATGATTGTTTACATATTATTAATTGATTAATTGATTGATTGATTAAGATATTGATTACTGATAGATGTATTGATTGCATTGATTACATTACATTGATTACATTACATTGATAGATACATTGATTACTGATCTACATGCAGATCATTTTAAACCATCTTAAAGTTGGGGGTCGTCTTATTCGCCGGAAAATACGGTATGTAACATTTTGTAGCTCAAGGACCATGCTTGGCTTGTGAGAGACATTTGAGGGACAGATAGAGAAAAGTGAGCCAGCTCAGAATCAATCCCAGTACTGACCACTCATTCAGTGACTCTTCAAAGTTATGACAGCAATGAAAAATGAGACAGCTGGTCCTCAAAGTTGCAACCATTGCTGCATGCTCACAGTCATGTGATCATGATTTAGGCGCTTGGCAACTGGCACATGTTGGATGGTTGCAGCATCCCACAATCATGTTGCCACTTGTGACCCTCACAGCCGGCTTCTAACAAGCAAAGTCAGTGGGGAGGCCAGCAGGAAGTAGCAAGTTTAGGTCAAATGATGTCACGCTTAATGACTCATGGTGATTCTCTGCATCTGGAACTGACATAAATCAGTGCAGTCATGTGACATTGCACTTAATGAACACTGCTTAGCAACGGAATTGCCAATTCCAATTGCAGTCAGTAAGTGAAGGCTACCTGTAATATTTCCTCATATATATATATATTATATATATTATATATTGCAAATATATTAAAATTTATTTATTTATTTATTTATTTATTTATTTATTTATTTATTTATTTATTTATTTATTTATTTATTTATTTATTTATTTATTTATTTATTTATACATTTATACATTTATCAGCAATAAATCATATATATATATACACACAGTATATATAACACATCAAAATTATTAATTCAATTATTAATTAATTCAATTCAATTTATATGGTTACCAAACAAATCTGGACAGTTCATAACATTAAAAATTACTAAAAAACTACTAATAAAAAATTCAGAAAAGGGAAAAAATGACAAAAGACATGCAGTGTATAAACACCTATGATATCAGAGTCAAAATTCATTTTATAATAACAATTAGTAAATATTGTTGGTTCATTCATTGATGCCTAAGGGAACAGCCAGGTCTTCAAGGCCTTTCTTAAAGTTATCAAGGTCCAAGCCGTTCAGGACTTGGGGGTGAGATGGGGCACCTGCTGTTTCACAGGGCAGACACAGCAAGAGAGAAGGCACACTTCCTGGATGCTACAGAATGGCAGTATTTAATGGATGGGACATAGAATGTGCTAACCCTGTCTGTTATGGAGGAAATGGAAATAGATAGTACTTCAACAATGCTGGACCTGTGCCTTGAAGGACCTTGTGGAGACAACTAGAGCCTTGACTTCATTGCAGTAATCCAAATGAAAGGCTGACAAGGCATGAGTATCCAAGGGCAGGGCCTCCCATTCCAGGATCATGTGCATATGATGCATAATGGCAATAGCAATACCGCTTTACAGTGCTTTACAGTCCTCTCTAAGCAGTTTACAGAGTCAGCATATTGCCCCCAACAATTTGGGTCCTCATTTTACCCACCTCAAAAGGATGGAAGGCTGAGTCAACCTTGAGCTTGGTGAGATTTGAACTGCCAAATTGCAGTCAGCCGGCAGTCAGCAGAAGTAGCCTGCAGTGCTGCACTCTAACCACTGTGGCACCATAGCTCATAAGATGGATTCATTCAAAGAGCCTCCTAGCTACAAGTGTTATCAGCTTCTCAGCCTCTTTCTCCTCACCCATACAACCTCCAGACATTGAGACAGTACTTCAGCAGCATCATTTGAACAACCAGGAGCTAAAATGAACAGTTGGATATCATCAACTTACTGTTTTTTTTTATTGAAAAGTTTTACAAGTACAAAGTACACATAATTTTATCTTTTCTACCCTCCCTATCCCCCCTCCACCCTTCCTCCCACACTCACCCTCCCCCCACCCCCCTCCCGGACTTCCCAGAGAAAAACACAAGGTATAGATTCAAGACAAAAGATATAAAATTACATAATACTAAAACAAACTGTTAGTTCAAAAATATATTTTCCTTTCTTAACTCTTTGTTATCCATAAGCTTAAAAGTATAATCTATTATTTCCTCAAACAACAAACAGTAATATACTATTTAGATTATATTAATCTGAAACTTTTTCTGAATATATTCCATCCACCTACTCCATTCCAACAAATATCTTTCATTTGAATGATCCTTAAGATAAGATGAAACCTTAGCCATTTCGGCCAGATGTGTCACTTTCAATGTCCATTCTTCAATTGTAGGTATATCTTCCTTCTTCCAATATTGTGCCACCAGCAATCTGGCAGCCGTTATAAAATTCAAAATCAACTTAGTCTCTATAGGTGTGCAGTCCGTTGTTATTCCCAACAGAAAAAACTGTGGTGTGAATTTAATTTTTTTCTTTAAGATATTTTGTATAATCCACCAAATTTTTATCCAAAAAACCTTAATTTTTTTACAGGTCCACCATATATGGAAATATGTAGCATCATCACATTCACATCTCCAACATTTAGGCTGTAAATTAGGATACATACACGCTAATTTTTTAGGGTCTAAGTGCCATCTATAAAACATTTTATAAAAGTTTTCCCTCAAGTTTTGAGCCTGTGTAAATTTAACATTTGTGACCCATATCTTTTCCCATGTATCCATCATTATAGGTTCTCCAAAGTTTTGAGCCCATTTTATCATACAGTCTTTAACCAATTCTGATTCTGAATCCAATTCCAATAAAATATTATACAATCTTTTTATATGCATTGGACCATTATCTTTAATTTGTACAATCAAATTGTCTTCATTTTGCAAAATACCAATTTTTCTATCATCTCTCCATCTGGCCTGTATTTGTCTGTATTGAAACCATGTCCTAACTATTCCTTCCTCTTTTAATTTCTCAAACGATTTTAGTTGAGATAATGTTCCATCTTCAAGAAGAAGTTCTTTATATGTAATCTTATCTGGGTTTTGTTCCAAATTTATATTTTCTATCGCGTGTCTGGGTACTGTCCACCAAGGTATTTTATCATTTAACTTGCATTGGTACTTTTTCCAGACACGCAATAAAGCATTTCTTAATATATGACTCTTAAAAGCTTTGTCTACCTTTTTATCATATACTAAATAGGCATGCCACCCATAAAGCAAACCATATCCCTCAATATTTAATACACTCTCTTCCGTTAAATTAATCCAATCTGTAATTGCTGAGAGAACTGCTGCTTCATAATACAGTTTTAAGTTAGGCATTTTTAAGCCCCCTCTTTCACGTGTATCCTGCATTATCTTCTGATTTACCCGTGGCTTCTTCCCCGCCCAAATAAATTTATTTATACCCTTTTGCCACTCCTTTAAAATTCCATCTTTTTTAAGTATTGGTATCATTTGAAAGAGGAATAGAAACCTTGGTAGAACATTCATTTTGACAGCAGCTATCCTTCCCAGCAGTGACAATTGCAATTTTTCCCAATTTTTCATATCTTTCTGTATTTTTAACCATAATGGTTCATAATTATGTTGGTATAGTTTTGTATTTGTGGACATAATATAAACCCCTAAGTATTTGATCTTTTGGACTATCTCAAAACCTGTTACCATTTCTATTTTTGGCTTCTTGTCACATTTTTAACTATTATTTTTTTTTGGCTATATTTATCTTAAAACCAGATACTTGTCCATATAGATTAATTGTATCCATCAAAATTCTAATAGATTGTAACGGTTGGGTCAGAGTAACAACCAGGTCGTCCGCAAAGGCTCGTAACTTGTATTCTTCCTGTCTAATCTTAATCCCCTTTATTGTGTCAAGTTCTCTTATTTTGCTAAGTAGTATTTCCAAACTCAAGATAAACAACAAAGGAGATAAAGGACATCCTTGTCTTGTTCCTTTTTCTATATTGAAATTATCTGTTAGCCCACCATTAATTATTATTTGCGCTGTTTGTTTTTGATATATTGCCTGAATAGCTTGTACAAAATAATCTCCAAGTTGTAATTTTTCTATTAGCTTTAATAAAAATCACCAGTTCAATCTATCGAAGGCTTTCTCAGCGTCCAAAAATATCAGTGTTGCAGGGACCTGGTTGTTCTTTCCCAAATACTCTAATAAGTTAACAACTTGTCTAACATTAGTTTTCATTTGTCTACCTGTTAAAAACCCAGTTTGATCATGATGTATTATCTGTTGTAAGACTATCATTAATCTATTTGCTAAGATTTTTGCAAAAATTTTGTAATCTAAGTTTAAAAGTGAGATCGGCCTGTAATTTTTTGGGTCTGTAAGATCTTGACCCTCTTTTGGGATCAGAGAGATAAAAGCAGTTTTCCAAGATGGAGGTACAATGCCTCCCTTTTGGATATAGTTAAACAAATCTTTAAGTGGTTCCACCATTTCCTCCTGCAATTTTTAATAATAAACAGCAGTTAATCCATCTGTCCCCGGGGCCTTGCCCACTTTTAATTGTTTAATTGCAAATACAATCTCTTCTGAGGTTATCAATTGATTTAAAGTATCCCTCTGAATCTCAGTAGTTATATGAATATTTTGTTGCTGTAAATACCTATCTATCTCTTCTTCCCTAACTTTATCCCCACTATATAATCCTGAATAAAAATCTAAAAATGATTTTTTAATAAGTTCTTGTTCATAAGCTTCTTTACCCTTATATCTGATTTTTTCAATAGTTCTTGATTTTTGCTTCTTTCTTAACATGTATGCCAGCCACCTCCCCGGTTTGTTTGCATTACTAAAAATATTAAATTTTGCATACTGTAAATTGGTTGCAACTTGGTCTGCCATTAACATATTGAACTGACCCCTTAATAAATTAATTACCTCTTTAATTTTCTTATCCGTTGGATTAGAGATTAAGGCCCTTTCCTGTCTTTTAATCTCTTCTTCCAATTCTTTCCTCTTTTCCTCTTTTTTTCTTCTAAATTTATTGTTCAAATATATCAAAATACCTCTCATATAAGCTTTACTAGCATCCCAAACCATTTCCAATGGTGTGCCCTTCTGCATATTATTAACAAAAAATTCTTTCATTAATTTTTTACATTCCCTCACATTATCCTCATATCTGAATAAATTGTCATTTAACCTCCATGACCTTCTGGGTCCATTGCTGTCTTGCAGTTCCAACCAGACCGGACTATGATCTGTTAATACTCTTGAACATATCTTCATCTTCTTTACTCTAGAAAAAAGATTATTAGTAATCAAAATAAAATCAATCCTTGAAAAAGATTGGTGTCTATCGGAGAAGAAAGTGAAATCATTTTCTTCTATATTTCTTTCACGCCAAATGTCCCTCAGCTCCCAATCTTCCATCATCTCAAAGAAGGACTTTGGCAATTTGGCTCTTGAAAAAGTATTTTGGCTTGGACCCTTCTTGTCCTTTTTAACGTCTGGTACACCATTCCAATCTCCCAGAAGGATACAGGTATTATAATCCCATTGTATTAACTTTGTATGTAAAAAATCATAAAATTTCTCTTGTTGTTGGTTCGGGGCATATACACCAATCACCAGTATTCTTTCTCCTTTAATTAAAAGTTCTATAGCTAAAAATCTTCCTTGATCATCTGCTTCAATCAATTTGGCAATCAGATTTTTTTTGACATATATTACAATACCATTTTTCTTTTCTGATGCCGATGAGGCAAAGTGTAATCCTAATTTTGAATTTATCAAATATTTTTGGTCTTCTTTTCTAATATGTGTTTCTTGAAGGCAGACCACATCATTGTTAAATTGTTTAAGGTAGTGAAATATTTTTCTTCTTTTCTGTGGCGAATTTAATCCATTAACATTCCAGGTTAGAAATCTACTTCCCATCTGCGGGCTTCTGAAGCTTCTGGAACATTGACTGATGATCTAGGAACTGCCGTTCCTTTCGTCTTGCTCCTCCCACTGCTTCAGATTTAGTAGTTTCTTTGACTTCAAGCTGGGATGGCTGTTGTGCCATTTCCTGCATACGTTTAGTTGCCGCTCTTGTCTGTCTCTGTTCTTTTATCTGTTGTTCTCCAAATAAATCCAAGCTTTGGTCCGGATGAGTTATAACAATATCGCCTTGTCCAGATGAGGCCTCTATTTGCTGAACTTCTCGTTGTCTTACTCTATCATTCTCTTTTCTCCCTCCTTCTGGTGATCTCGGTGTCCCAGCCTTTAAAATATATGTATAGAAATCTCTTGCTTTTTGAACCGTGTTGAGTCGATGTCTTTCTCCAGCATAAATCAAGGAAATGCCAGTTGGTACCTCCCATCTAAATGGTAATTGTTGTCTTTTAAGCTCCTCCACAAGAAAGAAAAAATCTCTTCTAGCCCTCAGCATTCTTGGGGGGATCTCTTTCAGTGTAATCAATTCTTGTCCTCCCACCTTTAGCTTGTTTTGGTACGTTGCTTGGAGAATGTCATTACGCATTGCTCTATTATTGAAATATATTACAATATCTCTTGGAAGGTTTCTCAATCTAGCCACTCGAGAGTTGACCCTGTATACCTTGTCGATTTGCCGCATCAGCCCTTCCTTGGTAATATCCATCACTTGGGCAAAAGCTTCTCCCAGCAAGTCTTTCAGATCCTCACTTTTCTCCTCCTTTAGTCCACGAATTCTAATCGCAAACTCCATGTTCCTGTAATGAATCATTGTAATCTCATCTGTGGTTTTCTCTTCAACCTCATCTATTCTCTCTCTTAAGGTTGCTGTAATATCTCTGATTTGTTGAACTTGCTCATCCAAATATTCCACATTATTTGCCAGTCCTTTAAGTGCCTCCAAAATGTCAGCTCTAATTTCATTGTTACAGATTTCAATTTTATCAGAAACAACTTGTATCTTGTCATTTATCATCTCCTTAATTGTCTCATTAGATTCATCAATTTTTTTGTTAAAATTAGTAGATATTTGGACCTGCATAGCTTTAAGGCTTTCTTGCAACATCGCCAGAGTTAATGGCTGAGGCTGAGGTGCTGTAAGAGTTTGCAGTTTGGTAGTAGGAGTGGGAGAGCTCTCCGCACTTTTGGAGGAAATCGTCTTCCCAGGTTTAGAAGCCATCAGAATTAAAGTAAATCTTTAGTCAAATATTCCAAATTATTTAATCTAGTACCAAAAAGAAGAGAAGTCTCGAATATACATGCAAATTCAGATCAAATCCAGCAGCTCTCTTGCGGAAGCCTGTCAGCAAAACAAAAACTTTTCTCTTTGTTCTCACTTTCACTTTCTTTCCCTTTCAAGCTTTCAACGCCATTTTAGAGCCAACTTGCTACTTTGTAGCTTAACAAAAGAAAGTCATTAAGAGTTAAGTAGAGGCTACTTGCCCAATTTTGCCTCCTGGTTTTTCCTGCTGCTGCAGATAATCTTCAATTAGAATCAATTGATTAGAGCAGTGCTGGTCGCGATCTTCTTGCTCCGCAAAACAGCAGAGATATCCAAGGTCCAGAGCAGCAGCTGGTTCCCAGGGAGCTCTCCCCTTTCGCCCCCCAGGACTTTCCCTAGGGGACTTGGGGGGCTCTACCTGTACCTGCGCGCTCTTCACCCTTCCCTTTGCCCGGGAAGGGGCTTTTCAGCCGCCAGTCAGCTGTTTTTAAGCTTTCTGGCGGCTTTTACGGTGCCGAGGATCGGCGCTTCAAAGAGAAGCGTCCACGTCGAACGCAGAGCCAAAAGGAAGTCCATCAACTTACTGTTGATACCTAAACCCATGTGGCTGGATTTTTTAAATGCAATTTTAAAAATATACCGTAGCTTTCGGAGTATAAGACGCACCTTTTTACTCCCCAAAAGAGGGTCAAAAACTGGGTGTGTCTTATACTCTGAATGTAGCCCCCACCCCCACCTGCCAGCCCGCCACTCAGCCTGGGGAGGAAAGCATTTTCAGGCGGCAGTGCTGCGATCCCCTCCCCGATTCAAAAAACGGGGCGTGCAACCGGCGCTGCCTGCCACCGGAAACGCGATGCTCTTCTTTCCCGAGAAGGACCCTTGATCAGCCATCTCCAGGGAGCCACCCCCGTCCTCAAGAGGCAGCGGCCCCTTTGAGAGTGAAGGAGCTTTTTTATTTTTTATTTCCCTTCTTCCAGCCTAAGCTGGCCGACCGCGAGCCCGCCGGCAGTGACAGCGCACCGCAGTCGTTCACGGAGGGGGGAGGTGATCACTTGCCACCGCCGCCGCCACGCAGGTATTGGTGGGTTGGACTGTCCTTGTCCTGCTGCTGCCCCAAGGAAGCTGTGGAGCTGAATAAGCCTCCACCCACCTGCCAGCTCGCCACTCAGCCTTTTGAAATCGGGGAGGGGATCGCAGCGCTGCCGCCTGAAAACGCTTTCCTCCCCAGGCAGAGTGGTGAGCTGGCAGGTGGGTGGAGGCTTCTTCAGCTCCGCAGCTTCCTTGGGGCAGCAGCAGGACAAGGACCCTCCAACCCGCCAATACCTGCATAGCAGCGGCGGTGGCAAGCGATCACCTCCCCCCTCCCCTCTGCGAACGTCTGCGGTGCGCTGTCACTGCCGGCGGGCTCGCGATCGGCCGGCTCAGGCTGGAAGGAGGGAAATAAAAAATAAAAAAGCTCCTTCACTCTTAAAGGGGCCGCTGCCTCCTGAGGACGGGGGTGGCTCCCTGGAGATGGCTGATCGAGGGTCCTTCTCAGGCAGAGACCCCCGCGGCAGCAGGGGCTGCAATGCAACGCCCTGAGCAGCGTGCAAAAAGTCCTTCCTCCAATTTTGGAATCGGGGAGGGAGCAGGGCACTCAAGGAAAGAAAAGACATTCATCTTTTTTTTTTAAAAAAAATAACCCTATTATGATGGATTCAACTGCCACATTACAGCTAATGGGTAATGTGAAATAAAGCATTGAGTGTAACAATTTTTTCTAAAAAGCCTTGTGTCCATAGAAACCCCACCAAAGCCAGCAGATTTATTTCAAAGAGAGGGAGGGAGGAAGAGGGGGGGAGGGAGAGGGAGGGGAAGGGGGGAGAGAGAGGGGGGCATACCACAGTCACTTGCTAAAGTATTGAATGCTAGGTATGGCAGAATTGTTTTTTTCTTGTTTTGCTCCCCCCAAATTAAGGTGCGTCCTATATTCCAGTGCGTCCTATACTCCGAAAAATACGGTATACAACAACAGAAGCATTTTGTTAAAAAAAATAGTTGTAATATATACCCATCCAATGGATTATCTAATTGTTAAATTATATTGCCTAAGCAAACAAAAGAGAGAGAGAGCGCCATTTTGATCTAGTGGTTAAGGTGTTGGCCTAGGAAGCAGGAGACTGTGAGTTCTCGTCTTTAGGCATAAAAAACCAGCTGGGTGAGGACTTCCTGTTGGCTCCGCGATCTGCGAAGACGCTCTTTCTTTGGAGCGCCGGTCCCCGGCACCGTCAAAGCTGCCAGAAAGCCGACAATCAGCTGTCTGGAGGCTGAAAACTCCCTCCCCGGGCAAAGGGGGGGTGAAGAGCAGGTAGGCACAGGTAGAGCCCCCCAAGTGCCCTAGGAGTAATCCTGGGGCGCGGAGGGTGAGGGCTCCCTGGAAACCTGCCGTTGCTCCGGACCTGGGACATCTCCGCTGTTTTGCGGAGCAAGAAGATTGCGACCAACACTGCTTTAACTGATTGAAATCAATTGAGGATTATCTGCAGCAGAAAAAATCAGGAGGCAAGCTGGGCAAGTAACCTCTACTTAACTCTCACTGACTCTTATTTGATAAGCTACAAAGTTACAAGCTGGTTTTAAAATGGCGATGGAAGCTTGAAAGGGTGTGGAAAAGTGAAAGTGAGAACAAAGAGAGAAAGTTTTGCTTTGCTGGCAGGCTTTCACATGAGAGCTGTTTGATTTGGCTTTGGACTTGCATTTTTACTTGGAGATTCTTCTTTTTGGCATTAGACTAATACAATTTGGAATATTATAAAGATTTGTCTAAATCCTGATGGCTTCTAAATCTGTGAAGACAGTTCCTTCTAAAGGAACGGGAAGTGCTGAGGGCTCACCCACCCCCACCTCTAAACTGCAATCTCTTGCAGCACAACCTCAGCATCTAACCTTGGGGATGTTACAGGAAAGTCTTAAAGCCATGCAGGTTGAAATGACTATTAACTTTCATATAAAAATTGATGAATCTAATGATAAAATTAAGGAGATGATTAATGACAAAATACAAGTTGTTTCTGATAAAATTGAAATCTGCAATAATGAAATCAGAGCAGATATTTTGGAAGCACTCAAAGGACTGACAAACAATGTGGAATATTTGGACCAGCAAGTTGAACAAATTAGAGATATTACAGCAGCTCTGAGAGAGAAAATAGAAGAGGTGGAAGATAAAACTACAGATGAAATTACAATGATTCATTACAGAAATATGGAGATTGCGATTAGAGTCAGAGGGCTCAAAGAAGAGAAAAATGAAAACTTGAGAGAATTGATGGTGGAAGCTCTTGCTCAAGCGATGGGGATGTGTAAGGAAGAGTTGATGTGGCAGATTGATAAGATATATAGAGTTAATTCTCGTGTGGCTAGACTGAGAAATCTTCCAAGAGATATTGTAATATACTTCAATAATAGAACACTGCGCAATGACATCCTCCAAGCAACATATCAAAATAAGTTACAGGTGGGTGGACAAGAATTGATGACACTGAAAGAGATCCCCCAAGAATGTTGAGAGCCAGAAAAGATTTTTCCTTTCTGGTGGATGAGCTTAAAAGACAACAACTGCCATTCAGATGGGAGGTCCCAGCTGGAATTTCTCTGATTTATGCTGGAAAAAGACATCGACTCAATACGGTCCAGAAAGCAAGGGAATTTTTTACATACATTTTAAAGGCTGGGACATCAAGACCACCAGAAGGGAGTAGAAGGGAGGATGAAAGACCAAGACAAAGACAAGAAGTCCTACAAGCAGGAGCCCCATCTGATCAAAGTGTTATAGTCACAACTCATTCTGACCAAAGTCTGGATTTATTTGGAGAACAACGGATAAAAGAACAAAGACAGACCAGAGCCACAACTAAGCGTATGCAAGAGATGTCACAACAGCAACTCCAGCTGGAAGCCAAAGAAGCTACTAAAACTGAAGCAGTGGGAGGAACAAGACCAAAGGAACTAAAGATGCTAGATGTCCAGTCAGTGTTCCAGAAGTTTCAGAAGCCCGTAGATGGGAAATAGATTTCTAACCTGGAATGTCAACGGATTAAATTCACCTCAGAAAAGGAGGAAAATATTTCATTATCTTAAACAATTTGACAATGATGTGGTCTGCCTTCAAGAAACACATATGTTGGGTGGAGCCACGGCAAGAGGGAGGAAGATCTCGCTCCTCAAAGAACTGCATATTTCCCCAAATTTTTTGCCAAAGGAGCCCCCCTTGTGAGGAATTTCTTCCAAAGGGGATTGCAAAATCATATGAGGCACAAGGTGGGCGTTTTGTTTGTAACTTTTCGCCCGACTGAAGTGCTGTTTTTCCCTCCTCTGGAGGATGCCGTGAGGGCTTGATTGTGGAGCCTGGACTGTGATTGTGGAGGTTTGGAGGTTTGGAGGATTAAGAACTAAGGGCTAATTTGCATCTTCAGATGAAGGGGAAGAGAAGGGAAGAGAAGCGTAAGGGACTCAGAAACCTGCACGGCTGTTTTGCCACTGAGAATTCCTGCTGCGCCTCACCCCCACCCCCCCGAACGCCATTGTATCATCTGTTTGCTGCCTGCTGAGTCTTTATTGCTAAAAATGGGGAGGGGGATTTCTATCTGCCTTGTCTGTGATGGGCTTGCCTAGGATCACAGATTGAATATCAAGGCTCCCCCCCCTTCTTGGCAGTTTCTTTGGTGTCTCTGCAGATGGTAATGATTACTGCCCTTCCCCCTGCCATTGTTATAACTATGATGATTGAGGAGGAGGTAAAGGGGATTTGTGGCCTTCTCTGCATGCTGACACACGGACTGAGAAACGAGGAAAATTATCTTCCTGAGGGAGAGAGACTTTGGAGACTTTGGAGTCATCAATATCACCTGTGTTGGGAGACCTACATTTTCTCCCCAGAGAACTGCTCCAGTCTGCGACACCATCTGGGTTGGGAAACCTACATCTTCCCCCATACTATAACTTCGACTGACCGAGGGGAGGTTTTCATCTGGCTGCAGATCCTTCTTCTCCCTGTTACCAGATGGGATATTTCGGCAACGTTTGACTCGCCTGCCTTTGGGCTGTTCCATCTTCTGCTGCCTGACTTTGACATCATAGCAGAAATTGGATTGGTGCAGCTATATAGAGCCCCAAGGGAACAAAGATTTTACACTACCCTTGATACTGTGTCATCTAAGGGAGTCGAAGACATTAACATTATAAGACTTAACCATCAGTTGTTGGTCAGTAGAGAAAGAACCACGGCTTCTAGACTTTTATATTTAATATCAGCCAGTCTTTATATTAACTCCTTAATATAAACCCCGGGGGAGAGTATCTGTGAGCATGTTATGGATGGATGGTATGAAGAAATGTGTGTGGTTTAATTATATGAGTATATGAGTGAGCTGGGTGGTTGGACCCTGCCCCCCTCTGCTGAGTGTGGAAACAGAAGCGGAGGGGGGTTTTGGCCCACCCCCAGGCTCAGTATGAATGGTATGCATGGCCTGCCGGGAGAATGGGGGACCAGCAGGGGAGGGGAGGGGATCTCTAGGGGGGCGGGGAGTAGGAATATTACGGTCATAACGGGGAGAGGCAGGTATGGCGGGAGCAGAGGGGTAGGCCGCTCTTGGGGAATGAGAATTCGCTGTTTACAAGCAATTCCTTGTTCTGGCCCCTCGGGTTTGGTTCCATCTAGCTCAACCCGAGTACCTGGTAACCAGGGATGTCAGGGCCCTGGGCTCAAGCTGCTGCTGTTAAACGCCAGGTCGATTACCAACAAGGCCCCCCTTATCCGGGATTTAATCCTAGAAGAGGGGGCTGACCTGGCATGCATTACCGAGACCTGGCTGGGCCAGGAAGGGGGGGTGCCCCTGTCGGAGATATGCCCGGACGGGTTCTCGGTTCAGCATCAGCTGCGACCCCAGGGAAGGGGTGGAGGAGTGGCTATCATAGCTCGCCAGAATCTGTGTCCTCGAAGGAGCCCTGCCCCGGAGATTGTTGGGTGTGAGACGCTCCTTCTGAAGTTGGACTTAGGGGTTCAGGTGGGCCTTTTGCTAATGTACCTGCCTCCTGGCTGCGTTGCAAAGGCCCTGCCTGTTCTGCTCGAGGCGGTTGCAGGGCTGGCGGTTGAGTTCCCCAGGTTGATGGTGCTGGGGGACTTTAATCTGCCATCGCCCGGTGAAGCCTCGGGGACAGTCCAGGAGTTCATGGCTTCCATGACAACCATGGACCTGACCCAAGTAGTTCAGGGTTTGACTCATGAGGGTGGTCACACGCTTGACCTTGTGTTTCTCTTGGGGCAGTGGAAAGATGATCTGAGGTTGGGGGGTTTAGTCACAGTACCCTTGTCGTGGTCAGATCATTTCCTTCTGAGGTTGGATTTCATGGCACCACTCCTCCACCGCAAGGAGGCGGGACCGATTAAGTGGTTCCGCCCCAGGCGCCTAATGGAACCTGACGGATTCCAGAGGGAACTTGGGGAAATACCTGCATCCCTGGTACAATAGCCCTTTACTTATATACCGCTTCATAGTGCTTTACAGCCCTCTCTAAGCGGTTTACAGAGTTCAGCATATTGCCCCCAACAATCTGGGTCCTCATTTTACCGACCTCGGAAGGATGGAAGGCTGAGTCAACCTTGAGCCTAGTGAGATTTGAACAGCTGAACTGCTGAACTAGCAGTCAGCCTGCAGTCGCAGCATTTAACCACTGCATCACTTCAGCTCTTTGAGTCTCTGGTCGCGGCCTGGAATCAGGCAGCAATGGGGGCTCTGGATCGGATTGCGCCTTTGCGACCTCTCCGTGGAAGTGGATCCAGGAGGGCTCCTTGGTTTACCGAGGAACTCCGGGAGATGAAGCGCCACAAGAGACGCCTAGAGCGACGATGGAGATCTAGTAAAGCTGAGTCTGACCGGACACTTTTAAGAACTTTCATTAAGTCTTACTTAGTGGCGATACGGGCGGCAAAATGTTCGCATTTTTCCGCTCTTATTGCGTCCGCTGACTCCCGCCCAGCCACCCTGTTTAGGGTGACCCACACCCTTCTTGTTAAGGAGGAAGGCGGAGATCCCTTGCAGGGTAGAGCTGAGGAATTTTCTCGGTTTCTGGCGGATAAAGTCATTCAGATTCGGACAGACCTGGACTCTGATTGGGCAGTACAGGCCGAGACGACTGGGGCAGGTCTTAGTCCAGTTATATGGGATAGGTTTGAACCGGTGACTCCTGAGGATGTAGACAAGGCCATAGGAGTGATGAGCTCCACCACTTGTTTATTGGACCCGTGCCCTTCCTTGCTGGTCTCGGCCACCAGTAAGGTGTCACGCGTCTGGCTCCAGGCATTGGTCAACGCTTCTTTGAGAGAGGGGTCCGTCCCGCAGCCCTTAAAAGCTGCGGTGGTGAGACCCCTCCTCAAGAAGCCTTCCCTGGACCCGGCGGATTTAAAGAACTTCCGTCCAGTCTCCAACCTTCCCTTCGCGGGGAAGGTTGTTGAGAAAGTGGTGGCGCTCCAGCTCCTACGGCTGTTGGATGACACGGATTTTCTGGATCCCTTTCAATCAGGTTTCAGGCGCGGCTACAGTACGGAAACGGCTTTGGTCACCCTGATGGATGACCTCTGGCGAGCCCGGGATGGGGGTTACTCCTCTATCCTGGTGCTACTTGACCTCTCAGCGGCCTTCGATACCATTGACCATGGTATCCTTCTGCGTCGTCTCGGAGAGGTGGGGGTGGGCAGCACTGTTTTACAGTGATTCTCCTCCTTCCTCTCTGACAGGACGCAGTCGGTGTTGACAGGGGGGCAGAGGTCGAGCCCTAGGCCCCTACAATGGGGGGTGCCGCAGGGCTCGGTCCTCTCGCCCATCCTGTTTAACATCTACATGAAGCCACTGGGTGAGATCATCCGACGACACGGGGTGAGGTATCAGCAATATGCTGATGATACCCAGTTGTACATCTCCACCCCGTCTCAATTCAGGGAAGCCGTAGACGTTATGGGCCGCTGCCTGGACGATGTTAGGGTCTGGATGGGGAAGAACCGTCTAAAACTTAACCCTGACAAGACTGAGTGGCTGTGGATATTGCCTCCTAAGGACTTGACCAATTATCCCTCCTTGGTTCTTGGGCGGGAGAAATTAGCTCCCTCAGAACAGGTTCGCAATTTGGGTGTCCTCCTAGACCCACAGCTAAAATTGGAACAACATCTTTCAGCTGTGGCTAGGGGGACCTTTGCACAAGTACGTCTTGTGCACCAGTTGCGACCCTACTTGGAGAAGGAGGCACTTCTCACAGTCACTCATGCCCTTATCACCTCACGGCTGGATTACTGCAATGCGCTCTACATGGGGCTACCCTTGAAGAGTGTCCGGCAACTGCAATTGGTGCAAAATGCAGCTGCGCGAGCTGTGGTGGATGTACCTAGATGCACCCACATAACACCGATCCTCCGCCAGCTGCATTGGCTGCCCATTAGTCTCCGGATCCAATTTAAGGTGTTGGTCGTTACCTTTAAAGCCCTACATGGCTCAGGGCCAGGTTATCTTCGGGACGGCATCCTGCCGCATACCTCCCTACGACCGGTTAGGTCCCACAGAGTTGGTCTCCTCCAGGTCCCATCGACCAAGCAATGCCGGTTGGCGGGGCCAAGGGGGAGAGCCTTCTCTGTGGGAACCAGCTCCCTCCAGAGATCAGGACTATCCCCACCCTGCTGGCTTTCCGTAAAGCAATAAAAACTTGGCTCTTCCGGCAGGCGGGTTATGAGTGAAAGTTCTTTTAAAAGATTTATAGTATTTTAATATGTTTTTAATATTGTTTTTTATTGATTATATTTCTATACCTGCTCTTAGCCGCCCAGAGTCCCCCGGGAGTTGGGCGGCATAGAAATTTTAAATAAATAAATAAATAAAAAATAAATAAAAAATAAATAAATAATAAATAAATAAATAAATAAATAAATAAATAAATAAATAAATAAATAAATAAATAAATAAATAAATAAATAAATAAATAAATAAATAAATAAATAAATAAATATTAGAGACTTCTGGTTTGGCTCCGCAGCTCCGAGGACGCTCTTTTTAGAGTGCTCGTTTCTGATCTCCGTTCGCCGCCAGATCGGCAGTCAAACAGCTGTCTGGCGGCTCGACCATCTCCTCCCTGGGCGAAGGGGAGTGAGGAGAGCCGGCGGGGTGAGGTAGAGCCCCCCTAGTGCCCCAGGTGAGACCCTGGGGCGCGAAGGGTGAGGGCCCCCTAGGAACCTTGCCACAGCTCCGGACTCGGGAAGTCTCCGCTTTAGCGGAGCAAGAAGCTGCGTCCAATCCCTGCAAACATCAAAGCTGATTAAAGGAAGATATTGCAGCAGGCAGAAAGACCCAGGAGGTAGAGACGGCAAATGGCAAGTAGCAAAGTTTTTTTTGTGGATTGGCAGTGTGGAAGGAAGTAACTAATTAACAAAGGGACAAAAGAAATGGCGCTGGAGGCTTCTGGGCGTGGAAACGAAAGTTAAAAGTTGAGTTCTGTTTTTACTACCAGCTCCTTCTCTGAAACTTTGGACTTTAAATCTCTTTCTGACTTTTTTTGGGGGGAAGGAAAAAAAAAGGACTTGATAAAATCCTCTTTGGCTGTTTGGCTCCTGGCTTTTCTCTTTTTTTAAATACAAAGATTGAAGTAATTCTTAATGGCTTCAAAAAAAACCACTTCTGCCAGAGGAGCAGCGAGTGCAGATAGCTCTCCTAGCCATGCCTCTAAAACACCAGCCCCCCCCCCTCAGACACTAACGCTCCCAATGCTACAAGATGCACTCAGATCAATGCAAGCTGAATTAGCAGCCGGATTTAATCTTAAAATCAATGAAACCAATGAGAAAATTTCTGAAACAAAAGAGAAAATTAATGAAATTAATGAAAGAATTAATGAGACTAATGAGAGAATACAGGAAGTCTCTGATGATATTGCAATTTGTAACAAAGAGATTAGAGAAGACATAATTGATGCTTTTTCTGGCCTGGCCACTAATTATGAGATTATGGAAGAAGAAATACATGAAATTAAACAAACTACTACAGTGTTGGGAGCCAGGGTTGGAGAAGCGGAAAATAAAATTGAGAGGGAGGAGGCAGAAATAATAATTATGCAATACAGAAGCATGGAGTTTGCAATAAGGGTCAGAGGTGTTAAAGAGAACAAGCAGGAGGACTTGAAGGAAATTATGTTGGAAGCATTTGAGCTAGCACTTGGAGTGAAGAAGGAGGAGTTGGCATGGCAGATAGACAAAATTTATCGTGTTAACTCATGGGTGGCGAGAAACAAAAATCTACCAAGAGATATTGTCATCTATTTTACTACTAGAACACTACGTAATGATATTTTACAAGCAACATTTGTAAATAAACTCCAAGTGGATGGACAAGAAGTGATGACAATGAAGGAAATTCCTCCCAAGATGCTGAAAGCCAGGAAGGAATATACCTTCCTGGTGGAAGAACTGAGAAGACAACAAGTGCAATACAGGTGGGAAATACCAAGTGGATTGGTGGTTACGTTTATGGGAGCGAGATATCGACTTAATACAGTTCAGAAAGCCAGAGATTTTTACGAAGATGTTTTAATGGCCGGTACATCTAGGCCCCCGGAAGGGAAACAACAACAAGAAAGAGAAGAATTGTTGAAAGTGGTACAAGAAGGAGCTGCTTCACTGGCTATTGAAATGGAACAAAATCTAGAACTCAACAGACAGGAAATGATTAAAGAACAAAGACAGACCAGAGCTGCCAAACGGAGACAAGAATTGAGACAACAAAGACAACAGATGGCACTCCAAGATACTCCTAAATCGGAAGCGGTGGGAGGAGCGAGACCAAAAGAAAAATCTAAGGTAGATCTTCAAGGTGTGCTCCAGACGCTTCAGAAGCCCAGAGATGGGAACTAAATTTCTTAAGTGGAATGTCAATGGTTTGAATTCTCCACAGAAAAGGAGGAAAATATTTCATTACTTAAAACAATTTAATAATGACTTGATATGTTTACAAGAGACTCATATAAGGACACAAGACCAAAAATATCTGATGAATACAAGATTAGGTACACATTTTGTTGCTACGGCTCCAGAAAAGAAAAATGGTATTGTTATATATGTGAAAAAAGATTTGATTGCAAAGTTAATAGAAGCTGATGATCAAGGAAGATTTTTAGCAATTGAACTTTTAATAAAAGGACAGAAAATACTTGTGATTGGTTTATATGCCCCGAATCAACAACAAGAAAGATTTTATGACCTTTTGCACTCAAAGCTCATACATTGCGATTACAAAACTTGTATTCTTTTAGGGGACTGGAATGGCGTTTTGGATGTTAAGAAAGATAAGAAGGGTCCCAAGCAAAACACTTTTTCAAGAGCAAAACTGCCTAAATCTTTTTTTGAGATGATGGAAGATTGGGATTTGAGAGATATATGGCGTGAAAGAAACCCTGCAGAAAAGGATTTTACTTTTTACTCAGACAAACACCAATCATTTTCCAGGATTGATTTTATTTTAATTACTAATGATCTTTTTTCTAGGGTGAAGAGAACAGAAATATACACGAGGGTATTGTCCGACCATAGTCCCGTCTGGCTGGAAATGGAATTTGGTTACGGATCCAGAAAATCCTGGAGGTTAAATGATAACTTGTTTAGATATGAGGATAATGTAAAAGAATGTAAAAAATTTATGAATGAATTTTTTGTTATGAATATGCAGAAAGGTACATCAATTCAGATGGTATGGGATGCAAGTAAGGCTTATATGAGAGGTGTTTTAATATATTTGAATAATAAATATAGAAGGAAGAAGGAATTTAAAAGAAAAGGATTGGAGGAAGAAATTAAGAAACAAGAAAGGGCTCTAATCTCCAAACCAACGGATAAGAAAATTAAAGAAACAATTAATTTATTAAAAGCCCAATTTAATATGTTAATGGTAGACCAAGTAGCAACTAACTTACAATATGCTAAATATAATACTTTTTGCAATGCAAATAAACTGGGCAGGTGGTTGGCTTACATGTTAAGGAAAAAACAGAAATCAAGAATAGTAGAAAAAATTAAGTATAAAGGGAAAGAAGTTTTTGAGTGTGAAATGATTAAAAAGTCTTTTTTAGAGTTTTATTCAGGGTTGTATAAGGGGGATAAGATTAAAGAGGAAGATATAGATAGATATTTACAAAATGGGCATATACATATAGCTTCCATGGAGCAGACTGAAGTTTTAAACCAACTGATAACCTCAGAGGAAATTTTGGCGGTTATCAAACAGCTAAAAATGGGTAAGGCTCCAGGTACAGATGGGTTAACAGCTGTTTATTATAAAAATTTACAGGATGAAATGGTGGAGCCTTTGAAAGCATTATTTAATAATATACAACAAGGTGGAGAAGTACCCCCAACTTGGAGAACTGCTTTTATCTCTTTGATCCCGAAAGAGGATCAAGATCATACAGACCCTAAAAACTATAGGCCAATTTCACTGTTAAATATAGATTACAAAATTTTTGCCAAAATATTAGCTAACAGATTAATGACACTTATGCAACAAGTGATCCACCAAGATCAAACTGGTTTTATAGAAGGTAGACAAATGAAGAGTAATGTACGACAAATAATTAATTTATTAGAGTATCTGGGGAGGAATAACCAGGTATCTGCTGCACTGGTATTCTTGGATGCTGAGAAAGTTTTTGATAGATTGAATTGGAAATTTTTATTAAAATTAATAGAAAAGATGCAGCTTGGAGAACACTTTACACAATCTATTAAGGCAATATATCAAAAACAAACAGCTCAAATAATAGTTAATGGTGGGCTAACAGATAATTTTAATATAGAGAAAGGAACGAGACAAGGATGTCCTTTATCACCACTTTTGTTTATTTTGTCTATGGAGATCTTACTTAGTAAAATAAGGGAATCCGAGATAGTTAAAGGTATTAAAATAAGAGAGGAAGAATACAAATTACGAGCATTTGCGGACGATTTAGTAGTTACTGTAACTCAGCCACATCAATCAATTATAGGTTTGATGGAAATTATTGATTCCTATGGGCAAGTATCTGGTCTTAAAATAAATGTAGATAAAACTAAAATAATAGCTAAAAATATGACCAGAAGTCAAGAGGAAGAAATAGAAAGGGTTACGGGATTTGAAATAGTTAAGAAGGTTAAATATTTGGGGGTTAATATTATGTCAATAAATACAAAACTATATCAACACAATTATGAATTATTATGGCAAAAAATACAGAAAGATTTGGAAAATTGGAAAAAAACTACAGTTGTCCTTGCTTGGCAGGATAGCTGTAGTAAAAATGAATGTTTTACCAAGGTTTTTATTTCTTTTTTAAACAATTCCTATACTTAAAAAAGACGATAATTTGAAAGAGTGGCAAAAGGGTATTAATAAATTTATTTGGGCAGGGAAGAAACCGAGAGTAAATCAGAAAATAATGCAAGATTTTCGTGAGAGGGGAGGATTAAAAATGCCTAATTTAAGACTGTATTATGAAGCAGCTACCCTCTCAGTAATTGCGGATTGGATTAACTTGACGGAAGAGAGGATATTAAACATAGAAGGGTATGGCTTGTTTTATGGATGGCACGCTTATCTAGTGTATAATAAAAAAGTAGATAAAGCCTTTAAGAGTCATATATTAAGAAATGCTCTATTACGTGTCTGGAAGAAACATCAATGTAAATTAAATGATAAGTTACCTATATGGACAGTGCCCAGGCACGCGATAGAGAACATAAATATAGAGCAAAAGTTAGACAAGATTACACATAAAGAGTTTCTTTATGCAGAAGAAATGAGGTTACAATTAAAATCAATGGAGCAACTAAAAGAAGAAGGAATAATTAAGTCTTGGTTCCAATATGGGCAGCTGCAGGCCAGATGGAAAGAGGATTCAAAAGCAGGTATTTCGCAGCAAGATGATAACTTGATAAATCAAATAAAGAATAAAGGACCAATGCATATAAAGAGATTATATAATGTATTAGTGGAATTAGATTCTGAAACAGAGCTAGTTAAGGATTGTATGATTAAATGGGCGCAAAATATTGGTGAACCTATAATGATGGAAACATGGGAGAATATATGGGTTAGAAATGTAAAATTCACACAAGCTCAAAATTTAAGAGAAAATTTTTATAAAATGTTTTATAGATGGCATTTTGATCCAAAAAAACTAGCTTGTATGTATCCAAATTTACAACCTAAATGTTGGAGATGTGAATGTGAAGATGCAACTTATTTTCATATTTGGTGGTCTTGTAAGAAAATTAAGGCTTTTTGGATTAAAATATGGTGGATTATTCAGAATATTTTGAAGAAAAAAATTAAGTTTACACCACAGTTCTTCTTGCTGGGAATAATTATGGACTGTACTGTAATAGAGACTAAATTGATTTTGAACTTGATAACGGCTGCCAGATTGTTGGTAGCTCAATACTGGAAGAAAGAAGATATACCTACTATTGAAGAATGGACAATAAAAGTTACACACCTGGCAGAAATGGCAAGAATCTCATCATACTTAAAAGATCACTCAAATGAAAGATATATATTGGAATGGAATAGATGGACTGATTATATTCAAAAAAAGTATCAGATTAAGAAGATATATATAGTTTAATAATGATATATGGTTAGAATTTTAGAATGGTTTAACAGATTTTAGATAAAGTGGAGTTTTCTTTTTCTCTTAGGGGAAAAAACTGTATACATATATAATAGAGGAATTTTAGAATTTATGTTTTGTTAGTATATTTTAGTTTATGGTTATTTGAAGATTATATCCTGTGTTCTTTCTGGGAAGTCGGGGAAGGGGAGGGAGGGGGTTGGGGGGAAGGGGGGGAATTTAAAAAATTTTGTACTTTGTACTAATAAAACTTTTTCAATTTTAAAAAAAAAGAAACACATATTAGAATACAAGACCAAAAATATTTGATAAATTCAAGATTAGGATCACATTTTCTTACTGCAGCACCAGAAAAGAAAAATGGGATTGTAATATATGTCAGAAAACACTTGATTGCTAAGCTAATTGAAGCAGATGACCAAGGAAGATTTTTAGCTATAGAACTTTTAATTAAAGGAGAGAAAATACTGGTGATTGGTGTATATGCCCCAAACCAGCAACAAGAAAAATTTTATGATTTGTTACATACAAAGTTGATACATTGGGACTACAGTACCTGCATCCTTCTAGGGGATTGGAATGGTGTATTAGATGTTAAAATGGATAAGAAGGGCCCAAATCAAAATATTTCTTCAAGAGCGAAACTGCCAAAATCCTTCTTCGAGATGATGGAAGATTGGGAGTTGCGGGATATTTGGCGTGAAAGAAATATAGAAGAAAAGGATTTTACTTTTTTTTCTGACAGACACCAATCATTTTCGAGGATTGATTTTATCCTGATTACTAATAATCTTTTTTCTAGGGTAAAGAAGACGAAGATATGTTCAAGAATATTGACGGACCATAGCCCGGTCTGGTTGGAATTGCAAGATGGAAATGGACCTAGAAGGTCATGGAGGTTAAACGATAATTTATTTAGATATGAGGATAATGTGAAGGAATGTAAAAAATTAATGAAAGAATTTTTTGTTAATAATATGCATAAGGGTACTTCCATGGATATGGTTTGGGATGCCAGCAAAGCTTATATGAGAGGTATTTTGATAAACTGAATAATAAATTTAGAAGGAAAAAAGATGAAAAAAGGAAAGAATTAGAAGAAGAGATTAAAAAACAGGAGAGGGCTTTAATTCTTAATCCAACGGATAAGAAGATTAAAGAGACAATTAATTTACTAAAGGGTCAATTCAACATGCTAATGGCAGACCAAGTGGAAACTAATTTACAGTATGCTAAATTTAATACTTTTAGTAATGCAAATAAACCAGGAAGATGGTTGGCATATATGTTAAGAAAGAAGCAAAAATCAAGAGTTATTGAAAAAATTAGATATAAGGGTAAAGAAGTTTATGAACAAGAATTTATTTAAAAAATATTTTTTAGAGTTTTATTCAGGATTATATAGTGGGGATAAAGTTAAAGAAGAGGATATAGACAGGTATTTGCAGGAACAAAATATTTATACAATCACTAAGGTGCAGAGGGATATTCTAAACCAATTGATAACTTCAGAAGAAATTTTACTGGCAATTAAACAGTTAAAGGTGGGAAAGGCCCTGGGGACAGATGGTTTAACTGCTGTTTATTATAAAAAATTGCAGGAAGAAATGGTGGAACCACTTAAAGAATTGTTTAATAACATTCAACAGGGAGGTAACGTACCTCCAACCTGGAAGACTGCCTTTATTTCTCTGATCCCAAAAGAAGGTCAAGATCATACAGATCCAAAAAATTATAGGCCGATCTCACTTTTAAATCTAGACTACAAAATGTTTGCTAAAATTTTAGCCAATAGATTAATGACAGTTCTGCAACAGACGATACATTATGATCAAACTGGGTTTATAATTGGTAGACAAATGAAAACTAATGTTAGACAAATTGTTAATTTATTAGAGTACTTAGGAAAGAACAACCAGGTTTCCGCAGCATTGCTTGTTTTGGATGCCGAGAAAGCCTTTGACAGATTGAACTTATTAAAGTTAATAGAAAAGTTACAAATGGGAGATTATTTTGTACAATCTATTGGGGCAATATATCAAAAACAAACAGCGCAAATAATAATTAATGGTGGACTGACAGATCATTTTAATATAGAAAAGGGAACAAGACAAGGATGCCCCTTGTCTCCCTTGTTGTTTATTTTGAGTTTGGAAATATTACTTAGTAAAATAAGAGAGCTTGATACAATAAAGGGTATAAAAATTAGACAGGAAGAATATAAGTTACGAGCATTTGTGGATGACCTGGTTGTTACCTTGACACAACCATTACAATCTATTAGTATTTTGATGGATACAATTAATTCCTATGGACAAGTATCTGGCTTCAAAATAAATATAGCCAAAACCAAAATAATAGTTAAAAATGTGACAAGAACCCAAAAAGAAGAAATAGAAATGGTAACAGGTTTTGAGATAGTCCAAAAGATTAAAATACTTAGGGGTTTATATTATGTCCACAAATACAAAATTATATCAATACAACTATGATCCACTTTGGTTAAAAATACAGAAAGATATGGAAAATTGGGGGAAATTACAATTGTCATTGCTGGGTAGGATAGCTGCAGTTAAAATGAATATCTTACCAAGATTTTTATTCCTCTTTCAAATGATACCAATATTTAAAAAGGATGAGAATTTGAAGGAGTGGCAAAAGGTTATAAATAAATTTATTTGGGCAGGCAAGAAACCAAGGGTAAATCAGAAGATTATGCAGGATGTACGTGAAAGAGGTGGATTAAAAATGCCTAATTTGAAACTGTATTATGAAGCAGCAGTTTTCTCAGCAATTACGGATTGGATTAATTTAATGGAAGAGAGGGTGCTAAACATTGAGGGATATGGATTGTACCATGGTTGGCATGCTTACTTAGTATATGATAAAAAAGTAGACAAAGCCTTTAAGAGTCACATACTAAGAAATGCTTTATTGCGTGTCTGGAAAAAGTACCAAGGCAAATTAAATGAGAAATTACCTTTATGGACAGTACCCAGACACGCGATAGAAAATATAAATTTGGAACAAAAATTAGATAAGATTACATATAAAGAACTTCTTTTTGAAGATGGAATTTCATTTCAATTAAAACCGTTTGAGAAATTAAAAGAGGAAGGAATAACCAGAACATGGTTTCAATATGGACAACTACAGGCTAGATGGAGAGATGACCGGAAAACCGGTATTTTGAAAAATGAGGATAATTTGATTATACAAATAAAAGATAAGGGCCGTATGCATATAAAAAGATTGTATAACATTTTATTGGAATTAGATTCAGAATCAGAATTAGTTAAGGACTGTATGATAAAATGGGCTCAAAATATTGGAGAACCTATAACGATGGATATGTGGGAAAAGATATGGGTCAGAAATGTTAAATTTACACAGGCTCAAAATTTAAGAGAAAACTTCTATAAAATGTTTTACAGATGGCATTTAGACCCAAAAAACCTAGCTTGTATGTATCCAAACTTACAGCCTAAATGTTGGAGATGCGAATGCGAGGACGCTACATATTTTCATATATGGTGGACTTGTAAAAAAATTAAGGCTTTTTGGATTAAAATTTGGTGGATTATACAAAATATTTTAAAGAAAAAGATCAAGTTCACACCTCAGTTTTTTTTTGTTGGGAATAATTACGGACTGTTCTGTTATAGAGACTAAGTTGATTTTGAATTTTATAACTGCTGCCAGGTTACTGGTGGCACAATATTGGAAGAAGGAAGATATACCTACAATTGAAGAATGGACGGTAAAAGTGACACATCTTGCTGAAATGGCCAAGATTTCATCTTATCTCAAGGATCACTCAAATGAAAGATATATATTGGAATGGAGTAGGTGGACTGAATATATTCAGAAAAAGTATCAGATTAAGATAACCCAAATAGTTTATTAGTTATTTGTTTGAGAAATTTTAGATTATACTTTCAAGCTCTTGGAGTTACAAAGAGTTCAGAATGGATAAGATTTTTTTTGAACTAACAATTTGTTTTAGTATTTTATAGCTTTATACTTTTTGTTTTGAAATTATACCTTGTGTTTTTTCTGGGAAGTCCGGGGGGGGGGGGGTGATTGGGGGGGAAGGGTGGAGGGTGGAAAAGGGGGGGGGAGAAAAGATAAAAATGTATGTACTTTGTACTTTTAAAACTTTTCAATTAAAAAAAAAACAGCTGGGTGACTTTGGGCCAGGCACACGCACTCAGCCCAACTCACATAGGATTGTTTTTATGGGAAAAACAGGAGGAAGAAGGAATATTAGTATGTTTGCCACCTTGAGTTGTATAATGAAAAAAGAACTATGGGTTAAAAAAAATCTTTAAAAAGTCAAACCAAAATAACCATCTAAGAACAACATATTAATAGCATATTAATGGCTTAATAGCAGTAACTGTGAGAGGGATCTTGGAGTCTTAGTGGGCAGTCAAATATGAGCTAGCAGTGTGCGGTGGCAGCCAAAAAAGCCAATGCAATCCTAAATTGCATTAACAGAGGGATATAAACAAGATCAAGAGAGGTACTAATACCACTCTATAAAGCCTTAGTAAGACCACACCTAGAATACTGCATCCAGTTTTGGTCACCACACTATAAAAAAGATGTTGAGACTCTAGAAAGAGTGCAGAGAAGAGCAACCAGGATGATTAGGGGACTGGAGACTAAAACATATGAAGAACGGTTACAGGAACTGGGCATGGCTAGTCTAGTGAAGAGAAGGACCAGGGGAGACATGATAGCAGTGTTCCAATATTTGAAGGGCTGTCACAGAGAGGAGGGGGTCAACCTATTTTCCAAAGCACCTGAAGGCCAGATGAGGAATAATGGATGAAAACTGATCAAGGAGAGATTCAACCTAGAAATGAGAAATTTTCTGACAGAGAGAACAATCAACCAATGGAACAGCTTGCCTTCAGAAATTGTGGGAGCTTCATCACTGGAAGCTTTCAAGAAAAGACTGGACTGCCATCTGTCAGAAATGGTGTAGGGTCTCCTGCTTGGGTGAGGGGTTGGACTAGATGACCTACAAGGTCCCTTCTAACTTGGTTATTCTGTAATATTAATATAAATCTCCAAAATAGAATAGAATAGAATTTTTTATTGGCCAAGTGTGATTGGACACACAAGGAATTTGTCTTGGTGCATACGCTCTCAGTGTATTTGATAAGAAAGAATCAAATTATGTATAGATTTGTCTATTAAGTTTCTGATATAGCTACATACTCAATTATATTTCAGGAGTTGCTTCCATTAAAACTAAGAGCATCTCAGGTTTCTTTGAAACTGCTAAGTTTCTGGTCCATATTGAGTACCCATGTTACAAGATGATTTAAAACTGCATCACGGCTCAATAAAAATACAAACCACTGAACACATACACCTATTGCCAGTGCTCCATGCTATACCATGTCTGAGGGAATATCTGGTGCTACGATAATTGGGGGCATTGGTTGAAAGGCATAAATAAAGACCTATCCTTTTGTCTCTCACTGTCAGGACCTCTACTTCAAGTATACCTACAACAACTTCTTGCATGCCCAGGTGGAGGCCTGCCTTAGCAACATTTTCAGGCCCCTTGTTGGAGATGAAACGATAGAGAACCACTCGGAGCCCCACCCAGAGAGTCCAGTCATCCAACATGTAAGTTATGTGGGTTGTCTGCGGTTTCAAGGCCCTTCTGTATCATTGAGCCGCGGTCGCTCAGTGGTTAGAATGCAGTACTGCAGGCTACTTCTGCTGACTGCCAGCTGACTGCAATTTGGCAGTTCAAATCTCACCAGGCTCAAGGTTGACTCAGCTTTCCATCCTTCCGAGGTCGGTAAAATGAGGACCCAGATTGTTGGGGGCAAGATGCTGTCTCTGTAAACCTCTTGGAGAGGGCTGTAAAGCACCGTGAAGCGGATAAGTCTAAGTGCTATTGCTATTGATGAGAGAAGCAGTGCTTTGGTCCTGAATCCTGATGTTGGGAAATTGAAAAGAGATAAATTGAAGGTTAGCATTATTTCAGGGACTCTGAAATGAACCATATACTGTAAGTATAAATGGGAGTGAGACAACTTTGAAATAACAAGAAGAGGGGGTTGTGGTGCCCTTGGTGCTGTCTGAGCTTGGTTGTTTTCTTGCAGATGTTTCATTACCCAACTAGGTAATATCATCAGTGAGGCAAACCTCACTCCCTTCTAGCACTGATGATGTTACCTAGCTGGGTAATGAAACATCTGCAAGAAAACAACCAAGCTCAGAGGGCATCAAGGACACCACAGTTCAACTATGAGCTACAGATATTCTCTTCTATTGGAGAAGTGAATGCCTGGCTTATTAAGCTGGAAGAAGTATCTATGGAAGTGGTTAACAATTGGTCTCAGGAGTCTTCCTTTTTGTCTTTGGGCAGAAACCATCACCACCACTCTTGATTTAGCCTTTTGTGTTCAACTGATGAGCACCGGAAACTTTTAAAAATAGCCATATAAAATCCCTCTAGTCTTTTATTGAGGTGTGAGCATTGGTGTCCCTGTAATTAGCAGGTATTGTATCAGTTGTCTCGTGTTTTCTCCTCATAGTTGCTGCAGAAATGTCGCTTAATCCAAAGAATTTTATCTGCCTGGGAGGAGAATGAGCAGTCTCAGTAAGTAGTTATGGTGAAAGTTTAAGTGTCCTGGTTACATATTTCTCCTCTCTCCCTCCTCTTCCTTCAGAAAGAGTCTCAAGGAGTTCTTCCATATCTTGATCCTTCTTTGCTCCTTCCCTCATGCTTCAGGCCCCTGTTACTTAGTCTCTTCTACTCATGGTTTTCATGGAGGTATTTACTGGCTTCTGTTCTTTCTTCACAAAACAGTTTCATTTGTTATTCTCCAGATAGAGCTGAACTGCACTTTCCAGCATCTTTCAAATTGGCCCTGTTGGCTGGAGTTGCTGGGCATTGAAGTATTAATCTCGAGATCCTTTTCTCTTCCCTGCATGCAGACCAATCGGAATAGCTTCAACTATCACTTCTGAATGCAGATTATAAAATATTTGCTTCAATAATGGCGAATAGACTTAAAAATTTTTTAAGTGAATTTATACATTCAGACCAAAATGGATTTTTACCTAAAAGGCAGATTAAGGATAATATGCAAACATTTTTGAATACATTAGAATACTATGAAATGCACTCTGAAAAGCAAGTGGTGTCTCAGTCCTCTCAGTGCTATTTATGCAAATCCTCACCATTCCCTCCCCCCAAACCACCATCCGGTGCTGTGAAGCCCTCCCCTCTCAGCTGGTCATGGCTTAGATTGTCTCTTTCCGGTTGCAGCTTTCCTGTGCTTGGCTTTCTCAGCGTCTCATGTAATAGGACGTTAATCACCGGCGTCAGGCATTGAACTGCTGATAAGAGTTTGTTATGTTGGCAACCACCGATCCCCCGGTCCAGTGTCTCTCCCTCCCACCAAGGTGCATATGTCGAGCCTTACGCACGACAAGTGGCCTTGATGTTTTTAGATGCGCAGAAGGCATTTGATAATGTGAATTGGCAATTCATGACAATGCAACTTCAAAATATGGATTTTGGAAAGAGATTTATTAATGTAATTAAAACAATTTACAGTAAACAATCAGCAAAAGTAATAGTGAATGGAGATATGACAGAGAAGGTGGATATTATGAAAGGAACAAGACAAGGATGTCCTTTATCACCATTATTATTTGTTTTGACTTTGGAAGTATTGAATAGAAGTATAAAACAAAGTAAAGACATAAAAGGAATGAAAATTAAAAGAGAGGAGTATAAATTGCAAGTGTTCGCAGATGATTTGATGTTCATTTTGGAAGAACCATTGGAGACGCGACCCAAATGAATTCAACAAATTGAAAAATACGGAGAAGTGGCGGGATTAAAAATTAATAAAGATAAAACAAAACTCTTAGTGAAAAACATGAAGGAAAAACAAAAGAAGGAATTAATGGGGAAGTTAAATATGCAGATAACAAAAAGTAAAATATTTAGGTATTCAGCTATCAGCAAGATGTATAACAATTAAGGAAGACAGTTATTATAGACTAAAGAAACAAATTGAAACATTTGGAAAAATGGAAAAATCTTCAATTATCATTGATGGGAAGAATTGCAATAATTAAAATGAATATATTGCCATGATTGCTGTTTTTATTCTCTACAATACCAATAAGAATAGAGAGAAATTTTTTAATGAGGTAAATAAAATGATTTTGAAGTTTGGCAGGGAAAAAAGGCGAGGATTAATATAAAAATGTTACAAGATGCAAGACTCAGAGGTGGGTTTGGGCTACCGAATTGGGAGTTACCGTATTTTTCGGAGTATAAGACGCACCTTTTTACCCCCCAAAAGAGGGTGAAAACTTGGGTGCGTCTTATACACCGAATGTAGCCCCACCCAGCCACCCCCAGCCTTTGGCCTCTGCCTCCCAGCAATTTACCTCCTTGCAGCAAACAGAACAGAGCCTGTTAAGCCAAACAACTGATTATCAGCTTCCCGACTCTCAGCTGAGTGAGGCTGCAGGCCGGCCACGTGCTAAACTGAAAGTGAAACTAAAGCTGCAAGGAGGCAAATTGCTGGGAGGTAGAGGCAGAGGCAGAATTTTATTTTCTTGTGCTAATCAGACTGCTGAAACTGGATGCAAGGAGGTAAGTCAAACTGAGGACTTTGGACGCGATATGGAATCGGGAGCAAGAGACCATATCATGTATTGGGGATGCGCACTCGCTGCTTAAAAGCGATTGCGCGTCCCGGTCTCTACAGCTCACCCCGGATACTGGGTGGCTTAGATACTCAGGACCCGAGTCTTCGGCTGATGCTATGCAATGCCAGGTCCATGGTAAATAAAGGCCCCCTCATTCACGATCTTATTGTTGAGGGGGGAATGGACCTGGCGGGTATCACGGAGACCTGGTTGGGGCCGGAGGGAGGTGTCCCTCTGGTGGAGATTTGCCCACCAGGTTTCAGAGCATTCCATCAGCCGAGGGCTCAGGGGAGGGGCGGGGGGGTGGCGGTTGTTATTAATGAGGGTCTTGGGCCAAGGGAGACCACTGTGCCACAGATAGCTGGTTGTGAGTCCCTCCTTGTGAAATGGGGCCATGGGGTTCAGAAGGGCTTGCTGCTTACGTACCTGGCTCCCTGCCGCGTAGCAGCTGCCCTGCCTGAGCTACTCGACACGATAGCCACGGTGGCGGTTGACACACCCAGGCTTTTGGTCATGGGAGATTTCAACCTGCCATCCGTTGGTGAAACATCTGAGTTGGCTCGGGAGTTCCTGGCTTCCATGACGGCCATGGACCTAACCCAGTTAGTTCATGGCCCCACACATGAGGGAGGACACACTCTAGACTTGATTTTTGTCTCTGGCCAGTGGTTGAATGGTCTTGATATAGGGGATGTAGTCATTAAACCCTTGTCATGGTCAGATCACTCACTCCTTCACCTAGACCTCCATACCGCTTCCCCACGCCGCAGGGAGGCGGAACCAGTTAGATGGGTCCGCCCCAGGCGCCTGATGGACCCGGACAGGTTCCAGACGGAGCTTGGGCCACTTCCTGATGATCTAGCCCTCAACTCGGCCGAGGACCTGGTTGCCGCCTGGGACAGGGCGGCCGGTGGGGCCTTGGACCGAGTTGTGCCTTTGCGGCCTCTGACTCGGCTCCGATCCCACTCGGCTCCCTGGTTTACTGAGGAGCTGAGGGAGATGAAGCGCCGGAAAAGACGCCTAGAGAGCGGTTGGAGGGCCAGTCTCTCTGAATCTGATCGAACACTGGTAAGGTCGCATATTAAGACCTACCTAGTGGCGATAAAAGCGGAAAAATCGAAGTATTTTTCTGCTCTTATCGCGTCATCAGAGAATCGTCCAACAGCCCTGTTCAGGGTGACCCGTTCCTTACTCCATCAAGAAGCGCGGGAGGATCCCCTGGAAGGCAGGGCTGAGGACTTTGGACGATATCTACATGACAAAATCGCTCAGATTCAGGGGGAACTGGACTCCAACTGGGTGGATACGGACGCGGTGACAGGGAATAGTCTTGAGAACGTTATCTGGGAAGAGTTTGACTCGGTGACCCCTGAGGATGTGGACAAGATTCTGGGGAGGCTCAGTGCAGCCACATGTTTATTGGATCCGTGTCCCTCCTGGTTAGTGCTGGCTACCCGGGAGGTTACACGAGGCTGGCTCCAGGGAATTATTAACGCCTCTTTGGGGGAGGGTTACTTCCCCACGGCTTTGAAAGAAGCGGTGGTGAGGCCTCTCCTCAAGAAGCCCTCCCTGGACCCAGCAATTTTAGCTAACTATTGCCCTGTCTCCAACCTTCGCTTCGTGGCGAAGGTTGTTGAGAGTGTGGTCGCAAGACAGTTTCCCCAGTACTTGGAGGAATCATCATACCTAGATCCGTTCCAGTCGGGTTTCAGGGCCGGGCACAGCACGGAAACGGCATTGGTCGCATTGGTTGATGATCTCTGGAGGGTTCGGGACAGGGGTTGTTCCTCTGTCCTGGTCCTATTAGACCTCTCAGCGGCTTTTGATACCATCGACCATGGTATCATGCTGCACCGGCTGGAAGAGTTAGGGATAGGGGGCACCGTTTTTCGTTGGTTCTCCTCCTTTCTCTCCAACCGGTCGCAGTTTGTATTGGCAGGGGGGCAGAGGTCGTCCTCGAGGCCTCTTACATATGGAGTGCCCCAGGGGTCGATTCTCTCGCCCCTTCTGTTCAACATCTATGTGAAGCCGCTGGGTGAGATCATCCGTGGCTTTGGGGTGAAGTACCATCAGTACGCCGATGATACACAGCTGTACATTTCCACCCCAGGCCACCCCAATGATGCCCTTGAAGTGATGTCCCGGTGCCTGGAAGCTGTGCGGATCTGGATGGGGAGAAACCGACTCAGGCTCAACCCTTCCAAGACGGAATGGCTGTGGTTCCCAGCGTCTCGATATAGTCAGATGATTCCATCTCTGACTATCGGGGGCGAGTCTCTAGCCCCCGCCGAAAGGGCTCGCAATCTGGGTGTCCTCCTGGATCCACAGCTGTCCTTAGAGGACCATCTGACAGCTGTGACCAGGGCGGCCTTTTATCAGGTCCGCCTGATACGCCAGTTGCGGCCCTTTCTGGATCGGGATTCCCTGTGCACAGTCACCCATGCCCTGGTCACGTCGCGTCTGGACTACTGTAATGCTCTCTACATGGGGCTCCCCATGAAGAGCACCCGGAGGCTCCAACTGATCCAGAATGCGGCCGCGCGGGTGGTTTCGGGGGCTAATTGGCGCTCCCATATAACACCCCTCCTGCGCGAGCTGCACTGGCTTCCGGTGGTCTACCGGGTGCGCTTCAAGGTGCTTGTTACTACCTTTAAAGCGCTCCATGGCATTGGACCTAGGTATCTCCGAGACCGCCTGCTGCCACAAACTGCCTCCCATCGACCAGTGCGCTCCCACAGAGAGGGCCTCCTCGGGGTGCCATCAGCCAAGCAGTGTAGGCTGGTGACGCCCAGGGGGAGGGCCTTCTCTGTGGGAGCACCCACCCTCTGGAATCAGCTCCCTCCAGACTTAAGAACAATTCACGACCTGTCCACCTTCCGCCGTGCCCTCAAGACGCATTATTTTTATCAAGCCGGGCTGGCGTGAAAAAGTTTTTGGGGTTTTTTAAAATTTTAAGATTTTACTAAATTTTAAATTGTATTAAATTAGGGCCATATTGAATATGTTATTTTAAATGTATTTTAATGTTTTTACTTGGTTTAAATGTATTTTAATGTTTTTTACTTGGCTGTTCACCGCCCTGAGTCCCCTGGAGAAGGGCGGTATATAAATTTAATAAATAAATAAATAAATAAATAAACTATAAATGTCTGTAGAATGTTCAAATTATTAGACATATTTTTTAAAGACTGCTTTATTATTGTTCTAGACCAGTGGTTCCCAAACTTTTTCAGTCCACCGCCCCCTTGATGCTACAAACTCATCCTCACCGCCCCCACCCCACCCCCTCAGGTGGGCGTGGCTTAGTGGTCAGGTGACCGGGTGGGCATGGCCAACTTGTAAAGTGTGGTGAAACTCACTTAACAACGCTCTTGCTTAGCAACCAAAATATTAGGCTCAATTGTGGTCATAAGTCTTTCGTTCTTTCTTCTCTACCTTCCCACTTCTTTCTTTCTTTTTCTTTCTTTCTGTCTTTCTTCCCTACCATCTTTCTTTTTCTTTCTTTCTTTTCTTTCTGTCTGTCTGCCTTCCTTCCTACCTACCATCTTTTCTTTCTTTCTGTCTGTCTGTCTTCCTTCCTACCTACCATCTTTTTCTTTCTTTCTGTCTTCCTTCCTTCCTACCATCTTTCTTTCTTCCTCCCTCCCTCTTTCTTTCCTTTTTCTTTCCTTCTTCCCTCCCTTCCCCCCTCCTTTCTTTTTCTGTCTTGTCTTCCTTCCTTCCTACCATCTTTCTTTCTTTCTTTCTTTCTTTCTTTCTTTCTTTCTTTCTTTCTTTCTTTCTTTCTTTCTTTCTTTCTTTCTTTCTTTCTTTCTTTCTTTCTTTCTTTCTCCCTCCCTCCCTCTTTCTTTCTTCCTTCCTTTCTTTTTCTTTCTTTCCTTTTTCTTTCCTTCTTCCCTCCCTCCTTTCTTTTTCTGTCTGTCTGTCTTCCTTCCTTCCTACCATCTTCCTTCCTTCCTTCCTTCCTTCCTTCCTTCCTTCCTTCCTTCCTTCCTTCCTTCCTTCCTTCCTTCCTTCCTTCCTTCCTACCATCTTTCTTTCTTTCTTTTTCTTTCTTTCCTTTTTCTTTCCTTCTTCCCTCCCTCCTTTCTTTTTCTGTCTGTCTTCCTTCCTTCCTACCATCTTCCTTCCTTCCTTCCTTCCTACCATCTTTCTTTCTTTCTTTTTCTTTCTTTCCTTTTTCTTTCCTTCTTCCCTCCCTCCTTTCTTTTTCTGTCTACCTTCCTTCCTATCATCTTTCTTTCTCTTTTCTTTCTGTCTTCCTTCCTTCCTCCCTCCCTCTTTCTTTCTTTCCTTTTTCTTTCCTTCTTCCCTCCCTCCCCTTCCCTCCCGGCAGCCATGGCCAGGCCGCCGGCGCTGCTCACCCAGGCCGATGGCTTGGTAAGCGTTCTCCGGGTCGTGCACCAGGTCGCAGAACACCATCAAGGCCGGCTGCCACGTCAGCAGCTCAGGGTGCTACAGCTCTTCATTGAGCTTGGAGAGGCCTCGGCGGCCGAAGGCCACAGGTGCCTTGGTGGGTTTGATGTCGGGGGGCAGCTGGGCTGAGATCCGTGGGTGCGCCATGCGGGAGGGGAGCCCGCCGAATTGTGGGTGCCGGGTTGCTAGGCGCTGGGGATGCCGGGCGGGAAAGTCCGCACACGCGCAGGTTCCACAGTGGGGCCTTCCCGCGGGTCTGCGAGTGCTCGCCCGAGCAACTTTGGGAGCGGTCGGCTTCCCTCATCGCTGTGCCGCGCTCAGTACTTAGCACTTGTAACTCTGTCGCATTCCACGCTCTTGTGTGCAGGGCAGCCCATTCTGAAAGAAAACATCTCTCATTTTCTTTCAGAATGGGCTGCCCTGCACACAAGAGCGAGGAACATGAGAGAGCTTCAAGTGCTAGGTAGGACGCCCGTCGCGCGGTGGGACACAGTTTGGGGTGACCAGTCGTGCGGGGTGGGGCGGAGCGGAGCCTGGGCGGGGGCTGGACGGGCCGTGAGATGGGCATTATACCTAGCACTTGTAACTCCGTCGCATTCCATGCTCTTGTGTGCAGGGCAGCCCATTCTGAAAGAAAACATCTCGCGTTTTCTTTCAGAATGGGCTGCCCTGCACACAAGAGCGAGGAACGCGAGGGAGCTTCAAGTGCAAAAGCATGGCGAACCACCTACCACCCCCCTGACCCCTCTCACCGCCCCCCTGTTGCCACCCTTGCCTCTCACCGCCCCCCTAAGGGTTCCCACCGCCCCCCGGGGGGCAGTACCACCCACTTTGGGAACCACTGTTCTAGACAACTTAACAAAATGAAGAAGCTTTTTAAAATAAATGCTTGCTCTGAAGAGGCCCAGTGCTTTTGTATCTTCTTTTAAATAGCAGAGAATAATGTATACTTCCAGAAAGCCACATCAATTTTAACAGTATCTGTACAAGTGTCCTGTTTTAGTATTAAGATAAGGCAGCTGAGTTAAACCCTGACTTAGTCATGTTTGGAGTAGATCTATTTAAATAATTGGGAGGAGTTAGTGTGACTACATTTAAGAAAACTTTCTGGGATTAATATACTGCCATAATGTACATTTCTCCAATTCTTTGCTATTTCTATGGGTCAGGCACACATGCACAGAAATACACAGCAAACAGTGTACCGTATTTTTCAGAGTATAAGATGCACCTTTTCCTCTCTAAAAGAGGCTGAAAATTTGGGTGCGTCTTATACTCCGAATGTAGTTTTTTTGAAGCTTTTTTTTCCAGCCCTAAAGAGGTGCTAACGATCTTCCTGGCTTCCTACTCCCTCCGAAGTAGTTTTTTCCAGCCCTACGTCTTTGCAGGCTTGTTTTCATTCCTATTCCCTCTGAAAAAGGTTTTTTCAGCCCTAACGAGGTGCTAACGATTTTCCCGGCTTGCAGCATTTCATTTATTAATGAGCTGAAGTGGTGCAGTGGTTAAATGCAGCCATTGCAGGCTGACTACTAGTTCAACAGTTCAGCTGTTCAAATCTCACTAGGCTCAAGGTTGACTCAGCCTTCCATCCTTCCGAGGTCGGTAAAATGAGGACCCAGATTGTTGGGGGCAATATGCTGAACTCTGTAAACCGCTTAGAGAGTGCTGTAAAGCACTATGAAGCGGTATATAAGAAAAGTGCTATTGCTATTATTATTCCTACTCCCTCCGAAGTAGTTTTTTTACCAGCCCTAAGTCTTTGCAGGCTTATTTTCATTCCTACTCTCTTCGAAGAATATTTTTTAAGCTCTAACCAGGGGATAAAATAATGTGCTGAAGCTGAACAGACTAAGGACGCTAGCCAGATGAATACCTGGTAGGTAGTTTTTCCCCCTATTTTCTTCCCCCAAAACTAAGGTGCATCTTATACTCCGGTGCGTCTTATACTCCGAAAAAATACGGTATATCATCTGTACTGTTTGCTGGGAGGCAAATTGCTGGGAGGCAGAGGCAGATTTTTCCCCCTTGTTTTCCTCCCCCAAAACTAAGGTGCGTGTTATACTCCGGTGCGTCTTATACTCCGAAAAATACAGTATATTATTATGCTGCAAAATTGACATGGATGAGAGAATGGATTTTGTTAAGAAATACAAGACTTTTGACTCTGGAGGGACACGATTTACAGATAGGATGGCATGCATTTATATGGTATGGGAGAAGTAATATACACAGCTATTTCCAGAGACATTGCATAAGGAACTCTTTGTATGTGGTGTAGGAAAAGATAAAAGAGAAACCCTATTTGAAAATACCATATTGGCTATCAATAATGGAAGCACTAATCCACCCAAACAGATTTAACTGGGGGAATATTGCATGATATAAGGATATTTTAACTGATAAGGGGGAATTGAAATCTACTCAAGAACTGGAGAAACAAGGGATAAAGATGGATTGGTATATGACAGGGGTCTGCAACCTGCGGCTCTGGAGCAGCATGTGGCTCTTTCATCCCTCTGCTGTGGCTCCCTGTCGCTCAAAATATGTGTCACAACTGCCAATGTGCGACACTCGCTGGCATGTGATTTATTGAGCTTTTTGACCCATATTTTTTCCCGGAGTTCAAAATGTTTTTGTTGTATGCAGAAATAAAAAATTGTTTTTCTCTGTAGCAGTTCATTGATTTCATAAATACATCACACTATAGTTTTTATAGCACAAAGGTAGAAAACGATATATGCAGTGTTATCTTCATTTTAGATGTCAAAAGGGTTTTGTGGCTCCCAGTGTTTTCTTTTCTGTGGGAAACGGGTCCAAATGGCTCTTTGAGTGTTTAAGGTTGCCGACCCCTGGTATATGAGAATGCAAATGCAATCAAGATACGATAAGGATGCTAAAACAGAGGGTATTAATTTAGAAAAAACAGAATTAGATGAAATACTCACAGGAACGGATGAAAGATTAATTAAAAAACTAATTATTTACTATACTGTATATTAATTTAGAGCAAGAGCAAGTGAAAGAAACAATGATAAAATGGGCAAGGAATTTTGGATATACGATAGAATTGGACAAATGGCAACAGCTCTGGGAAACAAATTATAAATTGACAATGGCAACAGCATATAAAGAAAATATGTATAAAATGTTTTATAGATGGCACATGTCACCAGAAAGGATAGCGAAAATGTTTAAAGACAAATCTATGAAATGTTGGAAATGTCATCAAATACCGGGTTCCTTTTATCATATGTGGTGGACATGTGCTGAAGCCAAAGCATATTGGAGCTTAATTCAAATATGGATAGAAGAGATATTGAAACAACGTATATGTCAGGCCAAAGCCATTTTATTTGGGATCTTTGGCCTGCCACATTTTATAATATTCTACTATGCATTTTCTATTGTGGGAAAATGGGAGGAGGGATGGTATGAGGTTGTTAGTATGTAGCCATAACAAATTTCTTCTAGAAAGCCAAGGTCATCCTTTGTCTCTGCACCTCTGCACCTGCACAGAAGGAGATGGGTGGACTCTGCCAGCATGGCAAATGAAGATTGGACAACGTGATGGATTTGTGGGTGTGGGGACAAGGACTTGAACTTTCAACTGGGTGGTGAACCCCAGAGGACTTCAGATTCAGGTTTCACCCAGATGTACCAAAATGGCTCTATTAATAAATTTGGACTTTGAGGACTACTTTGACTCGGACTTTTATTTAATTTTGGATGCTATTTGGAACCCTGACATTAACCCGAATCTCCCTTAAAAATTCAATCCAGCTGCCCCGAATCTTCGGGGCGCTGTTCGGGGTCCTGAGCCCCAGCACCGACCTGGCACCGGGCGGTGTAAAGACTCAGGAAAGATGGAGGAAGAGAAGCAAGCCACGGAGAAGCCGGTAGATGACAGATCGCCTATCCATATCGAGACCATCTACTCGCCTTCCCAAGTCGTGGTGGAAGCTGTAAAGGCCACGGAGAGAGAACGCCAGTCGGGGACTCAGCGCAAACAGCCGACCCCTGAGCACCTCTCTCAGCTGGAGCAAGCCTCTCCAGGCGCAGCCGGGGGGCTGGCCTCCCCCATGAGACCGCTGTGGCAGCCACACCTGGGTGCGGAACCAGCCTCGACCCATAAGTGGAGACAGCCAAAACTCACGCTGACTGGACGATCCGAAGATGAGGGGTACCAACTGTTAGAACCCTGTTCAAACGATTGGGTGTGTTAATATATGATTAAGCCACAAATCATTGTTATGTGTATATTGCTTTAAATGCATTGTAGATGATTACTATATAAGCAAGCAAGAGAGCATGCTCAATGTGGTTGGTGGTTTGTGGTTCAGTGTGGTTTGGTGTGGTTTGGTGTGGTGAGTGGTGTTTGACGGTGTGTTCTGGATTGAAGACTCTATGCTGCTTTACTGATGAGTAGATTACTTTATGGCTGTGTGAAATTGCTGTGAAAAGAAGAGTAACTATCTGTGATAGTATAGAATTAAGTGATAGCTGTAATCTTTGTGAGTTAAAACAAAGATAGGCAAGAAGAAGAAACTTCGCATTGACTGAATAACTGTGTATGACTTGGACTTCCTATTTAACTTTGCTACTATTCAAGTAAAAACTATTTTGTACATACTAAAGATATTCTGTTTATTGACTGAATAGCATTCATACCAAACTGCAACACCATTACTACAACACATTTTGCTGTGTATGTGCTTAACAGCACAATAACTCCTTAACACCAACCACCGTCATGTAGCCAGTCACTGACTTGGCTCCCCGACCAATTTGGATGACTAAGCGCAAGTTGGACGAACCCCTGCTCGAGCTTCGAGGTGCCTAGATGCAGCTTGGCCCAGCCAACGTTCTCCTTCCCCAGCCGAAACCCGTTAGCACGTGAGAGTGGGGATTCATTCTCCTTCCAGACCACGAGGAGTGAGTCCATTGCGAGCCTTGCCGCTGGAGCTAAACCTACGTGGGCGCCCCTCCGCATGGAGGCACAGATGGCCCAACTGCTGGGGTGTGGAAGCCAGCCAACCTGGGAGCAAAGCGCAGGGGGGATACCAACCCCAGGCCAACCACTGAGGCTTGATCTGCCCCTGCTGGGTCAGGTCCCATCAGGGTGGGCATTTTTCCCCGGTCTGGGATGGGCGCAATGCCAATGGGCACCTGGGCACTTGCAGCAGCCAGGCCCCATGCAGATGCTTAGCACGATCCAGCCCCCCTGCATACGATCCAGCCCCGCAAGCCCAACCGCCGCCGCAGGGGCAGCCCCCAGCTGCCAGGGCCCAGCCAGGACTTGCCCAACTGCCACCGCAAGCAGGGGTGCAAGAAGGGGGTCCCCAAACGCAAGCGATCGCCCAACCGGCACAAGTTCAGGCGGCTGAACTTGTTAGTATGTTATGTTAGTTAAATATTAAGTAAAACTTCCTTCTTCTTTATACCTGTTCAAAATACATAAATATTTAAAATATTCTATCAAATTGTTAATTCCAATGTTTTTAGATTTCTTTAACCCCTTGTAACTCAAAAAATTTGAACTTAATCGTAAAGTCAAACACATTATTAATAACCTAATATTACCGTATATCAAATTGTTAATTTCACAAAAATTCTAAATCTTTATTTGTTTTAAAATATATTGATAAAAAAAGGAAGAAGGGAAAACCAGAACAAGACAAGAAGAAAAAAAGAACACAAAACCATCAAAATAATTTCCTCAATAGTCTTCTTGCTGCAAAATATCAGTTCCCATTAATCTCTCCATCTGTCCTGAATTCCCACGCTAACACCAAACTCTGACCATTCCTTCTTCTCGATTGAATTTTGGATCTGGTTCTTGCAGCCTTTTGTAGCTTGGCAATTTTTGATTTTTCAGCTCTACTCTTGTCCGACTCTGATCCTTTGTCTCCTTTTCCACGTTATAAACATCTTTCTGGCTCTGTAAATCACCTTGAATCTTCAAAGCTGTTTCCGTTTGGACAGATATGGATGGCTTTCCCTTCTCCTCTTCTGTTGCTTTCATGCTTCTTCCTTCTGGAATTTTGGATATGTCGGCCTTTAAAACTTTAACATAAAAATCAGTAGCTTTCATTATCGTATTAAGCCGGCATCTTTTTTCCAAATTTCTCACCACTATTCCTGTTGGGGCATCCCATTTGTACTGTAGGTTCTGTCTTTTAAGCTCTTCCACCAGAAAGGTATAATCTTTTCTAGCTTTAAGCATTTTGGGAGGAATTTCTTTCAGTGTCATTACTTCCTGGCCATTTACCTGAAGCTTATTCTTAAAAGTCGCCTGTAGGATTTTATTCCGTAGCGCCCTTGTGGTAAAATATATTACAATATCCCTTGGCAGATGTTTTTGTTTGGCAATCCAAGAGTTGACACGGTATATTTTATCAATTTGCGTAGCCAGTTCCTCTTTAATCATTCCAGACACCTGCACCAAAGCCTCCAACATCCTTCCTTTCAAATCTTCATATTTTTCCTCTTTCAAGCCCCTTACCCTTATAGCAAATTCCATACTTCTGAATTGAGTCATTAACACCTCTGTTTCAAGATTTACAATATTGTTTGAGTTTTGTCTATATTTTCCCCCAAGGTTGTCAGGGATTGTTTAGTTATTTCCACATCATTCTCCAAAATTTCCATATTTACTGCTAATCCTTTAAAAGCAAATAGCACATCCTTCCTCACTTGTTGATCCATCTCCTCTAGAGCAACCTGCATGTTTTTTATTAATTTCATTAATTTTTGAGTTAAATTCCATAACCAATTCATTTTTCATAACTTTTAAAGTATTAAATAAGTTTTCAGGTGTTAAAGTCTGTGGGGGTATTAAGTCAGAAGTGAGTTGCATTCTTGAAGTATAAAAAGAGGGATATTCAGTTCTTTTATTTAAAACAGTCTTTCCAGGTTTAGAAGCCATTTGAAGTATTAGATTAAAAAAAAATAGAAGGGTTCATCAAAGTCCAACGTTTTCAAAAGAATACAAAGAGAAAGCCAAATCCCTGATTGACAAAGTTCTTTCCAGATACTGAAACCAGTTAGTGTTTAAAAATTTAAGTTATTTTAGTCCAAAATCAGGAAAAGGAAAAAAAAACAGTTCTCAGAATTAAAGGTTTCCATAAAAGGAGCTGCTGGCGAAACGAAACTTAATCACTTTCACTTCCACACCCTTGTTCTCCAATCGCCATTTTGTTGCTTGTTAACGCTACTTTGTAACTTCCCGAAGTGAAAGTCAGCAGTGGAGTTAAAGATTAGGATACTTGCCCTTCTGGTCTCCTGCCTTTCTCTGTCTGCTTTCTTTAATGCATCAAATTATTGTAGATCCCATTGTAAAAGCAGCAGTGGTCACGGCATCTTGCTCCGCATAAGCAGAGGCATCCGAGGTCCTGGAGCAAGAGACAGGCTACCTGGGGAGCCCTCGCCCTTCGTGCCCCTGATTGTCTCCTGGGGCACTAGGGGGGCTCTACCCCGCCTGTCAGGCTCTCATCTCTCCCCTAATCCCAGGGAGAAGATTTTCAAGCCGCCAGACAGCTGTTCTGGCGGCTTTTACGGGACTTCAGAAGAGGCGCTCGACAAGGAGTGTCCTCGATGTCTGCGGAGTGAAACCGGAAGTCCCCCTTGCGTTGAGGTTTTTAACAACAGCTTGGAAGCAACCGTGAATTTAACCACTCGGAGGACTTACAGAAACACGGAATGAAATTGAACAACCAGGCAACCGAGTGGCTACTACCTCATTCTTTCTGGTAAAATTTAATTGTTCCGTGTGACTTGGGTGACTGTGATAGGGATCGGCGGCTTGTCTTTCCGCTAGATTCCTTTGCCGGTTTGATGGTTGGAAGGAGTGGGCTGACCCTTGCTGAAGGAACGGCAGGTTTGTTGGACTGGAGCGATTGATGTTGGTGTCGACCACCTTCGGAGCGGGTTTTTTTTTGCACAGCCGCCTACGCAGTCAGCGGGGCGTAGCATGTTGAGATCTTCCCCACTGCTCCTGCTGTAATCCATCTTGCTTAACATCGGAGGGGTGATGGCGGCCGCTCCTGGAGTACCAGCTCTCTGGGAACTTCACGTTTGACTGGTTCCTGATCATTCTGATCAACTCTGGGATGTCCTTTTGAACGCTCTCGCCACTGTGACTTTCTCTCATGCTCATTATAGGCTTGCCCCCCCCTTCTTGGCAGTCTCTCTGGCATCTCTGCAGATGGCAATGATTACCGCCCTTCCCCCTGCCATTATTACAACTATGATGATTGAGGAGGAGGTAAAGGGGGTTTATGGCCTTCTCTGCATGTTGATACACGGACTGAGAAACGAGGAAAATTATATCTCTGAGGGAGAGAGACTTTGGAGTCATCAATATCACTTTTCTTGGGAGACCTACATTTTCTCCCCAGAGAACTGCTCCAGTCTGCGACACCATCTGGGTTGGGAAACCTACATCTTTCCCCATGTAAATTACCCCCTTTCACGGCGAAGGTGCCAATGATGAACTTGAACTTTTTAGATGCTGGTACTCCCTTTCCCCATGTCTCATTTTATATTTACTTAGCTTCTCTTACTATTTTAATCTCCTGTTGTTTTATTTTTATATATTACCCCAGGGGGGACTGCATAAATGTATTTGTGAACGATTGGGGAGGATGAAATATGTAGATTGTAGAGAGTGGTTGGGATAGAATGAGTGAGTTGGGGACTGGGGTTCGAACCCCCTCTGCTGAGTGTGGAAACAGAAGCGGAGGGCCCCTGACTTCAGGCCCCAACTTTGTGTGAATGGAACGGATGGCCTGCAGGAAGATAGGAGGACCAGTGGGGAGGGGGAGGGGAACTCTGGATGGGAGGAGAGTCGGGGCATCACGGTCCTAATGGGGAGAGGTAGGTATGGCGGGAGCCGAGGGGTAGGCTGCTCTCGGGGAACTAGAACTCGCTGTCTTCAAGCGATTTCCTGTTCCAGCCCCTCTGACTTGGTTCCATCTAGCTCAGCCCGAGTACCTGGTGATCGGGAAATTCAGGGCCCTGGGCTCAAGCTGCTGCTGTTGAATGCCAGGTCGATTACCAAAAAAGCACCCCTCATATGGGATTTAATCCTTGACGAGGGAGCTGACCTGATATGCATAACGGAGACCTGGCTGGGCCAGGAGGGGGGGTTCCCCTCTCTGAGATGTGCCTGGACGGGTTCTTAGTTCTGCATCAGCCGCGACCCCAGGGAAGGGGGGGGAGGAGTGGCTATTATAGCTCACCGGAATCTTTGTCCTTGTAGGAGCCCTGCTCCGGAGATTGTTGGGTGTGAGGCGCTCCTTCTGAAGTTGGACTTAGGGGTTCAGGTGGGCCTTTTGCTAACATACCTGCCCCCCAGCTGCGTTGCAAAGGCCCTGCCTGTGCTGCTCGAGGCGATAGCGGGGCTGGCGGTTGAGTTCCCCAGGCTTATGGTGTGGGGGGACTTCAATCTGCCTTCACCCGGCAAAACCTTGGATGCAGCCCAGGAGTTCATGGCTTCCATGACAACCATGGACCTGACCCAAATAGTTCAGGGTCCGACTCATGAGGGAGGTCACACGCTTGACCTGGTATTTCTCTCGGGGCAGTGGAGAGATGATCTGAAGTTGAGGGGTCTAGTCATTTCACCCTTCTCGTGGTCAGATCATTTCCTACTGAGGTTAGATTTCATGGCACCACTCCTCCACCGCAGGGAGGCGGGACCGATTACGTGGTTCCACCCCAGCCACCTAATGGAACCGGTAGGATTCCAGAGGGAACTTGGGGAGATACCTGAATCCTTGGTACACAATTCGTCTGAATCCCTGGTGGATGCTTGGAATAAAGCGGCATCAGGGGCATTAGATCGGATTGCGCTTTTGCGACCTCTCCGCGGCAGTGGATCCCGGAAGGCTCCCTGGTTTACTGAGGAGCTCCGGGAGATGAAACGCCATAAGAGTCATCTAGAGCTACGGTGGAGAGCCAGTAAAGCTGAATCTGACCGAACACTACTAAGAACCTTTATTAGGTCTTATTTAGTGGCGATACGGGCGGCAAAATGCTCGCATTTCTCCACTTTTATTGCATCCGCCGATTCACGGCCGGCTGCCCTTTTTAGGGTGACTCGTTCCCTCCTTGCTAAGGGGGGAGCCGAAGAACCATTACAGGCCAGAGCTGAGGAATTTGTTCAGTTTCTGGCGGATAAAGTCACTCAGATTCGGACAGACCTGGACTCCAATTGGACAGGGCAGGCCGAGATGACAGGGTCTGGTCTTAGTCATGTTATATGGGATGAATTTGAGCCTATCACTCCTGATGATGTTGACAAGGCCATAGGAGCAATGAGTTCCTCTACTTGTTTGTTGGACCCGTGCCCCTCCTGGCTGGTTTCGGCCAGCAGGGAGGTGTCACGTGTCTGGCTCCAGGCGGTTGTGAATGCCTCTTTGAGAGAGGGATCCATCCCGCAGCCATTAAAAGCTGCGGTGGTGAGGCCCCTCCTCAAGAAGCCTTCCCTGGACCCAGCGGATTTAATGAACTTCCATCCAGTCTCCAACCTACCCTTTGTGGGTAAGGTTGTAGAGAAAGTGGTGGCACTCCAACTCCTACGGTTGTTGGATGACACTGATTATCTAGATCCTTTTCAATCGGGTTTCAGGCCCAGCTACAGCACAGAAACTGCTTTGGTCACCCTGATGGATGATCTCTGGCGAGCCCGGGATGGAGGTCACTCCTCCATCCTGGTGCTACTTGACCTCTCAGCGGCTTTCGATACCATTAACCATGGTATCCTTCTGCGCCGACTCGGTGAGTTGGGAGTGGGAGGCACTGTTTTACGGTGGTTCTCCTACCTCTCTGACAGGACGCAGTCGGTGTTGACAGGAGGACAGAGGTTGACCCCTAGGCCCCTGATTTGCGGGGTGCCTCAGGGCTCGGTCCTCTCGCCCATCCTGTTTAACATCTACATGAAACCCCTGGGTGAGATCATCTGTCGACACGGGGTGAGGTTCCAGCAATATGCTGATGATACACAGTTATTCATCTCCACCCCGTCTCACTTCAGGGAAGCAGTGGATGTAATGTGCCAGTGCCTGGACGATGTTAGGATCTGGATGGGAAAGAATAGGCTCAAGCTCAACCCTGACAAGACCGAGTGGCTGTGGATATTGCCTCCTAGGGATTATGTCGACTGCCCCTCCTTGGTTCTTGGGGGAATGAAATTGACTCCCTCGGAATGGGTTTGCAATTTGGGTGTCCTCCTAGACCCACAGCTTAAATTGGATCAACATCTGTCAGCTGTGGCTAGGGGGACCTTTGCTCAGGTTTGCCTGGTGCACCAATTGCGACTCTATTTGGAGAGGGAAGCCTTACTCACGGTCACTCACGCCCTCATCACCTCACGGCTGGACTACTGTAATGCGCTCTACATGGGGCTACCCTCGAAGAGTATCTGGAGACTGCAATTGGTGCAAAATGCAGCTGCGCGAGCTGTGGTGGGTGTTCCAAGATACACCCACGTAACACCTATTCTCCGCCAGCTGCATTGGCTGCCCATTAGTCTCCAGACGCAATTTAAGGTGTTGGTTTTAACCTTTAAAGCCCTACATGGCTCAGGGCCAGGTTACCTTCGGGACCGCATCCTACCGCATACCTCCCTACGACCGGTTAGGTCCCACAGAGTCGGTCTCCTCCAGGTCCTATCAACCAAGCAATGCCGGTTGGTGGGGCTTAGGGGGAGAGCCTTCTCTGTGGGAGCCCCATCTCTCTGGAACCAACTCCCCCCAGAGATCCGGATTTTCCCCACCCTGCTGGCCTTCCGTAAAGCCGTGAAAACATGGCTCTTCCTGCAGGCGGGGTGTAATACAGCTCATTCTCCGTTAGGTGTTTGGAGCTAGCATTCAGATAGGGTTGTCCACCAGCCAATCACATCAAGGACTGAGTCTGCCAATCAAAGCTGAGCCTCTGTCCGCCATCTTGGTCAAAGGCCCAGTTTATACTCAGTCCTTCACAAGGCTAGACGTGGATCACTTTGCTCCAGCGACTATCTGAATATTAGCTCCAAAAAAATTACTGTGAGTTCTTTTATTTTATTTTATTTTATTTTACTTTACTTTATTTTATTTTGTTTCAATTCATTTGATTTTCCTTGATTGGCTATATGTTCGACCTCAGCCTAGGCGGAACGAGGGGTTCCTTTGGCTGAGCCCCCACGGCTTTTTAAGCCTCTGCCTGCGTGGGGCGGTCTTCCATTCTCGGGCGATCATTAAGGGCTTGCACCTCCGATCTCAGCGTCCCGAGAGAAGGCGGGAAAATTGGCTCGGCTCACTTTTTACATTTGCCGCAAAGCCGCCCGCCGAGGAGCTCCGAGCTTGCTCGCCTCCCCCCCCAGCAGCGGATTCGTTCCAGCTGCCTCGCGCCGGAGCCCTGAGCCGCTTCTTCCATCGGAGCACCATTTAAACGGCCCGCTTCCCGCCAAAACCTTTTCCCGCGCTCGCGGCGGCCATTAATTTCTGCCCAATGGCAGACGCCATGCCCTCAGCCCCGGCAGCATCGGGCAAGCGTCAGCAAAAGTCCGCGAAGAGCTCCAAAGCCTCTGATTCTTCAGCTTCTGCCCCGGCCGATTCTAATAGAGGCAGATCGGCCTCGGCTTCAAGCGCGACGGAGTGCGACGAGCGCAGGCACGATCGCGCGCTCCGGAAGATTTCGGAGAAGGCGGATCAGCGTTCCTCCTCGATACCCCCACCGCAGCCCTCCCAGCCAGCTTCTAGGGGGGACATCATCTCGCTAGATGTGCCGGCCTCAGCCCTTATCAGCGCCGATGTCTGGGGCGATGGAGGCCTAGTGGCCTCAGCACAGGTGGTCTCGGAGGAGGTTGCCTCGGCCTTCGGGCCTAGCCTCCCAGCTGTAGCTGATCATTCCCAGGGCCTAGACCAAATAGGATCGAGGGGGACTTCCGATGGGGTATCTCTCCCTCTTGCACCCCAACCTGGGCCATCATCACAGACAGATCAACCCAGTTGGCAAATGCTGATTGCTTCTACAGTCCAGCAATGTTTAGGTGGCTTCCAACAGATGAACTGGCCTTCTCGTCCCTCCTCTGCTAAAGCCTCCAGCAGAGTCCCCTCTCAACTCTACAGCCAAGAGGACCTCGCAGGTGACTGCTCAGAGGCCTCCAGTGAGCACAGCCAACCGGTGGCCTTGGAGGAAGGGGAATGCGACCCTTCGGCCTTGTCAGAGGATGAGGGCCTGCTGCCTGAGCAGCCTCCATCAGTAGGCCTTTTCCCTCCAGCTCTTTTTAAATCGCTACTTCACAAGGCCAGAAACGTGGCAGGCCTGCCCACTACCTCAGCGGCCGCTGAGACTACGACTTCACCCACTAAGACACCAGTCTTTTCGGAGCAAGTTCCTGAATTAGATGTCATCCCTGCTCCTCAGATCTTCTTGGACAATGTCCAACGTCAATTTTCAGCGCCCTCATCTGGGCCTATGCCATCCGCGCAGGACAAGAAATTCTTCAACACTGCAGCGGAGCTGACAAAGCTTCTAGCGCCACCGTCCGTGGATGTGCCTGTGGCGGCTCTACACTCCCCTAATCCTATTCCAGGCGAGGCGGAGGAACTACTGAAACTGGACGACCGTCGGCTGGAGCAGATCCTGTTGAAGTCTCATCACGCATCGGCCTGGGCGGTTCGGGCATCTTCATCTGCGTCTTTCTTTGCCAGATCATCATTGCTGTGGCTGTGTCAGATGCAGGAGTTGATCCCTCCGTCGGAACTCCGGCTCCATCAGGACCTCAACAAGGTCATCACGGCGACTCAGTTTACGGCAGATGCTACTCTCCGGGCAGCGAGATTCTCCTCCAAGTCCATTGCCGCTTCAACCATCGGGCGGAGAGTTAACTGGTTACGTAACTGGTCAGCAGACGCTCGCCAAAAATGGCGCCTTGCAACTAAACCCTTTTCGGGCCAGTCTCTTTTTGGGGAGGTCCTGGACCCGATTCTGGTCGAATCCAAAGACCGCAGAAAGGTTCTCCCTAATTATAATAAGAAAGGTTCTTTTTGACAAGCTCCCTATGCCCGGTGGCCCTTTCGCTCGGCTGACCAGGGTTCCAGCCTGCCCCGAACCCCAGGTCAGTACGGGGCGAGATCTTACTATCCTGATAGGTCCACCAGGGGAAGGCCCTTCAAACGTCCCTTCAGAGGCTGGGGGTCCAAATTCCCCCGACACTCCAAGTGAGCTTACGGGGGAGTTGCCGATAGGGGGTAGACTGGCCATGTATGCAGATGTCTGGGATTTGACCGCCAAGGATTTGTGGGTCAGAAAGACTATTAGATTTGGGTTGGTGCTAGAATTCCTATCCCCGCCTACTCCAGGTTTTGTTCCATGTGCTGTCTCCAGGGTACCGGCCAAACGGCTACTCATGGAACAGGCTATTCAACATTTGTTGGATATTAGAGCTATTGAGCCGGTTCCTCGAGCTCAGAGGGGTACCGGAGTATATTCCATTCTTTTTCTCGTTCCCAAGTCCTCGGGTGATTGGCGACCTATCCTGGACCTTAAACGCCTCAATTTGTTTGTTAAATATCGTAAATTCAAAATGCAATCCCTTCGTTCCATTTTACGGGGGGTCCACCCAGGAGATTTTCTGGTGTCCCTAGATCTGTCTGAAGCCTACCTGCACATCCCCATTAAGTTCTCCGATAGACAGTATTTACGTTTTTCCTTTGCAGGGAGGCACTATCAATATAGGGCCCTTCCATTTGGTCTCTCATCCGCTCCCCGGGTTTTTTACCAAGGTCTTGGCAGCCTTGGAGGCACATTTGAGATCCCTTGGGGTTCGCATACAATGCTATTTAGATGACATTCTGCTACAGGCCTCTTCCCGGTACCTGGCGGAACACCACCTTCATTTGGTCCTAGACGAACTCCATCGCCATGGGTTTTCGGTTAACCACAATAAGAGTTGCTTGATTCCGGATACTTCCATCCTTCACTTGGGAACAATCATCGATTCCCTGGAGTGCAAAGTCTACCTTTCTCAGGAGCGGCGGGACAGCATCAGAGACATCATTAGCGACATCTCCAAACATCCCACAGTCTCGGTGGCCCTCTTGGCCACGCTCCTGGGAAAAATGATCTCGTGCATAGACATAGTTCCTTGGGCTCGTTTGCACTCCAGGGAACTCCAGTGGTTCTTGCTTCCTTTCCAGACCCCGGGCAGGGGTCCCCCTTCCTTCAGGGTCCCCCTACCTTCTTCCATCCGCCGCTCCCTTCGGTGGTGGATGTCGCCAGCCCTTGCCCAAGGCTCCTGTTTTCTCCTTCCAGATAAGGTTCTAGTCACCACTGATGCCAGCCTCTCAGGGTGGGGGGCTCATGTTCAAGGGGAGCTGGCCCAGGGCACTTGGTCCAGAGAGGAATCGGGTAGTCCCATTAATCTCCTTGAACTCAGAACGATTTTTTTGGCTCTCAAACGTTTCAGACATAGATTGGTAGGTTCCCATGTTCTAGTGTTAACTGATAATGTCACGGCTAAGGCCCACGTTAACAGGCAGGGTGGAACCCGCTTGGCTCTCCTAATGAGAGAGGCCTTACGCCTCGGCTTATGGGCAGAAAGGCACCTCTTGTCTCTCTCTGCCGAGTACATATCTGGGGAGGCAAATAAACAGGCAGATTGGCTTAGTCGCACAGAGCTGGACCAGGCGGAGTGGCAATTGAACCCAGGGGTTTTTCAACAGGTGGTCAGGAGATTTGGCCAACCCCTAATAGACTTATTTGCTACTCCACAGAACTCCCAGCTCCATCGGTTCTACTCCCGGTTTCCATCCAAGGGAGCAGAAGCCGTCGACGCTCTCCGCTCCCCATGGCCGCAGGCTCTGCTATATGCCTCTCCTCCCCTTCCTTTGCTGCCCAGGGTCATTCAGAAGGTTTTCAAACATTCGGCAGAGCTCATCCTGATAGCCCCGCACTGGCCTCGGAGAGCGTGGTTCGGAGACCTCCTGCTCCTATCTCGAGCTCCACCTTGGAGGCTTCCTCTGCTTCAGGACCTGCTGCGTCAGGGGGAGGTGGTTTACCCAGAGGTTCACTGCCTACAGCTGACCGCTTGGTGGTTGAGCGGGAAATTCTGAGGCGGCAGCGAGAGACGCCCTTCCACCAACCGGGTCTAGACGCTCTTCCACCAACCGGGTCTACCAAGCAACCTGGAAGGTTTTCTGCGAATGGTGTGCAGGGTATTTCTCCTCTGCAGGTTCCCATCCCAAAGCTTCTTCGCTTCCTCAAAACAGGTCTTTCCCTGGGTCTTTCCTCCAGCACGCTGAAATGCCAGCTAGCGGCCTTGTCATCAATCCTGTCCTGTTCCAACTTCCAGTCCCTGGCTCACCTTCCTATAGTCCACAGGTTTCTTAAAGGGGTTTCAAACATATCCCCTCCTGTGGTCCATCGCTTTCCCACGTGGGATCTTCCCCTAGTTTTAGAATCCCTCATGGGTCCGCCCTATGAACCCTTAAGGGAGGCTTCCCTTAGTGCCTTGTCCTACAAGGTTGCCTTTCTATTAGCCATCACGTCGGCCCGACGTATATCAGAACTATCGGCCCTTTCCATAAGAAAGGACTTGTGTATCTTCCACCCTGACAGGGTAGTCCTCCGGCTAGACCCTTCCTTTCTCCTGAAGGTTAATTCCAAGTTCCATCGTTCCCAGGAATTGATTTTGCCTTCCTTTTGTGCTCACCCCCGTCACCCTAGGGAACACGTCTGGCACTCCCTGGACGTCAGGCGAGCCCTCAAGATTTATATTGACCGCACTGCGGCATTCCGCAAGTCGGAGGCCCTGTTAGTGGCCTTTTTGCCCCATTCCATGGGTCTTAAGGTTTCCTCCCCCACAGTGGGCAGATGGCTGCGAGCCACTATCGCGAAGGCCTACATCCTAGCTGGATGGCCTGTCCCAGAGAAGATAACGGCACATTCCACTAGCAGCGCGTCCACTTCTGCGGCCTGGAAGACTCAGGCCTCATTGGAGGAGGTGTGCCGGGTGGCGACTTGGGTTTTGCCGTCTCAATTCATCAGGCACTATAAGATAGACTCCTTTGCCTCGGCAGAGGCAGCTTTCGGGTGGAGGGTTCTTCAGCAGGTGTTAGAGCCTCTGTCCTAGTTCTCAGGTTGGTTCTACTTGGTTTTGCCCTCCCTAGGGACGATTTGAGCTTTGGTATGTCCCTATCTGAATGCTAGCTCCAAACACCTAACGGAGAAAGGGCGTTTACTTACCTTGATATGCCCATTCTCGTTCGTTTGGAGCTAGCATTCAGCCCCACCCGTTACAGTTGTTTTTTGAATTTTCTGGTTATGCTTTGTTTCTAATAAAACTTTGGATTTTTAGTCGCTGTAGTCCAGTGGTGCTTTTTTCTGTTCTTCCTCTCTGGGGAAGCGTTGACCTTCCTTCTGCTTCCTCTCATTATATTAACCGATCCACGTCGAGTCTGTATTCCAGCTTCGTATAAACTGGGCCTTTGACCAAGATGGCGGACAGAGGCTCAGCTTTGATTGGCAGACTCAGTCCTTGATGTGATTGGCTGGTGGACAACCCTATCTGAATGCTAGCTCCAAATGAACGAAAATGGGCGTATCAAGGTAAGTAAACGCCCTATTCCCCTTGTACGAATGATGATGCGTTTTAATTTTTGTAATCATTTTAAATTGTCATTTTTATGTATTATGATTGTTCTTTCCATTGTACGCTGCCCTGAGTCCTGCGGGATATGGGCAGCGTATAAGAAGAACCAAATAAATAAATAATAAATAAATAAATAAAAAATAATAAATAAATAAATAAATAAATAATAAATAAATAAATAATAAATAAATAAATAAATAAATAAATAAATAAATAAATAATAAATAAATAAATAAATAAATAAATAAATAAATAAATAAATAAATAAATAAATAAATAAATAAATAAATAAATAAATAATTCCCGAGATGGGGGAAGGAGAGGTAGATGCAATCGTGGACACGGGCTGTTCGCGATGCTTAATTAGCAAGTCTGTTGTAGAAAAGTTGGGGATCCGCACTAAGGCCTTGACCAATCCCATCCGGTTTCAACAAGTGGATGGGACACTAATTTGGGGGTCCCCTGCCACGCACATCACCAAATTGATAGAGTTGCAAATAGGGCGCCACCATGAGTTCATCAGATTCATCGTAGCCCCAAAGATGCCTGAAACAATCATACTGGGACTTGCGTAGCTAGACAAGTGGACCCCCACCAGAAAGTGGGAAGATTGCTACCGAAAGCTAACCTTAGGCATCGGGCCGCTACCCCCAAAAATCCCTAAAGGCCGTCTGAAGGAAGCCGAATCCCACAGACCGGACCGACCCAAGCAGTCAAGGCCAAACCTCCAGGCATCCAACAGGTGCCAATAGAATATCGGGACCTAGAGGGGGTCTTCAGTGAGGCAGACTGTAACTACCTCCCCCCTCACCGGCCCACTGACTGCGCAATAGAATTTGTGCCGGGGGCCAAGCTCCCCAAGCCAAAGATGTACTCCATGAGCCCTAAGGAAATGGAGAAGTTAAGGAGATACATTGACGCCAATGTAGAACGGGGATTTATCTAGCCGGCAAAGTCGCAAGTAGCCTCCCCAGTGCTCTTCAAAGAGAAGAAAGATGGGGGGGGGGGTGTCAGACTGCGGAATGGGACTGTTCGCCTCCTCCACTCGGCCACGTTGCGGCCAAATGCAACAGATGACTTCATTCATTGACCACTTTGGTTTTCATGATGAAGAATTTGGCGAGCAGGAAGAGAATGTCAAGTTAGTGATGTGTTCACATTCTCCCTTGCCTTTCTCCATGCCCTGTTTCTAGGCCTCTTTTAACATGCTCTTTGGTGGCTGAGAATTGCCTTGCCTCCTATGAGGACAATAGTATGGCACAGCTGATTTTTGTCTGCTCAGGAAAGGAAACATGCTTTTATTTTATTTTTATAAATACTTTATTAGTTTTCAATTCTTTTTTAAAATAACAATTATAATATTTATTTGAGCATTCCTACATTGTCATATATACATTCATCTTTTGTTGAGATATCAATACATTACATTTTGTCATATTTCATTCATCTTATTTACATTTACAATTATATTTACATATTTACAGTATTCTATACTTCTTTATCTTTCCCTTTTTTTCTTTCTATATTCTATCCAATGATACCATTTTTCCCATGTATTATAATAATTTGAGTCTTTTTGCCCCCGTAATTCTATTGTTAATCTATCCATTTCAGCGCAGTTATAAATTTTTGTGATTATTATGTTTTCTACAGGTGTTTCTGATTTTTTCCAAAACTGTGCATATGCTATTCTGGCTGCAGTGATTATATGTAAAACCAAATATTTAACTTCCTTATCATAGTTTTTCTTAAAAATTCCCAAGAGGAAGAGTTCCGGTGTAAATTCTATTGTAACTTTGGTTATTTCCTGAAGCAATATATGTATTTTGGACCAATATTTCCTCGCTTCGGGACATAACCACCACATATGAAAGAAGGTGCCTTGTGTTTTTTACATTTCCAACAAATCGGGTTCAAATTTGGATAAATTTTTGCTAATCTGTTTGGAGTCAAATGCCATCAATATACCATTTTATAATAATTTTCTTTGTATGACACTGATTTTGATAACTTAATATTTCTATTCCATACTTGTTCCCAGTCGGCCAAGTGGATATTATGTCCTATATTTTGTGCCCATGCTATCATGGGTCCTTTAACAACATCTTCCATTCTTTCATATTCTAATAAATAGTTATAAAATTTGGAGATAATCTTATTTTCTGGACCTGTCAACAATTTATCTAGTGCTTTCTCCTCTGTTTCAATTCCATTTTCTTCCAAATCTTTTTATAACGAGCCTGGATTTGTGTGTAATGCCACCAGTCAATATTTATATTTTGTTTACACAATTCCTCTCTACTTTTAGTTTTCCAGCACCATCCAGGATATCTTTATACTTGACCATTTTACTAATATCTATCGTATTTGGGTATGTATTTGCTTCCATTGTGGATAGCCAGTTTGGAGTTTTTATATAATGTTTTTTCTTTATTTCTCGCCAAATTGTAATTAATGCTTCTCTGATAGTATGTCTGTTAAAGTATTTAGGGACTTTATCTCTATTCCATAGAAATGAATGCCATCCAGAAAGTAAATCGTGTCCCTCTAATGTCAAGATACGCCTATTATTTAAGTTGACCCAGTCCCTTATCCATGAAAGTGATGCTGCCATGTAATAAAGTTTCCAGTCGGGGAGTCCTAAGCCACCTCTACTTCTACTATCTTGTAGGTCTATTCTTTTGATTCTTGGTTTTTTATTTTGCCAAATAAATTTTGTCATTGTTTTATTCAAGTCAGTAAAAAAAATTATATCTAATTTGACTGGCACCGTTTGAAATAAATATAATATTTTAGGCAATATATTCATTTTTATAATGGCTATGTGACCTAGCATTGATACTTGCAAGTTTTCCCACTTTTTTAAATCTAATTTTATTTGTTGTACTAATTCCTTGTAATTATTATATTTTATCAATGAGCATCTGTTTGTTAATTTAATACCTAAGTATTTAATTTTCTTAACTGCTTGTAGACCCAATTCTGTTACTAATTTTTCTTCATGTTTCGATGTCATATTTTTAGTTATCAATTTGGTTTTTTGTTTATTTGTTTTAAGGCCTGCTACAAAACCATATTCTTCAATTTCTTTAATCAATAGGGGACCTGTTTCTTGTGGTTCCTCCAAGAAAAAAACTAGGTCATCAGCGAATGCCTGCAATTTGTAATCTTCTTTTTTAATTTTAGTTCCTTTGATATCCAAATTCGATCTAATTGTATTTAATAATATTTCCAATGTTAAAATAAATAGTAGAGGTGACATAGGACAACCCTGCTGGACTCCCTTTTTTATCTGAAATTTCCTTGAAAATGCTCCATTTATTATCACCTTGGCCGACTGAAAAGAGTATATAGTTTCTATCATTCTTAAAAATTTGTCACCGAAATTCATTTTCCTAATTTGTAATTTCATAAATTGCCAATTCACATTGTCAAACGCTTTTTGCGCATCCAGGAAGACAAGTGCTACTTGCCTTTTTGGATGCGCCTCATAATATTCTAAAATGTTTAAAACTGTTCTTATATTTGATCTAATTTGTCTCATTGGCAGAAATCCATTTTGATCCAAATGTATAATTTTATTTAGTATTCTTTTCATTCTTTCTGCCATTATATTCATAAAAAAATTGTAATCAGCGAGGAAACATGCTTTTAAACAGGATCCAGAAGCAAGACTAAGGGTTTCTAAAGCCCCACATATTAAATTATGTTCCTTTGGTCTGCGTATGCAAAGGGACATCTGCCTGGTCTTAATCTCTGCTGATTATAGCTTCCTATAATTCAGTTGTAAATTCATTTATGAGAATTAGATTATTCACTGAATACATTTTAGGAGCATTTGATTTGCATGTGCTTGTGCCTGGCAGTTTGTCATAGAACTACAAAGATGCATAGTCTTGCATCTTGCAGATTTGGTCATTGGTCCCAGTAAATAATCCATTGGGGATGTTAGAGCAGCAATTCTCATCTGGATCATCCTGACATTTTGAGCTATAACTGGATCCCCAACCTTTTTGGACTTGTGAATGCCATTTTAAGAATATGTTGTAGACCCTACAAGAATGCAGTTGCTGGAGAGGAGTTATCCTGTTCCCAAAATAATTACAGGAGGGCATAATTACTGACAAAATATGGATTTAAGTCATAGAATCAATTTGTGACCCAGATACATTCATGGAAATAGTGAATGCTCACAACTGGCACTTCGCTTTTTAACATTTTTTTTAATTAAATGATTTTTTAAAAATTTCTTTTAAAAACCTGAGCAAAGAACGTATTGTATGCCAAAGAAGGCCTTTCTTGGAACCTGTATCCCAACTGGCATGCTGGAGACCATAGGGCCTATAATTTCATTTTAGTTAAGGATGTTAAAAAAAGGTAAAGGAGTTTCTGCGGATTTTACTGCACTAATTTTTACTCCGCTAGTCACCAACTATAGGGGGTGGTGCTCATTTCCATTTCAAGGCCATTGAGCCAGCACTGTCCAAAGACATTTCCTCAGTCATATGGCCAGCATGATGTCACAGAATGTTACCTTCCTTCTGAAGTGGTACCTATTTATCACATTTGCATGCTTTCGAAATGCTAGGTTGGCAGGAGCTGAGGCAAGGACAGGAACTCACCCTGTCACATGGCACTTGGGTCTCAAACCTGGGCTGCCAACTTTTCAACCAGCAAGCCCAGTGCCCTAAATGCTGAGCCACCATGCCGCCCTAAGCATGATAGCAGTCAGATAAAAACACTTGGGAAAACGTTGTCTGGGGAAGGCTAGCTAGCTGTTCATTCAACCTCATTGAGACCTATAAGCTAGTATTTGCTTGGCTTCTTTTGAGAATGTGAGAGGACTTAGATTATGAGTAGTGATGCTTCTATCTTTGCACAGCCAGGACTCCATTTCATGAAATCTTTGTGTTTCTTGACCTCTCTGAAAGAGGGAATGTGTTTTATTTATGTCTTACAAGAACATAAAAGGAGCTTTATTTGAACAGACTTTCCTAGTCCAGCATCCTATGGCTAGATAATTGCTTTGAGAAAGTCCACAAGCAGACAGAGAGGTTTCCTTTAAAGGTTTGGAAGCCAGGATGATTTGATTCTTGGAAATTGGATTTTATTGAATTAAAGCCCCCATCACAGAGGCTCTGGCTCCTAGCTTGCTTTGCTTAGCTTGCCAAATGACAGAGTCTTGCCTGGAAAAGAGGTGGTTGTCCCTTGATTTCTCAAGTCTTGTTATCAACTAAATATTTGATGTTCTTAGCCAAGGCTGTCCAGTCATTCCTATTTTGCCAGTCTGTTTTGTTGAGGCAGTTCCAGCAGGATGTTTGACCTGGGTGGCCTAATTATTGAAAGAGGGGGAGCGGGAGACCTTATTGGCAAGCACCTCATTCCATCCCCAGGCAGCTTTTTTCCTTTCTCGAAACCTCCTGACTTCATGTGTCTGCCTCTCTTTCTTTCTCTCCTTTTTCTTTCTCTTTTTCTGCCTATGTGGCCTGCAGCGCTCACTTCCAACAGTTGAAAAGGTAAATGCCTAATGCGCTGCTCTTCTTTTTTTAAATACAAAGATGAGGCTAACAGCATATATATCTCCTTTCCATCTCTCCATACATGTGCCACCTCAAACAAATACAAAGATTTCATCTAGGACACGGGTGTCAAACTCACGGCGTCACGTTGCCATCATGTGACGTATCATGACATTTTTTCCCTTCACGGAGTTGGGGTGGCCGTGGCCTGCGCGTGACGCATCCGGCCCGTAGGCCGCCAGTTTTGACACCCCTGATCTAGGGAGATCAGGGTATATGAAAGCTCAGAAGTATTTTACACAGATCCCAGTCTTTGCAATATCTTGAGGCATTTCCATCTGCTTCCTCAGAAATAAAATTAATTGAAATTGATCAACACTATAGCAATGGTTGGTGGGTGACTTGGAAAGCTGGTTCAAATGCTTGTCAGACAAAACAGAACATGGTTTGGGCTCTGCAGCCACTTTCTTTGGGCTTGGGTATGAATCTGTTCTGTAGCATCTGTTGAACAGCTTCCCTTTCGATGACAAGTAGCTTCACTAAGCTAACCTTGGCTTCTCTCAATAAGCTATGCAGGGTCAGACCTGGTTAAATGAGAGACCATGAGGAAATTCCAGAATTTAGACTAGGTTGCAAAGTAAAAAAGAGTTTCCAGAAGAATGTAATGGTAAATCATTTCTGGAAGAATTTCCAGAAGAACATAGTGGTAAATCCTATCCATACCTCAACTCAAAGGAGACTTCATCTTTACTTTATTAAAATATTTCTTAATATAAGCAATAGCCTTCACAAGTCAATGCACAATTCTAAAATAAAGCTAATACAGTAAACCTTTTAATGTACCATATTTTTCGGAGTATAAGACGCACCTTTTTACCCTCAAAAAGAGGGTGGAAATGTGGGTGTGTCTTATACACCGAATGTAGCCCCACCCAGCCACCCCCACCCTTTGGCCTCTACCTCCCAACAATTTACATCTTTGCAGCAAACAGCAGCAGAGCCTGATTTGCACAAGAAACTAATTAGCAGCCTCCCGACCTACAGCTGACTGAGGCTTGCAAGCCATGTGGTAAAATGAAACTAACTACGGTGGCTGTAATGAGACAAATTGCTGGGAGATGAACTGCTGGCAATGTTAGACTGCTGAAATTGCAAGGAGGTAAGCTGTAACTGCTATGGCCTAGAGGTAGAGCTCTTGCCTCACAATCAGGAGGTTGTGAGTTCTATCCTAGGTAGAGGCAGATTCTGTTAATATGTTATTTTGTTAAATGTTTGTAGAGTGTTCAAATTATTAGACTTATTTTTTAAAGACTGCTTTATTATTGTTCTAGACAACTTAACAAAATGAAGAAGCTTTTTAAAATAAATGCTTGCTCTGAAGAGGCCCAGTGCTATTGTATCTTCTTTTAAATAGCAGAGAATACTTCCAGAAAGCCACATCAATTTTAAAGATCTGTAAAAGTATAATCTGAAATGTCCTGTTTTAGTATTAAGTATTAGTATTAAAATAAGGCAGCTGAATTAAACCCTGACTTAGTCATGTTTGGAGTAGATCTATTTAAATAATTGGGAGGAGTTAGTGTGATTACATTTAAGAAAACTTTCTGGGATTAATATACTGCCATAATGTACATTTCTCCAATTCTTTGCTATTTCTATGGGTCAGGCACACATGCACAGAAATACACAGCAAACAGTGTATATCATCTGTACTGTTTGCTGTTTGGCAAATTGCTGGGAGGCAGAGGCCTTTTTTCCTTGTTTTCCTCCCCCAAAACTAAGGGGCGTCTTATATTGCGGATTGTCTTATACTCCGAAAAATAAGGTATATACATCTAAAATAAAGAATAAAAATTGAGCTAGTGCAAGGCAGTTGGTAAACAGTTTGACATACATTGTGTAGCATTGAAAGTTCCACAGGGGGAAGGGAGTAAGGAGAATTAAAAGAAAACCTATACTATTACCATATATAAAGAAGAAAAAAGGAGAGAGGGGAAGAATTTGGGGGTACAATGTTACAAGAAAGAAAAAAAGGGGAAGCTAAGGTTAAAAGGATGGAAGTTTAAAGAAAATGGATGATTGTTATTTGATTATTATATTATATTTTTCTTTTTTTATATATATAACGTAGCATATTTGTGAATATATTTGATGATAATAATTAACACTGACAATGTACAAAATACTTAAGCACTTAAGATAATTACTAAATATAGTTATTGACATAAATAGATGGTTGATGCAAGTTTGATTTGATGGATTAAATTTAAAATTGGTAAATGTATATCTGTATTATTAGGAGGGAAGAATCACAAATAAAAATGGATGAAATGAGTTAATTTTTGAAAATTTTGGAATTTGAATGATTATTATTTTTTGTAAATGTAGTCGATGATGATAATTTACATTGATAATGAACAAGTTTTTATTTAAGGAACTAAATATTTCAAATTGGATTTGTTGAATTAAATTTAAAATTAGTAAATATATATTTGTACCATTAGAGTGAAAGAAAAATTATAATGAATAATGAATGAAATAAGCTAGTGTGTTGAAATTTTGGAACTTGAATAATTTTTATTTCCTCCTGCATTGTAAAGGATAATAGTAATGTATAAAGCATTTAATATGAATTGATACTTTATTTTGAAGATAGGTAAATGTGGAATTTTTAGGGGCATTTAGTTACAAGAAAACGGGTTAAGAAAAATGAATGATGAGTAAATGATATAAGGAAGATAATGAAGCACGACGGCCTAGATTTAAGAAGCAAGAAATATAATACCGTATTTTTCAGAGTATAAGACGCACCGGAGTATTTAGAGGAGGAAAACAAGGAAAAAAGTATTCTGAACCAAATGGTGTAATAATATATTATTTAATAAAATACCAGTATAGCAGAATACTTTTTACAACCATGTACACTTTTTACAAACTTCAAACTTGACAGCTTTAAGACTTGTGGACTTCAACTCCCAGAATTCCTCCTCCAGTCATGCTAGATCAGGAATGGGAGTTGAAGTCCACAAGTCTTAAACTTGCCAAGTTTGAAGACCCTTGCACCCCTAACCCCTAACCCAGGGGTCTTCAAACTTGACAGCTTTAAGACTAGTGGACTTCAACTCCCAGAATTCCTCCTCCAGTCATGCTAGATGGGGTAATTAGAAGACAAAAACACCCCAGTTTTTGCAAAAAATGGCCTGTTTTTCAGCCATTTTTTGCAAAAACGAGGCATGCAGAGGGTTTGGGAAGCCTGCAGAGCACTCCTAGGGGGTGGGGTAAGGCAACCCCCCCCCGTTTTTGCGAAAAACAGCCCATTTTTCGGCCGGTTTTTTGCAAAAACGAGGCATGCAGAGGGTTTGGGAAGACTGTAGAGCACTCCTAGGGGGTGGGGGAAGGCAAAAATGCCCACATTTTTGCAAAAAATGATCCGTTTTTCGCAAAAATGGGATGCAGGGGCGGGGCTTCGGGAGGCCAAAAATGGCTGTATTCGGTGTATAAGACGCACCGACATTTCCACCCTCTTTTTGGGGGCAAAAAGGTGCCTCTTATACTCCAAAAAGTACGGTAATTAGCAGAAGAAATAAGCAATAGCGATAAACTTAATTGGAAGATAAAATAATCTGTGTAATCCAGGTAACGAAATTAGATAAAGGAGGCAGCATGAGACAAATGACATATACCGAAAGTAAAGATATAAATAGAATGGATATGAAATTAAGAATCATGAATGATTATATTTAGGAACATGTTTATCAAGTTGTATTGAAGGTATGGTATATGATGTTGTATGTATGTTTTTTTAATGTGGTAAAAATTAAAAAAATGCAAAAAAAGAAAGTTCCACATAGAAAACGAAAAACACATCTGTAAATGTGTGGCCCATATGGAAAAGGGACTGCCAGTTTGAATTTGTTGCAGGAAGACAGATAATATATTAACAAGAAAGAGTTTTCTGAAAAAGAGTTGACAGTGAAATATATGAGAACTAAGAATCCTGCATAGGAGGGAGACTGCGACTGTTGAATGCTGATATTAAGAGTAGTGTTATGTTTATTAAATAGTGGAAAGAATCCACATAGCAGAAATGTAGCTAAGATGAAATCACAAACTAAACTAAAAACTATCCTTTCTCTATTAACTTAATTGTTTTAGTGACCTTGGACAGGATACCTTGGCTCCTTTGCATTACAGAGATAACTACTGATTTATGTAGATTTAGAATGTTCTCCCTAGGAGGTTGGAACTAGCATTCAGATAGGGTTGTTCTCGCCAATCACAATGAGGGCTGAGTCTGTCAATCAAAATCCACTTCCTTCCACCATCTTGGCCATGCTTCCCAGTTTTAGACTCAGCCCTTCACGAGGATAGACGTGGTCGTTGTTTGCTCCAACCTGACTGCTAGTTCCAAACCTTATGGTCATTCTGTGAGTGTGTTTTCTCTTTTCCACCTTTAGTGTGGCAGCAGAGAAGTTTTTTTTTCTATTCTTCTTCCCCTTTTTTCCCCAATTTGGCTGGAAACTGCCTCTACAGGATCCCTGGGGGGGATCTTCCCGGGCCCTCTGACCACCATAGTGCTTGCACTCCCTGGTCAGCCTGCAAGTGAAGGGGGGCTTGCTCAAATTTCAAAGAGCTCAATCGGCTTCTTATCAGCCGGAGCGATCAGAAACTGCCGCCGCTTTTTTCCTTTGCCGCTAAACAGCTGAGCCGGCTGGGGGGGAGTTTTTTTCACTCCGAACTGAGCTTGTAGCAGCAAAAAAAGCCTGGATCGGCTTCCTCTTCCCCCACTGGCCTAGGAAGATCGGCAGGGGCCCCGCTTGAGATAATTGGAGCCTCAATCACCAACCGCTGAGCTTGCTATGGGTCGGATTGCTCCACTTAAGTTTTTTCCGCCATTTTCACCAGAAATAGGGCGGCGGCCATTTTTTCTTCAATTGAGGCCTGGTTTTTCTTGCCGCAAGCCAGGGGATCTAAATGGCAGACGCCTCTCACCCCACATCTGTGCTCAAGCCTTGGGGCAAGCGATCCCAGAAATCGGGCAAGGAGGCAGCTGCCCAAAAGGCAGGAGAGCAAGCTACAGCCTCCAAACAACGCAAGCCCAAATCGGCTCCTTCCAAAACAGCTGAGCATGAGGGGAAGAGGCGTGATTGCACACCCCACAAACCGCCCCCCCATTAGCCCCTCTGACTCTGCTTCAGAGGACATTAACAAACTAGACTCTCCTGCCAGAGCACTTGTCAGTACCAACGTTTGGGGGGAAGCAGCTCAGGGCTCCCCCCTCCTATCGCCACCTGCTCTATCTCCTATAACGCTGGCTCCATCACCTCCTGTTCCAGCAATGGGTTCCGGTCACTCCTTCCCTCAAGGAACTGCATCACCGGCTCCAGAGGCAGCTGCCCAAAATCCCCCTGCACAAGCAGGCCCTTCTGCTCCAATAGATCCCACTAACCTCCAATTGATCATTGCTAGTACGGTGCAGCAATGTCTGGCTGGTTTCCAACAAATGACTTGGCCTACTCAGACTCCTGTCTCTCAGTCTCCTAATCAGGGATCCCTTGAGGTGTTCCAGGAAGCAGAGCAGGAGGTAGAGCAATCAGATGACTTTGCTGAGCTCGAACAACTGCCCTCCCTGGAAGAAGGGGAATGCGATCCCACAGCTCTCTCCGAAGATGAAGGCCTGACTCCTGACCAACCAGCCCCGGTAGGTCTTTTTCCTCCAGCCTTATTTAAATCACTTCTCTACAAGGCCAGGAATGTAGCTGGACTGGCTTCTACAGCCGGGTCCAAAGGAGGTGTGGGAGACCCTTCCAAGGAGCCAGTCTTTACTGAGCAGGTAGCTGAGCTAGAGGTGACCCCAGCTCCAAAATTATTTGTGGATAACGTACAGCGGCAGTTTACGGCCCCTGCCTCTGGGCCAATGCCTTCAGCATCTGACAAGAAGTTCTTCAACGTGGCTACAGAGTTGGCATCTCTTCTAAATCCACCATCCGTGGACGTTCCAGTGGCATCTCTGCATTCGCCCAATGCCATCCCAGGAGAAACGGAGGAGCTGTTGAAGCCGGACGACCGTCGTCTGGAACAGGTCCTGTTAAAGTCTCACCAAGCAGCAGCGTGGGCGGTGCGAGCTTCCTCCTCCACCTCCTTTTTTGTCTGATCGTCCCTGCTTTGGTTACGCCATCTGCAAGAACAGGTGCCCCCATCCGAGCTTCGTATTCATCAGGACCTTAACAAGGTGATCGCAGCCACTCAATTTGCGGCGGATGCCACTCTCAGAGCGGCCAGATTCGCATCCAAATCTATGACTGCATCAACTGTGGGACGCAGAGTCAATTGGCTTCGAAACTGGTCAGCTGACGCACGCCAAAAGTGGCGGCTGGCTACCAAGCCCATCTCTGGACAGTTATTATTTGGGGAGATCCTGGACCCGATCCTTATAGAGTCCAAGGACCGTAAAAAGGTGCTTCCCACCTTTAGTAGGAGAGGGGTTTTCCGCCAGACTCCTTATTTCCGTCTGCTCTTTCGACAGGCTGACCAGGGTTCCCGCTCTCCCCGAACCCCAGGTCAGTATGGGGCGAGATCTTACTTCCCAGATAGATCCGCCAGGGGAAGGCCCTTCAAACGCCCATTTCGGGGGTAGGGATCCTGTTTCCCTCGACGCTCCAAGTGAGGAGGTGGAAGATTTGCCCATAGGGGGTAGACTCTCATCTTTTGCAGACGCGTGGGATGAGACTACTCAGGACGCCTGGGTTAGGAGGACAGTTCGCTATGGACTTTCCCTCGAATTTATTGTTACACCTCCCTTTAGTTTCATCCCCTGTCCTGTATCTAAGATGAAGGCCAAGAGGATGCTTATGGAACAAGCGGTGCAACATCTGGTTGCAATTAGGGCTGTTGAACCTGTTCCCACAGAACAAAGGGGCCTCGGTTTTTACTCGATTTTATTTCTAGTGCCCAAGTCTTCCGGGGATTGGCGCCCGATTCTGGATCTCAAGCGCCTTAATAGATACATTAAGTATCACAAGTTTAAAATGCAGTCACTCCGTTCCCTATTGAGAGGGGTCCATAGAGGGGATTTCTTGGCATCACTAGACTTAACCGAGGCGTATTTACACATCCCTATTAGACCAGAGGATAGGCAATATCTTCGTTTTTCCTTTGCAGGTCATCATTACCAATACAGGGCACTCATATTTGGTCTCTCCTCGGCCCCAAGAGCCTTTACCAAGGTCCTCGCAGCCTTGAAAGCTCATCTCCGTTCCCGGTGTGTCAGAGTCCAGTGCTACCTGGATGATATCCTCCTTCAGGCATCTTTGCGGTCTCTGGCGACCCAACATCTCCAGGTAGCACTGGATACCCTTCACCGCCATGGTTTCTCAGTGAATGGGGCCAAGAGTTGCCTAACTCCCTCCAACTCCATCCTCCACCTAGGCACTATCATAGACTCCCTGGACTGCAAGGTTTGTCTTTCCCAAGAGAGGCAGACCAGTCTTCGGGACTTGGCCGCAGAAGTTATCAGAGCCCCTTCAGTTCCTATTGCTGTTTTAGCGACGCTCTTGGGTAAGATGATATCTTGTTTAGATATTGTGCCTTGGGCACGATTACATGCCAGGGAGCTTCAGTGGTTCCTGCTGCCACTTCAGAAGGTGGGCAGGGGAACCTCCCTATCCAAGGTCTCTCTCCCGGCCTCCGTTAAATGGTCTCTGGTCTGGTGGACTTCACCGTCCATCTCTCAGGGGACCTCTTTCCTGCCCCCAGATAGAATCATTATCACCACGGACGCAAGCCTTCATGGCTGGGGCGCCCACGTGGGAGGCCAGCTGGCCCAGGGCCTCTGGTCGAGGGAGGAGGCCAGCTACCCCATCAACATATTAGAGCTCAGGGCCATTTTCCTTGCCCTCAAGCATTTCAATAAGAAGGTGATGGGGACACATGTGCTGATTTTGACAGATAATGTTACAGCTAAAGCGCATGTGAATAAACAGGGTGGTACCCACTCAGCAGCCTTGTTAAACCCTGACTTAGTCATGTTTGGAGTAGATCTATTTAAATAATTGGGAGGAGTTAGTGTGATTACATTTAAGAAAACTTTCTGGGATTAATATACTGCCATAAATGTACATTTCTCCAATTCTTTGCCATTTCTATGGGTCAGGCACACATGCACAGAAATACACAGCAAACAGTGTATATCATCTGTACTGTTTGCTGTTTGGCAAATTGCTGGGAGGCAGAGGCCTTTTCAAAAAGAGGGTGAAAACTTGGGTGCGTCTTATACACTGAATGTAGCCCCACCCATCCACCCCCACCCTTTGGCCTCTGCCTGCCAGCAATTTACCTCTTTGCAGCAAACAGGGCAAAGCACAAGAAGAGCACAAGAAGAGGGAAACTGCCTCCCGACCTACAGCTGACGGAGGCTTGCAAGCCATGTGGTAAAATGAAACTAACTACGGTGGCTGTAATGAGACAAATTGCTGGGAGATAAACTGCTGGCAATATTAGACTGCTGAAATTGCAAGGAGGCAAGCTATAGCTGCTATGGCTCAGAACTAGAGCTCTTGCCTCACAATCAGGAGGCTGTGAGTTCTATCCTGGGTAGAGGCAGATTCTGTTAATATGTTATTTTGTTAAATGTTTGTAGAGTGTTCAAATTATTAGACTTATTTTTTAAAGACTACTTTATTATTGTTCTAGACAACTTAACAAAATGAAGAAGCTTTTTAAAATAAATGCTTGCTCTGAAGAGGCCCCGTGCTATTGTATCTTCTTTTAAATAGCAGAGAATACTTCCAGAAAGCCACATCAATTTTAAAGATCTGTAAAAGTATAATCTGAAATGTCCTGTTTTAGTATTAAGTATTAGTATTAAGTATTAGTATTAAAAGAAGGCAGCTGAGAAACCCTGACTTAGTCATGTTTGGAGTAGATCTATTTAAATAATTGGGAGGAGTTAGTGTGATTACATTTAAGAAAACTTTCTGGGATTAATATACTGCCATAAATGTACATTTCTCCAATTCTTTGCCATTTCTATGGGTCAGGCACACATGCACAGAAATACACAGCAAACAGTGTATATCATCTGTACTGTTTGCTGTTTGGCAAATTGCTGGGAGGCAGAGGCCTTTTTTTCCTTGTTTTCCTCCCCCAAAACTAAGGTGCGTCTTATACTGTGGTGCGTCTTATACTCCGAAAAATACGGTATGTGTGTTCCATTCTGATAAGGTGGTACTTAGACTAAATCCGTCCTTTTTACCAAAAGTTAATTCAATGTTTCACCGTTCTCAAGAGCTGGTTCTGCCGTCCTTCTGTGCAAACCCTAGGCACCCACGAGAACGGGTGTGGCATTCTCTAGATGTTAGAAGAGCTCTTAAGATTTATATTGCTCGTACAGCTTCCTTCCATAAATCGGAAGCACTGCTAGTTGGGTTCCTGCCCCGGTATATGGGTCTCAAGATATTGCCTTCCACCGTGGGCAGATGGATCAGGGCAGCTATTACCAAGGCTTATTCCTTGGCAGGCCGCCCAATTCCGGACAACATCACGGCACACTCCACGTGCAGCGCTTCAACCTCTGCAGCGTGGAGGACACAGGCTTCCTTAGAGGAGGTTTGTAGGGTGGCAACTTGGGCGTCTCCAACACAGTTTATTCGACATTACAAAATTGATTCATTCGCTTCGGCTGAAGCTGCCTTTGGAAGACGGGTATTACAACAGGTGGTTCAACCTTTAACTTGACAGGTCCTTCTACAGGGAGGTATAGGACTAGGCCCACCCTAAGGACTTTTTAGGCTTTGGTATGTCCCTATCTGAATGCTAGTTCCAACCTCCTAGGGAGAAAGGGCGTTGACTTACCTGATACGCCCGTTCTCGTAGAGTTGGAACTAGCATTCAGCCCCACCCGGTTACGAAGGTTTTTCTCTGACTGTTTGGTTTTTTTCCTGTGACTTGTTATTTGCACTGTTTTTCATTAAACTGTTCATTGTTTCACAGTCTGGAGTTTTGGGAGTGTTTTTTCTTTGTCTTCTTTCCTTGCTAACTTTTTGCCTTTCATGAGTTGACCTTCCACGTCGAGTCTGTCATTCCGACTTCGTCTAAACTGGGAAGCATGGCCAAGATGGTGGAAGGAAGTGGATTTTGATTGACAGACTCAGCCCTCGTTGTGATTGGCGAGAACAACCCTATCTGAATGCTAGTTCCAACTCTACGAGAATGGGCGTATCAGGTAAGTCAATGCCCTTTTTCAACTCTCCCTAAAGTACTTTGGAAATGGGAATTTTACTAAAGAGTTTAGGAAAAAGAAGGGGGATAAATTCCCATTTCAGCATAGCACATGCACCCTTCTTCCACTCTTTTTTTTTTCAAACTAGGCTTGTACTGTTCCCATCTTAGAATGCAATCCTGATTTCTGATCTTCACCATAGTTTCCCTTTTTCTTTTTTTGTTTCAGTGCTCCCTTTGACAAAATGGCCAACATCACCTTCTCACTGAATGCAGATGATGACAGTGTAAGTGTCATTCCTTGACCTACCTCACAGGGTTGTTGTTGAGGGGGAAAACAGGAGGAATGAATATTAGACATGTTTGCCACTTTGTCTTTAAATTTTAAAAGGCAGGATAAAAACATACAGATTGTCCTCCCCTAATGACCCTAATTTGGATTGGGATTTCCATTGCTAAACGAAGCAGTTGTTAGGTGAAATATCATTCGGCAAAGACCTCACCATCTATGGAGATTGTCAGTCATCCAGGTCATGGTTGTCCCAAAGGTGCTTTTTCAGGAGGCAACTGGACTTTCTTGTCCACATTCGTTTGCACCACTCAGGTGACCCTGAGGACACAGATAAATCTCCAAGTGGCTTCAACGACTCTCTAAAACGGGTGTCAAACTCGCGGCTCATGGGCCGGATGTGTCACACGCTGCCCACGGCCACACCCGGTTTAGCAAAGGGGAAAAAAGTTTCGATATGTCACATGACGATGCTGTGACGATGTGAGTTTGACACCCCTGCGCTAAAAGAATGCAAATAACCAGCTGTCTGCAAGGAATATAAATCCTTCCATTCCCCACCATCCAGTCAGAGCTGAAGAAGCTTCTTGGATGGGAAGCAAAACGTCTTCAGAGAAAAAAACAGAAAGTCCAGTTGCCTCCTGAAAAAGCACCTTTGGGGCAAAGACCTCACAGTTTTCCTGCCCTGCAGAAATTAGCTGAATCTGTCCCATTGTCTCCTCCCCAGCTGGTTTTGGGTAGCTCCCTTTGGCAGGTGAGACTGCACTACCCAGCTGCGCTCCACCTCCTGTTGAACTCCCCTCACCCACCCCTGTCTCCCCCTTATCTCTGTCCTTTTGGCCACCTTGCACTCCACCAGGTGTCCTACGCCTGCCATCCCCAGCTGGCCTTTGCTGTCTTGCTCCTCCCACTGCTGGTCCAGGATCCATTCACTGTGTGAAGGCATGATCTTGGGACACATCTGGTCCTGAGGCAGTGGAGCCTCATCTGCTGAAGAAGGTTGCCTACTGGGCCCAGCTGGGGAAGAGACAGCAGGACTAATGAGTCAGGGTGCAACTCCACAGGTGAGGGCGGTGACTATCTGGGCTGTGCAGGGCCTCACCAACAGCGGGAGGAACAGGATGGCAAACTTCAGCAGAGGGTGGCAGAAATAGGCAGCAATGATTCAATTATGGGGTGGTGGGTGGTGGTTGCAACAGCTGTAACTTTGAGGACCGGTCATAACTACCATTTGTTCAGCACCATTGTAACTTCGAATAGTCATTTAATAAATGGTCATTAAAGCGAGGACAACCTGTAATAGCAACAAAGACAACAACTGTATCTATTATCCTTTCTAAATTTGGCCACCACTCTCATCTGTCTGCTCTCCACTTTCCTGCAGCCCAATGCCAACCTTTTTGACATCTGCTTCAAGGAGCAAAATCAGCAATTTGATGATGATGAAGAGGCTGATGGCTCTGATGGGGAGGACATCTGGCAGGAGAAGGAGGGGACTATCACTTCGGGTACTTCGCAGTCTATGACAATCAGGTAGGGGAGAATCCATTGTATTAGCTTCTGGAGGATTCCATCAGCACACTTTGGACCAAGGGTTGGTTTCTCTTGCTTATATTCTCCCCCCCCTTCCCCCCCTTTTTTTTTCTTAAATACATATCTTCTGGTAAATAATCACACTTTTATTTTCAGAGAGTTGCAATTAAGCTTGGTTTATTATGGTTAAATCATCTTCCTTATTACTATCTTAAGCTAGTGCATGCTTCTCCTGTTTTTCTCTTGCACGAAGTACATACAGTATGCCTTGATGGTTTCTGCCCTGCTGTTCCATTGCCTTTGTGTGCACATCTCATTTTATGAATATGTTTTGCCTCTTTAGGTCAATTCTTTCATCCTCTGCCTTTGGTTAGACTGGGTGAGGAATTATGCAAAATGAAATCAAAGATGGATGCAAACTAGATCAAAATAGTGTGTGCTAAGATAATAAATTGTAGACTTGCTGGGAAGATGTTTTTTCTTGCTGGGGGTGTGGGAGGCACATGCAGGCAGCCTCCTTCCCAGGATCCTTGAAGGTTTTCCACAAGAGGTTTCCATTTTACAGCGATGTTCTTCCCATTCTGTCTCTCTGTCTCCCTTATTAATCAAGCCCTTTGTGTGGTGGGGGCGATGGTTTCCGGCCCCTCAGCTGGCGCACACCACCTCCGGAGCCCGCTGCCACCACCAAGCTGGCTGTCCAAGCAGCAGGAGGCGGGGGGAGGCACGTGATGCGGACTGCTGGACGCGCTTACTCCGTCCCACTGTCTGTTTTGGCTTGCGGTTGGAGACCAGGTCGCCGCTGGTCATCTTCTCCTTGGCCCCCTCGCAGGTCTTGCCCCTGGCCTGCGCATGGAGCGTGTTCCCCTCACGCACCCGATGCACCTCGGCCCCACTGCGGGCTGCCACCGTTACTGCTCGGCAGACTCGCCCAGCACGAAGAAGAGGAAGTGGCCAGCTAGAAAGGCCGAGTAGAGGTGGTAGAGCATGTCCAGGCCCAGCAGGCAAAAGTCGGCCACCACGAGTGGGGAAAGCCGGATCCCTATCGGCGCCATGGCCGCCCAGACCCAGCAGAGACGGGGGGAGGCACGTGATCCTGGCTGGGCTTGTGCCCACTGGGACGTAGTAGGCAGGACAATGGTGTCTGGCAGCAGCTGCCCCACCCGCTGCATAACCTTGTCTCGGCCCGTGGCCGTGGCAGTAGCCGGAGGCAGAGGCGCAGGGGAGAGACACGCGGTCCGGCCTGCTGGATGTGCCAGGCAGCCGCCTGCCCGTTCCAGCCACATGGGATGGAGCAGGCGCATCCCGACCTATACTATACCTGTGCATTTGGTTTTTCTTGCCTAAATGTAGAACCTTACTTTTTTCACCATTGAATTTCATTTTGTTAGATAGCGCCCAATGTTCAAGTCTGTCAAGATCCTTCTGTATCTTGAGCCTATCTTCTGGAGTAAGATAGGTTTAAAATATAGATTGAGATTGGGATTGATAATGTAATGATGTAATCATTATAGAGTTCAGCACTTCTAATTGCTTAAAGCCTTTTTTAGTGGTCTTTAGAGGAGGAAATTGGTACATTATACTCAGTTAAACACATTACCATATTTTTTGGAGTATTACACGCACCTTTCCCCCCCTAAAAGAGGCTGAAAATTTGGGTGCGTCTTATACTCTGAATGTAGCTTTTCCGAAGCTTTTTTTTCCAGCCCTAATGAGGTGCTAACGATCTTCCCGGCTCTTACCGTCTTTCAGGCTTTTCAATTCCTACTCTCTCCGAATAAGGTTTTTTCCAGCCCTAAGTCTTTGCAGGCTTTTTTTCATTGCTACTTGCTCCGAAGAATGTTTTTTTAAGCCCTAACCAGGGGATAAAATAATGTGCTGAAGCTGACCAGACTAAGGACACTAGCCAGATGAATACCTTGTAGGCAGATTTTTTCCCTATTTTCCTCCCCAAAAACTAAGGTGCGTCTTATACTCCTGTGCGTCTTATACTCTGAAAAATACGGTATATTGTGATGTGCAGCTGCAGAAAAGGGAGTCCACTGGAGCTGGTTATAGGCATGTGTGGAATTTATTTATTTAGTATATATTTTATTTAATTTATTTATTTTATTGAATTTATATGCTGCCCAACTCCCAAAGGACTCTGGGCGGCTTAACAACATTGCAAATATTAAAAACATAAATAAATATTGAAACAATTAAAACGATTTAAAATCTCATGCATATCCTTTCATGGCCAGATCTCGCCGATTATAGTCACGAGATCAGCGGCCCCAAGTCTGCCGGAAGAGCCAGGTCTTAACTGCTTTTCGGAAGGCCAATAGGGTGGGGGCAGTCCGGATCTCCAGAGTTAGCTGGTTCCAGAGAGCCGGGGCAGCCACAGAGAAGGCCCTCCCCCATGGGCCCGCCAGCCGGCACTGTTTAGCTGACGGGACTTGGAGGAGACCAACTCTGTGGGATCTCACTGGTCGCTGGGAGCTGTATGGCAGAAGGCGGTCTCGAAGATAACCTGGTCCTAAGCCATGTAGGGTTTAAAGGTAATGACCAACACCTTGAATTGTGTCCAGAGACCAATAGGGAGCCAGTGCAGCTCGCGGAGGATTGGTGTAGTGTGGGTGTACCTACTGTAGGTGCACCTAGAGATGTGAAGGCCCGGAAAAAAACCGGAAAAAATTGGAAAAAACCTGGGGTTTTTTCATTTTTTTCCCTGAAGGCTTATTTGTTTTTTCCCCCAAAATTGGAAAAATTGAAAAAAGAAAAAAAACATTGTGGAATATTTTATTTTAACATGATGAATAAAATATTTTAAGACAGGGTGTTCAAATATTTTCCAAATCATTTCTAAAAAAAAGTATGATATCAGATTATTCTAATTTCTGTGCACTGAGTGAGGACAAGCAAGTCCTAGGTAACAAACTGAACCCTCCAATGCAAGAACAGTATGAATTTCTTCCTTTAGGAGGTGCTGCTATTGTAACAAGAAAAAGGTTTCAGTTTTGCTTTTGCATGTTAGTGGGTGTGTTTGGTTTGTTCTGTCCTCTTCACTAGGCCTCAAAAGCATTGGAAGAAAATACAGAGCAACAAAAAGGACCTGTGCTGAATGAAGGGACTTATGAGAATGGGGTTTTTATTTTTATTTTTATTTAATACTGTAGAGAGGAAATATGAAAAATTGTTACTTTTGGTTTTGAAAATTGTTTTATGGAGGCTTTTTGGCTGTTCCACATAAACTAGTAAGCAGTTCAGGAGATTGTTGCTCCCTTTGTTACAATTACAAATAAATATTATAAAAAAGTAAATTCTGTTTGTGATAATCGTTTGGCTACACTATATTTTTAATATGCTAGTTGTGATAATTTTATGCCAAGTCAAATTGTCCATAGTCATATTTTATGTTCCTAAAGTAACAGAATGACTTTCAATCTTAAAAAGACAAAAAAGTGCTAATGTAGCATTTTTTTCAATTTTTCCAAAAATTTCCGTTTCCCCCCTGAAAAACCGGGTTTTTTTCCGAGCTTCAAAATTTCCGGAAATTTTACATCTCTAGGTGCACCCACGATAGCTCGCGCAGCTGCATTCTGGACCAATTGTAGTCTCCGAACAGTCTTCAAGGGTAGTCCCATGTAGAGCGCGTTTCAATAATCTAATCGTGAGGTGACAAGGGCATGATTGACTGTGAGGAGAACCTCTCGATCCAAGTAGGGTCGCAATTGGTGCACCAGACGGACTTGTGCAAAGGTCCCCCTAGCTACAGTTGTCAAATATTGATCTAATTTCAGCTGTGAGTCTAGGAGGACACCCAAATTTTGAACCCGTTCTGAGGGGGACAATTTCTCCCCCCCCCAAGAGTCAAGGATGGACAGTTGACATAGTCTTTAGGAGGCAATATCCACAGCCACTCGGTCTTGTCTGGGTTAAGTCTGAGCCTGTTGACTCCCATCCAGACCCTCACAGCCTCAAGGCACCGGCACATCACATCCACTGCTTCACTGAATTGATGCGGGGTGGAGATGTACAACTGGGTATCATCCGCATATTGCTGATACCTCACCCCGAATCGTCGGATGACCTCACCCAGTGGTTTCATGTAATATATGGCATATCATACATGGACTGGCAATATGTATTAACATTTCATCTAGATTAGTAGAACACAATAAAATATAAATGTTAAAAAGATCTATGTTCAAATACCAATGTCTAGGCCATCTAACCATTAAAGCACAGCATCGTTTATATTTTTTTAAAAAATCAGATACTGGACTGGTATATGCGCTCAGCTTACCGCAAGTGTGGAATAACTCTTTATTTTATCTGATTTTCTCTCCCTTTTACAGAAGACTTGGTAGCACAGATAGTGAAGATAGTGAAGACTCAGAAGGTGAAGGGTGTGAGGAAGAGGATCCTGGTGGGGGAGATGGAAAGGCTATCCCTGTCAGCAATGGCTGTGGTGAACAAACGGAAGTGGAAAGAACATTAGGAGATCAGAACTCAGAGATTGGATTGTTGGGGTTGGTTCAGTGGTGGGTTCCTACTGGTGCGGTCCACTCTATAGCACCGGTAGCGGCCCGCTGGTGATGTCACAGTACCGGTGCGGTCGGTTGCTGGTGCCTGGGTGCTGCCATTTTTTTAAAATGTGTTTTTTATTTTCTTCTGCGCATGCCCAGAAGCCGCGCTTCCAACACTGCGCATGCGCTGCCTTCCTACCCCATAGTGAGTCCAAGCAGGGGAGGATGGTTGAGGGAGCGCATGAAATGCTGAAAGAACGGGCGGCAGGACCTATCTCAGTTCCCCTTCCTTCAGCAGTCTGAGAAGCCACAAACGCGCGGTGATGATCCTAGGCATTTTTGCACATTCGAGGCTTCTTGAGTTGCTGAGGGGAGGGGGAACGGGCGGCAGGAGCCTAGGATCATAGAATGGGGAGAAGCATTCAGGCCGGACGGAGCCTCCTAAAAGAACCGCTGCCGTGGTCTTGCTGCTCCCGCTGCGGGGGGCTCATTGCGGGTGGGCTTCTCCGGCTGCTGCCAAGCCCCCGCTTCTCCAGCTGCTGCCAAGTTCCCGAGGCCCACGCCCACCCGGTCACATGGCTGGCAAGCCACACCCACAAAATAAGCCATGCCCACAGAGTGGTAGTAAAAAAATTAGGACCCCGCCCCTGGGTTGGTTGATAAGTGGTGAAACAGAGGCAAGCTGCTGTCTGCTTGTTTGGGCATCCTTTAATAATGGGAAATAAATTCCTCTAGGAGTAAGGTAAGATTATTCCTGATGTTGCTGCCACCAGCAATTCTTTTCCTGATTTGAAACTGTTCTGCTTATTTTGGTAATGAGACCTAATGGAATAGAGGGGAAAATCTAAATAGGAGCAGTCCATGGTGTAATATGTAGGAACAAGAATGAAATAGCATTTATCCCCTTTAAAAATGAATTCTGAAATAAACATTACTCTACATTGAATAAAATAACATGCTTGTCATTAATAAACAGTGTTTCAACTTCGATAAGACTTGCCTTATAGGAAAGATGAGTGGCATAAAAAATGAATAAATCTAGGTTTTGAAATAGAAAATACCCAGGTTTGATTCTTTTTTTTTTTTGAATAGTAGTTCATTTTTGCTGAGAGTTACAATTTTACGTTATTTTCAAGGAGTATTATCCTAGCCAAACTAGCTGCTTGGCTCTTAAAATTTCAGTGATTATTCTGTCAATAGCTCTGAATTTCTTTGGCCAAAGATGCTGTTATTTAAGCCATAAGGCACATACTTGGCAGTGGCAGAGAGCTTCATTCTCACATGTTCTTCCACGCAAATCTGCTGATTTGCAGTCTTCTAGTTGAATCCTTAGAACTGTAGCCCTCTCTATTTTAATCTGCTCCTTCCTCAGGAATGTAGCTTAATTCTGGTTTAAAATTCTTGGGAGCAAAAGTTCTAAGTTTACCCAGTTATAGCCACCTGCTTCTTATGCAATACTCATTACATGATGATAAGTATATTACAAATGAAAAAAGGATGGACAACTGGATCTAATACCACTGGTATTAGAGGAGAAGTGACATTATGGCACAATAAAGGAAAAATTATAACATTCCTTGAAAAACTCCCAAAGTGAGGCTTTCTCCATAGTATATCGTCAAATCACCCCATTTATGAACTCCCCCCCCCAAAGATATTGTTGAACTTAAGCTCCCAGCATCCTCACCTTTGGTCATGTTTCCCAAGGTTGCTGGGAATTGACATTTAGCAACAACAGGAGTACCGCATTTTTTTCACCCTTATTTATTTCATGGCTAGGAAATGATTTTCTTGAAAGTAAAAGTCTTTTGGCATAAAAATAATTGGCTCTTTAGTTGGGAAAAGCTGATCTGGATTAGGTCTAATCATCTTTTTCTCAATCTCTGGGCATTATTGGCATAATTGATGAACAAATAATAATGTAAGGAAATGCTGAATAAAAAATGCCACTTTTCCCACATTGCACCAAGATTTGATTTATACCAAGATCTTGCCAAATAGCCTAGTTTGTTAGGTTATTTGCACAGAATTGTGTGTCTTGAAATGCTTCTTTCAAAATACACCTTCTGTTTTTGGCATCTTGACAGTCAAGAAACCACAAAAGCACAGAAATTCATGTTTACAGGATCAAGACAAAACTTGGATTTTAGAACAAACTTGGCTTGATTTGGGCTTTCATCCTAACCTGTATCCATATACTTTGACTTACATTTAATCAATTGAGGAAACCTTCATTTTCATTATGCTAAAGAGAAATAAATCAGCAATTATGATAGGATTGCACCCAGCTTTCCCCAACCAGCTGCTCTCCTGATGCGTTGAGACTTCAAGTCCCAACATTTCCATCCAATAATCATAGTAACTTCAGAATATTGAGAACCCAGCACATCTGGTGAGCCATTGATTGGGGGAGACTATTAAAACAGTTGCAGGAACATGAAATAGAGCTAGTTATCTCCTGTAGTAAGTTCTAGCACCAGATAAGTATCTCCTGTGCAAATGTGGTCTTCCCTAGATCCTAGCTGGGCAGACAGGTGTGATCTGTCCTCAAAGTCTACGAAATACTCACAACTGGTGGCAGCTGATACAGGAGCAGCAGTGTGGGACCAACCTAACTCAGGTGCCTCCTGCTCTGGCAAAGACGAGAATTGGGCCTCCTTTCCAGAACCCACTGTACAGTAAGAGAGGTGAGGCTTTGGAATGCTTAAATGCTTAGTCATTTGGGGGCTGAAGAGAACATCAATTAGACTTCTGGGGTCATGTCTTTCAGGGATTTGGGCTTTCAGGCCCTTTTGTGTACCTGTGTTGGAATCACAATGGATGTTAAGGGGTAAAATGGATTAAATCTTACAGGGGCTTAAATTATCCCATTTTTTTACCACCCTACACACACACTCACACACTATAGTTGCACTGCTGGACAACATCAAGTTTTGGTGATAGAATCAAGAAGTGGACTGGAAGCTGAATGTTGCCATTGTTCAGAGTTTGCTCATTTCTGCTAGTGGGTGTCCAGGGCAAACAGAATTGGAAGTGATGAGAAGAGGAGCTTGGAGGAGAAATAACAAATTCAGTGCCTCACACTGGAGCCTACACAGTCAGTTTAAAGCAGCAAAGGAGGGCATTTTTGTACTTTTTGTTAGATAGTGGATTCAGCACAGGAGACCGACTTTGACAAACAGCTCTTTATTGCAATAGATGTACAACCAGCAAAGCACGTTCAGAGAGGGCTCCTATTTATAGGAGCTGACAGTAACAATTGTAACTAAACCATTTTGAAATAACCAATGAGGGTCTAGCATGTTCCCTTCAGTATTGCTGGACCTGAGTGAAAACCTCCAGCTCTAACCAGAACATAACATCCCTCCCCCTCTAGATGAAATCGTCCAACATACGAAATCGCGAAGGTAGGCGGGGCGTCTACGCTCCCGTTCAGACCTGCGTACTTCAGTCGGGGGAACTACAGCAGCCTGGTCTGACTTAGCCGCTTCGTTCCTGGGGGCTGTGTCATGCATCTCTTGAGCTGGAGTGCTCTTGGGTTCTTCCGCCTCAGGGCCTAACTCGACAGGGGGACTCTGTTGGGCTGCCGTCTCGCACTCCAAAGCCTCTGAGACATCTGGACGTGGTTTAGCTAGGAAAGGAATGCACGGTGTTACGTTTCCAGAACCCGAGGGGTTTTCCTGTACCCTCTGTCTTAATTGGTCTATGTGTCTCTTCCATAAGCGGCCGTCTTGTAACCGGACCGCATAAGACACGGATCCCAAAATTGTCTCGACCACCCCTGGCAGCCATAAAGGCCCCTCGGCGTAGTTGCGAGCAAACACCCTGCCCTCTGTGGAAAAGACCCTGGTTTTCTTTGTCCCTTCTGTCTTGGGTTTTACTACATAGTCAGGGTGTAACCGGTCCAGGAGTGACCGGAGTCTGCGGCCCATTAAAAGCTCCGCTGGGCTGCGTCCCGTAGTGGCACTTGGGGTTATGTGTTGAGTTATGAGGAATTTGTCTATTCTTTCCTGCCAATCTCCAGGTCCCAATCTAGCTAACCCCTCTTTGGCCGATCGCACGAAGCGTTCCGCCAGGCCGTTCGTCGCAGGATGGAATGGGGCGGACAACACATGGCGGATTCCCTGACTAGCCAGATAGCCGTCGAAAGTTGTGGCCATGAATTGCGGGCCGTTGTCCGTTACCAATGTGTCCGGAATGCCATGGGTAGCAAATAGACGCCTGAAGATCTTAATAACAGACTCCGCAGTGGTCGACCGCATAGGGAAGATTTCGAGCCACTTGGAATAAGCGTCTACAATTTATCAGGAACATTTGCCCATGGAATGGACCTGCGAAATCGGCATGAAGCCCTGACCATGGATTTTTTGGAAGGTCCCAGTCATGCACCGGTGCTTTGGGAGGTGCCGGTCTGGATTCCTGACATGGCAGGCATTTGTTTACCCATTCTTGAACCTCCTCATCCATCTTTGGCCACCAAACATAACCCCTAGCTAAAGCCTTCATTCGCACAATTCCCGGATGGCCCTTGTGCAAGGTTCGTAGTATGTCAGTGTGCAATTTGGTGGGAATGACCACCCGGTCCCCCCACAAGAGGCATCCCCCTTGCTCCGACAGTTCGTGCTGTCTAAGCTCGTATGGTTTGAACTCGGGCCTGACTGGGCCTCTCGGCCACCCCCTCCACACCCAGTTAAGGACAGTCCGGAGGGTGGAGTCTCTGGCCGAGTGCCTGGCCACCTCAGCTGAGGTCACTAACCCTGAGTCTGCTAGGTCAATCAACAGTACCGGGGCCTCTGGAGCTATGTCTGACAGTATCTCGGGCAATGGGCACCTACTTAATGCGTCCGCGTTCCCCATGTTTTTTCCGGGCCTGTGAACCAACTGATACGAGTATGCCGACAAGAAGATAGCCCAACGAGCAAAACGGGGGGACAAAGCAGCTGGAGTGGGGCGATTCCCCGCTATCAACCCCAACAGAGGCTTGTGGTCTGTGACCAGGGTGAAGTCTCTACCGAACAAATACTCATGGAACTTCTTAACCCCTGCTACTAGGGCCAAAGCTTCCCTATTTAGCTGATCATAATTTCTTTTGGTGCTAGACAAGGTGCGTGAGTAATACGCTATCGGCGCCTCGAGGCCATTCGGAAGTCGATGGCTCAGAACAGCCCCAACCCCTACTGGGGAAGCATCGCAAGCAAGGACCACTGGCAAAGTGGAATTGTATTGGATCAGGAAACTGTTGTTGGTTAACAACCCCTTAACTGCGCTAAACGCGGCAGCCTCCCTATGGCCCCACACCCAGGGAGTGTTTTTAGCTAGCAGCCTGTGCAGGGGCTCTGCGACCGTTGCCTTATCACGTAGGAATAGGCTGTAAAAGTTAAGAAGACCCAAGAAAGCCTGTAACTCTGCCTGATTTCTGGGCGCCGGGGCCTCCTGGATGGCCTTCAGTTTACTTTCTGTGGGGTGGATACCACTCCCGTCTATTCTATACCCCAGGAATTCCACTTCAGGGACTCCCAAGACACACTTGCTGCATTTCGCTTTCAGCCCGACAGCTCGTAATTTCTCAAGGACCATTGTAACCCGACAGCGAAGCTGGCCTATGTCTTTAGCCGAAATGAGAACATCGTCGAAGTACGGCACGACCCCGGGGAGATTCTGCAACAGAAGTTCCATTACACTCTGGAACAACCCCGGGGCCACGCTAACCCCAAATTGCAATCTGTGGCATTTAAATGCCCCCCTGTGGGTCACAATGGTCTGAGCTTCTGCTGTGGGGCCATCTACAGGTAACTGCTGGTACGCTTGTGCCAGGTCTAATTTAGCAAACAGGCGTCCGGACCCCAACGAGTGCAGCAATTGGTGCACGATTGGCACAGGGTAGGCACTCTGCTGCAACGCCTTGTTCACCGTGCACTTGTAGTCAGCGCATATCCTGATGCTACCATCTCCTTTAATTGGTGTGACAATCGGGGTTTCCCACCGGGCATGATCCACAGGTTCGAGTACCCCCTGCTTGATCAATTTATCAAGTTCAATGTCAATCTTTTCCCTCAAGGGCAGGGGAACCCGGCGGGGCTTCAAGCGGATTGGGGCAACATTAGGGTCCAGGCTAAAAGAGATTGGGGTCCCCACATACTTGCCCAACCCTTCGCTGAATACATCACGGAATTCGTCAAACAGGTCGTCTAATTTCTCTGTCCCGACAGCGTTAACTCCGGAGACCTCCAGCCCAAGGGCTTCGAACCAGCTCAGTCCAAGAAGGCTCGGAAGGTCACCGTCCACAATGATGAGCTGTAACGGTCCGGAAAAGTGTTTAAATTGGACCTTGACACTGGCTTGGCCGCGAACCGGAATCCTGTTCCCTTGGTAGTCCGACAGGTGGAACCCGGTGTTTCGTATGCGGTCAGTGGAGAACCCGGGCACGGCTTTCTTGAGAATTTTCCAGGCGATGATAGACACAGCCGAGCCCGTATCTAATTCCATTTGAAACGGCACACCGTCGACGACGACGGACATCATGATTTTCTTCCCTCCCAGGGAACGGGCACTGTCGACATGCGAATCATAGGCAGCCGGCAACGGCCTGGAATATCTTTGGCGTCGTTTTGAATCTTCGCGCCAAGCCCTCGGCGACGGTTCAGCCCGCGAAGGCTCAGGCGCACGCGCAGTCGAATTTGGCAGTGTGGCGCGGCAAACTTTAGCCAAATGTCCACGCCACTCACACCGTTGGCATGTCACGCCATGATACTTGCAGGAAAATCTCGGGTGCCGTCCCCCGCAGCTAGCACACCCCCGGAAAGGCTCGCTGGGCGGTTGCGGGTGGGGCAGGCGATGCAGTTCAGTCCTGTAAACCTCGTCATCGCTGCTAACATCGTCGTCCAGCGTCCCCATGTGGACGGCTGGCTGAGTTAGTGGTGCCGTTTTCGCCTCTTTTCTGGATGGGGCAGCACGGTGGAGTGATTCAGCTGCATTGGTGGACGATTCAGCAGCCCTGGCCTCGTCCAGTGCAGCCGCCAAAGTAAGTTTAGGCCGAGCTAGCAAACGGCGCTGCAGGTGGAGGTCCAAAACCCCGCAGATCAACTGGTCCAGCATGATATCGTCTAGGTCACTAAATTTGCAATGACCAGACGCCTTATGGAGAGCAGCAACGTACTGGTTGATAGTCTCTCCTTCCTGCTGCATGCGCTGATGGAATTCATATCGACGTACGACTTTAGAAGGAGTCGGTGCATAGTGGGTCTTAAGCGTCTCCTTAAGCGTGTCCCACTGCACTGTGTTAATCGGCGCTGGGGCAGACAGGGCCTCTGCAGTATCAAAAACTTCTGGCCCACAGTGACCACAGTAAAGCTCTTGACTTCCGGTTCCGGTTCGCTGCATCGTGGACGCTCCTCGTTGAGCACCTTTCCATTTCCCCGTTAAAGCAGCCAGAACAGCTGTCTCGCGGCTTGAAAGTCTCTGCCCCGTGCAAAGGGGAGAGATGAGAGCCGGACAGGTGGGGTAGAGCCCCCCCTAGTGCCCCAGGTGCCAGCCAGGGGCGTGAAAGGTGAGGGCTCCCCAGCCAGCCTGTCTCTTGCTCCGGGGACTTGGAAACCTCCGCTTTTGCGGAGCAAGATGCCGTGACCACCGCTGCTTTGTGAATGGGATTACAACTACTTAACTGATTAAACAAGCAGACAGAGAGAGACAGGATTTTAAAAGGGCAAGTACAGATTTTTTTTTCTCTTTCAACTCCACTGCTGACTTTCACTTCAGAAGAAACTAAGTAACAGTTAATAGGCTACAACATGGCGATCGGAGAAAGTGGGAGGAGAAGTGAAAGTAACTTTCGTTTCCCTAGTGGCTTTTTTTCTTATGGAAATTTTTGACTTTGAAAGTTGGCTTTACTCTCTTTGTCTCCCGATTTTGGACTAAATAATAACTGACAATTTTTTAAAAATAAAAGTCTATCTGGCTTTGGAATTTAAAAGAATTTTAAAAGACATTTAAAAGAATTTTAACTAGAGGCTTGGCTTTTTCTTTGTTCTCCACTGGAAATACTAAAATGGCTTCAAAATTTGGAAAGACTGTTTTGAATAAAAGAATGGACTATTTATCTGGTTATATTTCTAAAATGCAACTTACCACTGAGTTAACACCCCCAAAGTCTTTAACACCTGAAAATTTAATAAGTAGCTTAAAGATCATGAAAAATGAACTGACTGCTGAATTTAACCAAAAAATCAATGAAATAGATAATAAAATGCAGGCTGCTTTAAAGAATATTGACCAACAAATTAGGAATGATGTGTTTGACGTATGCAAAGGTCTAGCAACAAATATCGAAGTTTTGGCAAACCGCATTGAAGAAAATAAACAAGTTTTGACAACTTCAGTAGAATACATAGATAAAATACAAAATGACATTGCAAATTTTGAAACAGAGGTGTTAATGACGCAATTTAGATCCATGGAATTTGCTATAAGGGTCAGGGGGTTGAAAGAGGGATTATATGAAGACTTGAAAGGAAGGATGGTGGAAGCTTTGGAGCAGGTGTCTGGATTGTCTAAAGAAGAACTAGCCAGGCAAATTGATAAAATATATAGAATCAACTCCTGGTATGCAAAACAAAAACACCTACCAAGGGACATTGTAATATACTTTACTACAAGAGCCTTACGGAATAGGATTATACAGGTGACGTTTAAGAATAACCTTCAGGTGAATGGCCAGGAACTAATGATATGGAAAGAAATTCCCTCCAAAATGCTCAAAGCCAGAAAAGATTATACCTTTTTGATTGATGAATTTAAAAGGCTAAACTTACAATATAAATGGGAAGCACCAACAGGAGTTGCAGTGAAATTTCTGGGGAAAAGATATCGGCTTAATACGACAAAGAAAGCTATTGAATTTTATGTCAATGTCTTAAAGGATGATATATCCAAGATTCCAGAGGAAAGATGTATGAAAACAAAAGAGGAGGAGGAGGAAAAGCCATCCCTTCCTGTTCAAATCGAAACAGATTTACAGAATTCAAGTGATTGGCAGAGCCAGACAGATGTCTACAGTGTGGAAAATGAGATGGAAGATCGGGGTCAGATGGGAGGCGAGCTGACAAATACAAAATTATCAAGTTACAAAAAGATGCAACCATCATCAAGATACAACAAGATGCAGCGTTGAAGTTTACTGGACAGATGGTTGCTAATATGACTGTACTTTACTTTTTTCCTTCTTTCCTTAATTTCCTTTCTTTACTTCTTGCATTTTTTTTCTTTTGTGTTTTTTTTCTAACCTATTATTATTACTAATACCTTTTAAAGATTTAGAATCTTTTTTGAAGCTAATAATTTGATATATAGTAATATTATGTTATTAATATAGTGGCTGATTTCATGATGAAGTTTAAGATTTTTGTATTTTATATTTAGTTATTATTGGTGTAATATTCATTTAAGTTTTATTTAATTTTGAGAAAGAGTTGGAATTTTTATCTAAAATTATTAAGTTATAAAATATCATAATTTGTTTGGGAAAAAAAGGCTTATTCAAAGTTTGGAGTTAGTGTTGAATTTACAGGATAGATTGTATTTCCTTTTTTTCTTTTTTTTCTTTTTTTTAGCTTTATATATATATATATATATATATATATATATATATATATATATATATATATATATATATATATATATATATATTATCATTATTAATAATATTTTTTTAGAGATTTAGAATTTCTTTGAAGTTAATAATTGGATATATAGTAATGTTATGTTATTTATATAGTGGTTGACTTTATGATGAAGTTTAAGGGTTTTGTATTTAACACTTGATTATTGCCTATGTAATATTCATTTAAGTTTTATTTAATAGTTAAGAAATGCTTTGCAGGATAGATGACGGAAAGGAGGAGGAAGGAATTTTTATGTGTACAATTCGGAGTTGGGCAAAAAAAATTTTTAACTTAATTTAGATTTATCTTACTGATATTATGCCCTGTATTCTCTCTGGGAAGTCCGGGGGGGAGGGGTGGGTGGGTTAGGGGTAGGGGGGAGAAAAATAAAAAATGTTTGTACTTTGTACTAATAAAACTTTTTGAATTAAAAAAAAAAGCTCTTTTCCTATTGTCTGCCAGGCTTAGTAAGTCATTTGCTTCCAGGAAGCACTCAAAACGCCTCATATATGACTCCCACTTCTCTTGGGCCGGGTCGAACGGCGGTGGTGGGTGAAACGCTGACATGATATCAGAAAAGTAGTAGGCGAAGAATGAGTCGCCTGACTGGTTGTAAAGCCCATGGGGCTTGTCGTTGTTCTCCTGCTCCCGATTTCCTCGTCGCCACTGTTAGATAGTGGATTCAGCACAGGAGACCGACTTTGACAAACAGCTCTTTATTGCAATAGATGTACAACCAGCAAAGCACGTTCAGAGAGGGCTCCTATTTATAGGAGCTGACAGTAACAATTGTAACTAAACCATTTTGAAATAACCAATGAGGGTCCAGCATGTTCCCTTCAGTATTGCTGGACCTGAGTGAAAACCTCCAGCTCTAACAGAACATAACACTTTTTTCTTGTTGTTTGGTCACAGAGTCAGCTAGATATTTCCATTTTTATCCACCTATCAAGTCCTTTCCAAGGACAAGGGATAGACAGATGTTGTGGTTAAGAATATTAAAGGCATCATCTTAGGATACAAACTGTTCCAAGTAAAACATGTTGCAATTGACTGATGGTAATTTTGTCAATTATTATCTTCTTTTGCTAGTTCTTCTAAAGTGCTCACAGAGCCAGCCAGCCTCTCTCAGGAAGTGGCGCAAAATAATGGATTCCAAGTAGAAGGTGAGCATCACTGATTCTTCAGAAATGACTTTATTGTGTCCAAAATCAATGTGATTTATTCATACAAAACTTATGTTATGGAAAAACACTACTTAAAAGTACATACTGGGACAAAAATGAGTGCATATGAATTTTCAATTCATATTTTCAAAGGAATAAATATAAAGGCTGGTGCTGAAGTGGTCAAAGCTAACAATCTCAGGAGAATAAGAATCTGAGCAAAGCCAACAGTGACATTCACTCAACCTATCATATTGCTTTTCTACAAATCAACAGTGTGCAGGGTTTTTTCTATCCTGTCAGCAGAGCTGGAAAACCCAAAAGTAGAGAAATACTCAGGAAGATTTTAGTTTGGAGACTTTAGTTTATGAAAAATTGTCTCCAGGGAGGGTGTGCTAAAGAGGTATATTGAGAAAGTTGATGTCATCTTCCATAATACTAAACTATGGGATAATCAAATGAAGCTGAACATTGGGAAGATTTCTTCACATACAGCATAATGACACTATGGAATTTGCTATTACAAATGTAGCCTTTAGCAATTTAGACTATTGGGTATAAAGTTCCCAATGGTTCTTAATAATATTACCTCCAACATCAAATATTATATGCCCTTGCATATTAATTGTGATGGAAAATAAAAATGTGTAGCGAATAAGGAAAACTACTTTGTCAGAAATATTCAGGATCTGTTATCTAGGCTGAAATTTTTTTAAGTCTAGAACAGCAAGATAACAATTGGAAGTGGCTCAGGGAGATGCCTCCCTATTTCACTGACGTACAACAAGGAGGGGGATGTACAGCACAATCAGACTCGCAAGATTTTGTTGTTATAACTGATCTCAATAAAAGTAGCTTTAGCCTTCCTAGAGTTGATTTTCTGATCTGGTCTGTGGCTTATTTGTGGGCTTCCATTGAGTGCTGTGAAAACTGAATCGTGGATTAAATTCAGCACAGCTCTTTGTTCTAATGAAAAGTGCACATGTAATTTCTGCAAGTTGATGCAGAAAGTTAGTATAATACAAATATAATAGAAATGAACTAGTTTTGCTTAAGTCCTAGGTATGGTGGCCCAAGGGCGATGTCTTAATATAAAATGTCTCCTATAATTTCCCATTCTGTTGATAAAAAGTGTTGTCAGCCATAATGGTTGCATACCTCCTGGATGATACTCCTCAATGCTGAGTGGAATCCTTGCTTCCTGGCAATGGTACAGAGGTGGTGTGGCATTCAGAACAGTTGCTATGTAGCAGCCTATCAGAAGGAGCCTCCCCCCCCAAGACTTGGACCCAAAAATATGGGGACTCTTTCTTCCTCTTTGCCTTGTTCATCCTTCCATCCAGCAGCTACCACAGGAGGGCCATCTTGCTCTTGCCAATAGTCTTGCCTTCCCGAAGACCATGTCCTCCTTTTCCAGTCTTTCTGCTCCACCACTTCTTTTCCTGCACACATACAGACCCACATATTTATATTCAACCCTGTCAGGTGTCTGTTCCCTCTGAAAATGGTCTTCACAAATACTATAAGAGAGCAGCAACATGCCACATCAAAATAAAATCTATTCAGTAATAAATAGCACAGTGTTTGGGAGTAGTGGATCCATTTTTTAGAAACTCCTAGGACCATGTGAGGTTTTTGAGGTGGTTAATCTGGGGACCATGGAGCCTTCGGGAGTCTGTGGATAAATTTCAGGGGGTCCATGAATTTGGGGGTGGATACAAATTTATTTTCATTAGCCTCCAGCTGAAATGTAGCCTTATTGAATGAAAAGTTGAATTTCTAGTGAGAATAAAATTTATATATATATATATATATATATATATATATAGAGAGAGAGAGAGAGAGAGAGAGAGAGAGAGAGAGAGAGAGAGAGAGAGAGAGAGAGAGAGAGAGAGAGAGAGAGAGAGAGAGAGAGAGAGAAATAATTAAGCAGGAATCCAGATTAAGAACAACATAAACAGATTTTAATTACTTTGATCAAAGGTCCACTACCTGAACAGAAGACAGGATTTCTGATACAAGTAGAGGCACAGCCATTACCCAGAAACATGGATTTATACAGAACATGACTCCACCTTACTCCTCCCATTCTCCTCACATCATATCGTCCAACCTCCCATTATGTAACATCCCAACACAGTGTTTACAACATAGGAAAAAAAACCCAGAACATATTCATCATCCTGACAGCTCCACACTTCCTCTCTCTCTGTGTGAACCTGTGCATTCCCATGAGCTCATTTCCTTCATAACAAAAGAGAAAAACATTTCCGTATCATCCCTTCCTCTCCTCTTCATTCCCACAAAATGGTAAAAACATATCCTGTATCTGAGGACAGTGAAAATGAGCTGACATCCATAAAATAGATTTTGTTGCACAATATTATTTGTCCATTACAAATTGATTCAAAATGGTTGTGCTATGGCTCTTATTACATGTCTTATTTAACAAGAATAAATTCATATTTCTCACAATCCTGCCTTTCCCTTTTGATCAATTTTCTATTGATCCCATTTGATCGATCTTATTCTTGTAATTGCTCTTGTATCTCCTGCAACATTATACGCACTTCCTGCTTATTTAGGGTCCTCTGCCCTAACTTTTTCTCTTTGCTTTTCTTGCAACAGCACTTACTGCATTTGATACAGACAGACATACATTTCACACAGACACAAGATATAAGGCACACAACTATAATGAATATAATGCCTACAAATAGGTCTTTTACCCAAGCAAAACTAGGCATCCAAGAGGTTAACTTACTCCATAATCCTTTAAATGCAGAATTCTCAGTTTCATACTGCAGGTGGGTAGTAATATTATGTAAGGCTTGTAATTTAGATTCAATAAATCGTGATTTATCTTCTATATCAAAGCAACATAATCCTTGGAATTCCTCACAACCATGGCCCATCCGTAACAAGATGTAATCAATAGCAACCCGATTCTGCAATAAAGACTTCCTTACCTCTCCCATTTCATCAGCCAAAGCTGCTATGGCAGACGAAGTCTCATTAATGCTTTTCGCCAAAGCACAAGCAAGATGTCCTATCTGCTTATGATTATATTGTGTTGCAAACCAAGGAAACCTAGAAGTCCAGCTTCTACTTTGGATAATATCACCACCTCATCACTACATCCTGCATCCTGCATCCTGCATCAATTGGTACGGACCTTCGTCCCCATAACTCCTACCGGCAGTATATCCAGTCATGTTATACTGCACTGGAGATATAGGCCATTGTATGGATATAATATGTGAATCCTGTATCACTAGGTGAGGTTCACCCCCTTCTTTGGGTGTTTCTGCATGTTCAGGTTCAGGGTCATGTGTCTCACCTGTAATGTCTTTCGCACTATCCTTTGCAACTGTCTTCTTTGCAGGTATGCAATTTCTATGATACAGGGTAGCATTCATCATTTCATAATAAAACTGAGTTTCTTGATTAATGTTCTTAAAATGTGTTACTCCCATAAATGTAGTCAGGCGCCCGACAGTACATGGCCCTCCTACTGCATGTGCGGGAATATATGCAAAAGCATATAAGCCACAAAACAAAAACCATCCTTTGGGTAAATATATCACCTGCCCTAATGCATCTACTTCTTCAGTTTCAGTGCAAGCGAACACACGTTCAGTAGGCACGGGTGTATATGTAACCCTTTCTAACTTCTTTTCTGGTTGTTTGTATATAATGCAATCATAAGCTGGCAAAATGTTTTTCACTTCAATTACCAGTTTCTTCTGATTGGTCCATCTATTGGGCTTAATTGGGTGACCAAACAAAGTAACCACCTTTGATAGATTATAATTGTTAGGTTCAATAATGATTTTTGCTTCTTCAAACAAAAACTTTCCAGGGACTGGTACACCAACGAAACATGTAGATATAATATCCGAGACTGTTGTCTCTCCTTACACACAAAAGGATATACTATTCAAAGCCACTGTCATCAGGTCAAGGAAAATATTTCCTCCTCCTTCTTCATAGGCTTCTCTCACATGTCATATGTACCTAAGTGGTGCTTCCAAATTGTACGTCTACCCTTCCACCAAAGGGCAGACCTGACAATGCCATATTGTCATATAAAAACATAAGCTTGGATGGGGCTTTTATTTCTCCATATGGTAAAATCAATCCTTCCTCTAAAATTCTGGACTTTCTTATAGGAAGGTGTATAATTGCCATATCTTTCATAGCAATGATTATGTATAGCTTCCATCCTATTGGACACATCTCTATTATGAACAGCTATCTCATATGTACGATTACACTTTTGATATGTACCAAGTGGTATGCCACCACTAAAGGTAGATCTAATACAAATTCCAGCCTCAAATTTCCGGCTCAATCAGTGTCAGTGATATATGTATCTGGGAAAATTGTTGTTCAAGTTCAGCATGGAAACACAACTGCTGCCACATTATGAAATAACACGGCAAAACAGCAAACGTTCCCATCCCTACTTGAAGATACATCCATATTCCCCAGAAAACAATAATCACCCTTACTGTCGAATTCATGCTTCCAGTGGACTGGCCCCCCTGTGTATGTATTAGTAATGTAATACAAACTCAAACTTCAATACAATCACTCCAGGGACTTACATCCACATACTTTCACAACATGTAACCATACCACTCTACTATGTCTCTTCCCTATAGAAACAGTAACACAATACAAAAGTTTATTACCCCCAACCAAATAAGCAACTCAACCTCCCAAAGTGCTATCATTTAGTCCTAAAAGTCAATGTAAAAGGATCTATTGTCTTAGCAGTCACTGTCCATCCATGGGGTGCAGTCCCCAATCCTTTCACACACGAATAATGGACTGTCTCTTTAGTCCGCTCATCCCGACTCGGTAGTCAACTCGGTAGTCAACAGCACTTGGAACGGTCCTTCTCACATTGGCTTTAGTTCATGTCCCTTTAGAGCTTAGATCAGGACGTAGTCACCACTCTTAAAGTCACGTATTTGAAAATCAAGAGAAGGAATCTGTGCCAATAGTCCTTTGAACCTTAAAAGAGAAAAACACTGGGACAGTCCCTGTATATTTTTTTCAAAAACAAACAGCTTCACATTTTATCTTTGACATTCCCACATTTCTTAGTGTAAGAAATACCAAACATCATTTCATATAACGAAATTCTAATGTCTTTTCTTGTATTTATTTTAATAAGCAATATTGCTAAAGGTAAACATTTCATCCAAGGTAGCGGCAATTCTAAAATTAACTTCTTTAAGGTATTTTTCAAGATTTGAATCATTTTCCCAACTTTGCCTAACAAAATCGGACAAAATGATAAATGAAATTGCCAATTAATACCTAATTGGTCTATTACCTATTTCACTACCTGGGCTAGAAAATGCGTACCTCTATCACTTTCAATAGTTTTCTCCAACCCATTTCTTGGAACTATCTGCTCCAATTTATTTTCATAGCATCTGAGCATTTACCCTTCCTCATGGAAATCCTCATGGAAATACTTCCACCCAACCATTTAAATGAACCACTATCACCAGCAGATTTCTCAATATTCCCACAGCTGGCATCCCACCTGGATTCATTGGAATGGCCAAACAGCCATTCACTTTCCCCCGGTCACTTGCTTCCTCATGCTCTTTTTGTTTATCTAATGCAATGTATACATTCTGCATAACAATTGTATACATTCCTCTACAAACATACTTTCTTTTCACAAAGCCAGTCAACACTTGCATTCTCCAATGCACTCTTCTCATTATGTTTCTCATAATGGGTTCATTCACCATTTGCAATCCATCTCTCATCTATTTCTTCCACACCTTGTGAACTTAGGCTTGACATCCCATTCCAGAATAGGAATTGTATTTACCATTATCTCTACTTCCTTTCCCTGCCTTGCAGCATCTTTTACAGCCTTATTCGCTAGCCTATTTCCACAAATCAACTTCGAGGAACTTTCCTCATGTGCCAACCTCTCTGGTCTCTGCCAGATCCTACTTATTTTAGCTCCTTTCCCTTGCTTGGTATCAAACCCCGTTCCATCCAAATCCCAAAGGTATGCAAAATACCATAGGCATATTTAGAATCTGTATAGATATTACCCACTTCATTTGCCAATAACTTCAATGCTTCTAACAAAGCAAACACGCTGCTGACCATTCAGACAGCAACCTATTACTCACTGCATATCCAATTTCCCTTCTTTCATCCCCCTCTCGGGATGAACTATCAATAAACAAAACAAAAAAACAAATAGCCTCTATAGGCTTATCTTCCACATCCTCACGCATTCTCATTTGTAGATCTCTTGCGTCTACACATCATGCTCTACATTTTCCCAATCCTTCCTTTCTCCTGATAAGAAATCAGTGGAAAGTACTAAATTATCCTAAGATAACAAAATCACCTCATATTGCAACAAGCTAGAATGAGTAAGACCTATGAACCTTCTTCATCATAACTGTCCTCACTACTCACTCCCAATACTCTACCAATAAAGCCACCCTCTCACCACAGGGTCCATCAACTTACCAGCCCATTTTTGAGCTAACACACCCTTAGCCACATCATCCTACCTAATGTGAACTACTCCAAACAAGCAAAAAAAAAACCTTTCCCAAATCAGGCAAGCTCATGTCATCATAACTTTCTTCAACTCCACTAACTTGTCCATATCACCTCCATGGTTCTACTTCTGACAACTTCTCATATAAGAATTCAACCTTGTCAGTATATCCATCTATCCACAATCAGCAGTGCATTAAACTCAACAAGTTCCTCAAAAGCAGAGCTCTCAGAGCAGGACATCTGCGAAAAACAGCAAAACTGCATCCGCAAATCCACCCATTTGCCCCTCCTCTCTCTCTGCAGACTTCAGGAAAAAAAATGTGTAAAAGGGAAAAAGCAAGCCACTTCCCCCCCTTCTCTCTCTCACACCCACACAGCTGAATACTCCGTTCAGAATACTCAATTCTCTTCAACATCGTTTCAACAAAGAAACTCACAAAGAAACTCACAAATAACTCTTCTAACTTCTAACTGCCAAACACCTCTCTTCACATTCTCCATAGAATGTCTCTCTAATCAGTATTTTCTGTCAAATACTTTCCCAAGTCCAAATCCTTGCTACTTACTATAACTAGTAAAGGAGATCTGTCTCATCCCCTCGTAAACAAACATCCCCATGTTTGTAAACAAACATTTACAGGTCTCCAGACCACCTCCGTTTGAGAACTCTCTCACTTCCATAGAGAAAAAAAAACTTTTGTGCAAACTAACATGAACAAAAAAAATCTTCCTCCCTATCAACTGATCTACCAGGGAGTTAATGCCCTTTGCATCTTGTAGCATCTTGATCCTACAAGCAGTGGGAAACGGCTTTAAGGTTTTTTAATCAAAAATATGATTTTGGGCCCTAACCACAGCCCATTTCCCAAAGCTCCAAGGACAAGCCTATTCTCAAATGTCCTAAATACTTCTTAACACTCTCAAACCTTCCAAGGAAAAAAAAATCTTTATCTGCAAAAAAAAATCAACAACCTATTGGTTCCATTACCTACAATAACAAATCATCTATATCTGAAACAACTACATTCTCTCAGATCGGCTGAACATTTCCAGCACCTTAAACAATATCTATCCAAACAAATCAGAATTTGCTAAAACCCAATGTATCACACACTACCAGTGTCATTTAAAAACACTGTCCTGCCTCATGCAAAATATTCCTTAACATCTGTGTTATCTTTCAGGTACAATTACCATTGATTCATAGTCCTTTAAGTCAGAGAGGCAAAGAAAACAACAACACATTAACACATTAACAAATGTAACTGAATTCCCCAGCAGCCATCAGACCATTTGGCTCTCTGTCTAAAGGAGCTCTCCGTCTGAAGGACACCAAACATACATAAAAGGGTCACATCCCCTTCTGCCTCCCCAAAAATTACCAAAGAGGGGGAGAAAAGTTCATCCAAACACTGGAACGAACATACAGCAGTTAAGCTTGCACTTTGTCTTGCCACACACTCTCTTTAAAGCAATGTAGATTAGAGCTACCACACTCATTCCAATAACAATCGTGGCCACATTCTAGCACAACTTTCAGTCATCACAACTTAGTTTAGCCAATCCCCATTCCACTGTATTAACAGCTCCTCCAAAATAGGAGATAAGAGGGATTTGAAGGAATCTCATTCCTTTTGCTAGCATTTCTAGTTAACCGGGCCCCATTTCCCCCTGAGACTTGTTCTCTTTGATTCCTCCTGAATACTCTAACAGACGTGCCCTTGTACATAGGGACAAAAACGTCATAGCACAAACACAGAGACTGATCAATCTCCCAGTGCTTCTCGTATTTACTTACAACGTAAGTAAACACATCACCTACTATTCAAGGAATCCACTTAAGGAGTCTAAACAGAAACACCCAGTGTCTCATTACTCACCTAAGCCAAGTAGTTGCCGGCCGCCTACATTCACTCGGGGCTGTTTATATTGTCACTGGATCCTGCAGTCTCAGTCTGTCTGAGGAGCGAATTCCCCTGGATAAGTGAAACCCTCACCCCGGTCACCCAAAGATAGGGCGTGTGCGCGCAGTCCCGGTCAAGGTATTTCCCAAATCCAGAAAGAACGTCCATGGCCCCACGTTGGGCGCCAATTGTGAGAAAACTAATTAAGCAGGAATCCAGATTAAGAACAACATAAACAGATTTTAATTACTTTGATCAAAGGTCCAATACCTGAACAGAAGACAGAATTTCTGATACAAGTAGAGGCACAGCCATTATCCAGAAACATGGATTTATACAGAACATGACTCCACCTTACTCCTCCCATTCTCCTCACATCATATTGTCCAACCTCCCCTTATGTAACATCCCAACACAGTGTTTACAACATAGGAAAAAAAAACCAGAACATATTCATCATCCTGACAGCTCCACACTTCCTCTCTCTCTGTGTGAACCTGTACATTCCCATGAGCTCATTTCCCTCATAACAAAAGAGAAAAACATTTCCGTATCATCCTGTACATCCGTATGTATGTATGTATGTATGTATGTATGTATGTATGTATGTATGTATGTATGTATGTGTATATATATATATGTATGTAGAAAAGCATTTTATGACCTTTAGATTGCAAAAATGTTTGCTAATTTCAAAAGGGTCCATGACACAAAAAGGTTAGGAATTCCAAATTTAGAGGGCGCTACTTTATGTTCTGTGACTTTTTCTTTTTTCTTTCCTGCATATTAAGGGGGTCCTCTAATATATATATAAGGTGTGTGTGTGTGTGTGTGTGTTTGTTTGTTTGTTTGTTTGTTTATTTATTTAAAAATAATATTTTGCTCTTGAGAAGCCCAGAGCTGCATCAGCTAGTTAAGCTGTTCTCCTGCATCTTTGAATGGTCACTTCCCATGGAGTTCACAAGCATGACCAGGAGGAGTCTCTTGCCTTGTGTTTCCAAAAGCTTCCTTGAATCTACAGTCCATCCACCTGTGATTACTGCAAGTTTAGATAATCCTTGGTTCCCCCCATGTTGCTGGAGTGGGTAGACCTCGACCAATCAGCTTAGGACCGAGCCAGTAATTTAAATACTCCGTAGGATCTGCCTTGTTCCCCAGATCTGACTCTGTCCACTCAGAGGATGGTCATGGCAAAACTCCTGTCCTGAAATTTTACTTTCTCCTAGAGCCTTTCCCTTCTTCTATCTTCCTCATTTTCTAACAGGATTCTTCTTTCTTAGAATTACAGCCACATTATTAGAATATCTCTGTAGGCTATAGTTTAAAAAAAAAGAAGAAGAAAAAGGAAAGAAGAGAAGAAGAAAACCTTTCTAACAAAGAGCTCTTTTAAGGGCTTCAAGCCCAGAATCGTCGCCGGAGGAGCCGCGCCGTCTTCGGAAAGGTTTGAGGGGCGCGAGACCTTTACCCTCCCTCCCACCCACCCCCTCCCATCTCCTACGCGGTCTCCAGCACCGTGTTCCCTTCAGGAGCGGCAGAAATTGCGGGGCACATCGGAGCTTCGGCAGGCAGATGACGTCTGCCATCTGGGGGGGGGGGGGGCAAGAACACGAATGGCAGACTGTCCGACGGGGGGGAATTTCTCCCCAGGCAAGTGCAGTCGGGAGGGAGAGGATCCCCGAGACAAACACGCAGCAGTGCAAGCAGGGGGAACACCATTTACTGCAGCTTTGAATTGCGCGCTTCGGCTGGTGTTAGCCAACACCATTGTCCCCGCCCTCCTTTTCCCGCGTTGCAGCAGCCACGATTAAAACAACAGCGGGAGGCTGGCAAGGCGGCAATCGCTCAGCAGCGATACAAGCCCCTAGAGACCCCCCCCATCCACCCCCATCTACCATCAGCCCCCCCCATCGCTTGCTTAAGACAATCGCGGAGGCAAGGGGGAGGGCGCCACTGAGATTTGCCGCGGCGTCCAGTGGAGGAAGCAAGTGAAGATGGGGGGGAGGATTAAAGAGACCCAGGCCTTTATTGGCAACCCTGAGATTTCTCGGGTGAAGGGCCTTCAGCACAGCCGGGCAGCCCTGAGATTTCTCAGGTAGGCAGGAGGGGCGGAGCATGTGGTGATCCCTGGAGGGGGGCATCTTTAACAAAGGCTCGCATGTGGCAAATGGGGCAGCCATCTTTTTTTGTGACATCAAGAGGGGCGGAGTCTCCTTCACCGCACCCACAGCAAGCAACCACAGAATGGTTGCCAGGAGCTCTAGGGAAACGGAAGTATCGGGTAAACGATCAAAAAATTCCAAACATTTATCAGAGGAGGATACAGTTTCCTCCCCAGAACGACCCCCCCCCCGCAAAAATCCCTCAAGAGCCACAGCTCAAGCTGAGGAAAGGCGTCATAGAATACTAGAAAAACTGAGCGATAAGGCCCTAGCAGAGGTGGAAGAATCTCAGGACAAACAGGGGATTCCCAGTAAAGGTCCAGAGGCAGCAGAGATGGATCCACTAGATCTAGATGCAGCTGCCCTTGTCAGATCTTGGGGAGACCCTTGGGGGCGTTCAGGATCAACAGATCAGGGGACTATCATGTCACAGGGGGTGCCTGAGCAGGAACAGACAGTTGTTAGCACAACTAACCTCAGAGCTATGATGGAGGAGCTTCTGCAACAGGTCATCACAGACAGATTAGGCACTCTATCGAGAGCAGGTTCCTCCACTGCGGCCTCCACCTCATCATCGTCTAGGGGCGCAAAGAGGGCCAGCAAGAGGAAACATCATTCAACCAACAAGCATAGTTCTGATGATTCTTCAGATGAATCAGTCCTTAGCAATGCCAAGGATGAAGCTCCTAGAGAGGAGGATTCCAAATGGGATCTATCGGAAGATGAAGAGGCATCTAAAGAGGTACCTCCCACAATGGGTCTGTTCCCCCCTAGTCTATATAAGTCCTTGCTACTCAAAGCTCAGGCTGTGGCAGGGATTAAGTTACCAAAACCTGTAGATCCCACTGCAGAAGATCAACCCAACCACTTTTATCTAGAGGTCAGACCAGAGGTGGATTTCGTGCCTATCCCAGAGTTATTTGTAGATGCAGTGGAGAAACACAGACCCACTCCAGCGTCCGGTCCACCCACTTCTTCACAGGACAAGAAATTTTACAATGTAGCTTCTAATCTTTCTGATCTGCTTTTAGTCCGTACAGTAGATGCGCCCATCAGGGCCCTATATTCCTCCACTACAGTTCCAGGAGAGCCCGAGGAGGTCCTGAAGCAGGAAGAAAGGCGCATGGAACAGGTCCTGATCCTGATCAAGAATTTCCAGTCAGCGGCCTGGTCTGTGAGGGCTTGCTCAACTTCCTCCTTCTTTGCGTGTGCGACCCTATCATGGCTGCAGCAGCTGCAGGAGCACATCATCCTCTCGAACGCAAGGGCTCAACAGGATCTCAACAAGATCTTCACAGCGGTGCAGTTTTGGGCGGATACTTCTCTACAAGCATCGCGTTTTGCAACCACGGCAATGAATTTAAGGTGTTGGTCCCTACGACCGGTCAGGGCCCACAGAGTCGGCCTCCTCCAGGTCCCATCGACCAAACAATGTCGGTTGGCGGGGCCGAGGGGGAGGGCCTTCTCTGTGGGAGCTCCCTCCCTGTGGAACCAGCTTCCCCCGGAGATCAGGACCATTCCCACCCTACTGGCCTTCCGGAAAGCAATAAAAACTTGGCTCTTCTGGCAGGCGGGGTATGAGTGAAAGTTCTTTTTAAAATATTGATAGTATTTTAACATTTTTTAAAAATTGTTTTTATTGATTATATATTTCTATACCTGTTGTTAGCCGCCCAGAGTCCCCCGGGAGTTGGGCAGCATAGAAATTTTAATAAATAAATAAATAAATAAACTCCTCAATAGTGGCCAGACGACTGAACTGGCTCAAGAGATGGCAGGCAGATCCTCGGCACAAGTGGAAGCTGGTAGCTGCTCCCATCAGAGGGGGGTCGCTTTTTGGGGCCGTGCTAGAACCGCTCCTCGTCGAGACCAGCGACAAGCGAAAGGTCCTGCCCTTGATCACGCGCAAGGGATTCACTAAATCCACCCCCTACGCTCGCCGGCCCTTTCGCTCTTCTGACCAGGGATCTTCCTTCTCCCGGTCCCCAGGTCAGTACTCCTCCAGACAGAGACAACCAGATAGGGAAGGCAGGGGAAAACACTTCCGTAGACAACCGTGAGGGGCTCCTTCAGGCAGACCCTTCCGCAGAGGCAGATGGTAGCTCCAGGAATGCCCCCATAGGGAGCAGGCTTGCCAAGTTTTGGCAGGCCTGGGAGCATTCAACTCAGGACTCCTGGGTACGGAACTCCGTACGCAGGGGGCTGAAGTTGGATTTCCTCTTATTCCCACCCAGATCCTTCATTAAATGTTCAGTTTCCTTTGTCTACTCCAAATGTAAATTGATGGAAGAAGCAATTAAACACCTAGCTTCCATCAGGTCCATACAACCAGTACCACCCTCTCAGCGGGGGCGGGGTTTCTATTCTATTCTCTTTGTGGTTCCAAAGTCATCAGGGGGTTGGAGAGCCATCCTGGACTTAAAAAGATTAAACAAATATTTGGAGTATAAACGTTTCAAAATGCACTCCCTGTCTTCCATTCTTTCCCTGATACGTCAGGGGGATTACATGGCATCCCTAGATCTCACGGAAGCGTACCTACATGTACCAATATTCAAACCCCACAGGCGTTTCCTAAGATTTTGTTATAACAAACAACATTATCAATATAGGGCCCTTTCATCAGCCCCCAGGGTGTTTACCAAGATAATGGTGGCCCTGGCGGCCAGGCTGCGGACTAAATCTATCCGTATCCATTGCTATTTGGATGATATCTTAGTACATGCTCCCTCTAAAGGTTTGGCTCAAAAGCATGTGGAAATCATCATAGACACCTTCCAGGAACACGGCTTCTCCGTGAACTGGGAGAAGAGCCATCTCAACCCAGACACGTCCATACAGCACCTGGGAGCAGTGATCAATTCCCATTAGGCAGCTAGTCACCCAGATACGGGGGGAACAGAATCCATCCCTAGAATCATTATCCTCCCTCCTGGGGGAGATGGTTTCATGCATAGCAATCACCCCATGGGCTCGCTTACATGCAAGGGAACTCCAATGGTTCCTGTTACCATTCCAGAAAGCTGATCAGGGCTCATCTTCTATGAAAGTTCAACTTCCCTCACAGGTCTGAAGGTCGCTCGATTGGTGGAGTTCCTCGGCAATATCCAAAGGCACCTCGTTCAGGGTCACACACAGAAGAACGATTACAACTGACGCAAGTCTGACAGGCTGGGGAGCTCACTCGGAGGGATTCATAGCTCAAGGTCAGTGGTCACCGGGGGAGGCATCACACTCCATCAACTGGTTGGAGCTGAGAGCCGTGTCCTTGGCTCTGAAACACTTTCAGCACCTGATCTTGGACTCCGACATCCTAGTACTCACAGACAACATTTCCACCAAGGCGCACATCAATCGCCAAGGGGGGACCAAATCCCTCCAGGTAGAAGCAATGAGTCTGGGACTGTGGGTGGAGAGACACTTGCGGTCGATCACATCAGACCATATATCAGGGGTTCACAACTCGCAGGCGGACTGGCTCAGCCGCACTCAGGTAGATCAGGCGGAATGGAGGCTTCACCCCTGTGTATTCCATCAGATAGCCCAGAGACTCGGTCAGCCGCTGGTGGACCTCTTCTCCACTCACAGCAATTCCCACCTACCAAGGTTCTTCACACGATTGCAGTCGCCGGGGGCGGAGCAGACGAACGCTCTCAGGTGCCAGTGGCCTCAAGGGCTCCTATATGCATTCCCACCATTACCAGTGATCCCAGAACTCATTCACAAGATTGTAGTGGAGCGGGCAGAGATAATCCTCATAGCCCCGTTCTGGCCACAAAGAGCTTGGGTTGCAGACCTCCAGGCTCTCTCGGTAGCCAAACCATGGCGCTTGCCAGTGTCAGAGGACTTGCTGTCACAGGGGAGCATCCATCACCCAGACCCAGCCTGGTTACAACTGACTGCATGGAGATTGAGCGGAACGACCTTCTAAGTCAGGATTACGACCAGGACGTCGTCCTCATTATGCAGGCGCCCCGCCGCCCCTCCACAAATCGCATTTATGCGGCTACATGGAGGGCCTTCTGCGCTTGGTGCAGTGAGGAAGGGCTCTCACCGTTATGCATCCCCCTTCCTAAGGTTTTGAGATTCCTAAAACACGGTCTCAATAGGGGACTAGCACCTAACACTCTTCGCAGACAGGTGGCTGCTCTTTCTTCGGTATTAGCATGTGATAAATATGACTCTCTATCCCAATTTCCAGCGATCCGTCGCTTCCTGAGGGGAGCAACTAACTTACACCCACCTACAGTGCATCGATACCCAACCTGGAACCTGCAACGGGTCCTGTCATCCCTCACGGGGCCTCCTTACGAGCCGCTTAGGGAAGCTTCACGATGCCATCTCACCATGAAGGTAGCCTTTCTGATAGCCATCACATCTGCCCGCCGCATCTCCGAACTGTCAGCCTTGTCAGTCCGGAAGGATCTATGTATCTTTCAACCAAGCAGGGTAACTCTCAGAATCGACCCGTCATTCATTCCCAAGATCAATTCCGTGTTTCACAGATCTCAGGAGCTGATACTCCCCTCCTGCGCAGAACCAGCGCACCCATCAGAAAAACAATGGCATTCATTAGACGTGCGCAGGGCTCTCAAAATATACCTGAACCGCACTAAACATATCAGGAAGACGGAGGCACTCTTTGTGGGGTTCCACACCAGATCCCTGGGAGACAAGGCGTCGTCTGCTACCATAGGACGCTGGATCAGGGGCACCATCATCAAGGCATATGAGCTAGGCGGCATGCCAGTGCCAACGGGGATTACGGCACATTCCACCAGAAGTGCATCCACATCGGCAGCCTGGAACACACAAGCATCGCTGGAAGAGGTATGCCGGGTGGCAACCTGGGCGCAACCATCCCAGTTTATCCGGCACTACAAGATTGATACATTCACTTCAGCGGATGCAGCGTTTGGAAGGAGAGTGCTACAGCAAGTAGTTGACATTCAATAGAAGCAGAAATTGTGCTTACCCTCCCTGGGACCCCTGCTTTGGTATGTCCCACTTCCTGAAGGCTGGTTCCACCCCAGGATGGAGAATAGGCGTTGTCTTCTTACCTGAATGCCTCTTCTCATCTGGTGGAACCAGCCTTCAGTTCCCACCCTTGTATATAGATATATAATTATGCTAGAGATTCAATTTCCTTCTATTATTAGATTCCTTCTAGTTTCTTATTCTATAGCGACAGGAGTTCTCTCAGGTAACAACGAACTGAGTAGCCACGCCTGAGTCCAGTTTTGGGATTCGTCAGATCTGGGGAACAAGGCAGATCCTACGGAGTATTTAAATTACTGGCTCAGTCCTAAGCTGATTGGTCGAGGTCTACCCACTTCCTGAAGGCTGGTTTCACCAGATGAGAAGAGGCTTTCAGGTAAGAAGACAATGCCTATTTTCTCTGTACAGAGCATGTATTTCCCACCCCATATCTAGGTCTGATTGGTTGGTCTTTTTTCTTTTTGCCCTTTTATAGCAGTCTCTAGTGTTCCACAGGATCCTCCCACCCTAGACACAGGCCCTCCAGAAGAGGGGAACCCACCAAACTCTTCTATCGTGACAACAGTAGCCTGGTAAGATTGTGAAATGTGATCTGTGAGGCCACTGACTGCGTTCTTCTGCGGAATGGGACTCTTGGCCTCCTCCGCTTGGCCGCGCCTCGTTGGTCTCCAGGCTTCCGCCCCCAACCATTCGGCGCTGCCTTTTCTCCTTTGCTGAAACAGCTCTTCAGCCCAGCCCCTCCGTCCCAGGCCCTCCGGTCCCAGGCCCTTCGTCACAGCCCATTCGCCGAATGGGCCCCAAAGCCCATTCACCTCGGACTTTTGGGTGCACGGGACACTTTGCCGCCAGCCAATCAGAGGAGCAAGAATCCCACCCCCTTCTTCATTCCTTCCTTTCCTTTCCTTTCCTTTCCATTCCCCTCCACTCTTCCTGCGCATGTGTGCTTGCAAGCATCCTTTTTAGGAGAAGGAACGGGAGGGGGTAGCCTTCCTCCCTCTCTTCCCCCCCTCTCTCCCCCCCTCCTCTCCCCCCCCTTTGGAGTATGCGACCTTCTGTCCCCCACCCTCTCTGAATTTGAAGAATCCCACCCCCTTCTTCATTCCTTCCTTTCCATTCCCCTCCACTCTGCCTGCGTGTGTGTGCTTGCAAGCATCCTTTTTAGGAGAAGGAACGGGAGGGGGTAGACTTCCTCCCTCTCTCTCTCTCTCTCTCTCTTCTCCCCCCTCCGCCTCCTCCCCCCCTCCTTTGGAGTACGCGACCTTCTGTCCCCCACCCTCTCCGAATTTGACACGCTTGTCGCATTCCCAGGAGACGCTGAACCAGCGCAAGGGACGGACGTGGCTTGTAGTGGAGGGGAATGGAAAGGAAGGAATGAAGAAGGGGGTGGGATTCTTGCTCCTCTGATTGGCTGGCAGCAAAGTGTCCCATGCGCCCAAAAGTCCGAGGTGAATGGGCTTTTGGGCCCGTTCGGCGAATGGGCTGTGATGAAGGGCCTGGGACGGAGGGGCTGGGCCGAAGAGCTAGGGCCATTTCAGCAAAGGAGAAAACGCAGTGCCGAATGGTTGGGTGCGGAAGCCTGGAGACCAACCAGGCGCGGCCAAGCGGAGGAGGCGAACAGTCATAGACCCGTTCTTCTGAGGGATTGTTAAAGGATGAATATCAAGTCTGCAAGTATGCACTAGCAATAATGAAAACTCCTCCCGATATAGCCAGGTATATAAGAAGAGGGCCTGACTAGAGGGCAGCACCTGGCTAACCTTGGCTGATCTCAAAAAACTAAGCAGAGTCAGACTTGATGAACACTTGGAATCAGCAGGAAATCCTAGAAAGTAGGTTAAGCTGAGATGTTGAAAAAAGGAAGAAATGGCAGACTGAAAACCGCTCTGAAACGCAGAATCGACGACCATGGCAAAATGAAGAGCCAGGGAATAGGCAACTTGAGAGAGACTGATTTAAAAAAATAAAAAAATTAAAAACGTGAAATTGCAGCCATTAAAACTAAAATAAGAAAAATGGTCACTTCTCTGTGGGATGCCTTCCTCAGACCCATGATCTTCTGTATTGTTTTCCTATAATCACTGTTTGGAACAATGAATATAAAAGTAATCCACCTCATGGTGCTAAGGTAGTCTTTCTTTCTCTGCCTTCCCCCACTTTCTTCAACAGCACAAAAGAACCTCCCCCATCTACCTCTGATTCAACCCAGCCACTTCAGGGAACAACAGAGACTCCACAACCTGAGCACAGCAACCCACAGATAGAGCAAGAGCAGCAATTGGCAGCCAGGTAAAATATTGTAGGGGGTTGGGATTAGTAAATCATAGAAGAGGAAGGAATTAGATAGTTGCAAGAAGGCAATCTCAAATTATTCATTAGAAGGCAGCAACAGTGGAGGTTACATATAGTTGGAAACAGGTCATCAGGCAAGGTTTTCTGGAAGTCTTTAATCACAGAATATGGTAGTGTGGACACAAACTCTTTCCTGTCTCTTCCCCCTAATCCTATAATTTTTTATTTTCTTCTACTGCTTTTGAAGCGTAAAAAAACCCACAATAATTATTCTGAATCAGAAGTTCTGCCTATTTTAGTGCTGGTTTTGCAGCAGATAGCAAGTGACAAATTCTGTGACATCTGAACAGAGTTTTCTGTATATTCATTGCATAATACGTCTCAGATCAGCGAATGGATAAAGAAACTGAAAAATACAAAGCTCTTAGTATTGTATTCCCAGTCACTAGCCAGTTAGCTAGCTGATTAATTATCATTATTAAGCTTTGTTATTGTATTATTAACCAGACTATCATAGTAATCAATTGTCACTACCAATTTTTGATATATTTTGATATAATTCTTGATATAATTCTTGATATATTAATCAACGATCAAGTGATATATTAATCAAAGTTCAAAGAACACATAACAAAAGATAAAGAATTATACAACATCTAAACAATTCTACCATGCCAAGTAAAAAGAAAGTAACCCCTACCAACAATGCAAACAACGAACCATACATATGCTTCAAATGTACTGAATCCATCAAGAAAAATGAGGATAACACTAAATGTCACCTATGTGACAATCATGTCCACCTTTCCTGCTTAAATATAACCAAGGACACAATCGACACACTACAATCAGCAGCTATAATTATATGTCCATCTTGCTTACCTAAGCTAGACAGATTAATAGCCCTCTCTGATAAGGTTGATACCATAGAATCATCCCTTGAAACTCGCTTAATATCCCTAGAAAATCGATTAGTAGCACAATTTGAAGCACGTCTTCAAGCAACACATAAAAATGAACACCAGACAACACAACATCCTAGCTCAACTCATCATCCACCTCCTAAACCTCATCCATCTTCCACTAACCAGCAACCCAATAGCATCAAACCAACGAATAACATCAACCAAATTAACGACATCTCCCTAATGATAAAAGATGCTATCGAACGTGAGCAGAAACGTCCAAACACAATTTTATTTGGACTTGAAAACAACAATGAAACTGATGACATCACTACAGTTCGAAACATCATCATCAACTCCCAGAAAACTACATTCTCTCCTTATGAAATCATTGAACTATCTAGAGATGGCCCAGAACTCAAATACAGAGACGGCTCAGTGGCCCCACGATTCTGCAGAGTCATCTGCAAAAACGAAACCAGTAAACGCAATTTTATTCACACAATGAACTCCATCGCCAAATCTGACACTAACTATAGTAAACTCCATTCCAGACCTGACCTATCCTTCCTGCAAAGAATCCGCTCCCGTGAACTCCGCCATGAACTAAAAATGCGACAAGACAATGGTGAAACTGACCTATATATAGACTACCGTGCAGACTGCATCAAAACTAAATCTCCCAACCTACGTCCCAACATTCAACCTCCCACCTTTCAAAACTAGGAACGCACGCCCCTAACTACCTCTCTACCTACAACTTCTACAACCACTAATGACCTTATCTACCTCGCTACTACTACTGACCAAACTTCCTCACTACCTGCCAATACTAACAGCTCTACTATAGACCTTAATTACCCTAACCTTAACTACCTTAACCTCAACTACCTCACTTCTACTACTAACTTAACTACCCAACTACCTACCACTCCCTCTACCTCTCCAACCAATAAAGACCTTAAATGCAAGCTACTTAATGCAAGAAGTCTTGTAAATAAAATACCTGAATTCCTCCTGCTATTAAATACGACCAATTTCGACGTCATATTTGTCTGCGAAACGTGGCTAAACTCATCCCTCCCTGACTCAATTATTATAGAAAGAAACTATCATATTTTTCGATCTGATCGCGAACTCCGTAGAGGAGGCGGTGTTGCCATCTTTTACAAAAAGTCCTTAAATCTCAAAAACATCCAAGTAACACACGATCTTGCTCTTCCCGAGACTATCTTCTGTGAACTATCTTTAAACACCACATTACAATTTCTACTATGCTACAGAGCCCCAGACTATGACATTGAACATGCTAATAAGTTAACTTCACTCCTAACGTGGGCAGCCTCCAGCCCACACCCTCTCATCTTTCTTGGCGACCTAAATCTACCTCTTATCAAATGGTCCCTCAATGAATGTACCACAGAACCTATACACTCAACCCTGTATAATACTGTAACCAATCTGGGGCTGGATCAACTAGTATCCAATAACACTAGACTCAATAACTGCCTTGATCTCATCTTCTGTAACAGTTCAAACTCAATATATGGATTACAAACAAAAGAACCCTTCTCCAACAGTGATCACAGTATGATTGACTTCAATCTCAATATAAACCCTTACAAAAATCAACAATATGACAAGATCCCTAGTTACAATTTCAAAAAAGCAAACTATGATCTCATAAACACTGACCTCTCTTCTCTTGATTGGCAAACCCTTTTCATGGACTGCAACACTGCTGAAGACCACTACAGCATTTTCCTACGTCAAGTCCAAAGACTCATAAAACTATACGTACCACTATTCATTCCCCAAAACAGGAAGAACAAACTACCCACAACAATAAGGAAGCTCCAAACAAAAAAAAATCTCTCTGGTGTAAAAACAAAAAGGGCCACATAACCAACTACAAAAGCCGATGCAAAAACTTATGCAAACAAATAAAGACTGAATGCACAAATTATCATATTAATCAAGAAGAAAACCTCCTGTGCACAAATTCCAACCGAGCATTCTACAAGTTCGTTAACAACAAACTCAAAGTGACGAGAACCATCCCACCCCTTAAAGGCGCCAACAATAAAGACTGTAATGATGATTCCGACAAAGCCAACCTCTTCAACAGATTCTTCGGCTCAGTCTTTATAAACAGCAACAACTCATGTCCTATATTCCCTAGTCGAACCACAAACAATGACAATGATCTAATACAAACCGACTTTACAGAAGACAAGGTTAGAAAGGCTCTACACAACCTAAAACCATCCCTATCCATAGGACCAGATGGACTTTGTGCTTACTTCTTAAAAAAACTTTCCACCGTCCTATCAGAACCTCTAAGCATTATTTTTGACATATCTCTCAGAACCAGCACCCTACCCAACCTATGGTCACTAGCCACGGTTATCCCTGTCTTCAAAAAGGGAGACCCCAACCTAGTTGAAAATTATAGACCAATCTCCTTATGTTGCGCCACCTGCAGAGTCATGGAATCAGTCATCAACCAATCCATTACCCTCCACTTAGAGACAAACAACCTACTCTCTCACAAACAATTTGGTTTCAGAAAAATGTTATCCTGCAACCTACAACTTCTACATTGTAAAAACATATGGACTACAAAACTCGACCAGGGCAAAGCAATAGACACAATCTACATAGACTTTTGTAAAGCCTTTGACTCCGTAGTACACGATAAACTACTCCTAAAACTAAAATCTTACGGCATCTCTGGCCCCCTACACAAATGGATAACTGCATTCCTGTCAAACAGACAACAAGTGGTTAAAATAGGATCATCTCTATCAAACCCTGTACCTGTTAACAGTGGTGTTCCCCAAGGAAGCGTTTTAGGACCTACTCTCTTAATTCTTTACATAAATGACATTTGTGATATTATACAAAGCAACTGCGTCCTCTTCGCAGATGATGTAAAACTATTCAACACCACAGACAATACTACAACCCTTCAAAAAGACCTTGACTATATATCTGAATGGTCAAACAAGTGGCAACTACCTATCTCTATCAACAAATGCTCAGTTTTACACATTGGCAAAAATAATCAAAACACTAAATACAAACTTGATGATCATGACCTTGATGATGATCCTCACTCAGTAAAGGACCTCGGAGTACTCATCTCTAACAATCTGAGTGCCAGAGCCCACTACAACTACATAGCAAAGAAGGCATTAAGAGTGGTTAACCTAATCTTGCGCAGCTTCTTCTCTGGTAACATTGTACTCTTAACCAGAGCATACAAAACATTTGCTAGACCGATTCTTGAATACAGCTCATCAGTCTGGAAACCACACTACATATCAGATATTAACACAATTGAGAATGTCCAGCGATACTTCACTAGAAGAGTATTACATTCCTCTGTTCACAACAGAATTCCTTATGAAACCAGACTTGAAATTTTGGGACTTCAAAATTTAGAACTCCGCCGCCTTCGATCTGACCTAAGTGTAGCTCACAAAATTATCTGCCTCAATGTCCTACCTGTTAATGACTACTTCAGCTTCAACCGCAATAATACAAGAGCTCACAACAGATACAAACTTAATGTAAACCGCTCCAGACTTGATTGCAAAAAATTCAGTAGTTTCTTCCCCAAACCCCAAAAACTTCAACCTCAGATTATCTACCATCGACCTCACCCCATTCCTAAGAGGTCGGTAAGGGGCGTGCATAAGCGCACAATCGTGCCTACCGTTCCTGTCCTAATGTTCACATATATTCTTACCTCTTTTACTCTTATTCATGCTTGTACTATTACATATATATTCAATCATGTTTTACTGTTTATACTTTGTTTATAATCATATATGCTTGTCAAATAAAAAATACAAAAAAAAATACAAAAAAAATGTAATGGAGGAAATTTTCTCTCTCCCTTTCTCCTTTGTACTCACTCTCAGACTCCCAACACTCAGCCAGCATCCCCACCCCTAGCTTCTGTGAAGTTAAAATGTAATGGAGGAAGTTTTCTCTCTCCCTTTCTCCTTTGTACTCTCTGTCAGACTCCCAACACTCAGCCAGCATCCCCACCCCTAGCTTCTGTGAAGTTAAAATGTAATGGAGGAAGTTTTCTCTCTCCCTTTCTCCTTTGTACTCTCTGTCAGACTCCCAACTCTCAGCCAGCAGCTCCTCCCCTAGCTTCTGTGAAGTTAAAATGTAATGGAGGAGGTTTTTTCTCTCCCTTTCTCCTTTGTACTCTCACTCAGACTCAAAACACTCAGCCAGCATCCACACGCCTAGCTTCTGTGAAGTTAAAATATAATGGAGGAGGTTTTTCTCCCCCTTTCTCCTTTGTACTCTCTCTCAGACTCCCAACTCTCAGCCAGCAGCTCCTCCCCTAACTTCTGTGAAGTTAAAATGTAATGGAGGAAGTTTTTTTCTATTTTTCTCCTTTGTACTCTCTCTCAGACTCCCAACTCTCACCCATCAGCTCCTCCCCCAGCTTCTGTGAACTTAAAATGTAATGGAGGAAGTTTTTTCTCTCCCTTTCTCCTTTGTACTCTCTCTCAGACTCCCAACTCTCAGCCAGCAGCTCCTCCCCCAGCTTCTGTGAAGTTAAACTGTAATGGAGGAGAGCTTCCGGTTTGATGTCACGTCGGAGCACACTAGCCTCGAGACCCTCTGAGGCTTCATCTGTGCTTTTCACTGATTTCGGTTGCTTAGCGGCGATCACTGACCTGGAGGGAAGAGGGGGAGAGTTCGGGGCCTCTGGGGAGGACAAGCAATCCACCCAGGGAGAAAGAACAACTCCTGGAGCCGATCGTGAAGAAATCAGCCTCCATGGCCAATCTGGAGACGTGACAGCCCGACTCAGATAAGGAAGTAAGAGAAAAACAGCAAAGAATTGTGGCGGAGATTGTGAGAGAGAGATACTATTGAGAGGTTTTTTCAACAACTGGTGGAAGGAAATAAGACGGTGTGCCCTTGTAGCTGATTGCTGACCTGTGGATTTAAGACAGAAAGCTCCGAGAGGGTAAAGGTGGCGATTGCAAGGGGGAGCGAAAGGACAGCCAAAGGACGGGCAGAGAGCTTGCTGAAGCAAGACAGATTTACGACCGGATTTGATTTAAAGCACTCTGCGAAAAACAAAAAAAGAACTCTGTTTGGAGAACTAAAAAGGTAAAGAACTACAGCAAAAGGGCAAGAAAGATTTCTGGAAAGTGCGGAAGGTGGGAGGAAGTTAGAGTTGAAAGAGAAGAGAAGGAACTGAGACGGTGACACAGCAAAATCTGGAAGACATTTTTAACTATTAAAGAAGGAGATAGAACTACCAGCAAGACCAACATTGGACTCTAAGGACTAGTAAAATATAGACTATAAATATATCAACAAAAGGACAATAGATTAAAAGAAATATTTATAAGTGAGTACTTACATCCATAACTTATCTGAACTTTTACCCTAGATAAATTTAAATATTGACTTAAACTATACTCTACTTATATTCACATATATATAATTTAATTTAATTTAATTTAATTTAATTTAATTTAATGGATTTGTATGCCGCCCAACTCCCTAGGGACTCTGGGCGGCTCATAACATATTCAGATCCATTTCGACAGTACAAATGCAATAAAATACAATAATTAAAAACATATAAACATATAAAAATTAAAAGAGTATCGTCTCGCTTTCACCCTGCCTGCCGGAAGAGCCAGGTTTTTATTGCTTTCCGGAAGGCCAGCAGGGTGGGGATAGTCCTGATCTCCGGGGGAAGCTGGTTCCAGAGGGAGGGAGCTCCCACAGAGAAGGCCCTCCCCCTCGGCCCCACCAACCGACATTGTTTGGTCGATGGGACCTGGAGGAGGCCGACTCTGTGGGCCCTGACCAGTCGTAGGGAGGTATGCGGCAGGATGCGGTCCCGAAGTTAACCTGGCCCTGAGCCATGTAGGGCTTTAAAGGTAACGACCAACACCTTAAATTGGATCCGGAAACTAATGGGCAACCAATGCAGCTGGCGGAGAATTGGTGTTACGTGGGTGCATCTGGGTGCACCCACCACAGCTCGCCCAGCTGCATTTTGCACCAGTTGCAGTCACCGGACACTCTTCAAGGGTAGCCCCATGTAGAGCGCATTGCAGTAATCCAGCCGTGAGGTGATGAGGGCATGAGTGACTGTGAGAAGTGCCTCCCTCTCCAAGTAGGGTCGCAATTGGTGCACGAGACGTACTTGTGCAAAGGTCCCCCTAGCCACAGCTGAAAGATGTTGCTCCAATTTTAGCTGTGGATCTAGGAGGGCACCCAAATTGCGGACCCGTTCTGAGGGAGCTAATTTCTCTCCCCCAAGAACCAAGGAGGGACAGTTGGTCAGGTCCTTAGGAGGCAATATCCATAACCACTCAGTCTTGTCAGGGTTAAGTTTTAGCCGGTTCTTCCCCATCCAGACCCTAACATCATCCAGGCAGCGGCCCATTACATCTACGGCTTCCCCAAATTGAGACGGGGTGGAGATGTACAACTGGGTATCATCAGCATATTGCTGATACCTCACCCCGTGTCGTCGGATGATCTCACCCAGTGGCTTCATGTAGATGTTAAACAGGATGGGCGAGAGGACCGAGCCCTGAGGCACCCCACATAGTAGGGGCCTAGGGCTCGACCTCTGCCCCCCTGTCAACACCGACTGCGTCCTGTCAGAGAGGAAGGAGGAGAACCACTGCAAAACAGTGCTGCCCACCCCCACCTCTCCGAGACGACGCAGAAGGATACCATGGTCAATGGTATCGAAGGCCGCTGAGAGGTCAAGTAGCACCAGGATAGAGGAATAACCTCCATCCCGGGCTCGCCAGAGATCATCCATCAGGGTGACCAAAGCCGTTTCCGTACTGTAGCCGTGCCTGAAACCTGATTGAAAGGGATCCAGAAAATCCGTGTCATCCAACAGCCGTAGGAGCTGGAGCGCCACCACTTTCTCAACAACCTTCCCCACGAAGGGAAGGTTGGAGACTGGACGGAAGTTCTTTAAATCCGCCGGATCCAGGGAAGGCTTCTTGAGGAGGGGTCTCACCACCGCAGCTTTTAAGGGCTGCGGGACGGACCCCTCTCTCAAAGAAGCATTGACCAACGCCTGGAGCCAGCCGCGTGACACCTCCCTGGTGGCCGAAACCAGCCAGGAGGGGCACGGGTCCAATAAACAGGTGGCGGAGCTCATCGCTCCTATGGCCTTGTCTACATCCTCAGGAGTCACCGGTTCAAACCTATCCCAGATAACCGAACTAAGTCCTGCCCCGGTCATCTCGGCCTGTACTGCCCAATCGGAGTCCAGGTCTGTCCGAATCTGAATGACTTTATCCTCCAGAAACCGAGAAAATTCCTCAGCTCTACCCTGCAAGGGATCTCCGCCTTCCTCCTTAGCCAGAAGGGTGCGGGACACCCTAAACAGGGCGGCTGGGCGGGAGTCAGCGAACGCAATAAGAGCGGAAAAATGCGAACTTTTACTCTTAAACTGTGGACTCTGGACTATATATACAAACTGTACATTCTAGATATATTCATTGCTATATATTTACATATTTATACAATATCTATATAATAGAGTCTAGAAAATAACATTATATATAGAACCTAGATCAATTACTTTAGGCATTGATAATTATTGATTGACCCCTTGTGAATGTGATATAAATGTGATGTAAACGGTGATAACATTTATATATAATTTACAACTTATAGTGAAGGAATTAAGGGTGTGGTATAATCATTTGAGGAAATAGATATTAGATTCTAAGAAACAGATTGATGTGAGACTTGAAGAAGAAGATATAAATAGTAAAAAAATGAATAGTGGGAACTAAAGAAAGAATTGGTGCTAAAACAACAAGAGGGAGAAGAGGTTTCGTATGGTATACTGGGACACCATCTGGAGTGTATTAAAAATGTCTACTACATCCACTGTAACTAAAACAGGGAAACAAAAAACCTCCTCAACTCTACCCCCAACTCCATTAAACCAACGTACTACTGAAGGTTCCACAGGGGAGAGAGCAGGTGGAACTTCTAGCACACAAGTAACATCGACAACTCAAGCATCACTCCAGGAGATGATGATTAAAATGCAGGAGTCCATTGACAGAAATTACAACCACATGAGAGGGACAATAGGAGAGGTGAGGGACGATATCAAAAAGGTGGATGATAGGGTGGGAAGACTAGATGAGAGAATGGAATCAATTCAAGGAGTACTGACAAACAATGTACAGAGAATAAAAAAATAGAGGAACATAATGAGAGGATTGAACTTAGACTTCAAGTTGCAGAGAATAAAACGGATATAGTAAACAGGAATCTCGAAGAGGCCATTTTAAATCTAGAGCTTGAAAAATCGGCCTTCTTTCTTAGATTTCAAAATGTTACTGAAAGTAAAGACGAGAACTTACCGGAGGTCATGGTGCAAATAATTGCTAGTATGACAAATAGAACACTACAGGAAACAATAATGGATATGGATGAAATATATAGACTGAATACGAGCTATGCTCGAAAGAACAGACTACCGAAAGAAGTATATATCAGATTTACTAAAAGAATAGTTAGAGATGAAATCTATAACTTATCGAAAGAAAATACAGTTACACACAACGGTAAAGAGATATTAGTACTTAGACAAATACCAAGACGTGTAAGGGAAAAAAGGCGGCCCTATCAATTCTTATCCACTAAATTGAATAGACATAGGATATCCTTCAGGTGGCTATTACCTGAAGGAATGCTAATAACCTTATTGGATAAAAAACATAAACTCACAACAATAGAAGATGCCAGAGACTTCTACGAGCAGTATATTAAAGAATTAGAGGAACATGAAACTAAGGCAGAGGGGGAAAGGGAGAGTTTGGAGGAGATAAGTTCAGAAGAAAAATTACTGCAAAAAGAAGAAAGTGTAAGGACGGTAGCAGTTAATTATGGTAGAGATGGTGCGACAATGAGAGCATAGACCAAGGCAAAGAGAGCAAAACCAAGGGAAACCACCAACTGAACAGACAGTAAATTTACTATCCCTGAACATAAATGGACTAAACACCCACAAAAAAGAAAAAAATATTCCACAAATTACTAAATCAAAATGCAGACATTATCTGTCTACAAGAAACACACATCAAAAAAGAACAACATCAGATTTTGGAATTCCCAAAGTTAGGGAAACTATTCACAGCATTATCTACACATAAGAAGCGAGGAATAGCAATATATACAAAAGCATGGTTGAATCCAAAACTACTATATTCAGATGAGGACGGTAGAACACTGATAATACAAATAAAAAATGGAAGTAAATCTGTAACGATAGCAGTTATATATGCCCCAAATATAAATCAATCAGCCTTTTTCTCCAGCTTACATAAAAAATTACTAGAAATACAGTGGGAGAAATTATTGATAATAGGCGACTTCAACGCAGTCGTTGATAGGAAAAAGGACTATAAAGGTACCAATAAGAAAAAAGCAAGAAGATTACTACCGGCATCATTTGATCAATTGGCAACAGAATTTAATTTAAAAGACAGATGGCGATATCAAAATCCAGGCAGCAGGCAGTATACCTTCTTTTCATTTCCACACAAATCATGGTCGAGGATTGATATGGCCTGGGCAAATGGGGAATTCTTAAACGATTTGGCTGAGTCTGAAATTCTTCCAAACGCCTGGGCCGACCATAATCCTTTATGGATAAAATGGAAAGAGCCAAATAGTAAAATAAAAGTAAGATGGACCTTAAACCAAACAATAACAAAGGAAAAAGATTATATTAAAATGATGCAGAAAGAATTAGACATCTTTTTTTGGATTAATACTAAAGAACAGACTTCCCTAAGAACTCTATGGGATACAACGAAGGCATACATAAGGGGGCTGTCCATAGCTTACTTGGCCAAACATAATAAAGAGAGAAATAACAAACTAAATACATTAACAACTAAATTACACAAATTAGAGAAAACATTGCAAGAAGACCCCAAAGATTCCAAAACATTAGAGGACTTAAATATAACCAGGCATAAAATAAACTTGATAACGCAAGAGCACTTGGCCAGGAAACTTAAATTAGCAAAACAAAACTACTTCGAATCAGCCAATAAACCAGGAAGATGGCTCGCTTATAAACTTGCAAAAGAAAAAGCAGATAGAACAATTGACGCTCTTCAGGACCAAAACGGGGAAATACATACCAGAATCACTGAGAAAAAAAATATAATTCAAACTTTTTATACCGATCTTTACAAACAGGAAGACCCAAAAGACGAAGTAATTAAAGAATATCTCAATGAAAGCAATTTGCCAATCGTGCTGGAGGAGGACAGGAATACGCTAAATGACAAGATTACTCTAACGGAATTAAGAAATGCCATCGGTAAACAAAAGAATAATAAATCACCAGGTCCGGATGGTATCCCCTTTGAAATATACAAAAATTTACAAAGCTCATTAGAATTAGTAATGTTAGACTTATTCAATGAAACAATGGAAAAAGGGGAACTACCCGAGTCCTGGAAAGAAGCATATTTAATTCTGATATCCAAGGAAGATTCGAACAAACAACAGATTCAAAATTACAGACCGATTTCATTACTAAATACGGATTACAAAATACTCGCATCAATAATGGCTGAACGATTCAAAAAAATCTTAAATCGGATTATCCACTCAGATCAAAATGGTTTTTTACCCCACAGACAGATAAGGAACAACACTAGAATAATACTCAATATACTAGAGTACTACGATATACACATAGATAAACAACTAGCGCTTATATTTGTCGATGCCCAAAAAGCATTCGACAACCTTTACTGGCAATTTTTTATTATACAACTAGAAAAAATGAAATTTGGCAAAAAATTTATAGGGTTGATCAGAGCTATATATAGTAATCAAACAGCAAAAATAATAGTAAATAATGATATAACAGGGAAAATAGATATTAAAAAAGGAGTACGTCAAGGATGCCCGTTAGCCCCATTAATTTTCATATTAGCATTGGAAACCCTACTGAGGAAAGTAAGAAGCATGCAAGAGATAAAAGGCCTAAAAATCAGAAAGGAGGAATTCAAACTTCAAGCCTTCGCTGATGATATGACATTTATAGTTGAAGAACCTCTAGACCCGTGATGGCGAACCTATGGCACGGGTGCCACAAGTGGCACGCGGAGCCATATGGGTGGGAACGCGAGCTCAGGTCCGGCGTGCATGTGTGCACCAGCCGGCTGATTTTCGGGCCTTCTGGGCCCACTGGGAGTCGGGAAACAGGCTGTTTCCAGCCTCCAAAGGGGGTGGGGAAGGCCGTTTTCGCCCTCCCCAGGCTCCTAGAAAGGCTCTGGAGCCTGGGGAGAGCGAAAAATGGGCGTGCCATTGCATGCTGGGAGCAGGGGGGTCATGAGTGCATGTGCGGGGGTGCATGGAATTATGAGTGTGGGCACGCACACACGTGATCCCCCGCATTCCCCCCCCCTTTTGGCACGCGAACCAAAAAAGGTTTGCCATCACTGCTCTAGACACTGGCCCGACTCTAATCAATGAAATTGAAAAGTTTGGAAAGGCGGCAGGCCTAAAAATTAATAAGGAAAAAACAAAAATAATAACTAAAAACATGACACCAAAACAAAATATCAAATTGGAAAATTTATTAGGTATGAAAATAGTTAAAAGAGTTAAATATCTTGGGATATGGCTCACCGCGAGATGTAGCTCATTAAAGGAGGATAATTATATAAAACTAATACAGAAAATTAGTAAGGAACTTGACGGATGGTCAAAACTTCAATTATCATTTATGGGTAAAATTGCGACAATCAAAATAAACATCCTACCCAAGATCTTATTCCTATTCCAGGTAATCCCAATAAAGTTGAATAAAATGATTCACAAACTCATATGGGCCAAAAGAAAAGCGAGGATCAAACTGAAACTTCTTCAAGACCATAGGAGGAGAGGAGGATTTGGTCTCCCCAACTGGGAGCTATACCACCAATCTGCTACACTCAATTGGATGAGGGAATGGATCACACTTAAAAACAGAAGGATATTAACCCTAGAGGGTTTCGATTTGCAGATAGGTTGGCATGCCTTCTTATGGGGGGACACCTATAAAACACATACATATTTCCGCAGACATTATATAAGAAAGAACTTATTAGACACATGGCTAACAATAAGGAAGGACCATTATAGAAGTGTTCCAAAATGGATATCACCAACTGAAGCAATTATATACCCGAACCTCTCAGACGTAAATAAGATTATAACATATCAACAACTCCTAGACGAACACAATGAGATGTTCTCAAAACAAGAACTCAAAGAAAAAGGAATAGACCTTGATTGGTGGCACTATCTACAGGTCAAATCAAAATACAACAAAATTAAAACAAAATACGGATTTCAAAAAAAATGTGATTTAGATAGAATATTAATGGGCAATGACAAAAAAATGATTTCCAAACTATATAATTTCCTACTCCAATATAATCTATTCGAAGAGGTGGTAAAAGGCTCAATGATTGCGTGGGCACAAAACTTTGGTTATCCAATTAATTTAAACGAATGGGAAAAAATTTGGTCTATAAATTATAAATTAACACTGGCGATACCATACAAAGAAAACATATACAAAATGTTTTACCGGTGGCACCTTCCTCCAGCACGATTGGCAAAAATGTTCCCGAAACTTTCCCCAAAGTGCTGGAAATGCAAAGAAGGTATAGGAACATACTACCATCTATGGTGGACCTGCCCCAAAGCGAAGAACTTTTGGATTAAGATCAAAACCTGTCTTGAGCAAATAACCTAAAAAACGATTCCCCTAAAGCCGGAGCTTTTCTTATTAGGTATTTCCAGAGAAAAAATGACGAATGAAGACAGATACATAATTCTACACATTACAACAGCCGCAAGAATTATATATGCGCAAATTTGGAAAACCGAACAAATCCCAACTACGTTAAATCTCATTAATAAAGTATTTGAATGCGCAGAACTTAGTAGGATGTCATTGGAAATGCAAGACAAAGATGACTCTGAATTCTATAAAACTTGGGACAGGTGGTATAATTGGCTTAACCAAAACAAATATCAAAAATTGCAATAATTATGTGTCATGATCTTAGACAGTATAAATAATAACAAATGTCTACTTTTTTGCAAAGACCGGAACAAATTGTCGGAATATATACAATTTTACAAGGTTTTATTAATATTAATCAAGCTGAACAAAAGAACCATTGTTGAAAAAGGAAAAATTGTTTTATTGTAATGATAATAGACTGAACATAATATAACAAGAGAAAAGAATAAGGAAAATATTGGAAGATATAAGAAAGATAATGATGTAAATAATAACTATAAAGAATAAACATGTTTTTGTCTCACTAGGCTGTAAAAGGATAGTGTCGACGAGATGGTGGACATGTATGTTCAATGTTTTCTATACTCAAAGATATTTGATACTTTATTTATATATACATATGTTTATACATGTTTTTATGTTTGTTTCTATGTTTGTTTGTCTTTTTAACATAATTAATGAAGACTATTTTTAAAAAAATGTAATGGAGGAGGTTTTTCTCCCCCTTTCTCCTTTGTACTCACTCTCAGACTCCCAACTCTCAGCCAGCAGATCCTCCACCAGCTTCTGTGAAGTTAAAATGTAATGGGGGAAGTTTTTCTCTACCTTTCTCCTTTGTACTCTGTCTCAGACTCCCAACTCTCAGCCAGCAGGTCCTCCCCTACCTTCTGTGAAGTTAAAATGTAATGGGGGAAGTTTTCTCTCTCACTTTCTCCTTTGTACTCACTCTCAGACTTCCCACTCTCAGCCATCAGCTCCTCCCCCAGCTTCTGTGAAGTTAAATTGTAATGGGGGAAGTTTTTCTCTACCTTTCTCCTTTGTACTCTGTCTCAGACTCCCAACTCTCAGCCAGCAGGTCCTCCACTAGCTTCTGTGAAGTTAAAATGTAATGGGGGAAGTTTTCTCTCTCACTTTCTCCTTTGTACTCACTCTCAGACTTCCCACTCTCAACCATCAGCTCCTCCCCCAGCTTCTGTGAAGTTAAAATGTAATGGGGGAAGTTTTTCTCTCCCTTTCTCCTTTGTACTCTCTCTCTCAGACTCCCAACTCTCAGCCATCAGCTCCTCCCCCAGCTTCTGTGAAGTTAAAATGTAACGGAGGAAGTTTTTCTCTATTTCTCTCCTTTGTACTCTCTCTCAGACTCCCAACTCTCACCCATCAGCTCCTCCCCCAGCTTCTGTGAAGTTAAAATGTAATGGAGGAGGTTTTTCTCTCCCTTTCTCCTTTGTACTCTCACTCAGACTCCCAACCCTCAGCCAGCATCCCCACCCCTAGCTTCTGCAAAGTTAAAATGTAATGGAGGAAGTTTTTCTCTCCCTTTCTCCTTTCTACTCTCTCAGAGTCCCAACTCTCAGCCAGCAGTTCTTCCCCTAGCTTCTGTGAAGTTAAAATGTAATGGAGGAGGATTTTTCTCTATTTTTCTCTTTTGTACTCTCTCTCAGACTCCCAACTCTCAGGCAGCAGCTCCACACCGCCAGCTTCTGTGAAGTTAAAATGTAATGGAGGATGTTTTTTCTCTCCCTTTCTCCTTTGTACTCTCTCTCAGACTCCCAACTCTCAGCCAGCAGCTTTTCCACTAGCTTCTGTGAAGTTAAAATGTAATGGAGGAACTTTTTCTCTCCCTTTCTCCTTTGTACTCTATCTCTCAGACTCCCAACTCTCAGCCAGCAGCGCCTCCCCCAGCTTCTGTGAAGTTAAAATGTATTGGAGGAAGTTTTCTCTCTCACTTTCTGCTTTGTACTCTCTCAGACTCCCAACTCTCAGCCAGCAGTTCCTCCCCTAGCTTCTGTGAAGTTAAAATGTAATGGAGGAAGTTTTTCTCTCCCTTTCTCCTTTCTACTCTCACTCAGACTCCAAACACTCAGCCCTTTCCCATCTCTCACCCATCAGTTCCTCCCCCAGCTTCCGTTTAGCTAAAACGTAATGGAGGAGGTTTTTCTCTCCCTTTCTCCTTTGTACTCTCTCTCAGACTCCCAACTCTCAGCCAGCAGCTCCTCCCCTAGCTTCTGTGAAGTTAAAATGTAATGGAGGAGGTTTTTCTCTCCCTTTCTCCTTTGTACTCTCACTCAAACTCCCAACTCACAGCCAGCAGCTCCTCCCCTAGCTTCTGTGAAGTTAAAATGTAATGGAGGAAGTTTTTCTCTCCCTTTCTCCTTTGTACTCTCACTCAGACTCCCAACTCACAGCCAGCAGCTCCTCTCCTAGCTTCTGTGAAGTTAAAATGTAATGGAGGCAGTTTTTTCTCTCCCTTTCTCCTTTGTACTCTCGCTCAGACTCACAACACTCAGCCAGCATCCACACCCCTAGCTTCTGTGAATTTAAAATGTAATGGAGGAAGTTTTTCTCTATTTTTCTCCTTTGTACTCTCTCTCAGACTCCCAACTCTCAGCCAGCAGCTCCTCCCCTAGCTTCTGTGAAGTTAAAATGTAATGGAGGGGGTTTTTCTCTCCCTTTCTCCTTTGTACTCTCTCTCTCAGACTCCCAACACTCAGCCAGCATCCCCCACCCCAGCTTCTGTGAAGTTAAAATGTAATGGAGGAGGTTTTCTCTCTCCCTTTCTCCTTTGTACTCTCTCTCAGACTCCCAACACTCAGCCAGCATCCTCCACCCCAGCTTCTGTGAAGTTAAAATGTAATGGAGGAGGTTTTCTCTCTCCCTTTCTCCTTTGTACTCTCACTCAGACTCCAAACACTCAGCCCTTTCCCATCTCTCAGCCATCAGCTCCTCCCCCAGCTTCTGTTTAGTTAAAACGTAATGGAGGAGGTTTTTCTCTCCCTTTCTCCTTTGTACTCTCTCTCTCAGACTCCCAACTCTCAGCCATCAGCTCCTCCCCCAGCTTCTGTGAAGTTAAAATGTAATGGAGGAGGTTTTTCTCTCCCTTTCTCCTTTGTACTCTCACTCAGACTCCCAACCCTCAGCCAGCATCCCCACCCCTAGCTTCTGCAAAGTTAAAATGTAATGGATGAAGTTTTACTCTATTTTTCTCTTCTGTACTCTCTCTCAGACTCCCAACTCTCAGCCAGCAGCTCCTCCCCTAGCTTCTGTGAAGTTAAAATGTAATGGAGGAGGTTTTTCTCTCCCTTTCTCCTTTGTACTCTCTCTCTCAGACTCCCAATTCTCAGCCAGCAGCTCCTCCCCAAGCATCTGTGAAGTTAAAATGTATTGGAGGAAGTTTTCTCTCTCACTTTCTGCTTTGTACTCTCTCAGACTCCCAACTCTCAGCCAGCAGTTCCTCCCCTAGTTTCTGTGAAGTTAAAATGTAATGGAGGAAGTTTTTCTCTCCCTTTCTCCTTTGTACTCTCACTCAGACTCCCAACTCACAGCCAGCAGCTCCTCCCCTAACTTCTGTGAAGTTAAAATGTAATGGAGGCAGTTTTTTCTCTCCCTTTCTCCTTTGTACTCTCGCTCAGACTCACAAGACTCAGCCAGCATCCGCACCCCTAGCCTCTGTGAAGTTAAAATGTAATGGAGGAAGTTTTTCTCTATTTTTCTCTTTTGTACTCTCTCTCAGACTCCCAACTCTCAGCCAGCAGCTCCTCCCCTAGCTTCAGTGAAGTTAAAATGTAATGGAGGAGGTTTTTCTCTCCCTTTCTCCTTTGTACACTCTCTCTCAGACTCCCAACTCTCAGCCAGTAGCTCCTCCCCAAGCATCTGTGAAGTTAAAATGTAATGGATGAAGTTTTTTCTCTCTCCCTTTCTCCTTTGTACTCTCGCTCAGACTCCCAACTCTCAGGCAGCAGCTCCACACCCCCAGCTTCTATGAAGTTAAAATGTAATGGAGGAAGTTTTCTCTCTCCCTTTCTCCTTTGTACTCTCTCTCAGACTCCCAACACTCAGCCAGCATCCCCACCCCAGCTTCTGTGAAGTTAAAATGTAATGGAGGTGGTTTTTCTCTCCCTTTCTCCTTTCTACTCTCACTCAGACTCCAAACAATCAGCCCTTTCCCATCTCTCACCCATCAGTTCCTCCCCCAGCTTCCGTTTAGCTAAAACGTAATGGAGGAGGTTTTTCTCTCCCTTTCTCCTTTGTACTCTCTATCAGACTACCAACACTCAGCCAGCATCCCCACCCCTAGCTTCTGTGAAGTTAAAATGTAATGGAGGAAGTTTTTCTCTATTTTTCTCCTTTGTACTCTCTCTCAGACTCCCAACTCTCAGCCAGCAGCTCCTCCCCTAGCTTCTGTGAAGTTAAAATGTAATGGAGGAGGTTTTTCTCTCCCTTTCTCCTTTGTACTCTCACTCAGACTCCCAACTCACAGCCAGCAGCTCCTGCCCTAGCTTCTGTGAAGTTAAAATGTAATGGAGGAAGTTTTTCTCTCCCTTTCTCCTTTGTACTCTCACTCAGACTCCCAACTCACAGCCAGCAGCTCCTCCCCTAGCTTCTGTGAAGTTAAAATGTAATGGAGGCAGTTTTTTCTCTCCCTTTCTCCTTTGTACTCTCGCTCAGACTCACAACACTCAGCCAGCATCCACACCCCTAGCTTCTGTGAAGTTAAAATGTAATGGAGGAGGTTTTTCTCTCCCTTTCTCCTTTGTACTCTCTCTCTCAGACTCCCAACTCTCAGCCAGTAGCTCCTCCCCAAGCGTCTGTGAAGTTAAAATGTAATGGATGAAGTTTTTTTCTCTCCCTTTCTCCTTTGTACTCTCTCTCTCAGACTCCCAACTCTCAGCCAGCAGCTCCTCCCCTAGCTTCTGTGAAGTTAAAATGTAATGGAGGGGGTTTTTCTCTCCCTTTCTCCTTTGTACTCTCTCTCAGACTCCCAACTCTCAGCCAGCAGCTCCTCCCCTAGCTTCTGTGAAGTTAAAATGTAATGGAGGAGGTTTTTCTCTCCCTTTCTCCTTTGTACTCTCTCTCTCAGACTCCCAACTCTCAGCCAGTAGCTCCTCCCCAAGCGTCTGTGAAGTTAAAATGTAATGGATGAAGTTTTACTCTATTTTTCTCTTCTGTACTCTCTCTCAGACTCCCAACTCTCAGCCAGCAGCTCCTCCCCTAGCTTCTGTGAAGTTAAAATGTAATGGAGGAAGTTTTTCTATCCCTTTCTCCTTTGTACTCTCACTCAGACTCCGAACACTCAGCCCTTTCCCAACTCTCACCCATCAGCTCCTCCCCCAGCTTCTGTTTAGTTAAAACGTAATGGAGGAGGTTTTTCTCTATTTCTCTCCATTGTACTCTCTTTCAGACTCCCAACTCTCAGCCATCAGCTCCTCCCCCAGCTTCTGTGAAGTTAAAATGTAATGGAGGAGGTTTTTCTCTCCCTTTCTCCTTTGTACTCTCTCTCTCAGACTCCCAACACTCAGCCAGCATCCCCCACCCCAGCTTCTGTGAAGGTAAAATGTAATGCAGGTGGTTTTTCTATCCCTTTCTCCTTTGTACTCTCACTCAGACTCCGAACACTCAGCCCTTTCCCAACTCTCACCCATCAGCTCCTCCACCAGCTTCTGTTTATTTAAAACGTAATGGAGGAGGTTTTTCTCTATTTCTCTCCATTGTACTCTCTTTCAGACTCCCAACTCTCAGCCATCAGCTCCTCCCCCAGCTTCTGTGAAGTTAAAATGTAATGGAGGAGGTTTTTCTCTCCCTTTCTCCTTTTTACTCTCTCTCTCAGACTCCCAACTCTCAGCCAGTAGCTCCTCCCCAAGCTTCTGTGAAGTTAAAATGTAATGGAAGAAGTTTTTCTCTATTTTTCTCCTTTGTACTCACTCTCAGACTCCCAACTCTCAGCCAGCAGGTCCTCCCCTACCTTCTGTGAAGTTAAAATGTAATGGGGGAAGTTTTCTCTCTCACTTTCTCCTTTGTACTCACTCTCAGACTTCCCACTCTCAGCCATCAGCTCCTCCCCCAGCTTCTGTGAAGTTAAATTGTAATGGGGGAAGTTTTTCTCTACCTTTCTCCTTTGTACTCTGTCTCAGACTCCCAACTCTCAGCCAGCAGGTCCTCCACTAGCTTCTGTGAAGTTAAAATGTAATGGGGGAAGTTTTCTCTCTCACTTTCTCCTTTGTACTCACTCTCAGACTTCCCACTCTCAACCATCAGCTCCTCCCCCAGCTTCTGTGAAGTTAAAATGTAATGGGGGAAGTTTTTCTCTCCCTTTCTCCTTTGTACTCTCTCTCTCAGACTCCCAACTCTCAGCCATCAGCTCCTCCCCCAGCTTCTGTGAAGTTAAAATGTAACGGAGGAAGTTTTTCTCTATTTCTCTCCTTTGTACTCTCTCTCAGACTCCCAACTCTCACCCATCAGCTCCTCCCCCAGCTTCTGTGAAGTTAAAATGTAATGGAGGAGGTTTTTCTCTCCCTTTCTCCTTTGTACTCTCACTCAGACTCCCAACCCTCAGCCAGCATCCCCACCCCTAGCTTCTGCAAAGTTAAAATGTAATGGAGGAAGTTTTTCTCTCCCTTTCTCCTTTCTACTCTCTCAGAGTCCCAACTCTCAGCCAGCAGTTCTTCCCCTAGCTTCTGTGAAGTTAAAATGTAATGGAGGAGGATTTTTCTCTATTTTTCTCTTTTGTACTCTCTCTCAGACTCCCAACTCTCAGGCAGCAGCTCCACACCGCCAGCTTCTGTGAAGTTAAAATGTAATGGAGGATGTTTTTTCTCTCCCTTTCTCCTTTGTACTCTCTCTCAGACTCCCAACTCTCAGCCAGCAGCTTTTCCACTAGCTTCTGTGAAGTTAAAATGTAATGGAGGAACTTTTTCTCTCCCTTTCTCCTTTGTACTCTATCTCTCAGACTCCCAACTCTCAGCCAGCAGCGCCTCCCCCAGCTTCTGTGAAGTTAAAATGTATTGGAGGAAGTTTTCTCTCTCACTTTCTGCTTTGTACTCTCTCAGACTCCCAACTCTCAGCCAGCAGTTCCTCCCCTAGCTTCTGTGAAGTTAAAATGTAATGGAGGAAGTTTTTCTCTCCCTTTCTCCTTTCTACTCTCACTCAGACTCCAAACACTCAGCCCTTTCCCATCTCTCACCCATCAGTTCCTCCCCCAGCTTCCGTTTAGCTAAAACGTAATGGAGGAGGTTTTTCTCTCCCTTTCTCCTTTGTACTCTCTCTCAGACTCCCAACTCTCAGCCAGCAGCTCCTCCCCTAGCTTCTGTGAAGTTAAAATGTAATGGAGGAGGTTTTTCTCTCCCTTTCTCCTTTGTACTCTCACTCAAACTCCCAACTCACAGCCAGCAGCTCCTCCCCTAGCTTCTGTGAAGTTAAAATGTAATGGAGGAAGTTTTTCTCTCCCTTTCTCCTTTGTACTCTCACTCAGACTCCCAACTCACAGCCAGCAGCTCCTCTCCTAGCTTCTGTGAAGTTAAAATGTAATGGAGGCAGTTTTTTCTCTCCCTTTCTCCTTTGTACTCTCGCTCAGACTCACAACACTCAGCCAGCATCCACACCCCTAGCTTCTGTGAATTTAAAATGTAATGGAGGAAGTTTTTCTCTATTTTTCTCCTTTGTACTCTCTCTCAGACTCCCAACTCTCAGCCAGCAGCTCCTCCCCTAGCTTCTGTGAAGTTAAAATGTAATGGAGGGGGTTTTTCTCTCCCTTTCTCCTTTGTACTCTCTCTCTCAGACTCCCAACACTCAGCCAGCATCCCCCACCCCAGCTTCTGTGAAGTTAAAATGTAATGGAGGAGGTTTTCTCTCTCCCTTTCTCCTTTGTACTCTCTCTCAGACTCCCAACACTCAGCCAGCATCCTCCACCCCAGCTTCTGTGAAGTTAAAATGTAATGGAGGAGGTTTTCTCTCTCCCTTTCTCCTTTGTACTCTCACTCAGACTCCAAACACTCAGCCCTTTCCCATCTCTCAGCCATCAGCTCCTCCCCCAGCTTCTGTTTAGTTAAAACGTAATGGAGGAGGTTTTTCTCTCCCTTTCTCCTTTGTACTCTCTCTCTCAGACTCCCAACTCTCAGCCATCAGCTCCTCCCCCAGCTTCTGTGAAGTTAAAATGTAATGGAGGAGGTTTTTCTCTCCCTTTCTCCTTTGTACTCTCACTCAGACTCCCAACCCTCAGCCAGCATCCCCACCCCTAGCTTCTGCAAAGTTAAAATGTAATGGATGAAGTTTTACTCTATTTTTCTCTTCTGTACTCTCTCTCAGACTCCCAACTCTCAGCCAGCAGCTCCTCCCCTAGCTTCTGTGAAGTTAAAATGTAATGGAGGAGGTTTTTCTCTCCCTTTCTCCTTTGTACTCTCTCTCTCAGACTCCCAATTCTCAGCCAGCAGCTCCTCCCCAAGCATCTGTGAAGTTAAAATGTATTGGAGGAAGTTTTCTCTCTCACTTTCTGCTTTGTACTCTCTCAGACTCCCAACTCTCAGCCAGCAGTTCCTCCCCTAGTTTCTGTGAAGTTAAAATGTAATGGAGGAAGTTTTTCTCTCCCTTTCTCCTTTGTACTCTCACTCAGACTCCCAACTCACAGCCAGCAGCTCCTCCCCTAACTTCTGTGAAGTTAAAATGTAATGGAGGCAGTTTTTTCTCTCCCTTTCTCCTTTGTACTCTCGCTCAGACTCACAAGACTCAGCCAGCATCCGCACCCCTAGCCTCTGTGAAGTTAAAATGTAATGGAGGAAGTTTTTCTCTATTTTTCTCTTTTGTACTCTCTCTCAGACTCCCAACTCTCAGCCAGCAGCTCCTCCCCTAGCTTCAGTGAAGTTAAAATGTAATGGAGGAGGTTTTTCTCTCCCTTTCTCCTTTGTACACTCTCTCTCAGACTCCCAACTCTCAGCCAGTAGCTCCTCCCCAAGCATCTGTGAAGTTAAAATGTAATGGATGAAGTTTTTTCTCTCTCCCTTTCTCCTTTGTACTCTCGCTCAGACTCCCAACTCTCAGGCAGCAGCTCCACACCCCCAGCTTCTATGAAGTTAAAATGTAATGGAGGAAGTTTTCTCTCTCCCTTTCTCCTTTGTACTCTCTCTCAGACTCCCAACACTCAGCCAGCATCCCCACCCCAGCTTCTGTGAAGTTAAAATGTAATGGAGGTGGTTTTTCTCTCCCTTTCTCCTTTCTACTCTCACTCAGACTCCAAACAATCAGCCCTTTCCCATCTCTCACCCATCAGTTCCTCCCCCAGCTTCCGTTTAGCTAAAACGTAATGGAGGAGGTTTTTCTCTCCCTTTCTCCTTTGTACTCTCTATCAGACTACCAACACTCAGCCAGCATCCCCACCCCTAGCTTCTGTGAAGTTAAAATGTAATGGAGGAAGTTTTTCTCTATTTTTCTCCTTTGTACTCTCTCTCAGACTCCCAACTCTCAGCCAGCAGCTCCTCCCCTAGCTTCTGTGAAGTTAAAATGTAATGGAGGAGGTTTTTCTCTCCCTTTCTCCTTTGTACTCTCACTCAGACTCCCAACTCACAGCCAGCAGCTCCTGCCCTAGCTTCTGTGAAGTTAAAATGTAATGGAGGAAGTTTTTCTCTCCCTTTCTCCTTTGTACTCTCACTCAGACTCCCAACTCACAGCCAGCAGCTCCTCCCCTAGCTTCTGTGAAGTTAAAATGTAATGGAGGCAGTTTTTTCTCTCCCTTTCTCCTTTGTACTCTCGCTCAGACTCACAACACTCAGCCAGCATCCACACCCCTAGCTTCTGTGAAGTTAAAATGTAATGGAGGAGGTTTTTCTCTCCCTTTCTCCTTTGTACTCTCTCTCTCAGACTCCCAACTCTCAGCCAGTAGCTCCTCCCCAAGCGTCTGTGAAGTTAAAATGTAATGGATGAAGTTTTTTTCTCTCCCTTTCTCCTTTGTACTCTCTCTCTCAGACTCCCAACTCTCAGCCAGCAGCTCCTCCCCTAGCTTCTGTGAAGTTAAAATGTAATGGAGGGGGTTTTTCTCTCCCTTTCTCCTTTGTACTCTCTCTCAGACTCCCAACTCTCAGCCAGCAGCTCCTCCCCTAGCTTCTGTGAAGTTAAAATGTAATGGAGGAGGTTTTTCTCTCCCTTTCTCCTTTGTACTCTCTCTCTCAGACTCCCAACTCTCAGCCAGTAGCTCCTCCCCAAGCGTCTGTGAAGTTAAAATGTAATGGATGAAGTTTTACTCTATTTTTCTCTTCTGTACTCTCTCTCAGACTCCCAACTCTCAGCCAGCAGCTCCTCCCCTAGCTTCTGTGAAGTTAAAATGTAATGGAGGAAGTTTTTCTATCCCTTTCTCCTTTGTACTCTCACTCAGACTCCGAACACTCAGCCCTTTCCCAACTCTCACCCATCAGCTCCTCCCCCAGCTTCTGTTTAGTTAAAACGTAATGGAGGAGGTTTTTCTCTATTTCTCTCCATTGTACTCTCTTTCAGACTCCCAACTCTCAGCCATCAGCTCCTCCCCCAGCTTCTGTGAAGTTAAAATGTAATGGAGGAGGTTTTTCTCTCCCTTTCTCCTTTGTACTCTCTCTCTCAGACTCCCAACACTCAGCCAGCATCCCCCACCCCAGCTTCTGTGAAGGTAAAATGTAATGCAGGTGGTTTTTCTATCCCTTTCTCCTTTGTACTCTCACTCAGACTCCGAACACTCAGCCCTTTCCCAACTCTCACCCATCAGCTCCTCCACCAGCTTCTGTTTATTTAAAACGTAATGGAGGAGGTTTTTCTCTATTTCTCTCCATTGTACTCTCTTTCAGACTCCCAACTCTCAGCCATCAGCTCCTCCCCCAGCTTCTGTGAAGTTAAAATGTAATGGAGGAGGTTTTTCTCTCCCTTTCTCCTTTTTACTCTCTCTCTCAGACTCCCAACTCTCAGCCAGTAGCTCCTCCCCAAGCTTCTGTGAAGTTAAAATGTAATGGAAGAAGTTTTTCTCTATTTTTCTCCTTTGTACTCTCTCTCAGACTCCCAACTCTCAGCCAGCAGGTCCTCCCCTAGCTTCTGTGAAGTTAAAATGTAATGGAGGAAGTTTTTCTCTCACTTTCTCCTTTGTACTCTCACTCAGACTCCCAACTCACAGCCAGCAGCTCCTCCCCTAGCTTCTGTGAAGTTAAAATGTAATGGAGGCAGTTTTTTCTCTCCCTTTCTCCTTTGTACTCTCACTCAGACTCCCAACACTCACCCCTTTCCCATCTCTCACCCATGAGCTCCTCCCCCAGCTTCCGTTTAGTTAAAACGTAATGGAGGAGGTTTTTCGCTCTTTTTCTCCTTTGTACTCTCTCTCTCAGACTCCCAACTCTCAGTCATCAGCTCCTCCCCCAGCTTCTCTGAAGTTAAAATGTAATGGAGGAAGTTTTTCTCTATTTCTCTCCTTTGTACTCTCTCTCAGACTCCCAACTCTCACCCATCAGCTCCTCCCCCAGCTTCTGTGAAGTTAAAATGTAATGGAGGAGGTTTTTCTCTCCCTTTCTCCTTTGTACTCTCACTCAGACTCCCAACCCTCAGCCAGCATCCCCACCCCTAGCTTCTGTGAAGTTAAAATGTAATGGAGGAAGTTTTTCTCTATTTTTCTCTTTTGTACTCTCTCTCAGACAAAAAACTCTCAGCCAACAGCTCCTCCCCCTAGCTTCTGTGAAGTTAAAATGTAATGGAAGAGGTTTTCTCTCTCCCTTTCTCCTTTGTACTCTCTCTCAGACTCAAAACTCTCACCCATCAGTTCCTCCCCCAGGTTCTGTGAAGTTAAAATGTAATGAAGGAAGTTTTCTCTTTTCCTTTCTCCTTTGTACTCTCTCAGACTCCCAACTCTCAGCCAGCAGTTCCTCCCCTAGCTTCTGTGAAGTTAAAATGTAATGGAGGAAGTTTTTCTCTATTTTTCTCTTTTGTACTCTCTCTCAGACTCCCAACTCTCAGCCAGCAGCTCCTCCCCTAGCTTCTGTGAAGTTAAAATGTAATGGAAGAGGTTTTCTCTCTCCCTTTCTCCTTTGTACTCTCTCTCAGACTCACAACTCTCACCCATCAGTTCCTCCCCCAGCTTCTGTGAAGTTAAAATGTAATGAAGGAAGTTTTCTCTCTCCCTTTCTCCTTTGTACTCTCTCTCAGACTCAAAACTCTCAGCCAGCAGTTCCTCCCCTAGCTTTGTAATGGAGGAAGTTTTTTCTCACCCTTTCTCCTTTGTACTCTCTCAGACTCCCAACTCTCAGCCAGCAGTTCCTCCCCTAGCTTCTGTGAAGTTAAAATGTAATGGAGGAAGTTTTTTCTCTCCCTTTCTCCTTTGTACTCTCGCTCAGACTCACAAACTCAGCCAGCATCCCCACCCCAGCTTCTGTGAAGTTAAAATGTAATGGAGGTGGTTTTTCTCTCCCTTTCTCCTTTGTACTCTCACTCAGACTCCCAACACTCAGTTAAAGTTAAAATGTAATGGAGGAAGTTTTTTCTCTCCCTTTCTCCTTTGTACTCTCACTCAGACTCCCAACACTCAGTTAAAGTTAAAATGTAATGGAGGAAGTTTTTTCTCTCCCTTTCTCCTTTCTACTCTCACTCAGACTCCAAACAATCAGCCCTTTCCCATCTCTCACCCATCAGTTCCTCCCCCAGCTTCCGTTTAGCTAAAACGTAATGGAGGAGGTTTTTCTCTCCCTTTCTCCTTTGTACTCTCTATCAGACTACCAACACTCAGCCAGCATCCCCACCCCTAGCTTCTGTGAAGTTAAAATGTAATGGAGGAAGTTTTTCTCTATTTTTCTCCTTTGTACTCTCTCTCAGACTCCCAACTCTCAGCCAGCAGCTCCTCCCCTAGCTTCTGTGAAGTTAAAATGTAATGGAGGAGGTTTTTCTCTCCCTTTCTCCTTTGTACTCTCACTCAGACTCCCAACTCACAGCCAGCAGCTCCTCCCCTAGCTTCTGTGAAGTTAAAATGTAATGGAGGAAGTTTTTCTCTCCCTTTCTCCTTTGTACTCTCACTCAGACTCCCAACTCACAGCCAGCAGCTCCTCCCCTAGCTTCTGTGAAGTTAAAATGTAATGGAGGCAGTTTTTTCTCTCCCTTTCTCCTTTGTACTCTCGCTCAGACTCACAACACTCAGCCAGCATCCACACCCCTAGCTTCTGTGAAGTTAAAATGTAATGGAGGAAGTTTTTTTCTATTTTTCTCTTTTGTACTCTCTCTCAGACTCCCAACTCTCAGCCAGCAGCTCCTCCCCTAGCTTCTGTGAAGTTAAAATGTAATGGAGGAGGTTTTTCTCTCCCTTTCTCCTTTGTACTCTCTCTCTCAGACTCCCAACTCTCAGCCAGTAGCTCCTCCCCAAGCGTCTGTGAAGTTAAAATGTAATGGATGAAGCTTTTTTCTCTCCCTTTCTCCTTTGTACTCTCTCTCTCAGACTCCCAACTCTCAGCCAGCAGCTCCTCCCCTAGCTTCTGTGAAGTTAAAATGTAATGGAGGGGGTTTTTCTCTCCCTTTCTCCTTTGTACTCTCTCTCAGACTCCCAACTCTCAGCCAGCAGCTCCTCCCCTAGCTTCTGTGAAGTTAAAATGTAATGGAGGAGGTTTTTCTCTCCCTTTCTCCTTTGTACTCTCTCTCTCAGACTCCCAACTCTCAGCCAGTAGCTCCTCCCCAAGCGTCTGTGAAGTTAAAATGTAATGGATGAAGTTTTACTCTATTTTTCTCTTCTGTACTCTCTCTCAGACTCCCAACTCTCAGCCAGCAGCTCCTCCCCTAGCTTCTGTGAAGTTAAAATGTAATGGAGGAAGTTTTTCTATCCCTTTCTCCTTTGTACTCTCACTCAGACTCCGAACACTCAGCCCTTTCCCAACTCTCACCCATCAGCTCCTCCCCCAGCTTCTGTTTAGTTAAAACGTAATGGAGGAGGTTTTTCTCTATTTCTCTCCATTGTACTCTCTTTCAGACTCCCAACTCTCAGCCATCAGCTCCTCCCCCAGCTTCTGTGAAGTTAAAATGTAATGGAGGAGGTTTTTCTCTCCCTTTCTCCTTTGTACTCTCTCTCTCAGACTCCCAACACTCAGCCAGCATCCCCCACCCCAGCTTCTGTGAAGTTAAAATGTAATGCAGGTGGTTTTTCTATCCCTTTCTCCTTTGTACTTTCACTCAGACTCCGAACACTCAGCCCTTTCCCAACTCTCACCCATCAGCTCCTCCCCCAGCTTCTGTTTAGTTAAAACGTAATGGAGGAGGTTTTTCTCTATTTCTCTCCATTGTACTCTCTTTCAGACTCCCAACTCTCAGCCATCAGCTCCTCCCCCAGCTTCTGTGAAGTTAAAATGTAATGGAGGAGGTTTTTCTCTCCCTTTCTCCTTTTTACTCTCTCTCTCAGACTCCCAACTCTCAGCCAGTAGCTCCTCCCCAAGCTTCTGTGAAGTTAAAATGTAATGGAAGAAGTTTTTCTCTATTTTTCTCCTTTGTACTCTCTCTCAGACTCCCAACTCTCAGCCAGCAGGTCCTCCCCTAGCTTCTGTGAAGTTAAAATGTAATGGAGGAAGTTTTTCTCTCACTTTCTCCTTTGTACTCTCACTCAGACTCCCAACTCACAGCCAGCAGCTCCTCCCCTAGCTTCTGTGAAGTTAAAATGTAATGGAGGCAGTTTTTTCTCTCCCTTTCTCCTTTGTACTCTCACTCAGACTCCCAACACTCACCCCTTTCCCATCTCTCACCCATGAGCTCCTCCCCCAGCTTCCGTTTAGTTAAAACGTAATGGAGGAGGTTTTTCGCTCTTTTTCTCCTTTGTACTCTCTCTCTCAGACTCCCAACTCTCAGTCATCAGCTCCTCCCCCAGCTTCTCTGAAGTTAAAATGTAATGGAGGAAGTTTTTCTCTATTTCTCTCCTTTGTACTCTCTCTCAGACTCCCAACTCTCACCCATCAGCTCCTCCCCCAGCTTCTGTGAAGTTAAAATGTAATGGAGGAGGTTTTTCTCTCCCTTTCTCCTTTGTACTCTCACTCAGACTCCCAACCCTCAGCCAGCATCCCCACCCCTAGCTTCTGTGAAGTTAAAATGTAATGGAGGAAGTTTTTCTCTATTTTTCTCTTTTGTACTCTCTCTCAGACAAAAAACTCTCAGCCAACAGCTCCTCCCCCTAGCTTCTGTGAAGTTAAAATGTAATGGAAGAGGTTTTCTCTCTCCCTTTCTCCTTTGTACTCTCTCTCAGACTCAAAACTCTCACCCATCAGTTCCTCCCCCAGGTTCTGTGAAGTTAAAATGTAATGAAGGAAGTTTTCTCTTTTCCTTTCTCCTTTGTACTCTCTCAGACTCCCAACTCTCAGCCAGCAGTTCCTCCCCTAGCTTCTGTGAAGTTAAAATGTAATGGAGGAAGTTTTTCTCTATTTTTCTCTTTTGTACTCTCTCTCAGACTCCCAACTCTCAGCCAGCAGCTCCTCCCCTAGCTTCTGTGAAGTTAAAATGTAATGGAAGAGGTTTTCTCTCTCCCTTTCTCCTTTGTACTCTCTCTCAGACTCACAACTCTCACCCATCAGTTCCTCCCTCAGCTTCTGTGAAGTTAAAATGTAATGAAGGAAGTTTTCTCTCTCCCTTTCTCCTTTGTACTCTCTCTCAGACTCAAAACTCTCAGCCAGCAGTTCCTCCCCTAGCTTTGTAATGGAGGAAGTTTTTTCTCACCCTTTCTCCTTTGTACTCTCTCTCAGACTCACAACTCTCACCCATCAGTTCCTCCCCCAGCTTCTGTGAAGTTAAAATGTAATGAAGGAAGTTTTCTCTCTCCCTTTCTCCTTTGTACTCTCTCTCAGACTCAAAACTCTCAGCCAGCAGCTCCTCCCCTAGCTTCTGTGAAGTTAAAATGTAATGGAGGAAGTTTTTCTCTATTTTTCTCTTTTGTACTCTCTCTCAGACAAAAAACTCTCAGCCAACAGCTCCTCCCCCTAGCTTCTGTGAAGTTAAAATGTAATGGAAGAGGTTTTCTCTCTCCCTTTCTCCTTTGTACTCTCTCTCAGACTCAAAACTCTCACCCATCAGTTCCTCCCCCAGGTTCTGTGAAGTTAAAATGTAATGAAGGAAGTTTTCTCTTTTCCTTTCTCCTTTGTACTCTCTCAGACTCCCAACTCTCAGCCAGCAGTTCCTCCCCTAGCTTCTGTGAAGTTAAAATGTAATGGAGGAAGTTTTTCTCTATTTTTCTCTTTTGTACTCTCTCTCAGACTCCCAATTCTCAGCCAGCAGCTCCTCCCCTAGCTTCTGTGAAGTTAAAATGTAATGGAAGAGGTTTTCTCTCTCCCTTTCTCCTTTGTACTCTCTCTCAGACTCACAACTCTCACCCATCAGTTCCTCCCCCAGCTTCTGTGAAGTTAAAATGTAATGAAGGAAGTTTTCTCTCTTCCTTTCTCCTTTGTACTCTCTCTCAGACTCAAAACTCTCAGCCAGCAGTTCCTCCCCTAGCTTTGTAATGGAGGAAGTTTTTTCTCACCCTTTCTCCTTTGTACTCTCTCAGACTCCCAACTCTCAGCCAGCAGTTCCTCCCCTAGCTTCTGTGAAGTTAAAATGTAATGGAGGAAGTTTTTTCTCTCCCTTTCTCCTTTGTACTCTCGCTCAGACTCACAAACTCAGCCAGCATCCCCACCCCAGCTTCTGTGAAGTTAAAATGTAATGGAGGTGGTTTTTCTCTCCCTTTCTCCTTTGTACTCTCACTCAGACTCCCAACACTCAGTTAAAGTTAAAATGTAATGGAGGAAGTTTTTTCTCTCCCTTTCTCCTTTGTACTCTCTCTCACACTCCCAACCCTCAGCCAGCATCCCCACCCCTAGCTTCTGCGAAGTTAAAATGTAATGGAGGAAGTTTTTCTCTAGTTTTATCCTTTGTACTCTCTCTCAGACTCCCAACACTCAGCCAGCATCCACACCCCTAGCTTCTGAGAAGTTAAAATGTAATGGAGGAAGTTTTTCTCTCCCTTTCTCCTTTGTACTCTCACTCAGACTCCCAACACTCAGTTAAAGTTAAAATGTAATGGAGGAAGTTTTTTCTCTCCCTTTGTCCTTTGTACTCTCTCTCACACTCCCAACCCTCAGCCAGCATCCCCACCCCTAGCTTCTGCGAAGTTAAAATGTAATGGAGGAAGTTTTTCTCTAGTTTTATCCTTTGTACTCTCTCTCAGACTCCCAACACTCAGCCAGCATCCACACCCCTAGCTTCTGTGAAGTTAAAATGTAATGGAGGAAGTTTTTCTCTCCCTTTCTCCTTTGTACTCTCTCTCTCAGACTCCCATCTCTCACCCATCAGCTCCTCCCCCAGCTTCTGTTTAGTTAAAACATAATGGAGGAGGTTTTTCTCTCCCTTTCTCCTTTGTACTATCTCTCTCAGACTCCCAACTCTCAGCCAGCAGCTTTTCCACTAGCTTCTGTGAAGTTAAAATGTAATGGAGGAACTTTTTCCTCTCCCTTTCTCCTTTGTACTCTATCTCTCAGACTCCCAACTCTCAGCCAGCAGCGCCTCCCCCAGCTTCTGTGAAGTTAAAATGTATTGGAGGAAGTTTTCTCTCTCACTTTCTGCTTTGTACTCTCTCAGACTCCCAACTCTCAGCCAGCAGTTCCTCCCCTAGCTTCTGTGAAGTTAAAATGTAATGGAGGAAGTTTTTCTCTCCCTTTCTCCTTTCTCCTCTCACTCAGACTCCAAACACTCAGCCCTTTCCCATCTCTCACCCATCAGTTCCTCCCCCAGCTTCCGTTTAGCTAAAACGTAATGGAGGAGGTTTTTCTCTCCCTTTCTCCTTTGTACTCTCTCTCAGACTCCCAACACTCAGCCAGCATCCCCACCCCTAGCTTCTGTGAAGTTAAAATGTAATGGAGGAAGTTTTTCTCTATTTTTCTCCTTTGTACTCTCTCTCAGACTCCCAACTCTCAGCCAGCAGCTCCTCCCCTGGCTTCTGTGAAGTTAAAATGTAATGGAGGAGGTTTTTCTCTCCCTTTCTCCTTTGTACTCTCACTCAGACTCCCAACTCACAGCCAGCAGCTCCTCCCCTAGCTTCTGTGAAGTTAAAATGTAATGGAGGAAGTTTTTCTCTCCCTTTCTCCTTTGTACTCTCACTCAGACTCCCAACTCACAGCCAGCAGCTCCTCTCCTAGCTTCTGTGAAGTTAAAATGTAATGGAGGCAGTTTTTTCTCTCCCTTTCTCCTTTGTACTCTCGCTCAGACTCACAACACTCAGCCAGCATCCACACCCCTAGCTTCTGTGAAGTTAAAATGTAATGGAGGAAGTTTTTCTCTATTTTTCTCCTTTGTACTCTCTCTCAGACTCCCAACTCTCAGCCAGCAGCTCCTCCCCTAGCTTCTGTGATGTTAAAATGTAATGGAGGGGGTTTTTCTCTCCCTTTCTCCTTTGTACTCTCTCTCTCAGACTCCCAACACTCAGCCAGCATCCCCCACCCCAGCTTCTGTGATGTTAAAAGGTAATGGAGGAGGTTTTCTCTCTCCCTTTCTCCTTTGTACTCTCTCTCAGACTCCCAACACTCAGCCAGCATCCTCCACCCCAGCTTCTGTGAAGTTAAAATGTAATGGAGGAGGTTTTCTCTCTCCCTTTCTCCTTTGTCCTCTCACTCAGACTCCAAACACTCAGCCCTTTCCCATCTCTCACCCATCAGCTCCTCCCTCAGCTTCTGTTTAGTTAAAACGTAATGGAGGAGGTTTTTCTCTCCCTTTCTCCTTTGTACTCTCTCTCTCAGACTCCCAACTCTCAGCCATCAGCTCCTTCCCCAGCTTCTGTGAAGTTAAAATGTAACGGAGGAAGTTTTTCTCTATTTCTCTCCTTTGTACTCTCTCTCAGACTCCCAACTCTCACCCATCAGCTCCTCCCCCAGCGTCTGTGAAGTTAAAATGTAATGGAGGAGGTTTTTCTCTCCCTTTCTCCTTTGTACTCTCACTCAGACTCCCAACCCTCAGCCAGCATCCCCACCCCTAGTTTCTGCAAAGTTAAAATGTAATGGATGAAGTTTTACTCTATTTTTCTCTTCTGTACTCTCTCTCAGACTCCCAACTCTCAGCCAGCAGCTCCTCCCCTAGCTTCTGTGAAGTTAAAATGTAATGGAGGAGGTTTTTCTCTCCCTTTCTCCTCTGTACTCTCTCTCTCAGACTCCCAATTCTCAGCCAGTAGCTCCTCCCCAAGCATCTGTGAAGTTAAAATGTAATGGAGGAACTTTTTCTCTCCCTTTCTCCTTTGTACTCTATCTCTCAGACTCCCAACTCTCAGCCAGGAGCGCCTCCCCCAGCTTCTGTGAAGTTAAAATGTATTGGAGGAAGTTTTCTCTCTCACTTTCTGCTTTGTACTCTCTCAGACTCCCAACTCTCAGCCAGCAGTTCCTCCCCTAGCTTCTGTGAAGTTAAAATGTAATGGAGGAAGTTTTTCTCAATTTTTCTCCTTTGTACTCTCTCTCAGACTCCCAACTCTCAGCCAGCAGGTCCTCCCCTAGCTTCTGTGAAGTTAAAATGTAATGGAGGAAGTTTTTCTCTCACTTTCTCCTTTGTACTCTCACTCAGACTCCCAACTCACAGCCAGCAGCTCCTCCCCTAGCTTCTGTGAAGTTAAAATGTAATGGAGGAGGTTTTTCTCTCCTTTTCTCCTTTGTACTCTCTCTCTCAGACTCCCAACTCTCACCAGTAGCTCCTCCCCAAGCATCTGTGAAGTTAAAATGTAATGGATGAAGTTTTTTTTCTCTCCCTTTCTCCTTTGTACTCTCGCTCAGACTCCCAACTCTCAGGCAGCAGCTCCACACCCCCAGCTTCTATGAAGTTAAAATGTAATGGAGGAAGTTTTCTCTCTCCCTTTCTCCTTTGTACTCTCTCTCAGACTCCCAACACTCAGCCAGCATCCCCACCCCAGCTTCTGTGAAGTTAAAATGTAATGGAGGTGGTTTTTCTCTCCCTTTCTCCTTTCTACTCTCACTCAGACTCCAAACAATCAGCCCTTTCCCATCTCTCACCCATCAGTTCCTCCCCCAGCTTCCGTTTAGCTAAAATGTAATGGAGGAGGTTTTTCTCTCCCTTTCTCCTTTGTACTCTCTATCAGACTACCAACACTCAGCCAGCATCCCCACCCCTAGCTTCTGTGAAGTTAAAATGTAATGGAGGAGGTTTTTCTCTCCCTTTCTCCTTTGTACTCTCACTCAGACTCCCAACTCACAGCCAGCAGCTCCTCCCCTAGCTTCTGTGAAGTTAAAATGTAATGGAGGAAGTTTTTCTCTCCCTTTCTCCTTTGTACTCTCACTCAGACTCCCAACTCACAGCCAGCAGCTCCTCCCCTAGCTTCTGTGAAGTTAAAATGTAATGGAGGCTGTTTTTTCTCTCCCTTTCTCCTTTGTACTCTCGCTCAGACTCCCAACTCTCAGCCAGCAGCTCCTCCCCTAGCTTCTGTGAAGTTAAAATGTAATGGAGGAGGTTTTTCTCTCCCTTTCTCCTTTGTACTCTCTCTCTCAGACTCCCAACTCTCAGCCAGTAGCTCCTCCCCAAGCGTCTGTGAAGTTAAAATGTAATGGATGAAGTTTTTTTCTATCCCTTTCTCCTTTGTACTCTCTCTCTCAGACTCCCAACTCTCAGCCAGCAGCTCCTCCCCTAGCTTCTGTGAAGTTAAAATGTAATGGAGGGGGTTTTTCTCTCCCTTTCTCCTTTGTACTCTCTCTCAGACTCCCAACTCTCAGCCAGCAGCTCCTCCCCTAGCTTCTGTGAAGTTAAAATGTAATGGAGGAGGTTTTTCTCTCCCTTTCTCCTTTGTACTCTCTCTCTCAGACTCCCAACTCTCAGCCAGTAGCTCCTCCCCAAGCGTCTGTGAAGTTAAAATGTAATGGATGAAGTTTTACTCTATTTTTCTCTTCTGTACTCTCTCTCAGACTCCCAACTCTCAGCCAGCAGCTCCTCCCCTAGCTTCTGTGAAGTTAAAATGTAATGGAGGAAGTTTTTCTCTCCCTTTCTCCTTTGTACTCTCTCTCTCAGACTCCCAACACTCAGCCAGCATCCCCCACCCCAGCTTCTGTGAAGTTAAAATGTAATGCAGGTGGTTTTTCTATCCCTTTCTCCTTTGTACTCTCACTCAGACTCCGAACACTCAGCCCTTTCCCAACTCTCACCCATCAGCTCCTCCCCCAGCTTCTGTTTAGTTAAAACGTAATGGAGGAGGTTTTTCTCTATTTCTCTCCATTGTACTCTCTTTCAGACTCCCAACTCTCAGCCATCAGCTCCTCCCCCAGCTTCTGTGAAGTTAAAATGTAATGGAGGAGGTTTTTCTCTCCCTTTCTCCTTTTTACTCTCTCTCTCAGACTCCCAACTCTCAGCCAGTAGCTCCTCCCCAAGCTTCTGTGAAGTTAAAATGTAATGGAAGAAGTTTTTCTCTATTTTTCTCCTTTGTACTCTCTCTCAGACTCCCAACTCTCAGCCAGCAGGTCCTCCCCTAGCTTCTGTGAAGTTAAAATGTAATGGAGGAAGTTTTTCTCTCACTTTCTCCTTTGTACTCTCACTCAGACTCCCAACTCACAGCCAGCAGCTCCTCCCCTAGCTTCTGTGAAGTTAAAATGTAATGGAGGCAGTTTTTTCTCTCCCTTTCTCCTTTGTACTCTCACTCAGACTCCCAACACTCACCCCTTTCCCATCTCTCACCCATGAGCTCCTCCCCCAGCTTCCGTTTAGTTAAAACGTAATGGAGGAGGTTTTTCGCTCTTTTTCTCCTTTGTACTCTCTCTCTCAGACTCCCAACTCTCAGTCATCAGCTCCTCCCCCAGCTTCTCTGAAGTTAAAATGTAATGGAGGAAGTTTTTCTCTATTTCTCTCCTTTGTACTCTCTCTCAGACTCCCAACTCTCACCCATCAGCTCCTCCCCCAGCTTCTGTGAAGTTAAAATGTAATGGAGGAGGTTTTTCTCTCCCTTTCTCCTTTGTACTCTCACTCAGACTCCCAACCCTCAGCCAGCATCCCCACCCCTAGCTTCTGTGAAGTTAAAATGTAATGGAGGAAGTTTTTCTCTATTTTTCTCTTTTGTACTCTCTCTCAGACTCCCAACTCTCAGCCAGCAGCTCCTCCCCTAGCTTCTGTGAAGTTAAAATGTAATGGAAGAGGTTTTCTCTCTCCCTTTCTCCTTTGTACTCTCTCTCAGACTCACAACTCTCACCCATCAGTTCCTCCCCCAGCTTCTGTGAAGTTAAAATGTAATGAAGGAAGTTTTCTCTCCCCCTTTCTGCTTTGTACTCTCTGTCAGACTCCCAACTCTCAGCCAGCAGTTCCTCCCCTAGCTTTGTAATGGAGGAAGTTTTTTCTCACCCTTTCTCCTTTGTACTCTCTCAGACTCCCAACTCTCAGCCAGCAGTTCCTCCCCTAGCTTCTGTGAAGTTAAAATGTAATGGAGGAAGTTTTTTCTCTCCCTTTCTCCTTTGTACTCTCGCTCAGACTCACAAACTCAGCCAGCATCCCCACCCCAGCTTCTGTGAAGTTAAAATGTAATGGAGGTGGTTTTTCTCTCCCTTTCTCCTTTGTACTCTCACTCAGACTCCCAACACTCAGTTAAAGTTAAAATGTAATGGAGGAAGTTTTTTCTCTCCCTTTCTCATTTGTACTCTCTCTCACACTCCCAACCCTCAGCCAGCATCCCCACCCCTAGCTTCTGCGAAGTTAAAATGTAATGGAGGAAGTTTTTCTCTAGTTTTATCCTTTGTACTCTCTCTCAGACTCCCAACACTCAGCCAGCATCCACACCCCTAGCTTCTGTGAAGTTAAAATGTAATGGAGGAAGTTTTTCTCTCCCTTTCTCCTTTGTACTCTCTCTCTCAGACTCCCATCTCTCACCCATCAGCTCCTCCCCCAGCTTCTGTTTAGTTAAAACATAATGGAGGAGGTTTTTCTCTCCCCCTCTCCTTTGTACTATCTCTCTCAGACTCCCAACTCTCAGCCATCAGCTCCTCCCCCAGCTTCTGTGAAGTTAAAATGTAATGGAGGAAGTTTTTCTCTATTTCTCTCCTTTGTACTCTCTCTGAGACTCCCAACTCTCAGCCAGCAGGTCCTCCCCTAGCTTCTGTGAAGTTAAAATGTAATGGAGGAAGTTTTTCTCTCACTTTCTCCTTTGTACTCTCTCTCTCAGACTCCCAACTCTCAGCCAGTAGCTCCTCCCCAAGCGTCTGTGAAGTTAAAATGTAATGGATGAAGTTTTACTCTATTTTTCTCTTCTGTACTCTCTCTCAGACTCCCAACTCTCAGCCAGCAGCTCCTCCCCTAGCTTCTGTGAAGTTAAAATGTAATGGAGGAAGTTTTTCTCTCCCTTTCTCCTTTGTACTCTCTCTCTCAGACTCCCAACACTCAGCCAGCATCCCCCACCCCAGCTTCTGTGAAGTTAAAATGTAATGCAGGTGGTTTTTCTATCCCTTTCTCCTTTGTACTCTCACTCAGACTCCGAACACTCAGCCCTTTCCCAACTCTCACCCATCAGCTCCTCCCCCAGCTTCTGTTTAGTTAAAACGTAATGGAGGAGGTTTTTCTCTATTTCTCTCCATTGTACTCTCTTTCAGACTCCCAACTCTCAGCCATCAGCTCCTCCCCCAGCTTCTGTGAAGTTAAAATGTAATGGAGGAGGTTTTTCTCTCCCTTTCTCCTTTTTACTCTCTCTCTCAGACTCCCAACTCTCAGCCAGTAGCTCCTCCCCAAGCTTCTGTGAAGTTAAAATGTAATGGAAGAAGTTTTTCTCTATTTTTCTCCTTTGTACTCTCTCTCAGACTCCCAACTCTCAGCCAGCAGGTCCTCCCCTAGCTTCTGTGAAGTTAAAATGTAATGGAGGAAGTTTTTCTCTCACTTTCTCCTTTGTACTCTCACTCAGACTCCCAACTCACAGCCAGCAGCTCCTCCCCTAGCTTCTGTGAAGTTAAAATGTAATGGAGGCAGTTTTTTCTCTCCCTTTCTCCTTTGTACTCTCACTCAGACTCCCAACACTCACCCCTTTCCCATCTCTCACCCATGAGCTCCTCCCCCAGCTTCCGTTTAGTTAAAACGTAATGGAGGAGGTTTTTCGCTCTTTTTCTCCTTTGTACTCTCTCTCTCAGACTCCCAACTCTCAGTCATCAGCTCCTCCCCCAGCTTCTCTGAAGTTAAAATGTAATGGAGGAAGTTTTTCTCTATTTCTCTCCTTTGTACTCTCTCTCAGACTCCCAACTCTCACCCATCAGCTCCTCCCCCAGCTTCTGTGAAGTTAAAATGTAATGGAGGAGGTTTTTCTCTCCCTTTCTCCTTTGTACTCTCACTCAGACTCCCAACCCTCAGCCAGCATCCCCACCCCTAGCTTCTGTGAAGTTAAAATGTAATGGAGGAAGTTTTTCTCTATTTTTCTCTTTTGTACTCTCTCTCAGACTCCCAACTCTCAGCCAGCAGCTCCTCCCCTAGCTTCTGTGAAGTTAAAATGTAATGGAAGAGGTTTTCTCTCTCCCTTTCTCCTTTGTACTCTCTCTCAGACTCACAACTCTCACCCATCAGTTCCTCCCCCAGCTTCTGTGAAGTTAAAATGTAATGAAGGAAGTTTTCTCTCTCCCTTTCTCCTTTGTACTCTCTGTCAGACTCCCAACTCTCAGCCAGCAGTTCCTCCCCTAGCTTTGTAATGGAGGAAGTTTTTTCTCACCCTTTCTCCTTTGTACTCTCTCAGACTCCCAACTCTCAGCCAGCAGTTCCTCCCCTAGCTTCTGTGAAGTTAAAATGTAATGGAGGAAGTTTTTTCTCTCCCTTTCTCCTTTGTACTCTCGCTCAGACTCACAAACTCAGCCAGCATCCCCACCCCAGCTTCTGTGAAGTTAAAATGTAATGGAGGTGGTTTTTCTCTCCCTTTCTCCTTTGTACTCTCACTCAGACTCCCAACACTCAGTTAAAGTTAAAATGTAATGGAGGAAGTTTTTTCTCTCCCTTTCTCATTTGTACTCTCTCTCACACTCCCAACCCTCAGCCAGCATCCCCACCCCTAGCTTCTGCGAAGTTAAAATGTAATGGAGGAAGTTTTTCTCTAGTTTTATCCTTTGTACTCTCTCTCAGACTCCCAACACTCAGCCAGCATCCACACCCCTAGCTTCTGTGAAGTTAAAATGTAATGGAGGAAGTTTTTCTCTCCCTTTCTCCTTTGTACTCTCTCTCTCAGACTCCCATCTCTCACCCATCAGCTCCTCCCCCAGCTTCTGTTTAGTTAAAACATAATGGAGGAGGTTTTTCTCTCCCCCTCTCCTTTGTACTATCTCTCTCAGACTCCCAACTCTCAGCCATCAGCTCCTCCCCCAGCTTCTGTGAAGTTAAAATGTAATGGAGGAAGTTTTTCTCTATTTCTCTCCTTTGTACTCTCTCTGAGACTCCCAACTCTCACCCAACAGGTATACCAGGACAAGGAAGGCAGAGCATTAATGATAGAGACCCTAATAAACCAAAAAAAAATGTTACTTATAACAATTTATGCACCTAACAACAAACAAAAAGAGTACTTTAAAGAACTATATAAACAAATAGTTAAACTAGAGAAAGAAAACATATGTATAGTGGGAGATTTTAATGCTGTATCAGATAATAAATTGGACTACAAATCTGCAAATAAAAAACACCATGAAAGAAAGATACTACCATGTGAATTTTTTGACCTGGCTAGGGAATTTAACCTTAGGGATGCATGGAGAGAAAACCACCCGTACGAAAACCAGTACACATATTATTCCACCCCACAAAATTCCTGGTCGAGAATAGATATGGTTTGGGCTGACATAGAAACATTGAATAAAATCCAAGAAATTGAAATAAAACCAAATATATGGGCGGATCATAATCCTATAGCTTTCACAATAAAAGAGAGGAGAAGGACAAACAAGAGATGGTTCATGAACAGGACTATACTAAAAGAAAGGAGCTATATTGATTATATGGAAAAAGAATTAGCCTTTTTTATGAAGGAAAACTGGAATAATGATACTACAATCCAGAACCTATGGGATACCGCAAAAGCATACATAAGAGGATTAACTACAACATATACTATTAAAAGAAATAAAAATAAAAATAAACAAATTAATGAATTGCAAAAGAAAATGGGAGAATTAGAATACAGACAACAAACGGAACAATTAAATGAAAAAATTAAAGAAGAAAAGGCCTTAATTAAACATAGAATCAATTTACTGACACAAGAGGAGGTGGCACAGAAAATTAAAATCGCAAAACAAAATTATTTTGAAAATGCTAACAAGCCAGGCAGGTGGCTAGCCTACAAACTACGAAAGGAAAGGGAGGAAAGACATATACAACAATTAGAAGATGAGAAGGGTGAAGTAAAGACAACATTAGAGGACAAAAAAGATATAATACTTAAATACTTCAGAGAACTATATAAAAAAGAGGAAATAAGGGAAGAGGATATACAAGCTTACCTGCAACAAGCAAAAGACACACCAATAATAGAACCAGATAAAAACATGTTAGACAAAGAAATAACACCTCTAGAACTAGAAAAAGCTATAAAAAAACAAAAAAACAACAAAACGCCTGGACCAGATGGTATACCTGCGGAATACTACAAAGAATTGCAGAACTCCATTAAACAATTATTGCTAGTAACATACAACGAAGTACTAAATAAAGGGGAAATTCCTAAAACATGGGCAGAATCAATAATATCACTAATTCCAAAAGATAAAATAGAAAAACAAAAGATACAAAACTTCAGGCCAATCTCGCTGTTAAATGTGGACTATAAGATATTCATGACCATAATGGCAGAAAGACTAAAAAACGTAATTAACAAAAACATACATCCGGATCAAAATGGCTTCCTCCCACATAGAAACATTAGAAACAACACAAGAACAATTATGAATATACTAGAATATTATGAAGCAAACCCAGGAAAACCTGTAGCTCTCATGTTCCTCGATGCTCAAAAAGCATTTGATAATTTAAATTGGGATTTTCTTATTAAAAAGTTAGAGATTACAAATTTCGGCCCCAAATATATTAAGATGATTAGAGCCATATACTCAAAACAGACAGCTAAAATAATTATAAATCAAGATACAACAGACAAATTTGACATTCAAAAAGGAGTACGACAGGGATGTCCACTGTCCCCCTTGCTATTTATGTTCACTTTAGAAACGCTGCTACAACAAATTAGGCAAAACCCAAGTATTGAAGGACTTAGAATTAGAGGGCAAGAGTATAAACTGCAAGCTTTTGCAGATGATATGGTTTTTAATATGGAAAATCCGATTGAGGTAGGACCAAAATTAATAGAGGAAATTAACAAATTTGGGAAAGTAGCAGGCCTAAAAATTAATAAAAACAAAACCAAAATAATAACGAAAAACCTACCAAATAAACAAATTCAGGAACTGGAAGAGAAATTGGGTATTCAAACTGTTAAAAAAATTAAATACTTAGGAATAATATTAACGGCCAAATGCACAACAATTAAAAACGATAACTATATAGAGCTGAATAAACAAATAGAAAAGGATTTAGAAAAATGGACAAAATTACCGATTTCATTAACAGGGAGAATATCCACGATTAAAATGTCAGTGCTACCAAAAATATTATATCTGTTCCAAACGATAACAATTAAATTAGACAGAAAATATTTTAACAATCTAAATAAAATGGTATCTAAATTCATTTGGGCAGGAAAAAAGGCAAGAATTAAATTAAAATATCTACAGCAGAATAAAGAGCAAGGGGGCTTTGGACTTCCAGAATGGGAAACCTACTACCAAGCAGCATCATTACAGTGGATAACAGATTGGATTAAAATTAACAATAAAAGAATATTAACCCTCGAGGGACATGATCTACAGGTAGGATGGCATAGTTTCATTTGGGATGGAAAGCACAAAACACATTCCTACTTCCAAAAGCATAAAATCAGAGAGTCATTATATAATACATGGAGTAAAATAAAACACCAACATTATACAGAAATTCCAATATGGTTTTCAGCTATGGAGGCGATTACATACCCCACCACAACGGACATATACAAAATGGTTAAATATGAACAAATACTAGATGAACAAGGGAACTTAAAAGAGATTCAAACCCTAAGAGATCAAGGAATCGGAATAGATTGGTGGCCATACAATCTACAAGCGGAGGCCTCCCCAGGCTGCCTGAAAACGAGGCAGGTGCACCCCCGGGTCCAAGGACGTTCACCCGCCCAGATAGGGAGAGTCCGTTACTCCCGGCTGGCTCGCCAATTGTTAGACAAATTCCAAAAAACCCAATAAACTCAGGAAACCAGATGTGCAATAAAAACCATTTATTTAAAAAGAGAACAAAAAGAATAAACAGAAAAAACCTTAGCTAAGGGCCCAAACTCCTCCCAGCGCCTTACAGCACTGGAGCCAATGGCCGAGGAGCAGGTAAAGCCATTCTTTGCGTTACAACTTTTATACTTCTCACAAAGCCCACCTTAGGTCCTCCCCCTTACATCATACATTTGGGTATCTCCCATTTTCTGGAAAGCCCCCAACTCATGCTGACGTCCCTAATGTTCCTTTCCCAGGTTTTTAGGTGCTTCCCAGTAAACATATCCTGTCAACATATCCTGTTATGTTACTTTCCCACCTTCTCAGCATAATTCTAGGACAAACAACTCAGGTCAGTATAACCTTGCTGACATGAGGAAAATGAATACATGTGATTATATAATGCTTATCTTCATTTCAAATACATTTCAGATACATTCAAAATGGTTACACTTATGCCTGCCTTCCACATTTTATTACACAGAATAACCTTCATATTTCACAATATCAAATTAAAACCAGATTACAGGAGGACAAGAAAAAATTCGGAGTAGCAAAAAAGAAATTAGAATTGGACAAAATCTTATTGGGACCAGAAAAAAAGATGATAACAAAAATCTATAAATTTTTAATAAATTATAAAATGAAAAAAGAAAGAGTTAAGGGAAATATGACGAGCTGGATCAAAAATTTTGGATATGAAATAAATCAGGAACAGTGGGAAGAAATATGGATTAAAAATTTGAAAACAACCAAATCAGCAGCATACAAGGAGAATATATATAAAATGTATTACAGATGGCATCTTCCACCAGCGAGATTGGCCAGAATGTACCCAAACATGAACCCCAAATGTTGGAAATGCCCTCACAAAAATGGAACCTACTATCACATGTGGTGGACGTGCCCCAAAATTAAAAACTTCTGGCATACTATACATAACTGGATCCAAGAAATAACTAAATTAAAAATAAATTTTACACCGGAAACTTTCTTGCTAGGGATGTTGGATCAAAAAATAGAAAAGAAGTATTGGTATATCATAATCCACACACTAACAGCAGCAAGAATAGTATTAGCGCAGCATTGGAAACAGGGTGACGTACCAGCAGAAAACATAACAATAAGAAAAATCTTAGAATGTGCAGAATTGGACAGATTAACACTAGAACTGAAACAGAAAGAAAACTCAGAATACTTTGAAACTTGGAATCTCTTCTACAAATGGCTAGAAAAAAGAAATGGAACAAAAGAAATATAGAAATGCTTAGATAGATAGATAACCCATAACTGAGAACTTATTAACTGATAGAATAATAGATAAGTATAAGTATTATAAATATAATTATATATGTATTAATTTACCAAAACTTATAGGTCAAGACGCTTACTGTAAAAGTTTATATGTATATATGTACATGTAAGTACATATAGTGTTGTCTTCAATGTATGTTTGTCTTTTTTAATGTTTATATACCAAATAAAAATTATTTTTTTTAAAAAAAGAATGTAATGGAGGAAGTTTCTCTTTAGTTTTCTCCTTTGTACTCTCTCTCAGACTCCCAACATTCAGCCAGCATCCCCACCCCTAGCTTCTGTGAAGTTAAAATGTAATGGAGGAAGTTTTCTCTCTCCCTTTCTCCTTTGTACTCTCTCTCACACTCCCAACTCTCAGCCAGCAGCTCCTCCCCTAGCTTCTGTGAAGTTAAAATATAATGGAGGAAGTTTTTTCTCTCCCTTTCTCCTTTGTACTCTCGCTCAGACTCACAACACTCAGCCAGCATCCACACCCCTAGCTTCTGTGAAGTTAAAATGTAATGGAGGAAGTTTTTCTCTATTTTTCTCTTTTGTACTCTCTCTCAGACTCCCAACTCTAAGCCAGCAGCTCCTCCCCAAGCTTCTGTGAAGTTAAAATGTAATGGAGGAGGTTTTTCTCTCCCTTTCTCCTTTGTACTCTCTCTCTCAGACTACCAACTCTCAGCCAGTAGCTCCTCCCCAAGCGTCTGTGAAGTTAAAATGTAATGGAGGAAGTTTTCTCTCTCCATTTCTCCTTTGTACTCACTCTCAGATTCCGAACTCTCAGCCAACAGCCCCTCCCCCAGCTTCTGTGAATTTAAAATGTAATGGAGGAAGTTTTCTCTCTCCCTTTCTCCTTTGTACTCTCTCTCTCAGACTCCCAACTCTCAGCCAGTAGATCCTCCCCAAGCGTCTGTGAAGTTAAAATGTAATGGATGAAGTTTTCTCTCTCCCTTTCTCCTTTGTACTCTCGCTCAGACTCCCAACACACAGCCAGCATCCCCACCCCTAGCTTCTGTGAAGTTAAAATGTAATGGAGGAAGTTTTTCTCTCCCTTTATCCTTTGTACTCTCACTCAGACTCCCAACTCACAGCCAGCATCCCCACCCCTAGCTTCTGCGAAGTTAAAATGTAATGGAGGAAGTTTCTCTTTAGTTTTCTCCTTTGTACTCTCTCTCAGACTTCCCACTCTCACCCATCAGTTCCTCTCCCAGCTTCTGTGAAGTTAAAATGTAATGGAGGAAGTTTTCTCTCTCCCTTTCTCCTTTGTACTCTCGCTCAGACTCCCAACTCACAGCTAGCAGCTCCTCCCCTAGCTTCTGTGAATTTAAAATGTAATGGAGGACGTTTTTTCTCACCCATTCTCCTTTGTACTCTCGCTCAGACTCACAACACTCAGCCAGCATCCACACCCCTAGCTTCTGTGACGTTAAAATGTATTGGAGGAAGTTTTCTCTCTCACTTTCTCCTTTGTACTCTCTCAGACTCCCAACTCTCAGCCAGCAGTTCCTCCCCTAGCTTCTGTGAAGTTAAAATGTAATGGAGGAAGTTTTTCTCTCCCTTTCTCCTTTGTACTCTCTCTCAGACTCCCAACTATCGCCCATCAGCTCCTCCCCCAGCTTCTGTGAAGTTAAAATGTAATGGAGGAGGTTTTTCTCTCCCTTTCTCCTTTTTACTCTCTCTCTCAGACTCCAAACTCTCAGCCAGCAGCGCCTCCCCCAGCTTCTGTGAAGTTAAAATGTATTGGAGGAAGTTTTCTCTCTCACTTTCTCCTTTGTACTCTCTCTCAGACTCCCAACTCTCAGCCACCAGCTCCTCCCCCAGATTCTGTGAATTTAAAATGTAATGGAGGAAGTTTTCTCTCTCCCTTTCTCCTTTGTACTCACTCTCAGATTCCGAACTCTCAGCCACCAGCCCCTCCCCCAGCTTCTGTGAATTTAAAATGTAATGGAGGAAGTTTTCTCTCTAGCTTTCTCCTTTGTACTCTCTCTCTCAAACTCCGAACTCTCAGCCAGTAGATCCTCCCCAAGCGTCTGTGAAGTTAAAATGTAATGGATGAAGTTTTCTCTCTCCCTTTCTCCTTTGTACTCTCTCTCTCAGACTCCCCACTCTCACCCATCAGTTCCTCCCCCAGCTTCTGTGAAGTTAAAATGTAATGGAGGAAGTTTTCTCTCTCCCTTTCTCCTTTGTACTCTCGCTCAGACTCCCAACACACAGCCAGCATCCCCACCCCTAGCTTCTGTGAAGTTAAAATGTAATGGAGGAAGTTTTTATCTCCCTTTCTCCTTTGTACTCTCCCTCAGACTCCCAACTCACAGCCAGCAGCTCCTCCCCCAGCTTCTGTGAATTTAAAATGTAATGGAGGAAGTTTTTTCTCAACCTTTCTCCTTTGTACTCTCTCAGACTCCCAACTCTCAGCCAGCAGTTCCTCCCCTAGCTTCTGTGAAGTTGAAATGTAATGGAGGAAGTTTTTTCTCACCCTTTCTCCTTTGTACTCTCTCAGACTCCCAACTCTCAGCCACCAGCCCCTCCCCTAGCTTCTGTGAAGTTAAAATGTAATGGAGGAAGTTTTTTCTCAACCTTTCTCCTTTGTACTCTCTCAGACTCCCAACTCTCAGCCAGCAGTTCCTCCCCTAGCTTCTGTGAAGTTGAAATGTAATGGAGGAAGTTTTTCTCTCCCTTTCTCCTTTGTACTCTCACTCAGACTCCCAACTCACAGCCGGCAGCTCCTCCCCTAGCTTCTGTGAAGTTAAAATGTAATGGAGGAAGTTTTCTGTCTCCCTTTCTCCTTTGTACTAACTCTCAGACTCCCCACTCTCAGCCAGCATCCCCACCCCTAGCTTCTGTGAAGTTAAAATGTAATGGAGGAAGTTTTTTTCTATTTTTCTCCTTTGTACTCTCTCTCAGACTCCCAACTCTCACCCATCAGCTCCTCCCCCAGCTTCTGTGAAGTTAAAATGTAATGGAGGAAGTTTTTCTCTCCCTTTCTCCTTTTTACTCTCTCTCTCAGACTCCCAACTCTCAGCCAGTAGCTCCTCCCCAAGCTTCTGTGAAGTTAAAATGTAATGGAGGAAGTTTTTTTTCTCTCCCTTTCTCCTTTGTACTCTCTCTCTCAGACTTCCAACTCACAGCCAGCAGCTCCTCCCCATGCTTCTTTGAAGTTAAAATGTAATGGAGAAAGTTTTTTTTCTCCCTTTCTCCTTTGTACTCTCGCTCAGGCTCCCAACTCTCAGGCAGCAGCTCCACACCCCCAGCTTCTGTGAAGTTAAAATGTAATGCAGGAAGTTTTTTCTCTCCTTCTCTCCTTTGTACTCTCTCTCTGACTACCCACTCTCACCCATCAGTTCCTCCCCCAGCTTCTGTGAAGTTAAAATGTAATGGAGGAAGTTTTCTCTCTCCCTTTCTCCTTTGTACTAACTCTCAGACTCCCCACTCTCAGCCAGCATCCCCACCCCTAGCTTCTGTGAAGTTAAAATGTAATGGAGGAAGTTTTTTTCTATTTTTCTCCTTTGTACTCTCTCTCAGACTCCCAACTCTCACCCATCAGCTCCTCCCCCAGCTTCTGTGAAGTTAAAATGTAATGGAGGAAGTTTTTCTCTCCCTTTCTCCTTTTTAGTCTCTCTCTCAGACTCCCAACTCTCAGCCAGTAGCTCCTCCCCAAGCTTCTGTGAAGTTAAAATGTAATGGAGGAAGTTTTTATCTCCCTTTCTCCTTTGTACTCTCCCTCAGACTCCCAACTCACAGCCAGCAGCTCCTCCCCCAGCTTCTGTGAATTTAAAATGTAATGGAGGAAGTTTTTTCTCAACCTTTCTCCTTTGTACTCTCTCAGACTCCCAACTCTCAGCCAGCAGTTCCTCCCCTAGCTTCTGTGAAGTTGAAATGTAATGGAGGAAGTTTTTTCTCACCCTTTCTCCTTTGTACTCTCTCAGACTCCCAACTCTCAGCCACCAGCCCCTCCCCTAGCTTCTGTGAAGTTAAAATGTAATGGAGGAAGTTTTTTCTCAACCTTTCTCCTTTGTACTCTCTCAGACTCCCAACTCTCAGCCAGCAGTTCCTCCCCTAGCTTCTGTGAAGTTGAAATGTAATGGAGGAAGTTTTTCTCTCCCTTTCTCCTTTGTACTCTCACTCAGACTCCCAACTCACAGCCGGCAGCTCCTCCCCTAGCTTCTGTGAAGTTAAAATGTAATGGAGGAAGTTTTCTGTCTCCCTTTCTCCTTTGTACTAACTCTCAGACTCCCCACTCTCAGCCAGCATCCCCACCCCTAGCTTCTGTGAAGTTAAAATGTAATGGAGGAAGTTTTTTTTTATTTTTCTCCTTTGTACTCTCTCTCAGACTCCCAACTCTCACCCATCAGCTCCTCCTCCAGCTTCTGTGAAGTTAAAATGTAATGGAGGAAGTTTTTCTCTCCCTTTCTCCTTTTTACTCTCTCTCTCAGACTCCCAACTCTCAGCCAGTAGCTCCTCCCCAAGCTTCTGTGAAGTTAAAATGTAATGGAGGAAGTTTTTTTTCTTTCCCTTTCTCCTTTGTACTCTCTCTCTCAGACTTCCAACTCACAGCCAGCAGCTCCTCCCCATGCTTCTTTGAAGTTAAAATGTAATGGAGAAAGTTTTTTTTCTCCCTTTCTCCTTTGTACTCTCGCTCAGGCTCCCAACTCTCAGGCAGCAGCTCCACACCCCCAGCTTCTGTGAAGTTAAAATGTAATGGAGGAAGTTTTTTCTCTCCTTCTCTCCTTTGTACTCTCTCTCAGACTACCCACTCTCACCCATCAGTTCCTCCCCCAGCTTCTGTGAAGTTAAAATGTAATGGAGGAAGTTTTCTCTCTCCCTTTCTCCTTTGTACTAACTCTCAGACTCCCCACTCTCAGCCAGCATCCCCACCCCTAGCTTCTGTGAAGTTAAAATGTAATGGAGGAAGTTTTTTTTGTCTCCCTTTCTCCTTTGTACTCTCTCTCTCAGACTTCCAACTCACAGCCAGCAGCTCCTCCCCTAGCTTCTGTGAAGTTAAAATGTAATGGAGGAGGTTTTTCTCTCCCTTTCTCCTTTGTACTCTCTCTCTCAGACTCCCAACTCTCAGCCAGTAGCTCCTCCCCAAGCGTCTGTGAAGTTAAAATGTAATGGATGAAGTTTTTCTCTCTCCCTTTCTCCTTTGTACTCTCTCTCTCAGACTCCCAACTCACAGCCAGCAGCTCCTCCCCTAGCTTCTGTGAAGTTAAAATGTAATGGAGGAAGTTTTCTCTCTCCCTTTCTCCTTTGTACTCTCGCTCAGACTCCCAACACACAGCCAGCATCCCCACCCCTAGCTTCTGTGAAGTTAAAATGTAATGGAGGAAGTTTTTATCTCCCTTTCTCCTTTGTACTCTCCCTCAGACTCCCAACTCACAGCCAGCAGCTCCTCCCCCAGCTTCTGTGAATTTAAAATGTAATGGAGGAAGTTTTTTCTCAACCTTTCTCCTTTGTACTCTCTCAGACTCCCAACTCTCAGCCAGCAGTTCCTCCCCTAGCTTCTGTGAAGTTGAAATGTAATGGAGGAAGTTTTTTCTCACCCTTTCTCCTTTGTACTCTCTCAGACTCCCAACTCTCAGCCACCAGCCCCTCCCCTAGCTTCTGTGAAGTTAAAATGTAATGGAGGAAGTTTTTTCTCAACCTTTCTCCTTTGTACTCTCTCAGACTCCCAACTCTCAGCCAGCAGTTCCTCCCCTAGCTTCTGTGAAGTTGAAATGTAATGGAGGAAGTTTTTCTCTCCCTTTCTCCTTTGTACTCTCACTCAGACTCCCAACTCACAGCCGGCAGCTCCTCCCCTAGCTTCTGTGAAGTTAAAATGTAATGGAGGAAGTTTTCTGTCTCCCTTTCTCCTTTGTACTAACTCTCAGACTCCCCACTCTCAGCCAGCATCCCCACCCCTAGCTTCTGTGAAGTTAAAATGTAATGGAGGAAGTTTTTTTCTATTTTTCTCCTTTGTACTCTCTCTCAGACTCCCAACTCTCACCCATCAGCTCCTCCCCCAGCTTCTGTGAAGTTAAAATGTAATGGAGGAAGTTTTTCTCTCCCTTTCTCCTTTTTACTCTCTCTCTCAGACTCCCAACTCTCAGCCAGTAGCTCCTCCCCAAGCTTCTGTGAAGTTAAAATGTAATGGAGGAAGTTTTTTTTCTCTCCCTTTCTCCTTTGTACTCTCTCTCTCAGACTTCCAACTCACAGCCAGCAGCTCCTCCCCATGCTTCTTTGAAGTTAAAATGTAATGGAGAAAGTTTTTTTTCTCCCTTTCTCCTTTGTACTCTCGCTCAGGCTCCCAACTCTCAGGCAGCAGCTCCACACCCCCAGCTTCTGTGAAGTTAAAATGTAATGCAGGAAGTTTTTTCTCTCCTTCTCTCCTTTGTACTCTCTCTCTGACTACCCACTCTCACCCATCAGTTCCTCCCCCAGCTTCTGTGAAGTTAAAATGTAATGGAGGAAGTTTTCTCTCTCCCTTTCTCCTTTGTACTAACTCTCAGACTCCCCACTCTCAGCCAGCATCCCCACCCCTAGCTTCTGTGAAGTTAAAATGTAATGGAGGAAGTTTTTTTCTATTTTTCTCCTTTGTACTCTCTCTCAGACTCCCAACTCTCACCCATCAGCTCCTCCCCCAGCTTCTGTGAAGTTAAAATGTAATGGAGGAAGTTTTTCTCTCCCTTTCTCCTTTTTAGTCTCTCTCTCAGACTCCCAACTCTCAGCCAGTAGCTCCTCCCCAAGCTTCTGTGAAGTTAAAATGTAATGGAGGAAGTTTTTATCTCCCTTTCTCCTTTGTACTCTCCCTCAGACTCCCAACTCACAGCCAGCAGCTCCTCCCCCAGCTTCTGTGAATTTAAAATGTAATGGAGGAAGTTTTTTCTCAACCTTTCTCCTTTGTACTCTCTCAGACTCCCAACTCTCAGCCAGCAGTTCCTCCCCTAGCTTCTGTGAAGTTGAAATGTAATGGAGGAAGTTTTTTCTCTCCCTTTCTCCTTTGTACTCTCACTCAGACTCCCAACTCACAGCCGGCAGCTCCTCCCCTAGCTTCTGTGAAGTTAAAATGTAATGGAGGAAGTTTTCTGTCTCCCTTTCTCCTTTGTACTAACTCTCAGACTCCCCACTCTCAGCCAGCATCCCCACCCCTAGCTTCTGTGAAGTTAAAATGTAATGGAGGAAGTTTTTTTCTATTTTTCTCCTTTGTACTCTCTCTCAGACTCCCAACTCTCACCCATCAGCTCCTCCCCCAGCTTCTGTGAAGTTAAAATGTAATGGAGGAAGTTTTTCTCTCCCTTTCTCCTTTTTACTCTCTCTCTCAGACTCCCAACTCTCAGCCAGTAGCTCCTCCCCAAGCTTCTGTGAAGTTAAAATGTAATGGAGGAAGTTTTTTTTCTCTCCCTTTCTCCTTTGTACTCTCTCTCTCAGACTTCCAACTCACAGCCAGCAGCTCCTCCCCATGCTTCTTTGAAGTTAAAATGTAATGGAGAAAGTTTTTTTTCTCCCTTTCTCCTTTGTACTCTCGCTCAGGCTCCCAACTCTCAGGCAGCAGCTCCACACCCCCAGCTTCTGTGAAGTTAAAATGTAATGCAGGAAGTTTTTTCTCTCCTTCTCTCCTTTGTACTCTCTCTCTGACTACCCACTCTCACCCATCAGTTCCTCCCCCAGCTTCTGTGAAGTTAAAATGTAATGGAGGAAGTTTTCTCTCTCCCTTTCTCCTTTGTACTAACTCTCAGACTCCCCACTCTCAGCCAGCATCCCCACCCCTAGCTTCTGTGAAGTTAAAATGTAATGGAGGAAGTTTTTTTCTATTTTTCTCCTTTGTACTCTCTCTCAGACTCCCAACTCTCACCCATCAGCTCCTCCCCCAGCTTCTGTGAAGTTAAAATGTAATGGAGGAAGTTTTTCTCTCCCTTTCTCCTTTTTAGTCTCTCTCTCAGACTCCCAACTCTCAGCCAGTAGCTCCTCCCCAAGCTTCTGTGAAGTTAAAATGTAATGGAGGAAGTTTTTATCTCCCTTTCTCCTTTGTACTCTCCCTCAGACTCCCAACTCACAGCCAGCAGCTCCTCCCCCAGCTTCTGTGAATTTAAAATGTAATGGAGGAAGTTTTTTCTCAACCTTTCTCCTTTGTACTCTCTCAGACTCCCAACTCTCAGCCAGCAGTTCCTCCCCTAGCTTCTGTGAAGTTGAAATGTAATGGAGGAAGTTTTTTCTCACCCTTTCTCCTTTGTACTCTCTCAGACTCCCAACTCTCAGCCACCAGCCCCTCCCCTAGCTTCTGTGAAGTTAAAATGTAATGGAGGAAGTTTTTTCTCAACCTTTCTCCTTTGTACTCTCTCAGACTCCCAACTCTCAGCCAGCAGTTCCTCCCCTAGCTTCTGTGAAGTTGAAATGTAATGGAGGAAGTTTTTCTCTCCCTTTCTCCTTTGTACTCTCACTCAGACTCCCAACTCACAGCCGGCAGCTCCTCCCCTAGCTTCTGTGAAGTTAAAATGTAATGGAGGAAGTTTTCTGTCTCCCTTTCTCCTTTGTACTAACTCTCAGACTCCCCACTCTCAGCCAGCATCCCCACCCCTAGCTTCTGTGAAGTTAAAATGTAATGGAGGAAGTTTTTTTTTATTTTTCTCCTTTGTACTCTCTCTCAGACTCCCAACTCTCACCCATCAGCTCCTCCTCCAGCTTCTGTGAAGTTAAAATGTAATGGAGGAAGTTTTTCTCTCCCTTTCTCCTTTTTAGTCTCTCTCTCAGACTCCCAACTCTCAGCCAGTAGCTCCTCCCCAAGCTTCTGTGAAGTTAAAATGTAATGGAGGAAGTTTTTATCTCCCTTTCTCCTTTGTACTCTCCCTCAGACTCCCAACTCACAGCCAGCAGCTCCTCCCCCAGCTTCTGTGAATTTAAAATGTAATGGAGGAAGTTTTTTCTCAACCTTTCTCCTTTGTACTCTCTCAGACTCCCAACTCTCAGCCAGCAGTTCCTCCCCTAGCTTCTGTGAAGTTGAAATGTAATGGAGGAAGTTTTTTCTCACCCTTTCTCCTTTGTACTCTCTCAGACTCCCAACTCTCAGCCACCAGCCCCTCCCCTAGCTTCTGTGAAGTTAAAATGTAATGGAGGAAGTTTTTTCTCAACCTTTCTCCTTTGTACTCTCTCAGACTCCCAACTCTCAGCCAGCAGTTCCTCCCCTAGCTTCTGTGAAGTTGAAATGTAATGGAGGAAGTTTTTCTCTCCCTTTCTCCTTTGTACTCTCACTCAGACTCCCAACTCACAGCCGGCAGCTCCTCCCCTAGCTTCTGTGAAGTTAAAATGTAATGGAGGAAGTTTTCTGTCTCCCTTTCTCCTTTGTACTAACTCTCAGACTCCCCACTCTCAGCCAGCATCCCCACCCCTAGCTTCTGTGAAGTTAAAATGTAATGGAGGAAGTTTTTTTTTATTTTTCTCCTTTGTACTCTCTCTCAGACTCCCAACTCTCACCCATCAGCTCCTCCTCCAGCTTCTGTGAAGTTAAAATGTAATGGAGGAAGTTTTTCTCTCCCTTTCTCCTTTTTACTCTCTCTCTCAGACTCCCAACTCTCAGCCAGTAGCTCCTCCCCAAGCTTCTGTGAAGTTAAAATGTAATGGAGGAAGTTTTTTTTCTTTCCCTTTCTCCTTTGTACTCTCTCTCTCAGACTTCCAACTCACAGCCAGCAGCTCCTCCCCATGCTTCTTTGAAGTTAAAATGTAATGGAGAAAGTTTTTTTTCTCCCTTTCTCCTTTGTACTCTCGCTCAGGCTCCCAACTCTCAGGCAGCAGCTCCACACCCCCAGCTTCTGTGAAGTTAAAATGTAATGCAGGAAGTTTTTTCTCTCCTTCTCTCCTTTGTACTCTCTCTCAGACTACCCACTCTCACCCATCAGTTCCTCCCCCAGCTTCTGTGAAGTTAAAATGTAATGGAGGAAGTTTTCTCTCTCCCTTTCTCCTTTGTACTAACTCTCAGACTCCCCACTCTCAGCCAGCATCCCCACCCCTAGCTTCTGTGAAGTTAAAATGTAATGGAGGAAGTTTTTTTTGTCTCCCTTTCTCCTTTGTACTCTCTCTCTCAGACTTCCAACTCACAGCCAGCAGCTCCTCCCCTAGCTTCTGTGAAGTTAAAATGTAATGGAGGAGGTTTTTCTCTCCCTTTCTCCTTTGTACTCTCTCTCTCAGACTCCCAACTCTCAGCCAGTAGCTCCTCCCCAAGCGTCTGTGAAGTTAAAATGTAATGGATGAAGTTTTTCTCTCTCCCTTTCTCCTTTGTACTCTCTCTCTCAGACTCCCAACTCACAGCCAGCAGCTCCTCCCCTAGCTTCTGTGAAGTTAAAATGTAATGGAGGAAGTTTTCTCTCTCCCTTTCTCCTTTGTACTCTCGCTCAGACTCCCAACACACAGCCAGCATCCCCACCCCTAGCTTCTGTGAAGTTAAAATGTAATGGAGGAAGTTTTTATCTCCCTTTCTCCTTTGTACTCTCCCTCAGACTCCCAACTCACAGCCAGCAGCTCCTCCCCCAGCTTCTGTGAATTTAAAATGTAATGGAGGAAGTTTTTTCTCAACCTTTCTCCTTTGTACTCTCTCAGACTCCCAACTCTCAGCCAGCAGTTCCTCCCCTAGCTTCTGTGAAGTTGAAATGTAATGGAGGAAGTTTTTTCTCACCCTTTCTCCTTTGTACTCTCTCAGACTCCCAACTCTCAGCCACCAGCCCCTCCCCTAGCTTCTGTGAAGTTAAAATGTAATGGAGGAAGTTTTTTCTCAACCTTTCTCCTTTGTACTCTCTCAGACTCCCAACTCTCAGCCAGCAGTTCCTCCCCTAGCTTCTGTGAAGTTGAAATGTAATGGAGGAAGTTTTTCTCTCCCTTTCTCCTTTGTACTCTCACTCAGACTCCCCACTCTCAGCCAGCATCCCCACCCCTAGCTTCTGTGAAGTTAAAATGTAATGGAGGAAGTTTTTTTCTATTTTTCTCCTTTGTACTCTCTCTCAGACTCCCAACTCTCACCCATCAGCTCCTCCCCCAGCTTCTGTGAAGTTAAAATGTAATGGAGGAAGTTTTTCTCTCCCTTTCTCCTTTTTACTCTCTCTCTCAGACTCCCAACTCTCAGCCAGTAGCTCCTCCCCAAGCTTCTGTGAAGTTAAAATGTAATGGAGGAAGTTTTTTTTCTCTCCCTTTCTCCTTTGTACTCTCTCTCTCAGACTTCCAACTCACAGCCAGCAGCTCCTCCCCATGCTTCTTTGAAGTTAAAATGTAATGGAGAAAGTTTTTTTTCTCCCTTTCTCCTTTGTACTCTCGCTCAGGCTCCCAACTCTCAGGCAGCAGCTCCACACCCCCAGCTTCTGTGAAGTTAAAATGTAATGCAGGAAGTTTTTTCTCTCCTTCTCTCCTTTGTACTCTCTCTCTGACTACCCACTCTCACCCATCAGTTCCTCCCCCAGCTTCTGTGAAGTTAAAATGTAATGGAGGAAGTTTTCTCTCTCCCTTTCTCCTTTGTACTAACTCTCAGACTCCCCACTCTCAGCCAGCATCCCCACCCCTAGCTTCTGTGAAGTTAAAATGTAATGGAGGAAGTTTTTTTCTATTTTTCTCCTTTGTACTCTCTCTCAGACTCCCAACTCTCACCCATCAGCTCCTCCCCCAGCTTCTGTGAAGTTAAAATGTAATGGAGGAAGTTTTTCTCTCCCTTTCTCCTTTTTAGTCTCTCTCTCAGACTCCCAACTCTCAGCCAGTAGCTCCTCCCCAAGCTTCTGTGAAGTTAAAATGTAATGGAGGAAGTTTTTATCTCCCTTTCTCCTTTGTACTCTCCCTCAGACTCCCAACTCACAGCCAGCAGCTCCTCCCCCAGCTTCTGTGAATTTAAAATGTAATGGAGGAAGTTTTTTCTCAACCTTTCTCCTTTGTACTCTCTCAGACTCCCAACTCTCAGCCAGCAGTTCCTCCCCTAGCTTCTGTGAAGTTGAAATGTAATGGAGGAAGTTTTTTCTCACCCTTTCTCCTTTGTACTCTCTCAGACTCCCAACTCTCAGCCACCAGCCCCTCCCCTAGCTTCTGTGAAGTTAAAATGTAATGGAGGAAGTTTTTTCTCAACCTTTCTCCTTTGTACTCTCTCAGACTCCCAACTCTCAGCCAGCAGTTCCTCCCCTAGCTTCTGTGAAGTTGAAATGTAATGGAGGAAGTTTTTCTCTCCCTTTCTCCTTTGTACTCTCACTCAGACTCCCAACTCACAGCCGGCAGCTCCTCCCCTAGCTTCTGTGAAGTTAAAATGTAATGGAGGAAGTTTTCTGTCTCCCTTTCTCCTTTGTACTAACTCTCAGACTCCCCACTCTCAGCCAGCATCCCCACCCCTAGCTTCTGTGAAGTTAAAATGTAATGGAGGAAGTTTTTTTTTATTTTTCTCCTTTGTACTCTCTCTCAGACTCCCAACTCTCACCCATCAGCTCCTCCTCCAGCTTCTGTGAAGTTAAAATGTAATGGAGGAAGTTTTTCTCTCCCTTTCTCCTTTTTACTCTCTCTCTCAGACTCCCAACTCTCAGCCAGTAGCTCCTCCCCAAGCTTCTGTGAAGTTAAAATGTAATGGAGGAAGTTTTTTTTCTTTCCCTTTCTCCTTTGTACTCTCTCTCTCAGACTTCCAACTCACAGCCAGCAGCTCCTCCCCATGCTTCTTTGAAGTTAAAATGTAATGGAGAAAGTTTTTTTTCTCCCTTTCTCCTTTGTACTCTCGCTCAGGCTCCCAACTCTCAGGCAGCAGCTCCACACCCCCAGCTTCTGTGAAGTTAAAATGTAATGCAGGAAGTTTTTTCTCTCCTTCTCTCCTTTGTACTCTCTCTCAGACTACCCACTCTCACCCATCAGTTCCTCCCCCAGCTTCTGTGAAGTTAAAATGTAATGGAGGAAGTTTTCTCTCTCCCTTTCTCCTTTGTACTAACTCTCAGACTCCCCACTCTCAGCCAGCATCCCCACCCCTAGCTTCTGTGAAGTTAAAATGTAATGGAGGAAGTTTTTTTTGTCTCCCTTTCTCCTTTGTACTCTCTCTCTCAGACTTCCAACTCACAGCCAGCAGCTCCTCCCCTAGCTTCTGTGAAGTTAAAATGTAATGGAGGAGGTTTTTCTCTCCCTTTCTCCTTTGTACTCTCTCTCTCAGACTCCCAACTCTCAGCCAGTAGCTCCTCCCCAAGCGTCTGTGAAGTTAAAATGTAATGGATGAAGTTTTTCTCTCTCCCTTTCTCCTTTGTACTCTCTCTCTCAGACTCCCAACTCACAGCCAGCAGCTCCTCCCCTAGCTTCTGTGAAGTTAAAATGTAATGGAGGGAGTTTTTCTCTATTTTTCCCTTTTGTACTCTCTCTCAGACTCCCACCTCTCAGCCAGCAGATCCTCCCCTAGCTTCTGTGAAGTTAAAATGTAATGGAGGAGGTTTTTCTCTCCTTTTCTCCTTTGTACTCTCTCTCTCAGATTCCCAACTCTCAGCCAGCAGCGCCTCCCCCAGCTTCTGTGAAGTTAAAATGTATTGGAGGAAGTTTTCTCTCTCACTTTCTCCTTTGTACTCTCTCAGACTCCCAACTCTCAGCCAGCAGTTCCTCCCCTAGCTTCTGTGAAGTTGAAATGTAATGGAGGAAGTTTTACTCTCCCTTTCTCCTTTGTACTCTCACTCAGACTCCCAACTCACAGCCAGCAGCTCCTCCCTTAGCTTCTGTGAAGTTAAAATGTAATGGAGGAAGTTTTCTGTCTCCCTTTCTCCTTTGTACTAACTCTCAGACTCCCCACTCTCAGCCAGCATCCCCACCCCTAGCTTCTGTGAAGTTAAAATGTAATGGAGGAAGTTTTTTTCTATTTTTCTCCTTTGTACTCTCTCTCAGACTCCCAACTCTCACCCATCAGCTCCTCCCCCAGCTTCTGTGAACTTAAAATGTAATGGAGGAAGTTTTTCTCTCCCTTTCTCCTTTTTACTCTCTCTCTCAGACTCCCAACTCTCAGCCAGTAGCTCCTCCCCAAGCTTCTGTGAAGTTAAAATGTAATGGAGGAAGTTTTTTTTCTCTCCCTTTCTCCTTAGTACTCTCTCTCTCAGACTTCCAACTCACAGCCAGCAGCTCCTCCCCATGCTTCTTTGAAGTTAAAATGTAATGGAGAAAGTTTTTTTTCTCCCTTTCTCCTTTGTACTCTCGCTCAGGCTCCCAACTCTCAGGCAGCAGCTCCACACCCCCAGCTTCTGTGAAGTTAAAATGTAATGGAGGAAGTTTTTTCTCTCCTTCTCTCCTTTGTACTCTCTCTCAGACTACCCACTCTCACCAATCAGTTCCTCCCCCAGCTTCTGTGAAGTTAAAATGTAATGGAGGAAGTTTTCTCTCTCCCTTTCTCCTTTGTACTCTCTCTCAGACTCCCAACACTCAGCCAGCATCCCCACCCCAGCTTCTGTGAAGTTAAAATGTAATGGAGGAAGTTTTTCTCTATTTCTCTCCATTGTACTCTCTCTCAGAATCCCAACTCTCACCCATCAGCTCCTCCCACAGCTTCTGTGAAGTTAAAATGTAATGGAGGAGGTTTATCTCTCACTTTCTCCTTTGTACTCTCTCTCAGACTCCCAACTCACAGCCAGCAGCTCCTCCCCTAGCTTCTGTGAAGTTAAAATGTAATGGAGGAGGTTTTTCTCTCCCTTTCTCCTTTGTACTCTCTCTCTCAGACTCCCAACTTTCAGCCAGTAGCTCCTCCCCAAGCGTCTGTGAAGTTAAAATGTAATGGATGAAGGTTTTCTCTCTCCCTTTCTCCTTTGTACTCTCTCTCTCAGACTCCAAACTCACAGACAGCAGCTCCTCCCCTAGCTTCTGTGAAGTTAAAATTTAATGGAGGAAGTTTTTTCTCACCCGTTCTCCTTTGTACTCTCGCTCAGACTCACAACCCTCAGCCAGCATCCAGACCCCTAGCTTCTGTGAAGTTAAAATGTAATGGAGGAAGTTTTTCTCTATTTTTCTCTTTTGTACTCTCTCTCTCTCAGACTCCCAACTCTCAGCCAGCAGCTCCTCCCCTAGCTTCTGTGAAGTTAAAATGTAATGGAGGAGGTTTTTCTCTCCTTTTCTCCTCTGTACTCTCTCTCTCAGACTCCCAACTCTCAGCCAGCAGCGCCTCCCCCAGCTTCTGTGAAGTTAAAATGTATTGGACTAAGTTTTCTCTCTCACTTTCTGCTTTGTACTCTCTCAGACTCCCAACTCTCAGCCAGCAGTTCCTCCCCTAGCTTCTGTGAAGTTAAAATGTAATGGAGGAAGTTTTTCCTCTCCCTTTCTCCTTTGTACTCTCACTCAGACTCCCAACTCACAGCCAGCAGCTCCTCCCCTAGCTTCTGTGAAGTTAAAATTTAATGGAGGAAGTTTTTTTTCTCTCACTTTCTCCTTTGTACTCTCTCTCTCAGACTTCCAACTCTCAGCCAGCAGTTCCTCCCCTAGCTTCTGTGAAGTTAAAATGTAATGGAGGAAGTTTTTCCTCTCCCTTTCTCCTTTGTACTCTCACTCAGACTCCCAACTCACAGCCAGCAGCTCCTCCCCTAGCTTCTGTGAAGTTAAAATTTAATGGAGGAAGTTTTTTCTCTCCCTTTCTCGTTTGTACTGTCTCTCAGACTCCCATCTCTCAGCCAGCAGCCCCTCCCCTAGCTTCTGTGAATTTAAAATGTAATGGAGGAAGTTTTCTCTCTCCCTTTCTCCTTTGTACTAACTCTAAGACGCCCCACTCTCAGCCAGCATCCCCACCCCTAGCTTCTGTGAATTTAAAATGTAATGGAGGATGTTTTTCTCTATTTTTCTCCTTTGTACTCTCTCTCAGACTCCCAACTCTCACCCATCGGCTCCTCCCACAGCTTCTGTGAAGTTAAAATGTAATGGAGGAGGTTTTTCTTTCCCTTTCTCCTTTTTACTCTCTCTCTCAGACTCCCAACTCTCAGCCAGTAGCTCCTCCCCAAGCTTCTGTGAAGTTAAAATGTAATGCAGGAAGTTTTTTCTCTCCTTCTCTCCTTTGTACTCTCTCTCAGACTCCCAACACTCAGCCCTTTCCCAACTCTCACCCATCAGCTCCTCCCCCAGCTTCTGTTTAGTTAAAACGTAATGGAGGAGGTTTTTCTCGCCCTTTCTCCTTTGTACTCTCTCTCTCAGACTCCCATCTCTCAGCCAGCAGCCCCTCACCTAGCTTCTGTGAATTTAAAATGTAATGGTTGAAGTTTTTCTCTATTTCTCTCCTTTGTACTCTCTCTCAGACTCCCAACTCTCACCCATCAGCTCCTCCCCCAGCTTCTGTGAAGTTAAAATGTAATGGAGGAGGTTTTTCTCTCCCTTTCTCCTTTGTACTCTCACTCAGACTCCCAACCCTCAGCCAGCATCCCCACCCCTAGCTTTTGCGAAGTTAAAATGTAATGGAGGAAGTTTCTGTTTAGTTTTCTCCTTTCTACTCTCTCTCAGACTCCCAACTCTCAGCCAGCAGTTCCTCCCCTAGCTTCTGTGATGTTAAAATGTAATGGAGGAAGTTTTTCTCTCCTTTTCTCCTTTGTACTCTCACTCTGACTCCCAACTCACAGCCAGCAGCTCCTCCCCTAGCTTCTGTGAAGTTAAAATGTAATGGAGGAGGTTTTTCTCTCCTTTTCTCCTTTGTACTCTCTCTCTCAGATTCCCAACTCTCACCCATCAGCTCCTCCCCCAGCTTCTGTGAAGTTAAAATGTAACGGAGGAGGTTTTTCTCTCCCTTTCTCCTTTGTACTCTCTCTCTCAGACTCCCAACTCTAAGCCAGCAGTTCCTCCCCTAGCTTCTGTGATGTTAAAATGTAATGGAGGAAGTTTTTCTCTCCTTTTCTCCTTTGTACTCTCACTCTGACTCCCAACTCACAGCCAGCAGCTCCTCCCCTAGCTTCTGTGAAGTTAAAATGTAATGGAGGAAGTTTTTTCTCACCCGTTCTCCTTTGTAATCTTGCTCAGACTCACAACACTCAGCCAGCATCCACACCCCTAGCTTCTGTGAAGTTAAAATGTAATGGAGGAAGTTTTTCTCTATTTTTTTCTTTTGTACTCTCTCTCAGACTCCCAACTCTAAGCCAGCAGCTCCTCCCCCAGGTTCTGTGAAGTTAAAATGTAATGGAGGGAGTTTTTCTCTCCTTTTTTCCTTTGTACTCTCACTCAGACTCCCAACTCACAGCCAGAAGCTCCTCCCCTAGCTTCTGTGAAGTTAAAATGTAATGGAGGAAGATTTTTCTCACCCGTTCTCCTTTGTACTCTCGCTCAGACTCACAACACTCAGCCAGCATCCACACCCCTAGCTTCTGTGAAGTTAAAATGTAATGGAGGAAGTTTTTCTCTATTTTTCTCTTTTGTACTCTCTCTCAGACTCCCAACTCTCAGCCAGCAGCTCCTCCCCTAGCTTCTGTGAAGTTAAAATGTAATGGAGGAGGTTTTTCTCTCCTTTTCACCTTTGTACTCTCTCTCTCAGACTCCCAACTCTCAGCCAGCAGCGCCTCCCCCAGCTTCTGTGAAGTTAAAATGTAATGGAGGAAGTTTTCTGTCTCACTTTCTCCTTTGTACTAACTCTCAGACTCCCCACTCTCAGCCAGCATCCCCACCCCTAGCTTCTGTGAAGTTAAAATGTAATGGAGGAAGTTTTTCTCTATTTTTCTCCTTTGTACTCTCTCTCAGACTCACAACACTCAGCCGGCAGCTGCTCCCCTAGCTTCTGTGAAGTTAAAATGTAATGGAGGAAGTTTTTCTCTATTTTTCTCCTTTGTACTCTCTCTCAGACTCCCAACTCTCACCCATCAGCTCCTCCCCCAGCTTCTGTTTAGTTAAAACATAATGGAGGAGGTTTTTCTCTCCCTTTCTCCTTTGTACTCTCTCTCTCAGACTCCCAACTCTCAGCCATCAGCTCCTCCAACAGCTTCTGTGAAGTTAAAATGTAATGGAGGAAGTTTTTTTCTCTCCCTTTCTCCTTTGTACTGTCGCTCGGACTCCCAACACTCAGGCAGCAGCTCCTCCCCCAGCTTCTGTGAAGTTAAAATGTAATGGAGGAAGTTTTCTCTCTCCCTTTCTCCTTTGTACTAACTCTCAGACTCCCCACTCTCAGCCAGCATCCACACCCCTAGCTACTTTGAAGTTAAAATGTAATGGGGGTGGTTTTTCTCTCCCTTTCTCCTTTGTACTCTCACTCAGACTCCCAACACTCAGCCCTTTCCCAACTCTCACCCATCAGCTCCTCCCCCAGCTTCTGTTTAGTTAAAACGTAATGGATGAGGTTTTTCTCTCCCTTTCTCCTTTGTACTCTCTCTCTCAGACTCCCAACTCTCAGCCATCAGCTCTTCCCCCAGCTTCTGTGAAGTTAAAATATAATGGAGGAAGTTTTTCTCTATTTCTCTCCTTTGTACTCTCTCTCAGACTCCCAACTCTCACCCATCAGCTCCTCCCCCAGCTTCTGTGAAATTAAAATGTAATGGAGGAGGTTTTCTCTCTCACTTTCTCCTTTGTACTCTCTCTCAGACTCCCAACTCTCAGCCACCAGCCCCTCCCCCAGCTTCTGTGAATTTAAAATGTAATGGAGGAAGTTTTCTCTCTCACTTTCTCCTTTGTACTCTCTCTCAGACTCCCAACTCTCAACCACCAGCCCCTCCCCCAGCTTCTGTGAATTTAAAATGTAATGAAGGAACTTGTTTCTCACCCTTTCTCCTTTGTACTCTCTCAGACTCCCAACTCTCAGCCAGCAGTTCTTCCCCTAGCTTCTGTGAAGTTAAAATGTAATGGAGGAGATTTTTTCTCTCCCTTTCTCCTTTGTACTCTTGCTCAGACTCACAACACTCAGCCAGCATCCACACCCCTGGCTTCTGTGAAGTTAAAATGTAATGGAGGAAGTTTTTCTCTACCTTTCTCCCTTGTACTCTCTTTCAGACTCCCAACTCTCAGCCAGCAGCTCATCCCCTAGCTTCTGTGAAGTTAAAATGTAATGGAGGAAGTTTTCTCTCTCCCTTTCTCCTTTGTACTAACACTCAGACTCCCCACTCTCAGCCAGCATCCCCACCCCTAGCTTCTGTGAAGTTAAAATGTAATGGAGGTGGTTTTTCTCTCCCTTTCTCCTTTGTAATCTCTCTCTCAGACTCCCAACTCAGAGCCAGCAGCTCCTCCCCCAGCTTCTGTGAAGTTAAAATGTAACAGAGGAAGTTTTTTCTCACCATTTCTCCTTTGTACTCTCTCTCAGACTCCCAACTCTCAGCCAGAAGCTCCTCCCCCAGCTTCTGTGAATTTAAAATGTAACAGAGGAAGTTTTTTCTCACCATTTCTCCTTTGTACTCTCTCTCAGACTCCCACCTCTCAGCCAGCAGTTCCTCCCCTAGCTTCTGTGAAGTTAAAATGTAATGGAGGAGGTTTTTCTCTCCCTTTCTCCTTTGTACTCTCTCTCAGACTCCCAACCCTCAGCCAGCATCCCCACCCCTAGCTTCTGTGAAGTTAAAATGTAATGGAGGAAGTTTTTCTCTATTTTTCTCTTTTGTACTCTCTCTCACACTCCCAACTCTCAGCCAGCAGCTCCTCCCCTAGCTTCTGTGAAGTTAAAATATAATGGATGAAGTTTTTTCTCTCCCTTTCTCCTTTGTACTCTCTCTCAGACTCCCAACTCTCAGCCACCAGCCCCTCCCCCAGCTTCTGTGAATTTAAAATGTAATGGAGGAAGTTTTTTCTCTCCCTTTCTCCTTTGTACTCTCTCTCTCAGATTCCCAACTCTCAGCCTGCAGCGCCTCCCGCAGCTTCTGTGAAGTTAAAATGTATTGGAGGAAGTTTTCTCTCTCACTTTCTCCTTTGTACTCTCTCTCAGACTCCCAACTCTCAGCCACCAGCCCCTCCCACAGCTTCTGTGAATTTAAAATGTAATGGAGGAAGTTTTTTTCTCTCCCTTTCTCCTTTGTACTCTCGCTCAGACTCCCAACACTCAGCCAGCAGCTCCTCCCCCAGCTTCTGTGAATTTAAAATGTAATGGAGGAAGTTTTTTCTCTCCCTTTCTCCTTTGTGCTCTCTCTGACAGATAAGAATAACTCTCATCAGAGGCGAAATAGATCTTTCACTGGAATTCTGACATTATAAAAAGAAACCGCAGTTTAAAGTTCTAATTAGAAAATATTTATTTCAGTACAAAAACAACAAATTCTCAATAAATTATCATTAGTCACATCTTAGCTATAAAAACAGGTCTTGCTCCTTACAGAAGCTGAAAAAGAAGGACGGATCAAAGAAAGGAATGTACACATGCGTACTAGGAACATATTAATCACGTGCTCAGGAATAAACCATTATATTTCATAGGGATGCATCTCCCTGCATATACATGTAACAGGCAATATAAAATCACTGCCTGACACTCTCAGACTCCCAACTCTCAGCCAGCAGTGCCTCCCCCAGCTTCTGTGAAGTTAAAATGTATTGGAGGAAATTTTCTCTATCACTTTCTCCTTTGTACTCTCTCTCAGACTCCCAACTCTCAGCCACCAGCCCCTCCCCCAGCTTCTGTGAATTTAAAATGTAATGGAGGAAGTTTTTTCTCACCCTTTCTCCTTTGTACTCTCTCTCTCAGACTCCCAACTCTCAGCCAGTAGCTCCTCCCCAAGAGTCTGTGAAGTTAAAATGTAATGGATGAAGTTTTTTCTCTCCCTTTCTCCTTTGTACTCTCTCTCTCAGACTCCAAACTCTCAGCCACCAGCCCCTCCCCCAGCTTCTGTGAAGTTAAAATGTAATGGAGGAAGTTTTTTTCTCTCCCTTTCTCCTTTGTACTCTCTCTGACAGATAAGAATAACTCTCATCAGAGGCGAAATAGATCTTTCACTGGAACTCTGACATTATAAAAAGAAACCGCAGTTTAAAGTTCTAATTAGAAAATATTTATTTCGGTACAAAAACAACAAATTCTCAATAAATTCTCATTAATCACATCTTAGCTATAAAAACAGGTCTTGCTCCTTACAGAAGCTGAAAAAGAAGGACGGATCAAAGAAAGGAATGTACACATGCGTACTAGGAACATATTAATCACATGCTCAGGAATAAACCATTATATTTGATAGGGATGCATCTCCCTGCATATACATGTAACAGGCAATATAAAATCACTGCCTGACGCTCTCAGACTCCCAACTCTCAGCCAGCATCCACACCCCTAGCTTCTGTGAAGTTAAAATGTAATGGAGGAGGTTTTTTCTCTCCCTTTCTCCTTTGTACTCTCGCTCAGACTCCCAACACTCAGCCAGCAGCTCCTCCCCCAGCTTCTGTGAAGTTAAAATGTAATGGAGGAAGTTTTTTTCTCTCCCTTTCTCCTTTGTACTCTCGCTCAGACTCCCAACACTCAGCCAGCAGCTCCTCCCCCAGCTTCTGTGAAGTTAAAATGTAATGGAGGAAGTTTTCTCTCTCCCTTTCTCCTTTGTACTAACTCTCAGACTCCCCACTCTCAGCCAGCATCCCCACCCCTAGCTTCTGTAAAGTTGAAATGTAATGGAGGTGGTTTTTCTCTCCCTTTCTCCTTTGTACTCTCTCAGACTCCCAACTCTCAGTCAGCAGTTCCTCCCTTAGCTTCTGTGAAGTTAAAAGGTATTGGAGGAAGTTTTCTCTCTCACTTTCTCCTTTGTACTCTCTCTCAGACTCCCAACTCTCAACCACCAGCCCCTCCCCCAGCTTCTGTGAATTTAAAATGTAATGAAGGAAGTTGTTTCTCACCCTTTCTCCTTTGTACTCTCTCAGACTCCCAACTCTCAGCCAGCAGTTCTTCCCCTAGCTTCTGTGAAGTTAAAATGTAATGGAGGAGGTTTTTTCTCTCCCTTTCTCCTTTGTACTCTTGCTCAGACTCCCAACTTTCAGCCAACAGCGCCTCCCCCAGCTTCTGTGAAGTTAAAATGTATTGGACTAAGTTTTCCCTCTAACTTTCTCCTTTGTACTCTCTCAGACTCCCAACTCTCAGCCAGCAGTTCCTCCCCTAGCTTCTGTGATGTTAAAATGTAATGGAGGAAGTTTTTCTCTCCTTTTCTCCTTTGTACTCTCACTCTGACTCCCAACTCACAGCCAGCAGCTCCTCCCCTAGCTTCTGTGAAGTTAAAATGTAATGGAGGAAGTTTTTTCTCACCCGTTCTCCTTTGTACTCTCGCTCAGACTCACAACACTCAGCCAGCATCCACACCCCTAGCTTCTGTGAAGTTAAAATGTAATGGAGGAAGTTTTTCTCTATTTTTCTCTTTTGTACTCTCTCTCAGACTCCCAACTCTAAGCCAGTAGCTCCTACTCCAGCTTCTGTGAAGTTAAAATGTAATGGAGGGAGTTTTTCTCTCCTTTTCTCCTTTGTACTCTCACTCAGACTCCCAACTCACAGCCAGAAGCTCCTCCCCTAGAATCTGTGAAGTTAAAATGTAATGGAGGAAGATTTTTCTCACCCGTTCTCCTTTGTACTGTCGCTCAGATTCACAACACTCAGCCAGCATCCACACCCCTAGCTTCTGTGAAGTTAAAATGTAATGGAGGAAGTTTTTCTCTATTTTTCTCTTTTGTACTCTCTCTCAGACTCCCAACTCTCAGCCAGCAGCTCCTCCCCTAGCTTCTGTGAAGTTAAAATGTATTGGAGGAGGTTTAACTCTCCTTTTCTCCTTTGTACTCTCTCAGACTCCCAACTCTCAGCCAGCAGTTCCTCCCCTAGCTTCTGTGAAGTTGAAATGTAATGGAGGAAGTTTTTCTCTCCCTTTCTCCTTTGTACTCTCACTCAGACTCCGAACTCACAGCCAGCAGCTCCTCCCCTAGCTTCTGTGAAGTTAAAATGTAATGGAGGAAGTTTTCTGTCTCCCTTTCTCCTTTGTACTAACTCTCAGACTCCACACTCTCAGCCAGCATCCCCACCCCTAGCTTCTGTGAAGTTAAAATGTAATGGAGGAAGTTTTTCTCTATTTTTCTCCTTTGTACTCTCTCTCAGATTCCCAACTCTCACCAATCAGCTCCTCCCCCAGCTTCTGTGAAGTTAAAATGTAATGGAGGAGGTTTTTCTCTCCCTTTCTCCTTTGTACTCTCTCTCTCAGACTTCCACCTCACAGCCAGCAGCTCCTCCCCATGCTTCTTTGAAGTTAAAATGTAATGGAGAAAGTTTTTTCTCTCCCTTTCTCGTTTGTACTCTCTCTCTCTCAGACTCCCAACTCTCAGCCAGCAGTTCTTCCCCTAGCTTCTGTGAAGTTAAAATGTAATGGAGGAGGTTTTTTCTCTCCCTTTCTCCTTTGTACTCTCGCTCAGACTCCCAACTCACAGCCAGAAGCTCCTCCCCTAGAATCTGTGAAGTTAAAATGTAATGGAGGAAGATTTTTCTCACCCGTTCTCCTTTGTACTGTCGCTCAGACTCACAACACTCAGCCAGCATCCACACCCCTAGCTTCTGTGAAGTTAAAATGTAATGGAGGAAGTTTTTCTCTATTTTTCTCTTTTGTACTCTCTCTCAGACTCCCAACTCTCAACCACCAGCCCCTCCCCCAGCTTCTGTGAATTTAAAATGTAATGAAGGAAGTTGTTTCTCACCCTTTCTCCTTTGTACTCTCTCAGACTCCCAACTCTCAGCCAGCAGTTCTTCCCCTAGCTTCTGTGAAGTTAAAATGTAATGGAGGAGGTTTTTTCTCTCCCTTTCTCCTTTGTACTCTTGCTCAGACTCCCAACTTTCAGCCAACAGCGCCTCCCCCAGCTTCTGTGAAGTTAAAATGTATTGGACTAAGTTTTCCCTCTAACTTTCTCCTTTGTACTCTCTCAGACTCCCAACTCTCAGCCAGCAGTTCCTCCCCTAGCTTCTGTGATGTTAAAATGTAATGGAGGAAGTTTTTCTCTCCTTTTCTCCTTTGTACTCTCACTCTGACTCCCAACTCACAGCCAGCAGCTCCTCCCCTAGCTTCTGTGAAGTTAAAATGTAATGGAGGAAGTTTTTTCTCACCCGTTCTCCTTTGTACTCTCGCTCAGACTCACAACACTCAGCCAGCATCCACACCCCTAGCTTCTGTGAAGTTAAAATGTAATGGAGGAAGTTTTTCTCTATTTTTCTCTTTTGTACTCTCTCTCAGACTCCCAACTCTAAGCCAGTAGCTCCTACCCCAGCTTCTGTGAAGTTAAAATGTAATGGAGGGAGTTTTTCTCTCCTTTTCTCCTTTGTACTCTCACTCAGACTCCCAACTCACAGCCAGAAGCTCCTCCCCTAGAATCTGTGAAGTTAAAATGTAATGGAGGAAGATTTTTCTCACCCGTTCTCCTTTGTACTGTCGCTCAGACTCACAACACTCAGCCAGCATCCACACCCCTAGCTTCTGTGAAGTTAAAATGTAATGGAGGAAGTTTTTCTCTATTTTTCTCTTTTGTACTCTCTCTCAGACTCCCAACTCTCAGCCAGCAGCTCCTCCCCTAGCTTCTGTGAAGTTAAAATGTATTGGAGGAGGTTTAACTCTCCTTTTCTCCTTTGTACTCTCTCAGACTCCCAAATCTCAGCCAGCAGTTCCTCCCCTAGCTTCTGTGAAGTTGAAATGTAATGGAGGAAGTTTTTCTCTCCCTTTCTCCTTTGTACTCTCACTCAGACTCCGAACTCACAGCCAGCAGCTCCTCCCCTAGCTTCTGTGAAGTTAAAATGTAATGGAGGAAGTTTTCTGTCTCCCTTTCTCCTTTGTACTAACTCTCAGACTCCACACTCTCAGCCAGCATCCCCACCCCTAGCTTCTGTGAAGTTAAAATGTAATGGAGGAAGTTTTTCTCTATTTTTCTCCTTTGTACTCTCTCTCAGATTCCCAACTCTCACCAATCAGCTCCTCCCCCAGCTTCTGTGAAGTTAAAATGTAATGGAGGAGGTTTTTCTCTCCCTTTCTCCTTTGTACTCTCTCTCTCAGACTTCCACCTCACAGCCAGCAGCTCCTCCCCATGCTTCTTTGAAGTTAAAATGTAATGGAGAAAGTTTTTTCTCTCCCTTTCTCGTTTGTACTCTCTCTCTCTCAGACTCCCAACTCTCAGCCAGCAGTTCTTCCCCTAGCTTCTGTGAAGTTAAAATGTAATGGAGGAGGTTTTTTCTCTCCCTTTCTCCTTTGTACTCTCGCTCAGACTCACAACACTCAGCCAGCAGCTGCTCCCCTAGCTTCTGTGAAGTTAAAATGTAATGGAGGAAGTTTTTCTCTATTTTTCTCCTTTGTACTCTCTCTCAGACTCCCAACTCTCACCCATCAGCTTTTCCCCAGCTTCTGTTTAGTTAAAACGTAATGGAGGAGGTTTTTCTCTCCCTTTCTGCTTTGTACTCTCTCTCTCAGACTCCCAACTCTCAGCCATCAGCTCCTCCAACAGCTTCTGTGAAGTTAAAATGTAATGGAGGAAGTTTTTTTCTTTCCCTTTCTCCTTTGTACACTCGCTCAGACTCCCAACACTCAGCCAGCAGCTCCTCCCCCAGCTTCTGTGAAGTTAAAATGTATTGGAGGAAATTTTCTCTCTCACTTTCTCCTTTGTACTCTCCCTCAGACTCCCAACTCTCAGCCCCCAGCCCCTCCCCCAGCTTCTGTGAATTTAAAATGTAATGGAGGAAGTTTTTCTCACCCTTTCTCCTTTGTACTCTCTCTCTCAGACTCCCAACTCTCAGCCAGTAGCTCCTCCCCAAGCGTCTGTGAAGTTAAAATGTAATGGATGAAGTTTTTTCTCTCCCTTTCTCCTTTGTACTCTCTCTCTCAAACTCCAAACTCTCAGCCACCAGCCCCTCCCCCAGCTTCTGTGAAGTTAAAATGTAATGGAGGAAGTTTTTTTCTCTCCCTTTCTGCTTTGTGCTCTCTCTGACAGATAAGAATAACTCTCATCAGAGGCGAAATAGATCTTTCACTGGAACTCTGACATTATAAAAAGAAACCGCAGTTTAAAGTTCTAATTGGAAAATATTTATTTCGGTACAAAAACAACAAATTCTCAATAAATTCTCATTAATCACATCTTAGCTATAAAAACAGGTGTTGCTCCTTACAGAAGCTGAAAAAGAAGGACGGATCAAAGAAAGGAATGTACACATGCATACTAGGAACATATTAATCACATGCTCAGGAATAAACCATTATATTTGATAGGGATGCATGTCCCTGCATATACATGTAACAGGCAATATAAAATCACTGCCTGACGCTCTCAGACTCCCAACTCTCAGCCAGCATCCACACCCCTAGCTTCTGTGAAGTTAAAATGTAATGGAGGAGGTTTTTTCTCTCCCTTTCTCCTTTGTACTCTCGCTCAGACTCACAACACTCAGCCAGCAGCTGCTCCCCCAGCTTCTGTGAAGTTAAAATGTAATGGAGGAAGTTTTTCTCTATTTTTCTCCTTTGTACTCTCTCTCAGACTCCCAACTCTCACCCATCAGCTTTTCCCCAGCTTCTGTTTAGTTAAAACGTAATGGAGGAGGTTTTTCTCTCCCTTTCTCCTTTGTACTCTCTCTCTCAGACTCCCAACTCTCAGCCATCAGCTCCTCCAACAGCTTCTGTGAAGTTAAAATGTAATGGAGGAAGTTTTTTTCTTTCCCTTTCTCCTTTGTACACTCGCTCAGACTCCCAACACTCAGCCAGCAGCTCCTCCCCCAGCTTCTGTGAAATTAAAATGTAATGGAGGAAGTTTTTTCTCTCCCTTTCTCCTTTGTGCTCTCTCTGACAGATAAGAATAACTCTCATCAGAGGCGAAATAGATCTTTCCCTGGAACTCTGACATTATAAAAAGAAACCGCAGTTTAAAGTTCTAATTAGAAAATATTTATTTCGGTACAAAAACAACAAATTCTCAATAAATTCTCATTAATCACATCTTAGCTATAAAAACAGGTCTTGCTCCTTACAGAAGCTGAAAAAGAAGGACGGATCAAAGAAACGAATGTACACATGCGTACTAGGAACATATTAATCACGTGCTCAGGAATAAACCATTATATTTCATAGGGATGCATCTCCCTGCATATACATGTAACAGGCAATATAAAATCACTGCCTGACACTCTCAGACTCCCAACTCTCAGCCAGCAGTGCCTCCCTCAGCTTCTGTGAAGTTAAAATGTATTGGAGGAAATTTTCTCTCTCACTTTCTGCTTTGTACTCTCTCTCAGACTCCCAACTCTTAGCCACCAGCCCCTCCCCCAGCTTCTGTGAATTTAAAATGTAATGGAGGAAGTTTTTTCTCACCCTTTCTCCTTTGTACTCTCTCTCTCAGACTCCCAACTCTCAGCCAGTAGCTCCTCCCCAAGCGTCTGTGAAGTTAAAATGTAATGGATGAAGTTTTTTCTCTCCCTTTCTCCTTTGTACTCTCTCTCTCAGACTCCAAACTCTCAGCCACCAGCCCCTCCCCCAGCTTCTGTAAAGTTAAAATATAATGGAGGAAGTTTTTCTCTATTTCTCTCCTTTGTACTCTCTCTCAGACTCCCAACTCTCACCCATCAGCTCCTCCCCCAGCTTCTGTGAAATTAAAATGTAATGGAGGAGGTTTTTCTCTCCCTTTCTCCTTTGTACTCTCTCTCAGACTCCCAACTCTCACCCATCAGCTCCTCCCCCAGCTTCTGTGAAGTTAAAACGTAATGGAGGAGGTTTTTCTCTCCCTTTCTCCTTTGTACTCTCTCTCTCTCAGACTCCCAACTCTCAGCCAGTAGCTCCTCCCCAAGCGTCTGTGAAGTTAAAATGTATTGGAGGAAGTTTTCTCTCTCACTTTCTCCTTTGTACTCTCTCTCAGACTCCCAACTCTCAGCCACCAGCCCCTCCCCCAGCTTCTGTGAAATTAAAATGTAATGGAGGAAGTTTTTTCTCTCCCTTTCTCCTTTGTACTCTCTCTCTCAGACTCCCAACTCTCAGCCTGCAGCGCCTCCCTCAGCTTCTGTGAAGTTAAAATGTATTGGAGGAAGTTTTCTCTCTCACTTTCTCCTTTGTACTCTCTCAGACTCCCAACTCTCAGCCAGCAGTTCCTCCCCTAGCTTCTGTGAAGTTAAAATGTAATGGAGGAAGTTTTTTCTCACCATTTCTCCTTTGTACTCTCTCTCAGACTCCCAACTCTCAGCCAGAAGCTCCTCCCCTAGCTTCTGTGAATTTAAAATGTAATGGAGGAAGTTTTTTCTCACCATTTCTCCTTTGTACTCTCTCACACTCCCAACTCTCAGCCAGCAGCTCCTCCCCTAGCTTCTGTGAAGTTAAAATATAATGGATGAAGTTTTTTCTCTCCCTTTCTCCTTTGTACTCTCTCTCAGACTCCCTACTCTCAGCCACCAGCCCCTCCCCCAGCTTCTGTGAAGTTAAAATGTAATGGAGGAAGTTTTTCTCTATTTTTCTCCTTTGTACTCTCTCTCAGACTCCCACCTCTCAGCCAGCAGATCCTCCCCTAGCTTCTGTGAAGTTAAAATGTAATGGAGGATTTTTTTCTTTCCCTTTCTCCTTTGTACTCTCTCTCAGACTCCCACCTCTCAGCCAGCAGATCCTCCCCTAGCTTCTGTGAAGTTAAAATGTAATGGAGGATTTTTTTCTCTCCCGTTCTCCTTTGTACTCTCGCTCAGACTCCCAACACTCAGCCAGCAGCTCCTCCCCCAGCTTCTGTGAATTTAAAATGTAATGGAGGAAGTTTTTTCTCTCCCTTTCTCCTTTGTGCTCTCTCTGACAAATAAGAATAACTCTCATCAGAGGCGAAATAGATCTTTCACTGGAATTCTGACATTATAAAAAGAAACCGCAGTTTAAAGTTCTAATTAGAAAATATTTATTTCGGTACAAAAACAACAAATTCTCAATAAATTATCATTAGTCACATCTTAGCTATAAAAACAGGTCTTGCTCCTTACAGAAGCTGAAAAAGAAGGACGGATCAAAGAAAGGAATGTACACATGCGTACTAGGAACATATTAATCACGTGCTCAGGAATAAACCATTATATTTCATAGGGATGCATCTCCCTGCATATACATGTAACAGGCAATATAAAATCACTGCCTGACACTCTCAGACTCCCAACTCTCAGCCAGCAGTGCCTCCCCCAGCTTCTGTGAAGTTAAAATGTATTGGAGGAAATTTTTTCTCTCACTTTCTCCTTTGTACTCTCTCTCAGACTCCCAACTCTCAGCCACCAGCCCCTCCCCCAGCTTCTGTGAATTTAAAATGTAATGGAGGAAGTTTTTTCTCACCCTTTCTCCTTTGTACTCTCTCTCTCAGACTCCCAACTCTCAGCCAGTAGCTCCTCCCCAAGCGTCTGTGAAGTTAAAATGTAATGGATGAAGTTTTTCTCTCCCGTTCTCCTTTGTACTCTCTCTCTCAGACTCCAAACTCTCAGCCACCAGCCCCTCCCCCAGCTTCTGTGAAGTTAAAATGTAATGGAGGAAGTTTTTTTCTCTCCCTTTCTCCTTTGTGCTCTCTCTGACAGATAAGAATAACTCTCATCAGAGGCGAAATAGATCTTTCACTGGAACTCTGACATTATAAAAAGAAACCGCAGTTTAAAGTTCTAATTAGAAAATATTTATTTCGGTACAAAAACAACAAATTCTCAATAAATTCTAATTAATCACATCTTAGCTATAAAAACAGGTCTTGCTCCTTACAGAAGCTGAAAAAGAAGGACGGATCAAAGAAACGAATGTACACATGCGTACTAGGAACATATTAATCACATGCTCAGGAATAAACCATTATATTTCATAGGGATGCATCTCCCTGCATATACATGTAACAGGCAATATAAAATCACTGCCTGACACTCTCAGACTCCCAACTCTCAGCCATCAGCTCCTCCAACAGCTTCTGTGAAGTTAAAATGTAATGGAGGTGGTTTTTCTCTCCCTTTCTCCTTTGTACTCTCACTCAGACTCCCAACACTCAGCCCTTTCCCAACTCTCACCCATCAGCTCCTCCCCCAGCTTCTGTTTAGTTAAAACGTAATGGATGAGGTTTTTCTCTCCCTTTCTCCTTTGTACTCTCTCTCTCAGACTCCCAACTCTCACCCATCAGCTCCTCCCCCAGCTTCTGTGAAATTAAAATGTAATGGAGGAGGTTTTTCTCTCCCTTTCTCCTTTGTACTCTCTCTCAGACTCCCAACTCTCACCCATCAGCTCCTCCCCCAGATTCTGTGAAGTTAAAACGTAATGGAGGAGGTTTTTCTCTCACTTTCTCCTTTGTACTCTCTCTCAGACTCCCAACTCTCAGCCACCAGCCCCTCCCCCAGCTTCTGTGAATTTAAAATGTAATGGAGGAAGTTTTCTGTCTCCATTTCTCCTTTGTACTCACTCTCAGACTCCCAACTTTCAGCCACCAGCCCCTCCCCCAGCTTCTGTGAATTTAAAATGTAATGAAGGAAGTTGTTTCTCACCCTTTCTCCTTTGTACTCTCTTTCAGACTCCCAACTCTCAGCCAGCAGTTCCTCCCCTAGCTTCTGTGAAGTTAAAATGTAATGGAGGAGATTTTTTCTCTCCCTTTCTCCTTTATACTCTTGCTCAGACTCACAACACTCAGCCAGCATCCACACCCCTAGCTTCTGTGAAGTTAAATTGTAATGGAGGAAGTTTTTCTCTACCTTTCTCCCTTGTACTCTCTTTCAGACTCCCAACTCTCAGCCAGCAGCTCATCCCCAAGCGTCTGTGAAGTTAAAAAGTAATGGATGAAGTTTTTTTCTCTCCCTTTCTCCTTTGTACTCTCTCTCTCAGACTCCCCACTTTCAGCCAGCAGCTCCACACACCCCGGCTTCTGTGAAGTTAAAATGTAATGGTGGAGGTTTTTTCTCTCCCTTTCTCCTTTGTACTCTCGCTCAGACTCACAACACTCAGCCAGCATCCACACCCCTAGCTTCTGTGAAGTTAAAATGTAATGGAGGAAGTTTTTCTCTACCTTTCTCCTTTGTACTCTCTTTCAGACTCCCAACTCTCAGCCAGCAGCTCCTCCCCTAGCTTCTGTGAAGTTAAAATGTAATGGAGGAAGTTTTCTCTCTCCCTTTCTCCTTTGTACTAACTCTCAGACTCCCCACTCTCAGCCAGCATCCCCACCCCTAGCTTCTGTGGAGTTAAAATGTAATGGAGGTGGTTTTTCTCTCCCTTTCTCCTTTTTACTCTCACTCAGACTCCCAACACTCAGCCCTTTCCCAACTCTCACCCATCAGCTCCTCCCCCAGCTTCTGTGAAGTTAAAATGTAATGGAGGAGGTTTTTCTCTCCCTTTCTCCTTTCTACTCTCTCTCTCAGACTCCCAACTCAGAGCCAGCCTCTCTTCCCCTAGCTTCTGTGAAATTAAAATGTAATGGAGGAGGTTTTTCTCTCCCTTTCTCCTTTGTACTCTCTCTCAGACTCCCAACTCTCACCCATCAGCTCCTCCCCCAGATTCTGTGAATTTAAAACGTAATGGAGGAGGTTTTTCTCTCACTTTCTCCTTTGTACTCTCTCTCAGACTCCCAACTCTCAGCCACCAGCCCCTCCCCCAGCTTCTGTGAATTTAAAATGTAATGGAGGAAGTTTTCTGTCTCCATTTCTCCTTTGTACTCACTCTCAGACTCCCAACTTTCAGCCACCAGCCCATCCCCCAGCTTCTGTGAATTTAAAATGTAATGGAGGAAGTTTTCTCTCTCCCTTTCTCCTTTGTACTCTCTCAGACTCCCAACTCTCAGTCAGCAGTTCCTCCCCTAGCTTCTGTGAAGTTAAAAGGTATTGGAGGAAGTTTTCTCTCTCACTTTCTCCTTTGTACTCTCTCTCAGACTCCCAACTCTCAACCACCAGCCCCTCCCCCAGCTTCTGTGAATTTAAAATGTAATGAAGGAAGTTGTTTCTCACCCTTTCTCCTTTGTACTCTCTTTCAGACTCCCAACTCTCAGCCAGCAGTTCCTCCCCTAGCTTCTGTGAAGTTAAAATGTAATGGAGGAGATTTTTTCTCTCCCTTTCTCCTTTATACTCTTGCTCAGACTCACAACACTCAGCCAGCATCCACACCCCTAGCTTCTGTGAAGTTAAATTGTAATGGAGGAAGTTTTTCTCACCCTTTCTCCTTTGTACTCTCTTTCAGACTCCCAACTCTCAGCCAGCAGCTCATCCCCAAGCGTCTGTGAAGTTAAAAAGTAATGGATGAAGTTTTTTTCTCTCCCTTTCTCCTTTGTATTCTCTCTCTCAGACTCCCCACTTTCAGCCAGCAGCTCCACACACCCCGGCTTCTGTGAAGTTAAAATGTAATGGTGGAGGTTTTTTCTCTCCCTTTCTCCTTTGTACTCTCGCTCAGACTCACAACACTCAGCCAGCATCCACACCCCTAGCTTCTGTGAAGTTAAAATGTAATGGAGGAAGTTTTTCTCTACCTTTCTCCTTTGTACTCTCTTTCAGACTCCCAACTCTCAGCCAGCAGCTCCTCCCCTAGCTTCTGTGAAGTTAAAATGTAATGGAGGAAGTTTTCTCTCTCCCTTTCTCCTTTGTACTAACTCTCAGACTCCCCACTCTCAGCCAGCATCCCCACCCCTAGCTTCTGTGGAGTTAAAATGTAATGGAGGTGGTTTTTCTCTCCCTTTCTCCTTTTTACTCTCACTCAGACTCCCAACACTCAGCCCTTTCCCAACTCTCACCCATCAGCTCCTCCCCCAGCTTCTGTGAAGTTAAAATGTAATGGAGGAGGTTTTTCTCTCCCTTTCTCCTTTCTACTCTCTCTCTCAGACTCCCAACTCAGAGCCAGCCTCTCTTCCCCTAGCTTCTGTGAAGTTAAAATGTAATGGAGGAAGTTTTTCTCTCCCTTTCTCGTTTGTACTCACTCTCAGACTCCCAACTCTCAGCCAGCAGCGCCTCCCCCAGCTTCTGTGAATTTAAAATGTAACGGAGGAAGTTTTCTCTCTACCTTTCTCCTTTGTACTCACTCTCAGACTCCCAACTCTCAGCCACCAGCCCCTCCCCCAGCTTCTGAGAATTTAAAATGTAATGGAGGAAGTTTTCTCTCTCCCTTTCTCCTTTGTACTCTCTCAGACTCCCAACTCTCAGCCAGCAGTTCCTCCCCTAGCTTCTGTGAAGTTAAAATGTAATGGAGGATGTTTGTTCTCACCATTTCGCCTTTGTACTCTCTCTCAGACTCCCAACTCTCAGCCAGAAGCTCCTCCCCTAGCTTCTGTGAATTTAAAATGTAATGGAGGAAGTTTTTTCTCACCATTTCTCCTTTGTACTCTCTCAGACTCCCAACTCTCAGCCAGCAGTTCCTCCCCTAGCTTCTGTGAAGTTAAAATGTAATGGAGGAAGTTTTTTCTATTTTTCTCTTTTGTACTCTCTCTCAGACTCCCAACTCTCAGCCAGCAGCTCCTCCCCTAGCTTCTGTGAAGTTAAAATATAATGGAGGAAGTTTTTTCTCACCCTTTCTCCTTTGTACTCTCTCTCTCAGACTCCCAACTCTCAGATAGTAGCTCCTCCCCAAGCGTCTGTGAAGTTAAAATGTAATGGATGAAGTTTTTTCTCTCCCTTTCTCCTTTGTACTCTCTCTCAGACTCCCAACTCTCAGCCACCAGCCCCTCCCCCAGCTTCTGTGAATTTAAAATGTAATGGAGGATGTTATTTCTCACCATTTCGCCTTTGTACTCTCTCTCAGACTCCCAACTCTTAGCCAGAAGCTCCTCCCCTAGCTTCTGTGAATTTAAAATGTAATGGAGGAGGTTTTTCTCTCCCTTTCTCCTTTGTACTCTCTCTCAGACTCCCAACCCTCAGCCAGCATCCCCACCCCTAGCTTCTGTAAAGTTAAAATGTAATGGAGGAAGTTTTTTCTATTTTTCTCTTTTGTACTCTCTCTCAGACTCCCAACTCTCAGCCAGCAGCTCCTCCCCTAGCTTCTGTGAAGTTAAAATATAATGGAGGAAGTTTTTTCTCACCCTTTCTCCTTTGTACTCTCTCTCTCAGACTCCCAACTCTCAGATAGTAGCTCCTCCCCAAGCGTTTGTGAAGTTAAAATGTAATGGATGAAGTTTTTTCTCTCCCTTTCTCCTTTGTACTCTCTCTCAGACTCCCAACTCTCAGCCACCAGCCCCTCCCCCAGCTTCTGTGAATTTAAAATGTAATGGAGGAAGTCTTTTCTCTCCCTTTCTCCTTTCTACTCTCTCTCTCAGACTCCCAACTCTCAGCCTGCAGCGCCTCCCTCAGCTTCTGTGAAGTTAAAATGTATTGGAGGAAGTTTTCTCTCTCACTTTCTCCTTTGTACTCTCTCTCAGACTCCCAACTCTCAGCCACCAGCCCCTCCCCCAGCTTCTGTGAATTTAAAATGTAATGGAGGAAGTTTTTTTCTCTCCCTTTTTTCTTTGTACTCTCGCTCAGACTCCCAACACTCAGCCAGCAGCTCCTCCCCCAGTTTCTGTGAAGTTAAAATGTAATGGAGGATGTTTTTCTCTATTTCTCTCCTTTGTACTCTCTCTCAGACACCCAACTCTCACCCATCAGCTCCTCCCCCAGCTTCTTTGAAATTAAAATGTAATGGAGGAGGTTTTTCTCTCCCTTTCTCCTTTGTACTCTCTCTCAGACTCCCAACTCTCACCCATCAGCTCCTCCCCCAGCTTCTGTGAAGTTAAAACGTAATGGAGGAGGTTTTTCTCTCCCTTTCTCCTTTGTACTCTCTCTCTCAGACTCCCAACTCTCAGCCAGTAGCTCCTCCCCAAACATCTGTGAAGTTAAAATGTATTGGAGGAAGTTTTCTCTCTCACTTTCTCCTTTGTACTCTCTCTCAGACTCCCAACTCTCAGCCACCAGCCCCTCCCCCAGCTTCTGTGAATTTAAAATGTAATGGAGGAAGTTTTCTGTCTCCCTTTCTCCTTTGTACTCACTCTCAGACTCCCAACTTTCAGCCACCAGCCCCTCCCCCAGCTTCTGTGAATTTAAAATGTAATGGAGGAAGTTTTCTCTCTCCCTTTCTCCTTTGTACTCTCTCAGACTCCCAACTCTCAGCTAGCAGTTCCTCCCCTAGCTTCTGTGAAGTTAAAATGTATTGGAGGACGTTTTCTCTCTCACTTTCTCCTTTGTACTCTCTCTCAGACTCCCAACTCTCAGCCACCAACCCCACCCCTAGCTTCTGTGAAGTTAAAATGTAATGGAGGAAGTTTTTCCTCTCCCTTTCTCGTTTGTGCTCTCTCTGACAGATAAGAATAACTCTCATCAGAGGCGAAATAGATCTTTCCCTTGAACTCTGACATTATAAAAAGAAACCGCAGTTTAAAGTTCTAATTAGAAAATATTTATTTCGGTACAAAAACAACAAATTCTCAATAAATTCTCATTAATCACATCTTAGCTATAAAAACAGGTCTTGCTCCTTACAGAAGCTTTAAAAGAATGACGGATCAAAGAAAGGAATGTACACATGCGTACTAGGAACATATTAATCACATGCTCAGGAATAAACCATTATATTTGATAGGGATGCATGTCCCTGCATATACATGTAACAGGCAATATAAAATCACTGCCTGACACTCTCAGACTCCCAACTCACAGCCAGCAGCTCCTCCCCTAGCTCATGTGAAGTTAAAATGTGATTGAGGAAGTTTTTCTCTCCCTTTCTCTTTTGTACTCTATCTCTCAGACACCCAACTCTCAGCCAGCAGCGCCTCCCCCAGCTTCTGTAAAGTTAAAATGTATTGGAGGAAATTTTCTCTCTCACTTTCTCCTTTTTACTCTCTCTCAGACTCCCAACTCTCAGCCACCAGCCCCTCCCCCAGCTTCTGTGAATTTAAAATGTAATGAAGGAAGTTGTTTCTCACCCTTTCTCCTTTGTACTCTCTCAGACTCCCAACTCTCAGCCAGCAGTTCTTCCCCTAGCTTCTGTGAAGTTAAAATGTAATGGAGGAGGTTTTTTCTCTCCCTTTCTCCTTTGTACTCTTGCTCAGACTCACAACACTCAGCCAGCATCCACACCCCTAGCTTCTGTGAAGTTAAAATGTAATGGAGGAAGTTTTCTCTCTCCCTTTCTCCTTTGTACTAACTCTCAGACTCCCCACTCTCAGCCAGCATCCCCACCCCTAGCTTCTGTGAAGTTAAAATGTAATGGAGGTGGTTTTTCTCTCCCTTTCTCCTTTGTACTCTCACTCAGACTCCCAACACTCAGCCCTTTCCCACCTCTCACCCATCAGCTCCTCCCCCAGCTTCTGTGAAGTTAAAATGTAATGGAGGGGTTTTTTCTCTCCCTTTCTCCTTTGTACTCTCTCTCTCAGACTCCCAACTCTCAGCCAGTAGCTCCTCCCCAAGCGTCTGTGAAGTTAAAATGTAATGGATGAAGTTTTTCTCTCCCGTTCTCCTTTGTACTCTCTCTCTCAGACTCCAAACTCTCAGCCACCAGCCCCTCCCCCAGCTTCTGTGAAGTTAAAATGTAATGGAGGAAGTTTTTTTCTCTCCCTTTCTCCTTTGTGCTCTCTCTGACAGATAAGAATAACTCTCATCAGAGGCGAAATAGATCTTTCACTGGAACTCTGACATTATAAAAAGAAACCGCAGTTTAAAGTTCTAATTAGAAAATATTTATTTCGGTACAAAAACAACAAATTCTCAATAAATTCTAATTAATCACATCTTAGCTATAAAAACAGGTCTTGCTCCTTACAGAAGCTGAAAAAGAAGGACGGATCAAAGAAACGAATGTACACATGCGTACTAGGAACATATTAATCACATGCTCAGGAATAAACCATTATATTTCATAGGGATGCATCTCCCTGCATATACATGTAACAGGCAATATAAAATCACTGCCTGACACTCTCAGACTCCCAACTCTCAGCCATCAGCTCCTCCAACAGCTTCTGTGAAGTTAAAATGTAATGGAGGTGGTTTTTCTCTCCCTTTCTCCTTTGTACTCTCACTCAGACTCCCAACACTCAGCCCTTTCCCAACTCTCACCCATCAGCTCCTCCCCCAGCTTCTGTTTAGTTAAAACGTAATGGATGAGGTTTTTCTCTCCCTTTCTCCTTTGTACTCTCTCTCTCAGACTCCCAACTCTCACCCATCAGCTCCTCCCCCAGCTTCTGTGAAATTAAAATGTAATGGAGGAGGTTTTTCTCTCCCTTTCTCCTTTGTACTCTCTCTCAGACTCCCAACTCTCACCCATCAGCTCCTCCCCCAGATTCTGTGAAGTTAAAACGTAATGGAGGAGGTTTTTCTCTCACTTTCTCCTTTGTACTCTCTCTCAGACTCCCAACTCTCAGCCACCAGCCCCTCCCCCAGCTTCTGTGAATTTAAAATGTAATGGAGGAAGTTTTCTGTCTCCATTTCTCCTTTGTACTCACTCTCAGACTCCCAACTTTCAGCCACCAGCCCCTCCCCCAGCTTCTGTGAATTTAAAATGTAATGAAGGAAGTTGTTTCTCACCCTTTCTCCTTTGTACTCTCTTTCAGACTCCCAACTCTCAGCCAGCAGTTCCTCCCCTAGCTTCTGTGAAGTTAAAATGTAATGGAGGAGATTTTTTCTCTCCCTTTCTCCTTTATACTCTTGCTCAGACTCACAACACTCAGCCAGCATCCACACCCCTAGCTTCTGTGAAGTTAAATTGTAATGGAGGAAGTTTTTCTCTACCTTTCTCCCTTGTACTCTCTTTCAGACTCCCAACTCTCAGCCAGCAGCTCATCCCCAAGCGTCTGTGAAGTTAAAAAGTAATGGATGAAGTTTTTTTCTCTCCCTTTCTCCTTTGTACTCTCTCTCTCAGACTCCCCACTTTCAGCCAGCAGCTCCACACACCCCGGCTTCTGTGAAGTTAAAATGTAATGGTGGAGGTTTTTTCTCTCCCTTTCTCCTTTGTACTCTCGCTCAGACTCACAACACTCAGCCAGCATCCACACCCCTAGCTTCTGTGAAGTTAAAATGTAATGGAGGAAGTTTTTCTCTACCTTTCTCCTTTGTACTCTCTTTCAGACTCCCAACTCTCAGCCAGCAGCTCCTCCCCTAGCTTCTGTGAAGTTAAAATGTAATGGAGGAAGTTTTCTCTCTCCCTTTCTCCTTTGTACTAACTCTCAGACTCCCCACTCTCAGCCAGCATCCCCACCCCTAGCTTCTGTGGAGTTAAAATGTAATGGAGGTGGTTTTTCTCTCCCTTTCTCCTTTTTACTCTCACTCAGACTCCCAACACTCAGCCCTTTCCCAACTCTCACCCATCAGCTCCTCCCCCAGCTTCTGTGAAGTTAAAATGTAATGGAGGAGGTTTTTCTCTCCCTTTCTCCTTTCTACTCTCTCTCTCAGACTCCCAACTCAGAGCCAGCCTCTCTTCCCCTAGCTTCTGTGAAATTAAAATGTAATGGAGGAGGTTTTTCTCTCCCTTTCTCCTTTGTACTCTCTCTCAGACTCCCAACTCTCACCCATCAGCTCCTCCCCCAGATTCTGTGAATTTAAAACGTAATGGAGGAGGTTTTTCTCTCACTTTCTCCTTTGTACTCTCTCTCAGACTCCCAACTCTCAGCCACCAGCCCCTCCCCCAGCTTCTGTGAATTTAAAATGTAATGGAGGAAGTTTTCTGTCTCCATTTCTCCTTTGTACTCACTCTCAGACTCCCAACTTTCAGCCACCAGCCCATCCCCCAGCTTCTGTGAATTTAAAATGTAATGGAGGAAGTTTTCTCTCTCCCTTTCTCCTTTGTACTCTCTCAGACTCCCAACTCTCAGTCAGCAGTTCCTCCCCTAGCTTCTGTGAAGTTAAAAGGTATTGGAGGAAGTTTTCTCTCTCACTTTCTCCTTTGTACTCTCTCTCAGACTCCCAACTCTCAACCACCAGCCCCTCCCCCAGCTTCTGTGAATTTAAAATGTAATGAAGGAAGTTGTTTCTCACCCTTTCTCCTTTGTACTCTCTTTCAGACTCCCAACTCTCAGCCAGCAGTTCCTCCCCTAGCTTCTGTGAAGTTAAAATGTAATGGAGGAGATTTTTTCTCTCCCTTTCTCCTTTATACTCTTGCTCAGACTCACAACACTCAGCCAGCATCCACACCCCTAGCTTCTGTGAAGTTAAATTGTAATGGAGGAAGTTTTTCTCACCCTTTCTCCTTTGTACTCTCTTTCAGACTCCCAACTCTCAGCCAGCAGCTCATCCCCAAGCGTCTGTGAAGTTAAAAAGTAATGGATGAAGTTTTTTTCTCTCCCTTTCTCCTTTGTATTCTCTCTCTCAGACTCCCCACTTTCAGCCAGCAGCTCCACACACCCCGGCTTCTGTGAAGTTAAAATGTAATGGTGGAGGTTTTTTCTCTCCCTTTCTCCTTTGTACTCTCGCTCAGACTCACAACACTCAGCCAGCATCCACACCCCTAGCTTCTGTGAAGTTAAAATGTAATGGAGGAAGTTTTTCTCTACCTTTCTCCTTTGTACTCTCTTTCAGACTCCCAACTCTCAGCCAGCAGCTCCTCCCCTAGCTTCTGTGAAGTTAAAATGTAATGGAGGAAGTTTTCTCTCTCCCTTTCTCCTTTGTACTAACTCTCAGACTCCCCACTCTCAGCCAGCATCCCCACCCCTAGCTTCTGTGGAGTTAAAATGTAATGGAGGTGGTTTTTCTCTCCCTTTCTCCTTTTTACTCTCACTCAGACTCCCAACACTCAGCCCTTTCCCAACTCTCACCCATCAGCTCCTCCCCCAGCTTCTGTGAAGTTAAAATGTAATGGAGGAGGTTTTTCTCTCCCTTTCTCCTTTCTACTCTCTCTCTCAGACTCCCAACTCAGAGCCAGCCTCTCTTCCCCTAGCTTCTGTGAAGTTAAAATGTAATGGAGGAAGTTTTTCTCTCCCTTTCTCGTTTGTACTCACTCTCAGACTCCCAACTCTCAGCCAGCAGCGCCTCCCCCAGCTTCTGTGAATTTAAAATGTAACGGAGGAAGTTTTCTCTCTACCTTTCTCCTTTGTACTCACTCTCAGACTCCCAACTCTCAGCCACCAGCCCCTCCCCCAGCTTCTGAGAATTTAAAATGTAATGGAGGAAGTTTTCTCTCTCCCTTTCTCCTTTGTACTCTCTCAGACTCCCAACTCTCAGCCAGCAGTTCCTCCCCTAGCTTCTGTGAAGTTAAAATGTAATGGAGGATGTTTGTTCTCACCATTTCGCCTTTGTACTCTCTCTCAGACTCCCAACTCTCAGCCAGAAGCTCCTCCCCTAGCTTCTGTGAATTTAAAATGTAATGGAGGAAGTTTTTTCTCACCATTTCTCCTTTGTACTCTCTCAGACTCCCAACTCTCAGCCAGCAGTTCCTCCCCTAGCTTCTGTGAAGTTAAAATGTAATGGAGGAAGTTTTTTCTATTTTTCTCTTTTGTACTCTCTCTCAGACTCCCAACTCTCAGCCAGCAGCTCCTCCCCTAGCTTCTGTGAAGTTAAAATATAATGGAGGAAGTTTTTTCTCACCCTTTCTCCTTTGTACTCTCTCTCTCAGACTCCCAACTCTCAGATAGTAGCTCCTCCCCAAGCGTCTGTGAAGTTAAAATGTAATGGATGAAGTTTTTTCTCTCCCTTTCTCCTTTGTACTCTCTCTCAGACTCCCAACTCTCAGCCACCAGCCCCTCCCCCAGCTTCTGTGAATTTAAAATGTAATGGAGGATGTTTTTTCTCACCATTTCGCCTTTGTACTCTCTCTCAGACTCCCAACTCTCAGCCAGAAGCTCCTCCCCTAGCTTCTGTGAATTTAAAATGTAATGGAGGAGGTTTTTCTCTCCCTTTCTCCTTTGTACTCTCTCTCAGACTCCCAACCCTCAGCCAGCATCCCCACCCCTAGCTTCTGTAAAGTTAAAATGTAATGGAGGAAGTTTTTTCTATTTTTCTCTTTTGTACTCTCTCTCAGACTCCCAACTCTCAGCCAGCAGCTCCTCCCCTAGCTTCTGTGAAGTTAAAATATAATGGAGGAAGTTTTTTCTCACCCTTTCTCCTTTGTACTCTCTCTCTCAGACTCCCAACTCTCAGATAGTAGCTCCTCCCCAAGCGTTTGTGAAGTTAAAATGTAATGGATGAAGTTTTTTCTCTCCCTTTCTCCTTTGTACTCTCTCTCAGACTCCCAACTCTCAGCCACCAGCCCCTCCCCCAGCTTCTGTGAATTTAAAATGTAATGGAGGAAGTCTTTTCTCTCCCTTTCTCCTTTCTACTCTCTCTCTCAGACTCCCAACTCTCAGCCTGCAGCGCCTCCCTCAGCTTCTGTGAAGTTAAAATGTATTGGAGGAAGTTTTCTCTCTCACTTTCTCCTTTGTACTCTCTCTCAGACTCCCAACTCTCAGCCACCAGCCCCTCCCCCAGCTTCTGTGAATTTAAAATGTAATGGAGGAAGTTTTTTTCTCTCCCTTTTTTCTTTGTACTCTCGCTCAGACTCCCAACACTCAGCCAGCAGCTCCTCCCCCAGTTTCTGTGAAGTTAAAATGTAATGGAGGATGTTTTTCTCTATTTCTCTCCTTTGTACTCTCTCTCAGACACCCAACTCTCACCCATCAGCTCCTCCCCCAGCTTCTTTGAAATTAAAATGTAATGGAGGAGGTTTTTCTCTCCCTTTCTCCTTTGTACTCTCTCTCAGACTCCCAACTCTCACCCATCAGCTCCTCCCCCAGCTTCTGTGAAGTTAAAACGTAATGGAGGAGGTTTTTCTCTCCCTTTCTCCTTTGTACTCTCTCTCTCAGACTCCCAACTCTCAGCCAGTAGCTCCTCCCCAAACATCTGTGAAGTTAAAATGTATTGGAGGAAGTTTTCTCTCTCACTTTCTCCTTTGTACTCTCTCTCAGACTCCCAACTCTCAGCCACCAGCCCCTCCCCCAGCTTCTGTGAATTTAAAATGTAATGGAGGAAGTTTTCTGTCTCCCTTTCTCCTTTGTACTCACTCTCAGACTCCCAACTTTCAGCCACCAGCCCCTCCCCCAGCTTCTGTGAATTTAAAATGTAATGGAGGAAGTTTTCTCTCTCCCTTTCTCCTTTGTACTCTCTCAGACTCCCAACTCTCAGCTAGCAGTTCCTCCCCTAGCTTCTGTGAAGTTAAAATGTATTGGAGGACGTTTTCTCTCTCACTTTCTCCTTTGTACTCTCTCTCAGACTCCCAACTCTCAGCCACCAACCCCACCCCTAGCTTCTGTGAAGTTAAAATGTAATGGAGGAAGTTTTTCCTCTCCCTTTCTCGTTTGTGCTCTCTCTGACAGATAAGAATAACTCTCATCAGAGGCGAAATAGATCTTTCCCTTGAACTCTGACATTATAAAAAGAAACCGCAGTTTAAAGTTCTAATTAGAAAATATTTATTTCGGTACAAAAACAACAAATTCTCAATAAATTCTCATTAATCACATCTTAGCTATAAAAACAGGTCTTGCTCCTTACAGAAGCTTTAAAAGAATGACGGATCAAAGAAAGGAATGTACACATGCGTACTAGGAACATATTAATCACATGCTCAGGAATAAACCATTATATTTGATAGGGATGCATGTCCCTGCATATACATGTAACAGGCAATATAAAATCACTGCCTGACACTCTCAGACTCCCAACTCACAGCCAGCAGCTCCTCCCCTAGCTCATGTGAAGTTAAAATGTGATTGAGGAAGTTTTTCTCTCCCTTTCTCTTTTGTACTCTATCTCTCAGACACCCAACTCTCAGCCAGCAGCGCCTCCCCCAGCTTCTGTAAAGTTAAAATGTATTGGAGGAAATTTTCTCTCTCACTTTCTCCTTTTTACTCTCTCTCAGACTCCCAACTCTCAGCCACCAGCCCCTCCCCCAGCTTCTGTGAATTTAAAATGTAATGAAGGAAGTTGTTTCTCACCCTTTCTCCTTTGTACTCTCTCAGACTCCCAACTCTCAGCCAGCAGTTCTTCCCCTAGCTTCTGTGAAGTTAAAATGTAATGGAGGAGGTTTTTTCTCTCCCTTTCTCCTTTGTACTCTTGCTCAGACTCACAACACTCAGCCAGCATCCACACCCCTAGCTTCTGTGAAGTTAAAATGTAATGGAGGAAGTTTTCTCTCTCCCTTTCTCCTTTGTACTAACTCTCAGACTCCCCACTCTCAGCCAGCATCCCCACCCCTAGCTTCTGTGAAGTTAAAATGTAATGGAGGTGGTTTTTCTCTCCCTTTCTCCTTTGTACTCTCACTCAGACTCCCAACACTCAGCCCTTTCCCACCTCTCACCCATCAGCTCCTCCCCCAGCTTCTGTGAAGTTAAAATGTAATGGAGGGGTTTTTTCTCTCCCTTTCTCCTTTGTACTCTCTCTCTCAGACTCCCAACTCTCAGCCAGTAGCTCCTCCCCAAGCGTCTGTGAAGTTAAAATGTAATGGATGAAGTTTTTTTCTCTCCCTTTCTCCTTTGTACTCTCTCACTCAGACTCCCCACTTTCAGCCAGCAGCTCCACACACCCCGGCTTCTGTGAAGTTAAAATGTAATGGTGGAGGTTTTTTCTCTCCCTTTCTCCTTTGTACTCTCGCTCAGACTCACAACACTCAGCCAGCATCCACACCCCTAGCTTCTGTGAAGTTAAAATGTAATGGAGGAAGTTTTTCTCTACCTTTCTCCTTTGTACTCTCTTTCAGACTCCCAACTCTCAGCCAGCAGCTCCTCCCGTAGCTTCTGTGAAGTTAAAATGTAATGGAGGAAGTTTTCTCTCTCCCTTTCTCCTTTGTACTAACTCTCAGACTCCCCACTCTCAGCCAGCATTCCCACCCCTAGCTTCTGTGAAGTTAAAATGTAATGGAGGTGGTTTTTCTCTCCCTTTCTCCTTTTTACTCTCACTCAGACTCCCAACACTCAGCCCTTATCCAACTCTCACACATCAGCTCCTCCCCCAGCTACTGTGAAGTTAAAATGTAATGGAGGTGGTTTTTCTCTCCCTTTCTCCTTTCTACTCTCTCTCTCAGACTCCCAACTCAGAGCCAGCAGCTCCTCCCCTAGCTTCTGAGAATTTAAAATGTAATGGAGGAAGTTTTCTCTCTCCCTTTCTCCTTTGTACTCTCTCAGACTCCCAACTCAGAGCCAGCAGCTCCTCCCCTAGCTTCTGTGAAGTTAAAATGTAACGGAGGAAGTTTTCTCTCTCCCTTTCTCCTTTGTACTCACTCTCAGACTCCCAACTCTCAGCCACCAGCCCCTCCCCCAGCTTCTGAGAATTTAAAATGTAATTGAGGAAGTTTTCTCTCTCCCTTTCTCCTTTGTACTCTCTCAGACTCCCAACTCTCAGCCAGCAGTTCCTCCCCTAGCTTCTGTGAAGTTAAAATGTAATGGAGGAAGTTTTTTCTCACCATTTCGCCTTTGTACTCTCTCTCAGACTCCCAACTCTCAGCCAGAAGCTCCTCCCCTAGCTTCTGTGAATTTAAAATGTAATGGAGGAAGTTTTTTCTCACGATTTCTCCTTTGTACTCTCTCAGACTCCCAACTCTCAGCCAGCAGTTCCTCCCCTAGCTTCTGTGAAGTTAAAATGTAATGGAGGAGGTTTTTCTCTCCCTTTCTCCTTTGTACTCTCTCTCAGACTCCCAACCCTCAGCCAGCATCCCCACCCCTAGCTTCTGTAAAGTTAAAATGTAATGGAGGAAGTTTTTTCTATTTTTCTCTTTTGTACTCTCTCTCAGACTCCCAACTCTCAGCCAGCAGCTCCTCCCCTAGCTTCTGTGAAGTTAAAATATAATGGAGGAAGTTTTTTCTCACCCTTTCTCCTTTGTACTCTCTCTCTCAGACTCCCAACTCTCAGATAGTAGCTCCTCCCCAAGCGTCTGTGAAGTTAAAATGTAATGGATGAAGTTTTTTCTCTCCCTTTCTCCTTTGTACTCTCTCTCAGACTCCCAACTCTCAGCCACCAGCCCCTCCCCCAGCTTCTGTGAATTTAAAATGTAATGGAGGAAGTCTTTTCTCTCCCTTTCTCCTTTGTACTCTCTCTCTCAGACTCCCAACTCTCAGCCTGCAGCGCCTCCCTCAGCTTCTGTGAAGTTAAAATGTATTGGAGGAAGTTTTCTCTCTCACTTTCTCCTTTGTACTCTCTCTCAGACTCCCAACTCTCAGCCACCAGCCCCTCCCCCAGCTTCTGTGAAGTTAAAATGTAATGGAGGAAGTTTTTTTCTCTCCCTTTATCCTTTGTACGCTCGCTCAGACTCCCAATGTTGTAGAATGAATCAGGACACTAAGCAAGCACTTGTACAGAAGGAAAGGTTTATTGATATGCGCAGGTTCAAAGCAAATGCAAAGGCCTGAACCCTGAACACTAGACAAGACCAGATTCTTATACCCTGGTTTACGTATGTATTTCCTATGCCCATTTATGGTATACAATGAGGCAAACTTATCTTAAAATAAAATAAGGAACTGGGAACAGACAGTTAAGCATATAAGACATGTTAGCACAGATGTTTCCCAACTGTGGTTTATCCTTGACATTTGTTTTTAAGGAACAATACAACGGCTCACAAGGAACAATACAACGGCTCACACAATACTGTAGACATAGCAAAAACTCTTTCTCATGGTCAGCATATCTAAAAAGGATACATATATTAATTAGGGCTGACAGGGCAGTTCCTTTCTGCAGAACTAATGGATATTGAGATACGTGTTTACTTGGCTTGCCTTGTAACATTGTCCGAACTTTGTCAGGCCTGGTTTTGGGGCATAATTGATTGTAGCCCCTACTTTAGTCCCCCCTTTGTAACTCTGAATCACTAGACAGAAGAGTTACATACTCAGGTTCCTGATGAGGTGATTGGCGTAAGCCTTCATATTCCCACATAGCCATTACCTGGGCAGTTGCCTTTCGTTCGGCTAAGAGAGATAAACTGTTAGTAATAGCTTTGACTAATATTGGCAAAACACAGGGAAGAATAATACAACCAGCAGCTATAAGTCCTATCAAGGCTACAATTGCTTGTAGGCCAGGGAGCTTAGGAAACCACTGGCCAAAAATATCTTTCAAATTCAGGCCTTTCCAGGTTTGAACTGGAACATGAGCAATTTTAACCATTTTATTAGTAATTTCCTGGATAACATGTCCACTGTCATCTATTTCAACACAACAGTTAGAAAGATTAAATTTTCCACATACACCTCCTTCTTTGGCTAATAGGTAATCTAAAGCTAAGCGATTTTGCATGATATACGTGCGGGATTTAACTCCCTCCACAGCTAATTTTGTTAAGCCTAACACCGTTTCATTAGTAATTATTTCAATAACAGCCTGCAATCTAATTAGACGATTCAGCATGTATATAGGGGTTCTATAACCATAGGTACCATCTTCGGCCCAAGTAGCGGGACCATAGACTTGAATAATTCTCTCTGGGGGCCATTCATCATCTTTCCAGGTACCTATTTTTAGGTTGTCAATTATGGAAGTATCTATGGCCCTTTCAGTACGAATGTTTCCCACTTCATCATATACAGGGATACCTAATATCTGTCGATGGCGAAGGGGCAAAAGGAAAAAGCCAGGTCTGATAAGACCCAAAACACAGGAACCACACCAATTAGAAGGTAATTGGCTATATGCATATTTACCACAAATCCAATACATACCATCTGGAGCTAACCATTTCTTGGAATAATTCTGAGGATCCAAAATATAATGTTTTAATAAGTTTACGGATTCCAGGGCTTTTGCTTCCCAGGGTGGTATTTGACCCTTACCTGACCACCATTGACCATTATTCCAGGTGGATAGACATCTGAGAGCTCCTACCTGTTGGCATCCAGTGGTATGGTTCTGGGTATAGCATACCGACCCAACTAAATTGGAAGTTAAAGCCCAATTCCCATCTTTACCTAGTGTAGCAGTAAGGTTACCTACTTTCTCCATTTCAAGCACTGTAGTATAGTTCAGCTCCTGGGCTTCCCAAGGCCATTTTTCTCCCATATTGGTTCCTCCACATACAAAGCAACTGCTTACATTTAAAATGTTTGCTACATTTCCAGCTAGCTCCACAAAGGTATTTACCACCTTTGAGGGTAATTCCTGAATGTTAAGTTTTTCTATCTCTTGATAATAGGACCAAAACAGACTTTTCTTACGTCCTATGGAGGTAGTTTTGGTGGTTACTTCTAATTCTAGCAGCGTCCCGGGATCTGTTCCCTTCCCGTCTATTTGAAGTCCCATAACCATGGGCTGAAAAGTGCTTTTCGGGGTGAGGGATAGCAAAACAGGATTACATTCTCCTTTGTTACAGTTAGTATTAGTGGTTCCTTTTGTTAAGGCTATTTGATGGGGCCCTGTAGGTCCTTTTATCCAGGTTGCAAAAGCAACACAAGTCCAATAGGGACAATAATTGAATTCTATATTTTGACATTCAGCACTACGAGGACCATTTTTTTCTAGACACATATATTTATCATTGAACGTATAGGTACGCTCCCAAGCTAAACCTCCACAACCTCCTCTGGGAAAGCAAGCTCTGTTTATGATTGCGCAGACATCAAATTTTAAGGTAACCTGCTGATTTAGAGTGGGAGTTACTAGTCTAGTAATTTCTTCCTTTCTTCCACAAGTTTTGTGTCGGAGAATAACTTGGTAATTTGTTACTCTCGTAGCTTGTTTTGGATCATAACATTGGATTCCTTGGGAACCATTACATTGCTTATATGATGTCCCATTAAGTGTACAATCCAAAAGGTCAAATTGTGTACAGGTGGGAGGAACTGAGGTATGATACACCAAGGTATGAGTAATAATGTTCCCTGTCATAGTAACATGGATGCATTGTTGACATTGTATGTGATTGACAATTTCTCCTAGGATTCGTTTGCGCCTTATTCGTGTCAGGGAAGTGGTTATAGAAGAGTTAGAGGCATAAGGTAGGGTATTAGTTTCACGACCAGTTCTGCGCTTACCTTTTTTACGTCTGGGTTTTGATTCTTTTATTGTATGACCAAATTCTAAGTCCATCTCAGGGATAGAGCGGATAAGACAAATTCCTTCCCAACCTGGTTTTAACTGGTTAATATATGTTACACGTTTCCAACCCCAAAATAAAGGATTACCACAATCCAATCTAACAGGGGGTGGTAGACCTCTATATGGGGCTTGTGCACACATGCCTTTTCGCAAGATGTATCCTACAAATTGACATACCTCTGGATTCACTGACTGCCTAGTAAGGCATGTTTCCTTAACAATTGTATCAAAAGCTTGAGGGAATTGACAGGGATGTGGTAATATTCCTATCCAACATTCAGGTTGTAATGTAAGAGGAGGGTGGCCTTCACATTCCTGTCCTTGTCCCACAGTGTAAGATTGGCTGATGTGAGGCCTGTCACCTGGGAGACTCCATTGTCCCAAATTGCTAATACATACACTATTTCCTAACACATGATTGTTGCTTATAAAAAACAGTACAATTATGGTCATCCAAAGAGGGTCCATCTTCATCCTTTCTTCACCCGTGCGTAAAGAGCCAGCTTCCAGGAGTGGCCCAGCAGGGGTATATGTTCACCACTGTACGAAGAAAACCTATTGCCGGTAAGGTTTTTGCAGAGTGGCCTTGTAATAAAAGAAAGTTCCTATGTTAGAGAAAGTTCTGTCTGTGGTGGAGATTAACACATATAATGTTACCTGCAGCAAAGCATCAAAGCGGAAAGTCCTGATCGTCTTAGTTTCTTGGTCTGAGTTTCATAGGATGGGTTCTCTGCAGGATAAGTCTCTGCTCATCTGCGGCCTTCTTGACTCGTGTCCAATGGATCCACGATTTAGATTCAGCAATCTTGATAGCTAGTGGAGATGACATGATTACAACATAGGGCCCCTTCCACCGCCCCACTAATTGTTCCTTCTTCCAATGTTTAACCCATACCCGATCCCCTGGCATGAAGCTATGACATTTAGTAACTAATCTTGGAGGGGATTGTTCCAGTACATAGTTTTTCAGTTTCTCAACTTGTTTGTTTAGTTCCTGTACCATTTCCATAGTCCATACTCCCCCCTTGTGGCCTAAATCGGGCCATCCTGCTAGATGTCGTCTGAGTAAAGTAGGAGGTCGCCCAAACATGAGTTCATATGGTGATAAGTTATGTTTCCTCTTTGGAGCACTTCTAATGGCATATAGAGCAAGAGGAAGAGCATCAGGCCATTTTAAGTGTGTTTCTGTACATATTTTGGTAATCCTCTCCTTTAGGGTGCGGTGCAATCTTTCACATGGGGCCGCGGATTGGGGGTGAAATGCTGAATGAAACCGCCAATGTACCCCAAGTGCCTTCGCCAAGGCCTGATTAATATGATGCACGAATTCAGGACCATTGTCAGATGAAATATAGGAAGGGCAACCATAACGTGGGATGAGGTCTTTCAACAACACCCTAGTTACCTCACGAGCCTTCTTAGTTTTTGTGGGATAGGCCTCCGGCCATCCAGTATATAAATCAACAATAACTAACATTGCATTGTAAAATCCACATCGAGGCATATCTGTAAAGTCCACCATCACAGTATCCATTGGATAATATGAGACAGGTATTGTTCCAGGGGGCAATAGAGGTCCTTGCCTGGGGTTCACTTTAGCACAGGTAACACATTGTGAGACTACCTTAGCAACAATTCCAGCTAGACCATCAATATAATAATCACGAGCTAATGCTGTTTCAAGTGCCGACTTCCCCATATGTGTTGCAGTATGTGAGGATTGCACTAACTGCCAAGTCACTGAATAAGGGACATAAATTCGCTTGTCTGGAAGAATATACCACCCCTCTCTTACTATAGCTTTAAGGTCATTCACTGCCTTTGCACATTCAGATCGAGAATATGACGGTTTAATACTTGGTGGCATTACCCCTAAATCCATAGCCACATGAATAGAAAGATCTGGTAATGGTTTATCAAATCTAAGTGCTGCAGCTCGTGCTTCAGAGTCGGCAGCCCTATTTCCTAAGACAACTCTATCATCTCCACGTTGATGTCCTTTGCAATGCATCACAGCTACTTTCTTTGGTTTCTGAACTGCATCTATTAAGCGTTGAATTAAATGTCCATGCTGGATATATTTCCCTGCAGAGTCTCTGAAACCTCGTTCTTTATATACTGCACCATGTGCATGCAATGTCAAGAAAGCATATTTACTATCTGTCCACACGTTCAACTTCTCCCCAGAAGCCCTTTCCAGGGCCCTAAGTAATGCCCATAATTCAGCCACTTGGGCACTGACACCTTTGCCAAGGGATCCACTTTCTATGACTTTATCATCATCCACAATTGCATATCCAGCTACTCGCATCCCATCATGAATGTAACTAGAACCATCTGTGTACCAATAATAATCTGCATTCGATAAAGGCATATCTGTCAAATCTGGTCGAGTGGAATACACACTTTCTAGTACTTGCAAACAATCATGCTGCAAATCCACATCTATGGGTAAAAGGGTAGCAGGATTCAGTTTATTTGACACAATTAAGGTAACGTGAGGATTTTCTATCAACATTGCCTGATATTTCACCAATCGCTGGCTGCTAATCCACAAATGTCCTTTCTGATCTAAAATAGCTTGGACAGCATGAGGAGTATGTACATTAACAGGGCAAGAAAAGGTAAGCTTGTTACAATCCTGCAACAATTCAGCAATAGCAGCTAGAGCTTTGAGACAATGTGGCCAGCCTTGAGCTACCCCATCAAGCTGTTTAGAGAGGTAGGCAACAGGTTGCTGCCATTTACCAAGCTGCTGAGTCAAAACCCCTAAAGCCATATTCAATTTTGTGTCCACATACAAATTAAAAGGTTTGTCTAAATTCGGCAGAGCTAAGGCTGGTGCTTGTATTAAAGCTTTTTTAATCTCTACAAATGCATGCTGCTGCTCCTTCGTCCACACAAAAGGATCTGCATTGCCCCCCTTCGTAGAAGCATATAAGGGGGCAGCCATCAAGGCAAAATTGGGAATCCATATGCGACAAAAGCCAGCCAAGCCTAAAAATCCTCTGAGCTGTCTCCTGTTAGTAGGTGCTGCAATGGCTAAGACTGCCTCTTTCCGCTCAGGTCCTAAAGCCCTCCTTCCGTGTTCAATATCATATCCTAAATATCGCACACATTTCTGCACCAATTGTGCCTTCTTTTTAGAGACACGATATCCACACTCTAACAACAATACAAACAGTGCCTTTGTATTCTCCCAACAAGTGTCTTCTGTCTGTCCAGTTACTAACACATCATCTACATATTGCAGCAAAGTATCCCCTTGCTGTATAGGTACATAGTATAATAAATCTCGACCTAGGGCCGTCCCAAACAATGTCGGTGAATTTTTAAAATCTTGTGGAAGGCGGGTCCAGGTATATTGCATTTTTGTACCAGTAATTGGACTTTCCCATTCAAATGCGAACAAAGGTTGGCTCACTGGATGTATTGGAATAGTAAAGAAGGCATCTTTTAAGTCAATTACTGAAAACCACTTTGCCTGTGGTGGGATTAAGCTCAGGAGGGTGTATGGATTGGGCACTGCTGGATGTATTGTCACTGTCATGTTATTAACTACTCTAAGGTCTTGAACTGGTCGATATGAACCATCAGGCTTTTTAATTGGCAAAATAGGTGTATTCCATGGCGATTGTATAGGTACCAATATTCCTGCCTTCAGGTATTTCTGAATACACTCATAAATGGCAGCAATTGCTTCCCTAGAACATGGGCGCTGTCTAATGTGCACTGGGGTGGCTGAAGGTTTTACCTCTACTATGATGGGGGGGTGATGTGCTGCATACCCAGGGGGATTGTCCTCTGACCATAATCCTGGCACACCAAATTCCTTCCATTTGTCATCAAGAGGTTCCACTGGTCTGACTACCATTAATCTCCACATGGTATCTGGCTTGTGCTTAACTGTAATTGATTGTTGACCCTCATCAAAAGAAATAGTGGCCCCAAGTTTACTGAGCAAGTCCCTTCCCATAAGGGGTATTGGGCACTCAGGGATATATAAGAATTCATGTTGGATTTCTGACCCTTTGAATATGCAGGTTACAGGTTTGAGGACTTGCCGCCCTATAACCTGGCCAGAGACCCCTTGTACTCGTATTTGATGTGGTCCTGGGGCAGTAATAAGATTATTCACCACCGATCTACCTGCCCCTGTATCAACCAGAAACGAAGTATTATGACCCCCAATATTCAGGGTAACCATAGGCTCAGGGGGGGTCTGTTCCAAGCCAGGTCCCCGTCAGTCCGTCCATCCAGTGCCAGCCAATCCAATACCTGCTACCTCAGACTCTCTCTCAGAGCTGGGCATCCCCCTTCCAGCCTGTGCATATTGTGGATTCCATCCCCTAGCTAAATGCCTGGGTGGACCCCCTCTTCCTATAAAACCTCGACCAAAAGAGGGCCGGCCCCGCACAAATCGTCCTCTCATCAATCTGCGTGGGCATTCCCTCTGCCAATGACCCTCAGAGCCACAATGGGCACATTGATTGAATCCTAAAGTCTGTGTCCTCCCTTGCAATGCTACTGCTAACAATTCTGTTTTCTTCTGCATACGGGCATCTCTCTCCTTTTTCTCCACCTTATCCCTATTCACAAAAACTTTTCTTGCTACTTCCAGCAACTCCGTGGTATTCTTCCCTAATGCCCCCTCCAACTTCTGTAATTTCTTACGAATATCGTCATAGCTCTGGGCAATAAATCTTTCATTCAACATCCTCACATTATCAGGTGCTCTTGGATCAACCTGCGTATACAATTCATAGGCTTCAATCAACCTTTGGAGGAAGCTTTCCGGACTCTCATCTGCCCCTTGGGTAATTAGAGCCGGTTTCGACATGTTCACCGGTGGTCTTCCTGCTTTCCTTAAAGCCTCTACTGTCAAATTCTGGTATTCACGCAGCCTTGTCATTTGGGGCTGAATCTTAGGGTCCCATCCAGGATCCTGCTCAGGAGCCCTTTCTGCCAACTCTTGACCCAGATCCTGGATATTCGGAAATCTATCTCTTATGCATCCCCTTACAGCTGCCTTCCACTTTTCCCTTTCTTCTGGCGTCAACAAAGCATTCATTAACTGTTGTATATCCTGCCAATTAGGATTATGCGTCTGCATAATTGTCTGAAAAAGATCTGCCATTTCAGTCGGCTTAGCTGATAAAGGTCCGTAATGCTGCTTCCAATTCAAAAGATCAGTAGTTGAGAAGGGGACATACTGAAAACAAGGTCTGTACTCTAACACTCCCTGTGGATTCACAACTTGTTGATCCATTTGCCTTAAAGGAGCTACAAAACTGGGTCCGGTGGCCACGTCTTCCCCTTCTCTTTCAGCCGCAACCCTTTCAGCTTCTGCTGCTGCCCTAGCTGCAGCCCTAGTTACTGGTCTCCCTGAAACATTCTCCCCCCTAGCTTCTTCATATTCCTCTTCACTAAAAGCACTCTCATCTCTCCATTCCTCACGTTTTGCATTGCCATGTTTTTGTTTTGTCTGCTTTCTCCGAACAGCCGAATCAACATCACCCCCTCCCTGCTTTCCCCCATCGGCTACACCACCAGCTGCTCCTGGGTGCCCTAGGGGGAGTGCAGGAGGGATCAAAGGTATCGGCGCATACGGCGGGGGATGTAAAATCTCTTCGTCTCCCTGAACTAACACCTTCTTCCGAGTGGCAGAGACTCTAACTTCTGACACCTTCAAATCCTTAGTCTTTCCTACCGGCACCTTTAGCTTTTTCCCTCTTGGTCTAGCCACACATAAACGAACCATTTCAGCCTGACATTGCAACAGATCATCCGCTTTCTCACTTACAGCATCTCCCCACTGATCTATATATGGAAATTGATTAGGGTATTTTTCCTCATTAGCTGCTATCACCGAAGTAAGATCATCAATAACTTGGTTCTTAAAGGTACCCTCCGGTGGCCACCCAACACCCATATGTGGCCATTGCTGTTCACACAAATAACGTAACCTATCCTTTGTTACTTTTGGATAAGGAACCCTATACTGAGCATGGTTGAAATAATCATCAAAGCCCTTAATCATGCATTCCAACGGAGTGCTGGGAATGCTGCTACCACCTCCCATCCTAGCACACAGTCACCGGCCGCCAGCCCCGGAATATCACGGTCACTGGACGGAACCTCGGCAACGACCCTTCCCACACAACCTAACACGGCTTCGTTAGGACTTCAGTCCCGAGCCGAAGGGAGAGATCAGGTCCCTTCTTCTATCTCCAAATGAGATAGGTAAACACATTTACATATACTCGCCTGAGATGTCTCGTCCTGGCCAGGAATCAGTTCAGACCCCTTTCCTTCCCTCAAGGGTTCTTGGACTTGCCTTCAGCACCGTCGGCCCCCTGGAGGTGTCACTGCCGTCTCCCGGAGGTAGAACCCCCGTGGCGCCTGGAGAATGTTCAGAAGTGGCCCCTCCCAGGGTCCAAGGGGATCAGGCAGCCCTCAGCGCAATAGCGCCTCGCTTAACGTCCCATCTGGGGTGCCAAAACTGTTGTAGAATGAATCAGGACACTAAGCAAGCACTTGTACAGAAGGAAAGGTTTATTGATATGCGCAGGTTCAAAGCAAATGCAAAGGCCTGAACCCTGAACACTAGACAAGACCAGATTCTTATACCCTGGTTTACGTATGTATTTCCTATGCCCATTTATGGTATACAATGAGGCAAACTTATCTTAAAATAAAATAAGGAACTGGGAACAGACAGTTAAGCATATAAGACATGTTAGCACAGATGTTTCCCAACTGTGGTTTATCCTTGACATTTGTTTTTAAGGAACAATACAACGGCTCACAAGGAACAATACAACGGCTCACACAATACTGTAGACATAGCAAAAACTCTTTCTCATGGTCAGCATATCTAAAAAGGATACATATATTAATTAGGGCTGACAGGGCAGTTCCTTTCTGCAGAACTAATGGATATTGAGATACGTGTTTACTTGGCTTGCCTTGTAACATTGTCCGAACTTTGTCAGGCCTGGTTTTGGGGCATAATTGATTGTAGCCCCTACTTTACCAACACTCAGCCAGCAGCTCCTCCCCCAGCTTCTGTGAAGTTAAAATGTAATGGAGGAAGTTTTTTCTCTCCCTTTCTCCTTTGTGCTCTCTCTGACAGATAAGAATAACTCTCATCAGAGGCGAAATAGATCTTTCACTGGAACTCTGACATTATAAAAAGAAACTGCAGTTTAAAGTTCTAATTAGAAAATATTTATTTCGGTACAAAAACAACAAATTCTCAATAAATTCTCATTAATCACATCTTAGCTATAAAAACAGGTCTTGCTCCTTACAGAAGCTGAAAAAGAAGGACGGATCAAAGAAAGGAATGTACACATGCGTACTAGGAACATATTAATCACATGCTCAGGAATAAACCATTATATTTGATAGGGATGCATCTCCCTGCATATCCATGTAACAGGCAATATAAAATCACTGCCTGACGCTCTCAGACTCCCAACTCTCAGCCAGCATCCACACCCCTAGCTTCTGTGAAGTTAAAATGTAATGGAGGAGGTTTTTTCTCTCCCTTTCTCCTTTGTACTCTCGCTCAGACTCACAACACTCAGCCGGCAGCTGCTCCCCTAGCTTCTGTGAAGTTAAAATGTAATGGAGGAAGTTTTTCTCTATTTTTCTCCTTTGTACTCTCTCTCAGACTCCCAACTCTCACCCATCAGCTCCTCCCCCAGATTCTGTTTAGTTAAAACATAATGGAGGAGGTTTTTCTCTCCCTTTCTCCTTTGTACTCTCTCTCTCAGACTCCCAACTCTCAGCCATCAGCTCCTCCAACAGCGTCTGTGAAGTTAAAATGTAATGGATGAAGTTTTTTGTCTCCCTTTCTCCTTTGTACTCTCTCTCTCAGACTCCAAACTCTCAGCCACCAGCCCCTCCCCCAGCTTCTGTGAAGTTAAAATGTAATGGAGGAAGTTTTTTTCTCTCCCTTTCTCCTTTGTACTCTCGCTCAGACTCCCAACACTCAGCCAGCAGCTCCTCCCCCAGCTTCTGTGAAGTTAAAATGTAATGGAGGAAGTTTTTTCTCTCCCTTTCTCCTTTGTGCTCTCTCTGACAGATAAGAATAACTCTCATCAGAGGCGAAATAGATCTTTCATTGGAACTCTGACATTATAAAAAGAAACCGCAGTTTAAAGTTCTAATTAGAAAATATTTATTTCGGTACAAAAACAACAAATTCTCAATAAATTCTCATTAATCACATCTTAGCTATAAAAACAGGTCTTGCTCCTTACAGAAGCTGAAAAAGAAGGACGGATCAAAGAAAGGAATGTACACATGCGTACTAGGAACATATTAATCACATGCTCAGGAATAAACCATTATATTTGATAGGGATGCATCTCCCTGCATATACATGTAACAGGCAATATAAAATCACTGCCTGACGCTCTCAGACTCCCAACTCTCAGCCAGCATCCACACCCCTAGCTTCTGTGAAGTTAAAAAGTAATGGAGGAGGTTTTTTCTCTCCCTTTCTCCTTTGTACTCTCGCTCAGACTCACAACACTCAGCCGGCAGCTGCTCCCCTAGCTTCTGTGAAGTTAAAATGTAATGGAGGAAGTTTTCTCTCTCCCTTTCTCCTTTGTACTAACTCTCAGACTCCCAACACTCAGCCCTTTCCCAACTCTCACCCATCAGCTCCTCCCCCAGCTTCTGTTTAGTTAAAACGTAATGGATGAGGTTTTTCTCTCCCTTTCTCCTTTATACTCTCTCTCTCAGACTTCCAACTCTCAGCCATCAGCTCCTCCCCCAGCTTCTGTGAAGTTAAAATGTAATGGAGGATGTTTTTCTCTATTTCTCTCCTTTGTACTCTCTCTCGACTCCCAACTCTCACCCATCAGCTCCTCCCCCAGCTTCTGTGAAATTAAAATGTAATGGAGGAGGTTTTTCTCTCCCTTTCTCCTTTGTACTCTCTCTCTCAGACTCCAAACTCTCAGCCAGTAGCTCCTCCCCAAACATCTGTGAAGTTAAAATGTATTGGAGGAAGTTTTCTCTCTCACTTTCTCCTTTGTACTCTCTCTCAGACTCCCAACTCTCAGCCACCAGCCCCTCCCCCAGCTTCTGTGAATTTAAAATGTAATGGAGGAAGTTTTCTGTCTCCCTTTCTCCTTTGTACTCACTCTCAGACTCCCAACTCTCAGCTAGCAGTTCCTCCCCTAGCTTCTGTGAAGTTAAAATGTAATGGAGGAGGTTTTTCTCTCCCTTTCTCCTTTCTACTCTCTCTCTCAGACTCCCAACTCAGAGCCAGCAGCTCCTCCCCTAGCTTCTGTGAAGTTAAAATGTAATGGAGGAAGTTTTTCTCTCCCTTTCTCGTTTGTACTCTATCTCTCAGACTCCCAACTCTCAGCCAGCAGCGCCTCCCCCAGCTTCTGTGAATTTAAAATGTAACGGAGGAAGTTTTCTCTCTCCCTTTCTCCTTTGTACTCACTCTCAGACTCCCAACTCTCAGCCACCATCCCCTCCCCCAGCTTCTGAGAATTTAAAATGTAATGGAGGAAGTTTTCTCTCTCCCTTTCTCCTTTGTACTCTCTCAGACTCCCAACTCTCAGCCAGCAGTTCCTCCCCTAGCTTCTGTGAAGTTAAAATGTAATGGAGGAAGTTTTTTCTCACCATTTCTCCTTTGTACTCTCTCTCAGACTCCCAACTCTCAGCCAGAAGCTCCTACCCTAGCTTCTGTGAATTTAAAATGTAATGGAGGAAGTTTTTTCTCACCATTTCTCCTTTGTACTCTCTCAGACTCCCAACTCTCAGCCAGCATCCACACCCCTAGCTTCTGTGAAGTTAAAATGTAATGGAGGAAGTTTTTCTCTACCTTTCTCCTTTGTACTCTCTCTCAGACTCCCAACTCTCACCCATCAGCTCCTCCCCCAGCTTCTGTTTAGTTAAAACGTAATGGAGGAGGTTTTTCTCTCCCTTTCTTCTTTGTACTCTCTCTCTCAGACTCCCAACTCTCAGCCATCAGCTCCTCCAACAGCTTCTGTGAAGTTAAAATGTAATGGAGGAAGTTTTTTCTCTCCCTTTCTCCTTTGTGCTCTCTCTGACAGATAAGAATAACTCTCATCAGAGGCGAAATAGATCTTTCATTGGAACTCTGACATTATAAAAAGAAACCGCAGTTTAAAGTTCTAATTAGAAAATATTTATTTCGGTACAAAAACAACAAATTCTCAATAAATTCTCATTAATCACATCTTAGCTATAAAAACAGGTCTTGCTCCTTACAGAAGCTGAAAAAGAAGGACGGATCAAAGAAAGGAATGTACACATGCGTACTAGGAACATATTAATCACATGCTCAGGAATAAACCATTATATTTGATAGGGATGCATCTCCCTGCATATACATGTAACAGGCAATATAAAATCACTGCCTGACGCTCTCAGACTCCCAACTCTCAGCCAGCATCCACACCCCTAGCTTCTGTGAAGTTAAAATGTAATGGAGGAGGTTTTTTCTCTCCCTTTCTCCTTTGTACTCTCGCTCAGACTCACAACACTCAGCCGGCAGCTGCTCCCCTAGCTTCTGTGAAGTTAAAATGTAATGGAGGAAGTTTTCTCTCTCCCTTTCTCCTTTGTACTAACTCTCAGACTCCCAACACTCAGCCCTTTCCCAACTCTCACCCATCAGCTCCTCCCCCAGCTTCTGTTTAGTTAAAACGTAATGGATGAGGTTTTTCTCTCCCTTTCTCCTTTATACTCTCTCTCTCAGACTTCCAACTCTCAGCCATCAGCTCCTCCCCCAGCTTCTGTGAAATTAAAATGTAATGGAGGATGTTTTTCTCTATTTCTCTCCTTTGTACTCTCTCTCGACTCCCAACTCTCACCCATCAGCTCCTCCCCCAGCTTCTGTGAAATTAAAATGTATTGGAGGAGGTTTTTCTCTCCCTTTCTCCTTTGTACTCTCTCTCTCAGACTCCCAACTCTCAGCCAGTAGCTCCTCCCCAAACATCTGTGAAGTTAAAATGTATTGGAGGAAGTTTTCTCTCTCACTTTCTCCTTTGTACTCTCTCTCAGACTCCCAACTCTCAGCCACCAGCCCCTCCCCCAGCTTCTGTGAATTTAAAATGTAATGGAGGAAGTTTTCTGTCTCCCTTTCTCCTTTGTACTCACTCTCAGACTCCCAACTCTCAGCTAGCAGTTCCTCCCCTAGCTTCTGTGAAGTTAAAATGTAATGGAGGAGGTTTTTCTCTCCCTTTCTCCTTTCTACTCTCTCTCTCAGACTCCCAACTCAGAGCCAGCAGCTCCTCCCCTAGCTTCTGTGAAGTTAAAATGTAATGGAGGAAGTTTTTCTCTCCCTTTCTCGTTTGTACTCTATCTCTCAGACTCCCAACTCTCAGCCAGCAGGGCCTCCCCCAGCTTCTGTGAATTTAAAATGTAACGGAGGAAGTTTTCTCTCTCCCTTTCTCCTTTGTACTCACTCTCAGACTCCCAACTCTCAGCCACCAGCCCCTCCCCCAGCTTCTGAGAATTTAAAATGTAATGGAGGAAGTTTTCTCTCTCCCTTTCTCCTTTGTACTCTCTCAGACTCCCAACTCTCAGCCAGCAGTTCCTCCCCTAGCTTCTGTGAAGTTAAAATGTAATGGAGGAAGTTTTTTCTCACCATTTCTCCTTTGTACTCTCTCTCAGACTCCCAACTCTCAGCCAGAAGCTCCTACCCTAGCTTCTGTGAATTTAAAATGTAATGGAGGAAGTTTTTTCTCACCATTTCTCCTTTGTACTCTCTCAGACTCCCAACTCTCAGCCAGCATCCACACCCCTAGCTTCTGTGAAGTTAAAATGTAATGGAGGAAGTTTTTCTCTACCTTTCTCCTTTGTACTCTCTCTCAGACTCCCAACTCTCACCCATCAGCTCCTCCCCCAGCTTCTGTTTAGTTAAAACGTAATGGAGGAGGTTTTTCTCTCCCTTTCTTCTTTGTACTCTCTCTCTCAGACTCCCAACTCTCAGCCATCAGCTCCTCCAACAGCTTCTGTGAAGTTAAAATGTAATGGAGGAAGTTTTTTTCTCTGCCTTTCTCCTTTGTACTCTCGCTCAGACTCCCAACACTCAGCCAGTAGCTCCTCCCCCAGCTTCTGTGAAGTTAAAATGTAATGGAGGAAGTTTTTTCTCTCCCTTTCTCCTTTGTGTTCTCTCTGACAGATAAGAATAACTCTCATCAGAGGCGAAATAGATCTTTCCCTGGAACTCCGACATTATAAAAAGAAACCGCAGTTTAAAGTTCTAATTAGAAAATATTTATTTCGGTACAAAAACAACAAATTCTCAATAAATTCTCATTAATCACATCTTAGCTATAAAAACAGGTCTTGCTCCTTACAGAAGCTGAAAAAGAAGGACGGATCAAAGAAAGGAATATACACATGCGTACTAGGAACATATTAATCACGTGCTCAGGAATAAACCACTATATTTCATAGGGATGCATCTCCCTGCATATACATGGAACAGGCAATATAAAATCACTGCCTGACACTCTCAGACTCCCAACTCTCAGCCAGCAGTGCCTCCCCCAGCTTCTGTGAAGTTAAAATGTATTGTAGGAAATTTTCTCTCTCACTTTCTCCTTTGTACTCTCTCTCAGACTCCCAACTCTCAGCCACCAGCCCCTCCCCCAGCTTCTGTGAATTTCAAATGTAATGGAGGAAGTTTTTTCTCACCCTTTCTCCTTTGTACTCTCTCAGACTCCCAACTCTCAGCCAGCATCCACACCCCTAGCTTCTGTGAAGTTAAAATGTAATGGAGGAAGTTTTTCTCTACCTTTCTCCTTTGTACTCTCTCTCAGACTCCCAACTCTAACCCATCAGCTCCTCCCCCAGCTTCTGTTTAGTTAAAACGTAATGGAGGAGGTTTTTCTCTCCCTTTCTTCTTTGTACTCTCTCTCTCAGACTCCCAACTCTCAGCCATCAGCTCCTCCAACAGCTTCTGTGAAGTTAAAATGTAATGGAGGAAGTTTTTTTCTCTCCCTTTCTCCTTTGTACTCTCGCTCAGACTCCCAACACTCAGCCAGCAGCTCCTCCCCCAGCTTCTGTGAAGTTAAAATGTAATGGAGGAAGTTTTTTCTCTCCCTTTCTCCTTTGTGCTCTCTCTGACAGATAAGAATAACTCTCATCAAAGGCGAAATAGATCTTTCACTGGAACTCTGACATTATAAAAAGAAACTGCAGTTTAAAGTTCTAATTAGAAAATATTTATTTCGGTACAAAAACAACAAATTCTCAATAAATTCTCATTAATCACATCTTAGCTATAAAAACAGGTCTTGCTCCTTACAGAAGCTGAAAAAGAAGGACGGATCAAAGAAAGGAATGTACACATGCGTACTAGGAACATATTAATCACATGCTCAGGAATAAACCATTATATTTGATAGGGATGCATCTCCCTGCATATCCATGTAACAGGCAATATAAAATCACTGCCTGACGCTCTCAGACTCCCAACTCTCAGCCAGCATCCACACCCCTAGCTTCTGTGAAGTTAAAATGTAATGGAGGAGGTTTTTTCTCTCCCTTTCTCCTTTGTACTCTCGCTCAGACTCACAACACTCAGCCGGCAGCTGCTCCCCTAGCTTCTGTGAAGTTAAAATGTAATGGAGGAAGTTTTTCTCTATTTTTCTCCTTTGTACTCTCTCTCAGACTCCCAACTCTCACCCATCAGCTCCTCCCCCAGATTCTGTTTAGTTAAAACATAATGGAGGAGGTTTTTCTCTCCCTTTCTCCTTTGTACTCTCTCTCTCAGACTCCCAACTCTCAGCCATCAGCTCCTCCAACAGCGTCTGTGAAGTTAAAATGTAATGGATGAAGTTTTTTGTCTCCCTTTCTCCTTTGTACTCTCTCTCTCAGACTCCAAACTCTCAGCCACCAGCCCCTCCCCCAGCTTCTGTGAAGTTAAAATGTAATGGAGGAAGTTTTTTTCTCTCCCTTTCTCCTTTGTACTCTCGCTCAGACTCCCAACACTCAGCCAGCAGCTCCTCCCCCAGCTTCTGTGAAGTTAAAATGTAATGGAGGAAGTTTTTTCTCTCCCTTTCTCCTTTGTGCTCTCTCTGACAGATAAGAATAACTCTCATCAGAGGCGAAATAGATCTTTCATTGGAACTCTGACATTATAAAAAGAAACCGCAGTTTAAAGTTCTAATTAGAAAATATTTATTTCGGTACAAAAACAACAAATTCTCAATAAATTCTCATTAATCACATCTTAGCTATAAAAACAGGTCTTGCTCCTTACAGAAGCTGAAAAAGAAGGACGGATCAAAGAAAGGAATGTACACATGCGTACTAGGAACATATTAATCACATGCTCAGGAATAAACCATTATATTTGATAGGGATGCATCTCCCTGCATATACATGTAACAGGCAATATAAAATCACTGCCTGACGCTCTCAGACTCCCAACTCTCAGCCAGCATCCACACCCCTAGCTTCTGTGAAGTTAAAAAGTAATGGAGGAGGTTTTTTCTCTCCCTTTCTCCTTTGTACTCTCGCTCAGACTCACAACACTCAGCCGGCAGCTGCTCCCCTAGCTTCTGTGAAGTTAAAATGTAATGGAGGAAGTTTTCTCTCTCCCTTTCTCCTTTGTACTAACTCTCAGACTCCCAACACTCAGCCCTTTCCCAACTCTCACCCATCAGCTCCTCCCCCAGCTTCTGTTTAGTTAAAACGTAATGGATGAGGTTTTTCTCTCCCTTTCTCCTTTATACTCTCTCTCTCAGACTTCCAACTCTCAGCCATCAGCTCCTCCCCCAGCTTCTGTGAAGTTAAAATGTAATGGAGGATGTTTTTCTCTATTTCTCTCCTTTGTACTCTCTCTCGACTCCCAACTCTCACCCATCAGCTCCTCCCCCAGCTTCTGTGAAATTAAAATGTAATGGAGGAGGTTTTTCTCTCCCTTTCTCCTTTGTACTCTCTCTCTCAGACTCCAAACTCTCAGCCAGTAGCTCCTCCCCAAACATCTGTGAAGTTAAAATGTATTGGAGGAAGTTTTCTCTCTCACTTTCTCCTTTGTACTCTCTCTCTCAGACTCCCAACTCTCAGCCATCAGCTCCTCCAACAGCGTCTGTGAAGTTAAAATGTAATGGATGAAGTTTTTTGTCTCCCTTTCTCCTTTGTACTCTCTCTCTCAGACTCCCAACTCTCAGCCACCAGCCCCTCCCCCAGCTTCTGTGAATTTAAAATGTAATGGAGGAAGTTTTCTGTCTCCCTTTCTCCTTTGTACTCACTCTCAGACTCCCAACTCTCAGCTAGCAGTTCCTCCCCTAGCTTCTGTGAAGTTAAAATGTAATGGAGGAGGTTTTTCTCTCCCTTTCTCCTTTCTACTCTCTCTCTCAGACTCCCAACTCAGAGCCAGCAGCTCCTCCCCTAGCTTCTGTGAAGTTAAAATGTAATGGAGGAAGTTTTTCTCTCCCTTTCTCGTTTGTACTCTATCTCTCAGACTCCCAACTCTCAGCCAGCAGCGCCTCCCCCAGCTTCTGTGAATTTAAAATGTAACGGAGGAAGTTTTCTCTCTCCCTTTCTCCTTTGTACTCACTCTCAGACTCCCAACTCTCAGCCACCAGCCCCTCCCCCAGCTTCTGAGAATTTAAAATGTAATGGAGGAAGTTTTCTCTCTCCCTTTCTCCTTTGTACTCTCTCAGACTCCCAACTCTCAGCCAGCAGTTCCTCCCCTAGCTTCTGTGAAGTTAAAATGTAATGGAGGAAGTTTTTTCTCACCATTTCTCCTTTGTACTCTCTCTCAGACTCCCAACTCTCAGCCAGAAGCTCCTACCCTAGCTTCTGTGAATTTAAAATGTAATGGAGGAAGTTTTTTCTCACCATTTCTCCTTTGTACTCTCTCAGACTCCCAACTCTCAGCCAGCATCCACACCCCTAGCTTCTGTGAAGTTAAAATGTAATGGAGGAAGTTTTTCTCTACCTTTCTCCTTTGTACTCTCTCTCAGACTCCCAACTCTCACCCATCAGCTCCTCCCCCAGCTTCTGTTTAGTTAAAACGTAATGGAGGAGGTTTTTCTCTCCCTTTCTTCTTTGTACTCTCTCTCTCAGACTCCCAACTCTCAGCCATCAGCTCCTCCAACAGCTTCTGTGAAGTTAAAATGTAATGGAGGAAGTTTTTTTCTCTGCCTTTCTCCTTTGTACTCTCGCTCAGACTCCCAACACTCAGCCAGTAGCTCCTCCCCCAGCTTCTGTGAAGTTAAAATGTAATGGAGGAAGTTTTTTCTCTCCCTTTCTCCTTTGTGCTCTCTCTGACAGATAAGAATAACTCTCATCAGAGGCGAAATAGATCTTTCCCTGGAACTCCGACATTATAAAAAGAAACCGCAGTTTAAAGTTCTAATTAGAAAATATTTATTTCGGTACAAAAACAACAAATTCTCAATAAATTCTCATTAATCACATCTTAGCTATAAAAACAGGTCTTGCTCCTTACAGAAGCTGAAAAAGAAGGACGGATCAAAGAAAGGAATATACACATGCGTACTAGGAACATATTAATCACGTGCTCAGGAATAAACCACTATATTTCATAGGGATGCATCTCCCTGCATATACATGGAACAGGCAATATAAAATCACTGCCTGACACTCTCAGACTCCCAACTCTCAGCCAGCAGTGCCTCCCCCAGCTTCTGTGAAGTTAAAATGTATTGTAGGAAATTTTCTCTCTCACTTTCTCCTTTGTACTCTCTCTCAGACTCCCAACTCTCAGCCACCAGCCCCTCCCCCAGCTTCTGTGAATTTCAAATGTAATGGAGGAAGTTTTTTCTCACCCTTTCTCCTTTGTACTCTCTCAGACTCCCAACTCTCAGCCAGCATCCACACCCCTAGCTTCTGTGAAGTTAAAATGTAATGGAGGAAGTTTTTCTCTACCTTTCTCCTTTGTACTCTCTCTCAGACTCCCAACTCTAACCCATCAGCTCCTCCCCCAGCTTCTGTTTAGTTAAAACGTAATGGAGGAGGTTTTTCTCTCCCTTTCTTCTTTGTACTCTCTCTCTCAGACTCCCAACTCTCAGCCATCAGCTCCTCCAACAGCTTCTGTGAAGTTAAAATGTAATGGAGGAAGTTTTTTTCTCTCCCTTTCTCCTTTGTACTCTCGCTCAGACTCCCAACACTCAGCCAGCAGCTCCTCCCCCAGCTTCTGTGAAGTTAAAATGTAATGGAGGAAGTTTTTTCTCTCCCTTTCTCCTTTGTGCTCTCTCTGACAGATAAGAATAACTCTCATCAAAGGCGAAATAGATCTTTCCCTGGAACTCCGACATTATAAAAAGAAACCGCAGTTTAAAGTTCTAATTAGAAAATATTTATTTCGGTACAAAAACAACAAATTCTCAATAAATTCTCATTAATCACATCTTAGCTATAAAAACAGGTCTTGCTACTTACAGAAGCTGAAAAAGAAGGACGGATCAAAGAAAGGAATATACACATGCGTACTAGGAACATATTAATCACGTGCTCAGGAATAAACCACTATATTTGATAGGGATGCATCTCCCTGCATATACATGTAACAGGCAATATAAAATCACTGCCTGACACTCTCAGACTCCCAACTCACAGCCAGCAGCTCCTCCCCTAGCTTCTGTGAAGTTAAAATGTAATGGAGGAAGTTTTTCTCTCCCTTTCTCCTTTGTACTCTATCTCTCAGACTCCGAACTCTCAGCCAGCAGCGCCTCCCCCAGCTTCTGTGAAGTTAAAATGTATTGGAGGAAGTTTTCTCTCTCACTTTCTCCTTTGTACTCTCTCTCAGACTCCCAACTCTCAGCCATCAGCTCCTCCAACAGCTTCTGTGAAGTTAAAATGTAATGGAGGAAGTTTTTTCTCTCCCTTTCTCCTTTGTACTCTCTCAGACTCCAAACTCTCAGCCATCAGCTCCTCCCCTAGCTTCTGTGAAGTTAAAATGTAATGGAGGAGGTTTTCTCTCTCCCTTTCTCCTTTGTACTCTCTTTCAGACTCCCAACTCTCAGCCAGCAGCTCCTCCCCTAGCTTCTGTGAAGTTTAAATGTAATGGAGGAAGTTTTTCTCTCCCTTTCTCCTTTGTACTCTATCTCTCAGACTCCCAACTCTCAGCCAGCATCCACACCGCTAGCTTCTGTGAAGTTAAAATGTAATGGAGGTGGTTTTTCTCTCCCTTTCTCCTTTGTACTCTCACTCTGACTCCCAACACTCAGCCCATTCCCAACTCTCACCCATCAGCTCCTCCCCCAGCTTCTGTTTAGTTAAAACGTAATGGAGGAGGTTTTTCTCTCACTTTCTCCTTTGTACTCTCTCAATCAGACTCCCAACTCTCAGCCATCAGCTCCTCCAACAGCTTCTGTGAAGTTAAAATGTAATGGAGGAAGTTTTTTTCTCTCCCTTTCTCCTTTGTACTCTCGCTCAGACTCCCAACACTCAGCCACCAGCCCCTCCCCCAGCTTCTGTGAATTTAAAATGTAATGGAGGAAGTTTTTTCTCACCCTTTCTCCTTTGTACACTCTCAGACTCCCAACTCTCAGCCAGCAATAGCAATAGCAATAGCACTTTACTTATATACCGCTTCATAGTGCTTTACAGCCCTCTCTAAGCGGTTTACAAAGTTCAGCATATTGCCCCCAACAATCTGGGTCGTCATTTTACCGACCTCGGAAGGATGGAAGTCTGAGTCAACCTTGAGCCTAGTGAGATTTGAACAGGTGAACTGAACTAGCAGTCAGCCTGCAGTCGCAGCATTTAACCACTGCACCACTTCAGCTCTTAATGTTCCTCCCCTAGCTTCTGTGAAGTTAAAATGTAATGGAGGAAGGTTTTTCTCACCCTTTCTCCTTTGTACTCTCTCAGACTCCAAACTCTCAGCCATCAGCTCCTCCCCCAGCTTCTGTGAAATTAAAATGTAATGGAGGAAGTTTTTCTCTATTTCTCTCCTTTGTACTCTCTCTCAGACTCCCAAATCTCACCCATAAGCTCCTCCCCCAGCTTCTGTGAAGTTAAAATGTAATGAAGGAAGTTTTTTCTCACCCTTTCTCCTTTGTACTCTCTCAGACTCCCAACTCTCAGCCAGCAGTTCTTCCCCTAGCTTCTGTGAAGTTAAAATGTAATGGAGGAGGTTTTTTCTCTCCCTTTCTCCTTTGTACTCTCGCTCAGACTCACAACACTCAGCCAGCAGTTCCTCCCCTCGCTTCTGTGAAGTTAAAATGTAATGCAGGAAGTTTTTCTCACCCTTTCTCCTTTGTACTCTCTCAGACTCCCAACTCTCAGCCAGAAGCTCCTCCCCTAGCTTCTGTGAAGTTAAAATGTAATGGAGGAAGTTTTTCTCTATTTTTCTCCTTTGTACTCTCTCAGACTCCCAACTCTCAGTCAGCAGCGCCTCCCCCAGCTTCTGTGAAGATAAAATGTATTGGAGGAAGTTTTCTCTCTCACTTTCTCCTTTGTACTCTCTCTCAGACTCCCAACTCTCAGCCACCAGCCCCTCCCCCAGCTTCTCTGAATTTAAAATGTAATGGAGGAAGTTTTTTCTCACCCTTTCTCCTTTGTACTCTCTCAGACTCCCAACTGTCAGCCAGCAATAGCAATAGCAATAGCAATAGCACTTTACTTATATACCGCTTCATAGTGCTTTACAGCCCTCTCTAAGCGGTTTACAGAGTTCAGCATATTGCCCCCAACAATCTGGGTCCTCATTTTACCGACCTCAGAAGGATGGAAGCCTGAGTCAACCTTGAGCCTAGTGAGATTTGAACAGCTGAACTGAACTAGCAGTCAGCCTGCAGTCGCAGCATTTAACCACTGCACCACTTCAGCTCTTAATGTTCCTCCCCTAGCTTCTGTGAAGTTAAAATGTAATGGAGGAAGTTTTCTCTCACCCTTTCTCCTTTGTGCTATCTCTCAGACTCCAAACTCTCAGCCATCAGCTCCTCCCCCAGCTTCTGTGAAGTTAAAATGTAATGGAGGAAGTTTTTCTCTATTTCTCTCCTTTGTACTCTCTCTCAGACTCCCAACTCTCACCCATCAGCTCCTCCCCCAGCTTCTGTGAAGTTAAAATGTAATGGAGGAAGGTTTTTCTCACCCTTTCTCCTTTGTACTTTCTCAGACTCCCAACTCTCAGCCAGCAGTTCCTCCCCTAGCTTCTGTGAAGTTAAAATGTAATGGAGGAGGTTTTTTCTCTCCCTTTCTCCTTTGTACTCTCTCTCTCAGACTCCCAACTCACAGCCAGCAGCTCCTCCCCATGCTTCTTTGAAGTTAAAATGTAATGGAGGAAGTTTTTTTCTCTCCCTTTCTCCTTTGTACTCTCTCTCTCAGACTCCCAACTCTCAGCCAGCAGTTCCTCCCCTCGCTTCTGTGAAGTTAAAATGTAATGGAGGAAGTTTTTTCTCACCCTTTCTCCTTTGTACTCTCTCAGACTCCCAACTCTCACCCATCAGTTCCTCCCCTAGCTTCTGTGAAGTTAAAATGTAATGCAGGAAGTTTTTCTCTACCTTTCTCCTTTGTACTCTCTCTCAGACTCCCAACTCTCAGCCAGAAGCTCCTCCCCTAGCTTCTGTGAAGTTAAAATGTAATGGAGGAAGTTTTTCTCTATTTTTCTCCTTTGTACTCTCTCAGACTCCCAACTCTCAGTCAGCAGCGCCTCCCCTAGCTTCTGTGAAGATAAAATGTATTGGAGGAAGTTTTCTCTCTCACTTTCTCCTTTGTACTCTCGCTCAGACTCCCAACTCTCACCCATCAGCTCCTCCCCCAGCTTCTGTTTAGTTAAAACGTAATGGAGGAGGTTTTTCTCTCCCTTTCTCCTTTGTACTCTCTCTCTCAGACTCCCAACTCTAAGCCATCAGCTCCTCCAACAGCTTCTGTGAAGTTAAAATGTAATGGAGGAAGTTTTTTTCTCTCCCTTTCTCCTTTGTACTCTCACTCAGACTCCCAACACTCGGCCAGCAGCTCCTCCCCCAGCTTCTGTGAAGTTAAAATGTAATGGAGGAAGTTTTTTCTCTCCCTTTCTCCTTTGTGCTCTCTCTGACAGATAAGAATAACTCTCATCAGAGGCGAAATAGATCTTTCCCTGGAACTCTGACATTATAAAAAGAAACCGCAGTTTAAAGTTCTAATTAGAATATATTTATTTCGGTACAAAAACAACAAATTCTCAATAAATTCTCATTAATCACATCTTAGCTATAAAAATAGGTCTTGCTCCTTACAGAAGCTGAAAAAGAAGGACGGATCAAAGAAAGGAATGTACACATGCGTACTAGGAACATATTAATCACGTGCTCAGGAATAAACCATTATATTTCATAGGGATGCATCTCCCTGCATATACATGTAACAGGCAATATAAAATCACTGCCTGACACTCTCAGACTCCAACTCACAGCCAGCAGCTCTTCCCCTAGCTTCTGTGAAGTTAAAATGTAATGGAGGAAGTTTTTTTCTCTCCCTTTCTCCTTTGTACTCTATCTCTCAGACTCCCAACTCTCAGCCACCAGCCCCTCCCCCAGCTTCTGTGAATTTAAAATGTAATGGAGGAAGGTTTTTCTCACCCTTTCTCCTTTGTACTCTCTCAGACTCCCAACTCTCAGCCAGCAGTTGCTCCCCTAGCTTCTGTGAAGTTTAAATGTAATGGAGGAGGTTTTTTCTCTCCCTTTCTCCTTTGTACTCTCGCTCAGACTCACAACACTCAGCCAGCATCCACACCCCTAACTTCTGTGAAGTTAAAATGTAATGGAGGAAGTTTTTCTCTACCTTTCTCCTTTGTACTCTCTTTCAGACTCCCAACTCTCAGCCAGCAGCTCCTCCCCTAGCTTCTGTGAAGTTAAAATGTAATGGAGGAAGTTTTCTCTCTCCCTTTCTCCTTTGTACTAACTCTCAGACTCCCCACTCTCAGGCAGCATCTACACCCCTAGCTTCTGTGAAGTTAAAATGTAATGGAGGTGGTTTTTCTCTCCCTTTCTCCTTTGTACTCTCACTCAGACTCCCAACAGTCAGCCCTTTCCCAACTCTCACCCATCAGCTCCTCCCCCAGCTTCTGTTTAGTTAAAACGAAATGGAGGAGGTTTTTCTCTCACTTTCTCCTTTGTACTCTCTCAATCAGACTCCCAACTCTCAGCCATCAGCTCCTCCAACAGCTTCTGTGAAGTTAAAATGTAATGGAGGAAGTTTTTTTCTCTCCCTTTCTCCATTGTACTCTCGCTCAGACTCCCAACACTCAGCCAGCAGCTCCTCCCCCACCTTCTGTGAAGTTAAAATGTAATGGAGGAAGTTTTTTCTCTCCCTTTCTCCTTTGTGCTCTCTCTGACAGATAAGAATAACTCTCATCAGAGGCGAAATAGATCTTTCCCTGGAACTCTGACATTATAAAAAGAAACCGCAGTTTAAAGTTCTAATTAGAAAATATTTATTTCGGTACAAAAAGAACAAATTCTCAATAAATTCTCATTAATCACATCTTAGCTATAAAAACAGGTTTTGCTCCTTACAGAAGCTGAAAAAGAAGGACGGATCAAAGAAAGGAATGTACACATGCGTACCAGGAACATATTAATCACGTGCTCAGGAATAAACCATTATATTTTATAGGGATGCATCTTCCTGCATATACATGTAACAGGCAATATAAAATCACTGCCTGACACTCTCAGACTCCCAACTCACAGCCAGCAGCTCCTCCCCTAGCTTCTGTGAAGTTAAAATGTAATGGAGGAAGTTTTTCTCTCCTTTTCTCCTTTCTACTCTATCTCTCAGACTCCCAACTCTCAGCCAGCAGCGCCTCCCCCAGCTTCTGTGAATTTAAAATGTAATGGAGGAAGTTTTTTCTCACCCTTTCTCCTTTGTACTCTCTCAGACTCCCAACTCTCAGCCAGCAGTTGCTCCCCTAGCTTCTGTGAAGTTAAAATGTAATGGAGGAAGTTTTTCTCTATTTTTCTCCTTTGTACTCTCTCAGACTCCCAACTCTCAGTCAGCAGCGCCTCCCCCAGCTTCTGTGAAGATAAAATGTATTGGAGGAAGTTTTCTCTCTCACTTTCTCCTTTGTACTCTCACTCAGACTCCCAACTCTAAGCCATCAGCTCCTCCAACAGCTTCTGTGAAGTTAAAATGTAATGGAGGAAGTTTTTTTCTCTCCCTTTCTCCTTTGTACTCTCACTCAGACTCCCAACACTCGGCCAGCAGCTCCTCCCCCAGCTTCTGTGAAGTTAAAATGTAATGGAGGAAGTTTTTTCTCTCCCTTTCTCCTTTGTGCTCTCTCTGACAGATAAGAATAACTCTCATCAGAGGCGAAATAGATCTTTCCCTGGAAGTCTGACATTATAAAATGAAACCGCAGTTTAAAGTTCTAAATAGAATATATTTATTTCGGTACAAAAACAACAAATTCTCAATAAATTCTCATTAATCACATCTAAGCTATAAAAATAGGTCTTGCTCCTTACAGAAGCTGAAAAAGAAGGACGGATCAAAGAAAGGAATGTACACATGCGTACTAGGAACATATTAATCACGTGCTCAGGAATAAACCATTATATTTCATAGGGATGCATCTCCCTGCATATACATGTAACAGGCAATATAAAATCACTGCCTGACACTCTCAGACTCCCAACTCTCAGCCACCAGCCCCTCCCCCAGCTTCTGTGAATTTAAAATGTAATGGAGGAAGGTTTTTCTCACCCTTTCTCCTTTGTACTCTCTCAGACTCCCAACTCTCAGCCAGCAGTTGCTCCCCTAGCTTCTGTGAAGTTTAAATGTAATGGAGGAGGTTTTTTCTCTCCCTTTCTCCTTTGTACTCTCGCTCAGACTCACAACACTCAGCCAGCATCCACACCCCTAACTTCTGTGAAGTTAAAATGTAATGGAGGAAGTTTTTCTCTACCTTTCTCCTTTGTACTCTCTTTCAGACTCCCAACTCTCAGCCAGCAGCTCCTCCCCTAGCTTCTGTGAAGTTAAAATGTAATGGAGGAAGTTTTCTCTCTCCCTTTCTCCTTTGTACTAACTCTCAGACTCCCCACTCTCAGGCAGCATCTACACCCCTAGCTTCTGTGAAGTTAAAATGTAATGGAGGTGGTTTTTCTCTCCCTTTCTCCATTGTACTCTCACTCAGACTCCCAACAGTCAGCCCTTTCCCAACTCTCACCCATCAGCTCCTCCCCCAGCTTCTGTTTAGTTAAAACGTAATGGAGGAGGTTTTTCTCTCACTTTCTCCTTTGTACTCTCTCAATCAGACTCCCAACTCTCAGCCATCAGCTCCTCCAACAGCTTCTGTGAAGTTAAAATGTAATGGAGGAAGTTTTTTTCTCTCCCTTTCTCCTTTGTACTCTCGCTCAGACTCCCAACACTCAGCCAGCAGCTCCTCCCCCACCTTCTGTGAAGTTAAAATGTAATGGAAGAAGTTTTTTCTCTCCCTTTCTCCTTTGTGCTCTCTCTGACAGATAAGAATAACTCTCATCAGAGGCGAAATAGATCTTTCCCTGGAACTCTGACATTATAAAAAGAAACCGCAGTTTAAAGTTCTAATTAGAAAATATTTATTTCGGTACAAAAACAACAAATTCTCAATAAATTGTCATTAATCACATCTTAGCTATAAAAACAGGTTTTGCTCCTTACAGAAGCTGAAAAAGAAGGACGGATCAAAGAAAGGAATGTACACATGCGTACCAGGAACATATTAATCACGTGCTCAGGAATAAACCATTATATTTTATAGGGATGCATCTTCCTGCATATACATGTAACAGGCAATATAAAATCACTGCCTGACACTCTCAGACCCCCAACTCACAGCCAGCAGCTCCTCCCCTAGCTTCTGTGAAGTTAAAATGTAATGGAGGAAGTTTTTCTCTCCTTTTCTCCTTTCTACTCTATCTCTCAGACTCCCAACTCTCAGCCAGCAGCGCCTCCCCCAGCTTCTGTGAATTTAAAATGTAATGGAGGAAGTTTTTTCTCACCCTTTCTCCTTTGTACTCTCTCAGACTCCCAACTCTCAGCCAGCAGTTCCTCCCTTAGCTTCTGTGAAGTTTAAATGTAATGGAGGAGGTTTTTTCTCTACCTTTCTCCATTGTACTCTCTTTCAGACTCCCAACTTTCAGAAGGCAGCTCCTCCCCTAGCTTCTGTGAAGTTAAAATGTAATGGAGGAGGTTTTCTCTCTCCCTTTCTCCTTTGTACTAACTCTCAGACTCCCCACTCTGAGCCAGCATCCCCACCCCTGGCTTCTGTGAAGTTAAAATGTAATGGAGGTGGTTTTTCTCTCCCTTTCTCCTTTGTAGTCTCACTCAGACTCCCAACACTCAGCCCTTTCCCAACTCTCACCCATCAGCTCCTCCCCCAGCTTCTGTTTAGTTAAGACGTAATGGATGAGGTTTTTCTCTCCCTTTCTCCTTTGTACTCTCTCTTTCAGACTCCCAACTCTCAGCAATCAGCTCCTCCCCCAGCTTCTGTGAAGTTAAAATGTAATGGAGGAAGTTTTTCTCTATTTCTCTCCTTTATACTCTCTCTCAGACTCCCAACTCTCAGCAATCAGCTCCTCCCCCAGCTTCTGTTTAGTTAAAATGGAATGGAGGAGGTTTTTCTCTCCCTTTCTCCTTTGTACTCTCTCTCTCAGACTCCCAACTCTCACCCATAAGCTCCTCCCCCAGCTTCTGTGAAGTTAAAATGTAATGGAGGAGGTTTTTCTCTCCCTTTCTCCTTTGTACTCTCACTCAGACTCCCAACCCTCAGCCAGCATCCCCACCCCTAGCTTCTGCGAAGTTAAAATGTAATGGAGGAAGTTTTTCTCTAGTTTTTTCCTTTGTACTCTCTCTCAGACTCCTAACTCTCACCCTTCAGCTCCTCCCCCAGCTTCTGTGAAGTTAAAATGTAATGGAGGAGGTTTTTTCTCTCCCTTTCTCCTTTGTGCTCTCTCTGACAGATAAGAATAACTCTCATCAGAGGCGAAATAGATCTTTCCCTGGAACTCTGACATTATAAAAAGAAACCGCAGTTTAAAGTTCTAATTAGAAAATATTTATTTCGGTACAAAAACAACAAATTCAGCAGCAACTCCCCATGCTTATTTGAAGTTAAAATGTAATGCAGAAAGTTTTTTTTCCTTTCTTTCTCCTTTGTACTCTCTCTCAGACTTCCCACTCTCACCCATCAGTTCCTCCCCCAGCTTCTGTGAAGTTAAAATGTAATGGAGGAAGTTTTCTCTCCCACTTTCTCCTTTTTACTCTCTCTCAGACTCCCAACTCTCAGCCACCAGCCCCTCCCCCAGCTTCTGTGAATTTAAAATGTAATGGAGGTAGTTTTTTCTCTCCCTTTCTCCTTTGTACTCTCTCTCAGACTCCCAACTCTCAGCCAGCAGCTCCTCCCCCAGCTTTTGTGAGGTTAAAATGTAATGGAGGAAGTTTTTCTCTCCCTTTCTCCTTTGTACTCTCTCTCAGACTCCCACCTCTCAGCCAGCAGATCCTCCCCTAGCTTCTGTGAAGTTAAAATTTAATGGAGGAGGTTTTAAAAAACAATACTACACAAAAACACCACCTTGGTTTTCTGGTATGGAAGCTATTACATGCCCCAATACAACAAATCTGAATAAAATGGTCACATACGAATAAATACTAGAAGGGGGAGCCTTAAAATCTATATCAAAATTAGAACAGGAAGGAATCAAAATCAATTGGTGGCCATATTTTCAAATTAAGAACAGATTAGAAAATGACAAAAGAAAGTACGGAATACAAAAGCAAGATCAGAATTAGACAAAATTTTATTAGGTCAAGAACAAAAAGCAATAACCAAAATATATAAATTTCTTCTAAAATATAGAATGCAAAAAGACATAATAAAGGGAAATATGATAAGCTGGACTAAAAACTTTGGATAGGATATACAATTAAATCAATGGGAAAAAATTTGGAATCAGAACTATAAAATGACAAAATCAGTCTCATATAAAGAAAACTATTATAAACTATTTTATAGATGGCACCTCCCCCCAGCGAGATTGGCAAAAATATATAAAAATCTAGCACACAATTGTTGGAGATGCCAACACAAAACAGGATCTTATTACCATATGTGGTGGACCTGTCCAAAAATAAAAAACTTCTGGAATACAATCAAAAACTGGCTAGCAGAAATTGCACAACAGGATATAGACATTAAACCGGAAGCTTTCTTACTGGGAATCATTAATCAAAAAATGAAAAAAAAAACTACTATATTACACTACATATACTAACAGTAGCAAGAATAATGATAGCACAAAGTTGGAAACTAAATGACACTCCTGACGAAAGCAGTATAATTAGAAAAATTCTGGATTGTGCCGAAGCAGACAAATTAACTATGGAACTAAAAGGAAAGGAAGACTCCGATTACTACGAAATTTGGAACTTATTCTATAACTGGTATGAAAAACGAAAACAAACATCACCAAATATAACAAATGTAAACACAAATTAAATAAGACATATAGAAATCTGATTAAGGAACTTATAAGAAAACTAGCTATATTATACTAATGTATATGTATATTATGATATTACAAAACTAAAAACATCTTATTTTTTCTGTACTATTATCATTATTATTATTAATATTATCATTAATGTTATTACTATTGTATTATTATCAATGTTATTATAAACATAATTATTATTACTACTGATTTATAATACATATTACAAAAATACAAGACAAAAAATCGAAAACTATATAAAAATAGATTGCCAATACATATTTGCCGTAAGATAAACCACAGAAATCGACAGTTTAATAGCTGTATGCGCTTTTTATGTTTCGTATATGTTTGTAATGTATTTGTTATCGTCACAAATGTTTTCTTTTGTATGTTTTTTTAAATGTAAATAATTCAATAAAAATTATTTTTTTCAAAAATAAAATGTAATGGAGGAAGTTTTTTCTCACCCTTTCTCCTTTGTACTCTCTCAGACTCCAAACTCACAGGCAGCAGCTCCTCCCCTAGCTTCTGTGCAGTTATAATGTAATGGAGGAAGTTTTCTCTCTCCCTTTCTCCTTTGTACTCTCTCTCAGACTCCCAACACTCAGCCAACATCCGCACCCCAGCTTCTGTGAAGTTAAAATGTAATGGAGGTGGTTTTTCTCTCCCTTTCTCCTTTGTACTCTCACTCAGACTCCCAACACTCAGCCCTTTCCCAACTCTCACCCATCAGCTCCTCCCCCAGCTTCTGTTTAGTTAAAATGTAATGGAGGAAGTTTTTCTCTATTTCTCTCCTTTGTACTCTCTCACAGACTCCCAACTCTCACCCATCAGCTCCTCCCCCAGCTTCTGTGAAGTTAAAATGTAATGGAGGAGGTTTTTCTCTCCCTTTCTCCTTTGTACTCTCACTCAGACTCCCAACCCTCAGCCAGCATCCCCACCCCTAGCTTCTGTTTAGTTAAAATGTAATGGAGGAAGTTTTTCTCTAGTTTTCTCCTTTGAACTCTCTCTCAGACTCCCAACTCTCACCCTTCAGCTCCTCCCCCAGCTTCTGTGAAGTTAAAATGTAATGGAGGAGGTTTTCTCTCCCTTTCTCCTTTTTACTCTCTCTCTCAGACTCCCAACTCTCAGCCAGTAGCTCCTCCCCAAGCTTCTGTGAAGTTAAAATGTATTGCAGGAAGTTTTCTCTCTCCTTCTCTCCTTTGTACTCTCTCTCAGACTCCCAACTCTCAGCCACCAGCCCCTCCCCCAGCTTCTGTGAATTTAAAATATAATGGAGGAAGTTTTTTCTCTCCCTTTCTCCTTTGTACTCTCTCTCAGACTCCCAACCCTCAGCCAGCAGCTCCTCCCCCAGCTTTTGTGAGGTTAAAATGTAATGGAGGAAGTTTTTCTCTCCCTTTCTCCTTTGTACTCTCTCTCTCAGACTCCCAACTCTCAGCCAGTAGCTCCTCCCTCAGCTTCTGTAAAGTTAAAATGTAATGGAGGAAGTTTTCTCTCTCCCTTTCTCCTTTGTACTCTCTCAGACTCCCAACTCTCAGCCAGCAGTTCCTCCCCTAGCTTCTGTGAATTTAAAATGTAATGGAGGAAGTTTTTTCTCACCCTTTCTCCTTTGTACTCTCTCAGACTCCCAACTCTCAGCCAGCAGTTCCTCCCCTAGCTTCTGTGAAGTTAAAATGTAATGCAGGAAGTTTTTCTTTACCTTTCTCCTTTGTACTCTCTCTCAAACTCCCAACTCTCAGCCAGCAGCTTTTCCCCTAGCTTCTGTGACGTTAAAATGTAATGGAGGAAGTTTTTATCTATTTTTCTCTTTTGTACTCTCTCTCAGACTCCCAACTCTCAGCCACCAGCCCCTCCCCCAGCTTCTGTTTAGTTAAAACATAATGGAGGAGGTGTTTCTCTCCCTTTCTCCTATGTACTCTCTCTCAGACTCCCAACTCTCACCCATCAGCTGCTCCCCCAGCTTCTGTGAAGTTAAAATGTAATGGAGGAAGTTTTTTCTCACCCTTTCTCCTTTGTACTCTCTCAGACTCCCAACTCTCAGCCAGCAGTTCTTCCCCTAGCTTCTGTGAAGTTAAAATGTAATGGAGGAGGATTTTTCTCTCCCTTTCTCCTTTGTACTCTCGCTCAGACTCACAACACTCAGCCAGCAGTTCCTCCCCTCGCTTCTGTGAAGTTAAAATGTAATGCAGGAAGTTTTTCTCACCCTTTCTCCTTTGTACTCTCTCAGACTCCCAACTCTCAGCCAGAAGCTCCTCCCCTAGCTTCTGTGAAGTTAAAATGTAATGGAGGAAGTTTTTCTCTATTTTTCTCCTTTGTACTCTCTCAGACTCCCAACTCTCAGTCAGCAGCGCCTCCCCCAGCTTCTGTGAAGATAAAATGTATTGGAGGAAGTTTTCTCTCTCACTTTCTCCTTTGTACTCTCTCTCAGACTCCCAACTCTCAGCCACCAGCCCCTCCCCCAGCTTCTCTGAATTTAAAATGTAATGGAGGAAGTTTTTTCTCACCCTTTCTCCTTTGTACTCTCTCAGACTCCCAACTGTCAGCCAGCAATAGCAATAGCAATAGCAATAGCACTTTACTTATATACCGCTTCATAGTGCTTTACAGCCCTCTCTAAGCGGTTTACAGAGTTCAGCATATTGCCCCCAACAATCTGGGTCCTCATTTTACCGACCTCAGAAGGATGGAAGCCTGAGTCAAACTTGAGCCTAGTGAGATTTGAACAGCTGAACTGAACTAGCAGTCAGCCTGCAGTCGCAGCATTTAACCACTGCACCACTTCAGCTCTTAATGTTCCTCCCCTAGCTTCTGTGAAGTTAAAATGTAATGGAGGAAGTTTTTTCTCACCCTTTCTCCTTTGTGCTATCTCTCAGACTCCAAACTCTCAGCCATCAGCTCCTCCCCCAGCTTCTGTGAAGTTAAAATGTAATGGAGGAAGTTTTTCTCTATTTCTCTCCTTTGTACTCTCTCTCAGACTCCCAACTCTCACCCATCAGCTCCTCCCCCAGCTTCTGTGAAGTTAAAATGTAATGGAGGAAGGTTTTTCTCACCCTTTCTCCTTTGTACTTTCTCAGACTCCCAACTCTCAGCCAGCAGTTCCTCCCCTAGCTTCTGTGAAGTTAAAATGTAATGGAGGAGGTTTTTTCTCTCCCTTTCTCCTTTGTACTCTCTCTCTCAGACTCCCAACTCACAGCCAGCAGCTCCTCCCCATGCTTCTTTGAAGTTAAAATGTAATGGAGGAAGTTTTTTTCTCTCCCTTTCTCCTTTGTACTCTCTCTCTCAGACTCCCAACTCTCAGCCAGCAGTTCCTCCCCTCGCTTCTGTGAAGTTAAAATGTAATGGAGGAAGTTTTTTCTCACCCTTTCTCCTTTGTACTCTCTCAGACTCCCAACTCTCACCCATCAGTTCCTCCCCTAGCTTCTGTGAAGTTAAAATGTAATGCAGGAAGTTTTTCTCTACCTTTCTCCTTTGTACTCTCTCTCAGACTCCCAACTCTCAGCCAGAAGCTCCTCCCCTAGCTTCTGTGAAGTTAAAATGTAATGGAGGAAGTTTTTCTCTATTTTTCTCCTTTGTACTCTCTCAGACTCCCAACTCTCAGTCAGCAGCGCCTCCCCCAGCTTCTGTGAAGATAAAATGTATTGGAGGAAGTTTTCTCTCTCACTTTCTCCTTTGTACTCTCGCTCAGACTCCCAACTCTCACCCATCAGCTCCTCCCCCAGCTTCTGTTTAGTTAAAACGTAATGGAGGAGGTTTTTCTCTCCCTTTCTCCTTTGTACTCTCTCTCTCAGACTCCCAACTCTAAGCCATCAGCTCCTCCAACAGCTTCTGTGAAGTTAAAATGTAATGGAGGAAGTTTTTTTCTCTCCCTTTCTCCTTTGTACTCTCACTCAGACTCCCAACACTCGGCCAGCAGCTCCTCCCCCAGCTTCTGTGAAGTTAAAATGTAATGGAGGAAGTTTTTTCTCTCCCTTTCTCCTTTGTGCTCTCTCTGACAGATAAGAATAACTCTCATCAGAGGCGAAATAGATCTTTCCCTGGAACTCTGACATTATAAAAAGAAACCGCAGTTTAAAGTTCTAATTAGAATATATTTATTTCGGTACAAAAACAACAAATTCTCAATAAATTCTCATTAATCACATCTTAGCTATAAAAATAGGTATTGCTCCTTACAGAAGCTGAAAAAGAAGGACGGATCAAAGAAAGGAATGTACACATGCGTACTAGGAACATATTAATCACGTGCTCAGGAATAAACCATTATATTTCATAGGGATGCATCTCCCTGCATATACATGTAACAGGCAATATAAAATCACTGCCTGACACTCTCAGACTCCAACTCACAGCCAGCAGCTCTTCCCCTAGCTTCTGTGAAGTTAAAATGTAATGGAGGAAGTTTTTTTCTCTCCCTTTCTCCTTTGTACTCTATCTCTCAGACTCCCAACTCTCAGCCACCAGCCCCTCCCCCAGCTTCTGTGAATTTAAAATGTAATGGAGGAAGGTTTTTCTCACCCTTTCTCCTTTGTACTCTCTCAGACTCCCAACTCTCAGCCAGCAGTTGCTCCCCTAGCTTCTGTGAAGTTTAAATGTAATGGAGGAGGTTTTTTCTCTCCCTTTCTCCTTTGTACTCTCGATCAGACTCACAACACTCAGCCAGCATCCACACCCCTAACTTCTGTGAAGTTAAAATGTAATGGAGGAAGTTTTTCTCTACCTTTCTCCTTTGTACTCTCTTTCAGACTCCCAACTCTCAGCCAGCAGCTCCTCCCCTAGCTTCTGTGAAGTTAAAATGTAATGGATGAAGTTTTCTCTCTCCCTTTCTCCTTTGTACTAACTCTCAGACTCCCCACTCTCAGGCAGCATCTACACCCCTAGCTTCTGTGAAGTTAAAATGTAATGGAGGTGGTTTTTCTCTCCCTTTCTCCATTGTACTCTCACTCAGACTCCCAACAGTCAGCCCTTTCCCAACTCTCACCCATCAGCTCCTCCCCCAGCTTCTGTTTAGTTAAAACGTAATGGAGGAGGTTTTTCTCTCACTTTCTCCTTTGTACTCTCTCAATCAGACTCCCAACTCTCAGCCATCAGCTCCTCCAACAGCTTCTGTGAAGTTAAAATGTAATGGAGGAAGTTTTTTTCTCTCCCTTTCTCCTTTGTACTCTCGCTCAGACTCCCAACACTCAGCCAGCAGCTCCTCCCCCACCTTCTGTGAAGTTAAAATGTAATGGAAGAAGTTTTTTCTCTCCCTTTCTCCTTTGTGCTCTCTCTGACAGATAAGAATAACTCTCATCAGAGGCGAAATAGATCTTTCCCTGGAACTCTGACATTATAAAAAGAAACCGCAGTTTAAAGTTCTAATTAGAAAATATTTATTTCGGTACAAAAACAACAAATTCTCAATAAATTGTCATTAATCACATATTAGCTATAAAAACAGGTTTTGCTCCTTACAGAAGCTGAAAAAGAAGGACGGATCAAAGAAAGGAATGTACACATGCGTACCAGGAACATATTAATCACGTGCTCAGGAATAAACCATTATATTTTATAGGGATGCATCTTCCTGCATATACATGTAACAGGCAATATAAAATCACTGCCTGACACTCTCAGACCCCCAACTCACAGCCAGCAGCTCCTCCCCTAGCTTCTGTGAAGTTAAAATGTAATGGAGGAAGTTTTTCTCTCCTTTTCTCCTTTCTACTCTATCTCTCAGACTCCCAACTCTCAGCCAGCAGCGCCTCCCCCAGCTTCTGTGAATTTAAAATGTAATGGAGGAAGTTTTTTCTCACCCTTTCTCCTTTGTACTCTCTCAGACTCCCAACTCTCAGCCAGCAGTTCCTCCCCTAGCTTCTGTGAAGTTTAAATGTAATGGAGGAGGTTTTTTCTCTACCTTTCTCCATTGTACTCTCTTTCAGACTCCCAACTTTCAGAAGGCAGCTCCTCCCCTAGCTTCTGTGAAGTTAAAATGTAATGGAGGAGGTTTTCTCTCTCCCTTTCTCCTTTGTACTAACTCTCAGACTCCCCACTCTGAGCCAGCATCCCCACCCCTGGCTTCTGTGAAGTTAAAATGTAATGGAGGTGGTTTTTCTCTCCCTTTCTCCTTTGTAGTCTCACTCAGACTCCCAACACTCAGCCCTTTCCCAACTCTCACCCATCAGCTCCTCCCCCAGCTTCTGTTTAGTTAAGACGTAATGGATGAGGTTTTTCTCTCCCTTTCTCCTTTGTACTCTCTCTTTCAGACTCCCAACTCTCAGCAATCAGCTCCTCCCCCAGCTTCTGTGAAGTTAAAATGTAATGGAGGAAGTTTTTCTCTATTTCTCTCCTTTATACTCTCTCTCAGACTCCCAACTCTCAGCAATCAGCTCCTCCCCCAGCTTCTGTTTAGTTAAAATGGAATGGAGGAGGTTTTTCTCTCCCTTTCTCCTTTGTACTCTCTCTCTCAGACTCCCAACTCTCACCCATAAGCTCCTCCCCCAGCTTCTGTGAAGTTAAAATGTAATGGAGGAGGTTTTTCTCTCCCTTTCTCCTTTGTACTCTCACTCAGACTCCCAACCCTCAGCCAGCATCCCCACCCCTAGCTTCTGCGAAGTTAAAATGTAATGGAGGAAGTTTTTCTCTAGTTTTTTCCTTTGTACTCTCTCTCAGACTCCTAACTCTCACCCTTCAGCTCCTCCCCCAGCTTCTGTGAAGTTAAAATGTAATGGAGGAGGTTTTTTCTCTCCCTTTCTCCTTTGTGCTCTCTCTGACAGATAAGAATAACTCTCATCAGAGGCGAAATAGATCTTTCCCTGGAACTCTGACATTATAAAAAGAAACCGCAGTTTAAAGTTCTAATTAGAAAATATTTATTTCGGTACAAAAACAACAAATTCAGCAGCAACTCCCCATGCTTATTTGAAGTTAAAATGTAATGCAGAAAGTTTTTTTTTCTTTCTTTCTCCTTTGTACTCTCTCTCAGACTTCCCACTCTCACCCATCAGTTCCTCCCCCAGCTTCTGTGAAGTTAAAATGTAATGGAGGAAGTTTTCTCTCCCACTTTCTCCTTTTTACTCTCTCTCAGACTCCCAACTCTCAGCCACCAGCCCCTCCCCCAGCTTCTGTGAATTTAAAATGTAATGGAGGAAGTTTTTTCTCTCCCTTTCTCCTTTGTACTCTCTCTCAGACTCCCAACTCTCAGCCAGCAGCTCCTCCCCCAGCTTTTGTGAGGTTAAAATGTAATGGAGGAAGTTTTTCTCTCCCTTTCTCCTTTGTACTCTCTCTCAGACTCCCACCTCTCAGCCAGCAGATCCTCCCCTAGCTTCTGTGAAGTTAAAATTTAATGGAGGAGGTTTTAAAAAACAATACTACACAAAAACACCACCTTGGTTTTCTGGTATGGAAGCTATTACATGCCCCAATACAACAAATCTGAATAAAATGGTCACATACGAATAAATACTAGAAGGGGGAGCCTTAAAATCTATATCAAAATTAGAACAGGAAGGAATCAAAATCAATTGGTGGCCATATTTTCAAATTAAGAACAGATTAGAAAATGACAAAAGAAAGTACGGAATACAAAAGCAAGATCAGAATTAGACAAAATTTTATTAGGTCAAGAACAAAAAGCAATAACCAAAATATATAAATTTCTTCTAAAATATAGAATGCAAAAAGACATAATAAAGGGAAATATGATAAGCTGGACTAAAAACTTTGGATAGGATATACAATTAAATCAATGGGAAAAAATTTGGAATCAGAACTATAAAATGACAAAATCAGTCTCATATAAAGAAAACTATTATAAACTATTTTATAGATGGCACCTCCCCCCAGCGAGATTGGCAAAAATATATAAAAATCTAGCACACAATTGTTGGAGATGCCAACACAAAACAGGATCTTATTACCATATGTGGTGGACCTGTCCAAAAATAAAAAACTTCTGGAATACAATCAAAAACTGGCTAGCAGAAATTGCACAACAGGATATAGACATTAAACCGGAAGCTTTCTTACTGGGAATCATTAATCAAAAAATGAAAAAAAAAACTACTATATTACACTACATATACTAACAGTAGCAAGAATAATGATAGCACAAAGTTGGAAACTAAATGACACTCCTGACGAAAGCAGTATAATTAGAAAAATTCTGGATTGTGCCGAAGCAGACAAATTAACTATGGAACTAAAAGGAAAGGAAGACTCCGATTACTACGAAATTTGGAACTTATTCTATAACTGGTATGAAAAACGAAAACAAACATCACCAAATATAACAAATGTAAACACAAATTAAATAAGACATATAGAAATCTGATTAAGGAACTTATAAGAAAACTAGCTATATTATACTAATGTATATGTATATTATGATATTACAAAACTAAAAACATCTTATTTTTTCTGTACTATTATCATTATTATTATTAATATTATCATTAATGTTATTACTATTGTATTATTATCAATGTTATTATAAACATAATTATTATTACTACTGATTTATAATACATATTACAAAAATACAAGACAAAAAATCGAAAACTATATAAAAATAGATTGCCAATACATATTTGCCGTAAGATAAACCACAGAAATCGACAGTTTAATAGCTGTATGCGCTTTTTATGTTTCGTATATGTTTGTAATGTATTTGTTATCATCACAAATGTTTTCTTTTGTATGTTTTTTAAAATGTAAATAATTCAATAAAAATTATTTTTTTCAAAAATAAAATGTAATGGAGGAAGTTTTTTCTCACCCTTTCTCCTTTGTACTCTCTCAGACTCCAAACTCACAGGCAGCAGCTCCTCCCCTAGCTTCTGTGCAGTTATAATGTAATGGAGGAAGTTTTCTCTCTCCCTTTCTCCTTTGTACTCTCTCTCAGACTCCCAACACTCAGCCAACATCCGCACCCCAGCTTCTGTGAAGTTAAAATGTAATGGAGGTGGTTTTTCTCTCCCTTTCTCCTTTGTACTCTCACTCAGACTCCCAACACTCAGCCCTTTCCCAACTCTCACCCATCAGCTCCTCCCCCAGCTTCTGTTTAGTTAAAATGTAATGGAGGAAGTTTTTCTCTATTTCTCTCCTTTGTACTCTCTCACAGACTCCCAACTCTCACCCATCAGCTCCTCCCCCAGCTTCTGTGAAGTTAAAATGTAATGGAGGAGGTTTTTCTCTCCCTTTCTCCTTTGTACTCTCACTCAGACTCCCAACCCTCAGCCAGCATCCCCACCCCTAGCTTCTGTTTAGTTAAAATGTAATGGAGGAAGTTTTTCTCTAGTTTTCTCCTTTGAACTCTCTCTCAGACTCCCAACTCTCACCCTTCAGCTCCTCCCCCAGCTTCTGTGAAGTTAAAATGTAATGGAGGAGGTTTTCTCTCCCTTTCTCCTTTTTACTCTCTCTCTCAGACTCCCAACTCTCAGCCAGTAGCTCCTCCCCAAGCTTCTGTGAAGTTAAAATGTAATGGAAGAAGTTATTCTCTATTTTTCTCCTTTGTACTCTCTCCCAGACTCCCAACTCTCACCCATCAGCTCCTCCCCCAGCTTCTGTGAAGTTAAAATGTAATGGAGGAGGTTTTTCTCTCCCTTTCTCCTTTGTACTCTCGCTCAGACTCCCAACTCTCAGGCAGCAGCTCCACACCCCCAGCTTCTGTGAAGTTAAAATGTAATGGAGGAGGTTTTTCTCTCCCTTTCTCCTTTTTACTCTCTCTCTCAGACTCCCAACTCTCAGCCAGTAGCTCCTCCCCAAGCTTCTGTGAAGTTAAAATGTATTGCAGGAAGTTTTCTCTCTCCTTCTCTCCTTTGTACTCTCTCTCAGACTCCCAACTCTCAGCCACCAGCCCCTCCCCCAGCTTCTGTGAATTTAAAATATAATGGAGGAAGTTTTTTCTCTCCCTTTCTCCTTTGTACTCTCTCTCAGACTCCCAACCCTCAGCCAGCAGCTCCTCCCCCAGCTTTTGTGAGGTTAAAATGTAATGGAGGAAGTTTTTCTCTCCCTTTCTCCTTTGTACTCTCTCTCTCAGACTCCCAACTCTCAGCCAGTAGCTCCTCCCTCAGCTTCTGTAAAGTTAAAATGTAATGGAGGAAGTTTTCTCTCTCCCTTTCTCCTTTGTACTCTCTCAGACTCCCAACTCTCAGCCAGCAGTTCCTCCCCTAGCTTCTGTGAATTTAAAATGTAATGGAGGAAGTTTTTTCTCACCCTTTCTCCTTTGTACTCTCTCAGACTCCCAACTCTCAGCCAGCAGTTCCTCCCCTAGCTTCTGTGAAGTTAAAATGTAATGCAGGAAGTTTTTCTTTACCTTTCTCCTTTGTACTCTCTCTCAAACTCCCAACTCTCAGCCAGCAGCTTTTCCCCTAGCTTCTGTGACGTTAAAATGTAATGGAGGAAGTTTTTATCTATTTTTCTCTTTTGTACTCTCTCTCAGACTCCCAACTCTCAGCCACCAGCCCCTCCCCCAGCTTCTGTTTAGTTAAAACATAATGGAGGAGGTGTTTCTCTCCCTTTCTCCTATGTACTCTCTCTCAGACTCCCAACTCTCACCCATCAGCTGCTCCCCCAGCTTCTGTGAAGTTAAAATGTAATGGAGGAGGTTTTTCTCTATTTTTCTCTTTTGTACTCTCTCTCAGACTCCCAACTCTCAGCCACCAGCCCCTTCCCCAGCTTCTGTGAATTTAAAATGTAATGGAGGAAGTTTTCTCTCTCCCTTTCTCCTTTGTACTCTCTCAGACTCCCAACTCTCAGCCAGTAGTTCCTCCCCTAGCTTCTGTGAAGTTAAAATGTAATGGAGGAAGTTTTTTCTCTCACTTTCTCCTTTGTACTCTCTCTCTCAGACTCCCAACCCTCAGCCAGCATCCCCACCCCTAGCTTCTGTTTAGTTAAAATGTAATGGAGGAAGTTTTTCTCTAGTTTTCTCCTTTGTACTCTCTCTCTCAGACTCGCAACACTCAGCCACCATCCCCACCCCTAGCTTCTGTGAAGTTAAAATGTAATGGAGGAAGTTTTTCTCTCTCTTTCTGCTTTGTACTCTCTCTCTCAGACTCCCAACTCTCAGCTATTAGCTCCTCCAACAGTTTATGTGAAGTTAAAATGTAATGGAGGAAGTTTTTTTCTCTCCCTTTCTCCTTTGTACTCTCGCTCAGACTCCCAACACTCAGCCAGCAGCTCCTCCCCCAGCATGGAGGAAGTTTTTCTCTATTTTTCTCTTTTGTACTCTCTCTCAGACTCCCAACTCTCAGCCACCAACCCCACCCCTAGCTTCTGTGAAGTTAAAATGTAATGGAGGAAGTTTTTTCTCTCCCTTTCTCCTTTGTGCTCTCTCTGACAGATAAGAATAACTCTCATCAGAGGCGAAATAGATCTTTCCCTTGAACTCTGACATTATAAAAAGAAACCGCAGTTTAAAGTTCTAATTAGAAAATATTTATTTCGGTACAAAAACAACAAATTCTCAATAAATTCTCATTAATCACATCTTAGCTATAAAAACAGGTCTTGCTCCTTACAGAAGCTGAAAAAGAAGGACGGATCAAAGAAAGGAATGTACACATGCGTACTAGGAACATATTAATCACGTGCTCAGGAATAAACCATTATATTTGATAGGGATGCATCTCCCTGCATATACATGCAACAGGCAATATAAAATCACTGCCTGACACTCTCAGACTCCCAACTCTCAGCCAGCAGTGCCTCCCCCAGCTTCTGTGAAGTTAAAATGTATTGTAGGAAATTTTCTCTCTCACTTTCTCCTTTGTACTCTCTCTCAGACTCCCAACTCTCAGCCACCAGCCCCTCCCCCAGCTTCTGTGAATTTCAAATGTAATGGAGGAAGTTTTTTCTCACCCTTTCTCCTTTGTACTCTCTCAGACTCCCAACTCTCAGCCAGCATCCACACCCCTAGCTTCTGTGAAGTTAAAATGTAATGGAGGAAGTTTTTCTCTACCTTTCTCCTTTGTACTCTCTCTCAGACTCCCAACTCTCACCCATCAGCTCCTCCCCCAGCTTCTGTTTAGTTAAAACGTAATGGAGGAGGTTTTTCTCTCCCTTTCTTCTTTGTACTCTCTCTCTCAGACTCCCAACTCTCAGCCATCAGCTCCTCCAACAGCTTCTGTGAAGTTAAAATGTAATGGAGGCAGTTTTTTTCTCTCCCTTTCTCCTTTGTACTCTCGCTCAGACTCCCAACACTCAGCCAGCAGCTCCTCCCCCAGCTTCTGTGAAGTTAAAATGTAATGGAGGAAGCTTTTTCTCTCCCTTTCTCCTTTGTGCAATCTCTGACAGATAAGAATAACTCTCATCAGAGGCGAAATAGATCTTTCCCTGGAAGTCTGACATTATAAAATGAAACCGCAGTTTAAAGTTCTAAATAGAATATATTTATTTCGGTACAAAAACAACAAATTCTCAATAAATTCTCATTAATCACATCTAAGCTATAAAAATAGGTCTTGCTCCTTACAGAAGCTGAAAAAGAAGGACGGATCAAAGAAAGGAATGTACACATGCGTACTAGGAACATATTAATCACGTGCTCAGGAATAAACCATTATATTTCATAGGGATGCATCTCCCTGCATATACATGTAACAGGCAATATAAAATCACTGCCTGACACTCTCAGACTCCCAACTCTCAGCCACCAGCCCCTCCCCCAGCTTCTGTGAATTTAAAATGTAATGGAGGAAGGTTTTTCTCACCCTTTCTCCTTTGTACTCTCTCAGACTCCCAACTCTCAGCCAGCAGTTGCTCCCCTAGCTTCTGTGAAGTTTAAATGTAATGGAGGAGGTTTTTTCTCTCCCTTTCTCCTTTGTACTCTCGCTCAGACTCACAACACTCAGCCAGCATCCACACCCCTATCTTCTGTGAAGTTAAAATGTAATGGAGGAAGTTTTTCTCTACCTTTCTCCTTTGTACTCTCTTTCAGACTCCCAACTCTCAGCCAGCAGCTCCTCCCCTAGCTTCTGTGAAGTTAAAATGTAATGGAGGAAGTTTTCTCTCTCCCTTTCTCCTTTGTACTAACTCTCAGACTCCCCACTCTCAGGCAGCATCTACACCCCTAGCTTCTGTGAAGTTAAAATGTAATGGAGGTGGTTTTTCTCTCCCTTTCTCCATTGTACTCTCACTCAGACTCCCAACAGTCAGCCCTTTCCCAACTCTCACCCATCAGCTCCTCCCCCAGCTTCTGTTTAGTTAAAACGTAATGGAGGAGGTTTTTCTCTCACTTTCTCCTTTGTACTCTCTCAATCAGACTCCCAACTCTCAGCCATCAGCTCCTCCAACAGCTTCTGTGAAGTTAAAATGTAATGGAGGAAGTTTTTTTCTCTCCCTTTCTCCTTTGTACTCTCGCTCAGACTCCCAACACTCAGCCAGCAGCTCCTCCCCCACCTTCTGTGAAGTTAAAATGTAATGGAAGAAGTTTTTTCTCTCCCTTTCTCCTTTGTGCTCTCTCTGACAGATAAGAATAACTCTCATCAGAGGCGAAATAGATCTTTCCCTGGAACTCTGACATTATAAAAAGAAACCGCAGTTTAAAGTTCTAATTAGAAAATATTTATTTCGGTACAAAAACAACAAATTCTCAATAAATTGTCATTAATCACATCTTAGCTATAAAAACAGGTTTTGCTCCTTACAGAAGCTGAAAAAGAAGGACGGATCAAAGAAAGGAATGTACACATGCGTACCAGGAACATATTAATCACGTGCTCAGGAATAAACCATTATATTTTATAGGGATGCATCTTCCTGCATATACATGTAACAGGCAATATAAAATCACTGCCTGACACTCTCAGACCCCCAACTCACAGCCAGCAGCTCCTCCCCTAGCTTCTGTGAAGTTAAAATGTAATGGAGGAAGTTTTTCTCTCGTTTTCTCCTTTCTACTCTATCTCTCAGACTCCCAACTCTCAGCCAGCAGCGCCTCCCCCAGCTTCTGTGAATTTAAAATGTAATGGAGGAAGTTTTTTCTCACCCTTTCTCCTTTGTACTCTCTCAGACTCCCAACTCTCAGCCAGCAGTTCCTCCCCTAGCTTCTGTGAAGTTTAAATGTAATGGAGGAGGTTTTTTCTCTACCTTTCTCCATTGTACTCTCTTTCAGACTCCCAACTTTCAGAAGGCAGCTCCTCCCCTAGCTTCTGTGAAGTTAAAATGTAATGGAGGAGGTTTTCTCTCTCCCTTTCTCCTTTGTACTAACTCTCAGACTCCCCACTCTGAGCCAGCATCCCCACCCCTGGCTTCTGTGAAGTTAAAATGTAATGGAGGTGGTTTTTCTCTCCCTTTCTCCTTTGTAGTCTCACTCAGACTCCCAACACTCAGCCCTTTCCCAACTCTCACCCATCAGCTCCTCCCCCAGCTTCTGTTTAGTTAAGACGTAATGGATGAGGTTTTTCTCTCCCTTTCTCCTTTGTACTCTCTCTTTCAGACTCCCAACTCTCAGCAATCAGCTCCTCCCCCAGCTTCTGTTTAGTTAAAATGGAATGGAGGAGGTTTTTCTCTCCCTTTCTCCTTTGTACTCTCTCTCTCAGACTCCCAACTCTCACCCATAAGCTCCTCCCCCAGCTTCTGTGAAGTTAAAATGTAATGGAGGAGGTTTTTCTCTCCCTTTCTCCTTTGTACTCTCACTCAGACTCCCAACCCTCAGCCAGCATCCCCACCCCTAGCTTCTGCGAAGTTAAAATGTAATGGAGGAAGTTTTTCTCTAGTTTTTTCCTTTGTACTCTCTCTCAGACTCCTAACTCTCACCCTTCAGCTCCTCCCCCAGCTTCTGTGAAGTTAAAATGTAATGGAGGAGGTTTTTTCTCTCCCTTTCTCCTTTGTGCTCTCTCTGACAGATAAGAATAACTCTCATCAGAGGCGAAATAGATCTTTCCCTGGAACTCTGACATTATAAAAAGAAACCGCAGTTTAAAGTTCTAATTAGAAAATATTTATTTCGGTACAAAAACAACAAATTCAGCAGCAACTCCCCATGCTTATTTGAAGTTAAAATGTAATGCAGAAAGTTTTTTTTTCTTTCTTTCTCCTTTGTACTCTCTCTCAGACTTCCCACTCTCACCCATCAGTTCCTCCCCCAGCTTCTGTGAAGTTAAAATGTAATGGAGGAAGTTTTCTCTCCCACTTTCTCCTTTTTACTCTCTCTCAGACTCCCAACTCTCAGCCACCAGCCCCTCCCCCAGCTTCTGTGAATTTAAAATGTAATGGAGGAAGTTTTTTCTCTCCCTTTCTCCTTTGTACTCTCTCTCAGACTCCCAACTCTCAGCCAGCAGCTCCTCCCCCAGCTTTTGTGAGGTTAAAATGTAATGGAGGAAGTTTTTCTCTCCCTTTCTCCTTTGTACTCTCTCTCAGACTCCCACCTCTCAGCCAGCAGATCCTCCCCTAGCTTCTGTGAAGTTAAAATTTAATGGAGGAGGTTTTAAAAAACAATACTACACAAAAACACCACCTTGGTTTTCTGGTATGGAAGCTATTACATGCCCCAATACAACAAATCTGAATAAAATGGTCACATACGAATAAATACTAGAAGGGGGAGCCTTAAAATCTATATCAAAATTAGAACAGGAAGGAATCAAAATCAATTGGTGGCCATATTTTCAAATTAAGAACAGATTAGAAAATGACAAAAGAAAGTACGGAATACAAAAGCAAGATCAGAATTAGACAAAATTTTATTAGGTCAAGAACAAAAAGCAATAACCAAAATATATAAATTTCTTCTAAAATATAGAATGCAAAAAGACATAATAAAGGGAAATATGATAAGCTGGACTAAAAACTTTGGATAGGATATACAATTAAATCAATGGGAAAAAATTTGGAATCAGAACTATAAAATGACAAAATCAGTCTCATATAAAGGAAACTATTATAAACTATTTTATAGATGGCACCTCCCCCCAGCGAGATTGGCAAAAATATATAAAAATCTAGCACACAATTGTTGGAGATGCCAACACAAAACAGGATCTTATTACCATATGTGGTGGACCTGTCCAAAAATAAAAAACTTCTGGAATACAATCAAAAACTGGCTAGCAGAAATTGCACAACAGGATATAGACATTAAACCGGAAGCTTTCTTACTGGGAATCATTAATCAAAAAATGAAAAAAAAAACTACTATATTACACTACATATACTAACAGTAGCAAGAATAATGATAGCACAAAGTTGGAAACTAAATGACACTCCTGACGAAAGCAGTATAATTAGAAAAATTCTGGATTGTGCCGAAGCAGACAAATTAACTATGGAACTAAAAGGAAAGGAAGACTCCGATTACTACGAAATTTGGAACTTATTCTATAACTGGTATGAAAAACGAAAACAAACATCACCAAATATAACAAATGTAAACACAAATTAAATAAGACATATAGAAATCTGATTAAGGAACTTATAAGAAAACTAGCTATATTATACTAATGTATATGTATATTATGATATTACAAAACTAAAAACATCTTATTTTTTCTGTACTATTATCATTATTATTATTAATATTATCATTAATGTTATTACTATTGTATTATTATCAATGTTATTATAAACATAATTATTATTACTACTGATTTATAATACATATTACAAAAATACAAGACAAAAAATCGAAAACTATATAAAAATAGATTGCCAATACATATTTGCCGTAAGATAAACCACAGAAATCGACAGTTTAATAGCTGTATGCGCTTTTTATGTTTCGTATATGTTTGTAATGTATTTGTTATCATCATAAATGTTTTCTTTTGTATGTTTTTTTAAATGTAAATAATTCAATAAAAATTATTTTTTTCAAAAATAAAATGTAATGGAGGAAGTTTTTTCTCACCCTTTCTCCTTTGTACTCTCTCAGACTCCAAACTCACAGGCAGCAGCTCCTCCCCTAGCTTCTGTGCAGTTATAATGTAATGGAGGAAGTTTTCTCTCTCCCTTTCTCCTTTGTACTCTCTCTCAGACTCCCAACACTCAGCCAACATCCGCACCCCAGCTTCTGTGAAGTTAAAATGTAATGGAGGTGGTTTTTCTCTCCCTTTCTCCTTTGTACTCTCACTCAGACTCCCAACACTCAGCCCTTTCCCAACTCTCACCCATCAGCTCCTCCCCCAGCTTCTGTTTAGTTAAAATGTAATGGAGGAAGTTTTTCTCTATTTCTCTCCTTTGTACTCTCTCACAGACTCCCAACTCTCACCCATCAGCTCCTCCCCCAGCTTCTGTGAAGTTAAAATGTAATGGAGGAGGTTTTTCTCTCCCTTTCTCCTTTGTACTCTCACTCAGACTCCCAACCCTCAGCCAGCATCCCCACCCCTAGCTTCTGTTTAGTTAAAATGTAATGGAGGAAGTTTTTCTCTAGTTTTCTCCTTTGAACTCTCTCTCAGACTCCCAACTCTCACCCTTCAGCTCCTCCCCCAGCTTCTGTGAAGTTAAAATGTAATGGAGGAGGTTTTCTCTCCCTTTCTCCTTTTTACTCTCTCTCTCAGACTCCCAACTCTCAGCCAGTAGCTCCTCCCCAAGCTTCTGTGAAGTTAAAATGTAATGGAAGAAGTTATTCTCTATTTTTCTCCTTTGTACTCTCTCTCAGACTCCCAACTCTCACCCATCAGCTCCTCCCCCAGCTTCTGTGAAGTTAAAATGTAATGGAGGAGGTTTTTCTCTCCCTTTCTCCTTTGTACTCTCGCTCAGACTCCCAACTCTCAGGCAGCAGCTCCACACCCCCAGCTTCTGTGAAGTTAAAATGTAATGGAGGAGGTTTTTCTCTCCCTTTCTCCTTTTTACTCTCTCTCTCAGACTCCCAACTCTCAGCCAGTAGCTCCTCCCCAAGCTTCTGTGAAGTTAAAATGTATTGCAGGAAGTTTTCTCTCTCCTTCTCTCCTTTGTACTCTCTCTCAGACTCCCAACTCTCAGCCACCAGCCCCTCCCCCAGCTTCTGTGAATTTAAAATATAATGGAGGAAGTTTTTTCTCTCCCTTTCTCCTTTGTACTCTCTCTCAGACTCCCAACCCTCAGCCAGCAGCTCCTCCCCCAGCTTTTGTGAGGTTAAAATGTAATGGAGGAAGTTTTTCTCTCCCTTTCTCCTTTGTACTCTCTCTCTCAGACTCCCAACTCTCAGCCAGTAGCTCCTCCCTCAGCTTCTGTAAAGTTAAAATGTAATGGAGGAAGTTTTCTCTCTCCCTTTCTCCTTTGTACTCTCTCAGACTCCCAACTCTCAGCCAGCAGTTCCTCCCCTAGCTTCTGTGAATTTAAAATGTAATGGAGGAAGTTTTTTCTCACCCTTTCTCCTTTGTACTCTCTCAGACTCCCAACTCTCAGCCAGCAGTTCCTCCCCTAGCTTCTGTGAAGTTAAAATGTAATGCAGGAAGTTTTTCTTTACCTTTCTCCTTTGTACTCTCTCTCAAACTCCCAACTCTCAGCCAGCAGCTTTTCCCCTAGCTTCTGTGACGTTAAAATGTAATGGAGGAAGTTTTTATCTATTTTTCTCTTTTGTACTCTCTCTCAGACTCCCAACTCTCAGCCACCAGCCCCTCCCCCAGCTTCTGTTTAGTTAAAACATAATGGAGGAGGTGTTTCTCTCCCTTTCTCCTATGTACTCTCTCTCAGACTCCCAACTCTCACCCATCAGCTGCTCCCCCAGCTTCTGTGAAGTTAAAATGTAATGGAGGAGGTTTTTCTCTATTTTTCTCTTTTGTACTCTCTCTCAGACTCCCAACTCTCAGCCACCAGCCCCTTCCCCAGCTTCTGTGAATTTAAAATGTAATGGAGGAAGTTTTCTCTCTCCCTTTCTCCTTTGTACTCTCTCAGACTCCCAACTCTCAGCCAGTAGTTCCTCCCCTAGCTTCTGTGAAGTTAAAATGTAATGGAGGAAGTTTTTTCTCTCACTTTCTCCTTTGTACTCTCTCTCTCAGACTCCCAACCCTCAGCCAGCATCCCCACCCCTAGCTTCTGTTTAGTTAAAATGTAATGGAGGAAGTTTTTCTCTAGTTTTCTCCTTTGTACTCTCTCTCTCAGACTCGCAACACTCAGCCACCATCCCCACCCCTAGCTTCTGTGAAGTTAAAATGTAATGGAGGAAGTTTTTCTCTCTCTTTCTGCTTTGTACTCTCTCTCTCAGACTCCCAACTCTCAGCTATTAGCTCCTCCAACAGTTTATGTGAAGTTAAAATGTAATGGAGGAAGTTTTTTTCTCTCCCTTTCTCCTTTGTACTCTCGCTCAGACTCCCAACACTCAGCCAGCAGCTCCTCCCCCAGCATGGAGGAAGTTTTTCTCTATTTTTCTCTTTTGTACTCTCTCTCAGACTCCCAACTCTCAGCCACCAACCCCACCCCTAGCTTCTGTGAAGTTAAAATGTAATGGAGGAAGTTTTTTCTCTCCCTTTCTCCTTTGTGCTCTCTCTGACAGATAAGAATAACTCTCATCAGAGGCGAAATAGATCTTTCCCTTGAACTCTGACATTATAAAAAGAAACCGCAGTTTAAAGTTCTAATTAGAAAATATTTATTTCGGTACAAAAACAACAAATTCTCAATAAATTCTCATTAATCACATCTTAGCTATAAAAACAGGTCTTGCTCCTTACAGAAGCTGAAAAAGAAGGACGGATCAAAGAAAGGAATGTACACATGCGTACTAGGAACATATTAATCACGTGCTCAGGAATAAACCATTATATTTGATAGGGATGCATCTCCCTGCATATACATGCAACAGGCAATATAAAATCACTGCCTGACACTCTCAGACTCCCAACTCTCAGCCAGCAGTGCCTCCCCCAGCTTCTGTGAAGTTAAAATGTATTGTAGGAAATTTTCTCTCTCACTTTCTCCTTTGTACTCTCTCTCAGACTCCCAACTCTCAGCCACCAGCCCCTCCCCCAGCTTCTGTGAATTTCAAATGTAATGGAGGAAGTTTTTTCTCACCCTTTCTCCTTTGTACTCTCTCAGACTCCCAACTCTCAGCCAGCATCCACACCCCTAGCTTCTGTGAAGTTAAAATGTAATGGAGGAAGTTTTTCTCTACCTTTCTCCTTTGTACTCTCACTCAGACTCCCAACAGTCAGCCCTTTCCCAACTCTCACCCATCAGCTCCTCCCCCAGCTTCTGTTTAGTTAAAACGTAATGGAGGAGGTTTTTCTCTCACTTTCTCCTTTGTACTCTCTCAATCAGACTCCCAACTCTCAGCCATCAGCTCCTCCAACAGCTTCTGTGAAGTTAAAATGTAATGGAAGAAGTTTTTTCTCTCCCTTTCTCCTTTGTGCTCTCTCTGACAGATAAGAATAACTCTCATCAGAGGCGAAATAGATCTTTCCCTGGAACTCTGACATTATAAAAAGAAACCGCAGTTTAAAGTTCTAATTAGAAAATATTTATTTCGGTACAAAAACAACAAATTCTCAATAAATTGTCATTAATCACATCTTAGCTATAAAAACAGGTTTTGCTCCTTACAGAAGCTGAAAAAGAAGGACGGATCAAAGAAAGGAATGTACACATGCGTACCAGGAACATATTAATCACGTGCTCAGGAATAAACCATTATATTTTATAGGGATGCATCTTCCTGCATATACATGTAACAGGCAATATAAAATCACTGCCTGACACTCTCAGACCCCCAACTCACAGCCAGCAGCTCCTCCCCTAGCTTCTGTGAAGTTAAAATGTAATGGAGGAAGTTTTTCTCTCCTTTTCTCCTTTCTACTCTATCTCTCAGACTCCCAACTCTCAGCCAGCAGCGCCTCCCCCAGCTTCTGTGAATTTAAAATGTAATGGAGGAAGTTTTTTCTCACCCTTTCTCCTTTGTACTCTCTCAGACTCCCAACTCTCAGCCAGCAGTTCCTCCCCTAGCTTCTGTGAAGTTTAAATGTAATGGAGGAGGTTTTTTCTCTACCTTTCTCCATTGTACTCTCTTTCAGACTCCCAACTTTCAGAAGGCAGCTCCTCCCCTAGCTTCTGTGAAGTTAAAATGTAATGGAGGAGGTTTTCTCTCTCCCTTTCTCCTTTGTACTAACTCTCAGACTCCCCACTCTGAGCCAGCATCCCCACCCCTGGCTTCTGTGAAGTTAAAATGTAATGGAGGTGGTTTTTCTCTCCCTTTCTCCTTTGTAGTCTCACTCAGACTCCCAACACTCAGCCCTTTCCCAACTCTCACCCATCAGCTCCTCCCCCAGCTTCTGTTTAGTTAAGACGTAATGGATGAGGTTTTTCTCTCCCTTTCTCCTTTGTACTCTCTCTTTCAGACTCCCAACTCTCAGCAATCAGCTCCTCCCCCAGCTTCTGTGAAGTTAAAATGTAATGGAGGAAGTTTTTCTCTATTTCTCTCCTTTATACTCTCTCTCAGACTCCCAACTCTCAGCAATCAGCTCCTACCCCAGCTTCTGTTTAGTTAAAATGGAATGGAGGAGGTTTTTCTCTCCCTTTCTCCTTTGTACTCTCTCTCTCAGACTCCCAACTCTCACCCATAAGCTCCTCCCCCAGCTTCTGTGAAGTTAAAATGTAATGGAAGAGGTTTTTCTCTCCCTTTCTCCTTTGTACTCTCACTCAGACTCCCAACCCTCAGCCAGCATCCCCACCCCTAGCTTCTGCGAAGTTAAAATGTAATGGAGGAAGTTTTTCTCTAGTTTTTTCCTTTGTACTCTCTCTCAGACTCCTAACTCTCACCCTTCAGCTCCTCCCCCAGCTTCTGTGAAGTTAAAATGTAATGGAGGAGGTTTTTTCTCTCCCTTTCTCCTTTGTGCTCTCTCTGACAGATAAGAATAACTCTCATCAGAGGCGAAATAGATCTTTCCCTGGAACTCTGACATTATAAAAAGAAACCGCAGTTTAAAGTTCTAATTAGAAAATATTTATTTCGGTACAAAAACAACAAATTCAGCAGCAACTCCCCATGCTTATTTGAAGTTAAAATGTAATGCAGAAAGTTTTTTTTTCTTTCTTTCTCCTTTGTACTCTCTCTCAGACTTCCCACTCTCACCCATCAGTTCCTCCCCCAGCTTCTGTGAAGTTAAAATGTAATGGAGGAAGTTTTCTCTCCCACTTTCTCCTTTTTACTCTCTCTCAGACTCCCAACTCTCAGCCACCAGCCCCTCCCCCAGCTTCTGTGAATTTAAAATGTAATGGAGGAAGTTTTTTCTCTCCCTTTCTCCTTTGTACTCTCTCTCAGACTCCCAACTCTCAGCCAGCAGCTCCTCCCCCAGCTTTTGTGAGGTTAAAATGTAATGGAGGAAGTTTTTCTCTCCCTTTCTCCTTTGTACTCTTTCTCAGACTCCCACCTCTCAGCCAGCAGATCCTCCCCTAGCTTCTGTGAAGTTAAAATTTAATGGAGGAGGTTTTAAAAAACAATACTACACAAAAACACCACCTTGGTTTTCTGGTATGGAAGCTATTACATGCCCCAATACAACAAATCTGAATAAAATGGTCACATACGAATAAATACTAGAAGGGGGAGCCTTAAAATCTATATCAAAATTAGAACAGGAAGGAATCAAAATCAATTGGTGGCCATATTTTCAAATTAAGAACAGATTAGAAAATGACAAAAGAAAGTACGGAATACAAAAGCAAGATCAGAATTAGACAAAATTTTATTAGGTCAAGAACAAAAAGCAATAACCAAAATATATAAATTTCTTCTAAAATATAGAATGCAAAAAGACATAATAAAGGGAAATATGATAAGCTGGACTAAAAACTTTGGATAGGATATACAATTAAATCAATGGGAAAAAATTTGGAATCAGAACTATAAAATGACAAAATCAGTCTCATATAAAGAAAACTATTATAAACTATTTTATAGATGGCACCTCCCCCCAGCGAGATTGGCAAAAATATATAAAAATCTAGCACACAATTGTTGGAGATGCCAACACAAAACAGGATCTTATTACCATATGTGGTGGACCTGTCCAAAAATAAAAAACTTCTGGAATACAATCAAAAACTGGCTAGCAGAAATTGCACAACAGGATATAGACATTAAACCGGAAGCTTTCTTACTGGGAATCATTAATCAAAAAATGAAAAAAAAAACTACTATATTACACTACATATACTAACAGTAGCAAGAATAATGATAGCACAAAGTTGGAAACTAAATGACACTCCTGACGAAAGCAGTATAATTAGAAAAATTCTGGATTGTGCCGAAGCAGACAAATTAACTATGGAACTAAAAGGAAAGGAAGACTCCGATTACTACGAAATTTGGAACTTATTCTATAACTGGTATGAAAAACGAAAACAAACATCACCAAATATAACAAATGTAAACACAAATTAAATAAGACATATAGAAATCTGATTAAGGAACTTATAAGAAAACTAGCTATATTATACTAATGTATATGTATATTATGATATTACAAAACTAAAAACATCTTATTTTTTCTGTACTATTATCATTATTATTATTAATATTATCATTAATGTTATTACTATTGTATTATTATCAATGTTATTATAAACATAATTATTATTACTACTGATTTATAATACCTATTACAAAAATACAAGACAAAAAATCGAAAACTATATAAAAATAGATTGCCAATACATATTTGCCGTAAGATAAACCACAGAAATCGACAGTTTAATAGCTGTATGCGCTTTTTATGTTTCGTATATGTTTGTAATGTATTTGTTATCATCACAAATGTTTTCTTTTGTATGTTTTTTAAAATGTAAATAATTCAATAAAAATTATTTTTTTCAAAAATAAAATGTAATGGAGGAAGTTTTTTCTCACCCTTTCTCCTTTGTACTCTCTCAGACTCCAAACTCACAGGCAGCAGCTCCTCCCCTAGCTTCTGTGCAGTTATAATGTAATGGAGGAAGTTTTCTCTCTCCCTTTCTCCTTTGTACTCTCTCTCAGACTCCCAACACTCAGCCAACATCCGCACCCCAGCTTCTGTGAAGTTAAAATGTAATGGAGGTGGTTTTTCTCTCCCTTTCTCCTTTGTACTCTCACTCAGACTCCCAACACTCAGCCCTTTCCCAACTCTCACCCATCAGCTCCTCCCCCAGCTTCTGTTTAGTTAAAATGTAATGGAGGAAGTTTTTCTCTATTTCTCTCCTTTGTACTCTCTCACAGACTCCCAACTCTCACCCATCAGCTCCTCCCCCAGCTTCTGTGAAGTTAAAATGTAATGGAGGAGGTTTTTCTCTCCCTTTCTCCTTTGTACTCTCACTCAGACTCCCAACCCTCAGCCAGCATCCCCACCCCTAGCTTCTGTTTAGTTAAAATGTAATGGAGGAAGTTTTTCTCTAGTTTTCTCCTTTGAACTCTCTCTCAGACTCCCAACTCTCACCCTTCAGCTCCTCCCCCAGCTTCTGTGAAGTTAAAATGTAATGGAGGAGGTTTTCTCTCCCTTTCTCCTTTTTACTCTCTCTCTCAGACTCCCAACTCTCAGCCAGTAGCTCCTCCCCAAGCTTCTGTGAAGTTAAAATGTAATGGAAGAAGTTATTCTCTATTTTTCTCCTTTGTACTCTCTCTCAGACTCCCAACTCTCACCCATCAGCTCCTCCCCCAGCTTCTGTGAAGTTAAAATGTAATGGAGGAGGTTTTTCTCTCCCTTTCTCCTTTGTACTCTCGCTCAGACTCCCAACTCTCAGGCAGCAGCTCCACACCCCCAGCTTCTGTGAAGTTAAAATGTAATGGAGGAGGTTTTTCTCTCCCTTTCTCCTTTTTACTCTCTCTCTCAGACTCCCAACTCTCAGCCAGTAGCTCCTCCCCAAGCTTCTGTGAAGTTAAAATGTATTGCAGGAAGTTTTCTCTCTCCTTCTCTCCTTTGTACTCTCTCTCAGACTCCCAACTCTCAGCCACCAGCCCCTCCCCCAGCTTCTGTGAATTTAAAATATAATGGAGGAAGTTTTTTCTCTCCCTTTCTCCTTTGTACTCTCTCTCAGACTCCCAACCCTCAGCCAGCAGCTCCTCCCCCAGCTTTTGTGAGGTTAAAATGTAATGGAGGAAGTTTTTCTCTCCCTTTCTCCTTTGTACTCTCTCTCTCAGACTCCCAACTCTCAGCCAGTAGCTCCTCCCTCAGCTTCTGTAAAGTTAAAATGTAATGGAGGAAGTTTTCTCTCTCCCTTTCTCCTTTGTACTCTCTCAGACTCCCAACTCTCAGCCAGCAGTTCCTCCCCTAGCTTCTGTGAATTTAAAATGTAATGGAGGAAGTTTTTTCTCACCCTTTCTCCTTTGTACTCTCTCAGACTCCCAACTCTCAGCCAGCAGTTCCTCCCCTAGCTTCTGTGAAGTTAAAATGTAATGCAGGAAGTTTTTCTTTACCTTTCTCCTTTGTACTCTCTCTCAAACTCCCAACTCTCAGCCAGCAGCTTTTCCCCTAGCTTCTGTGACGTTAAAATGTAATGGAGGAAGTTTTTATCTATTTTTCTCTTTTGTACTCTCTCTCAGACTCCCAACTCTCAGCCACCAGCCCCTCCCCCAGCTTCTGTTTAGTTAAAACATAATGGAGGAGGTGTTTCTCTCCCTTTCTCCTATGTACTCTCTCTCAGACTCCCAACTCTCACCCATCAGCTGCTCCCCCAGCTTCTGTGAAGTTAAAATGTAATGGAGGAGGTTTTTCTCTATTTTTCTCTTTTGTACTCTCTCTCAGACTCCCAACTCTCAGCCACCAGCCCCTTCCCCAGCTTCTGTGAATTTAAAATGTAATGGAGGAAGTTTTCTCTCTCCCTTTCTCCTTTGTACTCTCTCAGACTCCCAACTCTCAGCCAGTAGTTCCTCCCCTAGCTTCTGTGAAGTTAAAATGTAATGGAGGAAGTTTTTTCTCTCACTTTCTCCTTTGTACTCTCTCTCTCAGACTCCCAACCCTCAGCCAGCATCCCCACCCCTAGCTTCTGTTTAGTTAAAATGTAATGGAGGAAGTTTTTCTCTAGTTTTCTCCTTTGTACTCTCTCTCTCAGACTCGCAACACTCAGCCACCATCCCCACCCCTAGCTTCTGTGAAGTTAAAATGTAATGGAGGAAGTTTTTCTCTCTCTTTCTGCTTTGTACTCTCTCTCTCAGACTCCCAACTCTCAGCTATTAGCTCCTCCAACAGTTTATGTGAAGTTAAAATGTAATGGAGGAAGTTTTTTTCTCTCCCTTTCTCCTTTGTACTCTCGCTCAGACTCCCAACACTCAGCCAGCAGCTCCTCCCCCAGCATGGAGGAAGTTTTTCTCTATTTTTCTCTTTTGTACTCTCTCTCAGACTCCCAACTCTCAGCCACCAACCCCACCCCTAGCTTCTGTGAAGTTAAAATGTAATGGAGGAAGTTTTTTCTCTCCCTTTCTCCTTTGTGCTCTCTCTGACAGATAAGAATAACTCTCATCAGAGGCGAAATAGATCTTTCCCTTGAACTCTGACATTATAAAAAGAAACCGCAGTTTAAAGTTCTAATTAGAAAATATTTATTTCGGTACAAAAACAACAAATTCTCAATAAATTCTCATTAATCACATCTTAGCTATAAAAACAGGTCTTGCTCCTTACAGAAGCTGAAAAAGAAGGACGGATCAAAGAAAGGAATGTACACATGCGTACTAGGAACATATTAATCACGTGCTCAGGAATAAACCATTATATTTGATAGGGATGCATCTCCCTGCATATACATGCAACAGGCAATATAAAATCACTGCCTGACACTCTCAGACTCCCAACTCTCAGCCAGCAGTGCCTCCCCCAGCTTCTGTGAAGTTAAAATGTATTGTAGGAAATTTTCTCTCTCACTTTCTCCTTTGTACTCTCTCTCAGACTCCCAACTCTCAGCCACCAGCCCCTCCCCCAGCTTCTGTGAATTTCAAATGTAATGGAGGAAGTTTTTTCTCACCCTTTCTCCTTTGTACTCTCTCAGACTCCCAACTCTCAGCCAGCATCCACACCCCTAGCTTCTGTGAAGTTAAAATGTAATGGAGGAAGTTTTTCTCTACCTTTCTCCTTTGTACTCTCTCTCAGACTCCCAACTCTCACCCATCAGCTCCTCCCCCAGCTTCTGTTTAGTTAAAACGTAATGGAGGAGGTTTTTCTCTCCCTTTCTTCTTTGTACTCTCTCTCTCAGACTCCCAACTCTCAGCCATCAGCTCCTCCAACAGCTTCTGTGAAGTTAAAATGTAATGGAGGCAGTTTTTTTCTCTCCCTTTCTCCTTTGTACTCTCGCTCAGACTCCCAACACTCAGCCAGCAGCTCCTCCCCCAGCTTCTGTGAAGTTAAAATGTAATGGAGGAAGCTTTTTCTCTCCCTTTCTCCTTTGTGCAATCTCTGACAGATAAGAATAACTCTCATCAGAGGCGAAATAGATCTTTCCCTGGAACTCCGACATTATAAAAAGAAACCGCAGTTTAAAGTTCTAATTAGAAAATATTTATTTCGGTACAAAAACAACAAATTCTCAATAAATTCTCATTAATCACATCTTAGCTATAAAAACAGGTCTTGCTCCTTACAGAAGCTGAAAAAGAAGGACGGATCAAAGAAAGGAATATACACATGCGTACTAGGAACATATTAATCACGTGCTCAGGAATAAACCACTATATTTGCTAGGGATGCATCTCCCTGCATATACATGTAACAGGCAATATAAAATCACTGCCTGACACTCTCAGACTCCCAACTCACAGCCAGCAGCTCCTCCCCTAGCTTCTTTGAAGTTAAAATGTAATGGAGGAAGTTTTTCTCTCCCTTTCTCCTTTGTACTCTATCTCTCAGACTCCCAACTCTCAGCCAGCAGCGCCTCCCCCAGCTTCTGTGAAGTTAAAATGTATTGGAGGAAGTTTTCTCTCTCACTTTCTCATTTGTACTCTCTCTCAGACTCCCAACTCTCAGCCATCAGCTCCTCCCCTAGCTTCTGTGAAGTTAAAATGTAATGGAGGAAGTTTTCTCTCTCCCTTTCTCCTTTGTACTAACTCTCAGACTCCCCACTCTCAGCCAGCATCCACACCGCTAGCTTCTGTGAAGTTAAAATGTAATGGAGGTGGTTTTTCTCTCCCTTTCTCCTTTGTACTCTCACTCAGACTCCCAACACTCAGCCCATTCCCAACTCTCACCCATCAGCTCCTCCCCCAGCTTCTGTTTAGTTAAAACGTCATGGAGGAGGTTTTTCTCTCACTTTCTCCTTTGTACTCTCTCAATCAGACTCCCAACTCTCAGCCATCAGCTCCTCCAACAGCTTCTGTGAAGTTAAAATGTAATGGAGGAAGTTTTTTTCTCTCCCTTTCTCCTTTGTACTCTCGCTCAGACTCCCAACACTCAGCCAGCAGCTTCTCCCCCACCTTCTGTGAAGTTAAAATGTAATGGAGGAAGTTTTTTCTCTCCCTTTCTCCTTTGTGCTCTCTCTGACAGATAAGAATAACTCTCATCAGAGGCGAAATAGATCTTTCCCTGGAACTCTGACATTACAAAAAGAAACCGCAGTTTAAAGTTCTAATTAGAAAATATTTATTTCGGTACAAAAACAACATATTCTCAATAAATTCTCATTAATCACATCTTAGCTATAAAAACAGGTTTTGCTCCTCAGAGAAGCTGAAAAAGAAGGACGGATCAAAGAAAGGAATGTACACATGCGTACTAGGAACATATTAATCACGTGCTCAGGAATAAACCATTATATTTCATAGGGATGCATCTCCCTGCATATACATGCAACAGGCAATATAAAATCACTGCCTGACACTCTCAGACTCCCAACTCACAGCCAACAGCTCCTCCCCTAGCTTCTGTGAAGTTAAAATGTAATGGAGGAAGTTTTTCTCTCCCTTTCTCCTTTGTACTCTATCTCTCAGACTCCCAACTCTCAGCCACCAGCCACTCCCCCAGCTTCTGTGACGTTAAAATGTATAGGAGGAAGTTTTCTCTCTCACTTTCTCCTTTGTACTCTCTCTCAGACTCCCAACTCTCAGCCACCAGCCCCTCCCCCTGCTTCTGTGAATTTAAAATGTAATGGAGGAAGTTTTTTCTCACCCTTTCTCCTTTGTACTCTCTCAGACTCCCAACTCTCAGCCAGCAGTTCCTCCCCTAGCTTCTGTGAAGTTTAAATGTAATGGAGGAGGTTTTTTCTCTACCTTTCTCCATTGTACTCTCTTTCAGACTCCCAACTCTCAGAAGGCAGCTCCTCCCCTAGCTTCTGTGAAGTTAAAATGTAATGGAGGAGGTTTTCTCTCTCCCTTTCTCCTTTGTACTAACTCTCAGATTCCCCACTCTGAGCCAGCATCCCCACCCCTGGCTTCTATGAATTTAAAATGTAATGCAGGAAGTTTTTCTCTACCTTTGTCCTTTGTACTCTCTCTCAGACTCCCAACTCTCAGCCAGCAGTTCCTCCCCCAGCTTCTGTAAATTTAAAATGTAATGGAGGAAGTTTTTTCTCACCCTTTCTCCTTTGTACTCTCTCAGACTCCCAACTCTCAGTCAGCAGTGCCTCCCCCAGCTTCTGTGAAGATAAAATGTATTGGAGGAAGTTTTCTCTCTCACTTTCTCCTTTGTACTCTCTCTCAGACTCCCAACTCTCACCCATCAGCTCCTCCCCCAGCTTCTGTTTAGTTAAAACGTAATGGAGGAGGTTTTTCTCTCCCTTTCTTCTTTGTACTCTCTCTCTCAGACTCCCAACTCTCAGCCATCAGCTCCTCCAACAGCTTCTGTGAAGTTAAAATGTAATGGAGGCAGTTTTTTTCTCTCCCTTTCTCCTTTGTACTCTCGCTCAGACTCCCAACACTCAGCCAGCAGCTCCTCCTCCAGCTTCTGTGAAGTTAAAATGTAATGGAGGAGGTTTTTTCTCTCCCTTTCTCCTTTGTGCAATCTCTGACAGATAAGAATAACTCTCATCAGAGGCGAAATAGATCTTTCCCTGGAACTCCGACATTATAAAAAGAAACCGCAGTTTAAAGTTCTAATTAGAAAATATTTATTTCGGTACAAAAACAACAAATTCTCAATAAATTCTCATTAATCACATCTTAGCTATAAAAACAGGTCTTGCTCCTTACAGAAGCTGAAAAAGAAGGACGGATCAAAGAAAGGAATATACACATGCGTACTAGGAACATATTAATCACGTGCTCAGGAATAAACCACTATATTTGATAGGGATGCATCTCCCTGCATATACATGTAACAGGCAATATAAAATCACTGCCTGACACTCTCAGACTCCCAACTCACAGCCAGCAGCTCCTCCCCTAGCTTCTGTGAAGTTAAAATGTAATGGAGGAAGTTTTTCTCTCCCTTTCTCCTTTGTACTCTATCTCTCAGACTCCCAACTCTCAGCCAGCAGCGCCTCCCCCAGCTTCTGTGAAGTTAAAATGTATTGGAGGAAGTTTTCTCTCTCACTTTCTCCTTTGTACTCTCTCTCAGACTCCCAACTCTCAGCCATCAGCTCCTCCCCTAGCTTCTGTGAAGTTAAAATGTAATGGAGGAAGTTTTCTCTCTCCCTTTCTCCTTTGTACTAACTCTCAGACTCCCCACTCTCAGCCAGCATCCACACCGCTAGCTTCTGTGAAGTTAAAATGTAATGGAGGTGGTTTTTCTCTCCCTTTCTCCTTTGTACTCTCACTCAGACTCCCAACACTCAGCCCATTCCCAACTCTCACCCATCAGCTCCTCCCCCAGCTTCTGTTTAGTTAAAACGTAATGGAGGAGGTTTTTCTCTCACTTTCTCCTTTGTACTCTCTCAATCAGACTCCCAACTCTCAGCCATCAGCTCCTCCAACAGCTTCTGTGAAGTTAAAATGTAATGGAGGAAGTTTTTTTCTCTCCCTTTCTCCTTTGTACTCTCGCTCAGACTCCCAACACTCAGCCAGCAGCTTCTCCCCCACCTTCTGTGAAGTTAAAATGTAATGGAGGAAGTTTTTTCTCTCCCTTTCTCCTTTGTGCTCTCTCTGACAGATAAGAATAACTCTCATCAGAGGCGAAATAGATCTTTCCCTGGAACTCTGACATTACAAAAAGAAACCGCAGTTTAAAGTTCTAATTAGAAAATATTTATTTCGGTACAAAAACAACATATTCTCAATAAATTCTCATTAATCACATCTTAGCTATAAAAACAGGTTTTGCTCCTCAGAGAAGCTGAAAAAGAAGGACGGATCAAAGAAAGGAATGTACACATGCGTACTAGGAACATATTAATCACGTGCTCAGGAATAAACCATTATATTTCATAGGGATGCATCTCCCTGCATATACATGCAACAGGCAATATAAAATCACTGCCTGACACTCTCAGACACCCAACTCACAGCCAACAGCTCCTCCCCTAGCTTCTGTGAAGTTAAAATGTAATGGAGGAAGTTTTTCTCTCCCTTTCTCCTTTGTACTCTATCTCTCAGACTCCCAACTCTCAGCCACCAGCCACTCCCCCAGCTTCTGTGACGTTAAAATGTATAGGAGGAAGTTTTCTCTCTCACTTTCTCCTTTGTACTCTCTCTCAGACTCCCAACTCTCAGCCACCAGCCCCTCCCCCTGCTTCTGTGAATTTAAAATGTAATGGAGGAAGTTTTTTCTCACCCTTTCTCCTTTGTACTCTCTCAGACTCCCAACTCTCAGCCAGCAGTTCCTCCCCTAGCTTCTGTGAAGTTTAAATGTAATGGAGGAGGTTTTTTCTCTACCTTTCTCCATTGTACTCTCTTTCAGACTCCCAACTCTCAGAAGGCAGCTCCTCCCCTAGCTTCTGTGAAGTTAAAATGTAATGGAGGAGGTTTTCTCTCTCCCTTTCTCCTTTGTACTAACTCTCAGATTCCCCACTCTGAGCCAGCATCCCCACCCCTGGCTTCTATGAAGTTAAAATGTAATGCAGGAAGTTTTTCTCTACCTTTGTCCTTTGTACTCTCTCTCAGACTCCCAACTCTCAGCCAGCAGTTCCTCCCCCAGCTTCTGTAAATTTAAAATGTAATGGAAGAGGTTTTTTCTCTCCCTTTCTCCTTTGTACTCTCTCTCAGACTCCCAACTCTCAGCCAGCAGTTCCTCCCCTCGCTTCTGTGAAGTTAAAATGTAATGCAGGAAGTTTTTCTCACCCTTTCTCCTTTGTACTCTCTCAGACTCCCAACTCTCAGCCAGCAGTTCTTCCCCTAGCTTCTGTGAAGTTAAAATGTAATGGAGGAGGTTTTTTCTCTCCCTTTCTCCTTTGTACTCTCTCTCAGACTCCCAACTCTCAGCCACCAGCCCCTCCCCCAGCTTCTGTGAATTTAAAATGTAATGGAGGAAGTTTTTTCTCACCCTTTCTCCTTTGTACTCTCTCAGACTCCCAACTCTCAGCCAGCAGTTCCTCCCCTCGCTTCTGTGAAGTTAAAATGTAATGGAGGAAGTTTTTTCTCACCCTTTCTCCTTTGTACTCTCTCAGACTCCCAACTCTCACCCATCAGTTCCTCCCCTAGCTTCTGTGAAGTTAAAATGTAATGCAGGAAGTTTTTCTCTACCTTTCTCCTTTGTACTCTCTCTCAGACTCCCAACTCTCAGCCAGAAGCTCCTCCCCTAGCTTCTGTGAAGTTAAAATGTAATGGAGGAAGTTTTTCTCTATTTTTCTCCTTTGTACTCTCTCAGACTCCCAACTCTCAGTCAGCAGCGCCTCCCCCAGCTTCTGTGAAGATAAAATGTATTGGAGGAAGTTTTCTCTCTCACTTTCTCCTTTGTACTCTCTCTCAGACTCCCAACTCTCAGCCACCAGCCCCTCCCCCAGGTTCTCTGAATTTAAAATGTAATGGAGGAAGTTTTTTCTCACCCTTTCTCCTTTGTACTCTCTCAGACTCCCAACTGTCAGCCAGCAATAGCAATAGCAATAGCAATAGCACTTTACTTATATACCGCTTCATAGTGCTTTACAGCCCTCTCTAAGCGGTTTACAGAGTTCAGCATATTGCCCCCAACAATCTGGGTCCTCATTTTACCGACCTCAGAAGGATGGAAGCCTGAGTCAACCTTGAGCCTAGTGAGATTTGAACAGCTGAACTGAACTAGCAGTCAGCCTGCAGTCGCAGCATTTAACCACTGCACCACTTCAGCTCTTAATGTTCCTCCCCTAGCTTCTGTGAAGTTAAAATGTAATAGAGGAAGTTTTTTCTCACCCTTTCTCCTTTGTACTCTCTCTCAGACTCCAAACTCTCAGCCATCAGCTCCTCCCCCAGCTTCTGTGAAGTTAAAATGTAATGGAGGAAGTTTTTCTCTATTTCTCTCCTTTGTACTCTCTCTCAGACTCCCAACTCTCACCCATCAGCTCCTCCCCCAGCTTCTGTGAAGTTAAAATGTAATGGAGGAAGGTTTTTCTCACCCTTTCTCCTTTGTACTTTCTCAGACTCCCAACTCTCAGCCAGCAGTTCCTCCCCTAGCTTCTGTGAAGTTAAAATGTAATGGAGGAGGTTTTTTCTCTCCCTTTCTCCTTTGTACTCTCTCTCTCAGACTCCCAACTCTCACCCATCAGTTCCTCCCCTAGCTTCTGTGAAGTTAAAATGTAATGCAGGAAGTTTTTCTCTACCTTTCTCCTTTGTACTCTCTCTCAGACTCCCAACTCTCAGCCAGAAGCTCCTCCCCTAGCTTCTGTGAAGTTAAAATGTAATGGAGGAGGTTTTTTCTCTCCCTTTCTCCTTTGTACTCCCGCTCAGACTCCCAACACTCAGCCAGCAGTTCCTCCCCTCGCTTCTGTGATGTTAAAATGTAATGGAGGAAATTTTTTCTCACCCTTTCTCCTTTGTACTCTCTCAGACTCCCAACTCTCAGCCAGCAGTTCCTCCCCTCGCTTCTGTGAAGTTAAAATGTAATGCAGGAAGTTTTTCTCTACCTTTCTCCTTTGTACTCTCTCTCAGACTCCCAACTCTCAGCCAGAAGCTCCTCCCCTAGCTTCTGTGAAGTTAAAATGTAATGGAGGAAGTTTTTCTCTATTTTTCTCCTTTGTACTCTCTCAGACTCCCAACTCTCAGTCAGCAGCGCCTCCCCCAGCTTCTGTGAAGATAAAATGTATTGGAGGAAGTTTTCTCTCTCACTTTCTCCTTTGTACTCTCTCTCAGACTCCCAACTCTCAGCCACCAGCCCCTCCCCCAGCTTCTCTGAATTTAAAATGTAATGGAGGAAGTTTTTTCTCACCCTTTCTCCTTTGTACTCTCTCAGACTCCCAACTGTCAGCCAGCAATAGCAATAGCAATAGCAATAGCACTTTACTTATATACCGCTTCATAGTGCTTTACAGCCCTCTCTAAGCGGTTTACAGAGTTCAGCATATTGCCCCCAACAATCTGGGTCCTCATTTTACCGACCTCAGAAGGATGGAAGCCTGAGTCAACCTTGAGCCTAGTGAGATTTGAACAGCTAAACTGAACTAGCAGTCAGCCTGCAGTCGCAGCATTTAACCACTGCACCACTTCAGCTCTTAATGTTCCTCCCCTAGCTTCTGTGAAGTTAAAATGTAATAGAGGAAGTTTTTTCTCACCCTTTCTCCTTTGTACTCTCTCTCAGACTCCAAACTCTCAGCCATCAGCTCCTCCCCCAGCTTCTGTGAAGTTAAAATGTAATGGAGGAAGTTTTTCTCTATTTCTCTCCATTGTACTCTCTCTCAGACTCCCAACTCTCACCCATCAGCTCCTCCCCCAGCTTCTGTGAAGTTAAAATGTAATGGAGGAAGGTTTTTCTCACCCTTTCTCCTTTGTACTTTCTCAGACTCCCAACTCTCAGCCAGCAGTTCCTCCCCTAGCTTCTGTGAAGTTAAAATGTAATGGAGGAGGTTTTTTCTCTCCCTTTCTCCTTTGTACTCTCTCTCTCAGACTCCCAACTCTCACCCATCAGTTCCTCCCCTAGCTTCTGTGAAGTTAAAATGTAATGCAGGAAGTTTTTCTCTACGTTTCTCCTTTGTACTCTCTCTCAGACTCCCAACTCTCAGCCAGAAGCTCCTCCCCTAGCTTCTGTGAAGTTAAAATGTAATGGAGGAGGTTTTTTCTCTCCCTTTCTCCTTTGTACTCTCGCTCAGACTCACAACACTCAGCCAGCAGTTCCTCCCCTCGCTTCTGTGAAGTTAAAATGTAATGGAGGAAATTTTTTCTCACCCTTTCTCCTTTGTACTCTCTCAGACCCCCAACTCTCAGTCAGCAGCGCCTCCCCCAGCTTCTGTGAAGATAAAATGTATTGGAGGAAGTTTTCTCTCTCACTTTCTCCTTTGTACTCTCTCTCAGACTCCCAACTCTCAGCCACCAGCCCCTCCCCCAGCTTCTGTGAATTTAAAATGTAATGGAGGAAGTTTTTTCTCACCCTTTCTCCTTTGTACTCTCTCAGACTCCCAACTCTCAGCCAGCAGTTCCTCCCCTCGCTTCTGTGAAGTTAAAATGTAATGGAGGAAGTTTTTTCTCACCCTTTCTCCTTTGTACTCTCTCAGACTCCCAACTCTCACCCATCAGTTCCTCCCCTAGCTTCTGTGAAGTTAAAATGTAATGCAGGAAGTTTTTCTCTACCTTTCTCCTTTGTACTCTCTCTCAGACTCCCAACTCTCAGCCAGAAGCTCCTCCCCTAGCTTCTGTGAAGTTAAAATGTAATGGAGGAAGTTTTTCTCTATTTTTCTCCTTTGTACTCTCTCAGACTCCCAACTCTCAGTCAGCAGCGCCTCCCCCAGCTTCTGTGAAGATAAAATGTATTGGAGGAAGTTTTCTCTCTCACTTTCTCCTTTGTACTCTCTCTCAGACTCCCAACTCTCAGCCACCAGCCCCTCCCCCAGCTTCTCTGAATTTAAAATGTAATGGAGGAAGTTTTTTCTCACCCTTTCTCCTTTGTACTCTTTCAGACTCCCAACTGTCAGCCAGCAATAGCAATAGCAATAGCAATAGCACTTTACTTATATACCGCTTCATAGTGCTTTACAGCCCTCTCTAAGCGGTTTACAGAGTTCAGCATATTGCCCCCAACAATCTGGGTCCTCATTTTACCGACCTCAGAAGGATGGAAGCCTGAGTCAACCTTGAGCCTAGTGAGATTTGAACAGCTGAACTGAACTAGCAGTCAGCCTGCAGTCGCAGCATTTAACCACTGCACCACTTCAGCTCTTAATGTTCCTCCCCTAGCTTCTGTGAAGTTAAAATGTAATAGAGGAAGTTTTTTCTCACCCTTTCTCCTTTGTACTCTCTCTCAGACTCCAAACTCTCAGCCATCAGCTCCTCCCCCAGCTTCTGTGAAGTTAAAATGTAATGGAGGAAGTTTTTCTCTATTTCTCTCCTTTGTACTCTCTCTCAGACTCCCAACTCTCACCCATCAGCTCCTCCCCCAGCTTCTGTGAAGTTAAAATGTAATGGAGGAAGGTTTTTCTCACCCTTTCTCCTTTGTACTTTCTCAGACTCCCAACTCTCAGCCAGCAGTTCCTCCCCTAGCTTCTGTGAAGTTAAAATGTAATGGAGGAGGTTTTTTCCCTCCCTTTCTCCTTTGTACTCTCTCTCTCAGACTCCCAACTCTCACCCATCAGTTCCTCCCCTAGCTTCTGTGAAGTTAAAATGTAATGCAGGAAGTTTTTCTCTACCTTTCTCCTTTGTACTCTCTCTCAGACTCCCAACTCTCAGCCAGAAGCTCCTCCCCTAGCTTCTGTGAAGTTAAAATGTAATGGAGGAAGTTTTTCTCTATTTTTCTCCTTTGTACTCTCTCAGACTCCCAACTCTCAGTCAGCAGCGCCTCCCCCAGCTTCTGTGAAGATAAAATGTATTGGAGGAAGTTTTCTCTCTCACTTTCTCCTTTGTACTCTCTCTCAGACTCCCAACTCTCAGCCACCAGCCCCTCCCCCAGCTTCTCTGAATTTAAAATGTAATGGAGGAAGTTTTTTCTCACCCTTTCTCCTTTGTACTCTCTCAGACTCCCAACTGTCAGCCAGCAATAGCAATAGCAATAGCAATAGCACTTTACTTATATACCGCTTCATAGTGCTTTACAGCCCTCTCTAAGCGGTTTACAGAGTTCAGCATATTGCCCCCAACAATCTGGGTCCTCATTTTACCGACCTCAGAAGGATGGAAGCCTGAGTCAACCTTGAGCCTAGTGAGATTTGAACAGCTGAACTGAACTAGCAGTCAGCCTGCAGTCGCAGCATTTAACCACTGCACCACTTCAGCTCTTAATGTTCCTTCCCTAGCTTCTGTGAAGTTAAAATGTAATGGAGGAAGTTTTTTCTCACCCTTTCTCCTTTGTACTCTCTCTCAGACTCCAAACTCTCAGCCATCAGCTCCTCCCCCAGCTTCTGTGAAGTTAAAATGTAATGGAGGAAGTTTTTCTCTATTTCTCTCCTTTGTACTCTCTCTCAGACTCCCAACTCTCACCCATCAGCTCCTCCCCCAGCTTCTGTGAAGTTAAAATGTAATGGAGGAAGGTTTTTCTCACCCTTTCTCCTTTGTACTTTCTCAGACTCCCAACTCTCAGCCAGCAGTTCCTCCCCTAGCTTCTGTGAAGTTAAAATGTAATGGAGGAGGTTTTTTCTCTCCCTTTCTCCTTTGTACTCTCTCTCTCAGACTCCCAACTCACAGCCAGCAGCTCCTCCCCATCCTTCTTTGAAGTTAAAATGTAATGGAGGAAGTTTTTTCTCTCCCTTTCTCCTTTGTACTCTCTCTCTCAGACTCCCAACTCTCAGCCAGCAGTTCCTCCCCTCGCTTCTGTGAAGTTAAAATGTAATGGAGGAAGTTTTTTCTCACCCTTTCTCCTTTGTACTCTCTCAGACTCCCAACTCTCACCCATCAGTTCCTCCCCTAGCTTCTGTGAAGTTAAAATGTAATGCAGGAAGTTTTTCTCTACCTTTCTCCTTTGTACTCTCTCTCAGACTGCCAACTCTCAGCCAGAAGCTCCTCCCCTAGCTTCTGTGAAGTTAAAATGTATTGGAGGAAGTTTTCTCTCTCACTTTCTCCTTTGTACTCTCGCTCAGACTCCCAACTCTCACCCATCAGCTCCTCCCCCAGCTTCTGTTTAGTTAAAACGTAATGGAGGAGGTTTTTCTCTCCCTTTCTCCTTTGTACTCTCTCTCTCAGACTCCCAACTCTAAGCCATCAGCTCCTCCAACAGCTTCTGTGAAGTTAAAATGTAATGGAGGAAGTTTTTTTCTCTCCCTTTCTCCTTTGTACTCTCACTCAGACTCCCAACACTCGGCCAGCAGCTCCTCCCCCAGCTTCTGTGAAGTTAAAATGTAATGGAGGAAGTTTTTTCTCTCCCTTTCTCCTTTGTGCTCTCTCTGACAGATAAGAATAACTCTCATCAGAGGCGAAATAGATCTTTCCCTGGAACTCTGACATTATAAAAAGAAACCGCAGTTTAAAGTTCTAATTAGAATATATTTATTTCGGTACAAAAACAACAAATTCTCAATAAATTCTCATTAATCACATCTTAGCTATAAAAATAGGTCTTGCTCCTTACAGAAGCTGAAAAAGAAGGACGGATCAAAGAAAGGAATGTACACATGCGTACTAGGAACATATTAATCACGTGCTCAGGAATAAACCATTATATTTCATAGGGATGCATCTCCCTGCATATACATGTAACAGGCAATATAAAATCACTGCCTGACACTCTCAGACTCCAAACTCACAGCCAGCAGCTCTTCCCCTAGCTTCTGTGAAGTTAAAATGTAATGGAGGAAGTTTTTTTCTCTCCCTTTCTCCTTTGTACTCTATCTCTCAGACTCCCAACTCTCAGCCACCAGCCCCTCCCCCAGCATCTGTGAATTTAAAATGTAATGGAGGAAGGTTTTTCTCACCCTTTCTCCTTTGTACTCTATCAGACTCCCAACTCTCAGCCAGCAGTTGCTCCCCTAGCTTCTGTGAAGTTTAAATGTAATGGAGGAGGTTATTTCTCTCCCTTTCTCCTTTGTACTCTCGCTCAGACTCACAACACTCAGCCAGCATCCACACCCCTAACTTCTGTGAAGTTAAAATGTAATGGAGGAAGTTTTTCTCTACCTTTCTCCTTTGTACTCTCTTTCAGACTCCCAACTCTCAGCCAGAAGCTCCTCCCCTAGCTTCTGTGAAGTTAAAATGTAATGGAGGAAGTTTTCTCTCTCCCTTTCTCCTTTGTACTAACTCTCAGACTCCCCACTCTCAGGCAGCATCTACACCCCTAGCTTCTGTCAAGTTAAAATGTAATGGAGGTGGTTTTTCTCTCCCTTTCTCCTTTGTACTCTCACTCAGACTCCCAACACTCAGCCCTTTCCCAACTCTCACCCATCAGCTCCTCCCCCAGCTTCTGTTTAGTTAAAACGTAATGGAGGAGGTTTTTCTCTCACTTTCTCCTTTGTACTCTCTCAATCAGACTCCCAACTCTCAGCCATCAGCTCCTCCAACAGCTTCTGTGAAGTTAAAATGTAATGGAGGAAGTTTTTTTCTCTCCCTTTCTCCTTTGTACTCTCGCTCAGACTCCCAACACTCAGCCAGCAGCTCCTCCCCCACCTTCTGTGAAGTTAAAATGTAATGGAGGAAGTTTTTTCTCTCCCTTTCTTCTTTGTGCTCTCTCTGACAGATAAGAATAACTCTCATCAGAGGCGAAATAGATCTTTCCCTGGAACTCTGACATTATAAAAAGAAACCGCAGTTTAAAGTTCTAATTAGAAAATATTTATTTCGGTACAAAAACAACAAATTCTCAATAAATTCTCATTAATCACATCTTAGCTATAAAAACAGGTCTTGCTCCTTACAGAAGCTGAAAAAGAAGGACGGATCAAAGAAAGGAATGTACACATGCGTACCAGGAACATATTAATCACGTGCTCAGGAATAAACCATTATATTTTATAGGGATGCATCTTCCTGCATATACATGTAACAGGCAATATAAAATCACTGCCTGACACTCTCAGACTCCCAACTCACAGCCAGCAGCTCCTCCCCTAGCTTCTGTGAAGTTAAAATGTAATGGAGGAAGTTTTTCTCTCCTTTTCTCCTTTCTACTCTATCTCTCAGACTCCCAACTCTCAGCCAGCAGCGCCTCCCCCAGCTTCTGTGAATTTAAAATGTAATGGAGGAAGTTTTTTCTCACCCTTTCTCCTTTGTACTCTCTCAGACTCCCAACTCTCAGCCAGCAGTTCCTCCCCTAGCTTCTGTGAAGTTTAAATGTAATGGAGGAGGTTTTTTCTCTACCTTTCTCCATTGTACTCTCTTTCAGACTCCCAACTCTCAGAAGGCAGCCCCTCCCCTAGCTTCTGTGAAGTTAAAATGTAATGGAGGAGGTTTTCTCTCTCCCTTTCTCCTTTGTACTAACTCTCAGACTCCCCACTCTGAGCCAGCATCCCCACCCCTGGCTTCTGTGAAGTTAAAATGTAATGGAGGTGGTTTTTCTCTCCCTTTCTCCTTTGTAGTCTCACTCAGACTCCCAACACTCAGCCCTTTCCCAACTCTCACCCATCAGCTCCTCCCCCAGCTTCTGTTTAGTTAAGACGTAATGGATGAGGTTTTTCTCTCCCTTTCTCCTTTGTACTCTCTCTTTCAGACTCCCAACTCTCAGCCAGCAGCGCCTCCCCCAGCTTCTGTGAAGTTAAAATGTAATGGAGGAAGTTTTTTCTCACCCTTTCTCCTTTGTACTCTCTCAGACTCCAAACTCACAGGCAGCAGCTCCTCCCCTAGCTTCTGTGCAGTTATAATGTAATGGAGGAAGTTTTCTCTCTCCCTTTCTCCTTTGTACTCTTGCTCAGACTCACAACACTCAGCCAGCATCCACACCCCTAGCTTCTGTGAAGTTAAAATGTAATGGAGGAAGTTTTTCTCTATTTCTCTCCTTTATACTCTCTCTCAGACTCCCAACTCTCAGCAATCAGCTCCTCCCCCAGCTTCTGTTTAGTTAAAATGGAATGGAGGAGGTTTTTCTCTCCCTTTCTCCTTTGTACTCTCTCTCTCAGACTCCCAACTCTCACCCATCAGCTCCTCCCCCAGCTTCTGTGAAGTTAAAATGTAATGGAGGAGGTTTTTCTCTCCCTTTCTCCTTTGTACTCTCACTCAGACTCCCAACCCTCAGCCAGCATCCCCACCCCTAGCTTCTGCGAAGTTAAAATGTAATGGAGGAAGTTTTTCTCTAGTTTTTTCCTTTGTACTCTCTCTCAGACTCCTAACTCTCACCCTTCAGCTCCTCCCCCAGCTTCTGTGAAGTTAAAATGTAATGGAGGAGGTTTTTTCTCTCCCTTTCTCCTTTGTTCTCTCTCTGACAGATAAGAATAACTCTCATCAGAGGCGAAATAGATCTTTCCCTGGAACTCTGACATTATAAAAAGAAACCGCAGTTTAAAGTTCTAATTAGAAAATATTTATTTCGGTACAAAAACAAGAAATTCAGCAGCAACTCCCCATGCTTATTTGAAGTTAAAATGTAATGGAGAAAGTTTTTTTTCTTTCTTTCTCCTTTGTACTCTCTCTTTCAGACTCCCAACTCTCAGCAATCAGCTCCTCCCCCAGCTTCTGTGAAGTTAAAATGTAATGGAGGAAGTTTTTCTCTATTTCTCTCCTTTATACTCTCTCTCAGACTCCCAACTCTCAGCAATCAGCTCCTCCCCCAGCTTCTGTTTAGTTAAAATGGAATGGAGGAAGTTTTCTCTCCCACTTTCTCCTTTGTACTCTCTCTCAGACTCCCAACTCTCAGCCACCAGCCCCTCCCCCAGCTTCTCTGAATTTAAAATGTAATGGAGGAAGTTTTTTCTCACCCTTTCTCCTTTGTACTCTTTCAGACTCCCAACTGTCAGCCAGCAATAGCAATAGCAATAGCAATAGCACTTTACTTATATACCGCTTCATAGTGCTTTACAGCCCTCTCTAAGCGGTTTACAGAGTTCAGCATATTGCCCCCAACAATCTGGGTCCTCATTTTACCGACCTCAGAAGGATGGAAGCCTGAGTCAACCTTGAGCCTAGTGAGATTTGAACAGCTGAACTGAACTAGCAGTCAGCCTGCAGTCGCAGCATTTAACCACTGCACCACTTCAGCTCTTAATGTTCCTCCCCTAGCTTCTGTGAAGTTAAAATGTAATAGAGGAAGTTTTTTCTCACCCTTTCTCCTTTGTACTCTCTCTCAGACTCCAAACTCTCAGCCATCAGCTCCTCCCCCAGCTTCTGTGAAGTTAAAATGTAATGGAGGAAGTTTTTCTCTATTTCTCTCCTTTGTACTCTCTCTCAGACTCCCAACTCTCACCCATCAGCTCCTCCCCCAGCTTCTGTGAAGTTAAAATGTAATGGAGGAAGGTTTTTCTCACCCTTTCTCCTTTGTACTTTCTCAGACTCCCAACTCTCAGCCAGCAGTTCCTCCCCTAGCTTCTGTGAAGTTAAAATGTAATGGAGGAGGTTTTTTCTCTCCCTTTCTCCTTTGTACTCTCTCTCTCAGACTCCCAACTCTCACCCATCAGTTCCTCCCCTAGCTTCTGTGAAGTTAAAATGTAATGCAGGAAGTTTTTCTCTACCTTTCTCCTTTGTACTCTCTCTCAGACTCCCAACTCTCAGCCAGAAGCTCCTCCCCTAGCTTCTGTGAAGTTAAAATGTAATGGAGGAAGTTTTTCTCTATTTTTCTCCTTTGTACTCTCTCAGACTCCCAACTCTCAGTCAGCAGCGCCTCCCCCAGCTTCTGTGAAGATAAAATGTATTGGAGGAAGTTTTCTCTCTCACTTTCTCCTTTGTACTCTCTCTCAGACTCCCAACTCTCAGCCAGCAGCTCCTCCCCCAGCTTCTGTGAAGTTAAAATGTAATGGAGGAAGTTTTTTCTCTCCCTTTCTCCTTTGTGCTCTCTCTGACAGATAAGAATAACTCTCATCAGAGGCGAAATAGATCTTTCCCTGGAACTCTGACATTATAAAAAGAAACCGCAGTTTAAAGTTCTAATTAGAATATATTTATTTCGGTACAAAAACAACAAATTCTCAATAAATTCTCATTAATCACATCTTAGCTATAAAAATAGGTCTTGCTCCTTACAGAAGCTGAAAAAGAAGGACGGATCAAAGAAAGGAATGTACACATGCGTACTAGGAACATATTAATCACGTGCTCAGGAATAAACCATTATATTTCATAGGGATGCATCTCCCTGCATATACATGTAACAGGCAATATAAAATCACTGCCTGACACTCTCAGACTCCAAACTCACAGCCAGCAGCTCTTCCCCTAGCTTCTGTGAAGTTAAAATGTAATGGAGGAAGTTTTTTTCTCTCCCTTTCTCCTTTGTACTCTATCTCTCAGACTCCCAACTCTCAGCCACCAGCCCCTCCCCCAGCATCTGTGAATTTAAAATGTAATGGAGGAAGGTTTTTCTCACCCTTTCTCCTTTGTACTCTATCAGACTCCCAACTCTCAGCCAGCAGTTGCTCCCCTAGCTTCTGTGAAGTTTAAATGTAATGGAGGAGGTTATTTCTCTCCCTTTCTCCTTTGTACTCTCGCTCAGACTCACAACACTCAGCCAGCATCCACACCCCTAACTTCTGTGAAGTTAAAATGTAATGGAGGAAGTTTTTCTCTACCTTTCTCCTTTGTACTCTCTTTCAGACTCCCAACTCTCAGCCAGCAGCTCCTCCCCTAGCTTCTGTGAAGTTAAAATGTAATGGAGGAAGTTTTCTCTCTCCCTTTCTCCTTTGTACTAACTCTCAGACTCCCCACTCTCAGGCAGCATCTACACCCCTAGCTTCTGTCAAGTTAAAATGTAATGGAGGTGGTTTTTCTCTCCCTTTCTCCTTTGTACTCTCACTCAGACTCCCAACACTCAGCCCTTTCCCAACTCTCACCCATCAGCTCCTCCCCCAGCTTCTGTTTAGTTAAAACGTAATGGAGGAGGTTTTTCTCTCACTTTCTCCTTTGTACTCTCTCAATCAGACTCCCAACTCTCAGCCATCAGCTCCTCCAACAGCTTCTGTGAAGTTAAAATGTAATGGAGGAAGTTTTTTTCTCTCCCTTTCTCCTTTGTACTCTCGCTCAGACTCCCAACACTCAGCCAGCAGCTCCTCCCCCACCTTCTGTGAAGTTAAAATGTAATGGAGGAAGTTTTTTCTCTCCCTTTCTTCTTTGTGCTCTCTCTGACAGATAAGAATAACTCTCATCAGAGGCGAAATAGATCTTTCCCTGGAACTCTGACATTATAAAAAGAAACCGCAGTTTAAAGTTCTAATTAGAAAATATTTATTTCGGTACAAAAACAACAAATTCTCAATAAATTCTCATTAATCACATCTTAGCTATAAAAACAGGTCTTGCTCCTTACAGAAGCTGAAAAAGAAGGACGGATCAAAGAAAGGAATGTACACATGCGTACCAGGAACATATTAATCACGTGCTCAGGAATAAACCATTATATTTTATAGGGATGCATCTTCCTGCATATACATGTAACAGGCAATATAAAATCACTGCCTGACACTCTCAGACTCCCAACTCACAGCCAGCAGCTCCTCCCCTAGCTTCTGTGAAGTTAAAATGTAATGGAGGAAGTTTTTCTCTCCTTTTCTCCTTTCTACTCTATCTCTCAGACTCCCAACTCTCAGCCAGCAGCGCCTCCCCCAGCTTCTGTGAATTTAAAATGTAATGGAGGAAGTTTTTTCTCACCCTTTCTCCTTTGTACTCTCTCAGACTCCCAACTCTCAGCCAGCAGTTCCTCCCCTAGCTTCTGTGAAGTTTAAATGTAATGGAGGAGGTTTTTTCTCTACCTTTCTCCATTGTACTCTCTTTCAGACTCCCAACTCTCAGAAGGCAGCCCCTCCCCTAGCTTCTGTGAAGTTAAAATGTAATGGAGGAGGTTTTCTCTCTCCCTTTCTCCTTTGTACTAACTCTCAGACTCCCCACTCTGAGCCAGCATCCCCACCCCTGGCTTCTGTGAAGTTAAAATGTAATGGAGGTGGTTTTTCTCTCCCTTTCTCCTTTGTAGTCTCACTCAGACTCCCAACACTCAGCCCTTTCCCAACTCTCACCCATCAGCTCCTCCCCCAGCTTCTGTTTAGTTAAGACGTAATGGATGAGGTTTTTCTCTCCCTTTCTCCTTTGTACTCTCTCTTTCAGACTCCCAACTCTCAGCCAGCAGCGCCTCCCCCAGCTTCTGTGAAGTTAAAATGTAATGGAGGAAGTTTTTTCTCACCCTTTCTCCTTTGTACTCTCTCAGACTCCAAACTCACAGGCAGCAGCTCCTCCCCTAGCTTCTGTGCAGTTATAATGTAATGGAGGAAGTTTTCTCTCTCCCTTTCTCCTTTGTACTCTTGCTCAGACTCACAACACTCAGCCAGCATCCACACCCCTAGCTTCTGTGAAGTTAAAATGTAATGGAGGAAGTTTTTCTCTATTTCTCTCCTTTATACTCTCTCTCAGACTCCCAACTCTCAGCAATCAGCTCCTCCCCCAGCTTCTGTTTAGTTAAAATGGAATGGAGGAGGTTTTTCTCTCCCTTTCTCCTTTGTACTCTCTCTCTCAGACTCCCAACTCTCACCCATCAGCTCCTCCCCCAGCTTCTGTGAAGTTAAAATGTAATGGAGGAGGTTTTTCTCTCCCTTTCTCCTTTGTACTCTCACTCAGACTCCCAACCCTCAGCCAGCATCCCCACCCCTAGCTTCTGCGAAGTTAAAATGTAATGGAGGAAGTTTTTCTCTAGTTTTTTCCTTTGTACTCTCTCTCAGACTCCTAACTCTCACCCTTCAGCTCCTCCCCCAGCTTCTGTGAAGTTAAAATGTAATGGAGGAGGTTTTTTCTCTCCCTTTCTCCTTTGTTCTCTCTCTGACAGATAAGAATAACTCTCATCAGAGGCGAAATAGATCTTTCCCTGGAACTCTGACATTATAAAAAGAAACCGCAGTTTAAAGTTCTAATTAGAAAATATTTATTTCGGTACAAAAACAAGAAATTCAGCAGCAACTCCCCATGCTTATTTGAAGTTAAAATGTAATGGAGAAAGTTTTTTTTCTTTCTTTCTCCTTTGTACTCTCTCTTTCAGACTCCCAACTCTCAGCAATCAGCTCCTCCCCCAGCTTCTGTGAAGTTAAAATGTAATGGAGGAAGTTTTTCTCTATTTCTCTCCTTTATACTCTCTCTCAGACTCCCAACTCTCAGCAATCAGCTCCTCCCCCAGCTTCTGTTTAGTTAAAATGGAATGGAGGAAGTTTTCTCTCCCACTTTCTCCTTTGTACTCTCTCTCAGACTCCCAACTCTCAGCCACCAGCCCCTCCCCCAGCTTCTGTGAATTTCAAATGTAATGGAGGAAGTTTTTTCTCACCCTTTCTCCTTTGTACTCTCTCAGACTCCCAACTCTCAGCCAGCATCCACACCCCTAGCTTCTGTGAAGTTAAAATGTAATGGAGGAAGTTTTTCTCTACCTTTCTCCTTTGTACTCTCTCTCAGACTCCCAACTCTCACCCATCAGCTCCTCCCCCAGCTTCTGTTTAGTTAAAACGTAATGGAGGAGGTTTTTCTCTCCCTTTCTTCTTTGTACTCTCTCTCTCAGACTCCCAACTCTCAGCCATCAGCTCCTCCAACAGCTTCTGTGAAGTTAAAATGTAATGGAGGCAGTTTTTTTCTCTCCCTTTCTCCTTTGTACTCTCGCTCAGACTCCCAACACTCAGCCAGCAGCTCCTCCCCCAGCTTCTGTGAAGTTAAAATGTAATGGAGGAAGTTTTTTCTCTCCCTTTCTCCTTTGTGCTCTCTCTGACAGATAAGAATAACTCTCATCAGAGGCGAAATAGATCTTTCCCTGGAACTCCGACATTATAAAAAGAAACCGCAGTTTAAAGTTCTAATTAGAAAATATTTATTTCGGTACAAAAACAACAAATTCTCAATAAATTCTCATTAATCACATCTTAGCTATAAAAACAGGTCTTGCTCCTTACAGAAGCTGAAAAAGAAGGACGGATCAAAGAAAGGAATATACACATGCGTACTAGGAACATATTAATCACGTGCTCAGGAATAAACCACTATATTTGATAGGGATGCATCTCCCTGCATATACATGTAACAGGCAATATAAAATCACTGCCTGACACTCTCAGACTCCCAACTCACAGCCAGCAGCTCCTCCCCTAGCTTCTGTGAAGTTAAAATGTAATGGAGGAAGTTTTTCTCTCCCTTTCTCCTTTGTACTCTATCTCTCAGACTCCCAACTCTCAGCCAGCAGCGCCTCCCCCAGCTTCTGTGAAGTTAAAATGTATTGGAGGAAGTTTTCTCTCTCACTTTCTCCTTTGTACTCTCTCTCAGACTCCCAACTCTCAGCCATCAGCTCCTCCCCTAGCTTCTGTGAAGTTAAAATGTAATGGAGGAAGTTTTCTCTCTCCCTTTCTCCTTTGTACTAACTCTCAGACTCCCCACTCTCAGCCAGCATCCACACCGCTAGCTTCTGTGAAGTTAAAATGTAATGGAGGTGGTTTTTCTCTCCCTTTCTCCTTTGTACTCTCACTCAGACTCCCAACACTCAGCCCATTCCCAACTCTCACCCATCAGCTCCTCCCCCAGCTTCTGTTTAGTTAAAACGTAATGGAGGAGGTTTTTCTCTCACTTTCTCCTTTGTACTCTCTCAATCAGACTCCCAACTCTCAGCCATCAGCTCCTCCAACAGCTTCTGTGAAGTTAAAATGTAATGGAGGAAGTTTTTTTCTCTCCCTTTCTCCTTTGTACTCTCGCTCAGACTCCCAACACTCAGCCAGCAGCTCCTCCCCCACCTTCTGTGAAGTTAAAATGTAATGGAGGAAGTTTTTTCTCACCCTTTCTCCTTTGTACTCTCTCAGACTCCCAACTCTCAGCCAGCAGTTCCTCCCCTAGCTTCTGTGAAGTTTAAATGTAATGGAGGAGGTTTTTTCTCTACCTTTCTCCATTGTACTCTCTTTCAGACTCCCAACTCTCAGAAGGCAGCCCCTCCCCTAGCTTCTGTGAAGTTAAAATGTAATGGAGGAGGTTTTCTCTCTCCCTTTCTCCTTTGTACTAACTCTCAGACTCCCCACTCTGAGCCAGCATCCCCACCCCTGGCTTCTGTGAAGTTAAAATGTAATGGAGGTGGTTTTTCTCTCCCTTTCTCCTTTGTAGTCTCACTCAGACTCCCAACACTCAGCCCTTTCCCAACTCTCACCCATCAGCTCCTCCCCCAGCTTCTGTTTAGTTAAGACGTAATGGATGAGGTTTTTCTCTCCCTTTCTCCTTTGTACTCTCTCTTTCAGACTCCCAACTCTCAGCAATCAGCTCCTCCCCCAGCTTCTGTGAAGTTAAAATGTAATGGAGGAAGTTTTTCTCTATTTCTCTCCTTTATACTCTCTCTCAGACTCCCAACTCTCAGCAATCAGCTCCTCCCCCAGATTCTGTTTAGTTAAAATGGAATGGAGGAGGTTTTTCTCTCCCTTTCTCCTTTGTACTCTCTCTCTCAGACTCCCAACTCTCACCCATCAGCTCCTCCCCCAGCTTCTGTGAAGTTAAAATGTAATGGAGGAGGTTTTTCTCTCCCTTTCTCCTTTGTACTCTCACTCAGACTCCCAACCCTCAGCCAGCATCCCCACCCCTAGCTTCTGCGAAGTTAAAATGTAATGGAGGAAGTTTTTCTCTAGTTTTTTCCTTTGTACTCTCTCTCAGACTCCTAACTCTCACCCTTCAGCTCCTCCCCCAGCTTCTGTGAAGTTAAAATGTAATGGAGGAGGTTTTTTCTCTCCCTTTCTCCTTTGTGCTCTCTCTGACAGATAAGAATAACTCTCATCAGAGGCGAAATAGATCTTTCCCTGGAACTCTGACATTATAAAAAGAAACCGCAGTTTAAAGTTCTAATTAGAAAATATTTATTTCGGTACAAAAACAAGAAATTCAGCAGCAACTCCCCATGCTTATTTGAAGTTAAAATGTAATGGAGAAAGTTTTTTTTCTTTCTTTCTCCTTTGTACTCTCTCTCAGACTTCCCACTCTCACCCATCAGTTCCTCCCCCAGCTTCTGTGAAGTTAAAATTTAATGGAGGAAGTTTTCTCTCCCACTTTCTCCTTTGTACTCTCTCTCAGACTCCCAACTCTCAGCCACCAGCCCCTCCCCCAGCTTCTGTGAATTTCAAATGTAATGGAGGAAGTTTTTTCTCACCCTTTCTCCTTTGTACTCTCTCAGACTCCCAACTCTCAGCCAGCATCCACACCCCTAGCTTCTGTGAAGTTAAAATGTAATGGAGGAAGTTTTTCTCTACCTTTCTCCTTTGTACTCTCTCTCAGACTCCCAACTCTCACCCATCAGCTCCTCCCCCAGCTTCTGTTTAGTTAAAACGTAATGGAGGAGGTTTTTCTCTCCCTTTCTTCTTTGTACTCTCTCTCTCAGACTCCCAACTCTCAGCCATCAGCTCCTCCAACAGCTTCTGTGAAGTTAAAATGTAATGGAGGCAGTTTTTTTCTCTCCCTTTCTCCTTTGTACTCTCGCTCAGACTCCCAACACTCAGCCAGCAGCTCCTCCCCCAGCTTCTGTGAAGTTAAAATGTAATGGAGGAAGTTTTTTCTCTCCCTTTCTCCTTTGTGCTCTCTCTGACAGATAAGAATAACTCTCATCAGAGGCGAAATAGATCTTTCCCTGGAACTCCGACATTATAAAAAGAAACCGCAGTTTAAAGTTCTAATTAGAAAATATTTATTTCGGTACAAAAACAACAAATTCTCAATAAATTCTCATTAATCACATCTTAGCTATAAAAACAGGTCTTGCTCCTTACAGAAGCTGAAAAAGAAGGACGGATCAAAGAAAGGAATATACACATGCGTACTAGGAACATATTAATCACGTGCTCAGGAATAAACCACTATATTTGATAGGGATGCATCTCCCTGCATATACATGTAACAGGCAATATAAAATCACTGCCTGACACTCTCAGACTCCCAACTCACAGCCAGCAGCTCCTCCCCTAGCTTCTGTGAAGTTAAAATGTAATGGAGGAAGTTTTTCTCTCCCTTTCTCCTTTGTACTCTATTTCTCAGACTCCCAACTCTCAGCCAGCAGCGCCTCCCCCAGCTTCTGTGAAGTTAAAATGTATTGGAGGAAGTTTTCTCTCTCACTTTCTCCTTTGTACTCTCTCTCAGACTCCCAACTCTCAGCCATCAGCTCCTCCCCTAGCTTCTGTGAAGTTAAAATGTAATGGAGGAAGTTTTCTCTCTCCCTTTCTCCTTTGTACTAACTCTCAGACTCCCCACTCTCAGCCAGCATCCACACCGCTAGCTTCTGTGAAGTTAAAATGTAATGGAGGTGGTTTTTCTCTCCCTTTCTCCTTTGTACTCTCACTCAGACTCCCAACACTCAGCCCATTCCCAACTCTCACCCATCAGCTCCTCCCCCAGCTTCTGTTTAGTTAAAACGTAATGGAGGAGGTTTTTCTCTCACTTTCTCCTTTGTACTCTCTCAATCAGACTCCCAACTCTCAGCCATCAGCTCCTCCAACAGCTTCTGTGAAGTTAAAATGTAATGGAGGAAGTTTTTTTCTCTCCCTTTCTCCTTTGTACTCTCGCTCAGACTCCCAACACTCAGCCAGCAGCTCCTCCCCCACCTTCTGTGAAGTTAAAATGTAATGGAGGAAGTTTTTTCTCTCCCTTTCTCCTTTGTGCTCTCTCTGACAGATAAGAATAACTCTCATCAGAGGCGAAATAGATCTTTCCCTGGAACTCTGACATTATAAAAAGAAACCGCAGTTTAAAGTTCTAATTAGAAAATATTTATTTCGGTACAAAAACAACAAATTCAGCAGCAACTCCCCATGCTTATTTGAAGTTAAAATGTAATGCAGAAAGTTTTTTTTTCTTTCTTTCTCCTTTGTACTCTCTCTCAGACTTCCCACTCTCACCCATCAGTTCCTCCCCCAGCTTCTGTGAAGTTAAAATGTAATGGAGGAAGTTTTCTCTCCCACTTTCTCCTTTTTACTCTCTCTCAGACTCCCAACTCTCAGCCACCAGCCCCTCCCCCAGCTTCTGTGAATTTAAAATGTAATGGAGGAAGTTTTTTCTCTCCCTTTCTCCTTTGTACTCTCTCTCAGACTCCCAACTCTCAGCCAGCAGCTCCTCCCCCAGCTTTTGTGAGGTTAAAATGTAATGGAGGAAGTTTTTCTCTCCCTTTCTCCTTTGTACTCTCTCTCAGACTCCCACCTCTCAGCCAGCAGATCCTCCCCTAGCTTCTGTGAAGTTAAAATTTAATGGAGGAGGTTTTAAAAAACAATACTACACAAAAACACCACCTTGGTTTTCTGGTATGGAAGCTATTACATGCCCCAATACAACAAATCTGAATAAAATGGTCACATACGAATAAATACTAGAAGGGGGAGCCTTAAAATCTATATCAAAATTAGAACAGGAAGGAATCAAAATCAATTGGTGGCCATATTTTCAAATTAAGAACAGATTAGAAAATGACAAAAGAAAGTACGGAATACAAAAGCAAGATCAGAATTAGACAAAATTTTATTAGGTCAAGAACAAAAAGCAATAACCAAAATATATAAATTTCTTCTAAAATATAGAATGCAAAAAGACATAATAAAGGGAAATATGATAAGCTGGACTAAAAACTTTGGATAGGATATACAATTAAATCAATGGGAAAAAATTTGGAATCAGAACTATAAAATGACAAAATCAGTCTCATATAAAGAAAACTATTATAAACTATTTTATAGATGGCACCTCCCCCCAGCAAGATTGGCAAAAATATATAAAAATCTAGCACACAATTGTTGGAGATGCCAACACAAAACAGGATCTTATTACCATATGTGGTGGACCTGTCCAAAAATAAAAAACTTCTGGAATACAATCAAAAACTGGCTAGCAGAAATTGCACAACAGGATATAGACATTAAACCGGAAGCTTTCTTACTGGGAATCATTAATCAAAAAATGAAAAAAAAAACACTACTATATTACACTACATATACTAACAGCAGCAAGAATAATGATAGCACAAAGTTGGAAACTAAATGACACTCCTGACGAAAGCAGTATAATTAAAAAAATTCTGGATTGTGCCGAAGCAGACAAATTAACTATGGAACTAAAAGGAAAGGAAGACTCCGATTACTACGAAATTTGGAACTTATTCTATAACTGGTATGAAAAACGAAAACAAACATCACCAAATATAACAAATGTAAACACAAATTAAATAAGACATATAGAAATCTGATTAAGGAACTTATAAGAAAACTAGCTATATTATACTAATGTATATGTATATTATGATATTACAAAACTAAAAACATCTTATTTTTTCTGTACTATTATCATTATTATTATTAATATTATCATTAATGTTATTACTATTGTATTATTATCAATGTTATTATAAACATAATTATTATTACTACTGATTTATAATACATATTACAAAAATACAAGACAAAAAATCGAAAACTATATAAAAATAGATTGCCAATACATATTTGCCGTAAGATAAACCACAGAAATCGACAGTTTAATAGCTGTATGCGCTTTTTATGTTTCGTATATGTTTGTAATGTATTTGTTATCATCATAAATGTTTTCTTTTGTATGTTTTTTTAAATGTAAATAATTCAATAAAAATTATTTTTTTCAAAAATAAAATGTAATGGAGGAAGTTTTTTCTCACCCTTTCTCCTTTGTACTCTCTCAGACTCCAAACTCACAGGCAGCAGCTCCTCCCCTAGCTTCTGTGCAGTTATAATGTAATGGAGGAAGTTTTCTCTCTCCCTTTCTCCTTTGTACTCTCTCTCAGACTCCCAACACTCAGCCAACATCCGCACCCCAGCTTCTGTGAAGTTAAAATGTAATGGAGGTGGTTTTTCTCTCCCTTTCTCCTTTGTACTCTCACTCAGACTCCCAACCCTCAGCCAGCATCCCCACCCCTAGCTTCTGTTTAGTTAAAATGTAATAGAGGAAGTTTTTCTCTATTTTTCTCCTTTGTACTCTCTCTCAGACTCCCAACTCTCACCCATCAGCTCCTCCCCCAGCTTCTGTGAAGTTAAAATGTAATGGAGGAGGTTTTTCTCTCCCTTTCTCCTTTGTACTCTCGTTCAGACTCCCAACTCTCAGGCAGCAGCTCCACACCCCCAGCTTCTGTGAAGTTAAAATGTAATGGAGGAGGTTTTTCTCTCCCTTTCTCCTTTTTACTCTCTCTCTCAGACTCCCAACTCTCAGCCAGTAGCTCCTCCCCAAGCTTCTGTGAAGTTAAAATGTATTGCAGGAAGTTTTCTCTCTCCTTCTCTCCTTTGTACTCTCTCTCAGACTCCCAACTCTCAGCCACAAGCCCCTCCCCCAGCTTCTGTGAATTTAAAATATAATGGAGGAAGTTTTTTCTCTCCCTTTCTCCTTTGTACTCTCTCTCAGACCCCCCAACTCTCAGCCAGTAGCTCCTCCCTCAGCTTCTGTAAAGTTAAAATGTAATGGAGGAAGTTTTTTCTCACCCTTTCTCCTTTGTACTCTCTCAGACTCCCAACTCTCAGCCAGCAGTTCCTCCCCTAGCTTCTGTGAAGTTAAAATGTAATGCAGGAAGTTTTTCTTTACCTTTCTCCTTTGTACTCTCTCTCAAACTCCCAACTCTCAGCCAGCAGCTTTTCCCCTAGCTTCTGTGACGTTAAAATGTAATGGAGGAAGTTTTTATCTATTTTTCTCTTTTGTACTCTCTCTCAGACTCCCAACTCTCAGCCACCAGCCCCTCCCCCAGCTTCTGTTTAGTTAAAACATAATGGAGGAGGTTTTTCTCTCCCTTTCTCCTATGTACTCTCTCTCAGACTCCCAACTCTCACCCATCAGCTGCTCCCCCAGCTTCTGTGAAGTTAAAATGTAATGGAGGAGGTTTTTCTCTATTTTTCTCTTTTGTACTCTCTCTCAGACTCCCAACTCTCAGCCACCAGCCCCTCCCCCAGCTTCTGTGAATTTAAAATGTAATGGAGGAAGTTTTCTCTCTCCCTTTCTCCTTTGTACTCTCTCAGACTCCCAACTCTCAGCCAGTAGTTCCTCCCCTAGCTTCTGTGAAGTTAAAATGTAATGGAGGAGGTTTTTTCTCTCACTTTCTCCTTTGTACTCTTTCTCTCAGACTCCCAACCCTCAGCCAGCATCCCCACCCCTAGCTTCTGTTTAGTTAAAATGTAATGGAGGAAGTTTTTCTCTAGTTTTCTCCTTTGTACTCTCTCTCTTAGACTCGCAACACTCAGCCACCATCCCCACCCTTAGCTTCTGTGAAGTTAAAATGTAATGGAGGACGTTTTTCTCTCTCTTTCTCCTTTGTACTCTCTCTCTCAGACTCCCAACTCTCAGCTATTAGCTCCTCCAACAGTTTCTGTGAAGTTAAAATGTAATGGAGGAAGTTTTTTTCTCTCCCTTTCTCCTTTGTACTCTCGCTCAGACTCCCAACACTCAGCCAGCAGCTCCTCCCCCAGCATGGAGGAAGTTTTTCTCTATTTTTCTCTTTTGTACTCTCTCTCAGACTCCCAACTCTCAGCCACCAACCCCACCCCTAGCTTCTGTGAAGTTAAAATGTAATGGAGGAAGTTTTTTCTCTCCCTTTCTCCTTTGTGCTCCCTCTGACAGGTAAGAATAACTCTCATCAGAGGCGAAATAGATCTTTCCCTTGAACTCTGACATTATAAAAAGAAACCGCAGTTTAAAGTTCTAATTAGAAAATATTTATTTCGGTACAAAAACAACAAATTCTCAATAAATTCTCATTAATCACATCTTAGCTATAAAAACAGGTCTTGCTCCTTACAGAAGCTGAAAAAGAAGGACGGATCAAAGAAAGGAATGTACACATGCGTACTAGGAACATATTAATCACATGCTCAGGAATAAACCATTATATTTGATAGGGATGCATCTCCCTGCATATACATGTAACAGGCAATATAAAATCACTGCCTGACACTCTCAGACTCCCAACTCACAGCCAGCAGCTCCTCCCCTAGCTCCTGTGAAGTTAAAATGTGATGGAGGAAGTTTTTCTCTCCCTTTCTCTTTTGTACTCTATCTCTCAGACACCCAACTCTTAGCCAGCAGCGCCTCCCCCAGCTTCTGTAAAGTTAACATGTATTGGAGGAAATTTTCTCTCTCACTTTCTCCTTTTTACTCTCTCTCAGACTCCCAACTCTCAGCCACCAGCCCCTCCCCCAGCTTCTGTGAATTTAAAATGTAATGAAGGAAGTTTTTTCTCACCCTTTCTCCTTTGTACTCTCACTCAGACTCACAACACTCAGCCAGCATCCACACCCCTAGCTTCTGTGAAGTTAAAATGTAATGGAAGAAGTTTTTCTCTATTTTTCTCCTTTGTACTCTCTCTGAGAGTCCCAACTCTCACCCATCAGCTCCTCCCCCAGCTTCTGTGAAGTTAAAATGTAATGGAGAAGGTTTTTCTCTCCCTTTCTCCTTTGTACTCTCACTCAGACTCACAACACTCAGCCAGCATCCACACCCCTAGCTTCTGTGAAGTTAAAATGTAATGGAAGAAGTTTTTCCCTATTTTTCTCCTTTGTACTGTCTCTCAGACTCCCAACTCTCACCCATCAGCTCCTCCCCCAGCTTCTGTGAAGTTAAAATGTAATGGAGGAGGTTTTTCTCTCCCTTTCTCCTTTGTACTCTCGCTCAGACTCCCAACTCTCAGGCAGCAGCTCCACACCCCCAGCTTCTGTGAAGTTAAAATGTAATGCAGGAAGTTTTTTCTCTCCTTCTCTCCTTTGTACTCTCTCTCAGACTACCCACTCTCACCCATCAGTTCCTCCCCCAGCTTCTGTGAAGTTAAAATGTAATGGAGGAAGTTTTCTCTCTCCCTTTCTCAATTGTACTCTCTCTCAGATTCCCAACACTCAGCCAGCATCCCCACCCCAGCTTCGGTGAAGTTAAAATGTAATGGAGGTGGTTTTTCTCTCCCTTTCTCGTTTGTACTCTCACTCAGACTCCCAACACTCAGCCCTTTCCCACCTCTCACCCATCAGCTCCTCCCCCAGCTTCTGTTTAGTTAAAACATAATGGAGGAGGTTTTTCTCTCCCTTTCTCCTATGTACTCTCTCTCTCAGACTCCCAACTCTCACCCATCAGCTGCTCCCCCAGCTTCTGTGAAGTTAAAATGTAATGGAGGAGGTTTTTCTCTATTTTTCTCTTTTGTACTCTCTCTCAGACTCCCAACTCTCAGCCACCAGCCCCTCCCCCAGCTTCTGTGAATTTAAAATGTAATGGAGGAAGTTTTTTCTCACCCTTTCTCCTTTGTACTCTCTCAGACTCCCAACTCTCAGCCAGCAGTTCCTCCCCTAGCTTCTGTGAAGTTAAAATGTAATGGAGGAAGTTTTTTCTCACCCTTTCTCCTTTGTACTCTCTCAGACTCCCAACTCTCAGCCAGCAGTTCACCCCTAGCTACTGTGAAGTTAAAATGTAATGCAGGAAGTTTTTCTTTACCTTTCTCCTTTGTACTCTCTCTCAAACTCCCAACTCTCAACCAGCAGCTTTTCCCCTAGCTTCTGTGAAGTTAAAATGTAATGGAGGAAGTTTTTATCTATTTTTCTCTTTTGTACTCTCTCTCAGACTCCCAACTCTCAGCCACCAGCCCCTCCCCCAGCTTCTGTGAATTTAAAATGTAATGGAGGAAGTTTTCTCTCTCCCTTTCTCCTTTGTACTCTCTCAGACTCCCAACTCTCAGCCAGTAGTTCCTCCCCTAGCTTCTGTGAAGTTAAAATGTAATGGAGGAGGTTTTTTCTCTCACTTTCTCCTTTGTACTCTCTCTCTCAGACTCCCAACTCTCAGCAAGTAGCTCCTCCCCATGGTTCTTTGAAGTTAAAATGTAATGGAGAAAGATTTTTCTCTCCCTTTCTCCTTTGTACTCTCGCTCAGACTCCCAACACTCAGCCAGCATCCGCACCCCTAGCTTCTGTGAAGTTAAAATGTAATGGAGGAAGTTTTTCTCTATTTCTCTCCTTTGTACTCTCTCTCAGATGCCCAACTCTCACCCTTCAGCTCCTCCCCCAGCTTCTGTGAAGTTAAAATGTAATGGAGGAGGTTTTTCTCTCCCTTTCTCCTTTTTACTCTCTCTCTCAGACTCCCAACTCTCAGCCAGTAGCTCCTCCCCAAGCTTCTGTGAAGTTAAAATGTAATGGAGTAGGTTTTTTCTCTCCCTTTCTCCTTTGTACTCTTGCTCAGACTCCCAACACTCAGCCAGCAGCTCCTCCCCCAGCATGGAGGAAGTTTTTCTCTATTTTTCTCTTTTGTACTCTCTCTCAGACTCCCAACTCTCAGCCACCAACCCCACCCCTAGCTTCTGTGAAGTTAAAATGTAATGGAGGAAGTTTTTCCTCTCCCTTTCTCGTTTGTGCTCTCTCAGACAGATAAGAATAACTCTCATCAGAGGCGAAATAGATCTTTCCCTGGAACTCTGACATTATAAAAAGAAACCGCAGTTTAAAGTTCTAATTAGAAAATATTTATTTCGGTACAAAAACAACAAATTCTCAATAAATTCTCATTAATCACATCTTAGCTATAAAAACAGGTCTTGCTCCTTACAGAAGCTGAAAAATAAGGACGGATCAAAGAAAGGAATGTACACATGCGTACTAGGAACATATTAATCACATGCTCAGGAATAAACCATTATATTTGATAGGGATGCATCTCCCTGCATATACATGTAACAGGCAATATAAAATCACTGCCTGACACTCTCAGACTCCCAACTCACAGCCAGCAGCTCCTCCCCTAGCTTCTGTGAATTTAAAATGTAATGGAGGATTTTTTCTCTCCCTTTCTCCTTTGTACTCTATCTCTCAGACTCCCAACTCTCAGCCAGCAGCGCCTCCCCCAGCTTCTGTGAAGTTAAAATGTATTGGAGGAAGTTTTCTCTCTCACTTTCTCCTTTGTACTCTCTCTCAGACTCCCAACTCTCAGCCACCAGCCCCTCCCCCAGCTTCTGTGAAGTTAAAATGTAATGGAGGAAGTTTTTTTCTCTCCCTTTCTCCTTTGTACTCTCGCTCAGACTCCCAACACTCAGCCAGCAGCTCCTCCCCCAGCATGGAGGAAGTTTTTCTCTATTTTTCTCTTTTGTACTCTCTCTCAGACTCCCAACTCTCAGCCACCAGCCCCACCCCTAGCTTCTGTGAAGTTTAAATGTAATGGAGGAAGTTTTTTCTCTCCCTTTCTCCTTTGTACTCTTTCTCTCAGACTCCCAACTCTCAGCTATCAGCTTCTCCAACAGTTTCTGTGAAGTTAAAATGTAATGGAGGAAGTTTTTTTCTCTCCCTTTCTCCTTTGTACTCTCGCTCAGACTCCCAACACTCAGCCAGCAGCTCCTCCCCCAGCATGGAGGAAGTTTTTCTCTATTTTTCTCTTTTGTACTCTCTCTGAGACTCCCAACTCTCACCCATCAGCTCCTCCCCCAGCTTCTGTGAAGTTAAAATGTAATGGAGGAGGTTTTTCTCTCCCTTTCTCCTTTGTACTCTCGCTCAGACTCCCAACTCTCAGGCAGCAGCTCCACACCCCCAGCTTCTGTGAAGTTAAAATGTAATGCAGGAAGTTTTTTCTCTCCTTCTCTCCTTTGTACTCTCTCTCAGACTACCCACTCTCACCCATCAGTTCCTCCCCCAGCTTCTGTGAAGTTAAAATGTAATGGAGGAAGTTTTCTCTCTCCCTTTCTCCTTTGTACTCTCTCTCAGATTCCCAACACTCAGCCAGCATCCCCACCCCAGCTTCTGTGAAGTTAAAATGTAATGGAGGTGGTTTTTCTCTCCCTTTCTCGTTTGTACTCTCACTCAGACTCCCAACATTCAGCCCTTTCCCAACTCTCACCCATCAGCTCCTCCCCAGCTTCTGTTTAGTTAAAACGTAATGGAGGAGGTTTTTCTCTCCCTTTCTCCTATGTACTCTCACTCTCAGACTCCCAACTCTCACCCATCAGCTGCTCCCCCAGCTTCTGTGAAGTTAAAATGTAATCGAGGAGGTTTTTCTCTATTTTTCTCTTTTGTACTCTCTCTCAGACTCCCAACTCTCAGCCAGTAGTTCCTCCCCTAGCTTCTGTGAATTTAAAATATAATGGAGGAAGTTTTTTCTCACCCTTTCTCCTTTGTACTCTCTCAGACTCCCAACTCTCAGCCAGCAGTTCCTCCCCTAGCTTCTGTGAAGTTAAAATGTAATGGAGGAAGTTTTCTCTCTCCCTTTCTCCTTTGTACTCTCTCAGACTCCCAACTCTCAGCAAGTAGTTCCTCCACTAGCTTCTGTGATGTTAAAATGTAATGGAGGAGGTTTTTTCTCTCACTTTCTCCTTTGTACTCTCTCTCTCAGACTCCCAACTCTCAGCAAGTAGCTCCTCCCCATGGTTCTTTGAAGTTAAAATGTAATGGAGAAAGATTTTTCTCTCCCTTTCTCCTTTGTACTCTCGCTCAGACTCCCAACACTCAGCCAGAATCCGCACCCCTAGCTTCTGTGAAGTTAAAATGTAATGGAGGAAGTTTTCTCTATTTCTCTCCTTTGTACACTCTCTCAGATGCCCAACTCTCACCCTTCAGCTCCTCCCCCAGCTTCTGTGAAGTTAAAATGTAATGGAGGAGGTTTTTCTCTACCTTTCTCCTTGTTACTCTCTCTCTCAGACTCCCAACTCTCAGCCAGTAGCTCCTCCCCAAGCTTCTGTGAAGTTAAAATGTAATGGAGGAGGTTTTTTCTCTCCCTTTCTCCTTTGTACTCTCGCTCAGACTCCCAACACTCAGCCAGCAGCTCCTCCCCCAGCATGGAGGAAGTTTTTCTCTATTTTTCTCTTTTGTAGTCTCTGACTCCCAACTCTCAGCCACCAACCCCACCCCTAGCTTCTGTGAAGTTAAAATGTAATTGAGGAAGTTTTTCATCTCCCTTTCTCGTTTGTGCTCTCTCTAACAGATAAGAATAACTCTCATCAGAGGCAAAATAGATCTTTCCCTGGAACTCTGACATTATAAAAAGAAACCGGAGTTTAAAGTTCTAATTAGAAAATATTTATTTCGGTACAAAAACAACAAATTCTCAATAAATTCTCATTAATCACATCTTAGCTATAAAAACAGGTCTTGCTCCTTACAGAAGCTGAAAAATAAGGATGAATCAAAGAAAGGAATGTACACATGCGTACTAGGAACATATTAATCACATGCTCAGGAATAAACCATTATATTTGATAGGGATGCATCTCCCTGCATATACATGTAACAGGCAATATAAAATCACTGCCTGACACTCTCAGACTCCCAACTCACAGCCAGCAGCTCCTCCCCTAGCTTCTGTGAAGTTAAAATGCAATGGAGGAAGTTTTCTCTCTCACTTTCTCCTTTGTACTCTCTCTCAGACTCCCACCTCTCAGCCAGCAGATCCTCCACTAGCTTCTGTGAATTTAAAATGTAATGGAGGATTTTTTTCTCTCCCTTTCTCCTTTGTACTCTATCTCTCAGACTCCCAACTCTCAGCCAGCAACGCCTCCCCCAGCTTCTGTGAAGTTAAAATGTATTGGAGGAAGTTTTCTCTCTCACTTTCTCCTTTGTACTCTCTCTCAGACTCCCAACTCTCAGCCACCAGCCCCTCCCCCAGCTTCTGTGAATTTAAAATGTAATTAAGGAAGTTTTTTCTCACCCTTTCTCCTTTGTACTCTCTCAGACTCACAACACTCAGCCAGCATCCACACCGCTAGCTTCTGTGAAGTTAAAATGTAATGGAGGAAGTTTTTTTCTCTCCCTTTCTCCTTTGTACTCTCGCTCAGACTCCCAACACTCAGCCAGCAGCTTCTCCCCCAGCATGGAGGAAGTTTTTCTCTATTTTTCTCTTTTGTACTCTCTTTCAGACTCCCAACTCTCAGCCACCAGCCCCACCCCTAGCTTCTGTGAAGTTTAAATGTAATGGAGGAAGTTTTTTCTCTCCCTTTCTCCTTTGTACTCTTTCTCTCAGACTCCCAACTCTCAGCTATCAGCTTCTCCAACAGTTTCTGTGAAGTTAAAATGTAATGGAGGAAGTTTTTTTCTCTCCCTTTCTCCTTTGTACTCTCGCTCAGACTCCCAATACTCAGCCAGCAGCTCCTCCCCCAGCATGGAGGAAGTTTTTCTCTATTTTTCTCTTTTGTACTCTCTCTCAGACTCCCAACTCTCAGCCACCAGCCCCACCCCTAGCTTCTGTGAAGTTAAAATGTGATTGAGGAAGTTTTTCTCTCCCTTTCTCTTTTGTACTCTATCTCTCAGACACCCAACTCTCAGCCAGCAGCGCCTCCCCCAGCTTCTGTAAAGTTAAAATGTATTGGAGGAAATTTTCTCTCTCACTTTCTCCTTTTTACTCTCTCTCAGACTCCCAACTCTCAGCCACCAGCCCCTCCCCCAGCTTCTGTGAATTTAAAATGTAATTAAGGAAGTTTTTTCTCACCCTTTCTCCTTTGTACTCTCTCAGACTCACAACACTCAGCCAGCATCCACACCCCTAGCTTCTGTGAAGTTAAAATGTAATGGAGGAAGTTTTTTTCTCTCCCTTTCTCCTTTGTACTCTCGCTCAGACTCCCAACACTCAGCCAGCAGCTTCTCCCCCAGCATGGAGGAAGTTTTTCTCTATTTTTCTCTTTTGTACTCTCTCTCAGACTCCCAACTCTCAGCCACCAGCCCCACCCCTAGCTTCTGTGAAGTTAAAATGTAATGGAGGAAGTTTTTCTCTATTTTTCTCTTTTGCACTCTTTCTCTCAGACTCCCAACTCTCAGCCACCAACCCCACCCCTAGCTTCTGTGAAGTTAAAATGTAATGGAGGAAGTTTTTCCTCTCCCTTTCTCGTTTGTGCTCTCTCTGACAGATAAGAATAACTCTCATCAGAGGCGAAATAGATCTTTCCCTTGAACTCTGACATTATAAAAAGAAACCGCAGTTTAAAGTTCTAATTAGAAAATATTTATTTCGGTACAAAAACAACAAATTCTCAATAAATTCTCATTAATCACATCTTAGCTATAAAAACAGGTCTTGCTCCTTACAGAAGCTTTAAAAGAATGACGGATCAAAGAAAGGAATGTACACATGCGTACTAGGAACATATTAATCACATGCTCAGGAATAAACCATTATATTTGTTAGGGATGCATGTCCCTGCATATACATGTAACAGGCAATATAAAATCACTGCCTGACACTCTCAGACTCCCAACTCACAGCCAGCAGCTCCTCCCCTAGCTCCTGTGAAGTTAAAATGTGATTGAGGAAGTTTTTCTCTCCCTTTCTCTTTTGTACTCTATCTCTCAGACACCCAACTCTCAGCCAGCAGCGCCTCCCCCAGCTTCTGTAAAGTTAAAATGTATTGGAGGAAATTTTCTCTCTCACTTTCTCCTTTTTACTCTCTCTCAGACTCCCAACTCTCAGCCACCAGCCCCTCCCCCAGCTTCTGTGAATTTAAAATGTAATGAAGGAAGTTTTTTCTCACCCTTTCTCCTTTGTACTCTCACTCAGACTCACAACACTCAGCCAGCATCCACACCCCTAGCTTCTGTGAAGTTAAAATGTAATGGAAGAAGTTTTTCTCTATTTTTCTCCTTTGTACTCTCTCTGAGAGTCCCAACTCTCACCCATCAGCTCCTCCCCCAGCTTCTGTGAAGTTAAAATGTAATGGAGGAGGTTTTTCTCTCCCTTTCTCCTTTGTACTCTCGCTCAGACTCCCAACTCTCAGGCAGCAGCTCCACACCCCCAGCTTCTGTGAAGTTAAAATGTAATGCAGGAAGTTTTTTCTCTCCTTCTCTCCTTTGTACTCTCTCTCAGACTACCCACTCTCACCCATCAGTTCCTCCCCCAGCTTCTTTGAAGTTAAAATGTAATGGAGGAAGTTTTCTCTCTCCCTTTCTCCTTTGTACTCTCTCTCAGATTCCCAACACTCAGCCAGCATCCCCACCCCAGCTTCTGTGAAGTTAAAATGTAATGGAGGTGGTTTTTCTCTCCCTTTCTCGTTTGTACTCTCACTCAGACTCCCAACACTCAGCCCTTTCCCACCTCTCACCCATCAGCTCCTCCCCCAGCTTCTGTTTAGTTAAAACATAATGGAGGAGGTTTTTCTCTCCCTTTCTCCTATGTACTCTCTCTCTCAGACTCCCAACTCTCACCCATCAGCTGCTCCCCCTGCTTCTGTGAAGTTAAAATGTAATGGAGGAGGTTTTTCTCTATTTTTCTCTTTTGTACTCTCTCTCAGACTCCCAACTCTCAGCCACCAGCCCCTCCCCCAGCTTCTGTGAATTTAAAATGTAATGGAGGAAGTTTTCTCTCTCCCTTTCTCCTTTGTACTCTCTCAGACTCCCAACTCTCAGCCAGTAGTTCCTCCCCTAGCTTCTGTGAAGTTAAAATGTAATGGAGGAGGTTTTTTCTCTCACTTTCTCCTTTGTACTCTCTCTCTCAGACTCCCAACTCTCAGCAAGTAGCTCCTCCCCATGGTTCTTTGAAGTTAAAATGTAATGGAGAAAGATTTTTCTCTCCCTTTCTCCTTTGTACTCTCGCTCAGACTCCCAACACTCAGCCAGCAGCTCCTCCCCCAGCATGGAGGAAGTTTTTCTCTATTTTTCTCTTTTGTACTCTCTCTCAGACTCCCAACTCTCAGCCACCAACCCCACCCCTAGCTTCTGTGAAGTTAAAATGTAATGGAGGAAGTTTTTCCTCTCCCTTTCTCGTTTGTGCTCTCTCAGACAGATAAGAATAACTCTCATGATAGGCGAAATAGATCTTTCCCTGGAACTCTGACATTATAAAAAGAAACCGCAGTTTAAAGTTCTAATTAGAAAATATTTATTTCAGTACAAAAACAACAAATTCTCAATAAATTCTCATTAATCACATCTTAGCTATAAAAACAGGTCTTGCTCCTTACAGAAGCTGAAAAAGAAGGACGGATCAAAGAAAGGAATGTACACATGCGTACTGGGAACATATTAATCACATGCTCAGGAATAAACCATTATATTTGATAGGGATGCATCTCCCTGCATATACATGTAACAGGCAATATAAAATCACTGCCTGACACTCTCAGACTTATTTATTTATTTATTTATTTATTTATTAAAATTTCTATGCCGCCCAACTCCCGGGGGACTCTGGGCGGCTCACAGCAGATATAGAAACACATAAAAAACAATTTTTAAAAGGAGCCATATTAAAATACTATCCATTAAAAAACAAACTTTCATTCATACCCTGCCTGCCGGAAGAGCCAAGTTTTTATTGCTTTACGGAAGGCCAGTAGGGTGGGGATGGTCCTGATCTCTGGAGGGAGCTGGTTCCAAAGGGAGGGGGCTCCCACAGAGAAGGCCCTCCCCCTAGGTCCCGCTAGCCGACATTGTTTGGTCGACGGGACCTGGAGGAGGCCGACTCTGTGGGCTCTAACCGGTCGTAGGGAGGTATGCGGCAGGATGCGGTCCCGAAGATAACCTGGCCCTGAGCCATGTAGGGCTTTAAAGGTAACGACCAACACCTTAAATTGGATCCGGAGACTAATGGGCAGCCAATGCAGCTGGCGGAGGATAGGTGTTACGTGGGTGCATCTAGGTACACCCACCACAGCTCGCGCAGCTGCATTTTGCACCAATTGCAGTCGCCGGACACTCTTCAAGGGTAGCCCCATGTAGAGCGCATTGCAGTAATCCAGCCATGAGGTGATAAGGGCATGAGCGACTGTAAGAAGTGCCTCCTTCTCCAAGTAGGGTCGCAATTGGTGCACAAGACGTACTTGTGCAAAGGTCCCCCTAGCCACAGCTGAAAGATGTTGTTCCAATTTTAGCTGTGGGTCTAGGAGGACACCCAAATTGCGGACCCGTTCTGAGGGGGCTAATTTCTCCCCCCCAAGAATCAAGGAGGGACAGTTGGTCGAGTCCTTAGGAGGCAATATCCACAGCCACTCAGTCTTGTCAGGGTTAAGCTTTAGCCGGTTCTTCCCCATCCAGACCCTAACATCGGCCAGGCAGCGGTCCATTACGTCTACGGCTTCCCCAAATTGAGACGGGGTGGAGATGTACAACTGGGTATCATCAGCATATTGCTGATACCTCACCCCGTGTCGTCGGATGATCTCACCCAGCGGCTTCATGTAGATATTAAACAGGATGGGCGAGAGGACCGAGCCCTGTGGCACCCCACATAGTAGGGGCCTAGGGCTCGACCTCTGCCCCCCTGTCAACACCGACTGCGTCCTGTCAGAGAGGAAGGAGGAGAACCACTGCAAAACAGTGCCGCCCACCCCCACCTCTCCGAGACGACGCAGAAGGATACCATGGTCAATGGTATCGAAGGCCGCTGAGAGGTCAAGTAGCACCAGGATAGAGGAATAACCCCCATCCCGGGCTCGCCAGAGATCATCCATCAGGGTGACCAAAGCCGTTTCCGTACTGTAACCGCGCCTGAAGCCAGATTGAAAGGGATCCAGAAAATCAGTGTCATCCAACAGTCGTAGGAGCTGGAGTGCCACCACTTTCTCAACAACCTTCCCCGCGAAGGGAAGGTTGGAGACTGGACGGAAGTTCTTTAAATCCGCTGGGTCCAGGGAAGGCTTCTTGAGGAGGGGCCTCACCACCGCAGCTTTTAAAGGCTGCGGGACGGACCCCTCTCTCAAAGAAGCGTTGACCAACGCCTGGAGCCAGCCGCGTGAAACCTCCCTGGTGGCCGAAACCAACCAGGAAGGACACGGGTCCAATAAACAAGTGGCTGAGCTCATAGCTCCTATGGCCTTGTCCACATCCTCAGGAGTCACCGGTTCAAACCTATCCCATATAACCGGACTAAGACTCGCCCCAGTCATCTCGGCCTGTACTGCCCAATCGGAGTCCAGGTCTGTCCGAATCTGAATGACTTTATCCGCCAGAAACCGAGAAAATTCCTCAGCTCTACCCTGCAAGGGATCTCCGCCTTCCTCCTTAGCAAGAAGGGTGCGGGTCACCCTAAACAGGGCGGCTGGGCGGGAGTCAGCGGACGCAATAAGAGCGGAAAAATGCGAACATTTTGCCGCCCTTATCGCCACTAAGTAAGACTTAATGAAAGTTCTTAAAAGTGTCCGGTCAGACTCAGCTTTACTAGATCTCCATCGTCGCTCTAGGCGTCTCTTGTGGCGCTTCATCTCCCGGAGTTCCTCGGTAAACCAAGGAGCCCTCCTGGATCCACTTCCACGGAGAGGCCGCAAAGGCGCAATCCGATCCAGAGCCCCTGCTGCTGCCTGATTCCAGGCCGCAACCAGAGACTCGGACGAACTGTGTACCAGGGATTCAGGTATTTCCCCAAGTTCCCTCTGGAATCCGTCGGGTTCCATTAGGCGCCTGGGGCGGAACCACTTAATCGGTCCCGCCTCCTTGCGGTGGGGGAGTGGTGCCATGAAATCCAACCTCAGAAGGAAATGATCTGACCACGACAAGGGTACTGTGACTAAACCCCTCAGCCTCAGATCATCTCTCCACTGCCCCGAGAGAAACACAAGGTCAAGCGTGTGACCACCCTCATGAGTCGGACCCTGAACTACTTGGGTCAGGTCCATGGTTGTCATGGAAGCCATGAACTCCTGGACTGCCCCTGAGGCTTCGCCGGGCGATGGCAGATTAAAATCCCCCAGCACCATCAACCTGGGGAACTCAATCGCCAGCCCTGCAACCGCCTCGAGCAGAGCAGGCAGGGCCTTTGCTACGCAGCTAGGAGGCAGGTACGTTAGCAAAAGGCCCACCTGAACCCCTAGGTCCAACTTCAGAAGGAGAGTCTCACACCCAACAATCTCCGGGGCAGGGCTCCTTCGAGGACACAGATTCTGGCGAGCTATAATAGCCACTCCTCCACCCCTTCCCTGGGGTCGCGGCTGATGCTGAACCGAGAACCCGTCCGGGCATATCTCCGAAAGGGGCACCCCCCCTCCTGGCCCAGCCAGGTCTCGGTAATACATGCCAGGTCAGCCCCCTCTTCTAGGATTAAATCCCGGATAAGGGGGGCCTTGTTGGTAATCGACCTGGCGTTTACCAGCAGCAGCTTGAGCCCAGGGCCCTGACATCCCTGGTTACCAGGCACTCGGGTTGAGCTAGGTGGAACCAAACCAGAGGGGCCAGAACAAGGAATCGCTTGTAAACAGCGAGTTCTCGTTCTCCGAGAGCGGCCTACCCCTCTGCTCCCGCCATACCTGCCTCTCCCTGTTATGACCGTAATGCTCCCACTCCCTGTCCCCCCAGAGATCCCCTCCCCTTCCCCACTGGTCTCCCTCTCTCCCGACAGGCCATGCATTCCATTCACATCAAGCCAGGGGTCGGACTCAAACCCCCCTCCGCTTCTGTTTCCACACTCAGCAGAGGGGGGCAGAATCTTAATCCCTGACTCACTCATTCCTTGACCATCCGTCTTAAACATACAAACCAACAATCACCCCCAAGGTAAAATCTTTAAAATAACGAAAGTTAGTGCAGGAAAAAAAAACATAGAGAAACAGCCTGGTTAATAGTCCTCAACCAGATCCAGTTGTTTGCACACTTAATGACCGTATATGTAATGGCTAAGCGGAAAAAGTCTCTGCTCAGAAAAGTTTTCGTAATGGGCGTAGTGGTCATAAAATTACAATTTCCCCTACTAGTCTCTGCAAGATTATAAAGAGAGCGTCCCAGATATTGGCTTTCCTGCTCTTTAACTTCCCAGTTCTCCTTCACCGTAGATCTCAAGCCAGTGGGGGAAGTAGTAGTACTAGTAGTAGTAGTAGACTCCCAACTCACAGCCAGCAGCTCCTCCCCTAGCTTCTGTGAAGTTAAAATGTAATGGAGGAAGTTTTCTCTCTCACTTTCTCCTTTGTACTCTCTCTGAGACTCCCAACTCTCACCCATCAGCTCCTCCCCCAGCTTCTGTGAAGTTAAAATGTAATGGAGGAGGTTTTTCTCTCCCTTTCTCCTTTGTACTCTCACTCAGATTCCCAACACTCAGCCAGCATCCCCACCCCAGCTTCTGTGAAGTTAAAATGTAATGGAGGTGGTTTTTCTCTCCCTTTCTCGTTTGTACTCTCACTCAGACTCCCAACACTCAGCCCTTTCCCACCTCTCACCCATCAGCTCCTCCCCCAGCTTCTGTTTAGTTAAAACATAATGGAGGAGGTTTTTCTCTCCCTTTCTCCTATGTACTCTCTCTCTCAGACTCCCAACTCTCACCCATCAGCTGCTCCCCCAGCTTCTGTGAAGTTAAAATGTAATGGAGGAGGTTTTTCTCTATTTTTCTCTTTTGTACTCTCTCTCAGACTCCCAACTCTCAGCGACCAGCCCCTCCCCCAGCTTCTGTGAATTTAAAATGTAATGGAGGAAGTTTTCTCTCTCCCTTTCTCCTTTGTACTCTCTCAGACTCCCAACTCTCAGCCAGTAGTTCCTCCCCTAGCTTCTGTGAAGTTAAAATGTAATGGAGGAGGTTTTTTCTCTCACTTTCTCCTTTGTACTCTCTCTCTCAGACTCCCAAATCTCAGCAAGTAGCTCCTCCCCATGGTTCTTTGAAGTTAAAATGTAATGGAGAAAGATTTTTCTCTCCCTTTCTCCTTTGTACTCTCGCTCAGATTCCCAACACTCAGCCAGCATCCGCACCCCTAGCTTCTGTGAAGTTAAAATGTAATGGAGGAAGTTTTTCTCTATTTCTCTCCTTTGTACTCTCTCTCAGATGCCCAACTCTCACCCTTCAGCTCCTCCCCCAGCTTCTGTGAAGTTAAAATGTAATGGATGAGGTTTTTCTCTCCCTTTCTCCTTTTTACTCTCTCTCTCAGACTCCCAACTCTCAGCCAGTAGCTCCTCCCCCAGCTTCTGTGAAGTTAAAATGTAATGGAGTAGGTTTTTTCTCTCACTTTCTCCTTTGTACTCTCGCTCAGACTCCCAACACTCAGCCAGCAGCTCCTCCCCCAGCATGGAGGAAGTTTTTCTCTATTTTTCTCTTTTGTACTCTCTCTCAGACTCCCAACTCTCAGCCACCAGCCCCACCCCTAGCTTCTGTGAAGTTTAAATGTAATGGAGGAAGTTTTTTCTCTCCCTTTCTCCTTTGTACTCTCGCTCAGACTCCCAACACTCAGCCAGCAGCTTCTCCCCCAGCATGGAGGAAGTTTTTCTCTATTTTTCTCTTTTGTACTCTCTTTCAGACTCCCAACTCTCAGCCACCAGCCCCACCCCTAGCTTCTGTGAAGTTTAAATGTAATGGAGGAAGTTTTTTCTCTCCCTTTCTCCTTTGTACTCTTTCTCTCAGACTCCCAACTCTCAGCTATCAGCTTCTCCAACAGTTTCTGTGAAGTTAAAATGTAATGGAGGAAGTTTTTTTCTCTCCCTTTCTCCTTTGTACTCTCGCTCAGACTCCCAACACTCAGCCAGCAGCTCCTCCCCCAGCATGGAGGAAGTTTTTCTCTATTTTTCTCTTTTGTACTCTCTCTCAGACTCCCAACTCTCAGCCACCAGCCCCACCCCTAGCTTCTGTGAAGTTAAAATGTAATGGAGGAAGTTTTTCTCTATTTTTCTCTTTTGCACTCTTTCTCTCAGACTCCCAACTCTCAGCCACCAACCCCACCCCTAGCTTCTGTGAAGTTAAAATGTAATGGAGGAAGTTTTTCCTCTCCCTTTCTCGTTTGTGCTCTCTCTGACAGATAAGAATAACTCTCATCAGAGGCGAAATAGATCTTTCCCTGGAACTCTGACATTATAAAAAGAAACCGCAGTTTAAAGTTCTAATTAGAAAATATTTATTTCGGTACAAAAACAACAAATTCTCAATAAATTCTCATTAATCACATCTTAGCTATAAAAACAGGTCTTGCTCCTTACAGAAGCTTTAAAAGAAGGACGGATCAAAGAAAGGAATGTACACATGCGTACTAGGAACATATTAATCACATGCTCAGGAATAAACCATTATATTTGTTAGGGATGCATGTCCCTGCATATACATGTAACAGGCAATATAAAATCACTGCCTGACACTCTCAGACTCCCAACTCACAGCCAGCAGCTCCTCCCCTAGCTCCTGTGAAGTTAAAATGTGATTGAGGAAGTTTTTCTCTCCCTTTCTCTTTTGTACTCTATCTCTCAGACACCCAACTCTCAGCCAGCAGCGCCTCCCCCAGCTTCTGTAAAGTTAAAATGTATTGGAGGAAATTTTCTCTCTCACTTTCTCCTTTTTACTCTCTCTCAGACTCCCAACTCTCAGCCACCAGCCCCTCCCCCAGCTTCTGTGAATTTAAAATGTAATGAAGGAAGTTTTTTCTCACCCTTTCTCCTTTGTACTCTCACTCAGACTCACAACACTCAGCCAGCATCCACACCCCTAGCTTCTGTGAAGTTAAAATGTAATGGAAGAAGTTTTTCTCTATTTTTCTCCTTTGTACTCTCTCTGAGAGTCCCAACTCTCACCCATCAGCTCCTCCCCCAGCTTCTGTGAAGTTAAAATGTAATGGAGGAGGTTTTTCTCTCCCTTTCTCCTTTGTACTCTCGCTCAGACTCCCAACTCTCAGGCAGCAGCTCCACACCCCCAGCTTCTGTGAAGTTAAAATGTAATGCAGGAAGTTTTTTCTCTCCTTCTCTCCTTTGTACTCTCTCTCAGACTACCCACTCTCACCCATCAGTTCCTCCCCCAGCTTCTGTGAAGTTAAAATGTAATGGAGGAAGTTTTCTCTCTCCCTTTCTCCTTTGTACTCTCTCTCAGATTCCCAACACTCAGCCAGCATCCCCACCCCAGCTTCTGTGAAGTTAAAATGTAATGGAGGTGGTTTTTCTCTCCCTTTCTCGTTTGTACTCTCACTCAGACTCCCAACACTCAGCCCTTTCCCACCTCTCACCCATCAGCTCCTCCCCCAGCTGATGTTTAGTTAAAACATAATGGAGGAGGTTTTTCTCTCCCTTTCTCCTATGTACTCTCTCTCTCAGACTCCCAACTCTCACCCATCAGCTGCTCCCCCAGCTTCTGTGAAGTTAAAATGTAATGGAGGAGGTTTTTCTCTCTCCCTTTCTCCTTTGTACTCTCTCTCAGACTCCCAACTCTCAGCCACCAGCCCCTCCCCCAGCTTCTGTGAATTTAAAATGTAATGGAGTAGGTTTTTTCTCTCCCTTTCTCCTTTGTACTCTCGCTCAGACTCCCAACACTCAGCCAGCAGCTCCTCCCCCAGCATGGAGGAAGTTTTTCTCTATTTTTCTCTTTTGTACTCTCTCTCAGACTCCCAACTCTCAGCCACCAACCCCACCCCTAGCTTCTGTGAAGTTAAAATGTAATGGAGGAAGTTTTTCCTCTCCCTTTCTCGTTTGTGCTCTCTCAGACAGATAAGAATAACTCTCATCAGAGGCGAAATAGATCTTTCCCTGGAACTCTGACATTATAAAAAGAAACCGCAGTTTAAAGTTCTAATTAGAAAATATTTATTTCGGTACAAAAACAACAAATTCTCAATAAATTCTCATTAATCACATCTTAGCTATAAAAACAGGTCTTGCTCCTTACAGAAGCTGAAAAATAAGGACGGATCAAAGAAAGGAATGTACACATGCGTACTAGGAACATATTAATCACATGCTCAGGAATAAACCATTATATTTGATAGGGATGCATCTCCCTGCATATACATGTAACAGGCAATATAAAATCACTGCCTGACACTCTCAGACTCCCAACTCACAGCCAGCAGCTCCTCCCCTAGCTTCTGTGAATTTAAAATGTAATGGAGGATTTTTTCTCTCCCTTTCTCCTTTGTACTCTATCTCTCAGACTCCCAACTCTCAGCCAGCAGCGCCTCCCCCAGCTTCTGTGAAGTTAAAATGTATTGGAGGAAGTTTTCTCTCTCACTTTCTCCTTTGTACTCTCTCTCAGACTCCCAATTCTCAGCCACCAGCCCCTCCCCCAGCTTCTGTGAAGTTAAAATGTAATGGAGGAAGTTTTTTTCTCTCCCTTTCTCCTTTGTACTCTCGCTCAGACTCCCAACACTCAGCCAGCAGCTCCTCCCCCAGCATGGAGGAAGTTTTTCTCTATTTTTCTCTTTTGTACTCTCTCTCAGACTCCCAACTCTCAGCCACCAGCCCCACCCCTAGCTTCTGTGAAGTTTAAATGTAATGGAGGAAGTTTTTTCTCTCCCTTTCTCCTTTGTACTCTTTCTCTCAGACTCCCAACTCTCAGCTATCAGCTTCTCCAACAGTTTCTGTGAAGTTAAAATGTAATGGAGGAAGTTTTTTTCTCTCCCTTTCTCCTTTGTACTCTCGCTCAGACTCCCAACACTCAGCCAGCAGCTCCTCCCCCAGCATGGAGGAAGTTTTTCTCTATTTTTCTCTTTTGTACTCTCTCTCAGACTCCCAACTCTCAGCCACCAACCCCACCCCTAGCTTCTGTGAAGTTAAAATGTAATGGAGGAAGTTTTTCCTCTCCCTTTCTCATTTGTGCTCTCTCTGACAGATAAGAATAACTCTCATGATAGGCGAAATAGATCTTTCCCTGGAACTCTGACATTATAAAAAGAAACCGCAGTTTAAAGTTCTAATTAGAAAATATTTATTTCGGTACAAAAACAACAAATTCTCAATAAATTCTCATTAATCACATCTTAGCTATAAAAACAGGTCTTGCTCCTTACAGAAGCTGAAAAAGAAGGACGGATCAAAGAAAGGAATGTACACATGCATACTGGGAACATATTAATCACATGCTCAGGAATAAACCATTATATTTGATAGGGATGCATCTCCCTGCATATACATGTAACAGGCAATATAAAATCACTGCATGACACTCTCAGACTCCCAACGCACAGCCAGCAGCTCCTCCCCTAGCTTCTGTGAAGTTAAAATGTAATCGAGGAAGTTTTCTCTCTCACTTTCTCCTTTGTACTCTCTCTGAGACTCCCAACTCTCACCCATCAGCTCCTCCCCCAGCTTCTGTGAAGTTAAAATGTAATGGAGGAGGTTTTTCTCTCCCTTTCTCCTTTGTACTCTCACTCAGACTCACAACACTCAGCCAGCATCGACACCCCTAGCCTCTGTGAAGTTAAAATGTAATGGAAGAAGTTTTTCTCTATTTTTCTCCTTTGTACTGTCTCTCAGACTCCCAACTCTCACCCATCAGCTCCTCCCCAGCTTCTGTGAAGTTAAAATGTAATGGAGGAGGTTTTTCTCTCCCTTTCTCCTTTGTACTCTCGCTCAGACTCCCAACTCTCAGGCAGCAGCTCCACACCCCCAGCTTCTGTGAAGTTAAAATGTAATGCAGGAAGTTTTTTCTCTCCTTCTCTCCTTTGTACTCTCTCTCAGACTACCCACTCTCACCCATCAGTTCCTCCCCCAGCTTCTGTGAAGTTAAAATGTAATGGAGGAAGTTTTCTCTCTCCCTTTCTCCTTTGTACTCTCTCTCAGATTCCCAACACTCAGCCAGCATCCCCACCCCAGCTTCTGTGAAGTTAAAATGTAATGGAGGTGGTTTTTCTCTCCCTTTCTCGTTTGTACTCTCACTCAGACTCCCAACACTCAGCCCTTTCCCAACTCTCACCCATCAGCTCCTCCCCCAGCTTCTGTTTAGTTAAAACATAATGGAGGAGGTTTTTCTCTCCCTTTCTCCTATGTACTCTCTCTCACAGACTCCCAACTCTCAGCCACCAGCCCCTCCCCCAGCTTCTGTGAATTTAAAATGTAATGGAGGAAGTTTTCTCTCTCCCTTTCTCCTTTGTACTCTCTCAGACTCCCAACTCTCAGCCAGTAGTTCCTCCCCTAGCTTCTGTGAACTTAAAATGTAATTGAGGAGGTTTTTTCTCTCACTTTCTCCTTTGTACTCTCTCTCTCAGACTCCCAACTCTCAGCAAGTAGCTCCTCCCCATGGTTCTTTGAAGTTAAAATGTAATGGAGAAAGATTTTTCTCTCCCTTTCTCCTTTGTACTCTCGCTCAGACTCCCAACACTCAGCCAGCATCCGCACCCCTAGCTTCTGTGAAGTTAAAATGTAATGGAGGAAGTTTTTCTCTATTTCTCTCCTTTGTACTCTCTCTCAGATGCCCAACTCTCACCCTTCAGCTCCTCCCCCAGCTTCTGTGAAGTTAAAATGTAATGGATGAGGTTTTTCTCTCCCTTTCTCCTTTTTACTCTCTCTCTCAGACTCCCAACTCTCAGCCAGTAACTCCTCCCCAAGCTTCTGTGAAGTTAAAATGTAATGGAGGAGGTTTTTTCTCTCCCTTTCTCCTTTGTACTCTCGCTCAGACTCCCAACACTCAGCCAGCAGCTCCTCCCCCAGAATGGAGGAAGTTTTTCTCTATTTTTCTCTTTTGTACTCTCTCTCAGACTCCCAACTCTCAGCCACCAACCCCACCCCTAGCTTCTGTGAAGTTAAAATGTAATGGAGGAAGTTTTTCCTCTCCCTTTCTCGTTTGTGCTCTCTCTGACAGATAAGAATAACTCTCATGAGAGGCGAAATAGATCTTTCCCTGGAACTCTGACATTATAAAAAGAAACCGCAGTTTAAAGTTCTAATTAGAAAATATTTATTTCGGTACAAAAACAACAAATTCTCAATAAATTCTCATTAATCACATCTTAGCTATAAAAACCGGTCTTGCTCCTTACAGAAGCTGAAAAATAAGGACGGATCAAAGAAAGGAATGTACACATGCGTACTAGGAACATATTAATCACATGCTCAGGAATAAACCATTATATTTGATAGGGATGCATCTCCCTGCATATACATGTAACAGGCAATATAAAATCACTGCCTGACACTCTCAGACTCCCAACTCACAGCCAGCAGCTCCTCCCCTAGCTTCTGTGAATTTAAAATGTAATGGAGGATTTTTTCTCTCCCTTTCTCCTTTGTACTCTATCTCTCAGACTCCCAACTCTCAGCCAGCAGCGCCTCCCCCAGCTTCTGTGAAGTTAAAATGTATTGGAGGAAGTTTTCTCTCTCACTTTCTCCTTTGTACTCTCTCTCAGACTCCCAACACTCAGCCAGCAGCTCCTCCCCCAGCATGGAGGAAGTTTTTCTCTATTTTTCTCTTTTGTACTCTCTCTCAGACTCCCAACTCTCAGCCACCAACCCCTCCCCCAGCTTCTGTGAAGTTAAAATGTAATGGAGGAAGTTTTTTTCTCTCCCTTTCTCCTTTGTACTCTCGCTCAGACTCCCAACACTCAGCCAGCAGCTCCTCCCCCAGCATGGAGGAAGTTTTTCTCTATTTTTCTCTTTTGTACTCTCTTTCAGACTCCCAACTCTTAGCTATTAGCTCCTCCAACAGTTTCTGTGAAGTTAAAATGTAATGGAGGAAGTTTTTTTCTCTCCCTTTCTCCTTTGTACTCTAGCTCAGACTCCCAACACTCAGCCAGCAGCTCCTCCCCCAGCATGGAGGAAGTTTTTCTCTATTGTTCTCTTTTGTACTCTCTCTCAGACTCCCAACTCTCAGCCAAAAACCCCACCCCTAGCTTCTGTGAAGTTAAAATGTAATGGAGGAAGTTTTCTCTCTCACTTTCTCCTTTGTACTCTCTCTGAGACTCCCAACTCTCACCCATCAGCTCCTCCCGCAGCTTCTGTGAAGTTAAAATGTAATGGAGGAGGTTTTTCTCTCCCTTTCTCCTTTGTACTCTCACTCAGACTCACAACACTCAGCCAGCATCCACACCCCTAGCTTCTGTGAAGTTAAAATGTAATGGAAGAAGTTTTTCTCTATTTTTCTCCTTTGTACTGTCTCTCAGACTCCCAACTCTCACCCATCAGCTCCTCCCCCAGCTTCTGTGAAGTTAAAATGTAATGGAGGAGGTTTTTCTCTCCCTTTCTCCTTTGTACTCTCGCTCAGACTCCCAACTCTCAGGCAGCAGCTCCACACCCCCAGCTTCTGTGAAGTTAAAATGTAATGCAGGAAGTTTTCTCTCTCCCTTTCTCCTTTGTACTCTCTCTCAGATTCCCAACACTCAGCCAGCATCCCCACCCCAGCTTCTGTGAAGTTAAAATGTAATGGAGGTGGTTTTTCTCTCCCTTTCTCGTTTGTACTCTCACTCAGACTCCCAACATTCAGCCCTTTCCCAACTCTCACCCATCAGCTCCTCCCCCAGCTTCTGTTTAGTTAAAACATAATGGAGGAGGTTTTTCTCTCCCTTTCTCCTATGTACTCTCTCAGACTCCCAACTCTCAGCCAGTAGTTCGTCCCCTAGCTTCTGTGAAGTTAAAATGTAATGGAGGAGGTTTTTTCTCTCACTTTCTCCTTTGTACTCTCTCTCTCAGACTCCCACCTCTCAGCAAGTAGCTCCTCCCCATGGTTCTTTGAAGTTAAAATGTAATGGAGAAAGATTTTTCTCTCCCTTTCTCCTTTGTACTCTCGCTCAGACTCCCAACACTCAGCCAGCATCCGCACCCCTAGCTTCTGTGAAGTTAAAATGTAATGGAGGAAGTTTTTCTCTATTTCTCTCCTTTGTACACTCTCTCAGATGCCCAACTCTCACCCTTCAGCTCCTCCCCCAGCTTCTGTGAAGTTAAAATGTAATGGAGGAGGTTTTTCTCTCCCTTTCTCCTTTTTACTCTCTCTCTCAGACTCCCAACTCTCAGCCAGTAGCTCCTCCCCAAGCTTCTGTGAAGTTAAAATGTAATGGAGGAGGTTTTTTCTCTCCCTTTCTCCTTTGTACTCTCGCTCAGACTCCCAACACTCAGCCAGCAGCTCCTCCCCCAGCATGGAGGAAGTTTTTCTCTATTTTTCTCTTTTGTACTCTCTCTCAGACTCCCAACTCTCAGCCACCAACCCCACCCCTAGCTTCTGTGAAGTTAAAATGTTATGGAGGAAGTTTTTCCTCTCCCTTTCTCGTTTGTGCTCTCTCTGACAGATAAGAATAACTCTCATCAGAGGCGAAATAGATCTTTCCCTGGAACTCTGACATTATAAAAAGAAACCGCAGTTTAAAGTTCTAATTAGAAAATATTTATTTCGGTACAAAAACAACAAATTCTCAATAAATTCTCATTAATCACATCTTAACTATAAAAACAGGTCTTGCTCCTTACAGAAGCTGAAAAATAAGGACGGATCAAAGAAAGGAATGTACACATGCGTACTAGGAACATATTAATCACATGCTCAGGAATAAACCATTATATTTGATAGGGATGCATCTCCCTGCATATACATGTAACAGGCAATATAAAATCACTGCCTGACACTCTCAGACTCCCAACTCACAGCCAGCAGCTCCTCCCCTAGCTTCTGTGAATTTAAAATGTAATGGAGGATTTTTTTCTCTCCCTTTCTCCTTTGTACTCTATCTCTCAGACTCCCAACTCTCAGCCAGCAGCGCCTCCCCCAGCTTCTGTGAAGTTAAAATGTATTGGAGGAAGTTTTCTCTCTCACTTTCTCCTTTGTACTCTCTCTCAGACTCCCAACTCTCAGCCACCAGCCCCTCCCCCAGCTTCTGTGAATTTAAAATGTAATTAAGGAAGTTTTTTCTCACCCTTTCTCCTTTGTACTCTCTCAGACTCACAACACTCAGCCAGCATCCACACCCCTAGCTTCTGTGAAGTTAAAATGTAATGGAGTAAGTTTTTTTCTCTCCCTTTCTCCTTTGTACTCTTGCTCAGACTCCCAACACTCAGCCAGCAGCTTCTCCCCCAGCATGGAGGAAGTTTTTCTCTATTTTTCTCTTTTGTACTCTCTCTCAGACTCCCAACTCTCAGCCACCAGCCCCACCCCTAGCTTCTGTGAAGTTTAAATGTAATGGAGGAAGTTTTTTCTCTCCCTTTCTCCTTTGTACTCTTTCTCTCAGACTCCCAACTCTCAGCTATCAGCTTCTCCAACAATTTCTGTGAAGTTAAAATGTAATGGAGGAAGTTTTTTTCTCTCCCTTTCTCCTTTGTACTCTCGCTCAGACTCCCAACACTCAGCCAGCAGCTCCTCCCCCAGCATGGAGGAAGTTTTTCTCTATTTTTCTCTTTTGTACTCTCTCTCAGACTCCCAACTCTCAGCCACCAGCTCCACCCTTAGCTTCTGTGAAGTTAAAATGTAATGGAGGAAGTTTTTCTCTATTTTTCTCTTTTGTACTCTTTCTCTCAGACTCCCAACTCTCAGCCAGTAGCTCCTCCCCAAGCGTCTGTGAAGTTAAAATGTAATGGATGAAGTTTTTTCTCTCCCTTTCTCCTTTGTACTCTCTCTCTCACACTCCAAACTCACAGCCAGCAGCTCCTCCCCTAGCTTCTGTGAAGTTAAAATGTAATGGAGGAAGTTTTTCTCTCCCTTTCTCCTTTGTACTCTCTCTCAGACTCCCAACTCTCAGCCACTAGCCCCTCCCCCAGCTTCTGTGAATTTAAAATATAATGGAGGAAGTTTTTTCTCTCCCTTTCTCCTTTGTACTCTCTCTCAGACTCACAACTCTCAGCCAGCAGCTCCTCCCCCAGCTTTTGTGAGATTAAAATGTAATGGAGGAGGTTTTTCTCTCCCTTTCTCCTTTGTACTCTTGCTCAGACTCACAACACTCAGCCAGCATCCACACCCCTAGCTTCTGTGAAGTTAAAATGTAATGGAGGAAGTTATTCTCTCCCTTTCTCCTTTGTACTCTCTTTCAGACTCCCAACTCTCAGCCACCAGCCCCTCCCCCAGCTTCTGTGAAGTTAAAATGTAATGTAGGAGGTTTTTCTCTCCCTTTCTCCTTTTTACTCTCTCTCTCAGACTCCTAACTCTCAGCCAGTAGCTCCTCCCCATGGTTCTTTGAAGTTAAAATGTAATGGAGAAAGTTTTTTTTCTCCTTTTCTCCTTTGTACTCTCGCTCAGACTCCCAACTCTCAGGCAGCAGCTCCACACACCCAGCTTCTGTGCAGTTAAAATGTAATGGAGGAGGTTTTTTCTCTCCGTTTCTCCTTTGTACTCTCTCTCTCAGACTCCCCACTCTGAGCCAGCATCCCCACCCCTGGCTTCTATGAAGTTAAAATGTAATGCAGGAAGTTTTTCTCTACCTTTGTCCTTTGTACTCTCTCTCAGACTCCCAACTCTCAGCCAGAACTCCTCCCCTAGCTTCTGTGAAGTTAAAATGTAATGGAGGAAGTTTTTTCTCACCCTTTCTCCTTTGTACTCTCTCAGACCCCCAACTCTCAGCCAGCAGTTCCTCCCCCAGCTTCTGTAAATTTAAAATGTAATGGAGGAAGTTTTTTCTCACCCTTTCTCCTTTGTACTCTCTCAGACTCCCAACTCTCAGTCAGCAGCGCCTCCCCCAGCTTCTGTGAAGATAAAATGTATTGGAGGAAGTTTTCTCTCTCACTTTCTCCTTTGTACTCTCTCTCAGACTCCCAACTCTCAGCCACCAGCCCCTCCCCCAGCTTCTGTGAATTTAAAATGTAATGGAGGAAGTTTTTTCTCACCCTTTCTCCTTTGTACACTCTCAGACTCCCAACTCTCAGCCAGCAATAGCAATAGCAATAGCAATAGCACTTTACTTATATTCCGCTTCATAGTGCTTTACAGCCCTCTCTAAGCGGTTTACAAAGTTCAGCATATTGCCCCCAACAATCTGGGTCGTCATTTTACCGACCTCGGAAGGATGGAAGGCTGAGTCAACCTTGAGCTTAGTGAGATTTGAACAGCTGAACTGAACTAGCAGTCAGCCTGCAGTCGCAGCATTTAACCACTGCACCATTTCAGCTCTTAATGTTCCTCCCCTAGCTTCTGTGAAGTTAAAATGTAATGGAGGAAGGTTTTTCTCACCCTTTCTCCTTTGTACTCTCTCAGACTCCAAACTCTCAGCCATCAGCTCCTCCCCCAGCTTCTGTGAAGTTAAAATGTAATGGAGGAAGTTTTTCTCTATTTCTCTCCTTTGTATTCTCTCTCAGACTCCCAACTCTCACCCATAAGCTCCTCCCCCAGCTTCTGTGAAGTTAAAATGTAATGAAGGAAGTTTTTTCTCACCCTTTCTCCTTTGTACTCTCTCAGACTCCCAACTCTCAGCCAGCAGTTCTTCCCCTAGCTTCTGTGAAGTTAAAATGTAATGGAGGAGGTTTTTTCTCTCCCTTTCTCCTTTGTACTCTCGCTCAGACTCACAACACTCAGCCAGCAGTTCCTCCCCTCGCTTCTGTGAAGTTAAAATGTAATGCAGGAAGTTTTTCTCTCCCTTTCTCCTTTGTACTCTCTCTCAGACTCCCAACTCTCAGCCAGAAGCTCCTCCCCTCGCTTCTGTGAAGTTAAAATGTAATGGAGGAAGCTTTTTCTCTCCCTTTCTCCTTTGTACTCTAGCTCAGACTCCCAACTCTCAGCCAGCAGTTCCTCCCCTCGCTTCTGTGAAGTAAAAATGTAATGCAGGAAGTTTTTCTCTACCTTTCTCTTTTGTACTCTCTCTCACACTCCCAACTCTCAGCCACCAGCCCCACCCCTAGCTTCTGTGAAGTTAAAATGTAATGGAGGAAGTTTTTTCTCTCCCTTTCTCCTTTGTGCTCTCTCTGACAGATAAGAATAACTCTCATCAGAGGCGAAATAGATCTTTCCCTTGAACTCTGACATTATAAAAAGAAACCGCAGTTTAAAGTTCTAATTAGAAAATATTTATTTCGGTACAAAAACAACAAATTCTCAATAAATTCTCATTAATCACATCTTAGCTATAAAAACAGGTCTTGCTCCTTACAGAAGCTGAAAAAGAAGGACGGATCAAAGAAAGGAATGTACACATGCGTACCAGGAACATATTAATCACGTGCTCAGGAATAAACCATTATAAATTTCATAGGGATGCATCTCCCTGCATATACATGTAACAGGCAATATAAAATCACTGCCTGACACTCTCAGACTCCCAACTCACAGCCAGCAGCTCCTCCCCTAGCTTCTGTGAAGTTAAAATGTAATGGAGGATTTTTTCTCTCCCTTTCTCCTTTGTACTCTATCTCTCAGACTCCCAACTCTCAGCCAGCATCCACACCCCTAGCTTCTGTGAAGTTAAAATGTAATGGAGGATTTTTTCTCTCCCTTTCTCCTTTGTACTCTATCTCTCAGACTCCCCACTCTCAGCCAGCATCCACACCCCTAGCTTCTGTGAAGTTATAATGTAATGGAGGTGGTTTTTCTCTCCCTTTCTCCTTTGTAATCTCACTCAGACTCCCAACACTCAGCCCTTTCCCAACTCTCACCCATCAGCTCCTCCCACAGCTTCTGTTTAGTTAAAACATAATGGAGGAGGTTTTTCTCTCACTTTCTCCTTTGTACTCTCTCAATCAGACTCCCAACTCTCAGCCATCAGCTCCTCCAACAGCTTCTGTGAAGTTAAAATGTAATGGAGGAAGTTTTTTTCTCTCCCTTTCTCCTTTGTACTCTCGCTCAGACTCCCAACACTCAGCCAGCAGCTCCTCCCCCACCTTCTGTGAAGTTAAAATATAATGGAGGAAATTTTTTCTCTCCCTTTCTCCTTTGTGCTCTCTCTGACAGATAAGAATAACTCTCATCAGAGGCGAAATAGATCTTTCCCTGGAACTCTGACATTATAAAAAGAAACCGCAGTTTAAAGTTCTAATTAGAAAATATTTATTTCGGTACAAAAACAACAAATTCTCAATAAATTCTCATTAATCACATCTTAGCTATAAAAACAGGTTTTGCTCCTTACAGAAGCTGAAAAAGAAGGACGGATCAAAGAAAGGAATGTACACATGCGTACCAGGAACATATTAATCACGTGCTCAGGAATAAACCATTATAAATTTCATAGGGATGCATCTCCCTGCATATACATGTAACAGGCAATATAAAATCACTGCCTGACACTCTCAGACTCCCAACTCACAGCCAGCAGCTCCTCCCCTAGCTTCTGTGAAGTTAAAATGTAATGGAGGAAGTTTTCTCTCTCACTTTCTCCTTTGTACTCTCTCTGAGACTCCCAACTCTCACCCATCAGCTCCTCCCCCAGCTTCTGTGAAGTTAAAATGTAATGGAGGAGGTTTTTCTCTCCCTTTCTCCTTTGTACTCTCACTCAGACTCCCAACTCTCAGCCAGCAGCGCCTCCCCCAGCTTCTGTGACGTTAAAATGTATTGGAGGAAGTTTTCTCTTTCACTTTCTCCTTTGTACTCTCTCTCAGACTCCCAACTCTCAGCCACCAGCCCCTCCCCCAGGTTCTGTGAATTTAAAATGTAATGGAGGAAGTTTTTTCTCACCCTTTCTCCTTTGTACTCTCTCAGACTCCCAACTCTCAGCCAGCAGTTCCTCCCCTAGCTTCTGTGAAGTTTAAATGTAATGGAGGAGGTTTTTTCTCTACCTTTCTCCATTGTACTCTCTTTCAGACTCCCAACTCTCAGAAGGCAGCTCCTCCCCTAGCTTCTGTGAAGTTAAAATGTAATGGAGGAGGTTTTCTCTCTCCCTTTCTCCTTTGTACTAACTCTCAGTCTCCCCACTCTGAGCCAGCATCCCCACCCCTGGCTTCTGTGAAGTTAAAATGTAATGGAGGTGGTTTTTCTCTCCCTTTCTCCTTTGTAGTCTCACTCAGACTCCCAACACTCAGCCCTTTCCCAACTCTCACCCATCAGCTCCTCCCCCAGCTTCTGTTTAGTTAAAACGTAATGGATGAGGTTTTTCTCTCCCTTTCTCCTTTGTACTCTCTCTCTCAGACTCCCAACTCTCAGGCAGCAGCTCCACACCCCCAGCTTCTGTGAAGTTAAAATGTAATGCAGGAAGTTTTTTCTCTCCTTCTCTCCTTTGTACTCTCTCTCAGACTACCCACTCTCACCCATCAGTTCCTCCCCCAGCTTCTGTGAAGTTAAAATGTAATGGAGGAAGTTTTCTCTCTCCCTTTCTCCTTTGTACTCTCTCTCAGATTCCCAACACTCAGCCAGCATCCCCACCCCAGCTTCTGTGAAGTTAAAATGTAATGGAGGTGGTTTTTCTCTCCCTTTCTCGTTTGTACTCTCACTCAGACTCCCAACACTCAGCCCTTTCCCAACTCTCACCCATCAGCTCCTCCCCCAGCTTCTGTTTAGTTAAAACATAATGGAGGAGGTTTTTCTCTCCCTTTCTCCTATGTACTCTCTCTCACAGACTCCCAACTCTCAGCCACCAGCCCCTCCCCCAGCTTCTGTGAATTTAAAATGTAATGGAGGAAGTTTTCTCTCTCCCTTTCTCCTTTGTACTCTCTCAGACTCCCAACTCTCAGCCAGTAGTTCCTCCCCTAGCTTCTGTGAAGTTAAAATGTAATTGAGGAGGTTTTTTCTCTCACTTTCTCCTTTGTACTCTCTCTCTCAGACTCCCAACTCTCAGCAAGTAGCTCCTCCCCATGGTTCTTTGAAGTTAAAATGTAATGGAGAAAGATTTTTCTCTCCCTTTCTCCTTTGTACTCTCGCTCAGACTCCCAACACTCAGCCAGCATCCGCACCCCTAGCTTCTGTGAAGTTAAAATGTAATGGAGGAAGTTTTTCTCTATTTCTCTCCTTTGTACTCTCTCTCAGATGCCCAACTCTCACCCTTCAGCTCCTCCCCCAGCTTCTGTGAAGTTAAAATGTAATGGATGAGGTTTTTCTCTCCCTTTCTCCTTTTTACTCTCTCTCTCAGACTCCCAACTCTCAGCCAGTAACTCCTCCCCAAGCTTCTGTGAAGTTAAAATGTAATGGAGGAGGTTTTTTCTCTCCCTTTCTCCTTTGTACTCTCGCTCAGACTCCCAACACTCAGCCAGCAGCTCCTCCCCCAGCATGGAGGAAGTTTTTCTCTATTTTTCTCTTTTGTACTCTCTCTCAGACTCCCAACTCTCAGCCACCAACCCCACCCCTAGCTTCTGTGAAGTTAAAATGTAATGGAGGAAGTTTTTCCTCTCCCTTTCTCATTTGTGCTCTCTCTGACAGATAAGAGTAACTCTCATGATAGGCGAAATAGATCTTTCCCTGGAACTCTGACATTATAAAAAGAAACCGCAGTTTAAAGTTCTAATTAGAAAATATTTATTTCGGTACAAAAACAACAAATTCTCAATAAATTCTCATTAATCACATCTTAGCTATAAAAACCGGTCTTGCTCCTTACAGAAGCTGAAAAATAAGGACGGATCAAAGAAAGGAATGTACACATGCGTACTAGGAACATATTAATCACATGCTGAGGAATAAACCATTATATTTGATAGGGATGCATCTCCCTGCATATACATGTAACAGGCAATATAAAATCACTGCCTGACACTCTCAGACTCCCAACTCACAGCCAGCAGCTCCTCCCCTAGCTTCTGTGAATTTAAAATGTAATGGAGGATTTTTTCTCTCCCTTTCTCCTTTGTACTCTATCTCTCAGACTCCCGACTCTCAGCCAGCAGCGCCTCCCCCAGCTTCTGTGAAGTTAAAATGTATTGGAGGAAGTTTTCTCTCTCACTTTCTCCTTTGTACTCTCGCTCAGACTCCCAACACTCAGCCAGCAGCTCCTCCCCCAGCATGGAGGAAGTTTTTCTCTATTTTTCTCTTTTGTACTCTCTCTCAGACTCCCAACTCTCAGCCACCAACCCCTCCCCCAGCTTCTGTGAAGTTAAAATGTAATGGAGGAAGTTTTTTTCTCTCCCTTTCTCCTTTGTACTCTCGCTCAGACTCCCAACACTCAGCCAGCAGCTCCTCCCCCAGCATGGAGGAAGTTTTTCTCTATTTTTCTCTTTTGTACTCTCTCTCAGACTCCCAACTCTCAGCCACCAGCCCCACCCCTAGCTTCTGTGAAGTTTAAATATAATGGAGGAAGTTTTTTCTCTCCCTTTCTCCTTTGTACTCTTTCTCGCAGACTCCCAACTCTCAGCTATCAGCTTCTCCAACAGTTTCTGTGAAGTTAAAATGTAATGGAGGAAGTTTTTTTCTCTCCCTTTCTCCTTTGTACTCTCGCTCAGACTCCCAACACTCAGCCAGCAGCTCCTCCCCCAGCATGGAGGAAGTTTTTCTCTATTTTTCTCTTTTGTACTCTCTCTCAGACTCCCAACTCTCAGCCAAAAACCCCACCCCTAGCTTCTGTGAAGTTAAAATGTAATGGAGGAAGTTTTCTCTCTCCCTTTCTCCTTTGTACTCTCTCTCTGAGACTCCCAACTCTCACCCATCAGCTCCTCCCCCAGCTTCTGTGAAGTTAAAATGTAATGGAGGAGGTTTTTCTCTCCCTTTCTCCTTTGTACTCTCACTCAGACTCACAACACTCAGCCAGCATCCACACCCCTAGCTTCTGTGAAGTTAAAATGTAATGGAAGAAGTTTTTCTCTATTTTTCTCCTTTGTACTGTCTCTCAGACTCCCAACTCTCACCCATCAGCTCCTCCCCCAGCTTCTGTGAAGTTAAAATGTAATGGAGGAGGTTTTTCTCTCCCTTTCTCCTTTGTACTCTCGCTCAGACTCCCAACTCTCAGGCAGCAGCTCCACACCCCCAGCTTCTGTGAAGTTAAAATGTAATGCAGGAAGTTTTCTCTCTCCCTTTCTCCTTTGTACTCTCTCTCAGATTCCCAACACTCAGCCAGCATCCCCACCCCAGCTTCTGTGAAGTTAAAATGTAATGGAGGTGGTTTTTCTCTCCCTTTCTCGTTTGTACTCTCACTCAGACTCCCAACATTCAGCCCTTTCCCAACTCTCACCCATCAGCTCCTCCCCCAGCTTCTGTTTAGTTAAAACATAATGGAGGAGGTTTTTCTCTCCCTTTCTCCTATGTACTCTCTCAGACTCCCAACTCTCAGCCAGTAGTTCGTCCCCTAGCTTCTGTGAAGTTAAAATGTAATGGAGGAGGTTTTTTCTCTCACTTTCTCCTTTGTACTCTCTCTCTCAGACTCCCAACTCTCAGCAAGTAGCTCCTCCCCATGGTTCTTTGAAGTTAAAATGTAATGGAGAAAGATTTTTCTCTCCCTTTCTCCTTTGTACTCTCGCTCAGACTCCCAACACTCAGCCAGCATCCGCACCCCTAGCTTCTGTGAAGTTAAAATGTAATGGAGGAAGTTTTTCTCTATTTCTCTCCTTTGTACACTCTCTCAGATGCCCAACTCTCACCCTTCAGCTCCTCCCCCAGCTTCTGTGAAGTTAAAATGTAATGGAGGAGGTTTTTCTCTCCCTTTCTCCTTTTTACTCTCTCTCTCAGACTCCCAACTCTCAGCCAGTAGCTCCTCCCCAAGCTTCTGTGAAGTTAAAATGTAATGGAGGAGGTTTTTTCTCTCCCTTTCTCCTTTGTACTCTCGCTCAGACTCCCAACACTCAGCCAGCAGCTCCTCCCCCAGCATGGAGGAAGTTTTTCTCTATTTTTCTCTTTTGTACTCTCTCTCAGACTCCCAACTCTCAGCCACCAACCCCACCCCTAGCTTCTGTGAAGTTAAAATGTTATGGAGGAAGTTTTTCCTCTCCCTTTCTCGTTTGTGCTCTCTCTGACAGATAAGAATAACTCTCATCAGAGGCGAAATAGATCTTTCCCTGGAGCTCTGACATTATAAAAAGAAACCGCAGTTTAAAGTTCTAATTAGAAAATATTTATTTCGGTACAAAAACAACAAATTCTCAATAAATTCTCATTAATCACATCTTAGCTATAAAAACAGGTCTTGCTCCTTACAGAAGCTGAAAAATAAGGACGGATCAAAGAAAGGAATGTACACATGCGTACTAGGAACATATTAATCACATGCTCAGGAATAAACCATTATATTTGATAGGGATGCATCTCCCTGCATATACATGTAACAGGCAATATAAAATCACTGCCTGACACTCTCAGACTCCCAACTCACAGCCAGCAGCTCCTCCCCTAGCTTCTGTGAATTTAAAATGTAATGGAGGATTTTTTTCTCTCCCTTTCTCCTTTGTACTCTATCTCTCAGACTCCCAACTCTCAGCCAGCAGCGCCTCCCCCAGCTTCTGTGAAGTTAAAATGTATTGGAGGAAGTTTTCTCTCTCACTTTCTCCTTTGTACTCTCTCTCAGACTCCCAACTCTCAGCCACCAGCCCCTCCCCCAGCTTCTGTGAATTTAAAATGTAATTAAGGAAGTTTTTTCTCACCCTTTCTCCTTTGTACTCTCTCAGACTCACAACACTCAGCCAGCATCCACACCCCTAGCTTCTGTGAAGTTAAAATGTAATGGAGGAAGTTTTTTTCTCTCCCTTTCTCCTTTGTACTCTTGCTCAGACTCCCAACACTCAGGCAGCAGCTTCTCCCCCAGCATGGAGGAAGTTTTTCTCTATTTTTCTCTTTTGTACTCTCTCTCAGACTCCCAACTCTCAGCCACCAGCCCCACCCCTAACTTCTGTGAAGTTTAAATGTAATGGAGGAAGTTTTTTCTCTCCCTTTCTCCTTTGTACTCTTTCTCTCAGACTCCCAACTCTCAGCTATCAGCTTCTCCAACAATTTCTGTGAAGTTAAAATGTAATGGAGGAAGTTTTTTTCTCTCCCTTTCTCCTTTGTACTCTCGCTCAGACTCCCAACACTCAGCCAGCAGCTCCTCCCCCAGCATGGAGGAAGTTTTTCTCTATTTTTCTCTTTTGTACTCTCTCTCAGACTCCCAACTCTCAGCCACCAGCTCCACCCCTAGCTTCTGTGAAGTTAAAATGTAATGGAGGAAGTTTTTCTCTATTTTTCTCTTTTGTACTCTTTCTCTCAGACTCCCAACTCTCAGCCAGTAGCTCCTCCCCAAGCGTCTGTGAAGTTAAAATGTAATGGATGAAGTTTTTTCTCTCCCTTTCTCCTTTGTACTCTCTCTCTCACACTCCAAACTCACAGCCAGCAGCTCCTCCCCTAGCTTCTGTGAAGTTAAAATGTAATGGAGGAAGTTTTTCTCTCCCTTTCTCCTTTGTACTCTCTCTCAGACTCCCAACTCTCAGCCACTAGCCCCTCCCCCAGCTTCTGTGAATTTAAAATATAATGGAGGAAGTTTTTTCTCTCCCTTTCTCCTTTGTACTCTCTCTCAGACTCACAACTCTCAGCCAGCAGCTCCTCCCCCAGCTTTTGTGAGATTAAAATGTAATGGAGGAGGTTTTTCTCTCCCTTTCTCCTTTGTACTCTTGCTCAGACTCACAACACTCAGCCAGCATCCACACCCCTAGCTTCTGTGAAGTTAAAATGTAATGGAGGAAGTTTTTCTCTCCCTTTCTCCTTTGTACTCTCTTTCAGACTCCCAACTCTCAGCCACCAGCCCCTCCCCCAGCTTCTGTGAAGTTAAAATGTAATGTAGGAGGTTTTTCTCTCCCTTTCTCCTTTTTACTCTCTCTCTCAGACTCCTAACTCTCAGCCAGTAGCTCCTCCCCATGGTTCTTTGAAGTTAAAATGTAATGGAGAAAGTTTTTTTTTCTCCTTTTCTCCTTTGTACTCTCGCTCAGACTCCCAACTCTCAGGCAGCAGCTCCACACCCCCAGCTTCTGTGCAGTTAAAATGTAATGGAGGACTTCCGGTTCCGGATCGCTGCATCGCGGACGCTCCTCGTTGAGCGCCTTTCCTTTTCCCCGTTAAAGCCGCCAGAACAGCTGTCTGGCGGCTTGAAAGTCTCTGCCCCGGGCAAAGGGGAGAGATGAGAGCCGGACAGGTGGGGTAGAGCCCCCCCTAGTGCCCCAAGTGTCAGCTAGGGGCGCGAAAGGTGAGGGCTCCCCAGCCAGCCTGTCTCTTGCTCCGGGGACTTGGAAACCTCCGCTTTTGCGGAGCAAGATGCTGTGACCACCCGCTGCTTCGTGAATGGGATTACAACTACTTAATTGTTTAAACAAGCAGACAGAGAGAGACAGGATTTTAAAGGGCAAGTACAGATTTTTTTTTTCTTTCAACTCCACTGCTGATTTTCACTTCGGAAGAAACTAAGTAACAGTTATTAGGCTACAACATGGCGATCGGAGAAAGTGGGAGGAGAAGTGAAAGTAACTTTCGTTTCCCTAGCAGCTTTTTTTCTTATGGAAATTTTTGATTTTGAAAGTTGGCTTTACTCTCTCTGTCTCCCGATTCTGGATTAAATAATAACTGACAATTTTTTAAAAATAAAATTCTATCTGGCTTTGGAATTTGAAAGAAATTTAAAAGAAATTTAAAAGAACTTTAACTAGAGGCTTGGCTTTTTCTTTGTTCACCACTGGAAATACTAAAATGGCTTCAAAATCTGGAAAGATTGTTTTGAATAAAAGAATGGATTATTCATCTGGTTATATTTCTAAAATGCAACTTACCACTGAGTTAACACCCCCAAAGTCTTTAACACCTGAAAATTTAATAAGTACCTTAAAGATTATGAAAGATGAACTTATTGTTGAATTTAACCAAAAAATTAGTGAAATAGATAATAAAATGCAGGCTGCTTTAAAGAATATTGACCAACAAATTAGAAATGATGTGTTGGAGGTATGTAAAGGTCTAGCAACAAATATTGAAGTTTTGGCAAACCGCATTGAAGAAAACAAACAAGTTTTGACAACTTCAGTAGAATATATAGATAAAATACAAAATGACATTGCAAATTTTGAAACAGAGGTGTTAATGACGCAATTCAGATCCATGGAATTTGCCATAAGGGTCAGGGGGTTGAAAGAAGGATTATATGAAGATTTGAAAGGAAGGATGGTGGAAGCTTTGGAGCAGGTGTCTGGACTGTCTAAAGAAGAACTAGCCAGGCAAATTGATAAAATATATAGAATCAACTCCTGGTATGCAAAACAAAAACACCTACCAAGGGATATTGTAATATACTTTACTACAAGAGCCTTACGGAATAGGATTATACAGGCGACGTTTAAAAATAACCTGCAGGTGAATGGCCAGGAACTGATGATATGGAAAGAAATTCCCTCTAAAATGCTCAAAGCCAGAAAAGATTATACCTTTCTGATTGATGAATTTAAAAGGTTAAATTTACATTACAAATGGGAAGCACCAACAGGAGTTGCAGTGAAATTTCTGGGAAAAAGATATCGGCTTAATACAACAAAGAAAGCTACTGAATTTTATGTCAACGTCTTAAAGGCTGATATATCCAAGATTCCAGAGGAAAGATGTATGAAAACAAAAGAGGAGGAGGAGGGAAAGTCATCCCTTCCTCTTCAAATCGAAACAGATTTACAAAATTTAAATGATTGGCAGAGCCAGACAGATGTCTACAGTCTGGAAAAGGAGATGGAAGATCGGGGTCAGATGGGAGGCGAGCTGACAACTACAAAATTATCAAGTTACAAAAAGATGCAACCATCATCAAGATACAACAAGATGCAGTGTTGAAGTTTATTGGACAGATGGTTGCCATTATGACTGTACTTTTCTTTTTCCCTTCTTTCCTTAATTTTTTTTTCTTTTCTTTACTTCTTGCATTCTTTTTTTTTTCTTTTGTTTTTTTTGGGGGGCTTATTCAAAGTATTATTAATTCTTTTTAAAGATTTAGAACTTTTTTGAACCTAATAATTTAATACATAGTAACATTTTGTTACTAATAGAGTGGTAGAATTTATGATGAAGTTTAAGGTTTTTGTATTATTATTTAGTTATTTTTTGTGTAATATCAATTTAAGTTTTATTTAATTGTGAGAAAGATTTGGAATTGTTATCTATCTAGTTATAAAATATTACAATTAGATTTAACATTTTTTTTTGGGGAGGAAGGTTATTTAAAGTTTGGAATTAGTGCTTATAATCTGATATATAGTAATAGTAAGTTATTTATATACTGATTGATTTTATGATGAAGTTTAAGGTTTTTGTATTTAATACTTAGTCATCATTTATGTAATAATCATTTAATTCTTAGTTAACAGTGAAGAAATGTTGTGAAGGGTAGATGATTGAAAGGAGGAGGAAGGAATTTTTATTAGTGTACAATTTGGAGTTGAAGTTTTAAAAAAATAAGGTGGAAGTCAAAATTTTTTAATTTAATTTAAATTTATTTTATTGATATTATGCCCTGTACTCTCTCTGGGAAGTCCGGGGGGGAGGGGGGAGGGAAAGGGGTGGGTTAGGGGGGAGAAAAATTAAAAAAAATGTTTGTACTTTCTATTTAATGTTTAGCTATTATCTATGTAATTTTGTACTAATAAAACTTTTTGGAAAAAAAAAATGTAATGGAGGAGGTTTTTTCTCTCCGTTTCTCCTTTGTACTCTCTCTCTCAGACTCCCCACTCTTAGCCAGCATCCCCACCCCTGGCTTCTATGAAGTTAAAATGTAATGCAGGAAGTTTTTCTCTACCTTTGTCCTTTGTACTCTCTCTCAGACTCCCAACTCTCAGCCAGAACTCCTCCCCTAGCTTCTGTGAAGTTAAAATGTAATGGAGGAAGTTTTTTCTCACCCTTTCTCCTTTGTACTCTCTCAGACCCCCAACTCTCAGCCAGCAGTTCCTCCCCCAGCTTCTGTAAATTTAAAATGTAATGGAGGAAGTTTTTTCTCACCCTTTCTCCTTTGTACTCTCTCAGACTCCCAACTCTCAGTCAGCAGCGCCTCCCCCAGCTTCTGTGAAGATAAAATGTATTGGAGGAAGTTTTCTCTCTCACTTTCTCCTTTGTACTCTCTCTCAGACTCCCAACTCTCAGCCACCAGCCCCTCCCCCAGCTTCTGTGAATTTAAAATGTAATGGAGGAAGTTTTTTCTCACCCTTTCTCCTTTGTACACTCTCAGACTCCCAACTCTCAGCCAGCAATAGCAATAGCAATAGCAATAGCACTTTACTTATATTCCGCTTCATAGTGCTTTACAGCCCTCTCTAAGCGGTTTACAAAGTTCAGCATATTGCCCCCAACAATCTGGGTCGTCATTTTACCGACCTCGGAAGGATGGAAGGCTGAGTCAACCTTGAGCTTAGTGAGATTTGAACAGCTGAACTGAACTAGCAGTCAGCCTGCAGTCGCAGCATTTAACCACTGCACCATTTCAGCTCTTAATGTTCCTCCCCTAGCTTCTGTGAAGTTAAAATGTAATGGAGGAAGGTTTTTCTCACCCTTTCTCCTTTGTACTCTCTCAGACTCCAAACTCTCAGCCATCAGCTCCTCCCCCAGCTTCTGTGAAGTTAAAATGTAATGGAGGAAGTTTTTCTCTATTTCTCTCCTTTGTATTCTCTCTCAGACTCCCAACTCTCACCCATAAGCTCCTCCCCCAGCTTCTGTGAAGTTAAAATGTAATGAAGGAAGTTTTTTCTCACCCTTTCTCCTTTGTACTCTCTCAGACTCCCAACTCTCAGCCAGCAGTTCTTCCCCTAGCTTCTGTGAAGTTAAAATGTAATGGAGGAGGTTTTTTCTCTCCCTTTCTCCTTTGTACTCTCGCTCAGACTCACAACACTCAGCCAGCAGTTCCTCCCCTCGCTTCTGTGAAGTTAAAATGTAATGCAGGAAGTTTTTCTCTCCCTTTCTCCTTTGTACTCTCTCTCAGACTCCCAACTCTCAGCCAGAAGCTCCTCCCCTCGCTTCTGTGAAGTTAAAATGTAATGGAGGAAGTTTTTTCTCTCCCTTTCTCCTTTGTACTCTAGCTCAGACTCCCAACTCTCAGCCAGCAGTTCCTCCCCTCGCTTCTGTGAAGTAAAAATGTAATGCAGGAAGTTTTTCTCTACCTTTCTCTTTTGTACTCTCTCTCACACTCCCAACTCTCAGCCACCAGCCCCACCCCTAGCTTCTGTGAAGTTAAAATGTAATGGAGGAAGTTTTTTCTCTCCCTTTCTCCTTTGTGCTCTCTCTGACAGATAAGAATAACTCTCATCAGAGGCGAAATAGATCTTTCCCTTGAACTCTGACATTATAAAAAGAAACCGCAGTTTAAAGTTCTAATTAGAAAATATTTATTTCGGTACAAAAACAACAAATTCTCAATAAATTCTCATTAATCACATCTTAGCTATAAAAACAGGTCTTGCTCCTTACAGAAGCTGAAAAAGAAGGACGGATCAAAGAAAGGAATGTACACATGCGTACCAGGAACATATTAATCACGTGCTCAGGAATAAACCATTATAAATTTCATAGGGATGCATCTCCCTGCATATACATGTAACAGGCAATATAAAATCACTGCCTGACACTCTCAGACTCCCAACTCACAGCCAGCAGCTCCTCCCCTAGCTTCTGTGAAGTTAAAATGTAATGGAGGATTTTTTCTCTCACTTTCTCCTTTGTACTCTATCTCTCAGACTCCCAACTCTCAGCCAGCATCCACACCCCTAGCTTCTGTGAAGTTAAAATGTAATGGAGGATTTTTTCTCTCCCTTTCTCCTTTGTACTCTATCTCTCAGACTCCCCACTCTCAGCCAGCATCCACACCCCTAGCTTCTGTGAAGTTATAATGTAATGGAGGTGGTTTTTCTCTCCCTTTCTCCTTTGTACTCTCACTCAGACTCCCAACACTCAGCCCTTTCCCAACTCTCACCCATCAGCTCCTCCCACAGCTTCTGTTTAGTTAAAACGTAATGGAGGAGGTTTTTCTCTCACTTTCTCCTTTGTACTCTCTCAATCAGACTCCCAACTCTCAGCCATCAGCTCCTCCAACAGCTTCTGTGAAGTTAAAATGTAATGGAGGAAGTTTTTTTCTCTCCCTTTCTCCTTTGTACTCTCGCTCAGACTCCCAACACTCAGCCAGCAGCTCCTCCCCCACCTTCTGTGAAGTTAAAATATAATGGAGGAAATTTTTTCTCTCCCTTTCTCCTTTGTGCTCTCTCTGACAGATAAGAATAACTCTCATCAGAGGCGAAATAGATCTTTCCCTGGAACTCTGACATTATAAAAAGAAACCGCAGTTTAAAGTTCTAATTAGAAAATATTTATTTCGGTACAAAAACAACAAATTCTCAATAAATTCTCATTAATCACATCTTAGCTATAAAAACAGGTTTTGCTCCTTACAGAAGCTGAAAAAGAAGGACGGATCAAAGAAAGGAATGTACACATGCGTACCAGGAACATATTAATCACGTGCTCAGGAATAAACCATTATAAATTTCATAGGGATGCATCTCCCTGCATATACATGTAACAGGCAATATAAAATCACTGCCTGACAATCTCAGACTCCCAACTCACAGCCAGCAGCTCCTCCCCTAGCTTCTGTGAAGTTAAAATGTAATGGAGGAAGTTTTCTCTCTCACTTTCTCCTTTGTACTCTCTCTGAGACTCCCAACTCTCACCCATCAGCTCCTCCCCCAGCTTCTGTGAAGTTAAAATGTAATGGAGGAGGTTTTTCTCTCCCTTTCTCCTTTGTACTCTCACTCAGACTCCCAACTCTCAGCCAGCAGCGCCTCCCCCAGCTTCTGTGACGTTAAAATGTATTGGAGGAAGTTTTCTCTTTCACTTTCTCCTTTGTACTCTCTCTCAGACTCCCAACTCTCAGCCACCAGCCCCTCCCCCAGGTTCTGTGAATTTAAAATGTAATGGAGGAAGTTTTTTCTCACCCTTTCTCCTTTGTACTCTCTCAGACTCCCAACTCTCAGCCAGCAGTTCCTCCCCTAGCTTCTGTGAAGTTTAAATGTAATGGAGGAGGTTTTTTCTCTACCTTTCTCCATTGTACTCTCTTTCAGACTCCCAACTCTCAGAAGGCAGCTCCTCCCCTAGCTTCTGTGAAGTTAAAATGTAATGGAGGAGGTTTTCTCTCTCCCTTTCTCCTTTGTACTAACTCTCAGTCTCCCCACTCTGAGCCAGCATCCCCACCCCTGGCTTCTGTGAAGTTAAAATGTAATGGAGGTGGTTTTTCTCTCCCTTTCTCCTTTGTAGTCTCACTCAGACTCCCAACACTCAGCCCTTTCCCAACTCTCACCCATCAGCTCCTCCCCCAGCTTCTGTTTAGTTAAAACGTAATGGATGAGGTTTTTCTCTCCCTTTCTCCTTTGTACTCTCTCTCTCAGACTCCCAACTCTCAGCAATCAGCTCCTCCCCCACCTTCTGTGAAGTTAAAATGTAATGGAGGAAGTTTTTCTCTATTTCTCTCCTTTATACTCTCTCTCAGACTCCCAACTCTCAGCAATCAGCTCCTCCCCCAGCTTCTGTGAAGTTAAAATGTAATGGAGGAGGTTTTTCTCTCCCTTTCTCCTTTGTACTCTCATTCAGACTCCCAACCCTCAGCCAGCATCCCCACCCCTAGCTTCTGTGAAGTTAAAATGTAATGGAGGAAGTTTTTCTCTAGTTTTCTCCTTTGTACTCTCTCTCAGACTCCTAACTCTCACCCTTCAGCTCCTCCCCCAGCTTCTGTGAAGTTAAAATGTAATGGAGGAGGTTTTTTCTCTCCTTCTCTCCTTTGTACTCTCTCTCAGACTACCCACTCTCACCCATCAGTTCCTCCCCCAGCTTCTGTGAAGTTAAAATGTAATGGAGGAAGTTTTCTCTCTCACTTTCTCCTTTGTACTCTCTCTCAGACTCCCAACTCTCAGCCACCAGCCCCTCCCCCAGCTTCTGTGAATTTAAAATGTAATGGAGGAAGTTTTTTCTCTCCCTTTCTCCTTTGTACTCTCTCTCAGACTCCCAACTCTCAGCCAGCAGCTCCTCCCCCAGCTTTTGTGATGTTAAAATGTAATGGAGGAAGTTTTTCTCTCCCTTTCTCCTTTGTACTCTCTCTCAGACTCCCACCTCTCAGCCAGCAGATCCTCCCCTAGCTTCTGTGAAGTTAAAATTTAATGGAGGAGGTTTTAAAAAACAATACTACACAAAAACACCACCTTGGTTTTCTGGTATGGAAGCTATTACATGCCCCAATACAACAAATCTGAATAAAATGGTCACATACGAATAAATACTAGAAGGGGGAGCCTTAAAATCTATATCAAAATTAGAACAGGAAGGAATCAAAATCGATTGGTGGCCATATTTTCAAATTAAGAACAGATTAGAAAATGACAAAAGAAAGTACGGAATACAAAAGCAAGATCAGAATTAGACAAAATTTTATTAGGTCAAGAACAAAAAGCAATAACCAAAATATATAAATTTCTTCTAAAATATAGAATGCAAAAAGACATAATAAAGGGAAATATGATAAGCTGGACTAAAAACTTTGGATAGGATATACAATTAAATCAATGGGAAAAAATTTGGAATCAGAACTATAAAATGACAAAATCAGTCTCATATAAAGAAAACTATTATAAACTATTTTATAGATGGCACCTCCCCCCAGCGAGATTGGCAAAAATATATAAAAATCTAGCACACAATTGTTGGAGATGCCAACACAAAACAGGATCTTATTACCATATGTGGTGGACCTGTCCAAAAATAAAAAACTTCTGGAATACAATAAAAAACTGGCTAGCAGAAATTACACAACAGGATATAGACATTAAACCGGAAGCTTTCTTACTGGGAATCATTAATCAAAAAATGAAAAAAAAACACTACTATATTACACTACATATACTAACAGCAGCAAGAATAATGATAGCACAAAGTTGGAAACTAAATGACACTCCTGATGAAAGCAGTATAATTAGAAAAATTCTGGATTGTGCCGAAGCAGACAAATTAACTATGGAACTAAAAGGAAAGGAAGACTCCGATTACTACGAAATTTGGAACTTATTTATTTATTTATTTATTTATTGTTTGTTTGTTCTTCTATGCCGCCCTACTCCCGAGGGACTCAGGGCGGCGTACAACAGTTTTATAAGAACATCAATAAAACAATAGTTTAAAAACAACAATTTAAAAAAGTACAAAAGTTAAGAAAATTATTCACAATCAGTCATACCAAAAGGGGGGGGAGTTCAGATATAATTTAGTCTTCCCCCCCCCCCGCCTGCAGGAAGAGCCATGTCTTAACGGCTTTCCGGAAGGCCAGCAGAGTGGGGATGGTTCGGGTCTCTGGGGGAAGTTGGTTCCAGAGCGCGGGGGCCCCCACAGAGAAGGCTCTCCCCCTAGGGCCCGCCAACCGGCATTGTTTGGCTGACGGGACCTGGAGGAGGCCAACTCTGTGGGCCCTAACCGGTCGAAGGGAAGTGTGAGGCAGAATGCGGTCCCGAAGGTAGCCTGGTCCTAGGCCATGAAGGGCTTTAAAGATGATGACCAACACCTTGAATTGTACCCGGAGACCGATGGGCAACCAATGCAGCTGGCGGAATATAGGTGTAACGTGGGTGTACCTTGGCACACCCACCACAGCACGCGCAGCCGCATTTTACACCAACTGGAGTCTCCGAATACTCTTCAAGGGTAGCCCCATGTAGAGCGCATTGCAGTAGTCCAAACGCGAGGTGACAAGGGCGTGAGTGACCGTGAGTAGAGCCTCCTTCTCCAAGTATGGCCGCAATTGGTGCACCAGGCGAACCTGTGCATAGGCCCCCCTAGCCACAGCTGTAAGGTGTTGCTCTAATTTTAGCTGTGGATCTAGGAGGACCCCCAAATTGCGGGCCTGTTCTGAGGGAGTTAATTTCACTCCCTCCAGAACCAAGGAGGGACCGTTGTCTTGGTCCTTAGGAGGCAGTATCCAGAGCCACTCAGTCTTGTCGGGGTTGAGTCTGAGTCTGTTCCTCCCCATCCAGGTCCTAACGTCGTCCAGGCATCGGCACACTACATCAGCTGCCTCCCTGAATTGAGACGGGGTGGTAATGTACAGCTGGGTGTCATCAGCGTACTGGTGAAAACTCACCCCATGTCTCCGGATGATCTCCCCCAGTGGTTTCATGTAGATGTTGAACAGGATGGGCGAGAGGACCGAACCCTGAGGCACCCCGCATAACAGGGGCCTAGGGGACGATCTCTGCCCACCTGTTAACACCGACTGCGTCCTATCGGTGAGATAAGAGGAGAACCACCGCAAAACGGTGTCTCCCACTCCCAACTCACCGAGACGACGCAGAAGGATACCATGGTCGATGGTATCGAAAGCCGCTGAGAGGTCAAGTAGCACCAGGATGGAGGAATTTCCACCATCCCGGACTCGCCAGAGATCATCCATCAGGGCGACCAAGGCAGTTTCAGTACTGAAGCCGCGCCTGAAACCCGACTGATAGGAGTCTAGATGGTCCGTTTCCTCCAGTAGTCGTAGAAGCTGAGTAGCCACCACCTTCTCAACAACTTTCCCCAAAAAAGGCAAGTTGGAGACCGGACGAAAGTTCTTCAAATCTGCTGGATCCAGGGAAGGCTTCTTCAGGAGGGGTCTAACCACCGCAGCTTTTAACGGCTGCGGTACAGATCCCTCCGTCAAATAAGCGATGATCACCGCCTGGATCCAACCTCGTGCCACTTCCCTGCTGGCGGAAACCAGCCAGGAGGGGCACGGGTCCAATAAACAGGTGGCGGCACCCATCGCACCCACGGCTCTGTCCACGTCTTCCGGAGAAACAGGCCCAAACTCCTCCCACAACGATGGACTAAGACTAGCCCCTGTCATCTCAATGGACTCTGCCCAGCCGGAGTCCAGGTTTGACCGGATCTGAGCGACTTTATCCGACAGAAACTGCGCAAATTCCTCAGCTCTACCTTGCAAGTGTTCCTCGCTCCCCCCTTTGGCAAGGAGGGAGCGAGTCACCCTAAACAAGGCGGCTGGGCGAGAATCTTCGGACGCAATAAGAGCGGAAAAATAAGATCGTTTTGCCGCCCTTATCGCCACTAAATAAGACTTGATGTAAATTCTTAATAGAACTTATTCTGTAACTGGTATGAAACTGGTATGAAAAACGAAAACAAACATCACCAAATATAACAAATGTAAACACAAATTAAATAAGACATATAGAAATCTGATTAAGGAACTTATAAGAAAACTAGCTATATTATACTAATGTATATGTATATTATGATATTACAAAACTAAAAACATCTTATTTTTTCTGTACTATTATCATTATTATTATTAATATTATCATTAATGTTATTACTATTGTATTATTATCAATGTTATTATAAACATAATTATTATTACTACTGATTTATAATACATATTACAAAAATACAAGACAAAAAATCGAAAACTATATAAAAATAGATTGCCAATACATATTTGCCGTAAGATAAACCATAGAAATCGACAGTTTAATAGCTGTATGCGCTTTTTATGTTTCGTATATGTTTGTAATGTATTTGTTATCGTCATAAATGTTTTCTTTTGTATGTTTTTTTAAATGTAAATAATTCAATAAAAATTATTTTTTTCAAAAATAAAATGTAATGGAGGAAGTTTTTTCTCACCCTTTCTCCTTTGTACTCTCTCAGACTCCCAACTCTCAGCCAGCAGTTCCTCCCCTAGCTTCTGTGAAGTTAAAATGTAATGGAGGAAGTTTTTTCTCTCCCTTTATCCTTTGTACTCTCTCTCAGACTCCCAACACTCAGCCAGCATCCCCACCCCAGCTTCCTTGAAGTTAAAATATAATGGAGGTGGTTTTTCTCTCCCTTTCTCCTTTGTACTCACTCTCTCAGACTCCAAACTCACAGGCAGCAGCTCCTCCCCTAGCTTCTGTGAAGTTAAAATGTAATGGAGGAAGTTTTTTCTCTCCCTTTCTCCTTTGTACTCTCACTCAGACTCACAACACTCAGCCAGCATCCACACCCCTAGCTTCTGTGAAGTTAAAATGTAATGGAAGAAGTTTTTCTCTATTTTTCTCCTTTGTACTCTCTCTCAGACTCCCAACTCTCACCCATCAGCTCCTCCCCCAGCTTCTGTGAAGTTAAAATGTAATGGAGGAAGTTTTCTCTCTCCCTTTCTCCTTTGTACTCTCTCTCAGACTCCCAACACTCAGCCCTTTCCCAACTCTCACCCATCAGCTCCTCCCCCAGCTTCTGTTTAGTTAAAACGTAATGGAGGAGGTTTTTCTCTCCCTTTCTCCTTTGTACTCTCTCAGACTCCCAACTCTCAGCCAGCATCCCCACCCCAGCTTCTGTGAAGTTAAAATGTAATGGAGGTGGTTTTTCTCTCCCTTTCTCGTTTGTACTCTCACTCAGACTCCCTACACTCAGCCCTTTCCCAACTCTCACCCATCAGCTCCTCCCCCAGCTTCTGTTTAGTTAAAACGTAATGGAGGAGGTTTTTCTCTCCCTTTCTCCTTTGTACTCTCTCTCTCAGACTCCCAACTCTCACCCATCAGCTGCTCCCCCAGCTTCTGTGAAGTTAAAATGTAATGGAGGAGGTTTTTCTCTCCCTTTCTCCTTTGTAATCTCACTCAGACTCCCAACCCTCAGCCAGCATCCCCACCCCTAGCTTCTGCGAAGTTAAAATGTAATGGAGGAAGTTTTTCTCTCCCTTTCTCCTTTGTACTCTCTCTCAGACTCCCAACTCTCAGCCACCAGCCCCTCCCCCAGCTTCTGTGAATTTAAAATATAATGGAGGAAGTTTTTTCTCTCCCTTTCTCCTTTGTACTCTCTCTCAGACTCCCAACTCTCAGCCAGCAGCTCCTCCCCCAGCTTTTGTGAGGTTAAAATGTAATGGAGGAAGTTTTTCTCTCCCTTTCTCCTTTGTACTCTCAGACTCCCACCTCTCAGCCAGCAGATCCTCCCCTAGCTTATGTGAAGTTAAAATGTAATGGAGGAGGTTTTAAAAAACAATACTACACAAAAACACCACCTTGGTTTTCTGGTATGGAAGCTATTACACACCCCAATACAACAAATCTGAATAAAATGGTCACATACGAAGAAATACTAGAAGAAGGGGGAGCCTTAAAATCTATATCAAAATTAGAACAGGAAGGAATCAAAATCGATTGGTGGCCATATTTTCAAATTAAGAACAGATTAGAAAATTACAAAAGAAAGTACGGAATACAAAAAGCAAGATCAGAATTAGACAAAATTTTATTAGGTCAAGAAGAAAAAGCAATAACCAAAATATATAAATTTCTTCTAAAATATAAAATGCAAAAAGACATAATAAAGGGAAATATGATAAGCTGGACTAAAAACTTTGGATACGATATACAATTAAATCAATGGGAAAAAATTTGGAATCAGAACTATAAAATGACAAAATCAGTCTCATATAAAGAAAACTATTATAAACTATTTTATAGATGGCACCTCCCCCCTGCGAGATTGGCAAAAATGTATAAAAATCTAGCACCCAATTGTTGGAGATGCCAACACAAAAGAGGATCTTATTACCATATGTGGTGGACCTGTCCAAAAATAAAAAACTTCTGGAATACAATAAAAAACTGGCTAGCAGAAATTGCACAACAGGATATAGACATTAAACCGGAAGCTTTCTTACTGGGAATCATTAATCAAAAAATGAAAAAAAAACACTACTATATTACACTACATATACTAACAGCAGCAAGAATAATGATAGCACAAAGTTGGAAACTAAATGACACTCCTGACGAAAGCAGTATAATTAGAAAAATTCTGGATTGTGCCGAAGCAGACAAATTAACTATGGAACTAAAAGGAAAGGAAGACTCCGATTACTACGAAATTTGGAACTTATTCTATAACTGGTATGAAAAACGAAAACAAACATCACCAAATATAACAAATGTAAACACAAATTAAATAAGACATATAGAAATCTGATTAAGGAACTTATAAGAAAACAAGCTATATTATACTAATGTATATGTATATTATGATATTACAAAACTAAAAACATCTTATTTTTTCTGTACTATTATCATTATTATTATTAATATTATCATTAATGTTATCACTATTGTATTATTATAATGTTATTATAAACGTTATTATTATTACTACTGATTTATAATACATATTACAAAAATACAAGACAAAAAATCAAAAACTATATAAAAATGGATTGCCAATACATATTTGCCGTAAGATAAACCATAGAAATCGACAGTTTTATAGCTGTATGCGCTTTTTATGTTTCGTATATGTTTGTAATGTATTTGTTATCATCATAAATGTTTTCTTTTGTATGTTTTTTTAAATGTAAATAATTCAATAAAAATTATTTTTTTAAAAAATAAAATGTAATGGAGGAAGTTTTTTCTCTCCCTTTCTCCTTTGTACTCTCTCTCTCAGACTCCCAACTCTCAGCCAGAAGCTCCTCCCTCAGCTTCTGTAAAGTTAAAATGTAATGGAGGAAGTTTTCTCTCTCCCTTTCTCCTTTGTACTCTCTCAGACTCCCAACTCTCAGCCAGCAGTTCCTCCCCTAGCTTCTGTGAAGTTAAAATGTAATGGAGGAAGTTTTTTCTCACCCTTTCTCCTTTGTACTCTCTCAGACTCCCAACTCTCAGCCAGCAGTTCCTCCCCTAGCTACTGTGAAGTTAAAATGTAATGCAGGAAGTTTTTCTTTACCTTTCTCCTTTGTACTCTCTCTCAAACTCCCAACTCTCAACCAGCAGCTTTTCCCCTAGCTTCTGTGAAGTTAAAATGTAATGGAGGAAGTTTTTATCTATTTTTCTCTTTTGTACTCTCTCAGACTCCCAACTCTCAGCCACCAGCCCCTCCCCCAGCTTCTGTGAATTTAAAATGTAATGGAGGAAGTTTTCTCTCTCCCTTTCTCCTTTGTACTCTCTCAGACTCCCAACTCTCAGCCAGCAGTTCCTCCCCTAGCTTCTGTGAAGTTAAAATGTAATGGAGGAAGTTTTTTCTCACCCTTTCTCCTTTGTGCTCTCTCAGACTCCCAACTCTCAGCCAGCAGTTCCTCCCCTAGCTACTGTGAAGTTAAAATGTAATGCAGGAAGTTTTTCTTTACCTTTCTCCTTTGTACTCTCTCTCTCAGACTCCCAACTCTCAGCAAGTAGCTCCTCCCCATGGTTCTTTGAAGTTAAAATGTAATGGAGAAAGATTTTTCTCTCCCTTTCTCCTTTGTACTCTCGGTCAGACTCCCAACACTCAGCCAGCATCCGCAACCCTAGCTTCTGTGAAGTTAAAATGTAATGGAGGAAGTTTTTCTCTATTTCTCTCCTTTGTACTCTCTCTCAGATGCCCAACTCTCACCCATCAGCTCCTCCCCCAGCTTCTGTGAAGTTAAAATGTAATGGAGGAAGTTTTTCTCTACTTTTCTCCTTTGTACTCTCTCTCTCAGACTCGCAACACTCAGCCACCATCCCCACCCCTAGCTTCTGTGAAGTTAAAATGTAATGGAGGAAGTTTTTCTCTCTCTTTCTCCTTTGTACTCTCTCTCTCAGACTCCCAACTCTCAGCTATTAGCTCCTCCAACAGTTTCTGTGAAGTTAAAATGTAATGGAGGAAGTTTTTTTCTCTCCCTTTCTCCTTTGTACTCTAGCTCAGACTCCCAACACTCAGCCAGCAGCTCCTCCCCCAGCATGGAGGAAGTTTTTCTCTATTTTTCTCTTTTGTACTCTCTCTCAGACTCCCAACTCTCAGCCACCAACCCCACCCCTAGCTTCTGTGAAGTTAAAATGTAATGGAGGAAGTTTTTTCTCTCCCTTTCTCCTTTGTGCTCTCTCTGACAGATAAGAATAACTCTCATCAGAGGCGAAATAGATCTTTCCCTTGAACTCTGACATTATAAAAAGAAACCGCAGTTTAAAGTTCTAATTAGAAAATATTTATTTCGGTACAAAAACAACAAATTCTCAATAAATTCTCATTAATCACATCTTAGCTATAAAAACAGGTCTTGCTCCTTACAGAAGCTTTAAAAGAAGGACGGATCAAAGAAAGGAATGTACACATGCGTACTAGGAACATATTAATCACATGCTCAGGAATAAACCATTATATTTGATAGGGATGCATCTCCCTGCATATACATGTAACAGGCAATATAAAATCACTGCCTGACACTCTCAGACTCCCAACTCACAGCCAGCAGCTCCTCCCCTAGCTCCTGTGAAGTTAACATGTGATTGAGGAAGTTTTTCTCTCCCTTTCTCTTTTGTACTCTATCTCTCAGACACCCAACTCTCAGCCAGCAGCGCCTCCCCCAGCTTCTGTAAAGTTAAAATGTATTGGAGGAAATTTTCTCTCTCACTTTCTCCTTTTTACTCTCTCTCAGACTCCCAACTCTCAGCCACCAGCCCCTCCCCCAGCTTCTGTGAATTTAAAATGTAATGAAGGAAGTTTTTTCTCACCCTTTCTCCTTTGTACTCTCACTCAGACTCACAACACTCAGCCAGCATCCACACCCCTAGCTTCTGTGAAGTTAAAATGTAATGGAAGAAGTTTTTCTCTATTTTTCTCCTTTGTACTCTCTCTGAGAGTCCCAACTCTCACCCATCAGCTCCTCGCCCAGCTTCTGTGAAGTTAAAATGTAATGGAGGAGGTTTTTCTCTCCCTTTCTCCTTTGTACTCTCGCTCAGACTCCCAACTCTCAGGCAGCAGCTCCACACCCCCAGCTTCTGTGAAGTTAAAATGTAATGCAGGAAGTTTTTTCTCTCCTTCTCTCCTTTGTACTCTCTCTCAGACTACCCACTCTCACCCATCTGTTCCTCCCCCAGCTTCTGTGAAGTTAAAATGTAATGGAGGAAGTTTTCTCTCTCCCTTTCTCCTTTGTACTCTCTCTCAGATTCCCAACACTCAGCCAGCATCCCCACCCCAGCTTCTGTGAAGTTAAAATGTAATGGAGGTGGTTTTTCTCTCCCTTTCTCGTTTGTACTCACTCAGACTCCCAACACTCAGCCAGTAGTTCCTCCCCTAGCTTCTGTGAAGTTAAAATGTAATTGAGGAGGTTTTTTCTCTCACTTTCTCCTTTGTACTCTCTCTCTCAGACTCCCAACTCTCAGCAAGTAGCTCCTCCCCATGGTTCTTTGAAGTTAAAATGTAATGGAGAAAGATTTTTCTCTCCCTTTCTCCTTTGTACTCTCGCTCAGACTCCCAACACTCAGCCAGCATCCGCACCCCTAGCTTCTGTGAAGTTAAAATGTAATGGAGGAAGTTTTTCTCTATTTCTCTCCTTTGTACTCTCTCTCAGATGCCCAACTCTCACCCTTCAGCTCCTCCCCCAGCTTCTGTGAAGTTAAAATGTAATGGAGGAGGTTTTTCTCTACCTTTCTCCTTGTTACTCTCTCTCTCAGACTCCCAACTCTCAGCCAGTAGCTCCTCCCCAAGCTTCTGTGAAGTTAATATGTAATGGAGGAGGTTTTTTCTCTCCCTTTCTCCTTTGTACTCTCGCTCAGACTCCCAACACTCAGCCAGCAGCTCCTCCCCCAGCATGGAGGAAGTTTTTCTCTATTTTTCTCTTTTGTACTCTCTCTCAGACTCCCAACTCTCAGCCACCAGCCCCACCCCTAGCTTCTGTGAAGTTTAAATGTAATGGAGGAAGTTTTTTCTCTCCCTTTCTCCTTTGTACTCTTTCTCTCAGACTCCCAACTCTCAGCTATCAGCTCCTCCAACAGTTTCTGTGAAGTTAAAATGTAATGGAGGAAGTTTTTTTCTCTCCCTTTCTCCTTTGTACTCTCGCTCAGACTCCCAACACTCAGCCAGCAGCTCCTCCCCCAGCATGGAGGAAGTTTTTCTCTATTTTTTTCTTTTGTACTCTCTCTCAGACTCCCAACTCTCAGCCACCAACCCCACCCCTAGCTTCTGTGAAGTTAAAATGTAATGGAGGAAGTTTTTCCTCTCCCTTTCTCGTTTGTGCTCTCTCTGACAGATAAGAATAACTCTCATCAGAGGCGAAATAGATCTTTCCCTGGAACTCTGACATTATAAAAAGAAACCGCAGTTTAAAGTTCTAATTAGAAAATATTTATTTCGGTACAAAAACAACAAATTCTCAATAAATTCTCATTAATCACATCTTAGCTATAAAAACAGGTCTTGCTCCTTACAGAAGCTGAAAAAGAAGGACGGATCAAAGAAAGGAATGTACACATGCGTACTAGGAACATATTAATCACATGCTCAGGAATAAACCATTATATTTGATAGGGATGCATCTCCCTGCATATACATGTAACAGGCAATATAAAATCACTGCCTGACACTCTCAGACTCCCAACTCACAGCCAGCAGCTCCTCCCCTAGCTTCTGTGAAGTTAAAATGTAATGGAGGAAGTTTTCTCTCTCACTTTCTCCTTTGTACTCTCTCTGAGACTCCCAACTCTCACCCATCAGCTCCTCCCCCAGCTTCTGTGAAGTTAAAATGTAATGGAGGAGGTTTTTCTCTCCCTTTCTCCTTTGTACTCTCACTCAGACTCACAACACTCAGCCAGCATCCACACCCCTAGCTTCTGTGAAGTTAAAATGTAATGGAAGAAGTTTTTCTCTATTTCTCTCCTTTGTACTCTCTCTCAGACTCCCAACTCTCACCCATCAGCTCCTCCCCCAGCTTCTGTGAAGTTAAAATGTAATGGAGGAGGTTTTTCTCTCCCTTTCTCCTTTGTACTCTCACTCAGACTCCCAACTCTCAGGCAGCAGCTCCACACCCCCAGCTTCTGTGAAGTTAAAATGTAATGCAGGAAGTTTTTTCTCTCCTTCTCTCCTTTGTACTCTCTCTCAGACTACCCACTCTCACCCATCAGTTCCTCCCCCAGCTTCTGTGAAGTTAAAATGTAATGGAGGAAGTTTTCTCTCTCCCTTTCTCCTTTGTACTCTCTCTCAGATTCCCAACACTCAGCCAGCATCCCCACCCCAGCTTCTGTGAAGTTAAAATGTAATGGAGGTGGTTTTTCTCTCCCTTTCTCGTTTGTACTCTCACTCAGACTCCCAACACTCAGCCCTTTCCCAACTCTCACCCATCAGCTCCTCCCCCATCTTCTGTTTAGTTAAAACGTAATGGAGGAGGTTTTTCTCTCCCTTTCTCCTATGTACTCTCTCTCTCAGACTCCCAACTCTCACCCATCAGCTGCTCCCCCAGCTTCTGTGAAGTTAAAATGTAATGGAGGAGGTTTTTCTCTATTTTTCTCTTTTGTACTCTCTCTCAGACTCCCAACTCTCAGCTACCAGCCCCTCCCCCAGCTTCTGTGAATTTAAAATGTAATGGAGGAAGTTTTCTCTCACCCTTTCTCCTTTGTACTCTCTCAGACTCCCAACTCTCAGCCAGTAGTTCCTCCCCTAGCTTCTGTGAAGTTAAAATGTAATGGATATAATTGATATAACCAAAGCAGCAAAATATAGCGACATATTAGATCTGACAGGGAAATTAAAAAGTAGAGAACAATTGGCGGAACAAAATATAAATATTGATTGGTTGACTTACTTACACTTAAAAACTCGACACAAAAAAGATACTGAGGGTATGGGTATAGAAATGGAAATGCAAAAACTGGATAAAATTTTGATTGGCCCGGACGAAAAAATGATATCAAAACTATATAAATATCTGCTGGAATTCGATAAAATGGAGGAAATTGTCAAGGAACCCATGATAGCATGGGCAAAAAACGTAGGCCACAACATACACTTAGCTGACTGGGAGAAAACATGGAATATAAACTGCAAAATAACTAAGTCAACAGCATACAAAGAGAATTATTATAAAATGTTTTATAGATGGCATTTAGCTCCATCAAGATTGGCCAAAATATACCCAAAAATGAATTCGGCTTGCTGGAAATGTAAAAAAGACGTAGGTACCTTCTTTCATGCGTGGTGGTTGTGTCCCGAAGCAAAGGGCTACTGGAAAAAAGTGCATGCCTGGTTACAAGAAATTACTGAGAGAACAATGGAATTTACCCCAGAATTTTTCCTTCTGGGGATAATGGAAAAACAACATCCAAAAAATATACAATATTTAATACTACATATTACAACTGCGGCAAGAATAACATATGCACAATATTGGAAAGACCATCAAATCCCACCAGAAAATATACTAATGGACAAAATATATAGATGTGCTGAAATGGACATGCTGACTATTCAACTCAAAGGACAATGCGACTCAGAATACTACAAAACATGGACTAGATGGTACAACTGGACTAAAAAAAAGAGGAAAGACTGTGTGACAACGTGAGAAGAAAACAAAGACAGAAGAGACTGTAAATTTATGATTTAATGTGCATAATTGAGATATAACAATGTTGTAAAAATGGGTGTAGATCTGTATCAAAATATTCAGATGTTTAATGAAGAAAAATATTAAAAAAAATTAAAAAAAAATCACTGCCTGACACTCTCAGACTCCCAACTCTCAGCCAGCAGATCCTCCCCTAGCTTCTGTGAAGTTAAAATGTAATTGAGGAGGTTTTTCTCTATTTTTCTCCTTTGTACTCTCTCTCAGACTCCCAACTCTCACCCATCAGCTCCTCCCCCAGCTTCTGTGAAGTTAAAATGTAATGGAGGAAGTTTTTTCTCTCCCTTTCTCCTTTGTACTCTCGCTCAGACTCCCAACTCTCACCCATCAGCTCCTCCCCCAGCTTCTGTGAAGTTAAATTGTAATGGAGGAAGTTTTTCTCTATTTCTCTCTATTGTACTCTCTCTCAGACTCCCAACTCTCACCCATCAGCTCCTCCCCCAGCTTCTGTGAAGTTAAAATGTAATGGAGGAAGTTTTTTTCTCTCCCTTTCTCCTTTGTACTCTCGCTCAGACTTCCAACACTCAGCCAGCAGCTCCTCCCCCAGCATGGAGGAAGTTTTTCTCTATTTTTCTCTTTTGTACTCTCTCTCAGACTCCCAACTCTCAGCCACCAGCCCCACCCCTAGCTTCTGTGAAATTTAAATGTAATGGAGGAAGTTTTTTCTCTCCCATTCTCCTTTCTACTCTCTCTCTCAGACTCCCAACTCTCAGCTATCAGCTCCTCCAACAGTTTCTGTGAAGTTAAAATGTAATGGAGGAAGTTTTTTTCTCTCCCTTTCTCCTTTGTACTCTCGCTCAGACTCCCAACACTCAGCCAGCGGCTCCTCCCCCAGCATGGAGGAAGTTTTTCTCTATTTTTCTCTTTTGTACTCTCTCTCAGACTCCCAACTCTCAGCCACCAACCCCACCCCTAGCTTCTGTGAAGTTAAAATGTAATGGAGGAAGTTTTTCCTCTCCCTTTCTCGTTTGTGCTCTCTCTGACAGATAAGAATAACTCTCATCAGAGGCGAAATAGATCTTTCCCTGGAACTCTGACATTATAAAAAGAAACCGCAGTTTAAAGTTCTAATTAGAAAATATTTATTTCGGTACAAAAACAACAAATTCTCAATGAATTCTCATTAATCACATCTTAGCTATAAAAACAGGTCTTGCTCCTTACAGAAGCTGAAAAAGAAGGACGGATCAAAGAAAGGAATGTACACATGCGTACTAGGAACATATTAATCACGTGCTCAGGAATAAACCATTATATTTGATAGGGATGCATCTCCCTGCATATACATGTAACAGGCAATATAAAATCACTGCCTGACACTCTCAGACTCCCAACTCTCAGCCAGCAGCACCTCCCCCAGCTTCTGTGAAGTTAAAATGTATTGGAGGAAGTTTTCTCTCTCACTTTCTCCTTTGTACTCTCTCTCAGACTCCCAACTCTCAGCCACCAGCCCCTCCCCCAGCTTCTGTGAATTTAAAATGTAATGAAGGAAGTTTTTTCTCACCCTTTCTCCTTTGTACTCTCTCAGACTCCCAACTCTCAGCCAGCAGTTCCTCCCCTAGCTTCTGTGAAGTTAAAATGTAATGGAGGAGGTTTTTTCTCTCCCTTTCTCCTTTGTACTCTCGCTCAGACTCACAACACTCAGCCAGCAGCTCCTCCCCCAGCATGGAGGAAGTTTTTCTCTATTTTTCTCTTTTGTACTCTCTCTCAGACTCCCAACTCTCAGCCACCAGCCCCACCCCTAGCTTCTGTGAAGTTAAAATGTAATGGAGGAAGTTTTTTCTCTCCTTCTCTCCTTTGTACTCTCTCTCAGACTACCCACTCTCACCCATCAGTTCCTCCCCCAGCTTCTGTGAAGTTAAAATGTAATGGAGGAAGTTTTCTCTCTCACTTTCTCATTTGTACTCTCTCTCAGACTCCCAACTCTCAGCCACCAGCCCCTCCCCCAGCTTCTGTGAATTTAAAATGTAATGGAGGAAGTTTTTTCTCTCCCTTTCTCCTTTGTACTCTCTCTCAGACTCCCAACTCTCAGCCAGCAGCTCCTCCCCCAGCTTTTGTGAGGTTAAAATGTAATGAAGGAGGTTTTTTCTCTCCCTTTCTCCTTTGTACTCTCGCTCAGACTCACAACACTCAGCCAGCATCCACACCCCTAGCTTCTGTGAAGTTAAAATGTAATGGAGGAAGTTTTTTTCTCTCCCTTTCTCCTTTGTACTCTCGCTCAGACTCCCAACACTCAGCCAGCAGCTCCTCCCCCAGCATGGAGGAAGTTTTTCTCTATTTTTCTCTTTTGTACTCTCTCTCAGACTCCCAACTCTCAGCCACCAGCCCCACCCCTAGCTTCTGTGAAGTTAAAATGCAATGGAGGAAGTTTTTTCTCTCCCTTTCTCCTTTGTACTCTTTCTCTCAGACTCCCAACTCACAGCCAGCAGCTCCTCCCCATGCTTCTTTGAAGTTAAAATGTAATGCAGGAAGTTTTCTCTCTCCTTCTCTCCTTTGTACTCTCTCTCAGACTACCCACTCTCACCCATCAGTTCCTCCCCCAGCTTCTGTGAAGTTAAAATGTATTGGAGGAAGTTTTCTCTCTCACTTTCTCATTTGTACTCTCTCTCAGACTCCCAACTCTCAGCCAGCAGCTCCTCCCCCAGCTTTTGTGAGGTTAAAATGTAATGGAGGAGGTTTTTTCTCTCCCTTTCTCCTTTGTACTCTCGCTCAGACTCACAACACTCAGCCAGCATCCACACCCCTAGCTTCTGTGAAGTTAAAATGTAATGGAGGAAGTTTTTTTCTCTCCCTTTCTCCTTTGTACTCTCGCTCAGACTCCCAACACTCAGCCAGCAGCTCCTCCCCCAGCATGGAGGAAGTTTTTCTCTATTTTTCTCTTTTCTACTCTCTCTCAGACTCCCAACTCTCAGCCACCAGCCCCACCCCTAGCTTCTGTGAAGTTAAAATGTAATGGAGGAAGTTTTTCTCTATTTCTCTCCTTTGTACTCTCTCTCAGATGCCCAACTCTCACCCTTCAGCTCCTCCCCCAGCTTCTGTGAAGTTAAAATGTAATGGAGGAGGTTTTTTCTCTCCCTTTCTCCTTTGTACTCTCGCTCAGACTCCCAACACTCAGCCAGCAGCTCCTCCCCCAGCATGGAGGAAGTTTTTTCTCTCCCATTCTCCTTTGTACTCTCTCTCTCAGACTCCCAACTCTCAGCTATCAGCTCCTCCAACAGTTTCTGTGAAGTTAAAATGTAATGGAGGAAGTTTTTTTCTCTCCCTTTCTCCTTTGTACTCTCGCTCAGACTCCCAACACTCAGCCAGCGGCTCCTCCCCCAGCATGGAGGAAGTTTTTCTCTATTTTTCTCTTTTGTACTCTCTCTCAGACTCCCAACTCTCAGCCACCAACCCCACCCCTAGCTTCTGTGAAGTTAAAATGTAATGGAGGAAGTTTTTCCTCTCCCTTTCTCGTTTGTGCTCTCTCTGACAGATAAGAATAACTCTCATCAGAGGCGAAATAGATCTTTCCCTGGAACTCTGACATTATAAAAAGAAACCGCAGTTTAAAGTTCTAATTAGAAAATATTTATTTCGGTACAAAAACAACAAATTCTCAATGAATTCTCATTAATCACATCTTAGCTATAAAAACAGGTCTTGCTCCTTACAGAAGCTGAAAAAGAAGGACGGATCAAAGAAAGGAATGTACACATGCGTACTAGGAACATATTAATCACGTGCTCAGGAATAAACCATTATATTTGATAGGGATGCATCTCCCTGCATATACATGTAACAGGCAATATAAAATCACTGCCTGACACTCTCAGACTCCCAACTCTCAGCCAGCAGCGCCTCCCCCAGCTTCTGTGAAGTTAAAATGTATTGGAGGAAGTTTTCTCTCTCACTTTCTCCTTTGTACTCTCTCTCAGACTCCCAACTCTCAGCCACCAGCCCCTCCCCCAGCTTCTGTGAATTTAAAATGTAATGAAGGAAGTTTTTTCTCACCCTTTCTCCTTTGTACTCTCTCAGACTCCCAACTCTCAGCCAGCAGTTCCTCCCCTAGCTTCTGTGAAGTTAAAATGTAATGGAGGAGGTTTTTTCTCTCCCTTTCTCCTTTGTACTCTCGCTCAGACTCACAACACTCAGCCAGCAGCTCCTCCCCCAGCATGGAGGAAGTTTTTCTCTATTTTTCTCTTTTGTACTCTCTCTCAGACTCCCAACTCTCAGCCACCAGCCCCACCCCTAGCTTCTGTGAAGTTAAAATGTAATGGAGGAAGTTTTTTCTCTCCTTCTCTCCTTTGTACTCTCTCTCAGACTACCCACTCTCACCCATCAGTTCCTCCCCCAGTTTCTGTGAAGTTAAAATGTAATGGAGGAAGTTTTCTCTCTCACTTTCTCATTTGTACTCTCTCTCAGACTCCCAACTCTCAGCCACCAGCCCCTCCCCCAGCTTCTGTGAATTTAAAATGTAATGGAGGAAGTTTTTTCTCTCCCTTTCTCCTTTGTACTCTCTCTCAGACTCCCAACTCTCAGCCAGCAGCTCCTCCCCCAGCTTTTGTGAGGTTAAAATGTAATGAAGGAGGTTTTTTCTCTCCCTTTCTCCTTTGTACTCTCGCTCAGACTCACAACACTCAGCCAGCATCCACACCCCTAGCTTCTGTGAAGTTAAAATGTAATGGAGGAAGTTTTTTTCTCTCCCTTTCTCCTTTGTACTCTCGCTCAGACTCCCAACACTCAGCCAGCAGCTCCTCCCCCAGCATGGAGGAAGTTTTTCTCTATTTTTCTCTTTTGTACTCTCTCTCAGACTCCCAACTCTCAGCCACCAGCCCCACCCCTAGCTTCTGTGAAGTTAAAATGCAATGGAGGAAGTTTTTTCTCTCCCTTTCTCCTTTGTACTCTTTCTCTCAGACTCCCAACTCACAGCCAGCAGCTCCTCCCCATGCTTCTTTGAAGTTAAAATGTAATGCAGGAAGTTTTCTCTCTCCTTCTCTCCTTTGTACTCTCTCTCAGACTACCCACTCTCACCCATCAGTTCCTCCCCCAGCTTCTGTGAAGTTAAAATGTATTGGAGGAAGTTTTCTCTCTCACTTTCTCATTTGTACTCTCTCTCAGACTCCCAACTCTCAGCCAGCAGCTCCTCCCCCAGCTTTTGTGAGGTTAAAATGTAATGGAGGAGGTTTTTTCTCTCCCTTTCTCCTTTGTACTCTCGCTCAGACTCACAACACTCAGCCAGCATCCACACCCCTAGCTTCTGTGAAGTTAAAATGTAATGGAGGAAGTTTTTTTCTCTCCCTTTCTCCTTTGTACTCTCGCTCAGACTCCCAACACTCAGCCAGCAGCTCCTCCCCCAGCATGGAGGAAGTTTTTCTCTATTTTTCTCTTTTCTACTCTCTCTCAGACTCCCAACTCTCAGCCACCAGCCCCACCCCTAGCTTCTGTGAAGTTAAAATGTAATGGAGGAAGTTTTTCTCTATTTCTCTCCTTTGTACTCTCTCTCAGATGCCCAACTCTCACCCTTCAGCTCCTCCCCCAGCTTCTGTGAAGTTAAAATGTAATGGAGGAGGTTTTTTCTCTCCCTTTCTCCTTTGTACTCTCGCTCAGACTCCCAACACTCAGCCAGCAGCTCCTCCCCCAGCATGGAGGAAGTTTTTTCTCTCCCATTCTCCTTTGTACTCTCTCTCTCAGACTCCCAACTCTCAGCTATCAGCTCCTCCAACAGTTTCTGTGAAGTTAAAATGTAATGGAGGAAGTTTTTTTCTCTCCCTTTCTCCTTTGTACTCTCGCTCAGACTCCCAACACTCAGCCAGCGGCTCCTCCCCCAGCATGGAGGAAGTTTTTCTCTATTTTTCTCTTTTGTACTCTCTCTCAGACTCCCAACTCTCAGCCACCAACCCCACCCCTAGCTTCTGTGAAGTTAAAATGTAATGGAGGAAGTTTTTCCTCTCCCTTTCTCGTTTGTGCTCTCTCTGACAGATAAGAATAACTCTCATCAGAGGCGAAATAGATCTTTCCCTGGAACTCTGACATTATAAAAAGAAACCGCAGTTTAAAGTTCTAATTAGAAAATATTTATTTCGGTACAAAAACAACAAATTCTCAATGAATTCTCATTAATCACATCTTAGCTATAAAAACAGGTCTTGCTCCTTACAGAAGCTGAAAAAGAAGGACGGATCAAAGAAAGGAATGTACACATGCGTACTAGGAACATATTAATCACGTACTCAGGAATAAACCATTATATTTGATAGGGATGCATCTCCCTGCATATACATGTAACAGGCAATATAAAATCACTGCCTGACACTCTCAGACTCCCAACTCACAGCCAGCAGCTCCTCCCCTAGCTTCTGTGAAGTTAAAATGTAATGGAGGAGGTTTTTCTCTCCCTTTCTCCTTTGTACTCTCACTCAGACTCACAACCCTCAGCCAGCATCCCCACCCCTAGTTTCTAGTTAAAATGTAATGGAGGAAGTTTTTCTCTATTTTTCTCCTTTGTACTCTCTCTCAGACTCCCAACTCTCAGCCAGTAGTTCCTCTCCTAGCTTCTGTGAAGTTAAAATGTAATGGAGGAGGTTTTTTCTCTCACTTTCTCCTTTGTACTCTCTCTCTCAGACTCCCAACTCTCAGCAAGTAGCTCCTCCCCATGGTTCTTTGAAGTTAAAATGTAATGGAGAAAGATTTTTCTCTCCCTTTCTCCTTTGTACTCTCACTCAGACTCCCAACCCTCAGCCAGCGGCTCCTCCCCCAGCATGGAGGAAGTTTTTCTCTATTTTTCTCTTTTGTACTCTCTCTCAGACTCCCAACTCTCAGCCACCAACCCCACCCCTAGCTTCTGTGAAGTTAAAATGTAATGGAGGAAGTTTTTCCTCTCCCTTTCTCGTTTGTGCTCTCTCTGACAGATAAGAATAACTCTCATCAGAGGCGAAATAGATCTTTCCCTGGAACTCTGACATTATAAAAAGAAACCGCAGTTTAAAGTTCTAATTAGAAAATATTTATTTCGGTACAAAAACAACAAATTCTCAATGAATTCTCATTAATCACATCTTAGCTATAAAAACAGGTCTTGCTCCTTACAGAAGCTGAAAAAGAAGGACGGATCAAAGAAAGGAATGTACACATGCGTACTAGGAACATATTAATCACGTGCTCAGGAATAAACCATTATATTTGATAGGGATGCATCTCCCTGCATATACATGTAACAGGCAATATAAAATCACTGCCTGACACTCTCAGACTCCCAACTCACAGCCAGCAGCTCCTCCCCTAGCTTCTGTGAAGTTAAAATGTAATGGAGGAAGTTTTCTCTCTCACTTTCTCCTTTGTACTCTCTCTCAGACTCCCACCTCTCAGCCAGCAGATCCTCCCCTAGCTTCTGTGAATTTAAAATGTAATGGAGGATTTTTTTCTCTCCCTTTCTCCTTTGTACTCTATCTCTCAGACTCCCAACTCTCAGCCAGCAGCGCCTCCCCCAGCTTCTGTGAAGTTAAAATGTATTGGAGGAAGTTTTCTCTCTCACTTTCTCCTTTGTACTCTCGCTCAGACTCCCAACACTCAGCCAGCAGCTCCTCCCCCAGCATGGAGGAAGTTTTTCTCTATTTTTCTCTTTTGTACTCTCTCTCAGACTCCCAACTCTCAGCCCCCAACCCCACCCCTAGCTTCTGTGAAGTTAAAATGTAATGGAGGAAGTTTTTTCTCTCCCTTTCTCCTTTGTGCTCTCTCTGACAGATAAGAATAACTCTCATCAGAGGCGAAATAGATCTTTCCCTTGAACTCTGACATTATAAAAAGAAACCACAGTTTAAAGTTCTAATTAGAAAATATTTATTTCGGTACAAAAACAACAAATTCTCAATAAATTCTCATTAATCACATCTTAGCTATAAAAACAGGTCTTGCTCCTTACAGAAGCTTTAAAAGAAGGACGGATCAAAGAAAGGAATGTACACATGCGTACTAGGAACATATTAATCACATGCTCAGGAATAAACCATTATATTTGATAGGGATGCATCTCCCTGCATATACATGTAACAGGCAATATAAAATCACTGCCTGACACTCTCAGACTCCCAACTCACAGCCAGCAGCTCCTCCCCTAGCTCCTGTGAAGTTAAAATGTGATTGAGGAAGTTTTTCTCTCCCTTTCTCTTTTGTACTCTATCTCTCAGACACCCAACTCTCAGCCAGCAGCGCCTCCCCCAGCTTCTGTAAAGTTAAAATGTATTGGAGGAAATTTTCTCTCTCACTTTCTCCTTTTTACTCTCTCTCAGACTCCCAACTCTCAGCCACCAGCCCCTCCCCCAGCTTCTGTGAATTTAAAATGTAATGAAGGAAGTTTTTTCTCACCCTTTCTCCTTTGTACTCTCACTCAGACTCACAAAACTCAGCCAGCCTCCACACCCCTAGCTTCTGTGAAGTTAAAATGTAATGGAAGAAGTTTTTCTCTATTTTTCTCCTTTGTACTCTCTCTGAGAGTCCCAACTCTCACCCATCAGCTCCTCGCCCAGCTTCTGTGAAGTTAAAATGTAATGGAGGAGGTTTTTCTCTCCCTTTCTCCTTTGTACTCTCGCTCAGACTCCCAACTCTCAGGCAGCAGCTCCACACCCCCAGCTTCTGTGAAGTTAAAATGTAATGCAGGAAGTTTTTTCTCTCCTTCTCTCCTTTGTACTCTCTCTCAGACTACCCACTCTCACCCATCAGTTCCTCCCCCAGCTTCTGTGAAGTTAAAATGTAATGGAGGAAGTTTTCTCTCTCCCTTTCTCCTTTGTACTCTCTCTCAGATTCCCAACACTCAGCCAGCATCCCCACCCCAGCTTCTGTGAAGTTAAAATGTAATGGAGGTGGTTTTTCTCTCCCTTTCTCGTTTGTACTCTCACTCAGACTCCCAACACTCAGCCCTTTCCCAACTCTCACCCATCAGCTCCTCCCCCAGCTTCTGTTTAGTTAAAACATAATGGAGGAGGTTTTTCTCTCCCTTTCTCCTATGTACTCTCTCTCACAGACTCCCAACTCTCAGCCACCAGCCCCTCCCCCAGCTTCTGTGAATTTAAAATGTAATGGAGGAAGTTTTCTCTCTCCCTTTCTCCTTTGTACTCTCTCAGACTCCCAACTCTCAGCCAGTAGTTCCTCCCCTAGCTTCTGTGAAGTTAAAATGTAATTGAGGAGGTTTTTTCTCTCACTTTCTCCTTTGTACTCTCTCTCTCAGACTCCCAACTCTCAGCAAGTAGCTCCTCCCCATGGTTCTTTGAAGTTAAAATGTAATGGAGAAAGATTTTTCTCTCCCTTTCTCCTTTGTACTCTCGCTCAGACTCCCAACACTCAGCCAGCATCCGCACCCCTAGCTTCTGTGAAGTTAAAATATAATGGAGGAAGTTTTTCTCTATTTCTCTCCTTTGTACTCTCTCTCAGATGCCCAACTCTCACCCTTCAGCTCCTCCCCCAGCTTCTGTGAAGTTAAAATGTAATGGATGAGGTTTTTCTCTACCTTTCTCCTTGTTACTCTCTCTCTCAGACTCCCAACTCTCAGCCAGTAGCTCCTCCCCAAGCTTCTGTGAAGTTAATATGTAATGGAGGAGGTTTTTTCTCTCCCTTTCTCCTTTGTACTCTCGCTCAGACTCCCAACACTCAGCCAGCAGCTCCTCCCCCAGCATGGAGGAAGGTTTTCTCTATTTTTCTCTTTTGTACTCTCTCTCAGACTCCCAACTCTCAGCCACCAGCCCCACCCCTAGCTTCTGTGAAGTTAAAATGTAATGGAGGAAGTTTTTTCTCTCCCTTTCTCCTTTGTGCTCTCTCTGACAGATAAGAATAACTCTCATCAGAGGCGAAATAGATCTTTCCCTTGAACTCTGACATTATAAAAAGAAACCACAGTTTAAAGTTCTAATTAGAAAATATTTATTTCGGTACAAAAACAACAAATTCTCAATAAATTCTCATTAATCACATCTTAGCTATAAAAACAGGTCTTGCTCCTTACAGAAGCTTTAAAAGAAGGACGGATCAAAGAAAGGAATGTACACATGCGTACTAGGAACATATTAATCACATGCTCAGGAATAAACCATTATATTTGATAGGGATGCATCTCCCTGCATATACATGTAACAGGCAATATAAAATCACTGCCTGACACTCTCAGACTCCCAACTCACAGCCAGCAGCTCCTCCCCTAGCTCCTGTGAAGTTAAAATGTGATTGAGGAAGTTTTTCTCTCCCTTTCTCTTTTGTACTCTATCTCTCAGACACCCAACTCTCAGCCAGCAGCGCCTCCCCCAGCTTCTGTAAAGTTAAAATGTATTGGAGGAAATTTTCTCTCTCACTTTCTCCTTTTTACTCTCTCTCAGACTCCCAACTCTCAGCCACCAGCCCCTCCCCCAGCTTCTGTGAATTTAAAATGTAATGAAGGAAGTTTTTTCTCACCCTTTCTCCTTTGTACTCTCACTCAGACTCACAAAACTCAGCCAGCCTCCACACCCCTAGCTTCTGTGAAGTTAAAATGTAATGGAAGAAGTTTTTCTCTATTTTTCTCCTTTGTACTCTCTCTGAGAGTCCCAACTCTCACCCATCAGCTCCTCGCCCAGCTTCTGTGAAGTTAAAATGTAATGGAGGAGGTTTTTCTCTCCCTTTCTCCTTTGTACTCTCGCTCAGACTCCCAACTCTCAGGCAGCAGCTCCACACCCCCAGCTTCTGTGAAGTTAAAATGTAATGCAGGAAGTTTTTTCTCTCCTTCTCTCCTTTGTACTCTCTCTCAGACTACCCACTCTCACCCATCAGTTCCTCCCCCAGCTTCTGTGAAGTTAAAATGTAATGGAGGAAGTTTTCTCTCTCCCTTTCTCCTTTGTACTCTCTCTCAGATTCCCAACACTCAGCCAGCATCCCCACCCCAGCTTCTGTGAAGTTAAAATGTAATGGAGGTGGTTTTTCTCTCCCTTTCTCGTTTGTACTCTCACTCAGACTCCCAACACTCAGCCCTTTCCCAACTCTCACCCATCAGCTCCTCCCCCAGCTTCTGTTTAGTTAAAACATAATGGAGGAGGTTTTTCTCTCCCTTTCTCCTATGTACTCTCTCTCACAGACTCCCAACTCTCAGCCACCAGCCCCTCCCCCAGCTTCTGTGAATTTAAAATGTAATGGAGGAAGTTTTCTCTCTCCCTTTCTCCTTTGTACTCTCTCAGACTCCCAACTCTCAGCCAGTAGTTCCTCCCCTAGCTTCTGTGAAGTTAAAATGTAATTGAGGAGGTTTTTTCTCTCACTTTCTCCTTTGTACTCTCTCTCTCAGACTCCCAACTCTCAGCAAGTAGCTCCTCCCCATGGTTCTTTGAAGTTAAAATGTAATGGAGAAAGATTTTTCTCTCCCTTTCTCCTTTGTACTCTCGCTCAGACTCCCAACACTCAGCCAGCATCCGCACCCCTAGCTTCTGTGAAGTTAAAATATAATGGAGGAAGTTTTTCTCTATTTCTCTCCTTTGTACTCTCTCTCAGATGCCCAACTCTCACCCTTCAGCTCCTCCCCCAGCTTCTGTGAAGTTAAAATGTAATGGATGAGGTTTTTCTCTACCTTTCTCCTTGTTACTCTCTCTCTCAGACTCCCAACTCTCAGCCAGTAGCTCCTCCCCAAGCTTCTGTGAAGTTAATATGTAATGGAGGAGGTTTTTTCTCTCCCTTTCTCCTTTGTACTCTCGCTCAGACTCCCAACACTCAGCCAGCAGCTCCTCCCCCAGCATGGAGGAAGGTTTTCTCTATTTTTCTCTTTTGTACTCTCTCTCAGACTCCCAACTCTCAGCCACCAGCCCCACCCCTAGCTTCTGTGAAGTTTAAATGTAATGGAGGAAGTTTTTTCTCTCCCTTTCTCCTTTGTACTCTTTCTCTCAGACTCCCAACTCTCAGCTATCAGCTCCTCCAACAGTTTCTGTGAAGTTAAAATGTAATGGAGGAAGTTTTTTTCTCTCCCTTTCTCCTTTGTACTCTCGCTCAGACTCCCAACACTCAGCCAGCAGCTCCTCCCCCAGCATGGAGGAAGTTTTTCTCTATTTTTTTCTTTTGTACTCTCTCTCAGACTCCCAACTCTCAGCCACCAACCCCACCCCTAGCTTCTGTGAAGTTAAAATGTAATGGAGGAAGTTTTTCCTCTCCCTTTCTCGTTTGTGCTCTCTCTGACAGATAAGAATAACTCTCATCAGAGGCGAAATAGATCTTTCCCTGGAACTCTGACATTATAAAAAGAAACCGCAGTTTAAAGTTCTAATTAGAAAATATTTATTTCGGTACAAAAACAACAAATTCTCAATAAATTCTCATTAATCACATCTTAGCTATAAAAACAGGTCTTGCTCCTTACAGAAGCTGAAAAAGAAGGACGGATCAAAGAAAGGAATGTACACATGCGTACTAGGAACATATTAATCACATGCTCAGGAATAAACCATTATATTTGATAGGGATGCATCTCCCTGCATATACATGTAACAGGCAATATAAAATCACTGCCTGACACTCTCAGACTCCCAACTCACAGCCAGCAGCTCCTCCCCTAGCTTCTGTGAAGTTAAAATGTAATGGAAGAAGTTTTTCTCTATTTCTCTCCTTTGTACTCTCTCTCAGACTCCCAACTCTCAGCCATCAGCTCCTCCAACAGCTTCTGTGAAGTTAAAATGTAATGGAGGAGGTTTTTCTCTCCCTTTCTCCTTTGTACTCTCACTCAGACTCCCAACTCTCAGGCAGCAGCTCCACACCCCCAGCTTCTGTGAAGTTAAAATGTAATGCAGGAAGTTTTTTCTCTCCTTCTCTCCTTTGTACTCTCTCTCAGACTACCCACTCTCACCCATCAGTTCCTCCCCCAGCTTCTGTGAAGTTAAAATGTAATGGAGGAAGTTTTCTCTCTCCCTTTCTCCTTTGTACTCTCTCTCAGATTCCCAACACTCAGCCAGCATCCCCACCCCAGCTTCTGTGAAGTTAAAATGTAATGGAGGTGGTTTTTCTCTCCCTTTCTCGTTTGTACTCTCACTCAGACTCCCAACACTCAGCCCTTTCCCAACTCTCACCCATCAGCTCCTCCCCCATCTTCTGTTTAGTTAAAACGTAATGGAGGAGGTTTTTCTCTCCCTTTCTCCTATGTACTCTCTCTCTCAGACTCCCAACTCTCACCCATCAGCTGCTCCCCCAGCTTCTGTGAAGTTAAAATGTAATGGAGGAGGTTTTTCTCTATTTTTCTCTTTTGTACTCTCTCTCAGACTCCCAACTCTCAGCTACCAGCCCCTCCCCCAGCTTCTGTGAATTTAAAATGTAATGGAGGAAGTTTTCTCTCACCCTTTCTCCTTTGTACTCTCTCAGACTCCCAACTCTCAGCCAGTAGTTCCTCCCCTAGCTTCTGTGAAGTTAAAATGTAATGGATATAATTGATATAACCAAAGCAGCAAAATATAGCGACATATTAGATCTGACAGGGAAATTAAAAAGTAGAGAACAATTGGCGGAACAAAATGTAAATATTGATTGGTTGACTTACTTACAATTAAAAACTCGACACAAAAAAGATACTGAGGGTATGGGTATAGAAATGGAAATGCAAAAACTGGATAAAATTTTGATTGGCCCGGACGAAAAAATGATATCAAAACTATATAAATATCTGCTGGAATTCGATAAAATGGAGGAAATTGTCAAGGAACCCATGATAGCATGGGCAAAAAACGTAGGCCACAACATACACTTAGCTGACTGGGAGAAAACATGGAATATAAACTGCAAAATAACTAAGTCAACAGCATACAAAGAGAATTATTATAAAATGTTTTATAGATGGCATTTAGCTCCATCAAGATTGGCCAAAATATACCCAAAAATGAATTCGGCTTGCTGGAAATGTAAAAAAGACGTAGGTACCTTCTTTCATGCGTGGTGGTTGTGTCCTGAAGCAAAGGGCTACTGGAAAAAAGTGCATGCCTGGTTACAAGAAATTACTGAGAGAACAATGGAATTTACCCCAGAATTTTTCCTTCTGGGGATAATGGAAAAACAACATCCAAAAAATATACAATATTTAATACTACATATTACAACTGCGGCAAGAATAACATATGCACAATATTGGAAAGACCATCAAATCCCACCAGAAAATATACTAATGGACAAAATATATAGATGTGCTGAAATGGACATGCTGACTATTCAACTCAAAGGACAATGCGACTCAGAATACTACAAAACATGGACTAGATGGTACAACTGGACTAAAAAAAAGAGGAAAGACTGTGACAACGTGAGAAGAAAACAAAGACAGAAGAGGCTGTAAATTTATGATTTAATGTGCATAATTGAGATATAACAATGTTGTAAAAATGGGTGTAGATCTGTATCAAAATATTCAGATGTTTAATGAAGAAAAATATTAAAAAAAAATTAAAAAAAAATCACTGCCTGACACTCTCAGACTCCCAACTCTCAGCCAGCAGATCCTCCCCTAGCTTCTGTGAAGTTAAAATGTAATTGAGGAGGTTTTTCTCTATTTTTCTCCTTTGTACTCTCTCTCAGACTCCCAACTCTCACCCATCAGCTCCTCCCCCAGCTTCTGTGAAGTTAAAATGTAATGGAGGAAGTTTTTTCTCTCCCTTTCTCCTTTGTACTCTCGCTCAGACTCCCAACTCTCACCCATCAGCTCCTCCCCCAGCTTCTGTGAAGTTAAATTGTAATGGAGGAAGTTTTTCTCTATTTCTCTCTTTTGTACTCTCTCTCAGACTCCCAACTCTCACCCATCAGCTCCTCCCCCAGCTTCTGTGAAGTTAAAATGTAATGGAGGAAGTTTTTTTCTCTCCCTTTCTCCTTTGTACTCTCGCTCAGACTTCCAACACTCAGCCAGCAGCTCCTCCCCCAGCATGGAGGAAGTTTTTCTCTATTTTTCTCTTTTGTACTCTCTCTCAGACTCCCAACTCTCAGCCACCAGCCCCACCCCTAGCTTCTGTGAAGTTTAAATGTAATGGAGGAAGTTTTTTCTCTCCCATTCTCCTTTGTACTCTCTCTCTCAGACTCCCAACTCTCAGCTATCAGCTCCTCCAACAGTTTCTGTGAAGTTAAAATGTAATGGAGGAAGTTTTTTTCTCTCCCTTTCTCCTTTGTACTCTCGCTCAGACTCCCAACACTCAGCCAGCGGCTCCTCCCCCAGCATGGAGGAAGTTTTTCTCTATTTTTCTCTTTTGTACTCTCTCTCAGACTCCCAACTCTCAGCCACCAACCCCACCCCTAGCTTCTGTGAAGTTAAAATGTAATGGAGGAAGTTTTTCCTCTCCCTTTCTCGTTTGTGCTCTCTCTGACAGATAAGAATAACTCTCATCAGAGGCGAAATAGATCTTTCCCTGGAACTCTGACATTATAAAAAGAAACCGCAGTTTAAAGTTCTAATTAGAAAATATTTATTTCGGTACAAAAACAACAAATTCTCAATGAATTCTCATTAATCACATCTTAGCTATAAAAACAGGTCTTGCTCCTTACAGAAGCTGAAAAAGAAGGACGGATCAAAGAAAGGAATGTACACATGCGTACTAGGAACATATTAATCACGTGCTCAGGAATAAACCATTATATTTGATAGGGATGCATCTCCCTGCATATACATGTAACAGGCAATATAAAATCACTGCCTGACACTCTCAGACTCCCAACTCTCAGCCAGCAGCTCCTCCCCCAGCTTCTGTGAAGTTAAAATGTATTGGAGGAAGTTTTCTCTCTCACTTTCTCCTTTGTACTCTCTCTCAGACTCCCAACTCTCAGCCACCAGCCCCTCCCCCAGCTTCTGTGAATTTAAAATGTAATGAAGGAAGTTTTTTCTCACCCTTTCTCCTTTGTACTCTCTCAGACTCCCAACTCTCAGCCAGCAGTTCCTCCCCTAGCTTCTGTGAAGTTAAAATGTAATGGAGGAGGTTTTTTCTCTCCCTTTCTCCTTTGTACTCTCGCTCAGACTCACAACACTCAGCCAGCAGCTCCTCCCCCAGCATGGAGGAAGTTTTTCTCTATTTTTCTCTTTTGTACTCTCTCTCAGACTCCCAACTCTCAGCCACCAGCCCCACCCCTAGCTTCTGTGAAGTTAAAATGTAATGGAGGAAGTTTTTTCTCTCCTTCTCTCCTTTGTACTCTCTCTCAGACTACCCACTCTCACCCATCAGTTCCTCCCCCAGCTTCTGTGAAGTTAAAATGTAATGGAGGAAGTTTTCTCTCTCACTTTCTCATTTGTACTCTCTCTCAGACTCCCAACTCTCAGCCACCAGCCCCTCCCCCAGCTTCTGTGAATTTAAAATGTAATGGAGGAAGTTTTTTCTCTCCCTTTCTCCTTTGTACTCTCTCTCAGACTCCCAACTCTCAGCCAGCAGCTCCTCCCCCAGCTTTTGTGAGGTTAAAATGTAATGAAGGAGGTTTTTTCTCTCCCTTTCTCCTTTGTACTCTCGCTCAGACTCACAACACTCAGCCAGCATCCACACCCCTAGCTTCTGTGAAGTTAAAATGTAATGGAGGAAGTTTTTTTCTCTCCCTTTCTCCTTTGTACTCTCGCTCAGACTCCCAACACTCAGCCAGCAGCTCCTCCCCCAGCATGGAGGAAGTTTTTCTCTATTTTTCTCTTTTGTACTCTCTCTCAGACTCCCAACTCTCAGCCACCAGCCCCACCCCTAGCTTCTGTGAAGTTAAAATGTAATGGAGGAAGTTTTTTCTCTCCCTTTCTCCTTTGTACTCTTTCTCTCAGACTCCCAACTCACAGCCAGCAGCTCCTCCCCATGCTTCTTTGAAGTTAAAATGTAATGCAGGAAGTTTTCTCTCTCCTTCTCTCCTTTGTACTCTCTCTCAGACTACCCACTCTCACCCATCAGTTCCTCCCCCAGCTTCTGTGAAGTTAAAATGTATTGGAGGAAGTTTTCTCTCTCACTTTCTCATTTGTACTCTCTCTCAGACTCCCAACTCTCAGCCAGCAGCTCCTCCCCCAGCTTTTGTGAGGTTAAAATGTAATGGAGGAGGTTTTTTCTCTCCCTTTCTCCTTTGTACTCTCGCTCAGACTCACAACACTCAGCCAGCATCCACACCCCTAGCTTCTGTGAATTTAAAATGTAATGGAGGAAGTTTTTTTCTCTCCCTTTCTCCTTTGTACTCTCGCTCAGACTCCCAAAACTCAGCCAGCAGCTCCTCCCCCAGCATGGAGGAAGTTTTTCTCTATTTTTCTCTTTTGTACTCTCTCTCAGACTCCCAACTCTCAGCCACCAACCCCACCCCTAGCTTCTGTGAAGTTAAAATGTAATGGAGGAAGTTTTTCCTCTCCCTTTCTCGTTTGTGCTCTCTCTGACAGATAAGAATAACTCTCATCAGAGGCGAAATAGATCTTTCCCTGGAACTCTGACATTATAAAAAGAAACCGGAGTTTAAAGTTCTAATTAGAAAATATTTATTTCGGTACAAAAACAACAAATTCTCAATAAATTCTCATTAATCACATCTTAGCTATAAAAACAGGTCTTGCTCCTTACAGAAGCTGAAAAAGAAGGACGGATCAAAGAAAGGAATGCACACATGCGTACTAGGAACATATTAATCATGTACTCAGGAATAAACCATTATATTTGATAGGGATGCATCTCCCTGCATATACATGTAACAGGCAATATAAAATCACTGCCTGACACTCTCAGACTCCCAACTCACAGCCAGCAGCTCCTCCCCTAGCTTCTGTGAAGTTAAAATGTAATGGAGGAAGTTTTCTCTCTCACTTTCTCCTTTGTACTCTCTCTCAGACTCACACCTCTCAGCCAGCAGATCCTCCCCTAGCTTCTGTGAATTTAAAATGTAATGGAGGATTTTTTTCTCTCCCTTTCTCCTTTGTACTCTATCTCTCAGACTCCCAACTCTCAGCCAGCAGCGCCTCCCCCAACTTCTGTGAAGTTAAAATGTATTGGAGGAAGTTTTCTCTCTCCTTCTCTCCTTTGTACTCTCTCTCAGACTACCCACTCTCACCCATCAGTTCCTCCCCCAGCTTCTGTGAAGTTAAAATGTAATGGAGGAAGTTTTCTCTCTCCCTTTCTCCTTTGTACTCTCGCTCAGACTCACAACACTCAGCCAGCAGCTCCTCCCCCAGCATGGAGGAAGTTTTTCTCTATTTTTCTCTTTTGTACTCTCTCTCAGACTCCCAACTCACAGCCAGCAGCTCCTTCCCATGCTTCTTTGAAGTTAAAATGTAATGCAGGAAGTTTTCTCTCTCCTTCTCTCCTTTGTACTCTCTCTCAGACTACCCACTCTCACCCATCAGTTTCTCCCCCAGCTTCTGTGAAGTTAAAATGTAATGGAGGAAGTTTTCTCTCTCACTTTCTCATTTGTACTCTCTCTCAGACTCCCAACTCTCAGCCACCAGCCCCTCCCCCAGCTTCTGTGAATTTAAAATGTAATGGAGGAAGTTTTTTCTCTCCCTTTCTCCTTTGTACTCTCTCTCAGACTCCCAACTCTCAGCCAGCAGCTCCTCCCCCAGCTTTTGTGAGGTTAAAATGTAATGGAGGAGGTTTTTTCTCTCCCTTTCTCCTTTGTACTCTCGCTCAGACTCACAACACTCAGCCAGCATCCACACCCCTAGCTTCTGTGAAGTTAAAATGTAATGGAGGAAGTTTTCTCTCTCACTTTCTCCTTTGTACTCTCTCTCAGACTCCCAACTCTCAGCCACCAGCCCCTCCCCCAGCATGGAGGAAGTTTCTCTCTATTTTTCTCTTTTGTACTCTTTCTCTCAGACTCCCAACTCTCAGCCAGTAGCTCCTCCCCAAGCGTCTGTGAAGTTAAAATGTAATGGATGAAGTTTTTTCTCTCCCTTTCTCCTTTGTACTCTCTCTCTCTCAGACTCCAAACTCACAGCCAGCAGCGCCTCCCCCAGCTTCTGTGAAGTTAAAATGTATTGGAGGAAGTTTTCTCTCTCACTTTCTCCTTTGTACTCTCTCTCAGACTCCCAACTCTCAGCCACCAGCCCCTCCCCCAGCTTCTGTGAATTTAAAATGTAATGAAGGAAGTTTTTCTCTATTTTTCTCTTTTGTACTCTTTCTCTCAGACTCCCAACTCTCAGCCAGTAGCTCCTCCCCAAGCGTCTGTGAAGTTAAAATGTAATGGATGAAGTTTTTTTTCTCCCTTTCTCCTTTGTACTCTCTCTCTCAGACTCCAAACTCACAGCCAGCAGCGCCTCCCCCAGCTTCTGTGAAGTTAAAATGTATTGGAGGAAGTTTTCTCTCTCACTTTCTCCTTTGTACTCTCTCTCAGACTCCCAACTCTCAGCCACCAGCCCCTCCCCCAGCTTCTGTGAATTTAAAATGTAATGAAGGAAGTTTTTTCTCACCCTTTCTCCTTTGTACTCTCTCAGACTCCCAACTCTCAGCCAGCAGTTCTTCCCCTAGCTTCTGTGAAGTTAAAATGTAATGGAGGAGGTTTTTTCTCTCCCTTTCTCCTTTGTACTCTCGCTCAGACTCACAACACTCAGCCAGCATCCACACCCCTAGCTTCTGTGAAGTTAAAATGTAATGGAGGAAGTTTTTTTCTCTCCCTTTCTCCTTTGTACTCTCGCTCAGACTCCCAACACTCAGCCAGCAGCTCCTCCCCCAGCATGGAGGAAGTTTTTCTCTATTTTTCTCTTTTGTACTCTCTCTCAGACTCCCAACTCTCAGCCATCAACCCCACCCCTAGCTTCTGTGAAGTTAAAATGTAATGGAGGAAGTTTTTTCTCTCCCTTTCTCCTTTGTGCTCTCTCTGACAGATAAGAATAACTCTCATCAGAGGCGAAATAGATCTTTCCCTTGAACTCTGACATTATAAAAAGAAACCGCAGTTTAAAGTTCTAATTAGAAAATATTTATTTCGGTACAAAAACAACAAATTCTCAATAAATTCTCATTAATCACATCTTAGCTATAAAAACAGGTCTTGCTCCTTACAGAAGCTTTAAAAGAAGGACGGATCAAAGAAAGGAATGTACACATGCGTACTAGGAACATATTAATCACATGCTCAGGAATAAACCATTATATTTGATAGGGATGCATCTCCCTGCATATACATGTAACAGGCAATATAAAATCACTGCCTGACACTCTCAGACTCCCAACTCACAGCCAGCAGCTCCTCCCCTAGCTCCTGTGAAGTTAAAATGTGATTGAGGAAGTTTTTCTCTCCCTTTCTCTTTTGTACTCTATCTCTCAGACACCCAACTCTCAGCCAGCAGCGCCTCCCCCAGCTTCTGTAAAGTTAAAATGTATTGGAGGAAATTTTCTCTCTCACTTTCTCCTTTTTACTCTCTCTCAGACTCCCAACTCTCAGCCACCAGCCCCTCCCCCAGCTTCTGTGAATTTAAAATGTAATGAAGGAAGTTTTTTCTCACCCTTTCTCCTTTGTACTCTCCTACTCAGACTCACAACACTCAGCCAGCATCCACACCCCTAGCTTCTGTGAAGTTAAAATGTAATGGAAGAAGTTTTTCTCTATTTTTCTCCTTTGTACTCTCTCTGAGAGTCCCAACTCTCACCCATCAGCTCCTCGCCCAGCTTCTGTGAAGTTAAAATGTAATGGAGGAGGTTTTTCTCTCCCTTTCTCCTTTGTACTCTCGCTCAGACTCCCAACTCTCAGGCAGCAGCTCCACACCCCCAGCTTCTGTAAAGTTAAAATGTAATGCAGGAAGTTTTTTCTCTCCTTCTCTCCTTTGTACTCTCTCTCAGACTACCCACTCTCACCCATCAGTTCCTCCCCCAGCTTCTGTGAAGTTAAAATGTAATGGAGGAAGTTTTCTCTCTCCCTTTCTCCTTTGTACTCTCTCTCAGATTCCCAACACTCAGCCAGCATCCCCACCCCAGCTTCTGTGAAGTTAAAATGTAATGGAGGTGGTTTTTCTCTCCCTTTCTCGTTTGTACTCTCACTCAGACTCCCAACACTCAGCCCTTTCCCAACTCTCACCCATCAGCTCCTCCCCCAGCTTCTGTTTAGTTAAAACATAATGGAGGAGGTTTTTCTCTCCCTTTCTCCTATGTACTCTCTCTCACAGACTCCCAACTCTCAGCCACCAGCCCCTCCCCCAGCTTCTGTGAATTTAAAATGTAATGGAGGAAGTTTTCTCTCTCCCTTTCTCCTTTGTACTCTCTCAGACTCCCAACTCTCAGCCAGTAGTTCCTCCCCTAGCTTCTGTGAAGTTAAAATGTAATTGAGGAGGTTTTTTCTCTCACTTTCTCCTTTGTACTCTCTCTCTCAGACTCCCAACTCTCAGCAAGTAGCTCCTCCCCATGGTTCTTTGAAGTTAAAATGTAATGGAGAAAGATTTTTCTCTCCCTTTCTCCTTTGTACTCTCGCTCAGACTCCCAACACTCAGCCAGCATCCGCACCCCTAGCTTCTGTGAAGTTAAAATGTAATGGAGGAAGTTTTTCTCTATTTCTCTCCTTTGTACTCTCTCTCAGATGCCCAACTCTCACCCTTCAGCTCCTCCCCCAGCTTCTGTGAAGTTAAAATGTAATGGATGAGGTTTTTCTCTACCTTTCTCCTTGTTACTCTCTCTCTCAGACTCCCAACTCTCAGCCAGTAGCTCCTCCCCAAGCTTCTGTGAAGTTAATATGTAATGGAGGAGGTTTTTTCTCTCCCTTTCTCCTTTGTACTCTCGCTCAGACTCCCAACACTCAGCCAGCAGCTCCTCCCCTAGTTTTTGTGAAGTTAAAATGTAATGGAGGAGGTTTTTTCTCAACCTTTCTCCTTTGTACTCTCGCTCAGACTCACAACACTCAGCCAGCATCCACACCACTAGCTTCTGTGAAGTTAAAATGTAATGGAGGAAGTTTTTTTCTCTCCCTTTCTCCTTTGTACTCTCGCTCAGACTCCCAACACTCAGCCAGCAGCTCCTCCCCCAGCATGGAGGAAGTTTTTCTCTATTTTTCTCTTTTGTAGTCTCTCTCAGACTCCCAACTCTCAGCCACCAGCCCCACCCCTAGCTTCTGTGAAGTTTAAATGTAATGGAGGAAGTTTTTTCTCTCCCTTTCTCCTTTGTACTCTTTCTCTCAGACTCCCAACTCTCAGCTATCAGCTCCTCCAACAGTTTCTGTGAAGTTAAAATGTAATGGAGGAAGTTTTTTTCTCTCCCTTTCTCCTTTGTACTCTCGCTCAGACTCCCAACACTCAGCCAGCAGCTCCTCCCCCAGCATGGAGGAAGTTTTTCTCTATTTTTTTCTTTTGTACTCTCTCTCAGACTCCCAACTCTCAGCCACCAACCCCACCCCTAGCTTCTGTGAAGTTAAAATGTAATGGAGGAAGTTTTTCCTCTCCCTTTCTCGTTTGTGCTCTCTCTGACAGATAAGAATAACTCTCATCAGAGGCGAAATAGATCTTTCCCTGGAACTCTGACATTATAAAAAGAAACCGCAGTTTAAAGTTCTAATTAGAAAATATTTATTTCGGTACAAAAACAACAAATTCTCAATAAATTCTCATTAATCACATCTTAGCTATAAAAACAGGTCTTGCTCCTTACAGAAGCTGAAAAAGAAGGAGGGATCAAAGAAAGGAATGTACACATGCGTACTAGGAACATATTAATCACATGCTCAGGAATAAACCATTATATTTGATAGGGATGCATCTCCCTGCATATACATGTAACAGGCAATATAAAATCACTGCCTGACACTCTCAGACTCCCAACTCACAGCCAGCAGCTCCTCCCCTAGCTTCTGTGAAGTTAAAATGTAATGGAGGAAGTTTTCTCTCTCACTTTCTCCTTTGTACTCTCTCTGAGACTCCCAACTCTCACCCATCAGCTCCTCCCCCAGCTTCTGTGAAGTTAAAATGTAATGGAGGAGGTTTTTCTCTCCCTTTCTCCTTTGTACTCTCACTCAGACTCACAACACTCAGCCAGCATCCACACCCCTAGCTTCTGTGAAGTTAAAATGTAATGGAAGAAGTTTTTCTCTATTTCTCTCCTTTGTACTCTCTCTCAGACTCCCAACTCTCACCCATCAGCTCCTCCCCCAGCTTCTGTGAAGTTAAAATGTAATGGAGGAGGTTTTTCTCTCCCTTTCTCCTTTGTACTCTCACTCAGACTCCCAACTCTCAGGCAGCAGCTCCACACCCCCAGCTTCTGTGAAGTTAAAATGTAATGCAGGAAGTTTTTTCTCTCCTTCTCTCCTTTGTACTCTCTCTCAGACTACCCACTCTCACCCATCAGTTCCTCCCCCAGCTTCTGTGAAGTTAAAATGTAATGGAGGAAGTTTTCTCTCTCCCTTTCTCCTTTGTACTCTCTCTCAGATTCCCAACACTCAGCCAGCATCCCCACCCCAGCTTCTGTGAAGTTAAAATGTAATGGAGGTGGTTTTTCTCTCCCTTTCTCGTTTGTACTCTCACTCAGACTCCCAACACTCAGCCCTTTCCCAACTCTCACCCATCAGCTCCTCCCCCATCTTCTGTTTAGTTAAAACGTAATGGAGGAGGTTTTTCTCTCCCTTTCTCCTATGTACTCTCTCTCTCAGACTCCCAACTCTCACCCATCAGCTGCTCCCCCAGCTTCTGTGAAGTTAAAATGTAATGGAGGAGGTTTTTCTCTATTTTTCTCTTTTGTACTCTCTCTCAGACTCCCAACTCTCAGCTTCCAGCCCCTCCCCCAGCTTCTGTGAATTTAAAATGTAATGGAGGAAGTTTTCTCTCACCCTTTCTCCTTTGTACTCTCTCAGACTCCCAACTCTCAGCCAGTAGTTCCTCCCCTAGCTTCTGTGAAGTTAAAATGTAATGGATATAATTGATATAACCAAAGCAGCAAAATATAGCGACATATTAGATCTGACAGGGAAATTAAAAAGTAGAGAACAATTGGCGGAACAAAATATAAATATTGATTGGTTGACTTACTTACAATTAAAAACTCGACATAAAAAAGATACTGAGGGTATGGGTATAGAAATGGAAATGCAAAAACTGGATAAAATTTTGATTGGCCCGGACGAAAAAATGATATCAAAACTATATAAATATCTGCTGGAATTCGATAAAATGGAGGAAATTGTCAAGGAACCCATGATAGCATGGGCAAAAAACGTAGGCCACAACATACACTTAGCTGACTGGGAGAAAACATGGAATATAAACTGCAAAATAACTAAGTCAACAGCATACAAAGAGAATTATTATAAAATGTTTTATAGATGGCATTTAGCTCCATCAAGATTGGCCAAAATATACCCAAAAATGAATTCGGCTTGCTGGAAATGTAAAAAAGACGTAGGTACCTTCTTTCATGCGTGGTGGTTGTGTCCCGAAGCAAAGGGCTACTGGAAAAAAGTGCATGCCTGGTTACAAGAAATTACTGAGAGAACAATGGAATTTACCCCAGAATTTTTCCTTCTGGGGATAATGGAAAAACAACATCCAAAAAATATACAATATTTAATACTACATATTACAACTGCGGCAAGAATAACATATGCACAATATTGGAAAGACAATCAAATCCCACCAGAAAATATACTAATGGACAAAATATATAGATGTGCTGAAATGGACATGCTGACTATTCAACTCAAAGGACAATGCGACTCAGAATACTACAAAACATGGACTAGATGGTACAACTGGACTAAAAAAAAGAGGAAAGACTGTGTGACAACGTGAGAAGAAAACAAAGACAGAAGAGACTGTAAATTTATGATTTAATGTGCATAATTGAGATATAACAATGTTGTAAAAACGGGTGTAGATCTGTATCAAAATATTCAGATGTTTAATGAAGAAAAATATTAAAAAAAAATTAAAAAAAAATCACTGCCTGACACTCTCAGACTCCCAACTCTCAGCCAGCAGATCCTCCCCTAGCTTCTGTGAAGTTAAAATGTAATTGAGGAGGTTTTTCTCTATTTTTCTCCTTTGTACTCTCTCTCAGACTCCCAACTCTCACCCATCAGCTCCTCCCCCAGCTTCTGTGAAGTTAAAATGTAATGGAGGAAGTTTTTTCTCTCCCTTTCTCCTTTGTACTCTCGCTCAGACTCCCAACTCTCACCCATCAGCTCCTCCCCCAGCTTCTGTGAAGTTAAATTGTAATGGAGGAAGTTTTTCTCTATTTCTCCCTTTTGTACTCTCTCTCAGACTCCCAACTCTCACCCATCAGCTCCTCCCCCAGCTTCTGTGAAGTTAAAATGTAATGGAGGAAGTTTTTTTCTCTCCCTTTCTCCTTTGTACTCTCGCTCAGACTTCCAACACTCAGCCAGCAGCTCCTCCCCCAGCATGGAGGAAGTTTTTCTCTATTTTTCTCTTTTGTACTCTCTCTCAGACTCCCAACTCTCAGCCACCAGCCCCACCCCTAGCTTCTGTGAAGTTTAAATGTAATGGAGGAAGTTTTTTCTCTCCCATTCTCCTTTGTACTCTCTCTCTCAGACTCCCAACTCTCAGCTATCAGCTCCTCCAACAGTTTCTGTGAAGTTAAAATGTAATGGAGGAAGTTTTTTTCTCTCCCTTTCTCCTTTGTACTCTCGCTCAGACTCCCAACACTCAGCCAGCGGCTCCTCCCCCAGCATGGAGGAAGTTTTTCTCTATTTTTCTCTTTTGTACTCTCTCTCAGACTCCCAACTCTCAGCCACCAACCCCACCCCTAGCTTCTGTGAACTTAAAATGTAATGGAGGAAGTTTTTCCTCTCCCTTTCTCGTTTGTGCTCTCTCTGACAGATAAGAATAACTCTCATCAGAGGCGAAATAGATCTTTCCCTGGAACTCTGACATTATAAAAAGAAACCGCAGTTTAAAGTTCTAATTAGAAAATATTTATTTCGGTACAAAAACAACAAATTCTCAATGAATTCTCATTAATCACATCTTAGCTATAAAAACAGGTCTTGCTCCTTACAGAAGCTGAAAAAGAAGGACGGATCAAAGAAAGGAATGTACACATGCGTACTAGTAACATATTAATCACGTGCTCAGGAATAAACCATTATATTTGATAGGGATGCATCTCCCTGCATATACATGTAACAGGCAATATAAAATCACTGCCTGACACTCTCAGACTCCCAACTCACAGCCAGCAGCTCCTCCCCTAGCTTCTGTGAAGTTAAAATGTAATGGAGGAGGTTTTTCTCTCCCTTTCTCCTTTGTACTCTCACTCAGACTCACAACCCTCAGCCAGCATCCCCACCCCTAGTTTCTAGTTAAAATGTAATGGAGGAAGTTTTTCTCTATTTTTCTCCTTTGTACTCTCTCTCAGACTCCCAACTCTCAGCCAGTAGTTCCTCTCCTAGCTTCTGTGAAGTTAAAATGTAATGGAGGAGGTTTTTTCTCTCACTTTCTTCTTTGTACTCTCTCTCTCAGACTCCCAACTCTCAGCAAGTAGCTCCTCCCCATGGTTCTTTGAAGTTAAAATGTAATGGAGAAAGATTTTTCTCTCCCTTTCTCCTTTGTACTCTCACTCAGACTCCCAACCCTCAGCCAGCGGCTCCTCCCCCAGCATGGAGGAAGTTTTTCTCTATTTTTCTCTTTTGTACTCTCTCTCAGACTCCCAACTCTCAGCCACCAACCCCACCCCTAGCTTTTGTGAAGTTAAAATGTAATGGAGGAAGTTTTCTCTCACCCTTTCTCCTTTGTACTCTCTCAGACTCCCAACTCTCAGCCAGTAGTTCCTCCCCTAGCTTCTGTGAAGTTAAAATGTAATGGATATAATTGATATAACCAAAGCAGCAAAATATAGCGACATATTAGATCTGACAGGGAAATTAAAAAGTAGAGAACAATTGGCGGAACAAAATATAAATATTGATTGGTTGACTTACTTACAATTAAAAACTCGACATAAAAAAGATACTGAGGGTATGGGTATAGAAATGGAAATGCAAAAACTGGATAAAATTTTGATTGGCCCGGACGAAAAAATGATATCAAAACTATATAAATATCTGCTGGAATTCGATAAAATGGAGGAAATTGTCAAGGAACCCATGATAGCATGGGCAAAAAACGTAGGCCACAACATACACTTAGCTGACTGGGAGAAAACATGGAATATAAACTGCAAAATAACTAAGTCAACAGCATACAAAGAGAATTATTATAAAATGTTTTATAGATGGCATTTAGCTCCATCAAGATTGGCCAAAATATACCCAAAAATGAATTCGGCTTGCTGGAAATGTAAAAAAGACGTAGGTACCTTCTTTCATGCGTGGTGGTTGTGTCCCGAAGCAAAGGGCTACTGGAAAAAAGTGCATGCCTGGTTACAAGAAATTACTGAGAGAACAATGGAATTTACCCCAGAATTTTTCCTTCTGGGGATAATGGAAAAACAACATCCAAAAAATATACAATATTTAATACTACATATTACAACTGCGGCAAGAATAACATATGCACAATATTGGAAAGACAATCAAATCCCACCAGAAAATATACTAATGGACAAAATATATAGATGTGCTGAAATGGACATGCTGACTATTCAACTCAAAGGACAATGCGACTCAGAATACTACAAAACATGGACTAGATGGTACAACTGGACTAAAAAAAAGAGGAAAGACTGTGTGACAACGTGAGAAGAAAACAAAGACAGAAGAGACTGTAAATTTATGATTTAATGTGCATAATTGAGATATAACAATGTTGTAAAAACGGGTGTAGATCTGTATCAAAATATTCAGATGTTTAATGAAGAAAAATATTAAAAAAAAATTAAAAAAAAATCACTGCCTGACACTCTCAGACTCCCAACTCTCAGCCAGCAGATCCTCCCCTAGCTTCTGTGAAGTTAAAATGTAATTGAGGAGGTTTTTCTCTATTTTTCTCCTTTGTACTCTCTCTCAGACTCCCAACTCTCACCCATCAGCTCCTCCCCCAGCTTCTGTGAAGTTAAAATGTAATGGAGGAAGTTTTTTCTCTCCCTTTCTCCTTTGTACTCTCGCTCAGACTCCCAACTCTCACCCATCAGCTCCTCCCCCAGCTTCTGTGAAGTTAAATTGTAATGGAGGAAGTTTTTCTCTATTTCTCCCTTTTGTACTCTCTCTCAGACTCCCAACTCTCACCCATCAGCTCCTCCCCCAGCTTCTGTGAAGTTAAAATGTAATGGAGGAAGTTTTTTTCTCTCCCTTTCTCCTTTGTACTCTCGCTCAGACTTCCAACACTCAGCCAGCAGCTCCTCCCCCAGCATGGAGGAAGTTTTTCTCTATTTTTCTCTTTTGTACTCTCTCTCAGACTCCCAACTCTCAGCCACCAGCCCCACCCCTAGCTTCTGTGAAGTTTAAATGTAATGGAGGAAGTTTTTTCTCTCCCATTCTCCTTTGTACTCTCTCTCTCAGACTCCCAACTCTCAGCTATCAGCTCCTCCAACAGTTTCTGTGAAGTTAAAATGTAATGGAGGAAGTTTTTTTCTCTCCCTTTCTCCTTTGTACTCTCGCTCAGACTCCCAACACTCAGCCAGCGGCTCCTCCCCCAGCATGGAGGAAGTTTTTCTCTATTTTTCTCTTTTGTACTCTCTCTCAGACTCCCAACTCTCAGCCACCAACCCCACCCCTAGCTTCTGTGAACTTAAAATGTAATGGAGGAAGTTTTTCCTCTCCCTTTCTCGTTTGTGCTCTCTCTGACAGATAAGAATAACTCTCATCAGAGGCGAAATAGATCTTTCCCTGGAACTCTGACATTATAAAAAGAAACCGCAGTTTAAAGTTCTAATTAGAAAATATTTATTTCGGTACAAAAACAACAAATTCTCAATGAATTCTCATTAATCACATCTTAGCTATAAAAACAGGTCTTGCTCCTTACAGAAGCTGAAAAAGAAGGACGGATCAAAGAAAGGAATGTACACATGCGTACTAGTAACATATTAATCACGTGCTCAGGAATAAACCATTATATTTGATAGGGATGCATCTCCCTGCATATACATGTAACAGGCAATATAAAATCACTGCCTGACACTCTCAGACTCCCAACTCACAGCCAGCAGCTCCTCCCCTAGCTTCTGTGAAGTTAAAATGTAATGGAGGAGGTTTTTCTCTCCCTTTCTCCTTTGTACTCTCACTCAGACTCACAACCCTCAGCCAGCATCCCCACCCCTAGTTTCTAGTTAAAATGTAATGGAGGAAGTTTTTCTCTATTTTTCTCCTTTGTACTCTCTCTCAGACTCCCACCTCTCAGCCAGTAGTTCCTCTCCTAGCTTCTGTGAAGTTAAAATGTAATGGAGGAGGTTTTTTCTCTCACTTTCTTCTTTGTACTCTCTCTCTCAGACTCCCACCTCTCAGCCAGCAGATCCTCCCCTAGCTTCTGTGAATTTAAAATGTAATGGAGGATTTTTTTCTCTCCCTTTCTCCTTTGTACTCTATCTCTCAGACTCCCAACTCTCAGCCAGCAGCGCCTCCCCCAGCTTCTATGAAGTTAAAATGTATTGGAGGAAGTTTTCTCTCTCACTTTCTCCTTTGTACTCTCTCTCAGACTCCCACCTCTCATTCAGCAGATCCTCCCCTAGCTTCTGTGAATTTAAAATGTAATGGAGGATTTTTTTCTTTCCCTTTCTCCTTTGTACTCTCTCTCAGACTCCCACCTCTCAGCCAGCAGATCCTCCCCTAGCTTCTGTGAAGTTAAAATGTAATGGAGGTGGTTTTTCTCTCCCTTTCTCGTTTGTACTCTCACTCAGACTCCCAACACTCAGCCCTTTCCCAACTCTCACCCATCAGCTCCTCCCCCATCTTCTGTTTAGTTAAAACGTAATGGAGGAGGTTTTTCTCTCCCTTTCTCCTATGTACTCTCTCTCTCAGACTCCCAACTCTCACCCATCAGCTCCTCCCCCAGCTTCTGTGAAGTTAAAATGTAATGGAGGAGGTTTTTCTCTATTTTTCTCTTTTGTACTCTCTCTCACACTCCCAACTCTCAGCCACCAGCCCCTCCCCCAGCTTCTGTGAATTTAAAATGTAATGGAGGAAGTTTTCTCTCTCCCTTTCTCCTTTGTACTCTCTCAGACTCCCAACTCTCAGCCAGTAGTTCCTCTCCTAGCTTCTGTGAAGTTAAAATGTAATGGAGGAGGTTTTTTCTCTCACTTTCTCCTTTGTACTCTCTCTCTCAGACTCCCAACTCTCAGCAAGTAGCTCCTCCCCATGGTTCTTTGAAGTTAAAATGTAATGGAGAAAGATTTTTCTCTCCCTTTCTCCTTTGTACTCTCACTCAGACTCCCAACCCTCAGCCAGCATCCCCACCCCTAGCTTCTGCGAAGTTAAAATGTAATGGAGGAAGTTTTTCTCTATTTTTCTCCTTTGTACTGTCTCTCAGACTCCCAACTCTCACCCATCAGCTCCTCCCCCAGCTTCTGTGAAGTTAAAATGTAATGGAGGAGGTTTTTCTCTCCCTTTCTCCTTTGTACTCTCGCTCAGACTCCCAACTCTCAGGCAGCAGCTCCACACCCCCAGCTTCTGTGAAGTTAAAATGTAATGCAGGAAGTTTTTTCTCTCCTTCTCTCCTTTGTACTCTCTCTCAGACTACCCACTCTCACCCTCAGTTCCTCCCCCAGCTTCTGTGAAGTTAAAATGTAATGGAGGAAGTTTTCTCTCTCCCTTTCTCCTTTGTACTCTCTCTCAGATTCCCAACACTCAGCCAGCATCCCCACCCCAGCTTCTGTGAAGTTAAAATGTAATGGAGGTGGTTTTTCTCTCCCTTTCTCGTTTGTACTCTCACTCAGACTCCCAACACTCAGCCCTTTCCCAACTCTCACCCATCAGCTCCTCCCCCATCTTCTGTTTAGTTAAAACGTAATGGAGGAGGTTTTTCTCTCCCTTTCTCCTATGTACTCTCTCTCTCAGACTCCCAACTCTCACCCATCAGCTGCTCCCCCAGCTTCTGTGAAGTTAAAATGTAATGGAGGAGGTTTTTCTCTATTTTTCTCTTTTGTACTCTCTCTCAGACTCCCAATTCTCAGCCACCAGCCCCTCCCCCAGCTTCTGTGAATTTAAAATGTAATGGAGGAAGTTTTCTCTCTCCCTTTCTCCTTTGTACTCTCTCAGACTCCCAACTCTCAGCCAGTAGCTCCTCCCCAAGCTTCTGTGAAGTTAAAATGTAATGGAGGAGGTTTTTTCTCTCCCTTTCTCCTTTGTACTCTCGCTCAGACTCCCAACACTCAGCCAGCAGCTCCTCCCCCAGCATGGAGGAAGTTTTTCTCTATTTTTCTCTTTTGTACTCTCTCTCAGACTCCCAACTCTCAGCCACCAACCCCACCCCTAGCTTCTGTGAAGTTAAAATGTAATGGAGGAAGTTTTTCCTCTCCCTTTCTCGTTTGTGCTCTCTCTGACAGATAAGAATAACTCTCATCAGAGGCGAAATAGATCTTTCCCTGGAACTCTGAAATTATAAAAAGAAACCGCAGTTTAAAGTTCTAATTAGAAAATATTTATTTCGGTACAAAAACAACAAATTCTCAATAAATTCTCATTAATCACATCTTAGCTATAAAAACAGGTCTTGCTCCTTACAGAAGCTGAAAAATAAGGACGGATCAAAGAAAGGAATGTACACATGCGTACTAGGAACATATTAATCACATGCTCAGGAATAAACCATTATATTTGATAGGGATGCATTTCGCTGCATATACATGTAACAGGCAATATAAAATCACTGCCTAACACTCTCAGACTCCCAACTCACAGCCAGCAGCTCCTCCCCTAGCTTCTGTGAAGTTAAAATGTAATGGAGGAAGTTTTCTCTCTCACTTTCTCCTTTGTACTCTCTCTGAGACTCCCAACTCTCACCCATCAGCTCCTCCCCCAGCTTCTGTGAAGTTAAAATGTAATGGAGGAGGTTTTTCTCTCCCTTTCTCCTTTGTACTCTCACTCAGACTCAAAACACTCAGCCAGCATCCACACCCCTAGCTTCTGTGAAGTTAAAATGTAATGGAAGAAGTTTTTCTCTATTTTTCTCCTTTGTACTGTCTCTCAGACTCCCAACTCTCACCCATCAGCTCCTCCCCCAGCTTCTGTGAAGTTAAAATGTAATGGAGGAGGTTTTTCTCTCCCTTTCTCCTTTGTACTCTCGCTCAGACTCCCAACTCTCAGGCAGCAGCTCCACACCCCCAGCTTCTGTGAAGTTAAAATGTAATGCAGGAAGTTTTCTCTCTCCCTTTCTCCTTTGTACTCTCTCTCAGATTCCCAACACTCAGCCAGCATCCCCACCCCAGCTTCTGTGAAGTTAAAATGTAATGGAGGTGGTTTTTCTCTCCCTTTCTCGTTTGTACTCTCACTCAGACTCCCAACACTCAGCCCTTTCCCAACTCTCACCCATCAGCTCCTCCCCCATCTTCTGTTTAGTTAAAACGTAATGGAGGAGGTTTTTCTCTCCCTTTCTCCTATGTACTCTCTCTCTCAGACTCCCAACTCTCACCCATCAGCTCCTCCCCCAGCTTCTGTGAAGTTAAAATGTAATGGAGGAGGTTTTTCTCTATTTTTCTCTTTTGTACTCTCTCTCACACTCCCAACTCTCAGCCACCAGCCCCTCCCCCAGCTTCTGTGAATTTAAAATGTAATGGAGGAAGTTTTCTCTCTCCCTTTCTCCTTTGTACTCTCTCAGACTCCCAACTCTCAGCCAGTAGTTCCTCTCCTAGCTTCTGTGAAGTTAAAATGTAATGGAGGAGGTTTTTTCTCTCACTTTCTCCTTTGTACTCTCTCTCTCAGACTCCCAACTCTCAGCAAGTAGCTCCTCCCCATGGTTCTTTGAAGTTAAAATGTAATGGAGAAAGATTTTTCTCTCCCTTTCTCCTTTGTACTCTCACTCAGACTCCCAACCCTCAGCCAGCATCCCCACCCCTAGCTTCTGCGAAGTTAAAATGTAATGGAGGAAGTTTTTCTCTAGTTTTTTCCTTTGTACTCTCTCTCAGACTCCTAACTCTCACCCTTCAGCTCCTCCCCCAGCTTCTGTGAAGTTAAAATGTAATGGAGGAGGTTTTTTCTCTCCCTTTCTCCTTTGTGCTCTCTCTGACAGATAAGAATAACTCTCATCAGAGGCGAAATAGATCTTTCCCTGGAACTCTAACATTATAAAAAGAAACCGCAGTTTAAAGTTCTAATTAGAAAATATTTATTTCGGTACAAAAACAACAAATTCTCAATAAATTCTCATTAATCACATCTTAGCTATAAAAACAGGTCTTGCTCCTTACAGAAGCTGAAAAAGAAGGACGGATCAAAGAAAGGAATGCACACATGCGTACTAGGAACATATTAATCACATGCTCAGGAATAAACCATTATATTTGATAGGGATGCATCTCCCTGCATATACATGTAACAGGCAATATAAAATCACTGCCTGACACTCTCAGACTCCCAACTCCCAGCCAGCAGCTCCTCCCCTAGTTTCTGTGAAGTTAAAATGTAATGGAGGAAGTTTTCTCTCTCACTTTCTCCTTTGTACTCTCTCTCAGACTCCCACCTCTCAGCCAGCAGATCCTCCCCTAGCTTCTGTGAATTTAAAATGTAATGGAGGATTTTTTTCTCTCCCTTTCTCCTTTGTACTCTATCTCTCAGACTCCCAACTCTCAGCCAGCAGCTCCTCCCCCAGCTTCTGTGAAGTTAAAATGTATTGGAGGAAGTTTTCTCTCTCACTTTCTCCTTTGTACTCTCTCTCAGACTCCCACCTCTCAGCCAGCAGATCCTCCCCTAGCTTCTGTGAATTTAAAATGTAATGGAGGATTTTTTTCTTTCCCTTTCTCCTTTTTACTCTCTCTCAGACTCCCACCTCTCAGCCAGCAGATCCTCCCCTAGCTTCTGTGAAGTTAAAAGGTAATTGAGGAGGTTTTTCTCTATTTTTCTCCTTTGTACTCTCTCTCAGACTACCCACTCTCACCCATCAGTTCCTCCCCCAGCTTCTGTGAAGTTAAAATGTAATGGAGGAAGTTTTCTCTCTCCCTTTCTCCTTTGTACTCTCTCTCAGATTCCCAACACTCAGCCAGCATCCCCACCCCAGCTTCTGTGAAGTTAAAATGTAATGGAGGTGGTTTTTCTCTCCCTTTCTCGTTTGTACTCTCACTCAGACTCCCAACACTCAGCCCTTTCCCAACTCTCACCCATCAGCTGCTCCCCCATCTTCTGTTTAGTTAAAACGTAATGGAGGAGGTTTTTCTCTCCCTTTCTCCTATGTACTCACTCTCTCAGACTCCAAACTCACAGGCAGCAGCTCCTCCCCTAGCTTCTGTGAAGTTAAAATGTAATGGAGGAAGTTTTTTCTCTCCCTTTCTCCTTTGTACTCTCACTCAGACTCAAAACACTCAGCCAGCATCCACACCCCTAGCTTCTGTGAAGTTAAAATGTAATGGAAGAAGTTTTTCTCTATTTTTCTCCTTTGTACTCTCTCTGAGACTCCCAACTCTCACCCATCAGCTCCTCCCCCAGCTTCTGTGAAGTTAAAATGTAATGGAGGAGGTTTTTCTCTCCCTTTCTCCATTGTACTCTCGCTCAGACTCCCAACACTCAGCCAGCAGCTCCTCCCCCAGCATGGAGGAAGTTTTTCTCTATTTTTCTCTTTTGTACTCTCTCAGACTCCCAACTCTCAGCCACCAACCCCACCCCTAGCTTCTGTGAAGTTAAAATGTAATGGAGGAAGTTTTTCCTCTCCCTTTCTCGTTTGTGCTCTCTCTGACAGATAAGAATAACTCTCATCAGAGGCGAAATAGATCTTTCCCTGGAACTCTGACATTATAAAAAGAAACCGCAGTTTAAAGTTCTAATTAGAAAATATTTATTTCGGTACAAAAACAACAAATTCTCAATAAATTCTCATTAATCATATCTTAGCTATAAAAACAGGTCTTGCTCCTTACAGAAGCTGAAAAAGAAGGACGGATCAAAGAAAGGAATGTACACATGCGTACTAGGAACATATTAATCACATGCTCAGGAATAAACCATTATATTTGATAGGGATGCATCTCCCTGCATATACATGTAACAGGCAATATAAAATCACTGTCTGACACTCTCAGACTCCCAACTCACAGCCAGCAGCTCCTCCCCTAGCTTCTGTGAAGTTAAAATGTAATGGAGGAAGTTTTCTCTCTCACTTTCTCCTTTGTACTCTCTCTCAGACTCCCACCTCTCAGCCAGCAGATCCTCCCCTAGCTTCTGTGAATTTAAAATGTAAGGGAGGATATTTTTCTCTCCCTTTCTCCTTTGTACTCTCTCAGACTCCCAACTCTCAGCCAGCAGTTCCTCCCCTAGCTTCTGTGAAGTTAAAATGTAATGGAGGAGGTTTTTTCTCAACCTTTCTCCTTTGTACTCTTTCTCAGACTCACAACACTCAGCCAGCATCCACACCCCTAGCTTCTGTGAAGTTAAAATGTAATGGAGGAGGTTTTTCTCTACCTTTCTCCTTTTTACTCTCTCTCTCAGACTCCCAACTCTCAGCCAGTAGCTCCTCCCCAAGCTTCTGTGAAGTTAAAATGTAATGGAGGAGGTTTTTTCTCTCCCTTTCTCCTTTGTACTCTCGCTCAGACTCCCAACACTCAGCCAGCAGCTCCTCCCCCAGCATGGAGGAAGTTTTTCTCTTTTTTTCTCTTTTGTACTCTCTCTCAGACTCCCAACTCTCAGCCACCAACCCCACCCCTAGCTTCTGTGAAGTTAAAATGTAATGGAGGAAGTTTTTCCTCTCCCTTTCTCGTTTGTGCTCTCTCTGACAGATAAGAATAACTCTCATCAGAGGCGAAATAGATCTTTCCCTGGAACTCTGACATTATAAAAAGAAACCACAGTTTAAAGTTCTAATTAGAAAATATTTATTTCGGTACAAAATCAACAAATTCTCAATAAATTCTCATTAATCACATCTTAGCTATAAAAACAGGTCTTGCTCCTTACAGAAGCTGAAAAAGAAGGACGGATCAAAGAAAGGAATGTACACATGCGTACTAGGAACATATTAATCACGTGCTCAGGAATAAACCATTATATTTGATAGGGATGCATCTCCCTGCATATACATGTAACAGGCAATATAAAATCACTGCCTGACACTCTCAGACTCCCAACTCACAGCCAGCAGCTCCTCCCCTAGCTTCTGTGAAGTTAAAATGTAATGGAGGAAGTTTTCCTCTCCCTTTCTCCTTTGTACTCTCTCAGACTCCCAACTCTCAGCCAGCAGTTCCTCCCCCAGCTTCTGTGAATTTAAAATATAATGGAGGAAGTTTTTTCTCTACCTTTCTCCTTTGTACTCTATCTCTCAGACTCCCAACTCTCAGCCAGCAGCGCCTCCCCCAGCTTCTGTGAAGTTAAAATCTATTGGAGGAAGTTTTCTCTCTCACTTTCTCCTTTGTACTCTCTCTCAGACTCCCACCTCTCAGCCAGCAGATCCTCCCCTAGCTTCTGTGAATTTAAAATGTAATGGAGGATTTTTTTCTTTCCCTTTCTCCTTTGTACTCTCTCTCAGACTCCCACCTCTCAGCCAGCAGATCCTCCCCTAGCTTCTGTGAAGTTAAAATGTAATTGAGGAGGTTTTTCTCTATTTTTCTCCTTTGTACTCTCTCTCAGACTCCCAACTCTCACCCATCAGCTCCTCCCCCAGCTTCTGTGAAGTTAAAATGTAATGGAGGAAGTTTTTTCTCTCCATTTCTCCTTTGTACTCTCGCTCAGACTCCCAACACTCAGCCAGCATCCCCACCCCTAGCTTCTGTGAAGTTAAAATGTAATGGAGGAAGTTTTTCTCTATTTCTCTCTTTTGTACTCTCTCTCAGACTCCCAAGTCTCAGCCACCAGCCCCTCCCCCAGCTTCTGTGAATTTAAAATGTAATGAAGGAAGTTTTTTCTCACCCTTTCTCCTTTGTACTCTCTCAGACTCCCAACTCTCAGCCAGCAGTTCCTCCCCTAGCTTCTGTGAAGTTAAAATGTAATGGAGGAGGTTTTTTCTCAACCTTTCTCCTTTGTACTCTCGCTCAGACTCACAACACTCAGCCAGCATCCACACCCCTAGCTTCTGTGAAGTTAAAATGTAATGGAGGAGGTTTTTCTCTACCTTTCTCCTTTTTACTCTCTCTCTCAGACTCCCAACTCTCAGCCAGTAGCTCCTCCCCAAGCTTCTGTGAAGTTAAAATGTAATGGAGGAGGTTTTTTCTCTCCCTTTCTCCTTTGTACTCTCGCTCAGACTCCCAACACTCAGCCAGCAGCTCCTCCCCCAGCATGGAGGAAGTTTTTCTCTATTTTTCTCTTTTGTACTCTCTCTCAGACTCCCAACTCTCAGCCACCAACCCCACCCCTAGCTTCTGTGAAGTTAAAATGTAATGGAGGAAGTTTTTCCTCTCCCTTTCTCGTTTGTGCTCTCTCTGACAGATAAGAATAACTCTCATCAGAGGCGAAATAGATCTTTCCCTGGAACTCTGACATTATAAAAAGAAACCGCAGTTTAAAGTTCTAATTAGAAAATATTTATTTCGGTACAAAAAGAACAAATTCTCAATAAATTCTCATTAATCACATCTTAGCTATAAAAACAGGTCTTGCTCCTTACAGAAGCTGAAAAAGAAGGACGGATCAAAGAAAGGAATGCACACATGCGTACTAGGAACATATTAATCACGTACTCAGGAATAAACCATTATATTTGATAGGGATGCATCTCCCTGTATATACATGTAACAGGCAATATAAAATCACTGCCTGACACTCTCAGACTCCCAACTCTCAGCCAGCAGATCCTCCCCTAGCTTCTGTGAAGTTAAAATGTAATTGAGGAGGTTTTTCTCTATTTTTCTCCTTTGTACTCTCTCTCAGACTCCCAACTCTCACCCATCAGCTCCTCCCCCAGCTTCTGTGAAGTTAAAATGTAATGGAGGAAGTTTTTTCTCTCCCTTTCTCCTTTGTACTCTCGCTCAGACTCCCAACACTCAGCCAGCATCCCCACCCCTAGCTTCTGTGAAGTTAAAATGTAATGGAGGAAGTTTTTCTCTATTTCTCTCCTTTGTACTCTCTCTCAGACGCCCAACTCTCACCCATCAGCTCCTCCCCCAGCTTCTGTGAAGTTAAATTGTAATGGAGGAAGTTTTTCTCTATTTCTCACTTTTGTACTCTCTCTCAGACTCCCAACTCTCACCCATCAGCTCCTCCCCCAGCTTCTGTGAAGTTAAAATGTAATGGAGGAAGTTTTTTTCTCTCCCTTTCTCCTTTGTACTCTCGCTCAGACTTCCAACACTCAGCCAGCAGCTCCTCCCCCAGCATGGAGGAAGTTTTTCTCTATTTTTCTCTTTTGTACTCTCTCTCAGACTCCCAACTCTCAGCCACCAGCCCCACCCCTAGCTTCTGTGAAGTTTAAATGTAATGGAGGAAGTTTTTTCTCTCCCTTTCTCCTTTGTACTCTTTCTCTCAGACTCCCAACTCTCAGCTATCAGCTCCTCCAACAGTTTCTGTGAAGTTAAAATGTAATGGAGGAAGTTTTTTTCTCTCACTTTCTCCTTTGTACTCTCGCTCAGACTCCCAACACTCAGCCAGCGACTCCTCCCCCAGCATGGAGGAAGTTTTTCTCTATTTTTCTCTTTTGTACTCTCTCTCAGACTCCCAACTCTCAGCCACCAACCCCACCCCTAGCTTCTGTGAAGTTAAAATGTAATGGAGGAAGTTTTTCCTCTCCCTTTCTCGTTTGTGCTCTCTCTGACAGATAAGAATAACTCTCATCAGAGGCGAAATAGATCTTTCCCTTGAACTCTGACATTATAAAAAGAAACCGCAGTTTAAAGTTCTAATTAGAAAATATTTATTTCGGTACAAAATCAACAAATTCTCAATAAATTCTCATTAATCACATCTTAGCTATAAAAACAGGTCTTGCTCCTTACAGAAGCTGAAAAAGAAGGACGGATCAAAGAAAGGAATGCACACATGCGTAATAGGAACATATTAATCATGTACTCAGGAATAAACCATTATATTTGATAGGGATGCATCTCCCTGCATATACATGTAACAGGCAATATAAAATCACTGCCTGACACTCTCAGACTCCCAACTCTCAGCCAGCAGTTCCTCCCCCAGCTTCTGTGAATTTAAAATATAATTGAGGAAATTTTTTCTCTCCCTTTCTCCTTTGTACTCTATCTCTCAGACTCCCAACTCTCAGCCAGCAGCGCCCCCCCCAGCTTCTGTGAAGTTAAAATGTATTGGAGGAAGTTTTCTCTCTCACTTTCTCCTTTGTACTCTTGCTCAGACTCCCAACTCTCAGCCAGTAGCTCCTCCCCATGGTTCTTTGAAGTTAAAATGTAATGGAGAAAGTTTTTTTCTCCCTTTCTCCTTTGTACTCTCGCTCAGACTCCCAACTCTCAGGCAGCAGCTCCACACCCCCAGCTTCTGTGAAGTTAAAATGTAATGGAGGAGGTTTTTTCTCTCCCTTTCTCCTTTGTACTCTCTCTCTCAGACTCCCAACTCTCAGCCAGCAGTTCCTCCCCTAGCTTCTGTGAATTTAAAATGTAATGGAGGAAGTTTTTTCTCTACCCTTTCTCCTTTGTACTCTCTCAGACTCCCAACTCTCAGCCAGCAGCTCCTCCCCTAGCTTCTGTGAAGTTAAAATGTAATGGAGGAGGTTTTTCTCTATTTTTCTCCTTTGTACTCTCTCTCAGACTCCCAACTCTCAGCCAGCAGCTTTTCCCCTAGCTTCTGTGAAGTTAAAATGTAATGCAGGAAGTTTTTCTCTCCCTTTCTCCTTTGTACTCTCTCTCAGACTCCCAACTCTCAGCCAGCAGCTCCTCCCCTAGCTTCTGTGAAGTTAAAATGTAATGGAGGAAGTTTTTCTCTCCCTTTCTCCTTTGTACTCTCTCAGACTCCCAACTCTCAGCCAGCAGTTCCTCCCCCAGCTTCTGTGAAGTTAAAATGTAATGGAGGAAGTTTTTCTCTATTTCTCTCATTTGAACTCTCTCTCAGACTCCCAACTCTCACCCATCAGCTCCTCCTCCAGCTTCTGTGAAGTTAAAATGTAATTGAGGAGGTTTTTCTCTCCCTTTCTCCTTTGTACTCTCTCTCAGACTCCCAACCCTCAGCCAGCATCCCCACCCCTAGCTTCTGTGAAGTTAAAATGTAATGGAGGGAGTTTTTCTCTATTTTTCTCTTTTGTACTCTTTCTCTCAGACACCCAACTCTCAGCCAGTAGCTCCTCCCCAAGCGTCTGTGAAGTTAAAATGTAATGGATGAAGTTTTTTCTCTCCTTTCTCCTTTGTACTCTCTCTCAGACTCCCAACTCTCAGCCACCAGCCCCTCCCCCAGCTTCTGTGAATTTAAAATGTAATGGAGGAGGTTTTTCTCTCCCTTTCTCCTTTGTACTCTTGCTCAGACTCACAACACTCAGCCAGCATCCACACCCCTAGCTTCTGTGAATTTAAAATGTAATGAAGGAAGTTTTTTTTCACCCTTTCTCCTTTGTACTATCACTCAGACTCACAACACTCAGCCAGCAACCACACCCCTAGCTTCTGTGAAGTTAAAATGTAATGGAAGAAGTTTTTCTCTATTTTTCTTCTTTGTACTCTCTCTCAGACTCCCAACTCTCACCCATCAGCTCCTCCCCCAGCTTCTGTGAAGTTAAAATGTAATGGAGGAGGTTTTTCTCTCCCTTTCTCCTTTGTACTCTCACTCAGACTCCCAACTCTCAGGCAGCAGCTCCAAACCCCCAGCTTCTGTGAAGTTAAAATGTAATGCAGGAAGTTTTCTCTCTCCCTTTCTCCTTTGTACTCTCTCTCAGACTCCAAACTCTCACCCATCAGCTCCTCCCCCAGCTTCTGTGAAGTTAAAATGTAATGGAGGTGGTTTTCCTCTCCCTTTCTCATTTGTACTCTCACTCAGACTCCCAACACTCAGCCCTTTCCCAACTCTCACCCATCAGCTCCTCCCCCAGCTTCTGCTTAGTTAAAACGTAATGGAGGAGGTTTTTCTCTCCCTTTCTCCTTTGTAATCTCACTCAGACTCCCAACCCTCAGCCAACATCCCCACCCCTAGCTTCTGCGAAGTTAAAATGTAATGGAGGAAGTTTTTTCTCTACCCTTTCTCCTTTGTACTCTCTCAGACTCCCAACTCTCAGCCAGCAGCTCCTTCCCTAGCTTCTGTGAAGTTAAAATGTAATGGAGGAGGTTTTTCTCTATTTTTCTCCTTTGTACTCTCTCTCAGACTCCCAACTCTCAGCCAGCAGCTTTTCCCCTAGCTTCTGTGAAGTTAAAATGTAATGGAGGACGTTTTTCTCTATTTTTCTCCTTTGTACTCTGTCTCAGACACCCAACTCTCAGCCAGCAGCTTTTCCCCTAGCTTCTGTGAAGTTAAAATGTAATGCAGGAAGTTTTTCTCTCCCTTTCTCCTATGTACTCTCTCTCAGACTCCCAACTCTCAGCCAGCAGCTCCTCCCCTAGCTTCTGTGAAGTTAAAATGTAATGGAGGAAGTTTTTCTCTCCCTTTCTCCTTTGTACTCTCTCAGACTCCCAACTCTCAGCCAGCAGTTCCTCCCCCAGCTTCTGTGAATTTAAAATGTAATGGAGGAAGTTTTTTCTCACCCTTTCTACTTTGTACTCTCTCAGACTCCCAACTCTCAGTCAGCAGCTCCTCCTCCAGCTTCTGTGAAGTTAAAATGTAATGGAGGAAGTTTTTCTCTATTTTTCTCTTTTGTACTCTTTCTCTCAGACTCCCAACTCTCAGCCAGTAGCTCCTCCCCAAGCGTCTGTGAAGTTAAAATGTAATGGATGAAGTTTTTTCTCTCCCTTCTCCTTTGTACTCTCTCTCTCAGACTCCAAACTCACAGCCAGCAGCTCCTCCCCTAGCTTCTGTGAAGTTAAAATGTAATGGAGGAAGTTTTTCTCTCCCTTTCTCCTTTGTACTCTCTCTCAGACTCCCAACTCTCAGCCACCAGCCCCTCCCCCAGCTTCTGTGAATTTAAAATGTAATGGAGGAGGTTTTTCTCTCCCTTTCTCCTTTGTACTCTTGCTCAGACTCACAACACTCAGCCAGCATCCACACCCCTAGCTTCTGTGAATTTAAAATGTAATGGAAGAAGTTTTTCTCTATTTTTCTTCTTTGTACTCTCTCTCAGACTCCCAACTCTCACCCATCAGCTCCTCCCCCAGCTTCTGTGAAGTTAAAATGCAATGGAGGAGGTTTTTCTCTCCCTTTCTCCTTTGTACTCTCGCTCAGACTCCCAACTCTCAGGCAGCAGCTCCACACCCCCAGCTTCTGTGAAGTTAAAATGTAATGCAGGAAGTTTTCTCTCTCCCTTTCTCCTTTGTACTCTCTCTCAGACTCCAAACTCTCACCCATCAGCTCCTCCCCCAGCTTCTGTGAAGTTAAAATGTAATGGAGGTGGTTTTTCTCTCCCTTTCTCATTTGTACTCTCACTCAGACTCCCAACACTCAGCCCTTTCCCAACTCTCACCCATCAGCTCCTCCCCCAGCTTCTGTTTAGTTAAAACGTAATGGATGAGGTTTTTCTCTCCCTTTCTCCTTTGTAATCTCACTCAGACTCCCAACCCTCAGCCAGCATCCCCACCCCTAGCTTCTGCGAAGTTAAAATGTAATGGAGGAAGTTTTTTCTCTACCCTTTCTCCTTTGTACTCTCTCAGACTCCCAACTCTCAGCCAGCAGCTTTTCCCCTAGCTTCTGTGAAGTTAAAATGTAATGCAGGAAGTTTTTCTCTCCCTTTCTCCTTTGTACTCTCTCTCAGACTCCCAACTCTCAGCCAGCAGCTTTTCCCCTAGCTTCTGTGAAGTTAAAATGTAATGGAGGAAGTTTTTCTCTATTTTTCTCTTTTGTACTCTCTCTCAGACTCCCAACTCTCAGCCAGCAGCTCCTCCCCTAGCTTCTGTGAAGTTAAAATGTAATGGAGGAAGTTTTTCTCTCCCTTTCTCCTTTGTACTCTCTCAGACTCCCAACTCTCAGCCAGCAGTTCCTCCCCCAGCTTCTGTGAATTTAAAATGTAATGGAGGAAGTTTTTTCTCAACCTTTCTACTGTGTACTCTCTCAGACTCCCAACTCTCAGTCAGCAGCGCCTCCCCCAGCTTCTGTGAAGTTAAAATGTAATGGAGGAAGTTTTTCTCTATTTCTCTCATTTGAACTCTCTCTCAGACTCCCAACTCTCACCCATCAGCTCCTCCTCCAGCTTCTGTGAAGTTAAAATGTAATTGAGGAGGTTTTTCTCTCCCTTTCTCCTTTGTACTCTCTCTCAGACTCCCAACCCTCAGCCAGCATCCCCACCCCTAGCTTCTGTGAAGTTAAAATGTAATGGAGGAAGCTTTTTCTCTCCCTTTCTCCTTTGTGCAATCTCTGACAGATAAGAATAACTCTCATCAGAGGCGAAATAGATCTTTCCCTGGAACTCCGACATTATAAAAAGAAACCGCAGTTTAAAGTTCTAATTAGAAAATATTTATTTCGGTACAAAAACAACAAATTCTCAATAAATTCTCATTAATCACATCTTAGCTATAAAAACAGGTCTTGCTCCTTACAGAAGCTGAAAAAGAAGGACGGATCAAAGAAAGGAATGCACACATGCATACTAGGAACATATTAATCACGTACTCAGGAATAAACCATTATATTTGATAGGGATGCATCTCCCTGTATATACATGTAACAGGCAATATAAAATCACTGCCTGACACTCTCAGACTCCCAACTCTCAGCCAGCAGATCCTCCCCTAGCTTCTGTGAAGTTAAAATGTAATTGAGGAGGTTTTTCTCTATTTTTCTCCTTTGTACTCTCTCTCAGACTCCCAACTCTCACCCATCAGCTCCTCCCCCAGCTTCTGTGAAGTTAAAATGTAATGGAGGAAGTTTTTTCTCTCCCTTTCTCCTTTGTACTCTCGCTCAGACTCCCAACACTCAGCCAGCATCCCCACCCCTAGCTTCTGTGAAGTTAAAATGTAATGGAGGAAGTTTTTCTCTATTTCTCTCCTTTGTACTCTCTCTCAGACTCCCAACTCTCACCCATCAGCTCCTCCCCCAGCTTCTGTGAAGTTAAATTGTAATGGAGGAAGTTTTTCTCTATTTCTCTCTTTTGTACTCTCTCTCAGACTCCCAACTCTCACCCATCAGCTCCTCCCCCAGCTTCTGTGAAGTTAAAATGTAATGGAGGAAGTTTTTTTCTCTCCCTTTCTCCTTTGTACTCTCGCTCAGACTTCCAACACTCAGCCAGCAGCTCCTCCCCCAGCATGGAGGAAGTTTTTCTCTATTTTTCTCTTTTGTACTCTCTCTCAGACTCCCAACTCTCAGCCACCAGCCCCACCCCTAGCTTCTGTGAAGTTTAAATGTAATGGAGGAAGTTTTTTCTCTCCCTTTCTCCTTTGTACTCTTTCTCTCAGACTCCCAACTCTCAGCTATCAGCTCCTCCAACAGTTTCTGTGAAATTAAAATGTAATGGAGGAAGTTTTTTTCTCTCACTTTCTCCTTTGTACTCTCGCTCAGACTCCCAACACTCAGCCAGCGGCTCCTCCCCCAGCATGGAGGAAGTTTTTCTCTATTTTTCTCTTTTGTACTCTCTCTCAGACTCCCAACTCTCAGCCACCAACCCCACCCCTAGCTTCTGTGAAGTTAAAATGTAATGGAGGAAGTTTTTCCTCTCCCTTTCTCGTTTGTGCTCTCTCTGACAGATAAGAATAACTCTCATCAGAGGCGAAATAGATCTTTCCCTTGAACTCTGACATTATAAAAAGAAACCGCAGTTTAAAGTTCTAATTAGAAAATATTTATTTCGGTACAAAATCAACAAATTCTCAATAAATTCTCATTAATCACATCTTAGCTATAAAAACAGGTCTTGCTCCTTACAGAAGCTGAAAAAGAAGGACGGATCAAAGAAAGGAATGTACACATGCGTACTAGGAACATATTAATCACGTGCTCAGGAATAAACCATTATATTTGATAGGGATGCATCTCCCTGCATATACATGTAACAGGCAATATAAAATCACTGCCTGACACTCTCAGACTCCCAACTCACAGCCAGCAGCTCCTCCCCTAGCTTCTGTGAAGTTAAAATGTAATGGAGGAAGTTTTCCTCTCCCTTTCTCCTTTGTACTCTCTCAGACTCCCAACTCTCAGCCAGCAGTTCCTCCCCCAGCTTCTGTGAATTTAAAATATAATGGAGGAAGTTTTTTCTCTACCTTTCTCCTTTGTACTCTATCTCTCAGACTCCCAACTCTCAGCCAGCAGCGCCTCCCCCAGCTTCTGTGAAGTTAAAATCTATTGGAGGAAGTTTTCTCTCTCACTTTCTCCTTTGTACTCTCTCTCAGACTCCCACCTCTCAGCCAGCAGATCCTCCCCTAGCTTCTGTGAATTTAAAATGTAATGGAGGATTTTTTTCTTTCCCTTTCTCCTTTGTACTCTCTCTCAGACTCCCACCTCTCAGCCAGCAGATCCTCCCCTAGCTTCTGTGAAGTTAAAATGTAATTGAGGAGGTTTTTCTCTATTTTTCTCCTTTGTACTCTCTCTCAGACTCCCAACTCTCACCCATCAGCTCCTCCCCCAGCTTCTGTGAAGTTAAAATGTAATGGAGGAAGTTTTTTCTCTCCATTTCTCCTTTGTACTCTCGCTCAGACTCCCAACACTCAGCCAGCATCCCCACCCCTAGCTTCTGTGAAGTTAAAATGTAATGGAGGAAGTTTTTCTCTATTTCTCTCTTTTGTACTCTCTCTCAGACTCCCAACTCTCAGCCACCAGCCCCTCCCCCAGCTTCTGTGAATTTAAAATGTAATGAAGGAAGTTTTTTCTCAACCTTTCTCCTTTGTACTCTCGCTCAGACTCACAACACTCAGCCAGCATCCACACCCCTAGCTTCTGTGAAGTTAAAATGTAATGGAGGAGGTTTTTCTCTACCTTTCTCCTTTTTACTCTCTCTCTCAGACTCCCAACTCTCAGCCAGTAGCTCCTCCCCAAGCTTCTGTGAAGTTAAAATGTAATGGAGGAGGTTTTTTCTCTCCCTTTCTCCTTTGTACTCTCGCTCAGACTCCCAACACTCAGCCAGCAGCTCCTCCCCCAGCATGGAGGAAGTTTTTCTCTATTTTTCTCTTTTGTACTCTCTCTCAGACTCCCAACTCTCAGCCACCAACCCCACCCCTAGCTTCTGTGAAGTTAAAATGTAATGGAGGAAGTTTTTCCTCTCCCTTTCTCGTTTGTGCTCTCTCTGACAGATAAGAATAACTCTCATCAGAGGCGAAATAGATCTTTCCCTGGAACTCTGACATTATAAAAAGAAACCGCAGTTTAAAGTTCTAATTAGAAAATATTTATTTCGGTACAAAAAGAACAAATTCTCAATAAATTCTCATTAATCACATCTTAGCTATAAAAACAGGTCTTGCTCCTTACAGAAGCTGAAAAAGAAGGACGGATCAAAGAAAGGAATGCACACATGCGTACTAGGAACATATTAATCACGTACTCAGGAATAAACCATTATATTTGATAGGGATGCATCTCCCTGTATATACATGTAACAGGCAATATAAAATCACTGCCTGACACTCTCAGACTCCCAACTCTCAGCCAGCAGATCCTCCCCTAGCTTCTGTGAAGTTAAAATGTAATTGAGGAGGTTTTTCTCTATTTTTCTCCTTTGTACTCTCTCTCAGACTCCCAACTCTCACCCATCAGCTCCTCCCCCAGCTTCTGTGAAGTTAAAATGTAATGGAGGAAGTTTTTTCTCTCCCTTTCTCCTTTGTACTCTCGCTCAGACTCCCAACACTCAGCCAGCATCCCCACCCCTAGCTTCTGTGAAGTTAAAATGTAATGGAGGAAGTTTTTCTCTATTTCTCTCCTTTGTACTCTCTCTCAGACGCCCAACTCTCACCCATCAGCTCCTCCCCCAGCTTCTGTGAAGTTAAATTGTAATGGAGGAAGTTTTTCTCTATTTCTCACTTTTGTACTCTCTCTCAGACTCCCAACTCTCACCCATCAGCTCCTCCCCCAGCTTCTGTGAAGTTAAAATGTAATGGAGGAAGTTTTTTTCTCTCCCTTTCTCCTTTGTACTCTCGCTCAGACTTCCAACACTCAGCCAGCAGCTCCTCCCCCAGCATGGAGGAAGTTTTTCTCTATTTTTCTCTTTTGTACTCTCTCTCAGACTCCCAACTCTCAGCCACCAGCCCCACCCCTAGCTTCTGTGAAGTTTAAATGTAATGGAGGAAGTTTTTTCTCTCCCTTTCTCCTTTGTACTCTTTCTCTCAGACTCCCAACTCTCAGCTATCAGCTCCTCCAACAGTTTCTGTGAAGTTAAAATGTAATGGAGGAAGTTTTTTTCTCTCACTTTCTCCTTTGTACTCTCGCTCAGACTCCCAACACTCAGCCAGCGGCTCCTCCCCCAGCATGGAGGAAGTTTTTCTCTATTTTTCTCTTTTGTACTCTCTCTCAGACTCCCAACTCTCAGCCACCAACCCCACCCCTAGCTTCTGTGAAGTTAAAATGTAATGGAGGAAGTTTTTCCTCTCCCTTTCTCGTTTGTGCTCTCTCTGACAGATAAGAATAACTCTCATCAGAGGCGAAATAGATCTTTCCCTTGAACTCTGACATTATAAAAAGAAACCGCAGTTTAAAGTTCTAATTAGAAAATATTTATTTCGGTACAAAATCAACAAATTCTCAATAAATTCTCATTAATCACATCTTAGCTATAAAAACAGGTCTTGCTCCTTACAGAAGCTGAAAAAGAAGGACGGATCAAAGAAAGGAATGCACACATGCGTAATAGGAACATATTAATCATGTACTCAGGAATAAACCATTATATTTGATAGGGATGCATCTCCCTGCATATACATGTAACAGGCAATATAAAATCACTGCCTGACACTCTCAGACTCCCAACTCTCAGCCAGCAGTTCCTCCCCCAGCTTCTGTGAATTTAAAATATAATTGAGGAAGTTTTTTCTCTCCCTTTCTCCTTTGTACTCTATCTCTCAGACTCCCAACTCTCAGCCAGCAGCGCCCCCCCCAGCTTCTGTGAAGTTAAAATGTATTGGAGGAAGTTTTCTCTCTCACTTTCTCCTTTGTACTCTTGCTCAGACTCCCAACTCTCAGCCAGTAGCTCCTCCCCATGGTTCTTTGAAGTTAAAATGTAATGGAGAAAGTTTTTTTCTCCCTTTCTCCTTTGTACTCTCGCTCAGACTCCCAACTCTCAGGCAGCAGCTCCACACCCCCAGCTTCTGTGAAGTTAAAATGTAATGGAGGAGGTTTTTTCTCACCCTTTCTCCTTTGTACTCTCTCTCTCAGACTCCCAACTCTCAGCCAGTAGCTCCTCCCTCAGCTTCTGTGAAGTTAAAATGTAATGGAGGAAGTTTTCTCTCTCCCTTTCTCCTTTGTACTCTCTCAGACTCCCAATTCTCAGCCAGCAGTTCCTCCCCTAGCTTCTGTGAATTTAAAATGTAATGGAGGAAGTTTTTTCTCTACCCTTTCTCCTTTGTACTCTCTCAGACTCCCAACTCTCAGCCAGCAGCTCCTCCCCTAGCTTCTGTGAAGTTAAAATGTAATGGAGGAGGTTTTTCTCTATTTTTCTCCTTTGTACTCTCTCTCAGACTCCCAACTCTCAGCCAGCAGCTTTTCCCCTAGCTTCTGTGAAGTTAAAATGTAATGCAGGAAGTTTTTCTCTCCCTTTCTCCTTTGTACTCTCTCTCAGACTCCCAACTCTCAGCCAGCAGCTCCTCCCCTAGCTTCTGTGAAGTTAAAATGTAATGGAGGAAGTTTTTCTCTCCCTTTCTCCTTTGTACTCTCTCAGACTCCCAACTCTCAGCCAGCAGTTCCTCCCCCAGCTTCTGTGAAGTTAAAATGTAATGGAGGAAGTTTTTCTCTATTTCTCTCATTTGAACTCTCTCTCAGACTCCCAACTCTCACCCATCAGCTCCTCCTCCAGCTTCTGTGAAGTTAAAATGTAATTGAGGAGGTTTTTCTCTCCCTTTCTCCTTTGTACTCTCTCTCAGACTCCCAACCCTCAGCCAGCATCCCCACCCCTAGCTTCTGTGAAGTTAAAATGTAATGGAGGGAGTTTTTCTCTATTTTTCTCTTTTGTACTCTTTCTCTCAGACACCCAACTCTCAGCCAGTAGCTCCTCCCCAAGCGTCTGTGAAGTTAAAATGTAATGGATGAAGTTTTTTCTCTCCTTTCTCCTTTGTACTCTCTCTCAGACTCCCAACACTCAGCCCTTTCCCAACTCTCACCCATCAGCTCCTCCCCCAGCTTCTGCTTAGTTAAAACGTAATGGAGGAGGTTTTTCTCTCCCTTTCTCCTTTGTAATCTCACTCAGACTCCCAACCCTCAGCCAACATCCCCACCCCTAGCTTCTGCGAAGTTAAAATGTAATGGAGGAAGTTTTTTCTCTACCCTTTCTCCTTTGTACTCTCTCAGACTCCCAACTCTCAGCCAGCAGCTCCTTCCCTAGCTTCTGTGAAGTTAAAATGTAATGGAGGAGGTTTTTCTCTATTTTTCTCCTTTGTACTCTCTCTCAGACTCCCAACTCTCAGCCAGCAGCTTTTCCCCTAGCTTCTGTGAAGTTAAAATGTAATGGAGGACGTTTTTCTCTATTTTTCTCCTTTGTACTCTGTCTCAGACACCCAACTCTCAGCCAGCAGCTTTTCCCCTAGCTTCTGTGAAGTTAAAATGTAATGCAGGAAGTTTTTCTCTCCCTTTCTCCTATGAACTCTCTCTCAGACTCCCAACTCTCAGCCAGCAGCTCCTCCCCTAGCTTCTGTGAAGTTAAAATGTAATGGAGGAAGTTTTTCTCTCCCTTTCTCCTTTGTACTCTCTCAGACTCCCAACTCTCAGCCAGCAGTTCCTCCCCCAGCTTCTGTGAATTTAAAATGTAATGGAGGAAGTTTTTCTCTATTTTTCTCTTTTGTACTCTTTCTCTCAGACTCCCAACTCTCAGCCAGTAGCTCCTCCCCAAGCGTCTGTGAAGTTAAAATGTAATGGATGAAGTTTTTTCTCTCCCTTCTCCTTTGTACTCTCTCTCTCTCAGACTCCAAACTCACAGCCAGCAGCTCCTCCCCTAGCTTCTGTGAAGTTAAAATGTAATGGAGGAAGTTTTTCTCTCCCTTTCTCCTTTGTACTCTCTCTCAGACTCCCAACTCTCAGCCACCAGCCCCTCCCCCAGCTTCTGTGAATTTAAAATGTAATGGAGGAGGTTTTTCTCTCCCTTTCTCCTTTGTACTCTTGCTCAGACTCACAACACTCAGCCAGCATCCACACCCCTAGCTTCTGTGAATTTAAAATGTAATGGAAGAAGTTTTTCTCTATTTTTCTTCTTTGTACTCTCTCTCAGACTCCCAACTCTCACCCATCAGCTCCTCCCCCAGCTTCTGTGAAGTTAAAATGCAATGGAGGAGGTTTTTCTCTCCCTTTCTCCTTTGTACTCTCGCTCAGACTCCCAACTCTCAGGCAGCAGCTCCACACCCCCAGCTTCTGTGAAGTTAAAATGTAATGCAGGAAGTTTTCTCTCTCCCTTTCTCCTTTGTACTCTCTCTCAGACTCCAAACTCTCACCCATCAGCTCCTCCCCCAGCTTCTGTGAAGTTAAAATGTAATGGAGGTGGTTTTTCTCTCCCTTTCTCATTTGTACTCTCACTCAGACTCCCAACACTCAGCCCTTTCCCAACTCTCACCCATCAGCTCCTCCCCCAGCTTCTGTTTAGTTAAAACGTAATGGATGAGGTTTTTCTCTCCCTTTCTCCTTTGTAATCTCACTCAGACTCCCAACCCTCAGCCAGCATCCCCACCCCTAGCTTCTGCGAAGTTAAAATGTAATGGAGGAAGTTTTTTCTCTACCCTTTCTCCTTTGTACTCTCTCAGACTCCCAACTCTCAGCCAGCAGCTCCTTCCCTAGCTTCTGTGAAGTTAAAATGTAATGGAGGAGGTTTTTCTCTATTTTTCTACTTTGTACTCTCTCTCAGACTCCCAACTCTCAGCCAGCAGCTTTTCCCCTAGCTTCTGTGAAGTTAAAATGTAATGCAGGAAGTTTTTCTCTCCCTTTCTCCTTTGTACTCTCTCTCAGACTCCCAACTCTCAGCCAGCAGCTTTTCCCCTAGCTTCTGTGAAGTTAAAATGTAATGGAGGAAGTTTTTCTCTATTTTTCTCTTTTGTACTCTCTCTCAGACTCCCAACTCTCAGCCAGCAGCTCCTCCCCTAGCTTCTGTGAAGTTAAAATGTAATGGAGGAAGTTTTTCTCAGCCTTTCTCCTTTGTACTCTCTCAGACTCCCAACTCTCAGCCAGCAGTTCCTCCCCCAGCTTCTGTGAATTTAAAATGTAATGGAGGAAGTTTTTTCTCAACCTTTCTACTGTGTACTCTCTCAGACTCCCAACTCTCAGTCAGCAGCGCCTCCCCCAGCTTCTGTGAAGTTAAAATGTAATGGAGGAAGTTTTTCTCTATTTCTCTCATTTGAACTCTCTCTCAGACTCCCAACTCTCACCCATCAGCTCCTCCTCCAGCTTCTGTGAAGTTAAAATGTAATTGAGGAGGTTTTTCTCTCCCTTTCTCCTTTGTACTCTCTCTCAGACTCCCAACCCTCAGCCAGCATCCCCACCCCTAGCTTCTGTGAAGTTAAAATGTAATGGAGGAAGTTTTTCTCTATTTTTCTCTTTTGTACTCTCTCTCAGACTCCCAACTCTCAGCCAGTAGCTCCTCCCCAAGCGTCTGTGAAGTTAAAATGTAATGGATCAAGTTTTTTCTCTCCCTTCTCCTTTGCACTCTCTCTCTCAGACTCCAAACTCACAGCCAGCAGCTCCTCCCCTAGCTTCTGTGAAGTTAAAATGTAATGGAGGAAGTTTTTCTCTCCCTTTCTCCTTTTTACTCTCTCTCAGACTCCCAACTCTCAGCCAGCAGCTCCTCCCCTAGCTTCTGTGAAGTTAAAATGTAATGGAGGAAGTTTTTCTCTCCCTTTCTCCTTTGTACTCTCTCAGACTCCCAACTCTCAGCCAGCAGTTCCTCCCCCAGCTTCTGTGAATTTAAAATGTAATGGAGGAGGTTTTTCTCTCCCTTTCTCCTTTGTACTCTTGCTCAGACTCACAACACTCAGCCAGCATCCACACCCCTAGCTTCTGTGAATTTAAAATGTAATGAAGGAAGTTTTTTCTCACCCTTTCTCCTTTGTACTCTCACTCAGACTCACAACACTCAGCCAGCATCCACACCCCTAGCTTCTGTGAAGTTAAAATGTAATGGAAGAAGTTTTTCTCTATTTTTCTTCTTTGTACTCTCTCTCAGACTCCCAACTCTCACCCATCAGCTCCTCCCCCAGCTTCTGTGAAGTTAAAATGTAATGGAGGAGGTTTTTCTCTCCCTTTCTCCTTTGTACTCTCACTCAGACTCACAACACTCAGCCAGCATCCACACCCCTAGCTTCTGTGAAGTTAAAATGTAATGGAAGACGTTTTTCTCTATTTTTCTCCTTTGTACTCTCTCTTAGACTCCAAACTCTCACCCATCAGCTCCTCCCCCAGCTTCTGTGAAGTTAAAATGTAATGGAGGAGGTTTTTCTCTCCCTTTCTCCTTTGTACTCTCGCTCAGACTCCCAACTCTCAGGCAGCAGCTCCACACCCCCAGCTTCTGTGAATTTAAAATATAATGGAGTAAGTTTTTTCACTCCCTTTCTCCTTTGTACTCTCTCCCAGACTCCCAACTCTCAGCCACCAGCCCCTCCCCCAGCTTCTGTGAATTTAAAATGTAATGGAGGAGGTTTTTCTCTCCCTTTCTCCTTTGTACTCTTGCTCAGACTCACAACACTCAGCCAGCATCCACACCCCTAGCTTCTGTGAATTTAAAATGTAATGAAGGAAGTTTTTTCTCACCCTTTCTCCTTTGTACTCTCACTCAGACTCACAACACTCAGCCAGCATCCACACCCCTAGCTTCTGTGAAGTTAAAATGTAATGGAAGAAGTTTTTCTCTATTTTTCTTCTTTGTACTCTCTCTCAGACTCCCAACTCTCACCCATCAGCTCCTCCCCCAGCTTCTGTGAAGTTAAAATGTAATGGAGGAGGTTTTTCTCTCCCTTTCTCCTTTGTACTCTCGCTCAGACTCCCAACTCTCAGGCAGCAGCTCCACACCCCCAGCTTCTGTGAAGTTAAAATGTAATGCAGGAAGTTTTCTCTCTCCCTTTCTCCTTTGTACTCTCTCTCAGACTCCAAACTCTCACCCATCAGCTCCTCCCCCAGCTTCTGTGAAGTTAAAATGTAATGGAGGTGGTTTTTCTCTCCCTTTCTCATTTGTACTCTCACTCAGACTCCCAACACTCAGCCCTTTCCCAACTCTCACCCATCAGCTCCTCCCCCAGCTTCTGTTTAGTTAAAACGTAATGGAGGAGGTTTTTCTCTCCCTTTCTCCTTTGTAATCTCACTCAGACTCCCAACCCACAGCCAGCATCCCCACCCCTAGCTTCTACGAAGTTAAAATGTAATGGAGGAAGTTTTTCGCTAGTTTTCTCCTTTGTACTCTCTCTCAGACTCCCAACTCTCACCCTTCAGCTCCTCCCCCACCTTCTGTGAAGTTAAAATGTAATGGAGGATGTTTTTTCTCTACCCTTTCTCCTTTGTACTCTCGCTCAGACTCCCAACACTCAGCCAGCATCCGCACCCCTAGCTTCTGTGAAGTTAAAATGTAATGGAGGAAGTTATTCTCTATTTCTCTCCTTTGTACTCTCTCTCAGATGCCCAACTCTCACCCTTCAGCTCCTCCCCCAGCTTCTGTGAAGTTAAAATGTAATGGAGGAGGTTTTTCTCTACCTTTCTCCTTGTTACTCTCTCTCTCAGACTCCCAACTCTCAGCCAGTAGCTCCTCCCCAAGCTTTTTTGAAGTTAAAATGTAATGGAGGAGGTTTTTTCTCTCCCTTTCTCCTTTGTACTCTCGCTCAGACTCCCAACACTCAGCCAGCAGCTCCTCCCCCAGCATGGAGGAAGTTTTTCTCTATTTTTCTCTTTTGTACTCTCTCTCAGACTCCCAACTCTCAGCCACCAACCCCACCCCTAGCTTCTGTGAAGTTAAAATGTAATGGAGGAAGTTTTTCCTCTCCCTTTCTCGTTTGTGCTCTCTCTGACAGATAAGAATAACTCTCATCAGAGGCGAAATAGATCTTTCCCTGGAACTCTGACATTATAAAAAGAAACCGGAGTTTAAAGTTCTAATTAGAAAATATTTATTTCGGTACAAAAACAACAAATTCTCAATAAATTCTCATTAATCACATCTTAGCTATAAAAACAGGTCTTGCTCCTTACAGAAGCTGAAAAAGAAGGACGGATCAAAGAAAGGAATGTACACATGCGTACTAGGAACATATTAACCACATGCTCAGGAATAAACCATTATATTTGATAGGGATGCATCTCCCTGCATATACATGTAACAGGCAATATAAAATCACTGTCTGACACTCTCAGACTCCCAACTCACAGCCAGCAGCTCCTCCCCTAGCTTCTGTGAAGTTAAAATGTAATGGAGGAAGTTTTCTCTCTCACTTTCTCCTTTGTACTCTCTCTCAGACTCCCACCTCTCAGCCAGCAGATCCTCCCCTAGCTTCTGTGAATTTAAAATGTAATGGAGGATTTTTTTCTCTCCCTTTCTCCTTTGTACTCTATCTCTCAGACTCCCAACTCTCAGCCAGCAGAGCCTCCCCCAGCTTCTGTGAAGTTAAAATGTATTGGAGGAAGTTTTCTCTCTCACTTTCTCCTTTGTACTCTCTCTCAGACTCCCAACTCTCAGCCACCAGCCCCTCCCCCAGCTTCTGTGAATTTAAAATGTAATGAAGGAAGTTTTTTCTCACCCTTTCTCCTTTGTACTCTCTCAGACTCCCAACTCTCAGCCAGCAGTTCCTCCCCTAGCTTCTGTGAAGTTAAAATGTAATGGAGGAGGTTTTTTCTCAACCTTTCTCCTTTGTACTCTCGCTCAGACTCACAACACTCAGCCAGCATCCACACCCCTAGCTTCTGTGAAGTTAAAATGTAATGGAGGAGGTTTTTCTCTACCTTTCTCCTTGTTACTCTCTCTCTCAGACTCCCAACTCTCAGCCAGTAGCTCCTCCCCAAGCTTCTTTGAAGTTAAAATGTAATGGAGGAGGTTTTTTCTCTCCCTTTCTCCTTTGTACTCTCGCTCAGACTCCCAACACTCAGCCAGCATCCCCACCCCTAGCTTCTGTGAAGTTAAAATGTAATGGAGGAAGTTTTTCTCTATTTCTCTCCTTTGTACTCTCTCTCAGACGCCCAACTCTCACCCATCAGCTCCTCCCCCAGCTTCTGTGAAGTTAAATTGTAATGGAGGAAGTTTTTCTCTATTTCTCTCTTTTGTACTCTCTCTCAGACTCCCAACTCTCACCCATCAGCTCCTCCCCCAGCTTCTGTGAAGTTAAAATGTAATGGAGGAAGTTTTTTTCTCTCCCTTTCTCCTTTGTACTCTCGCTCAGACTCCCAACAATCAGCCAGCAGCTCCTCCCCCAGCATGGAGGAAGTTTTTCTCTATTTTTCTCTTTTGTACTCTCTCTCAGACTCCCAACTCTCAGCCACCAACCCCACCCCTAGCTTCTGTGAAGTTAAAATGTAATGGAGGAAGTTTTTCCTCTCCCTTTCTCGTTTGTGCTCTCTCTGACAGATAAGAATAACTCTCATCAGAGGCGAAATAGATCTTTCCCTGGAACTCTGACATTATAAAAAGAAACCGCAGTTTAAAGTTCTAATTAGAAAATATTTATTTCGGTACAAAAACAACAAATTCTCAATAAATTCTCATTAATCACATCTTAGCTATAAAAACAGGTCTTGCTCCTTACAGAAGCTGAAAAAGAAGGACGGATCAAAGAAAGGAATGCACACATGCGTACTAGGAACATATTAATCACGTGCTCAGGAATAAACCATTATATTTGATAGGGATGCATCTCCCTGTATATACATGTAACAGGCAATATAAAATCACTGCCTGACACTCTCAGACTCCCAACTCTCAGCCAGCAGATCCTCCCCTAGCTTCTGTGAAGTTAAAATGTAATTGAGGAGGTTTTTCTCTATTTTTCTCCTTTGTACTCTCTCTCAGACTCCCAACTCTCACCCATCAGCTCCTCCCCCAGCTTCTGTGAAGTTAAAATGTAATGGAGGAAGTTTTTTCTCTCCCTTTCTCCTTTGTACTCTCGCTCAGACTCCCAACACTCAGCCAGCATCCCCACCCCTAGCTTCTGTGAAGTTAAAATGTAATGGAGGAAGTTTTTCTCTATTTCTCTCCTTTGTACTCTCTCTCAGACGCCCAACTCTCACCCATCAGCTCCTCCCCCAGCTTCTGTGAAGTTAAATTGTAATGGAGGAAGTTTTTCTCTATTTCTCTCTTTTGTACTCTCTCTCAGACTCCCAACTCTCACCCATCAGCTCCTCCCCCAGCTTCTGTGAAGTTAAAATGTAATGGAGGAAGTTTTTTTCTCTCCCTTTCTCCTTTGTACTCTCGCTCAGACTTCCAACACTCAGCCAGCAGCTCCTCCCCCAGCATGGAGGAAGTTTTTCTCTATTTTTCTCTTTTGTACTCTCTCTCAGACTCCCAACTCTCAGCCACCAGCCCCACCCCTAGCTTCTGTGAAGTTTAAATGTAATGGAGGAAGTTTTTTCTCTCCCATTCTCCTTTGTACTCTTTCTCTCAGACTCCCAACTCTCAGCTATCAGCTCCTCCAACAGTTTCTGTGAAGTTAAAATGTAATGGAGGAAGTTTATTTCTCTCACTTTCTCCTTTGTACTCTCGCTCAGACTCCCAACACTCAGCCAGCGGCTCCTCCCCCAGCATGGAGGAAGTTTTTCTCTATTTTTCTCTTTTGTACTCTCTCTCAGACTCCCAACTCTCAGCCACCAACCCCACCCCTAGCTTCTGTGAAGTTAAAATGTAATGGAGGAAGTTTTTCCTCTCCCTTTCTCATTTGTGCTCTCTCTGACAGATAAGAATAACTCTCATCAGAGGCGAAATAGATCTTTCCCTTGAACTCTGACATTATAAAAAGAAACCGCAGTTTAAAGTTCTAATTAGAAAATATTTATTTCGGTACAAAATCAACAAATTCTCAATAAATTCTCATTAATCACATCTTAGCTATAAAAACAGGTCTTGCTCCTTACAGAAGCTGAAAAAGAAGGACGGATCAAAGAAAGGAATGTACACATGCGTACTAGGAACATATTAATCACGTGCTCAGGAATAAACCATTATATTTGATAGGGATGCATCTCCCTGCATATACATGTAACAGGCAATATAAAATCAATGCCTGACACTCTCAGACTCCCAACTCACAGCCAGCAGCTCCTCCCCTAGCTTCTGTGAAGTTAAAATGTAATGGAGGAAGTTTTCTCTCTCACTTTCTCCTTTGTACTCTCTCTCAGACTCCCAACCCTCAGCCAGCATCCCCACCCCTAGCTTCTGTGAAGTTAAAATGTAATGGAGGAAGTTTTTCTCTATTTTTCTCTTTTGTACTCTATCTCTCAGACTCCCAACTCTCAGCCAGTAGCTCCTCCCCAAGCGTCTGTGAAGTTAAAATGTAATGGATGAAGTTTTTTCTCTCCCTTCTCCTTTGCACTCTCTCTCTCAGACTCCAAACTCACAGCCAGCAGCTCCTCCCCTAGCTTCTGTGAAGTTAAAATGTAATGCAGGAAGTTTTCTCTCTCCCTTTCTCCTTTGTACTCTCTCTCAGACTCCAAACTCTCACCCATCAGCTCCTCCCCCAGCTTCTGTGAAGTTAAAATGTAATGGAGGTGGTTTTTCTCTCCCTTTCTCATTTGTACTCTCACTCAGACTCCCAACACTCAGCCCTTTCCCAACTCTCACCCATCAGCTCCTCCCCCAGCTTCTGTTTAGTTAAAACGTAATGGAGGAGGTTTTTCTCTCCCTTTCTCCTTTGTAATCTCACTCAGACTCCCAACCCACAGCCAGCATCCCCACCCCTAGCTTCTACGAAGTTAAAATGTAATGGAGGACGTTTTTCGCTAGTTTTCTCCTTTGTACTCTCTCTCAGACTCCCAACTCTCAGCCTTCAGCTCCTCCCCCAGCTTCTGTGAAGTTAAAATGTAATGGAGGAGGTTTTTTCTCTACCCTTTCTCCTTTGTACTCTCGCTCAGACTCCCAACACTCAGCCAGCATCCGCACCCCTAGCTTCTGTGAAGTTAAAATGTAATGGAGGAAGTTTTTCTCTATTTCTCTCCTTTGTACTCTCTCTCAGATGCCCAACTCTCACCCTTCAGCTCCTCCCCCAGCTTCTGTGAAGTTAAAATGTAATGGAGGAGGTTTTTCTCTACCTTTCTCCTTGTTACTCTCTCTCTCAGACTCCCAACTCTCAGCCAGTAGCTCCTCCCCAAGCTTCTTTGAAGTTAAAATGTAATGGAGGAGGTTTTTTCTCTCCCTTTCTCCTTTGTACTCTCGCTCAGACTCCCAACACTCAGCCAGCAGCTCCTCCCCCAGCATGGAGGAAGTTTTTCTCTATTTTTCTCTTTTGTACTCTCTCTCAGACTCCCAACTCTCAGCCACCAACCCCACCCCTAGCTTCTGTGAAGTTAAAATGTAATGGAGGAAGTTTTTCCTCTCCCTTTCTCGTTTGTGCTCTCTCTGACAGATAAGAATAACTCTCATCAGAGGCGAAATAGATCTTTCCCTGGAACTCTGACATTATAAAAAGAAACCGGAGTTTAAAGTTCTAATTAGAAAATATTTATTTCGGTACAAAAACAACAAATTCTCAATAAATTCTCATTAATCACATCTTAGCTATAAAAACAGGTCTTGCTCCTTACAGAAGCTGAAAAAGAAGGACGGATCAAAGAAAGGAATGTACACATGCGTACTAGGAACATATTAATCACATGCTCAGGAATAAACCATTATATTTGATAGGGATGCATCTCCCTGCATATACAGGTAACAGGCAATATAAAATCACTGCCTGACACTCTCAGACTCCCAACTCACAGCCAGCAGCTCCTCCCCTAGCTTCTGTGAAGTTAAAATGTAATGGAGGAAGTTTTCTCTCTCACTTTCTCCTTTGTACTCTCTCTCAGACTCCCAACTCTCAGCTATCAGCTCCTCCAACAGTTTCTGTGAAGTTAAAATGTAATGGAGGAAGTTTTTTTCTCTCACTTTCTCCTTTGTACTCTCGCTCAGACTCCCAACACTCAGCCAGCGGCTCCTCCCCCAGCATGGAGGAAGTTTTTCTCTATTTTTCTCTTTTGTACTCTCTCTCAGACTCCCAACTCTCAGCCACCAACCCCACCCCTAGCTTCTGTGAAGTTAAAATGTAATGGAGGAAGTTTTTTCTCTCCCTTTCTCCTTTGTGCTCTCTCTGACAGATAAGAATAACTCTCATCAGAGGCGAAATAGATCTTTCCCTTGAACTCTGACATTATAAAAAGAAACCGCAGTTTAAAGTTCTAATTAGAAAATATTTATTTCGGTACAAAATCAACAAATTCTCAATAAATTCTCATTAATCACATCTTAGCTATAAAAACAGATCTTGCTCCTTACAGAAGCTGAAAAAGAAGGACGGATCAAAGAAAGGAATGTACACATGCGTACTAGGAACATATTAATCACGTGCTCAGGAATAAACCATTATATTTGATAGGGATGCATCTCCCTGCATATACATGTAACAGGCAATATAAAATCAATGCCTGACACTCTCAGACTCCCAACTCACAGCCAGCAGCTCCTCCCCTAGCTTCTGTGAAGTTAAAATGTAATGGAGGAAGTTTTCTCTCTCACTTTCTCCTTTGTACTCTCTCTCAGACTCCCAACCCTCAGCCAGCATCCCCACCCCTAGCTTCTGTGAAGTTAAAATGTAATGGAGGAATTTTTTCTCTATTTTTCTCTTTTGTACTCTATCTCTCAGACTCCCAACTCTCAGCCAGTAGCTCCTCCCCAAGCGTCTGTGAAGTTAAAATGTAATGGATGAAGTTTTTTCTCTCCCTTCTCCTTTGCACTCTCTCTCTCAGACTCCAAACTCACAGCCAGCAGCTCCTCCCCTAGCTTCTGTGAAGTTAAAATGTAATGGAGGAAGTTTTTCTCTCCCTTTCTCCTTTTTACTCTCTCTCAGACTCCCAACTCTCAGCCACCAGCCCCTCCCCCAGCTTCTGTGAATTTAAAATATAATGGAGTAAGTTTTTTCACTCCCTTTCTCCTTTGTACTCTCTCTCAGACTCCCAACTCTCAGCCAGCAGCTCCTCCCCCAGCTTTTGTGAGATTAAAATGTAATGGAGGAGGTTTTTCTCTCCCTTTCTCCTTTGTACTCTTGCTCAGACTCACAACACTCAGCCAGCATCCACACCCCTAGCTTCTGTGAATTTAAAATGTAATGAAGGAAGTTTTTTCTCACCCTTTCTCCTTTGTACTCTCACTCAGACTCACAACACTCAGCCAGCATCCACACCCCTAGCTTCTGTGAAGTTAAAATGTAATGGAAGAAGTTTTTCTCTATTTTTCTTCTTTGTACTCTCTCTCAGACTCCCAACTCTCACCCATCAGCTCCTCCCCCAGCTTCTGTGAAGTTAAAATGTAATGGAGGAGGTTTTTCTCTCCCTTTCTCCTTTGTACTCTCACTCAGACTCACAACACTCAGCCAGCATCCACACCCCTAGCTTCTGTGAAGTTAAAATGTAATGGAAGACGTTTTTCTCTATTTTTCTCCTTTGTACTCTCTCTTAGACTCCAAACTCTCACCCATCAGCTCCTCCCCCAGCTTCTGTGAAGTTAAAATGTAATGGAGGAGGTTTTTCTCTCCCTTTCTCCTTTGTACTCTCGCTCAGACTCCCAACTCTCAGGCAGCAGCTCCACACCCCCAGCTTCTGTGAAGTTAAAATGTAATGCAGGAAGTTTTCTCTCTCCCTTTCTCCTTTGTACTCTCTCTCAGACTCCCAACTCTCACCCATCAGCTCCTCCCCCAGCTTCTGTGAAGTTAAAATGTAATGGAGGTGGTTTTTCTCTCCCTTTCTCATTTGTACTCTCACTCAGACTCCCAACACTCAGCCCTTTCCCAACTCTCACCCATCAGCTCCTCCCCCAGCTTCTGTTTAGTTAAAACGTAATGGAGGAGGTTTTTCTCTCCCTTTCTCCTTTGTAATCTCACTCAGACTCCCAACCCACAGCCAGCATCCCCACCCCTAGCTTCTACGAAGTTAAAATGTAATGGAGGAAGTTTTTCGCTAGTTTTCTCCTTTGTACTCTCTCTCAGACTCCCAACTCTCACCCTTCAGCTCCTCCCCCAGCTTCTGTGAAGTTAAAATGTAATGGAGGAAGTTTTTCTCTATTTTTCTCCTTTGTACTCTCTCTCAGACTCCCAACTCTCACCCATCAGCTCCTCCCCCAGCTTCTGTTTAGTTAAAACATAATGGAGGAGGTTTTTCTCTCCCTTTCTCCTTTGTACTCTCTCTCTCAGACTCCCAACTCTCAGCCATCAGCTCCTCCCCTAGCTTCTGTGAAGTTAAAATGTAATGGAGGAGGTTTTTCTCTATTTTTCTCCTTTGTACTCTCTCTCAGACTCCCAACTCTCAGCCAGCAGCTTTTCCCCTAGCTTCTGTGAAGTTAAAATGTAATGCAGGAAGTTTTTCTCTCCCTTTCTCCTATGTACTCTCTCTCAGACTCCCAACTCTCAGCCAGCAGCTCCTCCCCTAGCTTCTGTGAAGTTAAAATGTAATGGAGGAAGTTTTTCTCTCCCTTTCTCCTTTGTACTCTCTCAGACTGCCAACTCTCAGCCAGCAGTTCCTCCCCCAGCTTCTGTGAAGTTAAAATGTAATGGAGGAAGTTTTTCTCTATTTCTCTCATTTGAACTCTCTCTCAGACTCCCAACTCTCACCCATCAGCTCCTCCTCCAGCTTCTGTGAAGTTAAAATGTAATTGAGGAGGTTTTTCTCTCCCTTTCTCCTTTGTACTCTCTCTCAGACTCCCAACCCTCAGCCAGCATCCCCACCCCTAGCTTCTGTGAAGTTAAAATGTAATGGAAGAAGTTTTTCTCTATTTTTCTTCTTTTTACTCTCTCTCAGACTCCCAACTCTCACCCATCAGCTCCTCACCCAGCTTCTGTGAAGTTAAAATGTAATGGAGGAGGTTTTTCTCTCCCTTTCTCCTTTGTACTCTCTCTTTCAGACTCCAAACTCACATCCAGCAGCTCCTCCCCTAGCTTCTGTGAAGTTAAAATGTAATGGAGGAAGTTTTTCACTCCCTTTCTCCTTTGTACTCTCTCTCAGACTCCCAACTCTCAGCCACCAGCCCCACCCCCAGCTTCTGTGAATTTAAAATGTAATGGAGGAGGTTTTTCTCTCTCTTTCTCCTTTGTACTCTTGCTCAGACTCACAACACTCAGCCAGCATCCACACCCCTAGCTTCTGTGAATTTAAAATGTAATGAAGGAAGTTTTTTTTCACCCTTTCTCCTTTGTACTCTCACTCAGACTCACAACACTCAGCCAGCATCCACACCCCTAGCTTCTGTGAAGTTAAAATGTAATGGAAGAAGTTTTTCTCTATTTTTCTTCTTTGTACTCTCTCTCAGACTCCCAACTCTCACCCATCAGCTCCTCACCCAGCTTCTGTGAAGTTAAAATGTAATGGAGGAGGTTTTTCTCTCCCTTTCTCCTTTGTACTCTCACTCAGACTCACAACACTCAGCCAGCATCCACACCCCTAGCTTCTGTGAAGTTAAAATGTAATGGAAGACGTTTTTCTCTATTTTTCTCCTTTGTACTCTCTCTCAGACTCCAAACTCTCACCCATCAGCTCCTCCCCCAGCTTCTGTGAAGTTAAAATGTAATGGAGGAGGTTTTTCTCTCCCTTTCTCCTTTGTACTCTCGCTCAGACTCCCAACTCTCAGGCAGCAGCTCCACACCCCCAGCTTCTGTGAAGTTAAAATGTAATGCAGGAAGTTTTCTCTCTCCCTTTCTCCTTTGTACTCTCTCTCAGACTCCAAACTCTCACCCATCAGCTCCTCCCCCAGCTTCTGTGAAGTTAAAATGTAATGGAGGAGGTTTTTCTCTATTTTTCTCCTTTGTACTCTCTCTGAGACTCTCAACTCTCAGCCAGCAGCTTTTCCCCTAGCTTCTGTGAAGTTAAAATGTAATGGAGGAAGTTTTTCTCTATTTTTCTCCTTTGTACTCTCTCTCAGACACCCAACTCTCAGCCAGCAGCTTTTCCCCTAGCTTCTGTGAAGTTAAAATGTAATGCAGGAAGTTTTTCTCTCCCTTTCTCCTATGTACTCTCTCTCAGACTCCCAACTCTCAGCCAGCAGCTCCTCCCCTAGCTTCTGTGAAGTTAAAATGTAATGGAGGAAGTTTTTCTCTCCCTTTCTCCTTTGTACTCTCTCAGACTCCCAACTCTCAGCCAGCAGTTCCTCCCCCAGCTTCTGTGAATTTAAAATGTAATGGAGGAAGTTTTTTCTCACCCTTTCTACTTTGTACTCTCTCAGACTCCCAACTCTCAGTCAGCAGCGCCTCCCCCAGCTTCTGTGAAGTTAAAATGTAATGGAGGAAGTTTTTCTCTATTTCTCTCATTTGAACTCTCTCTCAGACTCCCAACTCTCACCCATCAGCTCCTCCTCCAGCTTCTGTGAAGTTAAAATGTAATTGAGGAGGTTTTTCTCTCCCTTTCTCCTTTGTACTCTCTCTCAGACTCCCAACCCTCAGCCAGAATCCCCACCCCTAGCTTCTGTGAAGTTAAAATGTAATGGAGGAAGTTTTTCTCTATTTTTCTCTTTTGTACTCTTTCTCTCAGACTCCCAACTCTCAGCCAGTAGCTCCTCCCCAAGCGTCTGTGAAGTTAAAATGTAATGGATGAAGTTTTTTCTCTCCCTTCTCCTTTGTACTCTCTCTCTCAGACTCCAAACTCACAGCCAGCAGCTCCTCCCCTAGCTTCTGTGAAGTTAAAATGTAATGGAGGAAGTTTTTCTCTCCCTTTCTCCTTTGTACTCTCTCTGAGACTCCCAACTCTCAGCCACCAGCCCCTCCCCCAGCTTCTGTGAATTTAAAATGTAATGGAGGAGGTTTTTCTCTCCCTTTCTACTTTGTACTCTTGCTCAGACTCACAACACTCAGCCAGCATCCACACCCCTAGCTTCTGTGAATTTAAAATGTAATGAAGGAAGTTTTTTCTCACCCTTTCTCCTTTGTACTCTCACTCAGACTCACAACACTCAGCCAGCATCCACACACCTAGCTTCTGTGAAGTTAAAATGTAATGGAAGAAGTTTTTCTCTATGTTTCTTCTTTGTACTCTCTCTCAGACTCCAAACTCTCACCCATCAGCTCCTCCCCCAGCTTCTGTGAAGTTAAAATGTAATGGAGGAGGTTTTTCTCTCCCTTTCTCCTTTGTACTCTCACTCAGACTCACAACACTCAGCCAGCATCCACACCCCTAGCTTCTGTGAAGTTAAAATGTAATGGAAGACGTTTTTCTCTATTTTTCTCCTTTGTACTCTCTCTCAGACTCCAAACTCTCACCCATCAGCTCCTCCCCCAGCTTCTGTGAAGTTAAAATGTAATGGAGGAGGTTTTTCTCTCCCTTTCTCCTTTGTACTCTCGCTCAGACTCCCAACTCTCAGGCAGCAGCTCCACACCCCCAGCTTCTGTGAAGTTAAAATGTAATGCAGGAAGTTTTCTCTCTCCCTTTCTCCTTTGTACTCTCTCTCAGACTCCAAACTCTCACCAATCAGCTCCTCCCCCAGCTTCTGTGAAGTTAAAATGTAATGCAGGAAGTTTTTCTCTCCCTTTCTCCTTTGTACTCTCTCTCAGACTCCCAAATCTCAGCCAGCAGCTTTTCCCCTAGCTTCTGTGAAGTTAAAATGTAATGGAGGAAGTTTTTCTCTATCTTTCTCTTTTGTACTCTCTCTCAGACTCCCAACTCTCAGCCAGCAGCTCCTCCCCTAGCTTCTCTGAAGTTAAAATGTAATGGAGGAAGTTTTTCTCTCCCTTTCTCCTTTGTACTCTCACTCAGACTCCCAACACTCAGCCCTTTCCCAACTCTCACCCATCAGCTCCTCCCCCAGCTTCTGTTTAGTTAAAACGTAATGGAGGAGGTTTTTCTCTCCCTTTCTCCTTTGTAATCTCACTCAGACTCCCAACCCTCAGCCACCATCCCGACCCCTAGCTTCTGCGAAGTTAAAATGTAATGGAGGAAGTTTTTTCTCTACCCTTTCTCCTTTGTACTCTCTTAGACTCCCAACTCTCAGCCAGCAGCTTTTCCCCTAGCTTCTGTGAAGTTAAAATGTAATGCAGGAAGTTTTTCTCTCCCTTTCTCCTTTGTACTCTCTCTCAGACTCCCAAATCTCAGCCAGCAGCTTTTCCCCTAGCTTCTGTGAAGTTAAAATGTAATGGAGGAAGTTTTTCTCTATCTTTCTCTTTTGTACTCTCTCTCAGACTCCCAACTCTCAGCCAGCAGCTCCTCCCCTAGCTTCTCTGAAGTTAAAATGTAATGGAGGAAGTTTTTCTCTCCCTTTCTCCTTTGTACTCTCTCAGACTCCCAACTCTCAGCCAGCAGTTCCTCCCCCAGCTTCTGTGAATTTAAAATGTAATGGAGGAAGTTTTTTCTCACCCTTTCTACTTTGTACTCTCTCAGACTCCAAACTCTCACCCATCAGCTCCTCCCCCAGCTTCTGTGAAGTTAAAATGTAATGGAGGTGGTTTTTCTCTCCCTTTCTCATTTGTACTCTCACTCAGACTCCCAACACTCAGCCCTTTCCCAACTCTCACCCATCAGCTCCTCCCCCAGCTTCTGTTTAGTTAAAACGTAATGGAGGAGGTTTTTCTCTCCCTTTCTCCTTTGTAATCTCACTCAGACTCCCAACCCACAGCCAGCATCCCCACCCCAAGCTTCTACGAAGTTAAAATGTAATGGAGGAAGTTTTTCGCTAGTTTTCTCCTTTGTACTCTCTCTCAGACTCCCAACTCTCACCCTTCAGCTCCTCCCCCAGCTTCTGTGAAGTTAAAATGTAATGGAGGAGGTTTTTCTCTCCCTTTCTCCATTGTACTCTCGCTCAGACTCCCAACACTCAGCCAGCAGCTCCTCCCCCAGCATGGAGGAAGTTTTTCTCTATTTTTCTCTTTTGTACTCTCTCTGACTCCCAACTCTCAGCCCCCAACCCCACCCCTAGCTTCTGTGAAGTTAAAATGTAATGGAGGAAGTTTTTTCTCTCCCTTTCTCCTTTGTGCTCTCTCTGACAGATAAGAATAACTCTCATCAGAGGCGAAATAGATCTTTCCCTGGAACTCTGACATTATAAAAAGAAACCACAGTTTAAAGTTCTAATTAGAAAATATTTATTTCGGTACAAAAACAACAAATTCTCAATAAATTCTCATTAATCACATCTTAGCTATAAAAACAGGTCTTGCTCCTTACAGAAGCTGAAAAAGAAGGACGGATCAAAGAAAGGAATGTACACATGCGTACTAGGAACATATTAATCAAATGCTCAGGAATGAACCATTATATTTGATAGGGATGCAATTCCCTGCATATACATGTAACAGGCAATATAAAATCACTGCCTGACACTCTCAGACTCCCAACTCACAGCCAGCAGCTCCTGCCCTAGCTTCTGTGAAGTTAAAATGTAATGGAGGAGGTTTTTCTCTCCCTTTCTCCTTTGTACTCTCACTCAGACTCACAACCCTCAGCCAGCATCCCCACCCCTAGTTTCTAGTTAAAATGTAATGGAGGAAGTTTTTCTCTCCTTCTCTCCTTTGTACTCTCTCTCAGACTACCCACTCCCACCCATCAGTTCCTCCCCCAGCTTCTGTGAAGTTAAAATGTGATGGAGGAAGTTTTTCTCTCCCTTTCTCTTTTGTACTCTATCTCTCAGACTCCCAACTCTCAGCCAGCAGCGCCTCCCCCAGCTTCTGTAAAGTTAAAATGTATTGGAGGAAGTTTTCTCTCTCACTTTCTCCTTTGTACTCTCTCTCAGACTCCCAACTCTCAGCCACCAGCCCCTCCCCCAGCTTCTGTGAATTTAAAATGTAATGAAGGAAGTTTTTTCTCACCCTTTCTCCTTTGTACTCTCACTCAGACTCACAACACTCAGCCAGCATCCACACCCCTAGCTTCTGTGAAGTTAAAATGTAATGGAAGAAGTTTTTCTCTATTTTTCTCCTTTGTACTCTCTCTCAGACACCCAACTCTCAGCCAGTAGCTCCTCCCCAAGCTTCTGTGAAGTTAATATGTAATGCAGGAAGTTTTCTCTCTCCTTCTCTCCTTTGTACTCTCTCTCAGACTACGCACTCTCACCCATCAGTTCCTCCCCCAGCTTCTGTGAAATTAAAATGTAATGGAGGAAGTTTTCTCTCTCACTTTCTCCTTTGTACTCTCTCTCAGACTCCCAACTCTCAGCCACCAGCCCCTCCCCCAGCTTCTGTGAATTTAAAATATAATGGAGGAAGTTTTTTCTCTCCCTTTCTCGTTTGTACTCTCTCTCAGACTCCCAACTCTCAGCCAGCAGCTCCTCCCCCAGCTTTTGTGAGGTTAAAATGTAATGGAGGAAGTTTTTCTCTCCCTTTCTCCTTTGTACTCTCAGACTCCCACCTCTCAGCCAGCAGATCCTCCCCTAGCTTCTGTGAAGTTAAAATGTAATGCAGTAAGTTTTCTCTCTCCTTCTCTCCTTTGTACTCTCTCTCAGACTCCCAACACTCGGCCAGCAGCTCCTCCCCCAGCTTCTGTGAAGTTAAAATGTAATGGAGGAAGTTTTTCCTCTCCCTTTCTCATTTGTGCTCTCTCTGACAGATAAGAATAACTCTCATCAGAGGCGAAATAGATCTTTCCCTTGAACTCTGACATTATAAAAAGAAACCGCAGTTTAAAGTTCTAATTAGAAAATATTTATTTCGGTACAAAATCAACAAATTCTCAATAAATTCTCATTAATCACATCTTAGCTATAAAAACAGGTCTTGCTCCTTACAGAAGCTGAAAAAGAAGGACGGATCAAAGAAAGGAATGTACACATGCGTACTAGGAACATATTAATCACGTGCTCAGGAATAAACCATTATATTTGATAGGGATGCATCTCCCTGCATATACATGTAACAGGCAATATAAAATCAATGCCTGACACTCTCAGACACCCAACTCACAGCCAGCAGCTCCTCCCCTAGCTTCTGTGAAGTTAAAATGTAATGGAGGAAGTTTTCTCTCTCACTTTCTCCTTTGTACTCTCTCTCAGACTCCCAACCCTCAGCCAGCATCCCCACCCCTAGCTTCTGTGAAGTTAAAATGTAATGGAGGAAGTTTTTCTCTATTTTTCTCTTTTGTACTCTATCTCTCAGACTCCCAACTCTCAGCCAGTAGCTCCTCCCCAAGCTTCTGTGAAGTTAAAATGTAATGGATGAAGTTTTTTCTCTCCCTTCTCCTTTGCACTCTCTCTCTCAGACTCCAAACTCACAGCCAGCAGCTCCTCCCCTAGCTTCTGTGAAGTTAAAATGTAATGCAGGAAGTTTTCTCTCTCCCTTTCTCCTTTGTACTCTCTCTCAGACTCCAAACTCTCACCCATCAGCTCCTCCCCCAGCTTCTGTGAAGTTAAAATGTAATGGAGGTGGTTTTTCTCTCCCTTTCTCATTTGTACTCTCACTCAGACTCCCAACACTCAGCCCTTTCCCAACTCTCACCCATCAGCTCCTCCCCCAGCTTCTGTTTAGTTAAAACGTAATGGAGGAGGTTTTTCTCTCCCTTTCTCCTTTGTAATCTCACTCAGACTCCCAACCCACAGCCAGCATCCCCACCCCTAGCTTCTACGAAGTTAAAATGTAATGGAGGACGTTTTTCGCAAGTTTTCTCCTTTGTACTCTCTCTCAGACTCCCAACTCTCAGCCTTCAGCTCCTCCCCCAGCTTCTGTGAAGTTAAAATGTAATGGAGGAGGTTTTTTCTCTACCCTTTCTCCTTTGTACTCTCGCTCAGACTCCCAACACTCAGCCAGCATCCGCACCCCTAGCTTCTGTGAAGTTAAAATGTAATGGAGGAAGTTTTTCTCTATTTCTCTCCTTTGTACTCTCTCTCAGATGCCCAACTCTCACCCTTCAGCTCCTCCCCCAGCTTCTGTGAAGTTAAAATGTAATGGAGGAGGTTTTTCTCTACCTTTCTCCTTGTTACTCTCTCTCTCAGACTCCCAACTCTCAGCCAGTAGCTCCTCCCCAAGCTTCTTTGAAGTTAAAATGTAATGGAGGAGGTTTTTTCTCTCCCTTTCTCCTTTGTACTCTCGCTCAGACTCCCAACACTCAGCCAGCAGCTCCTCCCCCAGCATGGAGGAAGTTTTTCTCTATTTTTCTCTTTTGTACTCTCTCTCAGACTCCCAACTCTCAGCCACCAACCCCACCCCTAGCTTCTGTGAAGTTAAAATGTAATGGAGGAAGTTTTTCCTCTCCCTTTCTCGTTTGTGCTCTCTCTGACAGATAAGAATAACTCTCATCAGAGGCGAAATAGATCTTTCCCTGGAACTCTGACATTATAAAAAGAAACCGGAGTTTAAAGTTCTAATTAGAAAATATTTATTTCGGTACAAAAACAACAAATTCTCAATAAATTCTCATTAATCACATCTTAGCTATAAAAACAGGTCTTGCTCCTTACAGAAGCTGAAAAAGAAGGACGGATCAAAGAAAGGAATGTACACATGCGTACTAGGAACATATTAATCACATGCTCAGGAATAAACCATTATATTTGATAGGGATGCATCTCCCTGCATATACAGGTAACAGGCAATATAAAATCACTGCCTGACACTCTCAGACTCCCAACTCACAGCCAGCAGCTCCTCCCCTAGCTTCTGTGAAGTTAAAATGTAATGGAGGAAGTTTTCTCTCTCACTTTCTCCTTTGTACTCTCTCTCAGACTCCCACCTCTCAGCCAGCAGATCCTCCCCTAGCTTCTGTGAATTTAAAATGTAATGGAGGATTTTTTTCTCTCCCTTTCTCCTTTGTACTCTATCTCTCAGACTCCCAACTCTCAGCCAGCAGAGCCTCCCCCAGCTTCTGTGAAGTTAAAATGTATTGGAGGAAGTTTTCTCTCTCACTTTCTCCTTTGTACTCTCTCTCAGACTCCCAACTCTCAGCCACCAGCCCCTCCCCCAGCTTCTGTGAATTTAAAATGTAATGAAGGAAGTTTTTTCTCTCCCTTTCTCCTTTGTACACTCGCTCAGACTCACAACACTCAGCCAGCATCCACACCCCTAGCTTCTGTGAAGTTAAAATGTAATGGAGGAGGTTTTTCTCTACCTTTCTCCTTTTTACTCTCTCTCTCAGACTCCCAACTCTCAGCCAGTAGCTCCTCCCCAAGCTTCTGTGAAGTTAAAATGTAATGGAGGAGGTTTTTTCTCTCCCTTTCTCCTTTGTACTCTCGCTCAGACTCCCAACACTCAGCCAGCAGCTCCTCCCCCAGCATGGAGGAAGTTTTTCTCTATTTTTCTCTTTTGTACTCTCTCTCAGACTCCCAACTCTCAGCCACCAACCCCACCCCTAGCTTCTGTGAAGTTAAAATGTAATGGAGGAAGTTTTTCCTCTCCCTTTCTCGTTTGTGCTCTCTCTGACAGATAAGAATAACTCTCATCAGAGGCGAAATAGATCTTTCCCTGGAACTCTGACATTATAAAAAGAAACCGCAGTTTAAAGTTCTAATTAGAAAATATTTATTTCGGTACAAAAACAACAAATTCTCAATAAATTCTCATTAATCACATCTTAGCCATAAAAACAGGTCTTGCTCCTTACAGAAGCTGAAAAAGAAGGACGGATCAAAGAAAGGAATGCACACATGCGTACTAGGAACATATTAATCACGTGCTCAGGAATAAACCATTATATTTGATAGGGATGCATCTCCCTGTATATACATGTAACAGGCAATATAAAATCACTGCCTGACACTCTCAGACTCCCAACTCTCAGCCAGCAGATCCTCCCCTAGCTTCTGTGAAGTTAAGATGTAATTGAGGAGGTTTTTCTCTATTTTTCTCCTTTGTACTCTCTCTCAGACTCCCAACTCTCACCCATCAGCTCCTCCCCCAGCTTCTGTGAAGTTAAAATGTAATGGAGGAAGTTTTTTCTCTCCCTTTCTCCTTTGTACTCTCGCTCAGACTCCCAACACTCAGCCAGCATCCCCACCCCTAGCTTCTGTGAAGTTAAAATGTAATGGAGGAAGTTTTTCTCTATTTCTCTCCTTTGTACTCTCTCTCAGACGCCCAACTCTCACCCATCAGCTCCTCCCCCAGCTTCTGTGAAGTTAAATTGTAATGGAGGAAGTTTTTCTCTATTTCTCTCCTTTGTACTCTCTCTCAGACTACCCACTCTCACCCATCAGTTCCTCCCCCAGCTTCTGTGAAGTTAAAATGTAATGGAGGAAGTTTTTTTCTCTCCCTTTCTCCTTTGTACTCTCGCTCAGACTTCCAACACTCAGCCAGCAGCTCCTCCCCCAGCATGGAGGAAGTTTTTCTCTATTTTTCTCTTTTGTACTCTCTCTCAGACTCCCAACTCTCAGCCACCAGCCCCACCCCTAGCTTCTGTGAAGTTTAAATGTAATGGAGGAAGTTTTTTCTCTCCCATTCTCCTTTGTACTCTTTCTCTCAGACTCCCAACTCTCAGCTATCAGCTCCTCCAACAGTTTCTGTGAAGTTAAAATGTAATGGAGGAAGTTTTTTTCTCTCACTTTCTCCTTTGTACTCTCGCTCAGACTCCCAACACTCAGGCAGCGGCTCCTCCCCCAGCATGGAGGAAGTTTTTCTCTATTTTTCTCTTTTGTACTCTCTCTCAGACTCCCAACTCTCAGCCACCAACCCCACCCCTAGCTTCTGTGAAGTTAAAATGTAATGGAGGAAGTTTTTCCTCTCCCTTTTTCGTTTGTGCTCTCTCTGACAGATAAGAATAACTCTCATCAGAGGCGAAATAGATCTTTCCCTTGAACTCTGACATTATAAAAAGAAACCGCAGTTTAAAGTTCTAATTAGAAAATATTTATTTCGGTACAAAATCAACAAATTCTCAATAAATTCTCATTAATCACATCTTAGCTATAAAAACAGATCTTGCTCCTTACAGAAGCTGAAAAAGAAGGACGGATCAAAGAAAGGAATGTACACATGCGTACTAGGAACATATTAATCACGTGCTCAGGAATAAACCATTATATTTGATAGGGATGCATCTCCCTGCATATACATGTAACAGGCAATATAAAATCAATGCCTGACACTCTCAGACTCCCAACTCACAGCCAGCAGCTCCTCCCCTAGCTTCTGTGAAGTTAAAATGTAATGGAGGAAGTTTTCTCTCTCACTTTCTCCTTTGTACTCTCTCTCAGACTCCCAACCCTCAGCCAGCATCCCCACCCCTAGCTTCTGTGAAGTTAAAATGTAATGGAGGAAGTTTTTCTCTATTTTTCTCTTTTGTACTCTATCTCTCAGACTCCCAACTCTCAGCCAGTAGCTCCTCCCCAAGCGTCTGTGAAGTTAAAATGTAATGGATGAAGTTTTTTCTCTCCCTTCTCCTTTGCACTCTCTCTCTCAGACTCCAAACTCACAGCCAGCAGCTCCTCCCCTAGCTTCTGTGAAGTTAAAATGTAATGGAGGAAGTTTTTCTCTCCCTTTCTCCTTTTTACTCTCTCTCAGACTCCCAACTCTCAGCCACCAGCCCCTCCCCCAGCTTCTGTGAATTTAAAATATAATGGAGTAAGTTTTTTCACTCCCTTTCTCCTTTGTACTCTCTCTCAGACTCCCAACTCTCAGCCAGCAGCTCCTCCCCCAGCTTTTGTGAGATTAAAATGTAATGGAGGAGGTTTTTCTCTCCCTTTCTCCTTTGTACTCTTGCTCAGACTCACAACACTCAGCCAGCATCCACACCCCTAGCTTCTGTGAATTTAAAATGTAATGAAGGAAGTTTTTTCTCACCCTTTCTCCTTTGTACTCTCACTCAGACTCACAACACTCAGCCAGCATCCACACCCCTAGCTTCTGTGAAGTTAAAATGTAATGGAAGAAGTTTTTCTCTATTTTTCTTCTTTGTACTCTCTCTCAGACTCCCAACTCTCACCCATCAGCTCCTCCCCCAGCTTCTGTGAAGTTAAAATGTAATGGAGGAGGTTTTTCTCTCCCTTTCTCCTTTGTACTCTCACTCAGACTCACAACACTCAGCCAGCATCCACACCCCTAGCTTCTGTGAAGTTAAAATGTAATGGAAGACGTTTTTCTCTATTTTTCTCCTTTGTACTCTCTCTTAGACTCCAAACTCTCACCCATCAGCTCCTCCCCCAGCTTCTTTGAAGTTAAAATGTAATGGAGGAGGTTTTTCTCTCCCTTTCTCCTTTGTACTCTCGCTCAGACTCCCAACTCTCAGGCAGCAGCTCCACACCCCCAGCTTCTGTGAAGTTAAAATGTAATGCAGGAAGTTTTCTCTCTCCCTTTCTCCTTTGTACTCTCTCTCAGACTCCAAACTCTCACCCATCAGCTCCTCCCCCAGCTTCTGTGAAGTTAAAATGTAATGGAGGTGGTTTTTCTCTCCCTTTCTCATTTGTACTCTCACTCAGACTCCCAACACTCAGCCCTTTCCCAACTCTCACCCATCAGCTCCTCCCCCAGCTTCTGTTTAGTTAAAACGTAATGGAGGAGGTTTTTCTCTCCCTTTCTCCTTTGTAATCTCACTCAGACTCCCAACCCACAGCCAGCATCCCCACCCCTAGCTTCTACGAAGTTAAAATGTAATGGAGGAAGTTTTTCGCTAGTTTTCTCCTTTGTACTCTCTCTCAGACTCCCAACTCTCACCCTTCAGCTCCTCCCCCAGCTTCTGTGAAGTTAAAATGTAATGGAGGAAGTTTTTCTCTATTTTTCTCCTTTGTACTCTCTCTCAGACTCCCAACTCTCACCCATCAGCTCCTCCCCCAGCTTCTGTTTAGTTAAAACATAATGGAGGAGGTTTTTCTCTCCCTTTCTCCTTTGTACTCTCTCTCTCAGACTCCCAACTCTCAGCCATCAGCTCCTCCCCTAGCTTCTGTGAAGTTAAAATGTAATGGAGGAGGTTTTTCTCTATTTTTCTCCTTTGTACTCTCTCTCAGACTCCCAACTCTCAGCCAGCAGCTTTTCCCCTAGCTTCTGTGAAGTTAAAATGTAATGCAGGAAGTTTTTCTCTCCCTTTCTCCTATGTACTCTCTCTCAGACTCCCAACTCTCAGCCAGCAGCTCCTCCCCTAGCTTCTGTGAAGTTAAAATGTAATGGAGGAAGTTTTTCTCTCCCTTTCTCCTTTGTACTCTCTCAGACTGCCAACTCTCAGCCAGCAGTTCCTCCCCCAGCTTCTGTGAAGTTAAAATGTAATGGAGGAAGTTTTTCTCTATTTCTCTCATTTGAACTCTCTCTCAGACTCCCAACTCTCACCCATCAGCTCCTCCTCCAGCTTCTGTGAAGTTAAAATGTAATTGAGGAGGTTTTTCTCTCCCTTTCTCCTTTGTACTCTCTCTCAGACTCCCAACCCTCAGCCAGCATCCCCACCCCTAGCTTCTGTGAAGTTAAAATGTAATGGAAGAAGTTTTTCTCTATTTTTCTTCTTTGTACTCTCTCTCAGACTCCCAACTCTCACCCATCAGCTCCTCACCCAGCTTCTGTGAAGTTAAAATGTAATGGAGGAGGTTTTTCTCTCCCTTTCTCCTTTGTACTCTCTCTTTCAGACTCCAAACTCACATCCAGCAGCTCCTCCCCTAGCTTCTGTGAAGTTAAAATGTAATGGAGGAAGTTTTTCACTCCCTTTCTCCTTTGTACTCTCTCTCAGACTCCCAACTCTCAGCCACCAGCCCCACCCCCAGCTTCTGTGAATTTAAAATGTAATGGAGGAGGTTTTTCTCTCCCTTTCTCCTTTGTACTCTTGCTCAGACTCACAACACTCAGCCAGCATCCACACCCCTAGCTTCTGTGAATTTAAAATGTAATGAAGGAAGTTTTTTTTCACCCTTTCTCCTTTGTACTCTCACTCAGACTCACAACACTCAGCCAGCATCCACACCCCTAGCTTCTGTGAAGTTAAAATGTAATGGAAGAAGTTTTTCTCTATTTTTCTTCTTTGTACTCTCTCTCAGACTCCCAACTCTCACCCATCAGCTCCTCACCCAGCTTCTGTGAAGTTAAAATGTAATGGAGGAGGTTTTTCTCTCCCTTTATCCTTTGTACTCTCACTCAGACTCACAACACTCAGCCAGCATCCACACCCCTAGCTTCTGTGAAGTTAAAATGTAATGGAAGACATTTTTCTCTATTTTTCTCCTTTGTACTCTCTCTCAGACTCCAAACTCTCACCCATCAGCTCCTCCCCCAGCTTCTGTGAAGTTAAAATGTAATGGAGGAGGTTTTTCTCTCCCTTTCTCCTTTGTACTCTCGCTCAGACTCCCAACTCTCAGGCAGCAGCTCCACACCCCCAGCTTCTGTGAAGTTAAAATGTAATGCAGGAAGTTTTCTCTCTCCCTTTCTCCTTTGTACTCTCTCTCAGACTCCAAACTCTCACCCATCAGCTCCTCCCCCAGCTTCTGTGAAGTTAAAATGTAATGGAGGAGGTTTTTCTCTATTTTTCTCCTTTGTACTCTCTCTGAGACTCTCAACTCTCAGCCAGCAGCTTTTCCCCTAGCTTCTGTGAAGTTAAAATGTAATGGAGGAAGTTTTTCTCTATTTTTCTCCTTTGTACTCTCTCTCAGACACCCAACTCTCAGCCAGCAGCTTTTCCCCTAGCTTCTGTGAAGTTAAAATGTAATGCAGGAAGTTTTTCTCTCCCTTTCTCCTATGTACTCTCTCTCAGACTCCCAACTCTCAGCCAGCAGCTCCTCCCCTAGCTTCTGTGAAGTTAAAATGTAATGGAGGAAGTTTTTCTCTCCCTTTCTCCTTTGTACTCTCTCAGACTCCCAACTCTCAGCCAGCAGTTCCTCCCCCAGCTTCTGTGAATTTAAAATGTAATGGAGGAAGTTTTTTCTCACCCTTTCTACTTTGTACTCTCTCAGACTCCCAACTCTCAGTCAGCAGCGCCTCCCCCAGCTTCTGTGAAGTTAAAATGTAATGGAGGAAGTTTTTCTCTATTTCTCTCATTTGAACTCTCTCTCAGACTCCCAACTCTCACCCATCAGCTCCTCCTCCAGCTTCTGTGAAGTTAAAATGTAATTGAGGAGGTTTTTCTCTCCCTTTCTCCTTTGTACTCTCTCTCAGACTCCCAACCCTCAGCCAGCATCCCCACCCCTAGCTTCTGTGAAGTTAAAATGTAATGGAGGAAGTTTTTCTCTATTTTTCTCTTTTGTACTCTTTCTCTCAGACTCCCAACTCTCAGCCAGTAGCTCCTCCCCAAGCGTCTGTGAAGTTAAAATGTAATGGATGAAGTTTTTTCTCTCCCTTCTCCTTTGTACTCTCTCTCTCAGACTCCAAACTCACAGCCAGCAGCTCCTCCCCTAGCTTCTGTGAAGTTAAAATGTAATGGAGGAAGTTTTTCTCTCCCTTTCTCCTTTGTACTCTCTCTGAGACTCCCAACTCTCAGCCACCAGCCCCTCCCCCAGCTTCTGTGAATTTAAAATGTAATGGAGGAGGTTTTTCTCTCCCTTTCTACTTTGTACTCTTGCTCAGACTCACAACACTCAGCCAGCATCCACACCCCTAGCTTCTGTGAATTTAAAATGTAATGAAGGAAGTTTTTTCTCACCCTTTCTCCTTTGTACTCTCACTCAGACTCACAACACTCAGCCAGCATCCACACACCTAGCTTCTGTGAAGTTAAAATGTAATGGAAGAAGTTTTTCTCTATTTTTCTTCTTTGTACTCTCTCTCAGACTCCAAACTCTCACCCATCAGCTCCTCTCCCAGCTTCTGTGAAGTTAAAATGTAATGGAGGAGGTTTTTCTCTCCCTTTCTCCTTTGTACTCTCACTCAGACTCACAACACTCAGCCAGCATCCACACCCCTAGCTTCTGTGAAGTTAAAATGTAATGGAAGACGTTTTTCTCTATTTTTCTCCTTTGTACTCTCTCTCAGACTCCAAACTCTCACCCATCAGCTCCTCCCCCAGCTTCTGTGAAGTTAAAATGTAATGGAGGAGGTTTTTCTCTCCCTTTCTCCTTTGTACTCTCGCTCAGACTCCCAACTCTCAGGCAGCAGCTCCACACCCCCAGCTTCTGTGAAGTTAAAATGTAATGCAGGAAGTTTTCTCTCTCCCTTTCTCCTTTGTACTCTCTCTCAGACTCCAAACTCTCACCCATCAGCTCCTCCCCCAGCTTCTGTGAAGTTAAAATGTAATGCAGGAAGTTTTTCTCTCCCTTTCTCCTTTGTACTCTCTCTCAGACTCCCAAATCTCAGCCAGCAGCTTTTCCCCTAGCTTCTGTGAAGTTAAAATGTAATGGAGGAAGTTTTTCTCTATCTTTCTCTTTTGTACTCTCTCTCAGACTCCCAACTCTCAGCCAGCAGCTCCTCCCCTAGCTTCTCTGAAGTTAAAATGTAATGGAGGAAGTTTTTCTCTCCCTTTCTCCTTTGTACTCTCACTCAGACTCCCAACACTCAGCCCTTTCCCAACTCTCACCCATCAGCTCCTCCCCCAGCTTCTGTTTAGTTAAAACGTAATGGAGGAGGTTTTTCTCTCCCTTTCTCCTTTGTAATCTCACTCAGACTCCCAACCCTCAGCCACCATCCCGACCCCTAGCTTCTGCGAAGTTAAAATGTAATGGAGGAAGTTTTTTCTCTACCCTTTCTCCTTTGTACTCTCTTAGACTCCCAACTCTCAGCCAGCAGCTTTTCCCCTAGCTTCTGTGAAGTTAAAATGTAATGCAGGAAGTTTTTCTCTCCCTTTCTCCTTTGTACTCTCTCTCAGACTCCCAAATCTCAGCCAGCAGCTTTTCCCCTAGCTTCTGTGAAGTTAAAATGTAATGGAGGAAGTTTTTCTCTATCTTTCTCTTTTGTACTCTCTCTCAGACTCCCAACTCTCAGCCAGCAGCTCCTCCCCTAGCTTCTCTGAAGTTAAAATGTAATGGAGGAAGTTTTTCTCTCCCTTTCTCCTTTGTACTCTCTCAGACTCCCAACTCTCAGCCAGCAGTTCCTCCCCCAGCTTCTGTGAATTTAAAATGTAATGGAGGAAGTTTTTTCTCACCCTTTCTACTTTGTACTCTCTCAGACTCCAAACTCTCACCCATCAGCTCCTCCCCCAGCTTCTGTGAAGTTAAAATGTAATGGAGGTGGTTTTTCTCTCCCTTTGTCATTTGTACTCTCACTCAGACTCCCAACACTCAGCCCTTTCCCAACTCTCACCCATCAGCTCCTCCCCCAGCTTCTGTTTAGTTAAAACGTAATGGAGGAGGTTTTTCTCTCCCTTTCTCCTTTGTAATCTCACTCAGACTCCCAACCCACAGCCAGCATCCCCACCCCAAGCTTCTACGAAGTTAAAATGTAATGGAGGAAGTCTTTCGCTAGTTTTCTCCTTTGTACTCTCTCTCAGACTCCCAACTCTCACCCTTCAGCTCCTCCCCCAGCTTCTGTGAAGTTAAAATGTAATGGAGAAGGTTTTTCTCTCCCTTTCTCCATTGTACTCTCGCTCAGACTCCCAACACTCAGCCAGCAGCTCCTCCCCCAGCATGGAGGAAGTTTTTCTCTATTTTTCTCTTTTGTACTCTCTCTGACTCCCAACTCTCAGCCCCCAACCCCACCCCTAGCTTCTGTGAAGTTAAAATGTAATGGAGGAAGTTTTTTCTCTCCCTTTCTCCTTTGTGCTCTCTCTGACAGATAAGAATAACTCTCATCAGAGGCGAAATAGATCTTTCCCTGGAACTCTGACATTATAAAATGAAACCACAGTTTAAAGTTCTAATTAGAAAATATTTATTTCGGTACAAAAACAACAAATTCTCAATAAATTCTCATTAATCACATCTTAGCTATAAAAACAGGTCTTGCTCCTTACAGAAGCTGAAAAAGAAGGACGGATCAAAGAAAGGAATGTACACATGCGTACTAGGAACATATTAATCAAATGCTCAGGAATGAACCATTATATTTGATAGGGATGCAATTCCCTGCATATACATGTAACAGGCAATATAAAATCACTGCCTGACACTCTCAGACTCCCAACTCACAGCCAGCAGCTCCTCCCCTAGCTTCTGTGAAGTTAAAATGTAATGGAGGAGGTTTTTCTCTCCCTTTCTCCTTTGTACTCTCACTCAGACTCACAACCCTCAGCCAGCATCCCCACCCCTAGTTTCTAGTTAAAATGTAATGGAGGAAGTTTTTCTCTCCTTCTCTCCTTTGTACTCTCTCTCAGACTACCCACTCCCACCCATCAGTTCCTCCCCCAGCTTCTGTGAAGTTAAAATGTGATGGAGGAAGTTTTTCTCTCCCTTTCTCTTTTGTACTCTATCTCTCAGACTCCCAACTCTCAGCCAGCAGCGCCTCCCCCAGCTTCTGTAAAGTTAAAATGTATTGGAGGAAGTTTTCTCTCTCACTTTCTCCTTTGTACTCTCTCTCAGACTCCCAACTCTCAGCCACCAGCCCCTCCCCCAGCTTCTGTGAATTTAAAATGTAATGAAGGAAGTTTTTTCTCACCCTTTCTCCTTTGTACTCTCACTCAGACTCACAACACTCAGCCAGCATCCACACCCCTAGCTTCTGTGAAGTTAAAATGTAATGGAAGAAGTTTTTCTCTATTTTTCTCCTTTGTACTCTCTCTGAGACTCCCAACTCTCACCCATCAGCTCCTCCCCCAGCTTCTGTGAAGTTAAAATGTAATGGAGGAGGTTTTTCTCTCCCTTTCTCCTTTGTACTCTCTCTCTCAGACACCCAACTCTCAGCCAGTAGCTCCTCCCCAAGCTTCTGTGAAGTTAATATGTAATGCAGGAAGTTTTCTCTCTCCTTCTCTCCTTTGTACTCTCTCTCAGACTACCCACTCTCACCCATCAGTTCCTCCCCCAGCTTCTGTGAAATTAAAATGTAATGGAGGAAGTTTTCTCTCTCACTTTCTCCTTTGTACTCTCTCTCAGACTCCCAACTCTCAGCCACCAGCCCCTCCCCCAGCTTCTGTGAATTTAAAATATAATGGAGGAAGTTTTTTCTCTCCCTTTCTCGTTTGTACTCTCTCTCAGACTCCCAACTCTCAGCCAGCAGCTCCTCCCCCAGCTTTTGTGAGGTTAAAATGTAATGGAGGAAGTTTTTCTCTCCCTTTCTCCTTTGTACTCTCAGACTCCCACCTCTCAGCCAGCAGATCCTCCCCTAGCTTCTGTGAAGTTAAAATGTAATGCAGTAAGTTTTCTCTCTCCTTCTTTCCTTTGTACTCTCTCTCAGACTACCCACTCTCACCCATCAGTTCCTCCCCCAGCTTCTGTGAAGTTAAAATGTAATGGAGGAAGTTTTCTCTCTCAATTTCTCCTTTGTACTCTCTCTCAGACTCCCAACTCTCAGCCACCAGCCCCTCCCCCAGCTTCTGTGAATTTAAAATATAATGGAGGAAGTTTTTTCTCTCCCTTTCTCCTTTGTACTCTCTCTCAGACTCCCAACTCTCAGCCAGCAGCTCCTCCCCCACCTTTTGTGAGGTTAAAATGTAATGGAGGAAGTTTTTCTCTCCCTTTCTCCTTTGTACTCTCAGACTCCCACCTCTCAGCCAGCAGATCCTCCCCTAGCTTATGTGAAGTTAAAATGTAATGGAGGAGGTTTTAAAAAACAATACTACACAAAAACACCACCTTGTTTTTCTGGTATGGAAGCTATTACACACCCCAATACAACAAATCTGTATAAAATGGTCACATACGAAGAAATACTAGAAGAAGGGGGAGCCTTAAAATCTATATCAAAATTAGAACAGGAAGGAATCAAAATCGATTGGTGGCCATATTTTCAAATTAAGAACAGATTAGAAAATGACAAAAGAAAGTACGGAATACAAAAAGCAAGATCAGAATTAGACAAAATTTTATTAGGTCAAGAAGAAAAAGCAATAACCAAAATATATAAATTTCTTCTAAAATATAAAATGCAAAAAGACATAATAAAGGGAAATATGATAAGCTGGACTAAAAACTTTGGATACGATATACAATTAAATCAATGGGAAAAAATTTGGAATCAGAACTATAAAATGACAAAATCAGTCTCATATAAAGAAAACTATTATAAACTATTTTATAGATGGCACCTCCCCCCTGCGAGATTGGCAAAAATGTATAAAAATCTAGCACCCAATTGTTGGAGATGCCAACACAAAACAGGATCTTATTACCATATGTGGTGGACCTGTCCAAAAATAAAAAACTTCTGGAATACAATCAAAAACTGGCTAGCAGAAATTGCACAACAGGATATAGACATTAAACCGGAAGCTTTCTTACTGGGAATCATTAATCAAAAAATGAAAAAAAAAACACTACTATATTACACTACATATACTAACAGCAGCAAGAATAATGATAGCACAAAGTTGGAAACTAAATGACACTCCTGACGCAAGCAGTATAATTAGAAAAATTCTGGATTGTGCCGAAGCAGACAAATTAACTATGGAACTAAAAGGAAAGGAAGACTCCGATTACTACGAAATTTGGAACTTATTCTATAACTGGTATGAAAAACGAAAACAAACATCACCAAATATAACAAATGTAAACACAAATAAAATAAGACATATAGAAATCTGATTAAGGAACTTATAAGAAAACAAACTATATTATACTAATGTATATGTATATTATGATATTACAAAACTAAAAACATCTTATTTTTTCTGTACTATTATCATTATTATTATTAATATTATCATTAATGTTATCACTATTGTATTATTATAATGTTATTATAAAACGTTATTATTATTACTACTGATTTATAATACATATTACAAAAATACAAGACAAAAAATCAAAAACTATATAAAAATAGATTGCCAATACATATTTGCCGTAAGATAAACCATAGAAATTGACAGTTTTATAGCTGTATGCGCTTTTTATGTTTCGTATATGTTTGTAATGTATTTGTTATCGTCATAAATGTTTTCTTTTGTATGTTTTTTAAAATGTAAATAATTCAATAAAAATTATTTTTTTTAAAAAATAATGTAATGGAGGAAGTTTTTTCTCACCCTTTCTCATTTGTACTCTCTCTCTCAGACTCCCAACTCTCAGCCAGCAGTTCCTCCCCTAGCTTCTGTGAATTTAAAATGTAATGGAGGAAGTTTTCTCTCACCCTTTCTCCTTTGTACTCTCTCAGACTCCCAACTCTCAGCAAGCAGTTCCTCCCCTAGCTTCTGTGAAGTTAAAATTTAATGGAGGAAGTTTTTCTCTATTTTTCTCTTTTGTACTCTCTCTCAGACTCCCAACTCTCAGCCACCAGCCCCTCCCCCAGCTTCTGTGAATTTAAAATGTAATGGAGGAAGTTTTCTCTCTCCCTTTCTCCTTTGTACTCTCTCAGACTCCCAACTCTCAGCCAGTACTTCCTCCCCTAGCTTCTGTGAAGTTAAAATGTAATGGAGGAAGTTTTTCTCTCTCTTTCTCCTTTGTACTCTCTCTCTCAGACTCCCAACTCTCAGCTATCAGCTCCTCCAACTGTTTCTGTGAAGTTAAAATGTAATGGAGGAAGTTTTTTTCTCTCCCTTTCTCCTTTGTACTCTCGCTCAGACTCCCAACTCTCAGCTATCAGCTCCTCCAACAGTTTCTGTGAAGTTAAAATGTAATGGAGGAAGTTTTTTTCTCTCCCTTTCTCCTTTGTACTCTCGCTCAGACTCCCAACACTCAGCCAGCAGCTCCTCCCCCAGCATGGAGGAAGTTTTTCTCTATTTTTCTCTTTTGTACTCTCTCTCAGACTCCCAACTCTCAGCCACCAACCCCACCCCTAGCTTCTGTGAAGTTGAAATGTAATGGAGGAAGTTTTTTCTCTCCCTTTCTCCTTTGTGCTCTCTCTGACAGATAAGAATAACTCTCATCAGAGGCGAAATAGATCTTTCCCTTGAACTCTGACATTATAAAAAGAAACCACAGTTTAAAGTTCTAATTAGAAAATATTTATTTCGGTACAAAAACAACAAATTCTCAATAAATTCTCATTAATCACATCTTAGCTATAAAAACAGGTCTTGCTCCTTACAGAAGCTGAAAAAGAAGGACGGATCAAAGAAAAGAATGTACACATGCGTACTAGGAACATATTAATCACATGCTCAGGAATAAACCATTATATTTGATAGGGATGCATCTCCCTGCATATACATGTAACAGGCAATATAGAATCACTGCCTGACACTCTCAGACTCCCAACTCACAGCCAGCAGCTCCTCCCCTAGCTTCTGTGAAGTTAAAATGTATTGGAGGAAGTTTTCTCTCTCACTTTCTCCTTTGTACTCTCTCTCAGAGTCCCAACTCTCAGCCACCAGCCCCTCCCCCAGCTTCTGTGAATTTAAAATGTAATGGAGGAAGTTTTCTCTCTACCTTTCTCCTTTGTACTCTCTCAGACTCCCAACTCTCAGCCAGTAGTTCCTCCCCTAGCTTCTGTGAAGTTAAAATGTAATGGAGGAGGTTTTTTCTCTCACTTTCTACTTTGTATTCTCTCTCTCAGACTCCCAACTCTCAGCAAGTAGCTCCTCCCCATGGTTCTTTGAAGTTAAAATGTAATAGAGAAAGATTTTTCTCTCCCTTTCTCCTTTGTACTCTCGCTCAGACTCCCAACACTCAGCCAGCATCCGCACCCCTAGCTTCTGTGAAGTTAAAATGTAATGGAGGAAGTTTTTCTCTATTTCTCTCCTTTGTACTCTCTCTCAGATGCCCAACTCTCACCCATCAGCTTCTCCCCCAGCTTCTGTGAAGTTAAAATGTAATGGAGGAAGTTTTTCTCTCCCTTTCTCCTTTGTACTCTATCTCTCAGACTCCCAACTCTCAGCCAGCAGCGCCTCCCCCAGCTTCTGTGAAGTTAAAATGTATTGGAGGAAGTTTTCTCTCTCACTTTCTCCTTTGTACTCTCTCTCAGAGTCCCAACTCTCAGCCACCAGCCCCTCCCCCAGCTTCTGTGAATTTAAAATGTAATGAAGGAAGTTTTTTCTCTCCCTTTCTCCTTTGTACTCTCGCTCAGACTCACAACACTCAGCCAGCATCCACACCCCTAGCTTCTGTGAAGTTAAAATGTAATGGAGGAAGTTTTTTTCTCTCCCTTTCTCCTTTGTACTCTCGCTCAGACTCCCAACACTCAGCCAGCAGCTCCTCCCCCAGCATGGAGGAAGTTTTTCTCTATTTTTCTCTTTTGTACTCTCTCTCAGACTCCCAACACTCAGCCACCAGCCCCACCCCTAGCTTCTGTGAAGTTAAAATGTAATGGAGGAAGTTTTTTCTCTCCCTTTCTCCTTTGTACTCTTTCTCTCAGACTCCCAACTCACAGCCAGCAGCTCCTCCCCATGCTTCTTTGAAGTTAAAATGTAATGCAGGAAGTTTTCTCTCTCCTTCTCTCCTTTGTACTCTCTCTCAGACTACCCACTCTCACCCATCAGTTCCTCCCCCAGCTTCTGTGAAGTTAAAATGTAATGGAGGAAGTTTTCTCTCTCCCTTTCTCCTTTGTACTCTCTCTCAGACTCCCAACACTCAGCCAGCATCCCCACCCCAGCTTCCTTGAAGTTAAAATATAATGGAGGTGATTTTTCTCTCCCTTTCTCCTATGTACTCACTCTCTCAGACTCCAAACTCACAGGCAGCAGCTCCTCCCCTAGCTTCTGTGAAGTTAAAATGTAATGGAGGAAGTTTTTTCTCTCCCTTTCTCCTTTGTACTCTCACTCAGACTCAAAACACTCAGCCAGCATCCACACCCCTAGCTTCTGTGAAGTTAAAATGTAATGGAAGAAGTTTTTCTCTATTTTTCTCCTTTGTACTCTCTCTCAGACTCCCAACTCTCACCCATCAGCTCCTCCCCCAGCTTCTGTGAAGTTAAAATGTAATGGAGGAGGTTTTTCTCTCCCTTTCTCCTTTGTACTCTCGCTCAGACTCCCAACTCTCAGGCAGCAGCTCCACACCCCCAGCTTCTGTGAAGTTAAAATGTAATGCAGGAAGTTTTTTCTCTCCTTCTCTCCTTTGTACTCTCTCTCAGACTACCCACTCTCACCCATCAGTTCCTCCCCCAGCTTCTGTGAAGTTAAAATGTAATGGAGGAAGTTTTCTCTCTCCCTTTCTCCTTTGTACTCTCTCTCAGACTCCCAACACTCAGCCAGCATCCCCACCCCAGCTTCTGTGAAGTTAAAATGTAATGGAGGTGGTTTTTCTCTCCCTTTCTCGTTTGTACTCTCACTCAGACTCCCAACACTCAGCCCTTTCCCAACTCTCACCCATCAGCTCCTCCCCCAGCATCTTTTTAGTTAAAACGTAATGGAGGAGGTTTTTCTCTCCCTTTCTCCTTTGTACTCTCTCTCTCAGACTCCCAACTCTCACCCATCAGCTGCTCCCCCAGCTTCTGTGAAGTTAAAATGTAATGGAGGAGGTTTTTCTCTCCCTTTCTCCTTTGTAATCTCACTCAGACTCCCAACCCTCAGCCAGCATCCCCACCCCTAGCTTCTGCGAAGTTAAAATGTAATGGAGGAAGTTTTCTCTCTCAATTTCTCCTTTGTACTCTCTCTCAGACTCCCAACTCTCAGCCACCAGCCCCTCCCCCAGCTTCTGTGAATTTAAAATATAATGGAGGAAGTTTTTTCTCTCCCTATCTCCTTTGTACTCTCTCTTTGACTCCCAACTCTCAGCCAGCAGCTCCTCCCCCACCTTTTGTGAGGTTAAAATGTAATGGAGGAAGTTTTTCTCTCCCTTTCTCCTTTGTACTCTCAGACTCCCACCTCTCAGCCAGCAGATCCTCCCCTAGCTTATGTGAAGTTAAAATGTAATGGAGGAGGTTTTAAAAAACAATACTACACAAAAACACCACCTTGGTTTTCTGGTATGGAAGCTATTACACACCCCAATACAACAAATCTGAATAAAATGGTCACATACGAAGAAATACTAGAAGAAGGGGGAGCCTTAAAATCTATATCAAAATTAGAACAGGAAGGAATCAAAATCGATTGGTGGCCATATTTTCAAATTAAGAACAGATTAGAAAATGACAAAAGAAAGTACGGAATACAAAAAGCAAGATCAGAATTAGACAAAATGTTATTAGGTCAAGAAGAAAAAGCAATAACCAAAATATATAAATTTCTTCTAAAATATAAAATGCAAAAAGACATAATAAAGGGAAATATGATAAGCTGGACTAAAAACTTTGGATACGATATACAATTAAATCAATGGGAAAAAATTTGGAATCAGAACTATAAAATGACAAAATCAGTCTCATATAAAGAAAACTATTATAAACTATTTTATAGATGGCACCTCCCCCCTGCGAGATTGGCAAAAATGTATAAAAATCTAGCACCCAATTGTTGGAGATGCCAACACAAAACAGGATCTTATTACCATATGTGGTGGACCTGTCCAAAAATAAAAAACTTCTGGAATACAATCAAAAACTGGCTAGCAGAAATTGCACAACAGGATATAGACATTAAACCGGAAGCTTTCTTACTGGGAATCATTAATCAAAAAATGAAAAAAAAAACACTACTATATTACACTACATATACTAACAGCAGCAAGAATAATGATAGCACAAAGTTGGAAACTAAATGACACTCCTGACGCAAGCAGTATAATTAGAAAAATTCTGGATTGTGCCGAAGCAGACAAATTAACTATGGAACTAAAAGGAAAGGAAGACTCCAATTACTACGAAATTTGGAACTTATTCTATAACTGGTATGAAAAACGAAAACAAACATCACCAAATATAACAAATGTAAACACAAATTAAATAAGACATATAGAAATCTGATTAAGGAACTTATAAGAAAACAAACTATATTATACTAATGTATATGTATATTATGATATTACAAAACTAAAAACATCTTATTTTTTCTGTACTATTATCATTATTATTATTAATATTATCATTAATGTTATCACTATTGTATTATTATAATGTTATTATAAACGTTATTATTATTACTACTGATTTATAATACATATTACAAAAATACAAGACAAAAAATCAAAAACTATATAAAAATAGATTGCCAATACATACCGTATATACTCGAGTATAGGTCGACCCGAATATAAGCCGAGGCACCTAATTTTACCACAAAAAACTGGAAAAGTTATTGACTCGAGTATAAGCCTAGGGTGGGAAATGCAGCAGCTACCGGTAAATTTCAAAAATAAAAATAGATACCAATAATGTTTTTGAATATTTATTTCAAAGAAAAACAGTAAACTAGCTCTGTAAGTGGAAAAGAGGGTCAATAAAAACAATATGGTATCAACAATAACTAAGGAGGAGGTGGGACATCGTTGCAGAGCGGCAGGAGGGGGAGGAAGGGGAATCGTAAGACAGCCCTGCATTACATTAGAACGTGAGGAGGGGGGATGGTGCGGTGCGCGCTGCGCGGCAAACTGACACAGAGGGAGGGGAAACTCACAGGGGCGCCGGGCCATTCACGAGCGTCACCCAGTGGCATGGCCCCGCCCCTTTTTCTCCTCCATTTCGGGCAAATTTTTCACTGACTCAAGTATAAGCCGAGGCGGCTTTTTTCAACCCAAAAAGTGGGCTGAAAAACTCGGCTTATACTCGAGTATATACGGTATTTGCCGTAAGATAAACCATAGAAATCGACAGTTTTATAGCTGTATGCGCTTTTTATGTTTCGTATATGTTTGTAATGTATTTGTTATCATCATAAATGTTTTCTTTTGTATGTTTTTTAAAATGTAAATAATTCAATAAAAATTATTTTTTTAAAAAATAAAATGTAATGGAGGAAGTTTTTTCTCACCCTTTCTCCTTTGTACTCTCTCAGACTCCCAACTCTCAGCCACCAGCCCCTCCCCCAGCTTCTGTGAATTTAAAATGTAATGGAGGAATTTTTATCTCCCTTTCTCCTTTGTACTCTCTCAGACTCCCAACTCTCAGCCAGCAGTTCCTCCCCTAGCTTCTGTGAAGTTAAAATGTAATGGAGGAGGTTTTTTCTCTCCCTTTCTCCTTTGTACTCTCTCTCTCAGACTCCCAACTCTCAGCCAGTAGCTCCTCCCTCAGCTTCTGTAAAGTTAAAATGTAATGGAGGAAGTTTTCTCTCTCCCTTTCTCCTTTGTACTCTCTCAGACTCCCAACTCTCAGCCAGCAGATCTTCCCCTAGCTTCTGTGAAGTTAAAATGTAATGGAGGAAGTTTTTTCTCACCCTTTCTCCTTTGTACTCTCTCAGACTCCCAACTCTCAGCCAGCAGTTCCTCCCCTAGCTACTGTGAAGTTAAAATGTAATGCAGGAAGTTTTTCTTTATCTTTCTCCTTTGTACTCTCTCTCAAACTCCCAACTCTCAGCCAGCAGCTTTTCCCCTAGCTTCTGTGAAGTTAAAATGTAATGGAGGAAATTTTTATCTATTTTTCTCTTTTGTACTCTCTCTCAGACTCCCAACTCTCAGCCACCAGCCCCTCCCCCAGCTTCTGTGAATTTAAAATGTAATGGAGGAAGTTTTCTCTCTCCCTTTCTCCTTTGTACTCTCTCAGACTCCCAACTCTCAGCCAGTAGTTCCTCCCCTAGCTTCTGTGAAGTTAAAATGTAATGGAGGAGGTTTTTTCTCTCACTTTCTCCTTTGTATTCTCTCTCTCAGACTCCCAACTCTCAGCAAGTAGCTCCTCCCCATGGTTCTTTGAAGTTAAAATGTAATAGAGAAAGATTTTTCTCTCCCTTTCTCCTTTGTACTCTCGCTCAGACTCCCAACACTCAGCCAGCATCCGCACCCCTAGCTTCTGTGAAGTTAAAATGTAATGGAGGAAGTTTTTCTCTATTTCTCTCCTTTGTACTCTCTCTCAGATGCCCAACTCTCACCCATCAGCTTCTCCCCCAGCTTCTGTGAAGTTAAAATGTAATGGAGGAAGTTTTTCTCTCCCTTTCTCCTTTGTACTCTATCTCTCAAACTCCCAACTCTCAGCCAGCAGCGCCTCCCCCAGCTTCTGTGAAGTTAAAATGTATTGGAGGAAAGTTTTCTCTCTCCCTTTCTCCTTTGTACTCTATCTCTCAGACTCCCAACTCTCAGCCAGCAGCGCCTCCCCCAGCTTCTGTGAAGTTAAAATGTATTGGAGGAAGTTTTCTCTCTCACTTTCTCCTTTGTACTCTCTCTCAGAGTCCCAACTCTCAGCCACCAGCCCCTCCCCCAGCTTCTGTGAATTTAAAATGTAATGGAGGAAGTTTTCTCTCTCCCTTTCTCCTTTGTACTCTCTCAGACTCCCAACTCTCAGTCAGCAGTTCCTCCCCTAGCTTCTGTGAAGTTAAAATGTATTGGAGAAAGTTTTCTCTCTCACTTTCTCCTTTGTACTCTCTCTCAGAGTCCCAACTCTCAGCCACCAGCCCCTCCCCCAGCTTCTGTGAATTTAAAATGTAATGAAGGAAGTTTTTTCTCTCCCTTTCTCCTTTGTACTCTCGCTCAGACTCACAACACTCAGCCAGCATCCACACCCCTAGCTTCTGTGAAGTTAAAATGTAATGGAGGAAGTTTTTTTCTCTCCCTTTCTCCTTTGTACTCTCGCTCAGACTCCCAACACTCAGCCAGCAGCTCCTCCCCCAGCATGGAGGAAGTTTTTCTCTATTTTTCTCTTTTGTACTCTCTCTCAGACTCCCAACTCTCAGCCACCAGCCCCACCCCTAGCTTCTGTGAAGTTAAAATGTAATGGAGGAAGTTTTTTCTCTCCCTTTCTCCTTTGTACTCTTTCTCTCAGACTCCCAACTCACAGCCAGCAGCTCCTCCCCATGCTTCTTTGAAGTTAAAATGTAATGCAGGAAGTTTTCTCTCTCCTTCTCTCCTTTGTACTCTCTCTCAGACTACCCACTCTCACCCATCAGTTCCTCCCCCAGCTTCTGTGAAGTTAAAATGCAATGGAGGAAGTTTTCTCTCTCCCTTTCTCCTTTGTACTCTCTCTCAGACTCCCAACACTCAGCCAGCATCCCCACCCCAGCTTCCTTGAAGTTAAAATATAATGGAGGTGATTTTTCTCTCCCTTTCTCCTATGTACTCACTCTCTCAGACTCCAAACTCACAGGCAGCAGCTCCTCCCCTAGCTTCTGTGAAGTTCAATTGTAATGGAGGAAGTTTTTTCTCTCCCTTTCTCCTTTGTACTCTCACTCAGACTCAAAACACTCAGCCAGCATCCACACCCCTAGCTTCTGTGAAGTTAAAATGTAATGGAAGAAGTTTTTCTCTATTTTTCTCCTTTGTACTCTCTCTCAGACTCCCAACTCTCACCCATCAGCTCCTCCCCCAGCTTCTGTGAAGTTAAAATGTAATGGAGGAGGTTTTTCTCTCCCTTTCTCCTTTGTACTCTCGCTCAGACTCCCAACTCTCAGGCAGCAGCTCCACACCCCCAGCTTCTGTGAAGTTAAAATGTAATGCAGGAAGTTTTTTCTCTCCTTCTCTCCTTTGTACTCTCTCTCAGACTACCCACTCTCACCCATCAGTTCCTCCCCCAGCTTCTGTGAAGTTAAAATGTAATGGAGGAAGTTTTCTCTCTCCCTTTCTCCTTTGTACTCTCTCTCAGACTCCCAACACTCAGCCAGCATCCCCACCCCAGCTTCTGTGAAGTTAAAATGTAATGGAGGTGGTTTTTCTCTCCCTTTCTCATTTGTACTCTCACTCAGACTCCCAACACTCAGCCCTTTCCCAACTCTCACCCATCAGCTCCTCCCCCAGCATCTTTTTAGTTAAAACGTAATGGAGGAGGTTTTTCTCTCCCTTTCTCCTTTGTACTCTCTCTCTCAGACTCCCAACTCTCACCCATCAGCTGCTCCCCCAGCTTCTGTGAAGTTAAAATGTAATGGAGGAGGTTTTTCTCTCCCTTTCTCCTTTGTAATCTCTCTCAGACTCCCAACTCTCAGCCAGCATCCCCACCCCAGCTTCTGTGAAGTTAAAATGTAATGGAGGTGGTTTTTCTCTCCCTTTCTCATTTGTACTCTCACTCAGACTCCCAACACTCAGCCCTTTCCCAACTCTCACCCATCAGCTCCTCCCCCAGCATCTTTTTAGTTAAAACGTAATGGAGGAGGTTTTTCTCTCCCTTTCTCCTTTGTACTCTCTCTCTCAGACTCCCAACTCTCACCCATCAGCTGCTCCCCCAGCTTCTGTGAAGTTAAAATGTAATGGAGGAGGTTTTTCTCTCCCTTTCTCCTTTGTAATCTCACTCAGACTCCCAACCCTCAGCCAGCATCCCCACCCCTAGCTTCTGCGAAGTTAAAATGTAATGGAGGAAGTTTTCTCTCTCAATTTCTCCTTTGTACTCTCTCTCAGACTCCCAACTCTCAGCCACCAGCCCCTCCCCCAGCTTCTGTGAATTTAAAATATAATGGAGGAAGTTTTTTCTCTCCCTTTCTCCTTTGTACTCTCTCTTTGACTCTCAACTCTCAGCCAGCAGCTCCTCCCCCACCTTTTGTGAGGTTAAAATGTAATGGAGGAAGTTTTTCTCTCCCTTTCTCCTTTGTACTCTCAGACTCCCACCTCTCAGCCAGCAGATCCTCCCCTAGCTTATGTGAAGTTAAAATGTAATGGAGGAGGTTTTAAAAAACAATACTACACAAAAACACCACCTTGGTTTTCTGGTATGGAAGCTATTACACACCCCAATACAACAAATCTGAATAAAATGGTCACATACGAAGAAATACTAGAAGAAGGGGGAGCCTTAAAATCTATATCAAAATTAGAACAGGAAGGAATCAAAATCGATTGGTGGCCATATTTTCAAATTAAGAACAGATTAGAAAATGACAAAAGAAAGTACGGAATACAAAAAGCAAGATCAGAATTAGACAAAATGTTATTAGGTCAAGAAGAAAAAGCAATAACCAAAATATATAAATTTCTTCTAAAATATAAAATGCAAAAAGACATAATAAAGGGAAATATGATAAGCTGGACTAAAAACTTTGGATACGATATACAATTAAATCAATGGGAAAAAATTTGGAATCAGAACTATAAAATGACAAAATCAGTCTCATATAAAGAAAACTATTATAAACTATTTTATAGATGGCACCTCCCCCCTGCGAGATTGGCAAAAATGTATAAAAATCTAGCACCCAATTGTTGGAGATGCCAACACAAAACAGGATCTTATTACCATATGTGGTGGACCTGTCCAAAAATAAAAAACTTCTGGAATACAATCAAAAACTGGCTAGCAGAAATTGCACAACAGGATATAGACATTAAACCGGAAGCTTTCTTACTGGGAATCATTAATCAAAAAATGAAAAAAAAAACACTACTATATTACACTACATATACTAACAGCAGCAAGAATAATGATAGCACAAAGTTGGAAACTAAATGACACTCCTGACGCAAGCAGTATAATTAGAAAAATTCTGGATTGTGCCGAAGCAGACAAATTAACTATGGAACTAAAAGGAAAGGAAGACTCCGATTACTACGAAATTTGGAACTTATTCTATAACTGGTATGAAAAACGAAAACAAACATCACCAAATATAACAAATGTAAACACAAATTAAATAAGACATATAGAAATCTGATTAAGGAACTTATAAGAAAACAAACTATATTATACTAATGTATATGTATATTATGATATTACAAAACTAAAAACATCTTATTTTTTCTGTACTATTATCATTATTATTATTAATATTATCATTAATGTTATCACTATTGTATTATTATAATGTTATTATAAACGTTATTATTATTACTACTGATTTATAATACATATTACAAAAATACAAGACAAAAAATCAAAAACTATATAAAAATAGATTGCCAATACATACCGTATATACTCGAGTATAGGTCGACCCGAATATAAGCCGAGGCACCTAATTTTACCACAAAAAACTGGAAAAGTTATTGACTCGAGTATAAGCCTAGGGTGGGAAATGCAGCAGCTACCGGTAAATTTCAAAAATAAAAATAGATACCAATAATGTTTTTGAATATTTATTTCAAAGAAAAACAGTAAACTAGCTCTGTAAGTGGAAAAGAGGGTCAATAAAAACAATATGGTATCAACAATAACTAAGGAGGAGGTGGGACATCGTTGCAGAGCGGCAGGAGGGGGAGGAAGGGGAATCGTAAGACAGCCCTGCATTACATTAGAACGTGAGGAGGGGGGATGGTGCGGTGCGCGCTGCGCGGCAAACTGACACAGAGGGAGGGGAAACTCACAGGGGCGCCGGGCCATTCACGAGCGTCACCCAGTGGCATGGCCCCGCCCCTTTTTCTCCTCCATTTCGGGCAAATTTTTCACTGACTCAAGTATAAGCCGAGGCGGCTTTTTTCAACCCAAAAAGTGGGCTGAAAAACTCGGCTTATACTCGAGTATATACGGTATTTGCCGTAAGATAAACCATAGAAATCGACAGTTTTATAGCTGTATGCGCTTTTTATGTTTCGTATATGTTTGTAATGTATTTGTTATCATCATAAATGTTTTCTTTTGTATGTTTTTTAAAATGTAAATAATTCAATAAAAATTATTTTTTTAAAAAATAAAATGTAATGGAGGAAGTTTTTTCTCACCCTTTCTCCTTTGTACTCTCTCAGACTCCCAACTCTCAGCCACCAGCCCCTCCCCCAGCTTCTGTGAATTTAAAATGTAATGGAGGAATTTTTATCTCCCTTTCTCCTTTGTACTCTCTCAGACTCCCAACTCTCAGCCAGCAGTTCCTCCCCTAGCTTCTGTGAAGTTAAAATGTAATGGAGTAGGTTTTTTCTCTCTCTTTCTCCTTTGTACTCTCTCTCTCAGACTCCCAACTCTCAGCCAGTAGCTCCTCCCTCAGCTTCTGTAAAGTTAAAATGTAATGGAGGAAGTTTTCTCTCTCCCTTTCTCCTTTGTACTCTCTCAGACTCCCAACTCTCAGCCAGCAGTTCCTCCCCTAGCTTCTGTGAATTTAAAATGTAATGGAGGAAGTTTTTTCTCACCCTTTCTCCTTTGTACTCTCTCAGACTCCCAACTCTCAGCCAGCAGATCTTCCCCTAGCTTCTGTGAAGTTAAAATGTAATGGAGGAAGTTTTTCTTTATCTTTCTCCTTTGTACTCTCTCTCAAACTCCCAACTCTCAGCCAGCAGCTTTTCCCCTAGCTTCTGTGAAGTTAAAATGTAATGGAGGAAGTTTTTATCTATTTTTCTCTTTTGTACTCTCTCTCAGACTCCCAACTCTCAGCCACCAGCCCCTCCCCCAGCTTCTGTGAATTTAAAATGTAATGGAGGAAGTTTTCTCTCTCCCTTTCTCCTTTGTACTCTCTCAGACTCCCAACTCTCAGCCAGTAGTTCCTCCCCTAGCTTCTGTGAAGTTAAAATGTAATGGAGGAGGTTTTTTCTCTCACTTTCTCCTTTGTATTCTCTCTCTCAGACTCCCAACTCTCAGCAAGTAGCTCCTCCCCATGGTTCTTTGAAGTTAAAATGTAATAGAGAAAGATTTTTCTCTCCCTTTCTCCTTTGTACTCTCGCTCAGACTCCCAACACTCAGCCAGCATCCGCACCCCTAGCTTCTGTGAAGTTAAAATGTAATGGAGGAAGTTTTTCTCTATTTCTCTCCTTTGTACTCTCTCTCAGATGCCCAACTCTCACCCATCAGCTTCTCCCCCAGCTTCTGTGAAGTTAAAATGTAATTGGAGGAAGTTTTTCTCTATTTTTCTCTTTTGTACTCTCTCTCAGACTCCCAACTCTCAGCCAGCATCCCCACCCCTAGCTTCTGTGAAGTTAAAATGTAATGGAGGAAGTTTTTCTCTCTCTTTCTCCTTTGTACTCTCTCTCTCAGACTCCCAACTCTCAGCTATTAGCTCCTCCAACAGTTTCTGTGAAGTTAAAATGTAATGGAGGAAGTTTTTTTCTCTCCCTTTCTCCTTTTTACTCTCGCTCAGACTCCCAACACTCAGCCAGCAGCTCCTCCCCCAGCATGGAGGAAGTTTTTCTCTATTTTTCTCTTTTGTACTCTCTCTCAGAGTCCCAACTCTCAGCCCCCAACCCCACCCCTAGCTTCTGTGAAGTTAAAATGTAATGGAGGAAGTTTTTTCTCTCCCTTTCTCCTTTGTGCTCTCTCTGACAGATAAGAATAACTCTCATCAGAGGCGAAATAGATCTTTCCCTGGAACTCTGACATTATAAAAAGAAACCGCAGTTTAAAGTTCTAATTAGAAAATATTTATTTCGGTACAAAAACAACAAATTCTCAATAAATTCTCATTAATCACATCTTAGCTATAAAAACAGGTCTTGCTCCTTACAGAAGCTAAAAAAGAAGGACGGATCAAAGAAAGGAATGTACACATGCGTACTAGGAACATATTAATCACATGCTCAGGAATAAACCATTATATTTGATAGGGATGCATCTCCCTGCATATACATGTAACAGGCATTATAAAACCACTGCCTGACACTCTCAGACTCCCAACTCTCAGCCAGCAGCGCCTCCCCCAGCTTCTGTGAAGTTAAAATGTGATGGAGGAAGTTTTCTCTCTCACTTTCTCCTTTGTACTCTATCTCAGACTCCCAACTCTCAGCCACCAGCCCCTCCTCCAGCTTCTGTGAATTTAAAATCTAATGAAGTTTTTTCTCACCCTTTCTCCTTTGTACTCTCACTCAGACTCACAACACTCAGCCAGCATCCACACCCCTAGCTTCTGTGAAGTTAAAATGTAATGGAAGAAGTTTTTCTCTATTTTTCTCCTTTGTACTCTCTCTGAGACTCCCAACTCTCACCAATCAGCTCCTCCCCCAGCTTCTGTGAAGTTAAAATGTAATGGAGGAGGTTTTTCTCTCCCTTTCTCCTTTGTACTCTCGCTCAGACTCCCAACTCTCAGGCAGCAGCTCTACACCCCCAGCTTCTGTGAAGTTAAAATGTAATGCAGGAAGTTTTTTCTCTCCTTCTCTCCTTTGTACTCTCTCTCAGACTACCCACTCTCACCCATCAGTTCCTCCCCCAGCTTCTGTGAAGTTAAAATGTAATGGAGGAAGTTTTCTCTCTCCCTTTCTCCTTTGTACTCTCTCTCAGATTCCCAACACTCAGCCAGCATCCCCACCCCAGCTTCTGTGAAGTTAAAATGTAATGGAGGTGGCTTTTCTCTCCCTTTCTCATTTGTACTCTCACTCAGACTCCCAACACTCAGCCCTTTCCCAACTCTCACCCATCAGCTCCTCCCCCAGCTTCTGTTTAGTTAAAACGTAATGGAGGAGGTTTTTGTCTCCCTTTCTCCTATGTACTCTCTCTCTCAGACTCCCAACTCTCACCCATCAGCTGCTCCCCCAGCTTCTGTGAAGTTAAAATGTAATGGAGCAGGTTTTTCTCTATTTTTCTCTTTTGTACTCTCTCTCAGACTCCCAACTCTCAGCCACCAGCCCCTCCCCCAGCTTCTGTGAATTTAAAATGTAATGGAGGAAGTTTTCTCTCTCCCTTTCTCCTTTGTACTCTCTCAGACTCCCAACTCTCAGCCAGTAGTTCCTCCCCTAGCTTCTTTGAAGTTAAAATGTAATGGAGAAAGATTTTTCTCTCCCTTTCTCCTTTGTACTCTCGCTCAGACTCCCAACACTCAGCCAGCATCCGCACCCCTAGCTTCTGTGAAGTTAAAATGTAATGGAGGAAGTTTTTCTCTATTTCTCTCCTTTGTACTCTCTCTCAGATCCCCACTCTCACCCTTCAGCTCCTCCCCCAGCTTCTGTGAAGTTAAAATGTAATGGAGGAGGTTTTTCTCTCCCTTTCTCCTTTTTACTCTCTCTCTCAGACTCCCAACTCTCAGCCAGCAGTTCCTCCCGTAGCTTCTGTGAATTAAAATGTAATGGAGGAGGTTTTTTCTCTCCCTTTCTCCTTTGTACTCTCGCTCAGACTCCCAAAACTCAGCCAGCAGCTTCTCCCCCAGCATGGAGGAAGTTTTTCTCTATTTTTCTCTTTTGTACTCTCTCTGACTCCCAACTCTCAGCCACCAACCCCACCCCTAGCTTCTGTGAAGTTAAAATGTAATGGAGGAAGTTTTTCCTCTCCCTTTCTCGTTTGTGCTCTCTCTGACAGATAAGAATAACTCTCATCAGAGGCGAAATAGATCTTTCCCTGGAACTCTGACATTATAAAAAGAAACCGCAGTTTAAAGTTCTAATTAGAAAATATTTATTTCGGTACAAAAACAACAAATTCTCAATAAATTCTCATTAATCACATCTTAGCTATAAAAACAGGTCTTGCTCCTTACAGAAGCTGAAAAATAAGGACGGATCAAAGAAAGGAATGTGCACATGCGTACTAGGAACATATTAATCACATGCTCAGGAATAAACCATTATATTTGATAGGGATGCATCTCCCTGCATATACAGGTAACAGGCAATATAAAATCACTGCCTGACACTCTCAGACTCCCAACTCACAGCCAGCAGCTCCTCCCCTAGCTTCTTTGAAGTTAAAATGTAATGGAGGAAGTTTTCTCTCTCACTTTCTCCTTTGTACTCTCTCTCAGACTCCCACCTCTCAGCCAGCAGAAACTCCCCTAGCTTCTGTGAATTTAAAATGTAATGGAGGATTTTTTTCTCTCCCTTTCTCCTTTGTACTCTATCTCTCAGACTCCCAACTCTCAGCCAGCAGCGCCTCCCCCAGCTTCTGTGAAGTTAAAATGTATTGGAGGAGGTTTTTTCTCAACCTTTCTCCTTTGTAGTCTCTCTCTCAGACTCCCAACTCTCAGCCAGTAGCTCCTCCCCCAGCTTCTGTGAAGATAAAATGTAATGGAGGAAGTTTTCTCTCTCCCTTCCTCCTTTGTACTCTCTCAGACTCCCAACTCTCAGCCAGCAGTTCCTCCCCTAGCTTCTGTGAATTTAAAATGTAATGGATGAAGTTTTTCTCTATTTTTCTCTTTTGTACTCTCTCTGACTCCCAACTCTCAGCCAGCAGTTCCTCCCCCAGCTTCTGTGAATTTAAAATGTAATGGAGGAAGTTTTCTCTCTCACTTTCTCCTTTGTACTCTCTCTCAGACTCCCAACTCTCAGCCACCAGCCCCTCCCCCAGCTTCTGTGAATTTAAAATGTAATGAAGGAAGTTTTTTCTCACCCTTTCTCCTTTGTACTCTCTCAGACTCCCAACTCTCAGCCAGCAGTTCCTCCCCTAGCTTCTGTGAAGTTAAAATGTAATGGAGGAGGTTTTATCTCTCCCTTTCTCCTTTGTACTCTCGCTCAGACTCACAACACTCAGCCAGCAGCTCCTCCCCCAGCATGGAGGAAGTTTTTCTCTATTTTTCTCTTTTGTACTCTCTCTCAGACTCCCAACTCTCAGCCACCAGCCCCACCCCTAGCTTCTGTGACGTTAAAATGTAATGGAGGAAGTTTTTTCTCTCCCTTTCTCCTTTGTACTCTTTCTCTCAGACTCCCAACTCACAGCCAGCAGCTCCTCCCCATGCTTCTTTGAAGTTAAAATGTAATGCAGGAAGTTTTCTCTCTCCTTCTCTCCTTCGTACTCTCTCTCAGACTACCCACTCTCACCCATCAGTTCCTCCCCCAGCTTCTGTGAAGTTAAAATGTAATGGAGGAAGTTTTCTCTCTCACTTTCTCATTTGTACTCTCTCTCAGACTCCCAACTCTCAGCCACCAGCCCCTCCCCCAGCTTCTGTGAATTTAAAATGTAATGGAGGAAGTTTTTTCTCTCCCTTTCTCCTTTGTACTCTCTCTCAGACTCCCAACTCTCAGCCAGCAGCTCCTCCCCCAGCTTTTGTGAGGTTAAAATGTAATGGAGGAGGTTTTTTCTCTCCCTTTCTCCTTTGTACTCTCACTCAGACTCACAACACTCAGCCAGCATCCACACCCCTAGCTTCTGTGAAGTTAAAATGTAATGGAGGAAGTTTTTTTCTCTCCCTTTCTCCTTTGTACTCTCGCTCAGACTCCCAACACTCAGCCAGCAGCTCCTCCCCCAGCATGGAGGAAGTTTTTCTCTATTTTTCTCTTTTGTACTCTCTCTCAGACTCCCAACTCTCAGCCACCAGCCCCACCCCTAGCTTCTGTGAAGTTAAAATGTAATGGAGGAAGTTTTTTCTCTCCCTTTCTCCTTTGTACTCTTTCTCTCAGACTCCCAACTCACAGCCAGCAGCTCCTCCCCATGCTTCTTTGAAGTTAAAATGTAATGCAGGAAGTTTTCTCTCTCCTTCTCTCCTTTGTACTCTCTCTCAGACTACCCACTCTCACCCATCAGTTCCTCCCCCAGCTTCTGTGAAGTTAAAATGTATTGGAGGAAGTTTTCTCTCTCACTTTCTCATTTGTACTCTCTCTCAGACTCCCAACTCTCAGCCACCAGCCCCTCCCCCAGCTTCTGTGAATTTAAAATGTAATGGAGGAAGTTTTTTCTCTCCCTTTCTCCTTTGTACTCTCTCTCAGACTCCCAACTCTCAGCCAGCAGCTCCTCCCCCAGCTTTTGTGAGGTTAAAATGTAATGGAGGAGGTTTTTTCTCTCCCTTTCTCCTTTGTACTCTCGCTCAGACTCACAACACTCAGCCAGCATCCACACCCCTAGCTTCTGTGAAGTTAAAATGTAATGGAGGAAGTTTTTTTCTCTCCCTTTCTCCTTTGTACTCTCGCTCAGACTCCCAACTCTCAGCTATCAGCTCCTCCAACAGTTTCTGTGAAGTTAAAATGTAATGGAGGAAGTTTTTTTCTCTCCCTTTCTCCTTTGTACTCTCGCTCAGACTCCCAACACTCAGCCAGCAGCTCCTCCCCCAGCATGGAGGAAGTTTTTCTCTATTTTTCTCTTTTGTACTCTCTCTCAGACTCCCAACTCTCAGCCCCCAACCCCACCCCTAGCTTCTGTGAATTTAATATCTAATGGAGGAAGTTTTTCTCTCCCTTTCTCCTTTGTACTCACTCTCAGACTCCCAACTCTCAGCCACCAGCCCCTCCCCCAGCTTCTGTGAATTTAAAATGTAATGGAGGAAGTTTTTCTCTAGTTTTCTCCTTTGTACTCTCTCTCTCAGACTCGCAACACTCAGCCACCATCCCCACCCCTAGCTTCTGTGAAGTTAAAATGTAATGGAGGAAGTTTTTCTCTCTCTTTCTCCTTTGTACTCTCTCTCTCAGACTCCCAACTCTCAGCTATCAGCTCCTCCAACAGTTTCTGTGAAGTTAAAATGTAATGGAGGAAGTTTTTTTCTCTCCCTTTCTCCTTTGTACTCTCGCTCAGACTCCAAACACTCAGCCAGCAGCTCCTCCCCCAGCATGGAGGAAGTTTTTCTCTATTTTTCTCTTTTGTACTCTCTCTCAGACTCCCAACTCTCAGCCCCCAACCCCACCCCTAGCTTCTGTGAAGTTAAAATGTAATGGAGGAAATTTTTTCTCTCCCTTTCTCCTTTGTGCTCTCTCTGACAGATAAGAATAACTCTCATCAGAGGCGAAATAGATCTTTCCCTTGAACTCTGACATTATAAAAAGAAACCACAGTTTAAAGTTCTAATTAGAAAATATTTATTTCGGTACAAAAACAACAAATTCTCAATAAATTCTCATTAATCACATCTTAGCTATAAAAACAGGTCTTGCTCCTTACAGAAGCTGAAAAAGAAGGACGGATCAAAGAAAGGAATGTACACATGCGTACTAGGAACATATTAATCACGTGCTCAGGAATAAACCACTATATTTGATAGGGATGCATCTCCCTGCATATACATGTAACAGGCAATATAAAATCACTGCCTGACACTCTCAGACTCCCAACTCTCAGCCAGCAGCGCCTCCCCCAGCTTCTGTGAAGTTAAAATGTATTGGAGGAAGTTTTCTCTCTCACTTTCTCCTTTGTACTCTCTCTCAGACTCCCAACTCTCAGCCACCAGCCCCTCCCCCAGCTTCTGTGAATTTAAAATGTAATGAAGGAAGTTTTTTCTCACCCTTTCTCCTTTGTACTCTCTCAGACTCCCAACTCTCAGCCAGCAGTTCCTCCCCTAGCTTCTGTGAAGTTAAAATGTAATGGAGGAGGTTTTTTCTCTCCCTTTCTCCTTTGTACTCTCGCTCAGACTCACAACACTCAGCCAGCAGCTCCTCCCCCAGCATGGAGGAAGTTTTTCTCTATTTTTCTCTTTTGTACTCTCTCTCAGACTCCCAACTCTCAGCCACCAGCCCCACCCCTAGCTTCTGTGACGTTAAAATGTAATGGAGGAAGTTTTTTCTCTCCCTTTCTCCTTTGTACTCTTTCTCTCAGACTCCCAACTCACAGCCAGCAGCTCCTCCCCATGCTTCTTTGAAGTTAAAATGTAATGCAGGAAGTTTTCTCTCTCCTTCTCTCCTTTGTACTCTCTCTCAGACTACCCACTCTCACCCATCAGTTCCTCCCCCAGCTTCTGTGAAGTTAAAATGTAATGGAGGAAGTTTTCTCTCTCACTTTCTCATTTGTACTCTCTCTCAGACTCCCAACTCTCAGCCACCAGCCCCTCCCCCAGCTTCTGTGAATTTAAAATGTAATGGAGGAAGTTTTTTCTCTCCCTTTCTCCTTTGTACTCTCTCTCAGACTCCCAACTCTCAGCCAGCAGCTCCTCCCCCAGCTTTTGTGAGGTTAAAATGTAATGGAGGAGGTTTTTTCTCTCCCTTTCTCCTTTGTACTCTCACTCAGACTCACAACACTCAGCCAGCATCCACACCCCTAGCTTCTGTGAAGTTAAAATGTAATGGAGGAAGTTTTTTTCTCTCCCTTTCTCCTTTGTACTCTCGCTCAGACTCCCAACACTCAGCCAGCAGCTCCTCCCCCAGCATGGAGGAAGTTTTTCTCTATTTTTCTCTTTTGTACTCTCTCTCAGACTCCCAACTCTCAGCCACCAGCCCCACCCCTAGCTTCTGTGAAGTTAAAATGTAATGGAGGAAGTTTTTTCTCTCCCTTTCTCCTTTGTACTCTTTCTCTCAGACTCCCAACTCACAGCCAGCAGCTCCTCCCCATGCTTCTTTGAAGTTAAAATGTAATGCAGGAAGTTTTCTCTCTCCTTCTCTCCTTTGTACTCTCTCTCAGACTACCCACTCTCACCCATCAGTTCCTCCCCCAGCTTCTGTGAAGTTAAAATGTATTGGAGGAAGTTTTCTCTCTCACTTTCTCATTTGTACTCTCTCTCAGACTCCCAACTCTCAGCCACCAGCCCCTCCCCCAGCTTCTGTGAATTTAAAATGTAATGGAGGAAGTTTTTTCTCTCCCTTTCTCCTTTGTACTCTCTCTCAGACTCCCAACTCTCAGCCAGCAGCTCCTCCCCCAGCTTTTGTGAGGTTAAAATGTAATGGAGGAGGTTTTTTCTCTCCCTTTCTCCTTTGTACTCTCACTCAGACTCACAACACTCAGCCAGCATCCACACCCCTAGCTTCTGTGAAGTTAAAATGTAATGGAGGAAGTTTTTTTCTCTCCCTTTCTCCTTTGTACTCTCGCTCAGACTCCCAACTCTCAGCTATCAGCTCCTCCAACAGTTTCTGTGAAGTTAAAATGTAATGGAGGAAGTTTTTTTCTCTCCCTTTCTCCTTTGTACTCTCGCTCAGACTCCCAACACTCAGCCAGCAGCTCCTCCCCCAGCATGGAGGAAGTTTTTCTCTATTTTTCTCTTTTGTACTCTCTCTCAGACTCCCAACTCTCAGCCCCCAACCCCACCCCTAGCTTCTGTGAATTTAATATGTAATGGAGGAAGTTTTTCTCTCCCTTTCTCCTTTGTACTCACTCTCAGACTCCCAACTCTCAGCCACCAGCCCCTCCCCCAGCTTCTGTGAATTTAAAATGTAATGGAGGAAGTTTTTCTCTAGTTTTCTCCTTTGTACTCTCTCTCTCAGACTCGCAACACTCAGCCACCATCCCCACCCCTAGCTTCTGTGAAGTTAAAATGTAATGGAGGAAGTTTTTCTCTCTCTTTCTCCTTTGTACTCTCTCTCTCAGACTCCCAACTCTCAGCTATCAGCTCCTCCAACAGTTTCTGTGAAGTTAAAATGTAATGGAGGAAGTTTTTTTCTCTCCCTTTCTCCTTTGTACTCTCGCTCAGACTCCCAACACTCAGCCAGCAGCTCCTCCCCCAGCATGGAGGAAGTTTTTCTCTATTTTTCTCTTTTGTACTCTCTCTCAGACTCCCAACTCTCAGCCCCCAACCCCACCCCTAGCTTCTGTGAAGTTAAAATGTAATGGAGGAAATTTTTTCTCTCCCTTTCTCCTTTGTGCTCTCTCTGACAGATAAGAATAACTCTCATCAGAGGCGAAATAGATCTTTCCCTTGAACTCTGACATTATAAAAAGAAACCACAGTTTAAAGTTCTAATTAGAAAATATTTATTTCGGTACAAAAACAACAAATTCTCAATAAATTCTCATTAATCACATCTTAGCTATAAAAACAGGTCTTGCTCCTTACAGAAGCTGAAAAAGAAGGACGGATCAAAGAAAGGAATGTACACATGCGTACTAGGAACATATTAATCACGTGCTCAGGAATAAACCACTATATTTGATAGGGATGCATCTCCCTGCATATACATGTAACAGGCAATATAAAATCACTGCCTGACACTCTCAGACTCCCAACTCTCAGCCAGCAGCGCCTCCCCCAGCTTCTGTGAAGTTAAAATGTATTGGAGGAAGTTTTCTCTCTCACTTTCTCCTTTGTACTCTCTCTCAGACTCCCAACTCTCAGCCACCAGCCCCTCCCCCAGCTTCTGTGAATTTAAAATGTAATGAAGGAAGTTTTTTCTCACCCTTTCTCCTTTGTACTCTCTCAGACTCCCAACTCTCAGCCAGCAGTTCCTCCCCTAGCTTCTGTGAAGTTAAAATGTAATGGAGGAGGTTTTATCTCTCCCTTTCTCCTTTGTACTCTCGCTCAGACTCACAACACTCAGCCAGCAGCTCCTCCCCCAGCATGGAGGAAGTTTTTCTCTATTTTTCTCTTTTGTACTCTCTCTCAGACTCCCAACTCTCAGCCACCAGCCCCACCCCTAGCTTCTGTGACGTTAAAATGTAATGGAGTAAGTTTTTTCTCTCCCTTTCTCCTTTGTACTCTTTCTCTCAGACTCCCAACTCACAGCCAGCAGCTCCTCCCCATGCTTCTTTGAAGTTAAAATGTAATGCAGGAAGTTTTCTCTCTCCTTCTCTCCTTTGTACTCTCTCTCAGACTACCCACTCTCACCCATCAGTTCCTCCCCCAGCTTCTGTGAAGTTAAAATGTATTGGAGGAAGTTTTCTCTCTCACTTTCTCATTTGTACTCTCTCTCAGACTCCCAACTCTCAGCCACCAGCCCCTCCCCCAGCTTCTGTGAATTTAAAATGTAATGGAGGAAGTTTTTTCTCTCCCTTTCTCCTTTGTACTCTCTCTCAGACTCCCAACTCTCAGCCAGCAGCTCCTCCCCCAGCTTTTGTGAGGTTAAAATGTAATGGAGGAGGTTTTTTCTCTCCCTTTCTCCTTTGTACTCTCGCTCAGACTCACAACACTCAGCCAGCATCCACACCCCTAGCTTCTGTGAAGTTAAAATGTAATGGAGGAAGTTTTTTTCTCTCCCTTTCTCCTTTGTACTCTCGCTCAGACTCCCAACTCTCAGCTATCAGCTCCTCCAACAGTTTCTGTGAAGTTAAAATGTAATGGAGGAAGTTTTTTTCTCTCCCTTTCTCCTTTGTACTCTCGCTCAGACTCCCAACACTCAGCCAGCAGCTCCTCCCCCAGCATGGAGGAAGTTTTTCTCTATTTTTCTCTTTTGTACTCTCTCTCAGACTCCCAACTCTCAGCCCCCAACCCCACCCCTAGCTTCTGTGACTTTAATATCTAATGGAGGAAGTTTTTCTCTCCCTTTCTCCTTTGTACTCACTCTCAGACTCCCAACTCTCAGCCACCAGCCCCTCCCCCAGCTTCTGTGAATTTAAAATGTAATGGAGGAAGTTTTTCTCTAGTTTTCTCCTTTGTACTCTCTCTCTCAGACTCGCAACACTCAGCCACCATCCCCACCCCTAGCTTCTGTGAAGTTAAAATGTAATGGAGGAAGTTTTTCTCTCTCTTTCTCCTTTGTACTCTCTCTCTCAGACTCCCAACTCTCAGCTATCAGCTCCTCCAACAGTTTCTGTGAAGTTAAAATGTAATGGAGGAAGTTTTTTTCTCTCCCTTTCTCCTTTGTACTCTCGCTCAGACTCCAAACACTCAGCCAGCAGCTCCTCCCCCAGCATGGAGGAAGTTTTTCTCTATTTTTCTCTTTTGTACTCTCTCTCAGACTCCCAACTCTCAGCCCCCAACCCCACCCCTAGCTTCTGTGAAGTTAAAATGTAATGGAGGAAATTTTTTCTCTCCCTTTCTCCTTTGTGCTCTCTCTGACAGATAAGAATAACTCTCATCAGAGGCGAAATAGATCTTTCCCTTGAACTCTGACATTATAAAAAGAAACCACAGTTTAAAGTTCTAATTAGAAAATATTTATTTCGGTACAAAAACAACAAATTCTCAATAAATTCTCATTAATCACATCTTAGCTATAAAAACAGGTCTTGCTCCTTACAGAAGCTGAAAAAGAAGGACGGATCAAAGAAAGGAATGTACACATGCGTACTAGGAACATATTAATCACGTGCTCAGGAATAAACCACTATATTTGATAGGGATGCATCTCCCTGCATATACATGTAACAGGCAATATAAAATCACTGCCTGACACTCTCAGACTCCCAACTCTCAGCCACCAGCCCCTCCCCCAGCTTCTGTGAATTTAAAATGTAATGAAGGAAGTTTTTTCTCACCCTTTCTCCTTTGTACTCTCTCAGACTCCCAACTCTCAGCCAGCAGTTCCTCCCCTAGCTTCTGTGAAGTTAAAATGTAATGGAGGAGGTTTTTTCTCTCCCTTTCTCCTTTGTACTCTTTCTCTCAGACTCCCAACTCACAGCCAGCAGCTCCTCCCCATGCTTCTTTGAAGTTAAAATGTAATGCAGGAAGTTTTCTCTCTCCTTCTCTCCTTTGTACTCTCTCTCAGACTACCCACTCTCACCCATCAGTTCCTCCCCCAGCTTCTGTGAAGTTAAAATGTATTGGAGGAAGTTTTCTCTCTCACTTTCTCATTTGTACTCTCTCTCAGACTCCCAACTCTCAGCCACCAGCCCCTCCCCCAGCTTCTGTGAATTTAAAATGTAATGGAGGAAGTTTTTTCTCTCCCTTTCTCCTTTGTACTCTCTCTCAGACTCCCAACTCTCAGCCAGCAGCTCCTCCCCCAGCTTTTGTGAGGTTAAAATGTAATGGAGGAGGTTTTTTCTCTCCCTTTCTCCTTTGTACTCTCGCTCAGACTCACAACACTCAGCCAGCATCCACACCCCTAGCTTCTGTGAAGTTAAAATGTAATGGAGGAAGTTTTTTTCTCTCCCTTTCTCCTTTGTACTCTCGCTCAGACTCCCAACTCTCAGCTATCAGCTCCTCCAACAGTTTCTGTGAAGTTAAAATGTAATGGAGGAAGTTTTTTTCTCTCCCTTTCTCCTTTGTACTCTCGCTCAGACTCCCAACACTCAGCCAGCAGCTCCTCCCCCAGCATGGAGGAAGTTTTTCTCTATTTTTCTCTTTTGTACTCTCTCTCAGACTCCCAACTCTCAGCCCCCAACCCCACCCCTAGCTTCTGTGAATTTAATATCTAATGGAGGAAGTTTTTCTCTCCCTTTCTCCTTTGTACTCACTCTCAGACTCCCAACTCTCAGCCACCAGCCCCTCCCCCAGCTTCTGTGAATTTAAAATGTAATGGAGGAAGTTTTTCTCTAGTTTTCTCCTTTGTACTCTCTCTCTCAGACTCGCAACACTCAGCCACCATCCCCACCCCTAGCTTCTGTGAAGTTAAAATGTAATGGAGGAAGTTTTTCTCTCTCTTTCTCCTTTGTACTCTCTCTCTCAGACTCCCAACTCTCAGCTATCAGCTCCTCCAACAGTTTCTGTGAAGTTAAAATGTAATGGAGGAAGTTTTTTTCTCTCCCTTTCTCCTTTGTACTCTCGCTCAGACTCCAAACACTCAGCCAGCAGCTCCTCCCCCAGCATGGAGGAAGTTTTTCTCTATTTTTCTCTTTTGTACTCTCTCTCAGACTCCCAACTCTCAGCCCCCAACCCCACCCCTAGCTTCTGTGAAGTTAAAATGTAATGGAGGAAATTTTTTCTCTCCCTTTCTCCTTTGTGCTCTCTCTGACAGATAAGAATAACTCTCATCAGAGGCGAAATAGATCTTTCCCTTGAACTCTGACATTATAAAAAGAAACCACAGTTTAAAGTTCTAATTAGAAAATATTTATTTCGGTACAAAAACAACAAATTCTCAATAAATTCTCATTAATCACATCTTAGCTATAAAAACAGGTCTTGCTCCTTACAGAAGCTGAAAAAGAAGGACGGATCAAAGAAAGGAATGTACACATGCGTACTAGGAACATATTAATCACGTGCTCAGGAATAAACCACTATATTTGATAGGGATGCATCTCCCTGCATATACATGTAACAGGCAATATAAAATCACTGCCTGACACTCTCAGACTCCCAACTCTCAGCCACCAGCCCCTTCCCCAGCTTCTGTGAATTTAAAATGTAATGAAGGAAGTTTTTTCTCACCCTTTCTCCTTTGTACTCTCTCAGACTCCCAACTCTCAGCCAGCAGTTCCTCCCCTAGCTTCTGTGAAGTTAAAATGTAATGGAGGAGGTTTTTTCTCTCCCTTTCTCCTTTGTACTCTCGCTCAGACTCACAACACTCAGCCAGCAGCTCCTCCCCCAGCATGGAGGAAGTTTTTCTCTATTTTTCTCTTTTGTACTCTCTCTCAGACTCCCAACTCTCAGCCACCAGCCCCACCCCTAGCTTCTGTGACGTTAAAATGTAATGGAGGAAGTTTTTTCTCTCCCTTTCTCCTTTGTACTCTTTCTCTCAGACTCCCAACTCACAGCCAGCAGCTCCTCCCCATGCTTCTTTGAAGTTAAAATGTAATGCAGGAAGTTTTCTCTCTCCTTCTCTCCTTTGTACTCTCTCTCAGACTACCCACTCTCACCCATCAGTTCCTCCCCCAGCTTCTGTGAAGTTAAAATGTAATGGAGGAAGTTTTCTCTCTCACTTTCTCATTTGTACTCTCTCTCAGACTCCCAACTCTCAGCCACCAGCCCCTCCCCCAGCTTCTGTGAATTTAAAATGTAATGGAGGAAGTTTTTTCTCTCCCTTTCTCCTTTGTACTCTCTCTCAGACTCCCAACTCTCAGCCAGCAGCTCCTCCCCCAGCTTTTGTGAGGTTAAAATGTAATGGAGGAGGTTTTTTCTCTCCCTTTCTCCTTTGTACTCTCACTCAGACTCACAACACTCAGCCAGCATCCACACCCCTAGCTTCTGTGAAGTTAAAATGTAATGGAGGAAGTTTTTTTCTCTCCCTTTCTCCTTTGTACTCTCGCTCAGACTCCCAACACTCAGCCAGCAGCTCCTCCCCCAGCATGGAGGAAGTTTTTCTCTATTTTTCTCTTTTGTACTCTCTCTCAAACTCCCAACTCTCAGCCACCAGCCCCACCCCTAGCTTCTGTGAAGTTAAAATGTAATGGAGGAAGTTTTTTCTCTCCCTTTCTCCTTTGTACTCTTTCTCTCAGACTCCCAACTCACAGCCAGCAGCTCCTCCCCATGCTTCTTTGAAGTTAAAATGTAATGCAGGAAGTTTTCTCTCTCCTTCTCTCCTTTGTACTCTCTCTCAGACTACCCACTCTCACCCATCAGTTCCTCCCCCAGCTTCTGTGAAGTTAAAATGTATTGGAGGAAGTTTTCTCTCTCACTTTCTCATTTGTACTCTCTCTCAGACTCCCAACTCTCAGCCACCAGCCCCTCCCCCAGCTTCTGTGAATTTAAAATGTAATGGAGGAAGTTTTTTCTCTCCCTTTCTCCTTTGTACTCTCTCTCAGACTCCCAACTCTCAGCCAGCAGCTCCTCCCCCAGCTTTTGTGAGGTTAAAATGTAATGGAGGAGGTTTTTTCTCTCCCTTTCTCCTTTGTACTCTCGCTCAGACTCCCAACTCTCAGCTATCAGCTCCTCCAACAGTTTCTGTGAAGTTAAAATGTAATGGAGGAAGTTTTTTTCTCTCCCTTTCTCCTTTGTACTCTCGCTCAGACTCCCAACACTCAGCCAGCAGCTCCTCCCCCAGCATGGAGGAAGTTTTTCTCTATTTTTCTCTTTTGTACTCTCTCTCAGACTCCCAACTCTCAGCCCCCAACCCCACCCCTAGCTTCTGTGAATTTAATATGTAATGGAGGAAGTTTTTCTCTCCCTTTCTCCTTTGTACTCACTCTCAGACTCCCAACTCTCAGCCACCAGCCCCTCCCCCAGCTTCTGTGAATTTAAAATGTAATGGAGGAAGTTTTTCTCTAGTTTTCTCCTTTGTACTCTCTCTCTCAGACTCGCAACACTCAGCCACCATCCCCACCCCTAGCTTCTGTGAAGTTAAAATGTAATGGAGGAAGTTTTTCTCTCTCTTTCTCCTTTGTACTCTCTCTCTCAGACTCCCAACTCTCAGCTATCAGCTCCTCCAACAGTTTCTGTGAAGTTAAAATGTAATGGAGGAAGTTTTTTTCTCTCCCTTTCTCCTTTGTACTCTCGCTCAGACTCCAAACACTCAGCCAGCAGCTCCTCCCCCAGCATGGAGGAAGTTTTTCTCTATTTTTCTCTTTTGTACTCTCTCTCAGACTCCCAACTCTCAGCCCCCAACCCCACCCCTAGCTTCTGTGAAGTTAAAATGTAATGGAGGAAATTTTTTCTCTCCCTTTCTCCTTTGTGCTCTCTCTGACAGATAAGAATAACTCTCATCAGAGGCGAAATAGATCTTTCCCTTGAACTCTGACATTATAAAAAGAAACCACAGTTTAAAGTTCTAATTAGAAAATATTTATTTCGGTACAAAAACAACAAATTCTCAATAAATTCTCATTAATCACATCTTAGCTATAAAAACAGGTCTTGCTCCTTACAGAAGCTGAAAAAGAAGGACGGATCAAAGAAAGGAATGTACACATGCGTACTAGGAACATATTAATCACGTGCTCAGGAATAAACCACTATATTTGATAGGGATGCATCTCCCTGCATATACATGTAACAGGCAATATAAAATCACTGCCTGACACTCTCAGACTCCCAACTCTCAGCCAGCAGCGCCTCCCCCAGCTTCTGTGAAGTTAAAATGTATTGGAGGAAGTTTTCTCTCTCACTTTCTCCTTTGTACTCTCTCTCAGACTCCCAACTCTCAGCCACCAGCCCCTCCCCCAGCTTCTGTGAATTTAAAATGTAATGAAGGAAGTTTTTTCTCACCCTTTCTCCTTTGTACTCTCTCAGACTCCCAACTCTCAGCCAGCAGTTCCTCCCCTAGCTTCTGTGAAGTTAAAATGTAATGGAGGAGGTTTTTTCTCTCCCTTTCTCCTTTGTACTCTCGCTCAGACTCACAACACTCAGCCAGCAGCTCCTCCCCCAGCATGGAGGAAGTTTTTCTCTATTTTTCTCTTTTGTACTCTCTCTCAGACTCCCAACTCTCAGCCACCAGCCCCACCCCTAGCTTCTGTGAAGTTAAAATGTAATGGAGGAAGTTTTTTCTCTCCCTTTCTCCTTTGTACTCTTTCTCTCAGACTCCCAACTCACAGCCAGCAGCTCCTCCCCATGCTTCTTTGAAGTTAAAATGTAATGCAGGAAATTTTCTCTCTCCTTCTCTCCTTTGTACTCTCTCTCAGACTACCCACTCTCACCCATCAGTTCCTCCCCCAGCTTCTGTGAAGTTAAAATGTAATGGAGGAAGTTTTCTCTCTCACTTTCTCATTTGTACTCTCTCTCAGACTCCCAACTCTCAGCCACCAGCCCCTCCCCCAGCTTCTGTGAATTTAAAATGTAATGGAGGAAGTTTTTTCTCTCCCTTTCTCCTTTGTACTCTCTCTCAGACTCCCAACTCTCAGCCAGCAGCTCCTCCCCCAGCTTTTGTGAGGTTAAAATGTAATGGAGGAGGTTTTTTCTCTCCCTTTCTCCTTTGTACTCTCGCTCAGACTCACAACACTCAGCCAGCATCCACACCCCTAGCTTCTGTGAAGTTAAAATGTAATGGAGGAAGTTTTTTTCTCTCCCTTTCTCCTTTGTACTCTCGCTCAGACTCCCAACATTCAGCCAGCAGCTCCTCCCCCAGCATGGAGGAAGTTTTTCTCTATTTTTCTCTTTTGTACTCTCTCTCAGACTCCCAACTCTCAGCCACCAGCCCCACCCCTAGCTTCTGTGAAGTTAAAATGTAATGGAGGAAGTTTTTTCTCTCCCTTTCTCCTTTGTACTCTTTCTCTCAGACTCCCAACTCACAGCCAGCAGCTCCTCCCCATGCTTCTTTGAAGTTAAAATGTAATGCAGGAAGTTTTCTCTCTCCTTCTCTCCTTTGTACTCTCTCTCAGACTACCCACTCTCACCCATCAGTTCCTCCCCCAGCTTCTGTGAAGTTAAAATGTATTGGAGGAAGTTTTCTCTCTCACTTTCTCATTTGTACTCTCTCTCAGACTCCCAACTCTCAGCCACCAGCCCCTCCCCCAGCTTCTGTGAATTTAAAATGTAATGGAGGAAGTTTTTTCTCTCCCTTTCTCCTTTGTACTCTCTCTCAGACTCCCAACTCTCAGCCAGCAGCTCCTCCCCCAGCTTTTGTGAGGTTAAAATGTAATGGAGGAGGTTTTTTCTCTCCCTTTCTCCTTTGTACTCTCGCTCAGACTCACAACACTCAGCCAGCATCCACACCCCTAGCTTCTGTGAAGTTAAAATGTAATGGAGGAAGTTTTTTTCTCTCCCTTTCTCCTTTGTACTCTCGCTCAGACTCCCAACATTCAGCCAGCAGCTCCTCCCCCAGCATGGAGGAAGTTTTTCTCTATTTTTCTCTTTTGTACTCTCTCTCAGACTCCCAACTCTCAGCCACCAGCCCCACCCCTAGCTTCTGTGAAGTTAAAATGTAATGGAGGAAGTTTTTTCTCTCCCTTTCTCCTTTGTACTCTTTCTCTCAGACTCCCAACTCACAGCCAGCAGCTCCTCCCCATGCTTCTTTGAAGTTAAAATGTAATGCAGGAAGTTTTCTCTCTCCTTCTCTCCTTTGTACTCTCTCTCAGACTACCCACTCTCACCCATCAGTTCCTCCCCCAGCTTCTGTGAAGTTAAAATGTATTGGAGGAAGTTTTCTCTCTCACTTTCTCATTTGTACTCTCTCTCAGACTCCCAACTCTCAGCCACCAGCCCCTCCCCCAGCTTCTGTGAATTTAAAATGTAATGGAGGAAGTTTTTTCTCTCCCTTTCTCCTTTGTACTCTCTCTCAGACTCCCAACTCTCAGCCAGCAGCTCCTCCCCCAGCTTTTGTGAGGTTAAAATGTAATGGAGGAGGTTTTTTCTCTCCCTTTCTCCTTTGTACTCTCGCTCAGACTCACAACACTCAGCCAGCATCCACACCCCTAGCTTCTGTGAAGTTAAAATGTAATGGAGGAAGTTTTTTTCTCTCCCTTTCTCCTTTGTACTCTCGCTCAGACTCCCAACACTCAGCCAGCAGCTCCTCCCCCAGCATGGAGGAAGTTTTTCTCTATTTTTCTCTTTTCTACTCTCTCTCAGACTCCCAACTCTCAGCCACCAGCCCCACCCCTAGCTTCTGTGAAGTTAAAATGTAATGGAGGAAGTTTTTCTCAATTTCTCTCCTTTGTACTCTCTCTCAGATGCCCAACTCTCACCCTTCAGCTCCTCCCCCAGCTTCTGTGAAGTTAAAATGTAATGGAGGAGGTTTTTTCTCTCCCTTTCTCCTTTGTACTCTCGCTCAGACTCCCAACACTCAGCCAGCAGCTCCTCCCCCAGCATGGAGGAAGTTTTTCTCTATTTTTCTCTTTTGTACTCTCTCTCAGACTCCCAACTCTCAGCCACCAACCCCACCCCTAGCTTCTGTGAAGTTAAAATGTAATGGAGGAAGTTTTTCCTCTCCCTTTCTCGTTTGTGCTCTCTCTGACAGATAAGAATAACTCTCATCAGAGGCGAAATAGATCTTTCCCTGGAACTCTGACATTATAAAAAGAAACCGGAGTTTAAAGTTCTAATTAGAAAATATTTATTTCGGTACAAAAACAACAAATTCTCAATAAATTCTCATTAATCACATCTTAGCTATAAAAACAGGTCTTGCTCCTTACAGAAGCTGAAAAAGAAGGACGGATCAAAGAAAGGAATGCACACATGCGTACTAGGAACATATTAATCACGTACTCAGGAATAAACCATTATATTTGATAGGGATGCATCTCCCTGCATATACATGTAACAGGCAATATAAAATCACTGCCTGACACTCTCAGACTCCCAACTCACAGCCAGCAGATCCTCCCCTAGCTTCTGTGAATTTAAAATGTAATGGAGGATTTTTTTCTCTCCCTTTCTCCTTTGTACTCTATCTCTCAGACTCCCAACTCTCAGCCAGCAGCGCCTCCCCCAACTTCTGTGAAGTTAAAATGTATTGGAGGAAGTTTTCTCTCTCCTTCTCTCCTTTGTACTCTCTCTCAGACTACCCACTCTCACCCATCAGTTCCTCCCCCAGCTTCTGTGAAGTTAAAATGTAATGGAGGAAGTTTTCTCTCTCCCTTTCTCCTTTGTACTCTCTCTCAGACTCACAACACTCAGCCAGCAGCTCCTCCCCCAGCATGGAGGAAGTTTTTCTCTATTTTTCTCTTTTGTACTCTCTCTCATACTCCCAACTCACAGCCAGCAGCTCCTTCCCATGCTTCTTTGAAGTTAAAATGTAATGCAGGAAGTTTTCTCTCTCCTTCTCTCCTTTGTACTCTCTCTCAGACTACCCACTCTCACCCATCAGTTCCTCCCCCAGCTTCTGTGAAGTTAAAATGTAATGGAGGAAGTTTTCTCTCTCACTTTCTCATTTGTACTCTCTCTCAGACTCCCAACTCTCAGACACCAGCCCCTCCCCCAGCTTCTGTGAATTTAAAATGTAATGGAGGAAGTTTTTTCTCTCCCTTTCTCCTTTGTACTCTCTCTCAGACTCCCAGCTCTCAGCCAGCAGCTCCTCCCCCAGCTTTTGTGAGGTTAAAATGTAATGGAGGAGGTTTTTTCTCTCCCTTTCTCCTTTGTACTCTCGCTCAGACTCACAACACTCAGCCAGCATCCACACCCCTAGCTTCTGTGAAGTTAAAATGTAATGGAGGAAGTTTTCTCTCTCACTTTCTCCTTTGTACTCTCTCTCAGACTCCCAACTCTCAGCCACCAGCCCCTCCCCCAGCATGGAGGAAGTTTTTCTCTATTTTTCTCTTTTGTACTCTTTCTCTCAGACTCCCAACTCTCAGCCAGTAGCTCCTCCCCAAGCGTCTGTGAAGTTAAAATGTAATGGATGAAGTTTTTTCTCTCCCTTTCTCCTTTGTACTCTCTCTCTCTCAGACTCCAAACTCACAGCCAGCAGCGCCTCCCCCAGCTTCTGTGAAGTTAAAATGTATTGGAGGAAGTTTTCTCTCTCACTTTCTCCTTTGTACTCTCTCTCAGACTCCCAACTCTCAGCCACCAGCCCCTCCCCCAGCTTCTGTGAATTTAAAATGTAATGAAGGAAGTTTTTCTCTATTTTTCTCTTTTGTACTCTTTCTCTCAGACTCCCAACTCTCAGCCAGTAGCTCCTCCCCAAGCGTCTGTGAAGTTAAAATGTAATGGATGAAGTTTTTTCTCTCCCTTTCTCCTTTGTACTCTCTCTCTCAGACTCCAAACTCACAGCCAGCAGCGCCTCCCCCAGCTTCTGTGAAGTTAAAATGTATTGGAGGAAGTTTTCTCTCTCACTTTCTCCTTTGTACTCTCTCTCAGACTCCCAACTCTCAGCCACCAGCCCCTCCCCCAGCTTCTGTGAATTTAAAATGTAATGAAGGAAGTTTTTTCTCACCCTTTCTCCTTTGTACTCTCTCAGATTCCCAACTCTCAGCCAGCAGTTCTTCCCCTAGCTTCTGTGAAGTTAAAATGTAATGGAGGAGGTTTTTTCTCTCCCTTTCTCCTTTGTACTCTCGCTCAGACTCACAACACTCAGCCAGCATCCACACCCCTAGCTTCTGTGAAGTTAAAATGTAATGGAGGAAGTTTTTTTCTCTCCCTTTCTCCTTTGTACTCTCGCTCAGACTCCCAACACTCAGCCAGCAGCTCCTCCCCCAGCATGGAGGAAGTTTTTCTCTATTTTTCTCTTTTGTACTCTCTCTCAGACTCCCAACTCTCAGCCACCAGCCCCACCCCTAGCTTCTGTGAAGTTAAAATGTAATGGAGGAAGTTTTTTCTCTCCCTTTCTCCTTTTTACTCTCTCTCTCAGACTCCCAACTCTCAGCCAGTAGCTCCTCCCCAAGCTTCTGTGAAGTTAAAATGTAATGCAGGAAGTTTTCTCTCTCCTTCTCTCCTTTGTACTCTCTCTCTCAGACTCCCAACTCTCAGGCAGCAGCTCCACAGCCCCAGCTTCTGTGAAGTTAAAATGTAATGGAGGAAGTTTTCTCTCTCCCTTTCTCCTTTGTACTCTCTCTCAGACTCCCAACACTCAGCCAGCATCCCCACCCCAGCTTCTGTGAAGTTAAAATGTAATGGAGGTGGTTTTTCTCTCCCTTTCTCGTTTGTACTCTCACTCAGACTCCCAACACTCAGCCCTTTCCCAACTCTCACCCATCAGCTCCTCCCCCAGCATCTGTTTAGTTAAAATGTAATGGAGGAGGTTTTTCTCTCCCTTTCTCCTTTGTACTCTCTCTCTCAGACTCCCAACTCTCACCCATCAGCTGCTCCCCCAGCTTCTGTGAAGTTAAAATGTAATGGAGGAGGTTTTTCTCTCCCTTTCTCCTTTTTACTCTCTCTCTCAGACTCCCAACTCTCAGCCAGTAGCTCCTCCCCAAGCTTCTGTGAAGTTAAAATGTAATGCAGGAAGTTTTCTCTCTCCTTCTCTCCTTTGTACTCTCTCTCAGACTACCCACTCTCACCCATCAGTTCCTCCCCCAGCTTCTGTGAAGTTAAAATGTAATGGAGGAAGTTTTCTCTCTCAATTTCTCCTTTGTACTCTCTCTCAGACTCCCAACTCTCAGCCACCAGCCCCTCCCCCAGCTTCTGTGAATTTAAAATATAATGGAGGAAGTTTTTTCTCTCCCTTTCTCCTTTGTACTCTCTCTCAGACTCCCACCTCTCAGCCAGCAGATCCTCCCCTAGCTTATGTGAAGTTAAAATGTAATGGAGGAGGTTTTAAAAAACAATACTACACAAAAACACCACCTTGGTTTTCTGGTATGGAAGCTATTACACACCCCAATACAACAAATCTGAATAAAATGGTCACATACGAAGAAATACTAGAAGATGGGGGAGCCTTAAAATCTATATCAAAATTAGAACAGGAAGGAATCAAAATCGATTTGTGGCCATATTTTCAAATTAAGAACAGATTAGAAAATGACAAAAGAAAGTACGGAATACAAAAAGCAAGATCAGAATTAGACAAAATTTTATTAGGTCAAGAAGAAAAAGCAATAACCAAAATATATAAATTTCTTCTAAAATATAAAATGCAAAAAGACATAATAAAGGGAAATATGATAAGCTGGACTAAAAACTTTGGATACGATATACAATTAAATCAATGGGGAAAAATTTGGAATCAGAACTATAAAATGACAAAATCAGTCTCATATAAAGAAAACTATTATAAACTATTTTATAGATGGCACCTCCCCCCAGCGAGATTGGCAAAAATATATAAAAATCTAGCACACAATTGTTGGAGATGCCAACACAAAACAGGATCTTATTACCATATGTGGTGGACCTGTCCAAAAATAAAAAACTTCTGGAATACAATCAAAAACTGGCTAGCAGAAATTGCACAACAGGATATAGACATTAAACCGGAAGCTTTCTTACTGGGAATCATTAATCAAAAAATGAAAAAAAAACACTACTATATTACACTACATATACTAACAGCAGCAAGAATAATGATAGCACAAAGTTGGAAACTAAATGACACTCCTGACGCAAGCAGTATAATTAGAAAAATTCTGGATTGTGCCGAAGCAGACAAATTAACTATGGAACTAAAAGGAAAGGAAGACTCCGATTACTACGAAATTTGGAACTTATTCTATAACTGGTATGAAAAACGAAAACAAACATCACCAAATATAACAAATGTAAACACAAATTAAATAAGACATATAGAAATCTGATTAAGGAACTTATAAGAAAACAAGCTATATTATACTAATGTATATGTATATTATGATATTACAAAACTAAAAACATCTTATTTTTTCTGTACTATTATCATTATTATTATTAATATTATCATTAATGTTATCACTATTGTATTATTATAATGTTATTATAAACGTTATTATTATTACTACTGATTTATAATACATATTACAAAAATACAAGACAAAAAATCAAAAACTATATAAAAGTAGATTGCCAATACATATTTGCCGTAAGATAAACCATAGAAATCGACAGTTTTATAGCTGTATGCGCTTTTTATGTTTCGTATATGTTTGTAATGTATTTGTTATCATCATAAATGTTTTCTTTTGTATGTTTTTTTAAATGTAAATAATTCAATAAAAATTATTTTTTTAAAAAATAAAATGTAATGGAGGAAGTTTTTTCTCACCCTTTCTCCTTTGTACTCTCTCAGACTCCCAACTCTCAGCCACCAGCCCCTCCCCCAGCTTCTGTGAATTTAAAATGTAATGGAGGAATTTTTCTCTCCCTTTCTCCTTTGTACTCTCTCAGACTCCCAACTCTCAGCCAGCAGTTCCTCCCCTAGCTTCTGTGAAGTTAAAATGTAATGGAGGAGGTTTTTTCTCTCCCTTTCTCCTTTGTACTCTCTCTCTCAGACTCCCAACTCTCAGCCAGTAGCTCCTCCCTCAGCTTCTGTAAAGTTAAAATGTAATGGAGGAAGTTTTCTCTCTCCCTTTCTCCTTTGTACTCTCTCAGACTCCCAACTCTCAGCCAGCAGTTCCTCCCCTAGCTTCTGTGAATTTAAAATGTAATGGAGGAAGTTTTTTCTCACCCTTTCTCCTTTGTACTCTCTCAGACTCCCAACTCTCAGCCAGCAGTTCCTCCCCTAGCTTCTGTGAAGTTAAAATGTAATGGAGGAAGTTTTTTCTCACCCTTTCTCCTTTGTACTCTCTCAGACTCCCAACTCTCAGCCAGCAGTTCCTCCCCTAGCTACTGTGAAGTTAAAATGTAATGCAGGAAGTTTTTCTTTACCTTTCTCCTTTGTACTCTCTCTCAGACTCCCACCTCTCAGCCAGCAGCTCCTCCCCTAGCTTCTGTGAAGTTAAAATGTAATGGAGGAGGTTTTTCTCTATTTTTCTCCTTTGTACTCTCTCTCTCAGACTCCCAACTCTCAGCCAGTAGCTCCTCCCCAAGCGTCTGTGAAGTTAAAATGTAATGGAGGAAGTTTTTCTCTCCCTTTCTCGTTTGTACTCTCTCTCTCAGACTCCCAACTCTCAGGCAGCAGCTCCACACCCCCAGCTTCTGTGAAGTTAAAATGTAATGGAGGAGGTTTTTTCTCTCCCTTTCTCCTTTGTAGTCTCTCTCTCAGACTCCCAACTCTCAGCCAGTAGCTCCTCCCCCAGTTTCTGTGAAGATAAAATGTAATGGAGGAGGTTTTTCTCTCCCCTTCTCCTTTGTACTCTCTCTCTCAGACTCCCAACTCTCAGCCAGTAGCTCCTCCCCAAGCGTCTGTGAAGTCAAAATGTAATGGATGAAGTTTTTTTCTCTCCCTTTCTCCTTTGTACTCTCTCTCTCAGACTCCCAACTCAGAGCCAGCAGCTCCTCCCCTAGCTTCTGTGAAGTTAAAATGTAATGGAGGAAGTTTTTCTCTCCCTTTCTCCTTTGTACTCTATCTCTCAGACTCCCAACTCTCAGCCAGCAGCACCTCCCCCAACTTCTGTGAAGTTAAAATGTATTGGAGGAAGTTTTCTCTCTCACTTTCTCCTTTGTACGCTCTCTCAGACTCCCAACTCTCAGCCAGCAGCGCCTCCCCCAACTTCTGTGAAGTTAAAATGTATTGGAGGAAGTTTTCTCTCTCACTTTCTCCTTTGTACGCTCTCTCAGACTCCCAACTCTCAGCCACCAGCCCCTCCCCCAGCTTCTGTGAATTTAATATGTAATTGAGGAAGTTTTTCTCTCCCTTTCTCCTTTGTACTCACTCTCAGACTCCCAACTCTCAGCCACCAGCCCCTCCCCCAGCTTCTGTGAATTTAAAATGTAATGGAGGAAGTTTTTCTCTCCCTTTCTCCTTTGTACTCTTTCAGACTCCCAACTCTCAGCCAGCAGTTCCTCCCCTAACTTCTGTGTAGTTAAAATGTAATGGAGGAGGTTTTTTCTCTCCCTTTCTCCTTTGTACACTCGCTCAGACTTACAACACTCAGCCAGCAGCTCCTCCCCTAGCTTCTGTGAAGTTAAAATGTAATGGAGGAAGTTTTTCTCTACTTTTCTCTTTTGCACTCTCTCTCAGACTCCCAACTCTCAGCCAGCAGCTCCTCCCCTAGCTTCTGTGAAGTTAAAATGTAATGGAGGAGGTTTTTCTCTATTTCTCTACTTTGTACTCTCTCTCAGACGCCCAACTCTCACCCATCAGCTCCTCCCCCAACTTCTGTGAAGTTAAAATGTAATGGAGGAAGCTTTTCTCTATTTTTCTCTTTTGTACTCTCTCTCAGACTCCCAACTCTCAGCCAGCAGCTCGTCCCCTAGCTTCTGTGAAGTTAAAATGTAATGGAGGAGGTTTTTCTCTATTTTTCTCCTTTGTACTCTCTCTCAGACTCCCAACTCTCAGCAAGTAGCTCCTCCCCAAGCGTCTGTGAAGTCAAAATGTAATGGATGAAGTTTTCTCTCTCCCTTTCTCCTTTGTACTCTCTCAGACTCCCAACTCTCAGCCAGCAGTTCCTCCCCTAGCTTCTGTGAAGTTAAAATGTAATGGAGGAGGTTTTTTCTCTCCCTTTCTCCTTTGTACTCTCTCTCTCAGACTCCCAACTCTCAGCCAGCAGTTCCTCCCCCAGCTTCTGTGAAGTTAAAATGTAATGGAGGAAGTTTTTTCTCACCCTTTCTCCTTTGTACTCTTTCAGACTCCCAACTCTCAGCCAGCAGTTCCTCCCCTAGCTTCTGTGTAGTTAAAATGTAATGGAGGAGGTTTTTTCTCTCCCTTTCTCCTTTGTACACTCGCTCAGACTCACAACACTCAGCCAGCAGCACCTCCCCTAGCTTCTGTGAAGTTAAAATGTAATGGAGGAAGTTTTTCTCTATTTTTCTCTTTTGTACTCTCTCTGACTCCCAACTCTCAGGAGAGCAGTTCCTCCCCCAGCTTCTGTGAATTTAAAATGTAACGGAGGAAGTTTTCTCTCTCCCTTTCTCCTTTGTACTCTCTCAGACTCCCAACTCTCAGCCAGCAGTTCCTCCCCTAGCTTCTGTGTAGTTAAAATGTAATGGAGGAGGTTTTTTCTCTCCCTTTCTCCTTTGTACACTCGCTCAGACTCACAACACTCAGCCAGCAGCTCCTCCCCTAGCTTCTGTGAAGTTAAATTGTAATGGAGGAAGTTTTTTCTCTCCCTTTCTCCTTTGTAGTCTCTCTCTCAGACTCCCAACTCTCAGCCAGTAGCTCCTCCCCCAGCTTCTGTGAAGATAAAATGTAATGGAGGAAGTTTTCTCTCTCCCTTTCTCCTTTGTACTCTCTCAGACTCCCAACTCTCAGCCAGCAGCTCCTCCCCTAGCTTCTGTGAAGTTAAAATGTAATGGAGGTGGATTTTCTCTATTTTTCTCCTTTGTACTCTCTCTCAGACTCCCAACTCTCACCCATCAGCTCCTCCCCCAGCTTCTGTGAAGTTAAAATGTAATGGAGGAGGTTTTTCTCTCCCCTTCTCCCTTGTACGCTCTCTCAGACTCCCAACTCTCAGCCACCAGCCCCTCCCCCAGCTTCTGTGAAGTTAAAATGTAATGGAGGAAGTTTTTCTCTATTTCTCTCATTTGTACTCTCTCTCAGACTCCCAACTCTCACCCATCAGCTCCTCCTCCAGCTTCTGTGAAGTTAAAATGTAATTGAGGAGGTTTTTCTCTCCCTTTCTCCTTTGTACTCTCTCTCAGACTCCCAACCCTCAGCCAGCATCCCCACCCCTAGCTTCTGTGAAGTTAAAATGGAATGGAGGAAGTTTTTCTCTATATTTCTCTTTTGTATTCTTTCTCTCAGACTCCCAACTCTCAGCCAGTAGCTCCTCCCCAAGCGTCTGTGAAGTTAAAATGTAATGGATGAAGTTTTTTCTCTCCCTTTCTCCTTTGTACTCTCTCTCTCTCAGACTCCAAACTCACAGCCAGCAGTGCCTCCCCCAGCTTCTGTGAAGTTAAAATGTATTGGAGGAAGTTTTCTCTCTCACTTTCTCCTTTGTACTCTCTCTCAGACTCCCAACTCTCAGCCACCAGCCCCTCCCCCAGCTTCTGTGAATTTAAAATGTAATGAAGGAAGTTTTTCTCTATTTTTCTCTTTTGTACTCTTTCTCTCAGACTGCCAACTCTCAGCCAACAGTTCCTCCCCCAGCTTCTGTGAAGTTAAAATGTAATGGAGGAAGTTTTTTCTCACCCTTTCTCCTTTCTCCTCTTTCAGACTCCCAACTCTCAGCCAGCAGTTCCTCCCCTAGCTTCTGTGTAGTTAAAATGTAATGGAGGAGGTTTTTTCTCTCCCTTTCTCCTTTGTACACTCGCTCAGACTCACAACACTCAGCCAGCAGCTCCTCCCCTAGCTTCTGTGAAGTTAAAATGTAATGGAGGAAGTTTTTCTCTATTTTTCTCTTTTGTACTCTCTCTGACTCCCAACTCTCAGCGAGCAGTTCCTCCCCCAGCTTCTGTGAATTTAAAATGTAACGGAGGAAGTTTTCTCTCTCCCTTTCTCCTTTGTACTCTCTCAGACTCCCAACTCTCAGCCAGCAGTTCCTCCCCTAGCTTCTTTGTAGTTAAAATGTAATGGAGGAGGTTTTTTCTCTCCCTTTCTCCTTTGTACACTCGCTCAGACTCACAACACTCAGCCAGCAGCTCCTCCCCTAGCTTCTGTGAAGTTAAAATGTAATGGAGGAAGTTTTTTCTCTCCCTTTCTCCTTTGTAGTCTCTCTCTCAGACTCCCAACTCTCAGCCAGTAGCTCCTCCCCCAGCTTCTGTGAAGATAAAATGTAATGGAGGAAGTTTTCTCTCTCCCTTTCTCCTTTGTACTCTCTCAGACTCCCAACTCTCAGCCAGCAGCTCCTCCCCTAGCTTCTGTGAAGTTAAAATGGAATGGAGGAGGTTTTTCTCTATTTTTCTCCTTTGTACTCTTTCTCAGACTCCCAACTCTCACCCATCAGCTCCTCCCCCAGCTTCTGTGAAGTTAAAATGTAATGGAGGAGGTTTTTCTCTCCCCTTCTCCTTTGTACTCTCTCTCTCAGACTCCCAACTCTCAGCCAGTAGCTCCTCCCCAAGCATCTGTGAAGTCAAAATGTAATGGATGAAGTTTTTTTATCTCCCTTTCTCCTTTGTACTCTCTCTCTCAGACTCCCAACTCAGAGCCAGCAGCTCCTCCCCTAGCTTCTGTGAAGTTAAAATGTAATGGAGGAGGTTTTTCTCTCCCTTTCTCCTTTGTACTCTCTCTCAGACTCCCAACCCTCAGCCAGCATCCCCACCCCTAGCTTCTGTGAAGTTAAAATGGAATGGAGGAAGTTTTTCTCTATTTTTCTCTTTTGTACTCTTTCTCTCAGACTCCCAACTCTCAGCCAGTAGCTCCTCCCCAAGCGTCTGTGAAGTTAAAATGTAATGGATGAAGTTTTTTCTCTCCCTTTCTCCTTTGTACTCTCTCTCTCTCAGACTCCAAACTCACAGCCAGCAGCGCCTCCCCCAGCTTCTGTGAAGTTAAAATGTATTGGAGGAAGTTTTCTCTCTCACTTTCTCCTTTGTACTCTCTCTCAGACTCCCAACTCACAGCCACCAGCCCCTCCCCCAGCTTCTGTGAATTTAAAATGTAATGAAGGAAGTTTTTCTCTATTTTTCTCTTTTGTACTCTTTCTCTCAGACTCCCAACTCTCAGCCAGTAGCTCCTCCCCAAGCGTCTGTGAAGTTAAAATGTAATGGATGAAGTTTTTTCTCTCCCTTTCTCCTTTGTACTCTCTCTCTCAGACTCCAAACTCACAGACAGCAGCGCCTCCCCCAGCTTCTGTGAAGTTAAAATGTATTGGAGGAAGTTTTCTCTCTCACTTTCTCCTTTGTACTCTCTCTCAGACTCCCAACTCTCAGCCACCAGCCCCTCCCCCAGCTTCTGTGAATTTAAAATGTAATGAAGGAAGTTTTTTCTCACCCTTTCTCCTTTGTACTCTCTCAGACTCCCAACTCTCAGCCAGCAGTTCCTCCCCTAGCTTCTGTGAAGTTAAAATGTAATGGAGGAGGTTTTTTCTCTCCCTTTCTCCTTTGTACTCTTTCAGACTCCCAACTCTCACCCAGCAGTTCCTCCCCTAGCTTCTGTGTAGTTAAAATGTAATGGAGGAGGTTTTTTCTCTCCCTTTCTCCTTTGTACACTCGCTCAGACTCACAACACTCAGCCAGCAGCTCCTCCCCTAGCTTCTGTGAAGTTAAAATGTAATGGAGGAAGTTTTTCTCTATTTTTCTCTTTTGCACTCTCTCTCAGACTCCCAACTCTCAGCCAGCAGCTCCTCCCCTAGCTTCTGTGAAGTTAAAATGTAATGGAGGAGGTTTTTCTCTATTTCTCTCCTTTGTACTCTCTCTCAGACGCCCAACTCTCACCCATCAGCTCCTCCCCCAGCTTCTGTAAAGTTAAAATGTAATGGATGAAGTTTTTTTCTCTCCCTTTCTACTTTGTACTCTCTCTCTCAGACTCACAACTCTCAGCCAGTAGCTCCTCCCCCAGCTTCTGTGAAGATAAAATGTAATGGAGGAAGTTTTCTCTCTCCCTTTCTCCTTTGTACTCTCTCAGACTCCCAACTCTCAGCCAGCAGTTCCTCCCCTAGCTTCTGTGAATTTAAAATGTAATGGAGGAAGTTTTTCTCTATTTTTCTCTTTTGTACTCTCTCTGACTCCCAACTCTCAGCCAGCAGTTCCTCCCCCAGCTTCTGTGAATTTAAAATGTAACGGAGGAAGTTTTCTCTCTCCCTTTCTCCTTTGTACTCTCTCAGACTCCCAACTCTAAGGCAGCAGCTCCACACCCCCAGCTTCTGTGAAGTTAAAATGTAATGGAGGAGGTTTTTTCTCTCCCTTTCTCCTTTGTACTCTCTCTCAGACTCCCAACTCAGAGCCAGCAGCTCCTCCCCTAGCTTCTGTGAAGTTAAAATGTAATGGAGGAAGTTTTTCTCTCCCTTTATCGTTTGTACTCTATCTCTCAGACTCCCAACTCTCAGCCACCAGCCCCTCCCCCAGCTTCTGTGAATTTAATATGTAATGGAGGAAGTTTTTCTCTATTTTTCTCTTTTGTACTCTCTCTCAGACTCCCAACTCTCACCCATCAGCTCCTCCCCCAGCTTCTGTGAAGTTAAAATGCAATGGAGGAGGTTTTTCTCTCCCTTTCTCCTTTGTAGTCTCTCTTTCAGACTCCCAACTCTCAGCCAGTAGCTCCTCCCCCAGCTTCTGTGAAGATAAAATGTAATGGAGGAAGTTTTCTCTCTCCCTTTCTCCTTTGTACTCTCTCAGACTCCCAACTCTCAGACAGCAGTTCCTCCCCTAGCTTCTGTGAATTTAAAATGTAATGGAGGAAGTTTTTCTCTATTTTTCTCTTTTGTACTCTCTCTGACTCCCAACTCTCAGCCAGCAGTTCCTCCCCCAGCTTCTGTGAATTTAAAAAGTAACGGAGGAAGTTTTCTCTCTCCCTTTCTCCTTTGTACTCTCTCTCAGACTCCCAACTCTCAGCCAGTAGCTCCTCCCCATGGTTCTTTGAAGTTAAAATGTAATGGAGGAAGTTTTTCTCTATTTTTCTCCTTTGTACTCTCTCTCAGACTCCCACCTCTCAGCCAGCAGATCCTCCCCTAGCTTCTGTGAATTTAAAATGTAATGGAGGAAGTTTTTTCTCACCCTTTCTACTTTGTACTCTCTCAGACTCCCAACTCTCAGTCAGCAGCGCCTCCCCCAGCTTCTGTGAAGTTAAAATGTAATGGAGGAAGTTTTTCTCTATTTCTCTCATTTGTACTCTCTCTCAGACTCCCAACTCTCACCCATCAGCTCCTCCTCCAGCTTCTGTGAAGTTAAAATGTAATTGAGGAGGTTTTTCTCTCCCTTTCTCCTTTGTACTCTCTCTCAGACTCCCAACCCTCAGCCAGTAGCTCCTCCCCATGGTTCTTTGAAGTTAAAATGTAATGGAGGAAGTTTTTCTCTATTTTTCTCCTTTGTACTCTCTCTCAGACGCCCAACTCTCACCCATCAGCTCCTCCCCCAGCTCCTGTGAAGTTAAAATGTAATGGAGGAAGTTTTTCTCTATTTCTCTCCTTTGTACTCTCTCTCAGACGCCCAACTCTCACCCATCAGCTCCTCCCCCAGCTTCTGTGAAGTTATAATGTAATGGAGGAAGTTTTTCTCTATTTTTCTCCTTTGTACTCTCTCTCAGACTCCCACCTCTCAGCCAGCAGATCCTCCCCTAGCTTCTGTGAATTTAAAATGTAATGGAGGATTTTTTCTTTCCCTTTCTCCTTTGTACTCTCTCTCAGACTCCCACCTCTCAGCCAGCAGATCCTCCCCTAGCTTCTGTGAAGTTAAAATGTAATGGAGGATTTTTTCTTTCCCTTTCTCCTTTGTACTCTCTCTCAGACTCCCACCTCTCAGCCAGCAGATCCTCCCCTAGCTTCTGTGAAGTTAAAATGTAATGGAGGATTTTTTTCTTTCCCTTTCTCCTTTGTACTCTCTCTCAGACTCCCACCTCTCAGCCAGCAGATCCTCCCCTAGCTTCTGTGAAGTTAAAATGTAATGGAGGAGGTTTTTCTCTATTTTTCTCCTTTGTACTCTCTCTCAGACTCCCAACTCTCACCCATCAGCTCCTCCCCCAGCTTCTGTGAAGTTAAAATGTAATGGAGGAAGTTTTTTCTCTCCCTTTCTCCTTTGTACTCTCTCTCTCAGACTCCAAACTCACAGCCAGCAGTGCCTCCCCCAGCTTCTGTGAAGTTATAATGTAATGGAGGAAGTTTTTCTCTATTTTTCTCCTTTGTACTCTCTCTCAGACTCCCACCTCTCAGCCAGCAGATCCTCCCCTAGCTTCTGTGAATTTAAAATGTAATGGAGGATTTTTTCTTTCCCTTTCTCCTTTGTACTCTCTCTCAGACTCCCACCTCTCAGCCAGCAGATCCTCCCCTAGCTTCTGTGAAGTTAAAATGTAATGGAGGATTTTTTCTTTCCCTTTCTCCTTTGTACTCTCTCTCAGACTCCCACCTCTCAGCCAGCAGATCCTCCCCTAGCTTCTGTGAAGTTAAAATGTAATGGAGGATTTTTTTCTTTCCCTTTCTCCTTTGTACTCTCTCTCAGACTCCCACCTCTCAGCCAGCAGATCCTCCCCCAGCTTCTGTGAAGTTAAAATGTAATGAAGGAAGTTTTTTCTCTCCCTTTCTCCTTTGTACTCTCACTCAGACTCCCAACTCTCAGCCACCAGCCCCTCCCCCAGCTTCTGTGAATTTAAAATGTAATGAAGGAAGCTTTTTCTCACCCTTTCTCCTTTGTACTCTCTCAGACTCCCAACTGTCAGCCAGCAGTTCTTCCCCTAGCTTCTGTGAAGTTAAAATGTAATGGAGGAGGTTTTTTCTCTCCCTTTCTCCTTTGTGCTCTCTCTGACAGATAAGAATAACTCTCATCAGAGGCGAAATAGATCTTTCCCTGGAACTCTGACATTATAAAAAGAAACCGCAGTTTAAAGTTCTAATTAGAAAATATTTATTTCGGTACAAAAACAACAAATTCTCAATAAATTCTCATTAATAACATCTTAGCTATAAAAACAGGTCTTGCTCCTTACAGAAGCTGAAAAAGAAGGACGGATCAAAGAAAGGAATGTACACATGCGTACTAGGAACATATTAATCACGTGCTCAGGAATAAACCATTATATTTGATCGGGATGCATCTCCCTGCATATACATGTAACAGGCAATATAAAATCACTGCCTGACACTCTCAGACTCCCAACTCACAGCCAGCAGCTCCTCCCCTAGCTTCTGTGAAGTTAAAATGTAATGGAGGAAGTTTTTCTCTATTTTTCTCTTTTGTACTCTCTCTCAGACTCCCAACTCTCACCCATCAGCTCCTCCCCCAGCTTCTGTGAAGTTAAAATGTAATGGAGGAGGTTTTTCTCTCCCTTTCTCCTTTGTACTCTCTCTCATACTCCCACCTCTCAGCCAGCAGATCCTCCCCTAGCTTCTGTGAAGTTAAAATGTAATGGAGGAGGTTTTTCTCTATTTTTCTCCTTTGTACTCTCTCTCACACTCCCAACTCTCACCCATCAGCTCCTCCCCCAGCTTCTGTGAAGTTAAAATTTAATGGAGGAGGTTTTTCTCTCCCTTTCTCCTTTGTACTCTCGCTCAGACTCCCAACACTCAGCCAGCATCCCCACCCCTAGCTTCTGTGAAGTTAAAATGTAATGGAGGATTTTTTTTCTTTCCCTTTCTCCTTTGTACTCTCGCTCAGACTCCCAACACTCAGCCAGCATCCCCACCCCTAGCTTCTGTGAAGTTAAAATGTAATGGAGGAAGTTTTTCTCTATTTCTCTCCTTTGTACTCTCTCTCAGACGCCCAACTCTCACCCATCAGCTCCTCCCCCAGCTTCTGTGAAGTTAAAATGTAATGGAGGAAGTTTTTCTCTATTTTTCTCTTTTGTACTCTCTCTCAGACTCCCACCTCTCACCCGTCAGCTCCTCCCCCAGCTTCTGTGAAGTTAAAATGTAATGGAGGAGGTTTTTCTCTCCCTTTCTCCTTTGTACTCTCTCTCAGACTCCCAACCGTCAGCCAGCATCCCCACCCCTAGCTTCTGTGAAGTTAAAATGTAATGGAGGAAGTTTTTCTCTATTTTTCTCCTTTGTACTCTCTCTCAGACTCCCACCTCTCAGCCAGCAGATCCTCCCCTAGCTTCTGTGAATTTAAAATGTAATGGAGGATTTTTTTCTTTCCCTTTCTCCTTTGTACTCTCTCTCAGACTCCCACCTCTCAGCCAGCAGATCCTATCCTAGCTTCTGTGAAGTTAAAATGTAATGGAGGATTTTTTTTCTTTCCCTTTCTCCTTTGTACTCTCTCTCAGACTCCCACCTCTCAGCCAGCAGATCCTCCCCTAGCTTCTGTGAAGTTAAAAGGTAATGGAGGAGGTTTTTCTCTATTTTTCTCCTTTGTACTCTCTCTCAGACTCCCAACTCTCACCCATCAGCTCCTCCCCCAGCTTCTGTGAAGTTAAAATGTAATGGAGGAAGTTTTTTCTCTCCCTTTCTCCTTTGTACTCTCGGTCAGACTCCCAACACTCAGCTAACATATCCTCCCCTAGCTTCTGTGAAGTTAAAATGTAATGGAGGATTTTTTTTCTTTCCCTTTCTCCTTTGTACTCTCTCTCAGACTCCCACCTCTCAGCCAGCAGATCCTCCCCTAGCTTCTGTGAAGTTAAAATGTAATGAAGGATTTTTTTTCTTTCCCTTTCTCCTTTGTACTCTCTCTCAGACTCCCACCTCTCAGCCAGCAGATCCTCCCCTAGCTTCTGTGAAGTTAAAATGTAATGGAGAAAGTTTTTCTCTATTTTTCTCTTTTGTACTCTCTCTCAGACTCCCAACTCTCACCCATCAGCTCCTCCCCCAGCTTCTGTGAAGTTAAAATGTAATGGAGGAAGTTTTTCTCTATTTTTCTCCTTTGTACTCTCTCTCAGACTCCCACCTCTCAGCCAGCAGATCCTCCCCTAGCTTCTGTGAAGTTAAAATGTAATGGAGGATTTTTTTCTTTCCCTTTCTCCTTTGTACTCTCTCTCAGACTCCCACCTCTCAGCCAGCAGATCCTCCCCTAGCTTCTGTGAATTTAAAATGTAATGGAGGATTTTTTTCTTTCCCTTTCTCCTTTGTACTCTCTCTCAGACTCCCACCTCTCAGCCAGCAGATCCTCCCCTAGCTTCTGTGAAGTTAAAATGTAATGGAGGATTTTTTTCTTTCCCTTTCTCCTTTGTACTCTCTCTCAGACTCCCACCTCTCAGCCAGCAGATCCTCCCCTAGCTTCTGTGAAGTTAAAATGTAATGGAGGAGGTTTTTCTCTATTTTTCTCCTTTGTACTCTCTCTCAGACTCCCAACTCTCACCCATCAGCTCCTCCCCCAGCTTCTGTGAAGTTAAAATGTAATGGAGGAAGTTTTTTCTCTCCCTTTCTCCTTTGTACTCTCGGTCAGACTCCCAACACTCAGCCAGCAGATCCTCCCCTAGCTTCTGTGAAGTTAAAATGTAATGGAGGATTTTTTTCTTTCCCTTTCTCCTTTGTACTCTCTCTCAGACTCCCACCTCTCAGCCAGCAGATCCTCCCCTAGCTTCTGTGAAGTTAAAATGTAATGGAGGATTTTTTTTCTTTCCCTTTCTCCTTTGTACTCTCTCTCAGACTCCCACCTCTCAGCCAGCAGATCCTCCCCTAGCTTCTGTGAAGTTAAAATGTAATGGAGGAAGTTTTTCTCTATTTTTCTCCTTTGTACTCTCTCTCAGACTCCCACCTCTCAGCCAGCAGATCCTCCCCTAGCTTCTGTGAAGTTAAAATGTAATGGAGGAAGTTTTTCTCTATTTTTCTCCTTTGTACTCTCTCTCAGACTCCCACCTCTCAGCCAGCAGATCCTCCCCTAGCTTCTGTGAAGTTAAAATGTAATGGAGAAAGTTTTTCTCTATTTTTCTCCTTTGGACTCTCTCTCAGACTCCCACCTCTCACCCATCAGCTCCTCCCCCAGCTTCTGTGAAGTTAAAATGTAATGGAGGAAGTTTTTTCTCTCCCTTTCTCCTTTGTACTCTTGCTCAGACTCCCAACTCTCACCCATCAGCTCCTCCCCCAGCTTCTGTGAAGTTAAAATGTAATGGAGGAAGTTTTTCTCTATTTCTCTCCTTTGTACGCTCTCTCAGACACCCAACTCTCACCCATCAGCCTCCTCCCCCAGCTTCTGTGAAGCTAAAATGTAATGGAGGAAGTTTTTCTCTACCTTTCTCCTTTGTACTCTCTTTCAGACTCCCAACTCTCAGCGAGCAGCTCCTCCCCTAGCTTCTGTGAAGTTAAAATTTAATGGAGGAAGTTTTATCTCTCCCTTTCTCCTTTGTACTAACTCTCAGACTCCCCACTCTCAGCCAGCATCCCCACCCCTAGCTTCTGTGAAGTTAAAATGTAATGGAGGAAGTTTTTCTCTATTTCTCTCCTTTGTACTCTCTCTCAGACGCCCAACTCTCACCCATCAGCTCCTCCCCCAGCTTCTGTGAAGTTAAAATGTAATGGAGGAAGTTTTTCTCTATTTTTCTCCTTTGTACTCTCTCTCAGACTCCCAACTCTCACCCATCAGCTCCTCCCCTAGCTTCTGTGAAGTTAAAATGTAATGGAGGAGGTTTTTCTCTATTTTTCTCCTTTGTACTCTCTCTCAGACTCCCAACTCTCACCCATCAGCTCCTCCCCCAGCTTCTGTGAAGTTAAAATGTAATGGAGGAAGTTTTTTCTCTCCCTTTCTCCTTTGTACTCTCGGTCAGACTCCCAACACTCAGCCAGCAGATCCTCCCCTAGCTTCTGTGAAGTTAAAATGTAATGGAGGATTTTTTTCTTTCCCTTTCTCCTTTGTACTCTCTCTCAGACTCCCACCTCTCAGCCAGCAGATCCTCCCCTAGCTTCTGTGAAGTTAAAATGTAATGGAGGAAGTTTTTCTCTATTTTTCTCCTTTGTACTCTCTCTCAGACTCCCACCTCTCAGCCAGCAGATCCTCCCCTAGCTTCTGTGAAGTTAAAATGTAATGGAGGAAGTTTTTCTCTATTTTTCTCCTTTGTACTCTCTCTCAGACTCCCACCTCTCAGCCAGCAGATCCTCCCCTAGCTTCTGTGAAGTTAAAATGTAATGGAGGATATTTTTCTTTCCCTTTCTCCTTTGTACTCTCTCTCAGACTCCCACCTCTCAGCCAGCAGATCCTCCCCTAGCTTCTGTGAAGTTAAAATGTAATGGAGGAAGTTTTTTCTCTCCCTTTCTCCTTTGTACTCTTGCTCAGACTCCCAACACTCAGCCAGCATCCCCACCCCTAGCTTCTGTGAAGTTAAAATGTAATGGAGGATTTTTTTTCTTTCCCTTTCTCCTTTGTACTCTCTCTCAGACTCCCACCTCTCAGCCAGCAGATCCTCCCCTAGCTTCTGTGAAGTTATAATGTAATGGAGAAAGTTTTTCTCTATTTTTCTCTTTTGTACTCTCTCTCAGACTCCCAACTCTCACCCATCAGCTCCTCCCCCAGCTTCTGTGAAGTTAAAATGAAATGGAGGAAGTTTTTCTCTATTTTTCTCCTTTGTACTCTCTCTCAGACTCCCACCTCTCAGCCAGCAGATCCTCCCCTAGCTTCTGTGAAGTTAAAATGTAATGGAGGATTTTTTTCTTTCCCTTTCTCCTTTGTACTCTCTCTCAGACTCCCACCTCTCAGCCAGCAGATCCTCCCCTAGCTTCTGTGAATTTAAAATGTAATGGAGGATTTTTTTCTTTCCCTTTCTCCTTTGTACTCTCTCTCAGACTCCCACCTCTCAGCCAGCAGATCCTCCCCTAGCTTCTGTGAAGTTAAAATGTAATGGAGGATTTTTTTCTTTCCCTTTCTCCTTTGTACTCTCTCTCAGACTCCCACCTCTCAGCCAGCAGATCCTCCCCTAGCTTCTGTGAAGTTAAAATGTAATGGAGGAGGTTTTTCTCTATTTTTCTCCTTTGTACTCTCTCTCAGACTCCCAACTCTCACCCATCAGCTCCTCCCCCAGCTTCTGTGAAGTTAAAATGTAATGGAGGAAGTTTTTTCTCTCCCTTTCTCCTTTGTACTCTCGGTCAGACTCCCAACACTCAGCCAGCAGATCCTCCCCTAGCTTCTGTGAAGTTAAAATGTAATGGAGGATTTTTTTCTTTCCCTTTCTCCTTTGTACTCTCTCTCAGACTCCCACCTCTCAGCCAGCAGATCCTCCCCTAGCTTCTGTGAAGTTAAAATGTAATGGAGGAAGTTTTTCTCTATTTTTCTCCTTTGTACTCTCTCTCAGACTCCCACCTCTCAGCCAGCAGATCCTCCCCTAGCTTCTGTGAAGTTAAAATGTAATGGAGAAAGTTTTTCTCTATTTTTCTCCTTTGGACTCTCTCTCAGACTCCCACCTCTCACCCATCAGCTCCTCCCCCAGCTTCTGTGAAGTTAAAATGTAATGGAGGAAGTTTTTTCTCTCCCTTTCTCCTTTGTACTCTTGCTCAGACTCCCAACACTCAGCCAGCATCCCCACCCCTAGCTTCTGTGAAGTTAAAATGTAATGGAGGAAGTTTTTCTCTATTTCTCTCCTTTGTACTCTCTCTCAGACTCCCAACTCTCACCCATCAGCTCCTCCCCCAGCTTCTGTGAAGTTAAAATGTAATGGAGGAAGTTTTTTCTCTCCCTTTCTCCTTTGTACTCTTGCTCAGACTCCCAACACTCAGCCAGCATCCCCACCCCTAGCTTCTGTGAAGTTAAAATGTAATGGAGGAAGTTTTTTCTCTCCCTTTCTCCTTTGTACTCTCTCTCAGATGCCCAACTCTCACCCATCAGCTCCTCCCCCAGCTTCTGTGAAGTTAAAATGTAATGGAGGAAGTTTTTCTCTATTTTTCTCTTTTGTACTCTCTCTCAGACTCCCAACTCTCACACATCAGCTCCTCCCCCAGCTTCTGTGAAGTTAAAATGTAATGGAGGAAGTTTTTCTCTATTTCTCTCCTTTGTACGCTCTCTGAGACACCCAACTCTCACCCATCATCCTCCTCCCCCAGCTTCTGTGAAGCTAAAATGTAATGGAGGAAGTTTTTCTCTACCTTTCTCCTTTGTACTCTCTTTCAGACTCCCAACTCTCAGCGAGCAGCTCCTCCCCTAGCTTCTGTGAAGTTAAAATTTAATGGAGGAAGTTTTATCTCTCCCTTTCTCCTTTGTACTAACTCTCAGACTCCCCACTCTCAGCCAGCATCCCCACCCCTAGCTTCTGTGAAGTTAAAATGTAATGGAGGAAGTTTTTCTCTATTTCTCTCCTTTGTACTCTCTCTCAGACGCCCAACTCTCACCCATCAGCTCCTCCCCCAGCTTCTGTGAAGTTAAAATGTAATGGAGGAAGTTTTTCTCTATTTTTCTCCTTTGTACTCTCTCTCAGACTCCCAACTCTCACACATCAGCTCCTCCCCTAGCTTCTGTGAAGTTAAAATGTAATGGAGGAGGTTTTTCTCTATTTTTCTCCTTTGTACTCTCTCTCAGACTCCCAACTCTCACCCATCAGCTCCTCCCCCAGCTTCTGTGAAGTTAAAATGTAATGGAGGAAGTTTTTTCTCTCCCTTTCTCCTTTGTACTCTCGGTCAGACTCCCAACACTCAGCCAGCAGATCCTCCCCTAGCTTCTGTGAAGTTAAAATGTAATGGAGGATTTTTTTCTTTCCCTTTCTCCTTTGTACTCTCTCTCAGACTCCCACCTCTCACCCAGCAGATCCTCCCCTAGCTTCTGTGAAGTTAAAATGTAATGGAGGAAGTTTTTCTCCATTTTTCTCCTTTGTACTCTCTCTCAGACTCCCACCTCTCAGCCAGCAGATCCTCCCCTAGCTTCTGTGAAGTTAAAATGTAATGGAGGATATTTTTCTTTCCCTTTCTCCTTTGTACTCTCTCTCAGACTCCCACCTCTCAGCCAGCAGATCCTCCCCTAGCTTCTGTGAAGTTAAAATGTAATGGAGGAAGTTTTTTCTCTCCCTTTCTCCTTTGTACTCTTGCTCAGACTCCCTACACTTAGCCAGCATCCCCACCCCTAGCTTCTGTGAAGTTAAAATGTAATGGAGGAAGTTTTTCTCTATTTCTCTCCTTTGTACTCTCTCTCAGACTCCCAACTCTCACCCATCAGCTCCTCCCCCAGCTTCTGTGAAGTTAAAATGTAATGGAGGAAGTTTTTTCTCTCCCTTTCTCCTTTGTACTCTTGCTCAGACTCCCAACACTCAGCCAGCATCCCCACCCCTAGCTTCTGTGAAGTTAAAATGTAATGGAGGAAGTTTTTTCTCTCCCTTTCTCCTTTGTACTCTCTCTCAGATGCCCAACTCTCACCCATCAGCTCCTCCCCCAGCTTCTGTGAAGTTAAAATGTAATGGAGGAAGTTTTTCTCTATTTTTCTCTTTTGTACTCTCTCTCAGACTCCCACCTCTCAGCCAGCAGATCCTCCCCTAGCTTCTGTGAAGTTAAAATGTAATGGAGGAGGTTTTTCTCTATTTTTCTCCTTTGTACTCTCTCTCAGACTCCCAACTCTCACCCATCAGCTCCTCCCCCAGCTTCTTTGAAGTTAAAATGTAATGGAGGAAGTTTTTCTCTATTTTTCTCTTTTGTACTCTCTCTCAGACTCCCAACTCTCAGCCAGCAGATCCTCCCCTAGCTTCTGTGAAGTTAAAATGTAATGGAGGATTTTTTTTCTTTCCCTTTCTCCTTTGTACTCTCGCTCAGACTCCCAACACTCAGCCAGCATCCCCACCCCTAGCTTCTGTGAAGTTAAAATGTAATGGAGGAAGTTTTTCTCTATTTCTCTCCTTTGTACTCTCTCTCAGACGCCCAACTCTCACCCATCAGCTCCTCCCCCAGCTTCTGTGAAGTTAAAATGTAATGGAGGAAGTTTTTCTCTATTTTTCTCTTTTGTACTCTCTCTCAGACTCCCACCTCTCACCCATCAGCTCCTCCCCCAGCTTCTGTGAAGTTAAAATGTAATGGAGGAGGTTTTTCTCTCCCTTTCTCCTTTGTACTCTCTCTCAGACTCCCAACCGTCAGCCAGCATCCCCACCCCTAGCTTCTGTGAAGTTAAAATGTAATGGAGGAAGTTTTTCTCTATTTTTCTCCTTTGTACTCTCTCCCAGACTCCCACCTCTCAGCCAGCAGATCCTCCCCTAGCTTCTGTGAATTTAAAATGTAATGGAGGATTTTTTTCTTTCCCTTTCTCCTTTGTACTCTCTCTCTCAGACTCCCACCTCTCAGCCAGCAGATCCTCCCCTAGCTTCTGTGAAGTTATAATGTAATGAAGGATTTTTTTTCTTACCCTTTCTCCTTTGTACTCTCTCTCAGATGCCCAACTCTCACCCATCAGCTCCTCCCCCAGCTTCTGTGAAGTTAAAATGTAATGGAGGAAGTTTTTCTCTATTTTTCTCTTTTGTACTCTCTCTCAGACTCCCAACTCTCACCCATCAGCTCCTCCCCCAGCTTCTGTGAAGTTAAAATGTAATGGAGGAAGTTTTTCTCTATTTCTCTCCTTTGTACGCTCTCTGAGACACCCAACTCTCACCCATCAGCCTCCTCCCCCAGCTTCTGTGAAGCTAAAATGTAATGGAGGAAGTTTTTCTCTACCTTTCTCCTTTGTACTCTCTTTCAGACTCCCAACTCTCAGCGAGCAGCTCCTCCCCTAGCTTCTGTGAAGTTAAAATTTAATGGAGGAAGTTTTATCTCTCCCTTTCTCCTTTGTACTAACTCTCAGACTCCCCACTCTCAGCCAGCATCCCCACCCCTAGCTTCTGTGAAGTTAAAATGTAATGGAGGAAGTTTTTCTCTATTTCTCTCCTTTGTACTCTCTCTCAGACGCCCAACTCTCACCCATCAGCTCCTCCCCCAGCTTCTGTGAAGTTAAAATGTAATGGAGGAAGTTTTTCTCTATTTTTCTCCTTTGTACTCTCTCTCAGACTCCCAACTCTCACACATCAGCTCCTCCCCTAGCTTCTGTGAAGTTAAAATGTAATGGAGGAGGTTTTTCTCTATTTTTCTCCTTTGTACTCTCTCTCAGACTCCCAACTCTCACCCATCAGCTCCTCCCCCAGCTTCTGTGAAGTTAAAATGTAATGGAGGAAGTTTTTTCTCTCCCTTTCTCCTTTGTACTCTCGGTCAGACTCCCAACACTCAGCCAGCAGATCCTCCCCTAGCTTCTGTGAAGTTAAAATGTAATGGAGGATTTTTTTCTTTCCCTTTCTCCTTTGTACTCTCTCTCAGACTCCCACCTCTCAGCCAGCAGATCCTCCCCTAGCTTCTGTGAAGTTAAAATGTAATGGAGGAAGTTTTTCTCTATTTTTCTCCTTTGTACTCTCTCTCAGACTCCCACCTCTCAGCCAGCAGATCCTCCCCTAGCTTCTGTGAAGTTAAAATGTAATGGAGGAAGTTTTTCTCTATTTTTCTCCTTTGTACTCTCTCTCAGACTCCCACCTCTCAGCCAGCAGATCCTCCCCTAGCTTCTGTGAAGTTAAAATGTAATGAAGGATATTTTTATTTCCCTTTCTCCTTTGTACTCTCTCTCAGACTCCCACCTCTCAGCCAGCAGATCCTCCCCTAGCTTCTGTGAAGTTAAAATGTAATGGAGGAAGTTTTTTCTCTCCCTTTCTCCTTTGTACTCTTGCTCAGACTCCCTACACTTAGCCAGCATCCCCACCCCTAGCTTCTGTGAAGTTAAAATGTAATGGAGGAAGTTTTTCTCTATTTCTCTCCTTTGTACTCTCTCTCAGACTCCCAACTCTCACCCATCAGCTCCTCCCCCAGCTTCTGTGAAGTTAAAATGTAATGGAGGAAGTTTTTTCTCTCCCTTTCTCCTTTGTACTCTTGCTCAGACTCCCAACACTCAGCCAGCATCCCCACCCCTAGCTTCTGTGAAGTTAAAATGTAATGGAGGAAGTTTTTTCTCTCCCTTTCTCCTTTGTACTCTCTCTCAGATGCCCAACTCTCACCCATCAGCTCCTCCCCCAGCTTCTGTGAAGTTAAAATGTAATGGAGGAAGTTTTTCTCTATTTTTCTCTTTTGTACTCTCTCTCAGACTCCCACCTCTCAGCCAGCAGATCCTCCCCTAGCTTCTGTGAAGTTAAAATGTAATGGAGGAGGTTTTTCTCTATTTTTCTCCTTTGTACTCTCTCTCAGACTCCCAACTCTCACCCATCAGCTCCTCCCCCAGCTTCTTTGAAGTTAAAATGTAATGGAGGAAGTTTTTCTCTATTTTTCTCTTTTGTACTCTCTCTCAGACTCCCAACTCTCAGCCAGCAGATCCTCCCCTAGCTTCTGTGAAGTTAAAATGTAATGGAGGATTTTTTTTCTTTCCCTTTCTCCTTTGTACTCTCGCTCAGACTCCCAACACTCAGCCAGCATCCCCACCCCTAGCTTCTGTGAAGTTAAAATGTAATGGAGGAAGTTTTTCTCTATTTCTCTCCTTTGCACTCTCTCTCAGACGCCCAACTCTCACCCATCAGCTCCTCCCCCAGCTTCTGTGAAGTTAAAATGTAATGGAGGAAGTTTTTCTCTATTTTTCTCTTTTGTACTCTCTCTCAGACTCCCACCTCTCACCCATCAGCTCCTCCCCCAGCTTCTGTGAAGTTAAAATGTAATGGAGGAGGTTTTTCTCTCCCTTTCTCCTTTGTACTCTCTCTCAGACTCCCAACCGTCAGCCAGCATCCCCACCCCTAGCTTCTGTGAAGTTAAAATGTAATGGAGGAAGTTTTTCTCTATTTTTCTCCTTTGTACTCTCTCCCAGACTCCCACCTCTCAGCCAGCAGATCCTCCCCTAGCTTCTGTGAATTTAAAATGTAATGGAGGATTTTTTTCTTTCCCTTTCTCCTTTGTACTCTCTCTCTCAGACTCCCACCTCTCAGCCAGCAGATCCTCCCCTAGCTTCTGTGAAGTTATAATGTAATGAAGGATTTTTTTTCTTACCCTTTCTCCTTTGTACTCTCTCTCAGACTCCCACCTCTCAGCCAGCAGATCCTCCCCTAGCTTCTGTGAAGTTAAAATGTAATGGAGAAAGTTTTTCTCTATTTTTCTCTTTTGTACTCTCTCTCAGACTCCCAACTCTCACCCATCAGCTCCTCCCCCAGCTTCTGTGAAGTTAAAATGAAATGGAGGAAGTTTTTCTCTATTTTTCTCCTTTGTACTCTCTCTCAGACTCCCACCTCTCAGCCAGCAGATCCTCCCCTAGCTTCTGTGAAGTTAAAATGTAATGGAGGATTTTTTTCTTTCCCTTTCTCCTTTGTACTCTCTCTCAGACTCCCACCTCTCAGCCAGCAGATCCTCCCCTAGCTTCTGTGAATTTAAAATGTAATGGAGGATTTTTTTCTTTCCCTTTCTCCTTTGTACTCTCTCTCAGACTCCCACCTCTCAGCCAGCAGATCCTCCCCTAGCTTCTGTGAAGTTAAAATGTAATGGAGGATTTTTTTCTTTCCCTTTCTCCTTTGTACTCTCTCTCAGACTCCCACCTCTCAGCCAGCAGATCCTCCCCTAGCTTCTGTGAAGTTAAAATGTAATGGAGGAGGTTTTTCTCTATTTTTCTACTTTGTACTCTCTCTCAGACTCCCAACTCTCACCCATCAGCTCCTCCCCCAGCTTCTGTGAAGTTAAAATGTAATGGAGGAAGTTTTTTCTCTCCCTTTCTCCTTTGTACTCTCGGTCAGACTCCCAACACTCAGCCAGCATATCCTCCCCTAGCTTCTGTGAAGTTAAAATGTAATGGAGGATTTTTTTTCTTTCCCTTTCTCCTTTGTACTCTCTCTCAGACTCCCACCTCTCAACCAGCAGATCCTCCCCTAGCTTCTGTGAAGTTAAAATGTAATGGAGGAAGTTTTTCTCTATTTTTCTCCTTTGTACTCTCTCTCAGACTCCCACCTCTCAGCCAGCAGATCCTCCCCTAGCTTCTGTGAAGTTAAAATGTAATGGAGAAAGTTTTTCTCTATTTTTCTCCTTTGGACTCTCTCTCAGACTCCCACCTCTCACCCATCAGCTCCTCCCCCAGCTTCTGTGAAGTTAAAATGTAATGGAGGAAGTTTTTTCTCTCCCTTTCTCCTTTGTACTCTTGCTCAGACTCCCAACACTCAGCCAGCATCCCCACCCCTAGCTTCTGTGAAGTTAAAATGTAATGGAGGAAGTTTTTCTCTATTTCTCTCCTTTGTACTCTCTCTCAGACTCCCAACTCTCACCCATCAGCTCCTCCCCCAGCTTCTGTGAAGTTAAAATGTAATGGAGGAAGTTTTTTCTCTCCCTTTCTCCTTTGTACTCTTGCTCAGACTCCCAACACTCAGCCAGCATCCCCACCCCTAGCTTCTGTGAAGTTAAAATGTAATGGAGGAAGTTTTTTCTCTCCCTTTCTCCTTTGTACTCTCTCTCAGATGCCCAACTCTCACCCATCAGCTCCTCCCCCAGCTTCTGTGAAGTTAAAATGTAATGGAGGAAGTTTTTCTCTATTTTTCTCTTTTGTACTCTCTCTCAGACTCCCAACTCTCACCCATCAGCTCCTCCCCCAGCTTCTGTGAAGTTAAAATGTAATGGAGGAAGTTTTTCTCTATTTCTCTCCTTTGTACGCTCTCTCAGACACCCAACTCTCACCCATCAGCCTCCTCCCCCAGCTTCTGTGAAGCTAAAATGTAATGGAGGAAGTTTTTCTCTCCCTTTCTCCTTTGTACTCTCGGTCAGACTCCCAACTCTCAGCGAGCAGCTCCTCCCCTAGCTTCTGTGAAGTTAAAATGTAATGGAGGATTTTTTTCTTTCCCTTTCTCCTTTGTACTCTCTCTCAGACTCCCACCTCTCAGCCAGCAGATCCTCCCCTAGCTTCTGTGAAGTTAAAATGTAATGGAGGAAGTTTTTCTCTATTTTTCTCCTTTGTACTCTCTCTCAGACGCCCAACTCTCAGCCAGCAGATCCTCCCCTAGCTTCTGTGAAGTTAAAATGTAATGGAGGAAGTTTTTCTCTATTTTTCTCCTTTGTACTCTCTCTCAGACTCCCACCTCTCAGCCAGCAGATCCTCCCCTAGCTTCTGTGAAGTTAAAATGTAATGGAGGATTTTTTTCTTTCCCTTTCTCCTTTGTACTCTCTCTCAGACTCCCACCTCTCAGCCAGCAGATCCTCCCCTAGCTTCTGTGAAGTTAAAATGTAATGGAGGAAGTTTTTTCTCTCCCTTTCTCCTTTGTACTCTTGCTCAGACTCCCTACACTTAGCCAGCATCCCCACCCCTAGCTTCTGTGAAGTTAAAATGTAATGGAGGAAGTTTTTCTCTATTTTTCTCTTTTGTACTCTCTCTCAGACTCCCAACTCTCACCCATCAGCTCCTCCCCTAGCTTCTGTGAAGTTAAAATGTAATGGAGGAAGTTTTATCTCTCTCTTTCTCCTTTGTACTAACTCTCAGACTCCCCACTCTCAGCCAGCATCCCCACCCCTAGCTTCTGTGAAGTTAAAATGTAATGGAGGAAGTTTTTCTCTATTTTTCTCTTTTGTACTCTCTCTCAGACTCCCAACTCTCACACATCAGCTCCTCCCCCAGCTTCTGTGAAGTTAAAATGTAATGGAGGAGGTTTTTCTCTCCCTTTCTCCTTTGTACTCTCTCTCAGACTCCCAACCGTCAGCCAGCATCCCCACCCCTAGCTTCTGTGAAGTTAAATGTAATGGAGGAAGTTTTTCTCTATTTTTCTCCTTTGTACTCTCTCTCAGACTCCCACCTCTCAGCCAGCAGATCCTCCCCTAGCTTCTGTGAATTTAAAATGTAATGGAGGATTTTTTTCTTTCCCTTTCTCCTTTGTACTCTCTCTCTCAGACTCCCACCTCTCAGCCAGCAGATCCTCCCCTAGCTTCTGTGAAGTTAAAATGTAATGGAGGAGGTTTTTCTCTATTTTTCTCCTTTGTACTCTCTCTCAGACTCCCAACTCTCACCCATCAGCTCCTCCCCCAGCTTCTTTGAAGTTAAAATGTAATGGAGGAAGTTTTTCTCTATTTTTCTCTTTTGTACTCTCTCTCAGACTCCCAACTCTCACCCATCAGCTCCTCCCCCAGCTTCTGTGAAGTTAAAATGTAATGGAGGAAGTTTTTCTCTATTTTTCTCCTTTGTACTCTCTCTCAGACTCCCACCTCTCAGCCAGCAGATCCTCCCCTAGCTTCTGTGAAGTTAAAATGTAATGGAGGATTTTTTTCTTTCCCTTTCTCCTTTGTACTCTCTCTCAGACTCCCACCTCTCAGCCAGCAGATCCTCCCCTAGCTTCTGTGAAGTTAAAATGTAATGGAGAAAGTTTTTCTCTATTTTTCTCCTTTGTACTCTTGCTCAGACTCCCAACACTCAGCCAGCATCCCCACCCCTAGCTTCTGTGAAGTTAAAATGTAATGGAGGAAGTTTTTCTCTATTTCTCTCCTTTGTACTCTCTCTCAGACTCCCAACTCTCACCCATCAGCTCCTCCCCCAGCTTCTGTGAAGTTAAAATGTAATGGAGGAAGTTTTTTCTCTCCCTTTCTCCTTTGTACTCTTGCTCAGACTCCCAACACTCAGCCAGCATCCCCAACCCTAGCTTCTGTGAAGTTAAAATGTAATGGAGGAAGTTTTATCTCTCCCTTTCTCCTTTGTACTAACTCTCAGACTCCCCACTCTCAGCCAGCATCCCCACCCCTAGCTTCTGTGAAGTTAAAATGTAATGGAGGAAGTTTTTCTCTATTTCTCTCCTTTGTACTCTCTCTCAGACGCCCAACTCTCACCCATCAGCTCCTCCCCCAGCTTCTGTGAAGTTAAAATGTAATGGAGGAAGTTTTTCTCTATTTTTCTCTTTTGTACTCTCTCTCAGACTCCCAACTCTCACACATCAGCTCCTCCCCCAGCTTCTGTGAAGTTAAAATGTAATGGAGGAGGTTTTTCTCTCCCTTTCTCCTTTGTACTCTCCCTCAGACTCCCAACCGTCAGCCAGCATCCCCACCCCTAGCTTCTGTGAAGTTAAAATGTAATGGAGGAAGTTTTTCTCTATTTTTCTCATTGGTACTCTCTCTCAGACTCCCAACTCTCACCCATCAGCTCCTCCCCCAGCTTCTGTGAAGTTAAAATGTAATGGAGGAAGTTTTTTCTCTCCCTTTCTCCTTTGTACTCTCGGTCAGACTCCCAACACTCAGCCAGCAGATCCTCCCCTAGCTTCTGTGAAGATAAATGTAATGGAGGAGGTTTTTCTCTATTTTTCTCCTTTGTACTCTCTCTCAGACTCCCAACTCTCACCCATCAGCTCCTCCCCCAGCTTCTGTGAAGTTAAAATGTAATGGAGGAAGTTTTTTCTCTCCCTTTCTCCTTTGTACTCTCTCTCAGACTCCCACCTCTCAGCCAGTAGATCCTCCCCTAGCTTCTGTGAAGTTAAAATGTAATGGAGGAGGTTTTTCTCTATTTTTCTCCTTTATACTCTCTCTCAGACTCCCAACTCTCACCCATCAGCTCCTCCCCCAGCTTCTTTGAAGTTAAAATGTAATGGAGGAAGTTTTTCTCTATTTTTCTCTTTTGTACTCTCTCTCAGACTCCCAACTCTCACCCATCAGCTCCTCCCCCAGCTTCTGTGAAGTTAAAATGTAATGGAGGAGGTTTTTCTCTCCCTTTCTCCTTTGTACTCTCTCTCAGACTCCCACCTCTCAGCCAGCAGATCCTCCCCTAGCTTCTGTGAAGTTAAAATGTAATGGAGGATTTTTTTTCTTTCCCTTTCTCCTTTGTACTCTCGCTCAGACTCCCAACACTCAGCCAGCATCCCCACCCCTAGCTTCTGTGAAGTTAAAATGTAATGGAGGAAGTTTTTCTCTATTTCTCTCCTTTGCACTCTCTCTCAGACGCCCAACTCTCACCCATCAGCTCCTCCCCCAGCTTCTGTGAAGTTAAAATGTAATGGAGGAAGTTTTTTCTTTCCCTTTCTCCTTTGTACTCTCTCTCAGACTCCCACCTCTCACCCATCAGCTCCTCCCCCAGCTTCTGTGAAGTTAAAATTTAATGGAGGAGGTTTTTCTCTCCCTTTCTCCTTTGTACTCTCTCTCAGACTCCCAACCGTCAGCCAGCATCCCCACCCCTAGCTTCTGTGAAGTTAAAATGTAATGGAGGAAGTTTTTCTCTATTTTTCTCCTTTGTACTCTCTCTCAGACTCCCACCTCTCAGCCAGCAGATCCTCCCCTAGCTTCTGTGAATTTAAAATGTAATGGAGGATTTTTTTCTTTCCCTTTCTCCTTTGTACTCTCTCTCTCAGACTCCCACCTCTCAGCCAGCAGATCCTCCCCTACCTTCTGTGAAGTTAAAATGTAATGGAGGATTTTTTTCTTTCCCTTTCTCCTTTGTACTCTTGCTCAGACTCCCAACACTCAGCCAGCATCCCCACCCCTAGCTTCTGTGAAGTTAAAATGTAATGGAGGAAGTTTTTCTCTATTTCTCTCCTTTGTACTCTCTCTCAGACTCCCACCTCTCAGCCAGCAGATCCTCCCCTAGCTTCTGTGAAGTTAAAATGTAATGGAGGAAGTTTTTCTCTATTTTTCTCCTTTGTACTCTCTCTCAGACTCCCACCTCTCAGCCAGCAGATCCTCCCCTAGCTTCTGTGAAGTTAAAATGTAATGGAGGATTTTTTTCTTTCCCTTTCTCCTTTGTACTCTCTCTCAGACTCCCACCTCTCAGCCAGCAGATCCTCCCCTAGCTTCTGTGAAGTTAAAATGTAATGGAGGAAGTTTTTTCTCTCCCTTTCTCCTTTGTACTCTTGCTTAGACTCCCTACACTCAGCCAGCATCCCCACCCCTAGCTTCTGTGAAGTTAAAATGTAATGGAGGAAGTTTTTCTCTATTTCTCTCCTTTGTACTCTCTCTCAGACTCCCAACTCTCACCCATCAGCTCCTCCCCCAGCTTCTGTGAAGTTAAAATGTAATGGAGGAAGTTTTTTCTCTCCCTTTCTCCTTTGTACTCTTGCTCAGACTCCCAACACTCAGCCAGCATCCCCACCCCTAGCTTCTGTGAAGTTAAAATGTAATGGAGGAAGTTTTTTCTCTCCCTTTCTCCTTTGTACTCTCTCTCAGATGCCCAACTCTCACCCATCAGCTCCTCCCCCAGCTTCTGTGAAGTTAAAATGTAATGGAGGAAGTTTTTCTCTATTTTTCTCTTTTGTACTCTCTCTCAGACTCCCTACTCTCACCCATCAGCTCCTCCCCCAGCTTCTGTGAAGTTAAAATGTAATGGAGGAAGTTTTTCTCTATTTCTCTCCTTTGTACGCTCTCTCAGACGCCCAACTCTCACCCATCAGCTCCTCCCCCAGCTTCTGTGAAGTTAAAATGTAATGGAGGAAGTTTTTTCTCTCCCTTTCTCCTTTGTACTCTCTCTCAGACTCCCAACCGTCAGCCAGCATCCCCACCCCTAGCTTCTGTGAAGTTAAATGTAATGAAGGAAGTTTTTCTCTATTTTTCTCCTTTGTACTCTCTCTCAGACTCCCACCTCTCAGCCAGCAGATCCTCCCCTAGCTTCTGTGAATTTAAAATGTAATGGAGGATTTTTTTCTTTCCCTTTCTCCTTTGTACTCTCTCTCTCAGACTCCCACCTCTCAGCCAGCAGATCCTCCCCTAGCTTCTGTGAAGTTAAAATGTAATGGAGGAGGTTTTTCTCTATTTTTCTCCTTTGTACTCTCTCTCAGACTCCCAACTCTCACCCATCAGCTCCTCCCCCAGCTTCTGTGAAGTTAAAATGTAATGGAGGAAGTTTTTCTCTATTTTTCTCTTTTGTACTCTCTCTCAGACTCCCAACTCTCACCCATCAGCTCCTCCCCCAGCTTCTGTGAAGTTAAAATGTAATGGAGGAGGTTTTTCTCTCCCTTTCTCCTTTGTACTCTCTCTCAGACTCCCACCTCTCAGCCAGCAGATCCTCCCCTAGCTTCTGTGAAGTTAAAATGTAATGGAGGATTTTTTCTTTCCCTTTCTCCTTTGTACTCTCGCTCAGACTCCCAACACTCAGCCAGCATCCCCACCCCTAGCTTCTGTGAAGTTAAAATGTAATGGAGGAAGTTTTTCTCTATTTCTCTCCTTTGCACTCTCTCTCAGACTCCCACCTCTCAGCCAGCAGATCCTCCCCTAGCTTCTGTGAAGTTAAAATGTAATGGAGGATTTTTTTCTTTCCCTTTCTCCTTTGTGCTCTCTCTGACAGATAAGAATAACTCTCTTCAGAGGCGAAATAGATCTTTCCCTGGAACTCTGACATTATAAAAAGAAATCGCAGTTTAAAGTTCTAATTAGAAAATATTTATTTCGGTACAAAAACAACAAATTCTCAATAAATTCTCATTAATCACATCTTAGCTATAAAAACAGGTCTTGCTCCTTACAGAAGCTGAAAAAGAAGGACGGATCAAAGAAAGGAATGTACACATGTGTACTAGGAACATATTAATCACGTGCTCAGGAACAAACCATTATATTTCATAGGGATGCATCTCCCTGCATATACATGTAACAGGCAATATAAAATCACTGCCTGACACTCTCAGACTCCCAACTCTCAGCCAGCAGCGCCTCCCCCAGCTTCTGTGAAGATAAAATGTATTGGAGGAAGTTTTCTCTCTCACTTTCTCCTTTGTACGCTCTCTCAGACTCCCAACTCTCAGCCACCAGCCCCTCCCCCAGCTTCTGTGAATTTAAAATGTAATGGAGGAAGTTTTTTCTCACCCTTTCTCCTTTGTACTCTCTCAGACTCCCAACTCTCAGCCAGCATTTCCTCCCCTCGCTTCTGTGAAGTTAAAATGTAATGGAGGAGGTTTTTTCTCTCCCTTTCTCCTTTCTACTCTCGCTCAGACTCACAACTCTCAGCCATCCGCTCCTCCCCCAGCTTCTGTGAAGTTGAAATGTAATGGAGGAAGGTTTTCTCTATTTCTCTCCTTTGTACTCTCTCTCAGACTCCCAACTCTCACCCACCAGCTCCTCCCCCAGCTTCTGTGAAGTTAAAATGTAATGGAGGAGGTTTTTCTCTCCCTTTCTCCTTTGTACTCTCACTCAGACTCCCAACCCTCAGCCAGCATCCCCACCGCTACCTTCTGCGAAGTTAAAGTGTAATGGCGGAAGTTTTTCTCTCTCCCTTTCTCCTTTGTGCTCACTCTCAGACTCCCAACTCTCAGCCAGCAGCTCCTCCCCCAGCTTCTGTTAAGTTAAAATGTAATGGAGGAGGTTTTTTCTCTCCCTTTCTCCTTTGTACTCTCTCTCTCAGACTCCCAACTCTCAGCCAGTAGCTCCTCCCCATGGTTCTTTGAAGTTAAAATGTAATGGAGAAAGTTTTTTTTCTCCCTTTCTCCTTTGTACTCTCGCTCAGACTCCCAACTCTCAGGCACCAGCTCCAAACCCCCAGCTTCTGTGAAGTTAAAATGTAATGGAGGAGGTTTTTTCTCTCCCTTTCTCCTTTGTACTCTCTCTCTCAGACTCCCAACTCTCAGCCAGTAGCTCCTCCCCCAGCTTCTGTGAAGTTAAAATGTAATGGAGGAAGTTTTCTCTCTCCCTTTCTCCTTTGTACTCTCTCAGACTCCCAACTCTCAGCCAGCAGCTCCTCCCCCAGCTTCTGTGAATTTAAAATGTAACAGAGGAAGTTTTCTCTCTCCCTTTCTCCTTTGTACTCTCTCAGACTCCCAACTCTCAGCAAGTAGCTCCTCCCCATGGTTCTTTGAAGTTAAAATGTAATGGAGAAAGGTTTTTTTCTCCCTTTCTCCTTTGTACTCTCGCTCAGACTCCCAACTCTCAGGCAGCAGCTCCACACCCCCAGCTTCTGTGACGTTAAAATGTAATGGAGGAAGTTTTTCTCTATTTCTCTCCTTTGTACTCTCTCTCAGACGCCCAACTCTCACCCATCAGCTCCTCCCCCAGCTCCTGTGAAGTTAAAATGTAATGGAGGAAGTTTTTCTCTATTTCTCTCCTTTGTACTCTCTCTCAGACGCCCAACTCTCACCCATCAGCTCCTCCCCCTGCTCCTGTGAAGTTAAAATGTAATGGAGGAAGTTTTTCTCTATTTCTCTCCTTTGTACTCTCTCTCAGACGCCCAACTCTCACCCATCAGCTCCTCCCCCAGCTTCTGTGAAGTTAAAATGTAATGGAGGAAGTTTTTCTCTATTTTTCTCTTTTGTACTCTTTCTCTCAGACTCCCAGCTCTCAGCCAGCAGATCCTCCCCTAGCTTCTGTGAAGTTAAAATGTAATGGAGGAGGTTTTTCTCTCCCTTTCTCCTTTGTACTCTCACTCAGACTCCCAACCCTCAGCCAGCATCCCCACCGCTAGCTTCTGCGAAATTAAAATGTAATGGCGGAAGTTTTTCTCTCTCCCTTTCTCCTTTGTACTCACTCTCAGACTCCCAACTCTCAGCCAACAGCTCCTCCCCCAGCTTCTGTTAAGTTAAAATTTAATGGAGGAGGGTTTTTCTCTCCCTTTCTCCTTTGTACTCTCTCTCTCAGACTCCCAACTCTCAGCCAGTAGCTCCTCCCCATGGTTCTTTGAAGTTAAAATGTAATGGAGGAAGTTTTCTCTCTCCCTTTCTCCTTTGTACTCTCTCAGACTCCCAACTCTCAGCCAGCAGCTCCTCCCCCAGCTTCTGTGAATTTAAAATGTAACAGAGGAAGTTTTCTCTCTCCCTTTCTCCTTTGTACTCTCTCAGACTCCCAACTCTCAGCAAGTAGCTCCTCCCCATGGTTCTTTGAAGTTAAAATGTAATGGAGAAAGGTTTTTTTCTCCCTTTCTCCTTTGTACTCTCGCTCAGACTCCCAACTCTCAGGCAGCAGCTCCACACCCCCAGCTTCTGTGACGTTAAAATGTAATGGAGGAAGTTTTTCTCTATTTCTCTCCTTTGTACTCTCTCTCAGACGCCCAACTCTCACCCATCAGCTCCTCCCCCAGCTCCTGTGAAGTTAAAATGTAATGGAGGAAGTTTTTCTCTATTTCTCTCCTTTGTACTCTCTCTCAGACGCCCAACTCTCACCCATCAGCTCCTCCCCCTGCTCCTGTGAAGTTAAAATGTAATGGAGGAAGTTTTTCTCTATTTCTCTCCTTTGTACTCTCTCTCAGACGCCCAACTCTCACCCATCAGCTCCTCCCCCAGCTTCTGTGAAGTTAAAATGTAATGGAGGAAGTTTTTCTCTATTTTTCTCTTTTGTACTCTTTCTCTCAGACTCCCAGCTCTCAGCCAGCAGATCCTCCCCTAGCTTCTGTGAAGTTAAAATGTAATGGAGGAGGTTTTTCTCTCCCTTTCTCCTTTGTACTCTCACTCAGACTCCCAACCCTCAGCCAGCATCCCCACCGCTAGCTTCTGCGAAATTAAAATGTAATGGCGGAAGTTTTTCTCTCTCCCTTTCTCCTTTGTACTCACTCTCAGACTCCCAACTCTCAGCCAACAGCTCCTCCCCCAGCTTCTGTTAAGTTAAAATTTAATGGAGGAGGGTTTTTCTCTCCCTTTCTCCTTTGTACTCTCTCTCTCAGACTCCCAACTCTCAGCCAGTAGCTCCTCCCCATGGTTCTTTGAAGTTAAAATGTAATGGAGGAAGTTTTTTTCTCTCCCTTTCTCCTTTGTACTCTCGCTCAGACTCCCAACACTCGGCCAGCAGCTCCTCCCCCAGCTTCTGTGAAGTTAAAATGTAATGGAGGAGGTTTTTTCTCTCCCTTTCTCCTTTGTGCTCTCTCTGACAGATAAGAATAACTCTCATCAGAGGCGAAATAGATCTTTCCCTGGAACTCTGACATTATAAAAAGAAACTGCAGTTTAAAGTTCTAATTAGAAAATATTTATTTCGGTACAAAAACAACAAATTCTCAATAAATTCTCATTAATCACATCTTAGCTATAAAAACAGGTCTTGCTCCTTACAGAAGCTGAAAAAGAAGGACGGATCAAAGAAAGGAATGTACACATGCGTACTAGGAACATATTAATCACGTGCTCAGGAATAAACCATTATATTTGATCGGGATGCATCTCCCTGCATATACATGTAACAGGCAATATAAAATCACTGCCTGACACTCTCAGACTCCCAACTCACAGCCAGCAGCTCCTCCCCTAGCTTCTGTGAAGTTAAAATGTAATGGAGGAAGTTTTTCTCTATTTCTCTCCTTTGTACTCTCTCTCAGACGCCCAACTCTCACCCATCAGCTCCTCCCCCAGCTTCTGTGAAGTTAAAATGTAATGGAGGAAGTTTTTCTCTATTTTTCTCTTTTGTACTCTCTCTCAGACTCCCAACTCTCACCCATCAGCTCCTCCCCCAGCTTCTGTGAAGTTAAAATGTAATGGAGGAGGTTTTTCTCTCCCTTTCTCCTTTGTACTCTCTCTCATACTCCCACCTCTCAGCCAGCAGATCCTCCCCTAGCTTCTGTGAAGTTAAAATGTAATGGAGGAGGTTTTTCTCTATTTTTCTCCTTTGTACTCTCTCTCACACTCCCAACTCTCACCCATCAGCTCCTCCCCCAGTTTCTGTGAAGTTAAAATGTAATGGAGGAGGTTTTTCTCTCCCTTTCTCCTTTGTACTCTCGCTCAGACTCCCAACACTCAGCCAGCATCCCCACCCCTAGCTTCTGTGAAGTTAAAATGTAATTGAGGATTTTTTTCTATCACTTTCTCCTTTGTACTCTCTCTCAGACTCCCACCTCTCAGCCAGCAGATCCTCCCCTAGCTTCTGTGAAGTTAAAATGTAATGGAGGATTTTTTTCTTTCCCTTTCTCCTTTGTACTCTCGCTCAGACTCCCAACACTCAGCCAGCATCCCCACCCCTAGCTTCTGTGAAGTTAAAATGTAATGGAGGAAGTTTTTCTCTATTTCTCTCCTTTGTACTCTCTCTCAGACGCCCAACTCTCACCCATCAGCTCCTCCCCCAGCTTCTGTGAAGTTAAAATGTAATGGAGGAGGTTTTTCTCTCCCTTTCTCCTTTGTACTCTCGCTCAGACTCCCAACACTCAGCCAGCATCCCCACCCCCAGCTTCTGTGAAGTTAAAATGTAATGGAGGAGGTTTTTCTCTCCCTTTCTCCTTTGTACTCTCGCTCAGACTCCCAACACTCAGCCAGCATCCCCACCCCTAGCTTCTGTGAAGTTAAAATGTAATTGAGGATTTTTTTCTATCCTTTTCTCCTTTGTACTCTCTCTCAGACTCCCACCTCTCAGCCAGCAGATCCTCCCCTAGCTTCTGTGAAGTTAAAATGTAATGGAGGAGGTTTTTTCTCTCCCTTTCTCCTTTGTACTCTCGCTCAGACTCACAACACTCAGCCAGCAGCTTCACCCCTAGCTTCTGTGAAGTTAAAATATAATGGAGGAAGTTTTTCTCTATTTTTCTCCTTTGTACTCTCTCTCAGACTCCCAACTCTCAGCCATCAGCTCCTCCAACAGCTTCTGTGAAGTTAAAATGTAATGGAGGAAGTTTTTTTCTCTCCCTTTCTCCTTTGTACTCTCGCTCAGACTCCCAACACTTGGCCAGCAGTTCCTCCCCCAGCTTCTGTGAAGTTAAAATGTAATGGAGGAGGTTTTTTCTCTCCCTTTCTCCTTTGTGCTCTCTCTGACAGATAAGAATAACTCTCATCAGAGGCGAAATAGATCTTTCCCTGGAAATCTGACATTATAAAAAGAAACCGCAGTTTAAAGTTCTAATTAGAAAATATTTATTTCGGTACAAAAACAACAAATTCTCAATAAATTCTCATTAATCACATCTTAGCTATAAAAACAGGTCTTGCTCCTTACAGAAGCTGAAAAAGAAGGACGGATCAAAGAAAGGAATGTACACATGCGTACTAGGAACATATTAATCACGTGCTCAGGAATAAACCATTATATTTGATCGGGATGCATCTCCCTGCATATACATGTAACAGGCAATATAAAATCACTGCCTGACACTCTCAGACTCCAAACTCACAGCCAGCAGCTCCTCCCCTAGCTTCTGTGAAGTTAAAATGTAATGGAGGAAGTTTTCTCTCTCACTTTCTCCTTTGTACTCTCTCTCAGACTCCCACCTCTCAGCCAGCAGATCCTCCCCTAGCTTCTGTGAAGTTAAAATGTAATGGGGGAGGTTTTTCTCTCCCTTTCTCCTTTGTACTCTCGGTCAGACTCCCAACACTCAGCCAGCATCCCCACCCCTAGCTTCTGTGAAGTTAAAATGTAATGGAGGAGGTTTTTCTCTATTTTTCTCCTTTGTACTCTCTCTCACACTCCCAACTCTCACCCATCAGCTCCTCCCCCAGTTTCTGTGAAGTTAAAATGTAATGGAGGAGGTTTTTCTCTCCCTTTCTCCTTTGTACTCTCGCTCAGACTCCCAACACTCAGCCAGCATCCCCACCCCTAGCTTCTGTGAAGTTAAAATGTAATTGAGGATTTTTTTCTATCACTTTCTCCTTTGTACTCTCTCTCAGACTCCCACCTCTCAGCCAGCAGATCCTCCCCTAGCTTCTGTGAAGTTAAAATGTAATGGAGGATTTTTTTCTTTCCCTTTCTCCTTTGTACTCTCGCTCAGACTCCCAACACTCAGCCAGCATCCCCACCCCTAGCTTCTGTGAAGTTAAAATGTAATGGAGGAAGTTTTTCTCTATTTCTCTCCTTTGTACTCTCTCTCAGACGCCCAACTCTCACCCATCAGCTCCTCCCCCAGCTTCTGTGAAGTTAAAATGTAATGGAGGAGGTTTTTTCTCTCCCTTTCTCCTTTGTACTCTCTCTCTCAGACTCCCAACTCTCAGCCAGTAGCTCCTCCCCCAGCTTCTGTGAAGTTAAAATGTAATGGAGGAAGTTTTCTCTCTCCCTTTCTCCTTTGTACTCTCTCAGACTCCCAACTCTCAGCCAGCAGCTCCTCCCCCAGCTTCTGTGAATTTAAAATGTAATGGAGGAGGTTTTTTCTCTCCCTTTCTCCTTTGTACTCTCTCTCTCAGACTCCCAACTCTCAGCCAGTAGCTCCTCCCCCAGCTTCTGTGAAGTTAAAATGTAATGGAGGAAGTTTTCTCTCTCCCTTTCTCCTTTGTACTCTCTCAGACTCCCAACTCTCAGCCAGCAGCTCCTCCCCCAGCTTCTGTGAATTTAAAATGTAACAGAGGAAGTTTTCTCTCTCCCTTTCTCCTTTGTACTCTCTCAGACTCCCAACTCTCAGCAAGTAGCTCCTCCCCATGGTTCTTTGAAGTTAAAATGTAATGGAGAAAGGTTTTTTTCTCCCTTTCTCCTTTGTACTCTCGCTCAGACTCCCAACTCTCAGGCAGCAGCTCCACACCCCCAGCTTCTGTGACGTTAAAATGTAATGGAGGAAGTTTTTCTCTATTTCTCTCCTTTGTACTCTCTCTCAGACGCCCAACTCTCACCCATCAGCTCCTCCCCCAGCTCCTGTGAAGTTAAAATGTAATGGAGGAAGTTTTTCTCTATTTCTCTCCTTTGTACTCTCTCTCAGACGCCCAACTCTCACCCATCAGCTCCTCCCCCTGCTCCTGTGAAGTTAAAATGTAATGGAGGAAGTTTTTCTCTATTTCTCTCCTTTGTACTCTCTCTCAGACGCCCAACTCTCACCCATCAGCTCCTCCCCCAGCTTCTGTGAAGTTAAAATGTAATGGAGGAAGTTTTTCTCTATTTTTCTCTTTTGTACTCTTTCTCTCAGACTCCCAGCTCTCAGCCAGCAGATCCTCCCCTAGCTTCTGTGAAGTTAAAATGTAATGGAGGAGGTTTTTCTCTCCCTTTCTCCTTTGTACTCTCACTCAGACTCCCAACCCTCAGCCAGCATCCCCACCGCTAGCTTCTGCGAAATTAAAATGTAATGGCGGAAGTTTTTCTCTCTCCCTTTCTCCTTTGTACTCACTCTCAGACTCCCAACTCTCAGCCAACAGCTCCTCCCCCAGCTTCTGTTAAGTTAAAATTTAATGGAGGAGGGTTTTTCTCTCCCTTTCTCCTTTGTACTCTCTCTCTCAGACTCCCAACTCTCAGCCAGTAGCTCCTCCCCATGGTTCTTTGAAGTTAAAATGTAATGGAGGAAGTTTTCTCTCTCCCTTTCTCCTTTGTACTCTCTCAGACTCCCAACTCTCAGCCAGCAGCTCCTCCCCCAGCTTCTGTGAATTTAAAATGTAACAGAGGAAGTTTTCTCTCTCCCTTTCTCCTTTGTACTCTCTCAGACTCCCAACTCTCAGCAAGTAGCTCCTCCCCATGGTTCTTTGAAGTTAAAATGTAATGGAGAAAGGTTTTTTTCTCCCTTTCTCCTTTGTACTCTCGCTCAGACTCCCAACTCTCAGGCAGCAGCTCCACACCCCCAGCTTCTGTGACGTTAAAATGTAATGGAGGAAGTTTTTCTCTATTTCTCTCCTTTGTACTCTCTCTCAGACGCCCAACTCTCACCCATCAGCTCCTCCCCCAGCTCCTGTGAAGTTAAAATGTAATGGAGGAAGTTTTTCTCTATTTCTCTCCTTTGTACTCTCTCTCAGACGCCCAACTCTCACCCATCAGCTCCTCCCCCTGCTCCTGTGAAGTTAAAATGTAATGGAGGAAGTTTTTCTCTATTTCTCTCCTTTGTACTCTCTCTCAGACGCCCAACTCTCACCCATCAGCTCCTCCCCCAGCTTCTGTGAAGTTAAAATGTAATGGAGGAAGTTTTTCTCTATTTTTCTCTTTTGTACTCTTTCTCTCAGACTCCCAGCTCTCAGCCAGCAGATCCTCCCCTAGCTTCTGTGAAGTTAAAATGTAATGGAGGAGGTTTTTCTCTCCCTTTCTCCTTTGTACTCTCACTCAGACTCCCAACCCTCAGCCAGCATCCCCACCGCTAGCTTCTGCGAAATTAAAATGTAATGGCGGAAGTTTTTCTCTCTCCCTTTCTCCTTTGTACTCACTCTCAGACTCCCAACTCTCAGCCAACAGCTCCTCCCCCAGCTTCTGTTAAGTTAAAATTTAATGGAGGAGGGTTTTTCTCTCCCTTTCTCCTTTGTACTCTCTCTCTCAGACTCCCAACTCTCAGCCAGTAGCTCCTCCCCATGGTTCTTTGAAGTTAAAATGTAATGGAGGAAGTTTTTTTCTCTCCCTTTCTCCTTTGTACTCTCGCTCAGACTCCCAACACTCGGCCAGCAGCTCCTCCCCCAGCTTCTGTGAAGTTAAAATGTAATGGAGGAGGTTTTTTCTCTCCCTTTCTCCTTTGTGCTCTCTCTGACAGATAAGAATAACTCTCATCAGAGGCGAAATAGATCTTTCCCTGGAACTCTGACATTATAAAAAGAAACTGCAGTTTAAAGTTCTAATTAGAAAATATTTATTTCGGTACAAAAACAACAAATTCTCAATAAATTCTCATTAATCACATCTTAGCTATAAAAACAGGTCTTGCTCCTTACAGAAGCTGAAAAAGAAGGACGGATCAAAGAAAGGAATGTACACATGCGTACTAGGAACATATTAATCACGTGCTCAGGAATAAACCATTATATTTGATCGGGATGCATCTCCCTGCATATACATGTAACAGGCAATATAAAATCACTGCCTGACACTCTCAGACTCCCAACTCACAGCCAGCAGCTCCTCCCCTAGCTTCTGTGAAGTTAAAATGTAATGGAGGAAGTTTTTCTCTATTTCTCTCCTTTGTACTCTCTCTCAGACGCCCAACTCTCACCCATCAGCTCCTCCCCCAGCTTCTGTGAAGTTAAAATGTAATGGAGGAAGTTTTTCTCTATTTTTCTCTTTTGTACTCTCTCTCAGACTCCCAACTCTCACCCATCAGCTCCTCCCCCAGCTTCTGTGAAGTTAAAATGTAATGGAGGAGGTTTTTCTCTCCCTTTCTCCTTTGTACTCTCTCTCATACTCCCACCTCTCAGCCAGCAGATCCTCCCCTAGCTTCTGTGAAGTTAAAATGTAATGGAGGAGGTTTTTCTCTATTTTTCTCCTTTGTACTCTCTCTCACACTCCCAACTCTCACCCATCAGCTCCTCCCCCAGTTTCTGTGAAGTTAAAATGTAATGGAGGAGGTTTTTCTCTCCCTTTCTCCTTTGTACTCTCGCTCAGACTCCCAACACTCAGCCAGCATCCCCACCCCTAGCTTCTGTGAAGTTAAAATGTAATTGAGGATTTTTTTCTATCACTTTCTCCTTTGTACTCTCTCTCAGACTCCCACCTCTCAGCCAGCAGATCCTCCCCTAGCTTCTGTGAAGTTAAAATGTAATGGAGGAATTTTTTCTTTCCCTTTCTCCTTTGTACTCTCGCTCAGACTCCCAACACTCAGCCAGCATCCCCACCCCTAGCTTCTGTGAAGTTAAAATGTAATGGAGGAAGTTTTTCTCTATTTCTCTCCTTTGTACTCTCTCTCAGACGCCCAACTCTCACCCATCAGCTCCTCCCCCAGCTTCTGTGAAGTTAAAATGTAATGGAGGAGGTTTTTCTCTCCCTTTCTCCTTTGTACTCTCGCTCAGACTCCCAACACTCAGCCAGCATCCCCACCCCCAGCTTCTGTGAAGTTAAAATGTAATGGAGGAGGTTTTTCTCTCCCTTTCTCCTTTGTACTCTCGCTCAGACTCCCAACACTCAGCCAGCATCCCCACCCCTAGCTTCTGTGAAGTTAAAATGTAATTGAGGATTTTTTTCTATCCTTTTCTCCTTTGTACTCTCTCTCAGACTCCCACCTCTCAGCCAGCAGATCCTCCCCTAGCTTCTGTGAAGTTAAAATGTAATGGAGGAGGTTTTTTCTCTCCCTTTCTCCTTTGTACTCTCGCTCAGACTCACAACACTCAGCCAGCAGCTTCACCCCTAGCTTCTGTGAAGTTAAAATATAATGGAGGAAGTTTTTCTCTATTTTTCTCCTTTGTACTCTCTCTCAGACTCCCAACTCTCAGCCATCAGCTCCTCCAACAGCTTCTGTGAAGTTAAAATGTAATGGAGGAAGTTTTTTTCTCTCCCTTTCTCCTTTGTACTCTCGCTCAGACTCCCAACACTTGGCCAGCAGTTCCTCCCCCAGCTTCTGTGAAGTTAAAATGTAATGGAGGAGGT